>CM060921.1:375196737-376569654 GCA_030737875.1 Allium sativum
AAGAAAACATGCAACAATAAAAAAACATCTGAGAAAGAAACTATTGAACAAGTGCAAAAATGAAACCAAAAAAAAAGAAAATCAAAGAAAAGAATGAAAAAAGAACTTAGAAAGAAATGCAAAAAGGTAACTCAAATGATAAGTGTATAGGTAAAACGATACTATAAATTTATGGAAATGATATTAACAATATCATATGGTTAAATGTATTCTAATAGTATCAAAAATGTTAAACAGGAAAAAGCTACACATAAGAGGAAACAAAGTGCAAATAATTTTTTTGAAGAGCAACGGATTAGTTTGGTAATATTATAAGCACTATCACATTGTAACATGTTACATACTACATAAATTATACCTATAAATTGTTTGGTTGAAAACAAAGCTTTGAAGCTTTGAAAATAGTGTTCAGTATAATTGTAACAAAATGATACTCATAATGGAAAATGATGCCTGTTATCTTTATGATTTAGTAATATTGTTACTGTTATATATGTGAAGATGATACTCAATAGCTGATTATTCAATGCAATTCTTTCACAAAACTGATACATTGATATATTAAAAAATAATACCTTATTACTGTTTAGAACAGAATGCTCTATCAAAACTGATATCTAAATATGTTCAAAAATGTTATCATATTATTGCATACAATTGAACGCTTAAACAAAACTGATCTCATTTGTTTTCAAATGGGATATCTTATTACTGTATACAATACAATACTTCAACAAAACTAATACACATATCTATTCAACAATAATACTCTATTACTGTAAATGATACAACACTTAAACAAAATTAGGGATAGCAATGGTGCGGGTCTAGGGTCAAAACCCGGTTGATCCGTCCTTGTTTTGACCCGTTTAAACCCGCCTCATTGGGTCTTCGGGGCGGGTAGACCCGTGACCCGCTTTTGAAGGTTCAAATCTAGGGTCGGGTCGGGGGCATAGCTAACTCGTCCCAACCCGACCGACATTATTGAAGGGGATTATTAAAGGGACTCCATTTTTTGTTAAGGGGAGGACAATTTTCTAATTTTTGATGAATTGTTAAGGGGGGACAAAATAAGTTAGCCCCCCCTTAACCATATAATTAAAAATTCCATTACCAACCCTATATATTATACCTGCACATATACATACACAAAAACTCACACCAGCATTACCCATATACATACAAATACATAACACATAAGCCCTCACAACAGAGCAAAATTAATGCATACCTACACATAATTATATAAATTTAAACAATTAAGATAAATAAATAATAAAATAATAAAAATGATAATTACAGTTGCATGCACCTTCTATTTGGTGATGAATATAAATAACGTAGATGATTTCTGCAGGCAAGTATCCAAAGAAAGTCAATATCAAACATATCCAAACTCAGCCTGGAATTATGACAAGTAATTAATAAATTAAATTATAGTTAATCACTGCGTGTTTAATTAATTAAGGTTACGAGGGGCGGTTCAGTCCATGCTTATTTTAAAATAAAAAAAAACCAAACCCTCCCTTAACAAATCTTGTTTAAGGTGGAGTCCCCTTAAAAATGTCCTCCCCTTAACCAAAAGTGGAGTCCCTTTAACAATCCTCTTATTGAACCATCATTAAACACTTTACAACTATAATGATTACTTGTTAATCTTTTTAGGTATATATGGTTATGACTTGAATATTATTTTCTTCCAATCAATAAGCTATAAATTTTTCATAATATTAAGTTGCTTCAATGACAATCATACAATAACAAATGCATACATTTTGAACTACTGTCTTACAACTCATTTTGTTATATTCTCTTATCATTGTAAACATGTTAGTATTTGTATATAAATATTTTTTTAATGATAAAAAAATATAAGTATATAAATTTGGTACACCAGCACACTATTTCACCGAGTCATGGGGCGGGTCGGGTCAACCCTGATCCATACGGGATTCGGGTATGGGGAAAATTCCAGATCCACACCGGGTCTACGGGGTGGGTATGGGGTGGGGTTTAAAAAATCTGGGGGGTCTAGGGTACGAGAAACCCACCCCGTTGTCATTCCTAAACAAAACTGATCTTTATATGTATCCAAAAATGATACCCTATTATTATATAGGAAACTTAAATTCTACATTCTTGAACTGATATCACTAATACCAATAACTGATATCAAACAAGAAATAACATGTGACACTTATATATTAACAACACAGTACACTTATAACTTTTTTATATAATACGATGATGATTTCATGAGTCCTCCTCCAAAGACAACAAACTGATATCTAAAACAAAGGAATAAAAATATATTCAAAACTGATGTTCCAAAAACAGGCATAGCGTACAAATATGGTCTTCTTGCTATATTTAAGATCATAAAACTTGTCAAAGTTAAAGGTTAATTGAATAAGAAACAAATGGATATCTTGAAGAAAGCACATTTTTACAACTTTTTTATTGTTTTTTATGGCGAGAAGATAACAACTCAGGAGTACAAAAAGCATCAGCACAATTTGGATATAGTGTACAGCTGCTACTCACATGAAGATGATGCATTCATGCTTGGAAAAGAAAAAAAATGAAAATAATAGCTAATTAAGGACATTAGTTTACTTTTTGTTCTATCTTTGAAAGGACGGAACATAGAGCCAACTCCTAAAAGAACCAAACAGATATTTCCAGAGAAATGCAAAGAGTTTGCAGCAAGATATTTCAGTAAAACAACTTTCATTATTAGAAATTTAGTAGAAAAAAGAATAAAACAAAAAATAGCAAAGAAGAAAAAACGGCGTGAGGAAGACCTGCCATTGTTGACTATAATGGAGATTTTACTTGCCTTCTTTTTCCTTAACAACCAAAAAAGTTAAGATGAAGAATTCTATTATTCTTGATTGATGTTAACAAAATGCAGCTATAGACAATTGAGAAGAATTTAAGTAGATTTATTAAAAGTTTCATCCACAAGCCATGAAACATGTCGAGGTGTTCAATGCTTCTGTTCGTAACATACATTATAAAAAAGGTATTGATGTAAGAAAATTATCTCCACGTAATCCAAGTTACTTAAATTTGAAAAAAAAAAATCTTTTATACTTGACTCGTTTCTAACATTTCAACATTATTCATCCATCGCCCAATAAAGAGCAGGTGAGCCGGACACCGATTGCTCCTGTACATCTTCTCGGTTAAACATCCATGTTTAGATCTTACTATTAGAAAAATCGAGTTTACTTATCAATTTATTAGCGCAAAGATTAAAACATTTACTTAACTAGTTTTTGCTCAAATTATTTATTTATACTTCCTATAAACAAGTTGCAAAACTTTTGAATGATCTTTATACTTAATTTATCATTTGATAACATTTATAATATGTTTAAAGAAGAGTTGTTAAGTTTAAACTAGTATTTCATTTGTTATTAAAAATGCTAGGAAAATGCTGTAATAGCATATTTGATCAAATCGACTTTTTTATCATTCAGAAATTAATTTATATAACTTACGTTAATTTTAAAACATTTCAAAAGATTTATAAGATTTATTACATATTTCTAAATAATTAAAAATCTCAGTTTTAAAGGATTTCCTTAATTGGATTTCGAATTGCAAAACCGCGATTATTTTAAAACTTGATTTGCTCATATTTTAAATTCTACTTGATGAAATCTCAATCTTCTGTTTTGTTGGGAAAATATGATTGTAAGAATTGGAAAAATAGAAATTCTTATTTCAAAGAATTTTAACCTATTATATAAAGAATTTTAACTTTTACGGCATGAAATAGTGGATTGTCGTTACGCGACACACCAAATTTTACTTACATTTTATATTCCTTTTAAACTATGCATGAACATTTTTAATTGTTTATAAAATATTTCTAAAAGAACAAACCATTTTTAAGAGGTTTAACCATTCCATTTCACCATTATTTTATTCATAAAAGGAAAATGATCTCCTTTGTGTTTATCTGTGTGTATTTAACATGACCTGTTAAATCATTCATTCTACAATCATATTATCAATCAAACATGAAAAACAAAACATTCTAGCAAGCATATACATCATTGTAGCATATGTATTTATTATCATAAGTTAAGTAGATCTTGTAACGACCCGCATTCTACGCATCATAGGATCGTAGAATATTTATTTCTTTCACATACGAAGTCGTATGGTCATGTAACTTTGGGGGACGACTATTGGGGTCATTTCCCATGTTCATGATTTTTCCCGATTTTTAAATGACCATTTTACCCCTAGTTGGTACTGTTTTGGCCATAACTTTTGACTGGAAAGGAATTTTGACCTGAAACCACTTCCATTGGCTCCGGATGATGGTTTCTCTTTCCGTAGAGTGGTCACATTAGCCAAACGGACTCACCGTTTGGGAGATATGGCTGAAACAAGTTTCTGATGGTGAAAAACAGCTTAATTGGGCTTAACTGGGTGATTAACAGCTAGGCTCAAAGGGGAATTTCGGGATTAGAAGTTTAAAAGGGCTGTTAGGGTTTGGAGAATACCTTTTTCTCATTTTTCAGCCGTCACTATTCATTCCTCTTGACCTAGCCATGGCCTCCACTCTCTAAATCTCTCTAAAACACCCGAAATCACTTCCTAATCAAGGATTAAGGCTTAGAGGCATCAAATCAAGGAGGATTAGCACAAGGACCAAGGTAGAGCTGCTGTTATATATTGGAATTCGTGCAAATCAGAGGTTCACTTCAGATCTGAAAGTTTTATTGTGGCAAAGGTGAGTGATTTGCATAGTTTTTGCACTAATTACGGTAATTAAGGGTAATTAGTGAAGATTAGCGAATTTATACACTAATAAATTCTGGAAAAATGTTTAGAAATTCTTAAATAATGTTTTATGCCTCTGGTTGAAATTTGGTTCGATTTGATTAAGTTTTGTTAACCCTATGATCAGTTTTACTTAAACATGCTTAAGGGAAAATAAGAAGTTTTGGCCACTTTTGATCCATTTTGATTCATTTGAATGGTTGTTTGCTGTTGTGGTTGCTATTACATGTTGCTATGACTCTATGGTGTGTTTTATGATTGATTAGAAGTGTTAGATTTGTCAAAAACGCCGTCGAATGGCGTAAACTGCTCGCTGGAAGAACTGCAGGAAATCATCCGAACCGGACCGGATCGGTGGGAGTGAGGGCGATCCGATCCGATGGCGCGACCCGATCCGATGGCACGACTCGATCCGCCGATGGCAGAAGACCCCGATCCGATGGTGCCGATCCGATCCGATCAAGACTTCGCGAAACGAACAGTGTTGCTTCATGAAGAGGTGACCCGATCCGCCCCTACCTTTCATGAACCGATCCCTCGCGTCTGAAGTTCACGATTCGATCCGACCCGATCCACTTTAGGAGCACGATCCGAACCGGAGTTATGCACTTGAGAGGACGCCGCGAGCTGAAGGGCACGACCTGGAGAGGTGCGACCCGATCCGACAAAGGGTGAACGAACCGATCTGATTGGGGAGGCGCACCACGAACCGAACCATGCAAGGGAGCATGATCCGAGGAGAAGACTGAATGAAGACCGATCCGAATGATGACGACCGATCGGGATAAAGACGATGACCAAAACCCGAGATGCAAAGGTAGTCCAAATGGAAGTTAGAGCTCAGGATCCAGTTGGGAACCGACGAGTTCACTTCATGAGTTGGGCTTTGCTGCGGGACGTGTGCCAAGGGGCAGTCGATGTCTGTGACTTTGGATCACTATGTATGGGAGGTACGTGAACGGATTCAGGGCCAAAGTGGCCTAGGTACGACTAAAGGGCTATACACCAATGAAGTGGGGTCATTTGTAAAGATTTGGTCATGACTCCATGTGGTAAGCTTGGTAGTAGCAGTGGTTGTGCAAGTTGAACTCCGTCACTACTTCGATGGGTCTAGTGATTGACAGTGGTGGACATCGTATGCTTTACGCACTGAGTGAGAGATGTGAGGATGGTTGCTATGGATGATTTGTTTACTATCATTATGACATGCACACCCCACCCCCGTATTCTTACACTATTTATTATGGCACCTTAGAGCATTGTACGGTATGTGGTACTAACTCTTTGGTTGCAGGTCCAGGTTCAGGTATGGTTTAGTATACCTGTTATTATTCTGTTTAGATGCTTATCGCTCATACCAGGCTTTATGTCTGACCCAGAGTTTTATGTCTCCTCTTATTACTCTGGGTGCTCACACGAGCAGACTAGAGACAGGTTAGCTGGTGATGCACGGGTAGATGATCCGGAGACGAGCAGGAGGCTTCCACGTAATATATATATATATATATATATATATATATATATAATATTCCCCCTGTGTTGTTGAAGATCGCTGCTTGGGCATTGGCGGTGCATCTTCTACTTTAGCTTTCTTTTATTTAGAGACAGTAAATTTTGGAAAATTGTAATAAGCTGTATTTGGATTTCCGCTGCTTTGATGATTGATGTTGATTTTAGTTATCAGCTTATGCACTGTCTCACCTGTTTTATGTCAAGTATGTTATTATTATATATTATTTCATGCGCTGTGAGACATTCTACAGGTTCCTTGATTAGTTCATTCCCTTCTTTCCTTTCTTTGGCGACCGTCCCGTGCTAATCGGGCACGTATACAACACACTTTCGGAGGAAATGCCGACTGGTACGGAGCGGGCCGTCACACTTGGTATCAGAGCTCTAGGTTGCGTAGTTAACCTAGGGAAGCTATCAGGGAGAGATAATATACGTATACGAGAGAGCGTATTTGTGATTATTTTGATTTTTAAAAGCTATATATATATATATACTATTAGTAGTATAAGGATGAAGTCGTACTGCACTAGCACCACTATGGAGTCGTTAATCGTTTCCTTTTTCAGATTGACGATGAGCCGATATACTAGAGGTGCTGGTAGGGGAGCCAATAATGGGAATGCTGCTGACATGAGGACGATGTTTACTGACCTCATGAGAGAGATGCTTAGAGATGTACAGAGGGCAGCTCCCAATGGTGGAAATGGTGGTGGTCCAATAGTGCAGGCGCCAAGAGTCGACTTCGCCAAGCTGAATAAGGATTATACTAGCCTTGGTGGGAAGCCGTTCCACGGAACGGAGTCGGCCACGGATGTTCAGGATTGGTTGGATAGTTGCGAACGTATCTTCGAGGATTTAGGTATCGAGGATGCAATGAAGAGAAAGCTAGCGTCCCGTCAGCTGCAAGGGCGGGCAATGAATTGGTGGAATGCTATAAAGGCAGCTACTCCCGAAGATCAGATTACTTGGGAGCAGTTTAAGGCTCGCTTTAGCGAGAAGTTCATTCCAGCTGCTCAGAAGTCAGTGCTGTTTAAGAAGTTCTTGGAGCTCAAGCAGAATGGCAGAGCTGTCTCGGAGTATATTGCTGAATTTGACACTTTGTCAAAATATGGGTTACCTCTTATTGATACTGCGGAGAAAAAGAATGAGAAATTCATAACTGGTTTGGATCAGTACTTGGGGGAAAAACTTATTAACCACATCGATGAGACGTTTGAATCAATTGTGGGGAAAGCATTAAGATCAGAAAGTCTCTACCCTAAGTCGAAGACTGAGGTTGCATCCGCAGATGAGCCAAAGCCACAAGCAAGTGGTGGAGGCAAGGGTGGTTCCCAGAATAAGAGAAAGCAGAACCAAGCTAAGGATGGCCAGAAGAAAAAGAATAAGCAAGATGTGGAGTGCTTCAGCTGTGGTAAGAAGGGTCATTATGCTAGTAATTGTCGGGCCAAGCCAGCGGATAGGAAGTGCTTCAACTGTGGCCAAATGGGACATCAGAAGGACAAGTGTCCACAGCCCCCTAAGGAAAAGCAAATGGTGAAAGCCTACGCTCTTAATGCTATTCCTTCTTCGTCGAATGCCCCCAACAGCGGCGGAGAAGGGAAAGAATGTCGTCATTCAAGGTATGCTTTCTGTTTATGATGTTCCTATTAGAGTTTTGTTTGATACCGGAGCTTCCAGTTCTTTCATATCTAGTGACCTGGTAGATAGGTTGGGATTGGAGCCCGAGATTGTCGATAGACCTTTAGTAGTGACGAACCCGATTGGTGGTTCGACTAGCCTTAGCATGATTTGTCGTAATGTGGTCTTATCGAGTCATGGATGCATGTTTGTTTGTGATTGCTTTGTTTTGGGCTTTACTGGGTTTGGCATTATTTTGGGAGTAGATTGGCTTCAAAGATACGGGGTGGTGGTAGACTGTGAGGGCTTGTTGGTGACAGCTAGAGCGGATGATGGGCGGAGGATAGTGTTTGGTGGTCTACCCAGTAAGGGGGTATTGGCTAGTTTTCTAAACTCCCTCGACATTCCGCATAGTGAGTTGTCAGGTTTGCCCGTGGTTGGCCAGTATCCGGATGTTTTCGAAGAAGTGACCGGACTCCCACCACACCGAGAGATTGAGTTTCGTATTGATTTGATAAAGGATGCCAGGCCTATAGTGATGCCACTTCGTCGTATGGCACCAAGAGAGCAGCGAGAGCTCGAGGTGCAAGTCAGCGATCTTTTGAAGAAGGGATTTATCAGAAGGAGTGTTTCTGAATGGGGAGCACCAGTTGTGTTTGCTACCAAGGCGGATGGTTCCCTTCGTTTGTGTGTAGACTACCGCGAGTTGAATAAAGTGACGAGGAAGAACAAGTATCCTCTACCGCGGATAGATGATTTGTTCGATCAGTTGAGTGGCGCGAGAGTATTTTCTCAATTGGATCTCGCGACAGGTTTTCATCAGCTTAGAGTGGAAGCTGAGAGTATAGCTAAAACGGCATTTCGGACGCCGTCTGGATTTTATGAGTGGTTGGTCATGCCATTCGGGCTGACCAATGCCCCAGCATATTTTGTGGATCTTATGAATAGGGTATTCAGAGATCAGTTGAATAAGTTTGTCCTTGTGTTCGTTGATGATATTTTGGTCTATTCGAGGACAGAGGAAGAACACAAGGAACATTTAAGAGTAGTGATGGAGGTGTTGAGAAAACACCAATTGAAAGCAAAGTTTTCTAAATGCCACTTCTGGAAGAGGGAAGTGAGGTTCTTAGGCCATGTTGTATCAGAGAATGGTATTGCCGTGGACTCGACAAAGGTGGCTACGGTACAAGATTGGCCTACGCCCAAGAATGCAACAGAGGTAAGAAGTTTCTTGGGATTAGTTGGATATTATCGTAAGTTTATCCAAGGTTTCTCCAAGATAGCAGCACCATTGACCCAGTTGACCAAGAAGAATCAAGCTTTTGTCTGGGATGAAAGGTGCGAGAATGCATTCAAAAGTCTAAAGGACAAGTTGACAAGCGCACGAGTGTTAGTCATTCCTAAGGGGGATGAAGAGATGACGGTATACACGGACGCCTGTGGTACCGGATTGGATGCTGTATTGATGCAAGGCGGTAGGGTTATAGCTTACGCAAGTCGGCAATTGAAACCGCACGAGAGAAGATACCCTACCCATGATTTAGAATTGTCAGCGATCGTGTTCGCATTAAAGATGTGGAGGCACTATCTCTTGGGAGAAAGATTTGAGCTATTTACATATCATAAGTCGTTAAAGTATCTCTTCTCTCAGAAAGATCTGAATCTCCGTCAGCAGAGATGGTTAGAGTTCTTGGCTTCCTATGATTTTGACATCGCATACACACCGGGAAAGGGCAATGCGGTGGCCGATGCATTGAGTAGAAGACATGCCAGCTTAGGGGCTATGTTCCTTGAATGGAAGCAACTGGAGTTTATCGCGGGGTTTGATTTCAGACCAAAGTGCGAATTAGATCCAGAAATGTTAGCAAGTTTGACGATCAGACCCACTTTGATTGAGCGGATCGGCTCTAGTCAGAGGGACGATCCTAACCTATTAGAAATCATCTCCAAGTTAGAGATGAGTATCGATGAGGAGATGAACAAGTATGGGCTTGATCGAGATGGATGGCTTAGAAAGAATGGGAAGCTTGTTGTACCCAATGTCAATGGATTGAGAGATGAAGTGCTTAGAGAATGTCATCACTCAAAGCTAACTATACACCCCGGTGGTAACAAGATGTATCGAGATATGAAGCAAACTTACTACTGGGAAGGGATGAAAAGAGACGTTGGGAAGTTTATATCCAAATGCATGAATTGCCAGCTAGTTAAAGCCGAACAAAAGAAGCCTAGTGGGTTGTTACAACCATTAGAAATTCCCGAATGGAAATGGGAGCAAGTCTCGATGGATTTCATCGATGGTTTACCAAGGACTAGATCGGGATATGATAGCATTTGGGTAATTGTGGATCGATTGACTAAGAGCGCAAGATTTATACCAGTCAAATCAACCAGAACGGCAGCCAAGTTGGCAGAATTGTATATGAAGTGGATAGTGAGATTTCATGGAGTACCCAAAAGCATTGTGAGTGACCGAGACCCGTTGTTCACTAGTGGGTTTTGGAAGAGCTTGCAAGAGGCTCTAGGGTCAAGATTACATCTCAGTACCGCATATCATCCTTAGACCGACGGCTAGACGGAGAGGGTGAATCGCATATTGGAAGATCTCTTGAGAGCTTGCATATTGGATTTTGGTGGATCATGGGATGACCATTTGCATCTAGTAGAGTTTGCATATAATAATAGCTACCAATCCAGTATCGGTATGGCTCCATATGAAGCTTTGTATGGAAGACCGTGCAACTCACCATCATGTTGGATAGAGACTGGCGAGAAGTTTGTGCTTGGCCCAGATGTGGTGAGAGAAACGTCGGATAAGATTAAGATCATTCAGCAACGAATGAAAGCTGCTCAAGGTAGGCAGAAGAGCTATGCTGATAAGAGGAGAAGAGACTTGAAATTCTCCGTTGGCGACTTGGTGTTTGTCAAGATTTCTCCGTTGAAGAGCGTAATACGATTTGGCAGGAGAGGCAAGTTGTCACCAAGATTTGTTGGCCCATTCCCTGTTCTTGAACTAGTCAGGAATTTGGCATACAGAATTGACTTACCGGAGAAGATGGCGGGAGTTCACGACGTATTTCATGTTTCCCAACTAAGGAAGTCCGTTCACGACTCAGATATGACTATTTCACCTGATCAGTTGGAGGACTTCGAAGTAGAACCCGAGGCGGTTGGAACCGCAAGCCGGCCCGTATTGTCGAGCACGACATGAAGCAACTTCGAAAGAAGGCGGTGAAGTTGGTCAAAGTTCAGTGGAGCGAGGACGAAAATGATTGTACTTGGGAGACAGAGGAGAACATTAGGAAGACATACCCAGAACTCTTTGCCTGGTAAGATTTTGACTTCGATTTAGTTTTCCGCATGCTAGGATAGGCTTGTTTTGCATGTTTGGTTGTTGTATGTGGTTGTTAGGCATGCGGGATCCTTTGTATGTTTTAGTTAAGGAATTTCGGGGACGAAATTTCTTAAAAGGGGGGGGGGGGGGAGAGTGTAACGACCCGCATTCTACGCATCATAGGATCGTAGAATATTTATTTATTTCACATACGAAGTCGTATGGTCATGTAACTTTGGGGGACGACTATTGGGGTCATTTCCCATGTTCATGATTTTTCCCGATTTTTAAATGACCATTTTACCCCTAGTTGGCACTGTTTTGGCCATAACTTTTGACTGGAAAGGAATTTTGACTTGAAACCACTTCCATTGGCTCCGGATGATGGTTTCTCTTTCCGTAGAGTGGTCACATTAGCCAAACGGACTCACCGTTTGGGAGATATGGCTGAAACAAGTTTCTGATGGTGAAAAACAGCTTAATTGGGCTTAACTGGGTGATTAACAGCTAGGCCAAAAGGGGAATTTCGGGATTAGGAGTTTAAAAGGGCTGTTAGGGTTTGGAGAATACCTTTTTCTCATTTTTCAGCCGTCACTATTCATTCCTCTTGACCTAGCCATGACCTCCACTCTCTAAATCTCTCTAAAACACCCGAAATCACTTCCTAATCAAGGATTAAGGCTTAGAGGCATCAAATCAAGGAGGATTAGCACAAGGACCAAGGTAGAGCTGCTGTTATATATTGGAATTCATGCAAATCAGAGGTTCACTTCAGATCTGAAAGTTTTATTGTGGCAAAGGTGAGTGATTTGCATAGTTTTTGCACTAATTACGGTAATTAAGGGTAATTAGTGAAGATTAGCGAATTTATACACTAATAAATTCTGGAAAAATGTTTAGAAATTCTTAAATAATGTTTTATGCCTCTGGTTGAAATTTGGTTCGATTTGATTAAGTTTTGTTAAACCTATGATCAGTTTTACTTAAACATGCTTAAGGGAAAATAAGGAGTTTTGGCCACTTTTGATCCATTTTGATTCATTTGAATGGTTGTTTGCAGTTGTGGTTGCTATTACATGTTGCTATGACTCTATGGTGTGTTTTATGATTGATTAGAAGTGTTAGATTTGTCAAAAACGCCGTCTAATGGCGTAAACTGCTCGCTGGAAGAACTGCAGGAAATCATCCGAACCGGACCGGATCGGTGGGAGTGAGGGCGATCCGATGGCGCGACCCGATCCGATGGCGCGACCCGATCCGCCGATGGCTGAAGACCCTGATCCGATGGTGCCGATCCGATCCGATCAAGACTTCGCGAAACGAACAGTGTTGCTTCATGAAGAGGTGACCCGATCCGCCCCTACCTTTCACGAACCGATCCCTCGCGTTTGAAGTTCACGATTCGATCCGACCCGATCCACTTCAGGAGCACGATCCGAACCGGAGTTATGCACTTGAGAGGACGCCGCGAGCTGAAGGGCACGACCTGGAGAGGTGCGACCCGATCCGACAAAGGGTGAACGAACCGATCCGATTGGGGAGGCGCGCCACGAACCGAACCATCCAAGGGAGCATGATCCGAGGAGAAGACTGAATGAAGACCGATCCGAATGATGACGACCGATCGGGATAAAGACGATGACCAAAACCCGAGATGCAAAGGTAGTCCAAATGGAAGTTAGAGCTCAGGATCCAGTTGGGAACCGACGAGTTCACTTCATGAGTTGGGCTTTGCTGCGGGACGTGTGCCAAGGGGCAGTCGATGTCTGTAACTTTGGATCACTATGTATGGGAGGTACGTGAACGGGTTCAGGGCCAAAGTGGCCTAGGTACGACTAAAGGGCTATACACCAATGAAGTGGGGTCATTTGTAAAGATTTGGTCATGACTCCATGTGGTAAGCTTGGTAGTAGCAGTGGTTGTGCCAGTTGAACTCCGTCACTACTTCGATGGGTCTAGTGATTGACAGTGGTGGACATCGTATGCTTTACGCACTGAGTGAGAGATGTGAGGATGGTTGCTATGGATGATTTGTTTGCTATCATTATGACATGCACACCCCACCCCCGTATTCTTACACTATTTATTATGGCACCTTAGAGCATTGTACGGTATGTGGTACTAACTCTTTGGTTGCAGGTCCAGGTTCAGGTATGGTTTAGTATACCTGTTATTATTCTGTTTAGATGCTTATCGCTCATACCAGGCTTTATGTCTGACCCAGAGTTTTATGTCTCCTCTTATTACTCTGGGTGCTCACACGAGCAGACTAGAGACAGGTTAGCTGGTGATGCACGGGTAGATGATCCGGAGACGAGCAGGAGGCTTCCACGTAATATATATATATATATATATATATATATATATATATATATAATATTCTCCCTGTGTTGTTGAAGATCGCTGCTTGGGCATTGGCGGTGCATCTTCTACTTTAGATTTCTTTTATTTAGAGACAGTAAATTTTGGAAATTTGTAATAAGCTGTATTTGGATTTCCGTTGCTTTGATGATTGATGTTGATTTTAGTTATCAGCTTATGCACTGTCTCACCTGTTTTATGTCAAGTATGTTATTATTATATATTATTCCATGCGCTGTGAGACATTCTACAGGTTCCTTGATTAGTTCATTCCCTTCTTTCCTTTCTTTGGCGACCGTCCCGTGCTAATCGGGCACGTATACAGCACACTTTCGGAGGAAATGCCGACTGGTACGGAGCGGGCCGTCACAGATCTTCTCATCTTCGTTGGTTTCAAAAGTTTATAAGATTGACTATAGCTTCGCTAAGATCGCACCCAAGCTTATAGAATCGACTTCTGAAGCTCAAATGAGCTCAGCCTTGCCTTGGGATTCTGAAGCTGTTGTTGGCCTGAAAAAGGAGGAAGCTTGGCCTTATCATGTATAAGATAGTGGTGATGGTGAATGAAGATAGAAGAGAGATGATTGTTGAAGTGGTCTGAGAGAATTTGATAATGCATCTTCACTGTTTCAATTTAATTTCCTTTTTGCCAAATTTTTCTTCAATGTTTTCTTATGAGAAGAAGTTATCATTGAGAGAATCATCAAGCTTTAAGAGCGGAGAAGAAGATAAATTTATGTGAATTTTTGAAGGAAGTGGAGATATATTTACAAGAAATCGATGGAATAAAATATTTAAAAGGAAAATAATCAAAAAAATCCCTAAAATTTCACTCATATTAGCTCATGATCATGACCGTTCCACCCTCTCTCCTAGTACAAGTATTGTAGGTAAGGTGTGTAAAGAGTTATATGGTGGCGTAAGAAGATGTGTTATTTTGTTTTAAGTTAAAAGTAAATATTGTTGTTTCTTATACTTACTTTTACTACTCTTTTTATTACATAAGGGATGACTGTTTGTTTATTCTCATGTGCGCGTTTATGTGTGTCATATATGGTCTACAATTTTGTACAACTTCCATCTATCAAACCATCAATTATTGAAAATTGGCTTTTCGGTCGTATTTTCAGTTCTCGATCAAACTATTTGTTTAAGTAAAATTTTGAAAATAAATTTCATATTAGCTTTAAATAATTTAAATGTGATTATTTAAGCATTAAGACCATATTGAATAATGCTAAATAATTATTGTAAAAATAGATATTATACTGATAAAATGATATTGATTTTGCTCTTTTTTAAGTTAAACATCTTTTGTTATAAAATTTACTACAAATGATTTGTTATCAACATATGACTAATTGAAAATGAATTATTATCTTAACAAGTATCTACATAGTTTAATATTTATTATATCACATATATCTTTATTTAAATCCATAAATTAATCATATAATAAAACAACATTACCGATGGTGTCAAAATACATTAAACTATAAATAATAGAATACCAAAATGTATTTTAATTATTTTTTAATTATTGAAATAATTGTAGTTTGCCAGCCTTATAATTAAGAAAAAGTTTCTAGTTATAAAATGATTTTGGTCATTTTATCAGCAACTTAAAGGAAATATTTTATGTAACATTTTTCCAAAATAGTTCATTATAGTATGTTATCACCTTAAACTTAATTATTAGTTAGAAATAATCTATATCTGAATACTTATAATAATTTAAATATCCTAAATCAAAGTGCTAAAATTCAATGTTGTTATGGTTTGCACGGGCAAAATAATAATATTTTATTTTGCCTATAAAAAAGCATACTTTCAAATAAAGTAATTTAACAAAAACATTAATATAGTTCTTCCATATATTGTTAATTTGGATATGCTCTGTCATTAGTTAAAGATATGATAGGTTACTAATCAGGGTTTAGTTACTTTTATAAGCTTTGGTTCATAAAGTCAAATGCATCATTGTTTCTTCTCTTATGTTTGCATAACTGAACGAAGTGAGTTTTTTTGTAGTGCTTTAATGGAATTAATTTTAAAACCTCTTTGCGTTTGGTTAGGAATAATTTATGTGAGTGTAGACAATGCACTTATAATCAAAAGCCTCTAGTAGTAAGACATAAGCAAATGCCTTTAAAGATCTGGGGTTGGAGGTATAATTGTCGTCGTTGTTTTCCTTTGCTGCCATTTTCTTCTAAGCACACTTCCATTTAGTAATTTTAGTTTCATAATACTCGACTGTAAAACTCTCTTAGTTGTAATACAATCCAACCTTCCATGAAATCTAATGGTAAGTAAACCTTCTGGTTGTTATTTATCTAGTTAGACAAGAATATTGAGTTACCTTCTCTTTTATATTACTAGGAATAATTTACAATTTCAATTTGGGTTTTTTGGTAATGTAACGACCTGGGGAAATGTTTATCACTTACCAAATTCCGCCCAGTCCAAATCGATCGCTAAACCGACCTAGACCATTCGAGAATGCAGATTGTATGAGAACACGACGCATCGGAACGTGGAACATTAAAACCTTTCAATTGCTATTACAACAATTCACATTAGAGTACAAATAAATAATATACACAGCGGAAGTACAATAACATAGAATAAATTACATAGCAGCGGAAATAAAAATATATAAATACAATGTGTAGCGGAAATACATCAACTAACATAACTGAAAGAAATACACGGATACAAAGCTTTTCGAATATAACTCCGGTTGTAAACCAGGATCCTGTTAAATAAAAATCTGCAAAACTAAAACTACTAGCTGCCTGTATGGAAAGAGTTTAGGTGAAAATAGTAAACTCCAAGTCATTCGGACTGCTGTGAGAACTTAAAACAGTTATTAAAACTTAATTTAAAAGTGGGAAAAATCATGGGAACACGCCGTATGACATGGAACGGGTTTACTCCACATGAATATCAGTTTAAAATAAAACAACGCAATGCTTTTTGAAAAATGAGGTCCCATCACACAATGCAACACAAGCCGAAGGATAGAGTTATACCTTATAATAGTCAAACATGTTTGGTACGCTTTAAAACAAATAATTTTGATATTACTATAAGTGCATAGTGTAGAAAACAACTTCGGATGTAAATGTATCAATCATATACAACATAGGTACCATTGTTATGTCGCCACATAAGTTTACAACTAAAACTGAAAAGTCGTGTATTGGAAGTTTTTGGATTTCCATCATGAATCAAGGCAAGAGATGTCTCCTCATCAGTTTCGAGATACTCTAGCACATGCCTCGGGATCACGCCCTTAGTAACCCTTGGATCTTCAGGGCTGGTCCACTCTTACTTCTGTGGATTAGGTATTCCTGAATAATACGTTTCCCTGTCCTATCGGACCTCCAAAATGGTCATTGTCGACCAATCATATCTGAGGCGCCTCGCAATCCATCAACCACATAAGTAAAAATGTCTGGGCTCCATACCACGACACCACTTCTAGCTAGAAAGAAACGCATGCAGTCACTATCCCATTTTTGACTTATATCGGGCTCGCGAATTAATGTTATACACAAAGCTGTGCTATATTAAAGTCATGCTTTGATCATCAACCACAAAGCTCTGCTTTTCAACAAAAGCCTCGATCGTTTCATCTCATCATGCCACATTGAAAATCCATGTCATACAACTGATGTATATCCATATATAACCTCTAAGCTCGTACGTTTCAGAGAAGGGTGTTAAGTAAGGGAATAAATTCTCTGCCACCAAACAGATATATATCAAATAGAAATCAATCGATACAGAATAAAATCCAATGTCAGACACACAATCCATTTACAAGTTCGTTCTGGGCTTGAACGAAACCGGAGGCACTTTATTCATCATCCCATATGTCCAATACTGGAGAGAGGTCCTCGCATATCTGGTAGATTTCCAAGTACGTTTGGACGACCACCACATATAACCTCTACTTGGGTGTACTTGCCAGGTGAGACATTAGCAATAGCCCAAGGATGTAAAGATCTCCAGTCTTCAACCACCGTCTTTATTTTCGACTTTTAATCGTCATAATAGTTATTCGGAATGGGTTAAACCCGGTCTTTCCAAATAACTGGCGCATCTTTATAATCTTGTGATAAATACACTAAGATAGCACACATTTCATTCCAATCTAGAATATTCTCTTATTCAAATATTCATATCTTTTGTGAAAGGTTCCCATTAATTTAATCAAAGATAAATTCTTTTAAAATTATTGTTTAATTTTCCTTTTGATATCATTTTCAAAAGATTTTATTTTATCTTTTCACCACTTAAACCAAATTAAGGTTTATAAAACTAGTCGGGATTATCAAACCTTATCAAAGTAATCATTTGTTTAATTATCCCAATCCCAACCTATTCATCCCATGGAGCAAAACTGGAGGTACTCCATATCTAACACCCATCGCATTATCGGTAAATTTAATTACCGTTTAACATTCAAATCTAATTAAAGATTTTACTGTCGCATAGATTAAAACTGGTAGTACTCCATTCTCAAACATGAAACGACCCAAACTCGCCCTTTTAGGAAAGCCCGTATTGAGTTGAGAACACGACAAATCAGAACGCAAATAGAGGAACATTTCATTGCTTATTACAACAATTTCATCAGAGTACAAGAATATAACAGAGTATGAATAAATAATATATGTTTGACAAATATTAGGGATTCAAATACAAAGCAGCGGAAAATCAATACATAACACAGCTTAAAGAAATACATGGATACAGAGCATCCCGAATATAGCTCCAACTGTAAACCAGGATCCTGTAAAAATAAATATGCAAAACCAAAACTACTAGCTTCCCATGTGGGAAATAGGGGCACCCAGAGTTTAGGTTAAAACAATAAACTCCAGGTCAGTCATGTGACTGATGTGAGAACTAAAAACAGTTATTAAATCTTTTACATTAAAAGTAAATCAAGGGACCACTCTGTATAACACAGAATGGGTTTCCTCCCAAGAATACCAGTGCATAAAATAAACAGCATAATGCTTTTTGGAAAAATGAAGTTATTATAAGACTCAGGTCCCATCACATAATGTAGCGCAAGCCGAAGGATAGAGTTTTACCTTATAATAGCCAAATATGCTTGGTACGTTTAAAACAAATCGTTTGAAATTATTATAAGTGCATAGTGTATAAAACAACTTCAAATATAAATGTATCAATCATAGACGGCATGGGTACCATATATCATGTCTCCATACTAGGTTATACGATTTAAAACCGAAATGTCACATACTGGAAATTGGATTTCCATCTATGAGTCGAGGCCAGGGATGGCTCCTCACTACTCCTCACTCTGGGCAACCCTTGGATGCTTCAGGGCCGGTCCTCTCTTACATTGGAGGATTAATTATTCCTGAACACACGTTTCCCTGTCCTATCGGACCTATCCATCGGCTCACTAGCAACCGATATATCCGAGGCGCCTCGCAACCATCATCTACATAGGTAAAAAATATAAATGTCTGGGCTCCATACCATGACACTACCCATAGCTAGAAAGAAACGTCATGCACTCCCTGCAGTCCGATCCCGTTTTTGACTCATACCGAGGTGTGAGGCTCGCAAATTAACGCTATACACAAAGCTATGCTATATTAAATCCGTGCTTTGATCATCAACCACAAGACTCTGCTTTTCAACATAAGCCTTGATCACTTGCATCTCAACATGTCATACCGACAATTCATGCCATGCAACTGATGTCTATCGATATATAATCTCTCAGCTCGTATGTCTCAGAGAAGGGTGTTAAGCAAGAGAATAAATTCTCCGCCACCAAATAGATATATATTTAATAGAGATCAATCAACATAGAATAAAATCCAATGTCAGACACACATCCATTTAATAGTTCGTTCTGGGTCTGAACGAAACCGGAGGCACCTTATTCCTCATCCCATATGTCCAATACAGGAGAGAGGTCCTCGCATATCCAGTCGATCTCCAAGTACATCTGGCCGATCACCACTTATTACCTTGTCTTGGGTGTACAGCCCAATCAAGACATCAGTAATCATCCAAACGATGTGAAGACCTCTGGTCCCCAACCACCGTCTTCATCGTCGAATCAGTTATTCAGAATGGGTGTAAACCCGGCCTTTCCGAATAACTCGCGTATATAATAAACATGTGCTATAAAAACACAACATACGCCTCATTCCAATCCTGAATATTCTTATATTCAAATATTCTTATACTTTGGGAAAGGTTCCCATTAATTTTATCAAAGATAAATTCTTTTAAATTTATTATTTAATCTTCCTTTGGATATCAATTCTAAACCAAATTAAGGCTTATCTACTAGTTGGGATTAGCGAACCTTACCGAAGTAATCATTTGTTTAATTTCCCAATTCCAACCTATTCATCCCATGGAGCAAAACTAGTAATACTCCATATCTGTGATCGATAAAATTAATTAGCATTTCCCATTCAAATCTAATTAAAGATTTAACTATCGCTTGGAGCACAACTGGTGATACTCCACTCTCGATCATTTCCCAAATTTGATAATTTAAATTATCTCATTCACGTTTTAATTTAATTAAAGATTCATTAAAACTCCACTTGGTATTAATCTTCCCAAAAATCAATATTAATGATTATTTAACTTTGGAAAATCAAACATGCCGCATCGACAATCTACACTGTACTATTGATTTCTTCCTATATATAACCTCTAAGCTCGTACGTCTTAGAGAAGGGTGTTAAGTAAGAGAATTAATTCTCCGCCACCAAACAGATATATATTTAGCAGAGATCAACCATAAAGTTCGAAATACATTGTTAGACATGTAATCCTGTCTTTAATTGGGTTAAAGAACTAATGTCATTTAAAACACAGTTCAGGATAAACCCAAATCACATTTCATTAATTATGGAATCTTCACGGAAAACAGATTAATATATATAATCGATATCAATTTTCGTATCCGACTAATAATATAAATGGAATAATGACAAAGCCTTTTAAATTCCATATATATTAACAGTCTTCCTCCACAGAAGCTCACTATGATTATTACCAAATCGAATTCCATTCAATTCTGATGTAATATATTAAATTGGAAAACTTTACTTTGGAAAATTCCCGTTAAATCTTAATAAAAAGATTTATAAATTTCAAATCACATTTCTGTTGGATCTAGTTTAACCCTAGAGGGGGGTGAATAGGGTTTATCACAATTTTAACTGAATTGAAAATATAACAGGATATATAATAATAAACAGATCATAGAATATAGCAGAAACAGAAATGCAGAAAATAAATCACACACACATATACCTAGCTTCGGCAAAAACCTGCCTACTGCTGCATTCCTAAGGTTTATACTAGGTGACAGAACAGATCCCGCATACAAGACCATGTACATTCGCAAACCCTGCTCCTATTCTAACCCTACGCTCAAAACCGTAGACTGATCTAAACCCCTAGATCAGATTTCCCCTAGTTTTTACAAACTCTAGCAAACTGCCAGTTAACACCCTAATTGGTTTCCCCTAGATTTTTACAGAATCTATAAACTGTTTGGTTACAAAGAAATTTAAAATACAACAGAAATAAAAAATGAAAGAACTAGAAGTTAAAAAGAAACAGCCTCCCTTTATTTAAAACTTGGCTTAACAAAGTCAATGTAAACCGGCCACACCACTTTGCTTTTGTCCGATCCTTTTTACTTGAAAATGGCGGTGGAGAAAGGAAATGGAAATTAGGGTTTCTGGTTGATCCCGAATCCAAATCGATTGCTTGATGAAATCTTGTGTGGATACAATCTCGAATTGCTAGAGTTTGTTGTTATGTGATTCTTCGATTTGGGACTGCTCTCTCCCACTCGATCGATCGAAAATGATGGAAAATTTGTGAGTAATCTCTGATTTGAAATTTTAATTCTCGAGTTGATTTTTTGGTTTTCGATATGCTTTTAGCCAGTGATGAATCGGTGTTAATATAGGATTTAAAAAAAATCCTATGGTAGCTCTCTAATTTCACAATTATGACTTGGCTGATTTGATTTTGCTGCGGTTTCCTCTTTTGACAAATTCGATTGAAACTCGACTTGATTGACTTTGGAAAATCTGAATAGTATTTATCCTTTGCGTGATTTTCCTGATTGAATTCTAAAAGAAAGGTTGAATGAATTTTTTCCAAAGAGAATGATTTCTGGAATTAGTACTTGCCAAAAATTCTTCTTTGGCTTAAAAATCCCTGATTGATTTTAGGAATAAAAACTTGCCAGAGAAGCTTTGTGGAAACATTTTTACCCAAAATAATACTTGCCGAAATTAACTCTTGCTTGAAAATATAGAAATGAATTTAACATTTGCCCAAAAAAAAAATGTTTCTGGTTTTAAAAAACATTGATTGAAAATTAGCTGGTTTCCAGTTTTAGCAACTATGAATTTTGAAAGCAGTGTGAAACATTCTTGATGAATATGGACTCAATTATTCCTCCTTTCTATGAACCTGGTCGAAATAATTCCTTTGAACAACTACTAATTTTCAAATAAACATTTTACTCGAGTTTGATAGGAAATCGTGACGATTTCAAAACCCGTACGACGGTGTTAAATTCCAGTACTAAGGTTAACCAAAGCTCTGATACCAACTGTGACAATCTCAAAACCCGTACGACGGTGTTAAGGATAATCATTGGAATTCAACTCATTAATCATCATTAGCAGAGTACAGATAATAGCATAAACAATAAATAGAATAATTTTACATAGATATGACAGCGGAATCATAACATGTAACAACATCAGAGTAGCACAGTGTAGGATATAACTTAGTGCATAAAAAGTGAATGATCAGCCAACATCGCCATAAGCGGGATATATACATACAGTGAGACATAATAAAGATATCAGTCTACATCGCTTGAGGCGGTACATATACATAAGATAATACATGCTGAAAGTAAATCAGTCTACATCGCCGTAGGCGGAATCATATACATAAGATAAGGATAGCGGAAAGTCAGTAGCCAAAATACAAGTAAATCTAATCCTCGCCATCAAGCCAAAAGCGCACTCCGTACTGCAGTGCTAAGCCAAAATAACCTGTCATCTGTCAACTAGGCTGCCCGTGTGAAAATAAGGGCACCCGAGTTTGCAAAGTGAAACAAACAACGAGTCAGTCGTGGGACTGGTATGAGAAATCTACTTAACTAGTTAAACAACAGTGATAAGGCAAATCATAGGACCACGCCACTTTTGCGGAACAGGTTTACTCCAGTGATTGCCAGTGCATTTAAAACAAAGTAAATTCTTTAAAACAACGCAATGCTTTTTCAAAGAATGAAGCCGTTATAAGACTCAAGTCTCATCACATAATGCAACGCAAACCGGAGGATAGAGTTTTACCTTATAATGGCCAAAATATACTTAATACGTGCAAAGCAAAATCACTTGATATTATTACTAGTGCATATATGTTTCAAAAACGAATATCATCATAAATATCAATCATAGACGACATAAGTGCCCCATACCACTATGTCGCCATACTAGTTCTACAATCAAATCCATTATCTCGTATTGGAAATTGGATTTCCGTCATGAGTCGAGGCAAGGGCCAAGCTCCTATCCGCTTCGAGACATTCTAGCAAATGCCTCAGGACTACACACTCTGGGTAACTCTTGGATGCTTCAGGGCCGGTCCTCCCTTACGTTTGAGGATTAATTATTCCTGAGCACACGTTTCCCCGTCCTTTCAGACCTAAAATCGAGGTGCCTCATTCCAACATCCACATAGGTAAAAATAATATAAATGTCAGCCAGTTTAAGCACTGACACTACCATTAGCTAGAAAGAAACGTCGTGCTCTCCCTACAGTCCTTATCCCGTTTTAACTCATACCGAGGTGTGAGGCTCGTGAATCCATGCTATACACAAAGCCAGGCCACGTAAGCCGTACTTTGATCATCGACCACAAGACTTTGCTTTGCAACAAAAGCCTTGATCAATGCATCTTGGCATGCCACACGGGTAATGCACTCCATACGACTGATTTCTATCGATATATAACCTCTGAGCTCGTACGTCTCAGAGAAGGGCATTAAGCAAGAGAATAAATTCTCCGCCGCGAAACAGATATATATTTAACAGAGATCAATCAGTACAGAACAAAATCCAATGTCAGATACACAGCCATTTACAAGTCCGTTCTGGGTCTGAACGAAACCGAAGGCACCATATTCCTCGCATATCCGTACAATCAACACATACGTCCAGACGGCTTCTATTTCCGTCCCTTCAAGGTAGCTACTCCAATCAGGAACCTCAGCAGCGCCCATCCATCCGATACGAAGATCGTCGGTCTTGAATCGTCTTCGTATTTTCGACTTCGAATCGTTCGATCAATTATTTGAAATGAGGGTTAGCTCAGCCTTTTCAAATAATTCACGTATAATTAGAATTCAAATCAATTCTTTTTATGGTTATATTATTCGACATTCACATTTCAGTTCTTTAGTATAATTTTCATGTCAAACACATACAACCATCAAATATCAAGCAAATCAAGCAAAATTGGTTTATTTCCAATCCATGTCGCTTATAATATTTTATAACGATTTTTCGCCATTTTTATTTATTTAAAAATGGCCATATTTAATTAAACGACGTTTCAGGTCGTGTCGTGGCACTGGCGCTGTTTTTCCCCAAATTTGTTTTACACATACCGGGAAATCTAAACGTTGGATTTCTACAAAGTTCATATCACTGGGAAGATATTTCCAAAGCGAACCCAACGGTTCCAGTTTCATGAAAATCCGACGGTCGGGTCTTCTGCACTAGTCGTTTGAAGTTACGATTTCGAAATACGAACTACAGCGTCGTTATTCGATTTAATTTAATTATATTTCTATTTATATATAAATATAATCGATTCTGGCGCTGTTTTTCTTCAAAATTGAATTAAACATTCCAGACAATCCAACCGTTGGATCTTTACAAAATTGGTGCCTTTGGAAAGATATTTCCAAGGCGAACCCAAAAGGTGGCGGTTTCGGGAAAATCCGATGGTCGGGTCTCTCGTACCAATCGATTGAAGTTACGATTTCAAAACATGAACTGTACGGCCTCGATTCGTTTTAATTTTATTTATATTCATATATATATAGTTCATTTTGCGATTTCAATATCGTTTTCACTTCAAATATTTCACTAACGCCTTTATATTTCAAAAAAATTCGCCATAACCTCCTTTGTACAGGAAGGGGTTTGGAAATTTATTGGACCGTATTAGGTACCCAATAAATCCTATAAAGCATACACATATTTATAGTGATAATTCTGGTGTTTACAGGGAAGCGTGTATAGATAATAACTCCAGAGAATAAATTCTCGTCACCCTGTCTAAGCCTGAGGGAGTGTGTATTTTTAATTACTCCAGAGAATAAATTCTCATCACCTCGTCCCGTGTGGGAAATAAATAATCCATGTGCCATATCTAATAACTAGAGAGACGTAATTATTGTCAACTCCAGACCCGTGTGGGGTTTTTATTAATCTGGCAATTTATCGTTACAATTTTGTATGGTCTATATCAGTCATCAGTTCAACCTGTAATATATAGTCATTGCCATACAAGCCTCTCGCTCGTATGGTAAATCTTCAACCTCGTCACACATGCTCCAAATGCTTATGTGGTATATGATGAAGTATGCCTATCGTCAAGAAGTATGCCATGTAGTGTAGTTCAAAATTAATTGTTATTACCCTATAGCGATGTTTATTATTACACACAGAATAACCAGCACTCCGCATCCAATGGCATTCACAGGAGTTGATATAAAAATAAAATTGCGCAGCCAACTCATTAAGGCTTACCTATTTGTCGGGCACACAAATAATTTCTTTACTCAACAGCTAATCCATTTTCTCTGTTCAACACATGTATATGTATATGCAGAACAAAGCTAATAATAATATTTCTAGCGAACAAATATATATTTCAACATGTGTGTATTTTTAGCGAGGCGTATACATGATAAAAGTAATATTTTTATCATCAGAAATTTTTATTCAACACATGAATGTTTTTAGCACTTCATATTCACAATAAAAATGTAATTTTTATTGTTAAAGAAATTTATTTAAAACATGAATACCATTCAACGCATGAATTTCTATTCAACGAATGAATTCCTATTCAATACTTGAATGTTCTCTATAGTTGGTATATATAATAAAAATGTGATTTTTATTGTTAAAGCTATTTATTTAAAACAGGAATACCATTCAACACCTGAATTTCTATTCAACGACTGAATTTCTATTCAACACATGAATGTTCTCTATAGTTGGTATATATAATAAAAATGTGATTTTTATTGTTAAAGCTATTTATTTAAAACACGAATACCATTCAACACATGAATTTCTATTCAACGAATGAATTTCTATTCAACACATGAATGTTCTCTATAGTTGGTATATATAATAAAAATGTGATTTTTACTGTTAAAGCTATTTATTTAAAACACGAATACCATTCAACACATGAATTTCTATTCAACGAATGAATTTCTATTCAACACATGAATGTTCTCTATAATTGGTATATATAATAAAAATGTGATTTTTATTGTTAAAGCTATTTATTTAAAACACGAATACCATTCAACACATGAATTTCTATTCAACGAATGAATTTCTATTCAACACATGAATGTTCTCTATAGTTGGTATATATAATAAAAATGTGATTTTTATTGTTAAAGCTATTTATTTAAAACACGAATACCATTCAACACATGAATTTCTATTCAACGAATGAATTTCTATTCAACACATGAATGTGGTTTCAACATATGAAAATAATTTCAACAAATGAAAATAATTATATCACATGAATATTTCAGAAAATTTCGGTAGCATAACGTCAGGGTAGTTAAAACCGGGACCGTCCCTAGTACGGCTCCTCGCTCTACCTTAAAACCTCGCGGTTTTTGACAATAGGGATTCATGCATCTAGTTCGCACGCAGGCGGCATGTTTTATTTTTATTTCCACAATCCTATTCTAATTTGTTTCAACCACAAGAGGGTATTTTTCAACCACAATCTCAACCACAAACAATTATTTTCAACCATTCGTCATACCACATATTTTCACGCCAATCACAAGCAATAAATATCATCCATGGTTTGTGCACGAGGGGAGTATATATATATATATATATATATATATATATATATATATATATTATATTTCACTTCCATTTCAACACAATTCAAAGCATATATGTTTCATACAACGCTTGTATAATTTATACATCGCTCATATAACTTATACAATACATGTACATGAGGTATACAATGCGTATATAATTTACATTTCGCTTATATAATTTATACAACACGATTTCATTCACACATTTGAATTTAGAGTTCTCACATTGGTTTTCGAGGTGCTAAAAAGCGTAGATAGCTCAGAAAAATCCGCGGTCTCTTCTAGATGGTAGAGAGCCTCCTTGCGGTCACGATGTTTCCTGTTTCATCGAATTTCGTTATCACATCATAAAGATATGATTTTTCAAAGTTTGCAACACTTAAAAGTGTTATTTTCTATTCAGAAAATTAAAGCCATGTACCTCCTTCGATCTTCGAAACTAGGGTTCGACCTTTCGCCTCGATCGTTGCACGAGGTTAAAATCTGCCTGCACCACGTGATAGAGCGTCGAGAGGTGCTCCAATCGGTGGCAGAGATGTCGAACTCGGTGGCCTGAATCGGAGGTGGCGGCGGCGGAAAGTGCGGCTCTTCAGGAGGTCGATTCTCCTCTTACACTGAACGATAGCGGGTGTTCTTGGTATGGATTTAAAGAGAGGAGTGAGGCGAACAAAAAACTCAACTAGAGGTGGGGCTGAAGATGGACGTGGCGGCGGCGATTTGGTCGGGAAGATTTGAGTTGCTCCGTCGTTCAGGGGGGGGGGGGTTATCGGGTTTGACCGGTCAAAACAGAAGTGAGAGAGAAAGAAAGTGATTGGCCATTATATTTTATTTTTAATTTATTTTAAATTCAAAAATATCTTTTCGTTTAAACGAACACCAATTTCAACCCAACGACTGTCGCTCCTAGCTAAATACCACCATCCCGGACACAATGGGATATGTTTCGTAGGCCAATTCAATTGTTACAGTAAGTTATTTTTCAAACTAAAGTATAAAGCAATAAATATTTAATTTGAACGTACATTTTAATTTGCCTGGGCCACAAACTGATCTGAAAAATTCTAGAAAAATAAATCTAGCTACGTTTTGACGCTACGGTCCCAACAAAACTAGTTTCGTCGAATTCCGAGATCGTTTGAAAAATGGCCATTTTCTGGTCGATCCAATTAAATAAAAATTGACCAATCACATTTTCTTTTGCCACGCTCACATACTAGCTTCAAAAATTATGAAATTTGAAACCTAGCAATAGTTTGGCATCCAGGATCCAACAAAAGTGGTTTCGTCGAATTTCGAGGTCGTTCGCAAAATGTCTATTTTCAAGGGCTATATATTCTCTATAGCGACCTTTCTGAAAATTCATTTGGCCATAACTTTTGATCCCCGCTATGAAAATTCGATTTTTCAGATTCGTTAGAGAGGTATTCATTAACAGATTTAAATATTTTTGGTTTCACTAAAATCCGTTATATCTTACACCCGGTACAGTCAGTTAAAGTTTGAATTCAAATTTTCAAACTGTCTCACTATTTCCAATTCAATATTTCATTGAAATATTCTATTTCAACTATTTAAATTCTTTGAAAATAACCAATTTAAATTTTTTAAATTGGCTCGCATTTTCCGGATTGTTACAGAAATAATCTTTCCTGAAATGGTTGCTGATCTGTCCTTCTATAATAAAGAATTTCTTGCCATTTATGATCCCAGGAAACACTGGCCGTATATATATATATATATATATGTGTGTGTGTGTGTGTGTGTCTATATATATATATATATATGCCATGACTGGAAATTTGGAAACAATTAAAATTGCTAATTCCATTAGAAACTAACTTTGTTGATAGAAAAATCTGAAAACAGATTTTCCACTTGCTCGAACCTTGCTCTACTGTATCACAACTTATATATGTTGAAATACTGATCATACATGCACTTGCCTGCACTCATGCTCGACATTTACTCGAACCTGATTCATACTATTTTCTGTATACATGCAATATTGATCACCTGCATATTTTTGTGATTGACAATGTTTGCACCATGCATGCTTGTCTTGTGCTCTGTCCAGTTGAGTGTGTTCATGTGTCTGACTTGCTCCATTTGTGTATGGCTTGACCACTTTTACTTTCCACTTGTACCCGAGACTTGAATGTATCATTGCCTGACCATGCAGCTTCACTTTGATCTGACCATACATGCTTGTTGAAATTACTATGTGGCATTTCTTGGCTTCACCAATGTTGTTTTTGTGCTGACTTGAATTCACTTGCATATAGTTGCACCAATCATTTTGATAACATGAATCAACCATGCTGTTTGTGTTGATCTGCCATGCAAATTACTTGAAAATGAGCTGATCTTGATTGTTGGTTGATCGACCACTTTGGTTTGACATTTTTGAAACTATACTTGATACTCTGACTTTTTTCATGGACATGCTTTTAGGTAGACCATTTTCTTGCTTGTGTTCATTTGCTCCATTTCACTGTGTCGAGCTTGGTCCATGTGACTGCTCCACAGCTGCATACACTGATTGGCGAGGCAGAGCGCACGTGTATATCTATACACGTGTGTATATGCAGCCATCAGAATATTTTTATGTCCTTGTACTATACATATACAAACTGACTGGACATAGATGAATCAGATCAAGTCATGAAAAATGATGAGAAACACACCAGAAAAACTGAGGCAAATAAAAAATAAAATTTTAAAAATAAAATTTATATTCGCGTGTATTCTGGTTTATTCCTGTTGTAGTGTACTATGTATGTTTCTATTTTATTTGACAGCTGAGGATGACTGGACTGACTGAGCTGATGTGAAGATAGAAGACTGAAGATAAGAAGACAGTGTGTAGTGTCAATGAATGTATGAGTCTGTATATAAAAGTGAAAATGTATGTATACATGATTTCTATAGACACAGTGACTGTATGAGTGTTGTAGAGAGAAATGTACTGATATTTGTAATAAGCAAATTTGACTGAAATAAAATATTATTTTTATTGTGTTCAAACAAATTTGTCTAACGTATTTAGTTTATATACAAGTACAATATCATGTGCAATATTTGTGAATGTGTACAAATAGTGGAGTCATTATAATTTGTATTGTTTGAATGTTGAAATATAATATCATATTTAAATAAAATACTGTGTGAATATATGAAATTCTGTACAGTCATATTCTATTTAAATATAGATATTATATTCCTGTCTGTGATGTTATATAACCGCACAATAACAAACACAGTTGAAATAAAATATATTTGTTTGTTATCATCAAACAAAAATCATATAATTGTGTATACAACATTCTCCCCCTTTTGATGATGACAAACAAATGTTAAGATTTTGAATCCAATAAATGTGTTTGACAGTGAAGCACTGAACTCCCCTATTTGAAAGCTCCCCCTACAATAGAAACCCCCCCTATAACTGTGAATGAGTGAAAAAAATGAAAATTGAATTAATTTTCAAAAAATATTTATAAAATATTTACTCTTAAATCAAAATCTCAACCCATTCTCCCCCTTTTGTTATCATCAAAAGGATTCAGAAATTAAAATATAAATGAAAAATGGCTAAAAATATAATTTCAGTTTAAGAGGAAGAACAATCATCATAAATCTCAATCAGTCAAACAAAAATCATAATATTCTAAGAACTAGTGGCATATTTCACATTATAGATAATGACAGATTTACAACGAAATTTATATAAATGGAGAGAGTTATTAAAACCAAATCATTTCCAATTATTTTCAAAAGATATTTTATAAAAATAAAGCACAAAAACAGTGACGGATTTGGACTATAATTAATAATTCAATTTAAGTGACAAAATCGAATAATCTCAAATCCCAATACCCATCAATTAACCATGTCATAAGATTTTAACACATTTCACAGATAGAAAATGGATTGATAGGCTGGTTTATACACAAAGGAGAATCTCAGAATAATTTCAATTTATAGCACATTATTATTTTTTTCTTTTTTTTAATTAAGAGCACACTGACCACGCATAACCAGAGCTTGGATTTTTAAATGAGGTCAGTCACAGCTTAAATTATAAGTTGTCTCATAACCATGCAAAACCAGAGCTTAGATTTTTAAATGAGATTAGAGACACACTTATGTATTAATTATATACTTTATCATTTTCAGCTTTAAATAGAAAAACTCCTCGGTATATATAACCAATATGAATGATAGAAATGTGGTAGGTACAGAAATGGACTGTGAAATAAATTTCTAAATTATTTATATTATGAAATATGCTCAATTGAACCGGGATCGTTGAAAATTTTCAATTATCACTAATTCTGAATAATAGTATAACCACAATTCCATCACAAATATTTTCACTGTTTATTCAAGATGATTTAAAAAAAATTAAACTCTCCATATTTATATAAAAAACAGATGGATGAAGAATAATGATAGATAAAGGAGATGGTCGTGAAATAATTGCCAATTCAAAGATATTATAACAAATGTTCAACCATCATGAAGATCTAAATAAAATCTCCTCTTGTTGCGAAATATACTGCAGTCACAATTCATTATAATTTCAAAACCTGATAATTATTTTGATGAATTATAAATACAGTTCAATTTGGATATTGATTTCAATTTTTGAATGAATAATTAATAAATAATTTAAAATTGAAAATCAATTACAAGAGGAATATGCTGATCTATACAAGACAAGAGGGATTAAAAATATATATACAGCAAAAGCAAATTCAGCACTTCTAAATAACTGATACCAATTGGTGTCTCTAATCATGAGAATCTTGACATGATACTGAACAAGAATATCATAGACAAAAGAATTATTATGTACAAAGCCCAAGTAGACAAGATAACAAATTATGCACATGTATCAGAGCAGCAAGCAGGTGATTCCAAAACAAAACATTTTTCAAAACAGTATCAGAGCAGCATAGAAAATAGTTTCAAATCATACTTGTCAAGATGACGGTCACATAAGATGATTCATGATCCAATGATTAAAAATACTGTTTACTTGAAATCATTTGAGGAATATGAAACTCTCAAGATTTAGTGAATCAGTCACACTAGAATATAAATTTCAGATTCAAGTTATGTGTGTGATTCAATAAATCAACAACTTCAAATGATTTTTTTTTTAAAAAAATATTCAAATCAAATAATCATAAAAAAGTAGAGAGATTTAAGACCGGATTTTCAAAGAATTTTTCACAAGTATCTCTGACAAGTACAAAGAATTTTTCAGAATATTTACATCTAGATTGAAAGAAAAATCATGATCCAAAAATAGTGGTTTATTCAAAATCACTTGAAATAAATGTAATTCTTGAGATACAATGAATCAATCACACAGGATTAATAATTGCAGATATGAGAGGTGCGTGAGATTCAAAATATCTGAAATTTCAGATGATCTTAAACAAAAAAAAATCCAAACTAGATGATTATGAATAACAGAGAATTTCAAGATGTAAGCAATGTTTCAAGAATATCTAAGCCAATCAAAAAAATATCACTGAAATTATCACGACTGATAAGTAGCAGTGTGCTGTAATGAGTATAATATTTCAAGCTTTTCTAAACTGAATTAGAAGAAACTCAAAGCAGCAGATTTGTGTGAAATTTCAATTATTTTTCACATCTTCAAAAATTTAGAATTCAAATAATAGTGTTTAAGATATGGCACGAATACATCAACACTGTTATGAATTCACAGAATCAGAAAACAAACTTCAAATCAATTGCAGATATTTACAAAAATAAATTCAAGATCTAGAAATGATTAAACACATCAGAGTTTTATACAAATGAAGTGAATTTCCAGAAAAAATATGAATTCTGCAATTGGATGTTAAGGAAGCCCAAAAAAAATATAGCAGTGATAAATAAAAATAAATGAAGAAGGGGTAGAAGGAGAGATAAATTAAAAAAATATTTATAAAGATGAGTTTAGAGATTATAGCTGAAATCGATGTAAGCAAATGAATCTCTAACTCAACAGGTTTGGCTAAGGAACTGAAAATGATATGAAGTTGTTTGAATCCAATTTCTCTTTCGCAAAGCGGCACCTCAGCCTTCTCCGGCACCTAACAATTTATAGGATCGAGTGCTCTAACAAAGTTTGTAAAACCACTCACAGTTGTATTCATATGTTTTGGTACCCAGACTTGTTTATATAACAAACCTTTAGAATTAACTTTTGTAACCTTAGGAACCCAAATTGGTTTGAACTTGAAGAATCCCGTTTTATTTTTTGGGATCCAAGAATGTTTAAATAGTTTATTATAAAACAGTTTCTCATCATGATTTTGGTTCAAAGATACTTTGAAATTTTCAGAGTTCAAATTTTCAAAGCAGTTCTTTCCAAAGCAGTTCGAGGGATTCTTCAAATCATTTGAATTTTGTTTTCCAAAAACATCATTTTTCCCGAAGCCAAGACCAGATTTATTTCCAATAGAAACTTGGTTTTGTAATAGCATATTCAACGATTTTTCCCCATTAGAAAATTTATCCAAAGTTGATTCTAATCGTTGAATTTTGGATTTTAGATCACTGTTTTCTTTTAATAAATTTGAGCAATTATTTATAACGATCTTCAGTTCAGCATTGGACTGTTTCAAAACCAAATTCTCATTTTCAAGCAATTTAATTTTGGCTTGGGATTCAGAAATTTTAAGTTCAAAAAGATTTTGCTTTTCAAATTCAATTTTTTCAAAGGTTTTGAATTTTTCAATCCTAATTTCAAGCTCTTACAAAATCAAATCTATTTTCAACAAACTTTTATTTTCAACAATTTCATGTTTGGAATTTTTGATAGCCTTAAAATTTTCAAATTCCTTTTGTAAAGAATTTTTTGCATCTTTTAGCTCAATCTCGTTATCTTTCAAAATAAGATTTTCTTCTTCAAGTCTTTGAATATTATTATTGAGATGAACGAGATCAGTTTTTAATTTCAAACAATTTTCACAATCAGAATTTTCAAATTTTATGACGTTTGACAGTTTTGATTCCAAATAATTAATTTTGTTGGTCAACTCATGATTCTTAGTTTTCAAAAATTTATTTTTCAGTTGGAGTTTATCATCATATTTAGTTAAATCAGCACAAAAATAAACCAGATCTTCATAAGAGAAATTTTCTATTTCATTGTCTGTTGAGTTTCCATTAGTTGATCTATCTGAGTTATCTTCTATAAAACCTGTCAAGCATAGATCTGAAGTTGAGTTGACGTTCCAAGGTTTTGAGCAGTTGTTGTCAATTTGTCCATACTTCGTATTAAGAGTTTTCCAAATTTCCTGCACAATCAAACAACGGGAGATAAGATCAAGTTGATTATTACTAAGATGAGAATAAAGAATATGCATAGAACGAGCATTAATATTCCTATCTATTTTATCACCTCCATTATTAACAACATCCCAATATTTAATATTAACATATTTCAAATAGGATATCATTTCTGATTTCCAATTCAAAAAATCTGAACCATTAAAAATAGATGGAACGCGACTGGACTGACTCTCTATGGACTGATAACTAGAATGACCCATGACTCTAGAATTAAAGAAATAACCTGCTCTGATACCAATTGTTGGATCTAGATTAACCCTAGAGGGGGGTGAATAGGGTTTATCACAATTTTTAACTGAATTAAAAATCTAACAGGATATATAATAATAAACAGATCACAGAATATAGCAGAAACAGAAATGCAGAAAATAAATCAAACACAGATATACCCAGCTTCGGCAAAAACCTGCCTACTGCTGCATTCCTAAGGTTTCTACTAGGTGATAGAACATATCCCGCATACAAGACCATGTACACTCGCAAACCCTGCTCCTATTCTAACCCTACGCTCAAAACCGTAGACTGATCTAAACCCCTAGATCAGATTTCCCCTAGTTTTTACAGACTCTAGGAAACTGCCAGTTAACACCCTAACTGGTTTCCCCTAGATTTTTACAGAATCTATAAACTGTTTGGTTATAAAGAAATTTAAAATACAACAGAAATTAAAAACGAAAGAACTAGAAACCCAAGTTAAAAAGAAATAGCCTCCCTTTATATAAAACTTGGCTTAACCAAGTCAATTTAAACCGGCCACACCACTTTGCTTTTGTCCGATCCTTTTTACTTGAAAATGACGGTGGAGAAAGGAAATGGAAATTAGGGTTTCTGGTTGATCCCGAATCCAAATCGATTGCTTGATGAAATCTTGTGTGGATACAATCTCGAATTGCTAGAGTTCATTGTTATGTGATTCTTCGATTTGGGACTGCTCTCTCTCACTCGATTGATCGAAAACGATGGAAAATTTGTGAGTATTCTCTGATTTGAAATTTTAGCTCTCGAGTTGATTTTTTGGTTTTCAATATGCTTTTTGCCAGTGATGAATCGGTGTTAATATAGGATTTAAAAAAATCCTATGATAGCTCTCTGATTTCACAATCATGACTTGGCTGATTTGATTTTGCTGCGGTTTCCTCTTTTGACAAATTCGATTGAAACTCGACTTATTGACTTTGGCAAATCTGGATAGCATTTATCCCTTGCGTGATTTTCGTGATTGAATTCTGAAAGAAACATTGAATGAATTTATTCCGAAGAGAATGATTTCTAGAATTAGTACTTGCCAAAAATTCTTCTTTGGTTTAAAAATCCCTAATTGATTTTAGGAATAAAAACTTGCCAGAGAAGCTTTGTGGAAACATTTTTTACCCAAAATAATACTTGCCGAAATTAACTCTTGCTTGAAAATACAGAAATGAATTTAACACTTGCCCAAAAAAAATGTTTCTGGTTTTAAAAAATCTTGATTGAAAATTAGCTGGTTTCCAGTTTTAGCACCTCTAAATGTCAGTGTGAAACATGCTTGATGAATATGGACTCAATTATTCCTCCTTTCTATGAACCTGGTCGAAATAATTCCTTTGAACAACTACTAATTTTCAAATAAACATTTTACTCGAGTTTGAAAGGAAATAATCTTTCCTGAAATGGCTGCTGATCTGTCCTTACATGATAAAGAATTTCTTGCCATTTATGATTCCAGGAAACACTCGCCATATATATATATATATATATATATATATATATATATATATATATATATATATATATATATATGCCATGACTGGAAATTTGGAAACAATTAAAATTCCTAATTCCATTAAAAACTGACTTGGTTTATAGAGAAATCTGAAAACAGATTTTCCACTTGCTTGAACCTTGCTTCACTGTATCACAACTTGTATATGCTGAAATACTGATCATACATGCACTTGCCTGCACCCATGCTTGACATTTGCTCGAACCTGATTCAAACTATTTTCTGTGTACATGCAACATTGATCACCTATATATGTTTGTGATTGACAATGTTTGCACCATGCATGCTTGACTTGTGCTCTGTCCAGTTGAGTGTGTTCATGTGTCTGACTTGCTCCATTTGTGTATGTCTCGATCATTTTTACTTTCCACTTGTACCCGAGACTTAAATGTATCATTGCCTGACAATGCAGCTTCACTTTGATCTGACCATACATGCTTGTTGAAATTACTATGTGGCATTTCTTGGCTTCACCAATGTTGTTTTTGGCCTGACTTGAATTCACTTGTGTAACACCCCGAATTTTCTATTAACACTAAAGTTGCTAAAATATTAATAAGTGTGTAAGAGAGGGGATGTATCTAATATGAATATAAAAATATTAATAAGTGTGTAAGAGAGGGGATGTATCTAATATGAATATAAAAATATTAATAAGTGTGTAAGAGAGGGGATGTATCTAATATGAATATAAAAATATTAATAAGTGTGTAAGAGAGGGGATGTATCTAATATGTATATAAAAACAATAATAAGTAAAGGGGGATGTATCTAATATGTACATTGTAGAATATATATATATATATATATATATATATATTTATGACATGAATAGAAGTTTATTAATATGCTGAGTGTTTGCTGAGTCACTTCTGACTCATTGCTGAGTCAACAAGATAAACCCCATCTTGTCTGAACGGCTGCGGTTATTTCTAGGTTAAATCTAATGGCCTAAATGAATTCTAAAATCTATAAATAAGTGGGTAGACCCTAGACCTAAATCACTTGTAAAATTAGAGAAGCTACCGTCATGCTGCTGCCATGGAGTTCAGCATAGCCGTCACAAACTAAGAAGAGGAAGCCTAATCATCTACAACTAAATCTACACAAATCAAATCAAAAGATCTCTCTTTCTCTAATTCTTTTCTTTTGTTGGTGAGTATGATGATTCTCACAAGACTATTACAAACTAATTTGACTCAGTTATGAATGGATCACAAGAAAGTGATGTGATTTGTAATTGTAAATTCTATATATTGTGGATCTCTTATTATGTTATTATATTGTCGTATGATGTAAATTATATATGCTATGTCATGCTATGTTGTAAATTCTCTTATGCAATGTCGTGCTATGTTGAGAATCATGTCAAGCTATGTTATACTATCATACTATGCCATGTTATAAATCATGCTATATTATGTTGTAAAATCATGATGTTGTTGGAACATGCTTAAAGTTATGTTTTTTTTTAAATTTAAATGGATCTTGTTTATGGGAATTTGCCTATTAGGTTAGGTGTACCCATAAACTTGAAACTATAATTAAATAAAACTTGATTATGGGAATTTGCCTATTGAGTTAGGTGTACCCATATAAAACCATGTTGTAAAAAAATTAGATGATGTTGATTCACACATGTTCATATGTAAGTTTATGAAAATTGATTGAGATTATATTAGGTGAATTTTGAACAAGTTGACACCTTTAGGTCCATGACATGTATAATCTATGCAAGTTGGACATATGCAAGTTTCACCCCTTATTATGATTCATTTGGTCACATATACATGTTGTTATTATGATAATCTCTTTTATGCTATGAGTTAGGCTATTCGAGTCTAACATATATTTTGCGAATAAACGTTCAAACGTGGGGTAGGGGTAATATTAGGAATTAATAAATTGGGTGCAATTTTGTAAGATTTTGCATACCATGAATGGATGTCCATAATTGAGTCAATTATGGACATTGTTAAAAATTGGAAGTAATTAATAATTCAAGTAGGGAATTATTAAAATTGGGGGAAAGTGGATTATTATTAATAATCAATGCTTAGGACACGAGGCTGGACCCGTTTGTGATGTAAACCTGCCCGGACCCGCCCGGCAAATCCAGTAGTCACAAATGTCGGCCCAATGTGAGAGGTCCTAGGCCCAAACTAAAGCATAACAGTTGTAAAGACACGAGGTTAGACTCTTTTATGGTGTAAGACTGCCCGGACCCGCCCGGCAAATCCAGGTGCCATAAATGCCAGTCTAATGTGAGAGGTCTTTATGAGGTTATGGCCTTAATGATCTAAGAAATACTTAACCAGATAATCATGTAAGGTGGGACATGGGGGTTAAGTAGGTGCCTTGGGTGGCATGAGGAATCTGGTGGTTGCCTTTAGTGGCATTTGAAATACGATTAGACTTAACCAAACACACATGTAAATGAACATGACTAAGTGGGTTAAGTGGGATGGACTAATGGGGACAAGCTTAGGTGGAATGCTTGTGGTAAATAGTGGGGGCCCATTTCAACCAGTATCCCAAAACGTATCTTTGTGGGCTCGACCCAAGTCGAGGACGGGACACGCATACTGGGTTTGACTATAAGAGGCCAAAACATGGAGCGGTGGCAATGCAAGTCCAACGGGTTTCATATGCGTGTGTGGACCCGGGCTGGTAGGTAAGACGTTGTTGCATCGTGTAGGTATAAGCCGTGCATGTCCGTTGTATCAGGTTGCCACTTTAGGGGAGTGTTACACCCCACTGTGGGGCCAGCACGGGTATCTACGAGTTAGGGAGCCGATCGGATAATGGGAAGTAGGGTACACCTAGTGGAGATAGGGGCAGGCGGCACCTATGTAGTCAGCTAGGGGTACGTAAAGCCATTGGGAAAGTTTCTAAGTGAAGCTAAGTGGGATGAATCTTTAGGGTGACTGGTGTGGTGCAGTATAGTGTTTATCCTTTAGTATTTAGGAGCACCTATAACGTTGCCTTTAGCGATTGTCTATGTCCTTAATCTGCTCTTCATAGACATTTTCTTGTTTTCCAGCTTATGCCTTAGTCCAGTTATTTTGGTAATAGTATTGTAGAATTATCATATTCACCAGACTTTATGTCTGACCCCCTCTTTTCCATCCTTTTTCTCCCTTCAGGTCCGCAGGTTGGGCCAAGTTCTAGTGGAGTCTAGTTGGATCGCTTATCTTCTGGAAAGCTTGGACTGCTGAAGTAAAGTCCAGCTTGTTATCTTTCTTTTTAATGGCTATTCATGTAATGGGATTATGTACTTGTTTTATCAAGATAGATATTGTACTTGACATTGAATATGGTGTTATGATGTAATCAAACATGTTTTGACTTCTGCTACAATGAAATAAAGTTTTTGAATTTCCAAGTACTATTTTATATCTGTCTTGTTGTAATTTTACTGTTCTATATTCACTTAAAACCTCCATGGAAGTTAATGCATTCCCTTTGTGAGTGACATTAATGGACGTGGGGTGTTACACGTGGTATCAGAGCATAACGTTACCAGAACAGATAAAAAAAAATTTTAGAATTTTTTTTTTCTAAAGTATTTTTGGAAGAAGTGCTTTCAAAAAAAAAACATGTTATTTAAAGAGAGTTTTTATGAAAAACATAATCCCAAATAGCCATTTCCTTATCTTTATCTTTCGAATTCTCCATTTTGAATCTTTCCTTTTTCGTTTTAGCATGGCTGAAGATCTTAATCTCCCAGAAGGTGTGACGATTCCAGGGTGGTTTAGGAGATACTTGGAGGCTAGGGCCACCACTGCAGGCCCAACGGATACTCCTCCACCCCTAGTTGCACCCATTCCTCCTCCTCCTCCTCCTCGTGTTGACACTTTTGCAAAGACGTGCAAGGAATTCAAGGCTATGGGAGGAAAAACTTTTCAAGGGACTGAGACGTTTGTGGAGGCCAGAGATTGGCTTAAGGAGACTGAGGAATTGTTGGATATCTTTGAAGTGGAAGATGGGAGGAAAGTCCGTTTAGCTGCTTGGTTAATGAAGGGAGAGGCCTCGTTTTGGTGGGAGGTCACTAACGGGGAACGTCCAGTTGGTTCATGGGCGGATTTCAGACGAAGGTTTGAGGCAAAGTTTCTTTCAAGGGCAGAGGAGAACTTAAATATGGAAAAATTCCTGGCACTAAAGCAAGGGAGCTCATCAGTAAAGGAATATGTCAATAAATTTAATCAGTTAGCAAGGTTTGGCTTGGAGTTGGTGAACACGCCAGAGAAGAAAGCTTTGAGGTTCGTTAGAGGCTTGAATGAACCGTTGCAAGGGTTGGCTATGACCCACATCCCTATGGGAGCCACCTTTGAAAAGCTAGTAGAAATGGCACTTATGCATGAGGATAAGGCAGCTGAAAAGAAAGGGGATCAGAAGAAACCCCAACAGCAAAATAAGAAGGGTGGTAAAAACAATAATGGCAAAGGGAAGAAGAAATGCTTCAATTGTGGGACGCCTGGCCATCTCAGCAAAGATTGTAGAAAGAAAAAGAAGACTGGTTGTTTTCATTGTGGAGATGCGGGACATTTAGTGAAGGACTGTCCAAAGAAGGGGCAGAGGGCAGGGTCTACCTCGGGAGGACATGTGCAGGCTCTTATGGCACCAGGGCAGGCAAGGGGGCAAGTTCAGGCTATTGCGGCCCCACCGCTGCAAGGAAGAGGTAGAACAATTTCTGTTGAAAGCTTAGTTTTTCTGTTTGATCATCCTGTCCGTACCTTATTCGATTCTGGCGCATCTCATTCGTTTATCTCTGCATCATTAGTTGAATCACTGCACTTGAACACCAGTTTAGTAGAGGATCCCTTGGTCGTTTCAAATCCAATTGGGGGTTCGGCTCATTTGACCATGATATGTTTGGATTTGAAAATCTCTATACTTAGCGTTGAATTTAGATGTGATGCTTATGTCTTGGGCTTCACGGGCTATGGGCTAATTTTAGGAATGGATTGGTTGTCTAGAAATAGGGCCATTCTTGATTGTGAAAGGAGAGTAGTTAGGCTTGTGACTCGCCTTGGTAATGCTCTCGACATCTTTTGTAATCCCATAAATTCCGTTATGCTAAGTTATCTTGAATCGCTTGATGCATCTGTAGAGAACCTGCGATCGGTAGAAGTGGTCCGGGAATATCCGGATGTGTTTGAGGAGGTGAAGGGCTTACCTCCAAAGCGGGAGATAGACTTTCGAATTTATCTTGTGGATAATGCTAAACCCGTATCTTTGCCAGTGCGCCACATGGCTCCTCGTGAAAGGAGGGAACTCAATAAGCAAGTAAAGGAGTTGCTTGAGAAGGGGTTCATAAGACGTAGTATATCGGAGTGGGGTGCTCCAGTAGTTTTTGCCACAAAGGCGGATGGGTCTCTTAGACTTTGTATGGACTATAGAGAACTAAACAAGCTTACTAAAAAGAACCGACACCCACTGCCGAGGATTGACGATCTCTTTGATCAGTTAGTTGGCGCCTCAGTGTTTTCGCAGTTGGACTTAGCCACTGGCTTTCATCAACTGAGAGTGGCTGAGGATAGTATAGATAAGACTGCTTTTAGGACTCCTGACGGATTCTATGAATGGCTAGTGATGCCCTTTGGTTTGACAAACTCCCCTGCATATTTTGTTGATTTGATGAGTAGGGTGTTTAGGGAATACCTTAACAAATTCGTGGTAGTCTTTGTGGATGACATCTTAGTCTTTTCTAAGAATAAAGAAGAGCACTCCCTACATCTTAGGGAAGTGTTAGAAACCCTTCGAGCGCATAACCTTAAGGCAAAATTTTCTAAGTGTCACTTCTGGAGGAAGGAAGTACGGTTCTTAGGGCACGTGGTTTCCAAAGAAGGGATAGCAGTGGATCCCGCAAAGGTGGTGGCCATCCAAGATTGGAAGGTCCCTAAAAATGCAACCGAAGTAAGAAGTTTCTTGGGGTTGGCTGGCTATTATAGGAAGTTTATCAAAGACTTCGCAAAAATATCAGCTCCATTAACACGGTTAACGAAGAAGAACCTGGTTTTTACGTGGGACAAAGATTGCGATGATGCGTTCCAACATTTAAAGAGAGCCTTAACTTCAGCCCCAGTCTTAGTGCTGCCAGACGGGAATAAACCGTTTACCATCTATACTGATGCTTGTGGGCCGGGACTTGGCGCAGTCCTCATGCAAGAGGGAAGAGTAATAGCCTATGGTGGAAGGCAGTTGAGGGTTCATGAAAAGAATTACCCCACGCATGACTTAGAGCTAGCCGCAATTGTTTTCGCGCTTAAGTCTTGGCGTCACTATCTTCTTGGTGAGAAATTCGAACTGTTCACTGACCACAAATCATTAAAACACTTATTCTCTCAGAAGGATTTGAATTTAAGACAGCAACGGTGGATGGAATTCTTAGCCTCCTACGATTTTGAAATAGCATATACCCCGGGCAAGGGTAACGTGGTGGCAGACGCCTTAAGTAGGAAAAGGTTGTCCTTGAGTCCGTTGTTTGTTGAACGACAAAGCTTAGAATTCATCTCTATGTTTGACTTTAGACCCTCCGTTGACTTAGTACCCGGTCTGTTAGCATCCTTGGAGGTTAGACCTACACTTCTAGGACGGGTTGGTGAGGCACAGCGAGACGACCCACAGTTGGTTGAGATAGTAGAAAAGCTCAAAGGGGGGAGTCGTCAAGCCGTCTTCGTAGGTATACCCTAGACGATAAGGGTTGGTTACGAAGGGATAATAGACTTTGTGTACCACAAGACGAAAACTTAAGGAAGGCCATTCTTGATGATGCTCATCGCTCAAAAATGACCATTCATCCCGGCGGGGATAAGATGTACAAAGATATGAAGCGGGTTTTCTTTTGGGCCGGTATGAAAAAGGATGTGGCCGAGTACGTCGCTAGATGCTTGGTGTGCCAACGAGTTAAAGCAGAACAAAAGAAACCCGGTGGGTTGCTTCACCCATTAGAAGTTCCACTATGGAAATGGGAAAGCATCTCAATGGATTTTGTGGATGGATTACCAAGATCAAGGAAGGGTAACACGGGGATTTGGGTTATAGTAGATAGACTTACTAAAAGCGCCCATTTTATTCCCGTGAAAAGTAGGAGGACTGCTCCGTGGTTGGCTTCTGTATACATTAAGGAGATAGTTCGTTTGCACGGTATTCCTTCTAGTATAGTAAGCGACCGTGACCCCATCTTTACTAGCGAATTTTGGAAGAGTTTACAAGAGGTGGTAGGGACTCAGCTATGTTTGAGCACCGCATATCATCCTCAGACAGACGGCCAGACCGAGAGGGTGAATCGCATTCTAGAGGATCTTTTAAGGCTTTGTATCCTAGACTTTGGGGGTACATGGGAAGAGCACCTTCCGTTAGTAGAATTCGCATATAACAATAGCTTTCAGTCTAGTATTGGCATGGCACCTTTCGAAACTCTTTATGGAAGGCCTTGCCGTTCGCCTACATGTTGGTGGGAATCTACCGATAAAATCCTACTTGGGCCCGATATGGTTAGGGAAACCTCGGAGAAGATTGAGTTGATTCGAAGGAGGATGAAAGCAGCACAAGATAGGCAAAAATCGTATGCTGATAAGAGGAGGACAGATCTTGAGTTTGACATTGGGGACATGGTTTTTATCAAAGTATCTCCGTTACAGAATGTTGTTCGCTTTGGGTCCGTGGGGAAATTAGCACCAAGGTTTGTAGGGCCGTTTCCTGTAAAAAACAGGATTGGGAAGATGGCATATAGGGTGGAGTTGCCTGAGAAACTTAGTGGAGTACACGACGTATTCCATGTATCACATTTGAGGAAGTGTTTGCACAAGACCGCGGAGGTGGTAGAGCCGAGCTTGCTTAAAGAGGTGGAAATAGAGCGTGATGCAACAATCAGACGAGCTCCTACATGCATTCTTGGGTCGGAGATCAAAAAGTTGAGGAATCGAGAGGTCAGACTGGTTAAAGTGCAATGGGGAGATGATGAGAGCAACGCAACTTGGGAGACAGAAGAGAAGATGCGTTCGTTGTACCCTTTTCTTTTTGAGGGTATGTCTTTTAATTTCTCCTTTATCGCTTAGCTTATCTTATCTTATCTTTAGTATGTCCTCTCATTAGTATCTTTGACCTTTAGTTAGGATAATCCTATGGTTGAAACATGTGTTTGAGACATGTTATGTATGATGGATGCAAAATGGATGCAAGTGTTTGCTAGTGGTTGCTCGTGGATGCATATATACACACACTTTAGGCACTAGATCGGCTCAGTCACTACATATTGCATATATATATGGATGTATTTAGTAAAATGGATGAACGATGGTTGTATTATCATGTGGATGCTGCATTCAGATGATGGTTGTGCACGCATATAGTAGTATTATGTAGCATTAAGAATCTTTTGCATACATAATGGATGCATGGCACGATCATAGTTGCATTAAGGAGGTCAACTGAATCAGTGGACCGCCTGATTTTGCATTAGATACGGACATATACACACACTGTGCATTTAAACATGAAAGCATTAGAAGTCTGTAAGGACAATGGATGCCTGTGTATGATGGATGAGTAGATGGACGTTGGATGGTAGGATATACATTCTTCTAGACTTGAAGATTTCGGGGACGAAATCCTAAAAGGAGGGGAGAATGTAACACCCCGAATTTTCTATTAACACTAAAGTTGCTAAAATATTAATAAGTGTGTAAGAGAGGGGATGTATCTAATATGAATATAAAAATATTAATAAGTGTGTAAGAGAGGGGATGTATCTAATATGAATATAAAAATATTAATAAGTGTGTAAGAGAGGGGATGTATCTAATATGAATATAAAAATATTAATAAGTGTGTAAGAGAGGGGATGTATCTAATATGTATATAAAAACAATAATAAGTAAAGGGGGATGTATCTAATATGTACATTGTAGAATATATATATATATATATATATTTATGACATGAATAGAAGTTTATTAATATGCTGAGTGTTTGCTGAGTCACTTCTGACTCATTGCTGAGTCAACAAGATAAACCCCATCTTGTCTGAACGGCTGCGGTTATTTCTAGGTTAAATCTAATGGCCTAAATGAATTCTAAAATCTATAAATAAGTGGGTAGACCCTAGACCTAAATCACTTGTAAAATTAGAGAAGCTACCGTCATGCTGCTGCCATGGAGTTCAGCATAGCCGTCACAAACTAAGAAGAGGAAGCCTAATCATCTACAACTAAATCTACACAAATCAAATCAAAAGATCTCTCTTTCTCTAATTCTTTTCTTTTGTTGGTGAGTATGATGATTCTCACAAGACTATTACAAACTAATTTGACTCAGTTATGAATGGATCACAAGAAAGTGATGTGATTTGTAATTGTAAATTCTATATATTGTGGATCTCTTATTATGTTATTATATTGTCGTATGATGTAAATTATATATGCTATGTCATGCTATGTTGTAAATTCTCTTATGCTATGTCGTGCTATGTTGAGAATCATGTCAAGCTATGTTATACTATCATACTATGCCATGTTATAAATCATGCTATATTATGTTGTAAAATCATGATGTTGTTGGAACATGCTTAAAGTTATGTTTTTTTTAAATTTAAATGGATCTTGTTTATGGGAATTTGCCTATTAGGTTAGGTGTACCCATAAACTTGAAACTATAATTAAATAAAACTTGATTATGGGAATTTGCCTATTGAGTTAGGTGTACCCATATAAAACCATGTTGTAAAAAAATTAGATGATGTTGATTCACACATGTTCATATGTAAGTTTATGAAAATTGATTGAGATTATATTAGGTGAATTTTGAACAAGTTGACACCTTTAGGTCCATGACATGTATAATCTATGCAAGTTGGACATATGCAAGTTTCACCCCTTATTATGATTCATTTGGTCACATATACATGTTGTTATTATGATAATCTCTTTTATGCTATGAGTTAGGCTATTCGAGTCTAACATATATTTTGCGAATAAACGTTCAAACGTGGGGTAGGGGTAATATTAGGAATTAATAAATTGGGTGCAATTTTGTAAGATTTTGCATACCATGAATGGATGTCCATAATTGAGTCAATTATGGACATTGTTAAAAATTGGAAGTAATTAATAATTCAAGTAGGGAATTATTAAAATTGGGGGAAAGTGGATTATTATTAATAATCAATGCTTAGGACACGAGGTTGGACCCGTTTGTGATGTAAACCTGCCCGGACCCGCCCGGCAAATCCAGTAGTCACAAATGTCGGCCCAATGTGAGAGGTCCTAGGCCCAAACTAAAGCATAACAGTTGTAAAGACACGAGGTTAGACTCTTTTATGGTGTAAGACTGCCCGGACCCGCCCGGCAAATCCAGCTGCCATAAATGCCAGTCTAATGTGAGAGGTCTTTATGAGGTTATGGCCTTAATGAACTAAGAAATACTTAACCAGATAATCATGTAAGGTGGGACATGGGGGTTAAGTAGGTGCCTTGGGTGGCATGAGGAATCTGGTGGTTGCCTTTAGAGGCATTTGAAATATGATTAGACTTAACCAAACACACATGTAAATGAACATGACTAAGTGGGTTAAGTGGGATGGACTAATGGGGACAAGCTTAGGTGGAATGCTTGTGGTAAATAGTGGGGGCCCATTTCAACCAGTATCCCAAAACGTATCTTTGTGGGCTCGACCCAAGTCGAGGACGGGACACGCATACTGGGTTTGACTATAAGAGGCCAAAACAGGGAGCGGTGGCAACACAAGTCCAACGTGTTTCATATGCGTGTGTGGACCCGGGCTGGTAGGTAAGACGTTGTTGCATCGTGTAGGTATAAGCCGTGCATGTCCGTTGTATCAGGTTGCCACTTTAGGGGAGTGATACACCCCACTGTGGGGCCAGCACGGGTATCTACGAGTTAGGGAGCCGATCGGATAATGGGAAGTATGGTACACCTAGTGGAGATAGGGGTAGGCGGCACCTATGTAGTCAGCTAGGGGTACGTAAAGCCATTGGGAAAGTTTCTAAGTGAAGCTAAGTGGGATGAATCTTTAGGGTGACTGGTGTGGTGCAGCATAGTGTTTATCCTTTAGTATTTAGGAGCGCCTATAACGTTGCCTTTAGCGATTGTCTATGTCCTTAATCTGCTCTTCATAGACATTTTCTTGTTTTCCAGCTTATGCCTTAGTCCAGTTATTTTGGTAATAGTATTGTAGAATTATCATATTCACCAGACTTTATGTCTGACCCCCTCTTTTCCATCCTTTTTCTCCCTTCAGGTCCGCAGGTTGGGCCAAGTTCTAGTGGAGTCTAGTTGGATCGCTTATCTTCTGGAAAGCTTGGACTGCTGAAGTAAAGTCCAGCTTGTTATCTTTCTTTTTAATGGCTATTCATGTAATGGGATTATGTACTTGTTTTATCAAGATAGATATTGTACTTGACATTGAATATGGTGTTATGATGTAATCAAACATGTTTTGACTTCTGCTACAATGAAATAAAGTTTTTGAATTTCCAAGTACTATTTTATATCTGTCTTGTTGTAATTTTACTGTTCTATATTCACTTAAAACCTCCATGGAAGTTAATGCATTCCCTTTGTGAGTGACATTAATGGACGTGGGGTGTTACAACTTGCATATAGTTGCACCACTCATTTTGATAACATGAATCAACCATGCTGTTTGTGTTGGTTTGCCATGCAAATTACTTGAAAATGAGCTGATCTTGATTGTTGGTTGATCGACCACTTTGGTTTGACATTTTTGAAACTATACTTGATATTCTGACTTTTTTCATGAACATGCTTTTAGCTGGACCAGTTTCTTGCTTGTGTTCATTTGCTTCATTTCACTGTGTCGAGCTTGGTCCATGTGACTGATCCACAGCTGCATACACTGATTGGCGAGGCAGTGCACACGTGTATATCTATACACATGTGTATATGCTACCATCAGAATATTTTTCTGTCCATGTACTATACATATACAAACTGACTGGACATAGATGAATCAGATCAAGTCATGAAAAATGATGAGAAACACCAGAAAAACAAAGGCAAATAAAAAATAAAATTTTAAAAATAAAATTTATATTCGTGTGTATTCTGGTTTATTCCTGTTGCAGTGTACTATGTGTGTTTCTATTTTATTTGACAGGTGAGGATGACTGGACTGACTGAGTTGATGTGAAGATAGAAGACTGAAGATAAGAAGACAGTGTGTAGTGTCAATGAATGTATGAGTATGTATATAAAAGTGAAAATGTATGTATATATGATTTGTATATACATAGTGACAGTATGAGTGTTGCAGAGAGAAATGTACTGATATTTGTAATAAACAAATTTGACTGAAATAAAATATTATTTTTATTGTGCTCGAACAAATTTGTCTAACGTATTCAGTTTATATACAAGTGCGATATCATGTGCAATATCTATGAATGTGTACGAATAGCGGAGTCATTATAATTTGTACTGTTTAAATGTTGAAATATAATATCATATTTAAATAAAATACTGTGTGTATATATGAAAATCTGTACAATCATATTCTATTTAGATATAAATATTATATTCCTGTATGTGATATTATATAACAGTACAATAACAAACACATTTGAAATAAAATATATTTGTTTGTTATCATCAAACAAAAATCATATAATTGTGTATACAACACCGTTATATACAACAATTTCGCTGTTAATCCGGTTAAAGAACAAGTGTTATTTAAAACACCGTTCACGATAAACCCAAAAATCCAATTCTTTCATTCAATTCCAATTAAATATTAATTAATCGGAAAATTTCTCTAAATCTTAATTAAAAGATTTATTCTTTTCTCAACAAGGTTTAAGAACAGTGTTAATAAAGACACCATTCACGACAAACCCAAAATCCCATTTGATATTAAATACAAGGCTCTGAATAGAAGTTATATCGGCTTATATTCAATATCAAATTCTGAAACCAACAAATATCGTATTGGAAATAACGATATAAATATATCTTCCAAATTTCCATAACAATATCCGTATAATCACAAAATCCAATATCGAAATATTTCGAAGATGATTTCCATTCAAATCCACACCAATTCATATATTGGAAATTCTGGTTATATTAATACTCTAACAACCCGAATTTTTATAATATGTTAAAACAAGAAATCAGGGCAAAATTTAAAATAAGAATCAAGAGAAATGGGTTACGCCGTTGCGTTCGTCTCAGAATTCTGGTTGGAAACGAGTCCGAAATTTCGTAAATCGGAGTCCGTATGACCGAGATATGACCTCTAGAAGTTTCACGAAAAATCAGAAAACGAAAACAGATTTTCAAATTTCGAATTTAGCCCCAAACAGACTGGGCGGGAAAACTTCCCGCCCAGCCCCAGGTCGACTGGGGAGTCGACCCCCCAGGGACCAGGTCGACTGGGCAGTCGACCTGGGTGTCGACCTCCTTGGTCGGGTCAGGTTGGCCTGGTGCACCTGCTTGCTCCTTTGGGTCTATTCTGTGGCTTGTGACGTGGTTGGATGGTTCATATCTAAACTAGGGTTAATCTAAGGGCCTAAACTAGTCCTAACTTCTATAAAAACACCCTAAGACCTAGCCTAATTCACCACAAATACTCCTAACAACTAATGCTGCCAAAATGCTCCCTAATCATGGCCTCCATCTTCAACTTCAAAGGCTTAGGCATGCAAACTAGATTCAAGTCAAAGGAGCAAGCTTTGTACATCAAATCAAGGAAGTAGAGCATCATCTCAACATCGTTCTATGACAAATGCTTGCTCATAAATCTCTAGCCACGCTTTGTAAGTTCTAGCTACTTTTAGATCTAAACGGTAGTTCTAATGTTGACATGGAATAAAATGAGATGAAACCTTAGTATGTTAGTCTATGTGAATCTAGTCTTGCCCCTCTCTTAAACCTATGACTTTGGGTTATTTCTTAGTGATTAAATCATGCCACTCATGTTGTGTTTGACCTAGTTTATCATGCAAGATTGAATCTTGACTTGTGGAATGTTGGCATGAACCCTTAGAACAATTTGACTTGTGGAACATTCATATGAACTTAACTTGGGGCTTATGCATGTAAAAGAACCTAAACCCCTCATGACCATTTACATGCCTATGATGATGAACCTAGTGTTATGCTATCATACATGTTTGAGACCAATCCCTTTATGCTATTATACATGTTTGAGGCCAATCCCTTTATGCTATTATACATATTTGAGGCCAATCCCTTTATGCTATCATACATATTTGAGGACAATATGTTGTCATATTATTCCTACTATGTTGACTCACTTTCACTTGCGTTGGGAATACGCCTTGGGTAGTTTAGGCAAACTTGAGATGGGCTATGAAACTTAACATGAATTAAGTAATGGGACAATGGGCATAAGTGGAAAACGTGGACTTAGTCGTAGCCTAAATTTGACATGAACACGACAAGTAGAAAAACATGAAAGTGGCCAACTCGAGGTTGGGTTGAGTTTGTAGCATAAATCTGCCCGGAACCGCCCGACAAATCCAGTAGCTACAGACAATAAGACCCAATGTGAGTAGTTGGTCATATCGCGCTCAAAACCTGAGGTTAGACTAGGTTGTGGTGTAAATCTGCTCGGACCCGCCCGGCGTAACCAGTAACCACAACAAAGTCTAATGTGAGAGGTTGGGGTGCATTAATTTACTTAATGCCACATGATAAGGTTAAGTTAGTTTGACTAATGGCACTTAACCGATATGACATGAATGGGTAGGTTAAGTAAGATCGGACTTGATTACTTAAAGACACTTAATCATATAACACGATTAGCGGATGGGTTAGTTTAACCTAAATGGGTTGATAACACCCGACTGGGATAACGCAATGCGTGGTAGGGTTAAGTAAACCCACAAGAATGATACTTAACCATTATAAATACGACTAGTGGATGGGGTCAAGTTAACCTACACTTAACCAATCCAACCCGATAATTTGATGGGGTTAAGTTAACTTACACTTAACCAATCTGACTTGATGATTTGATAGGGTTAAGTCACGAACCTCTTAAATATGCTTAACCAATCCGACTCGATAATTTAATGGGGTTAAGTTAACCTATACTTAACCAATCCGACTCGATAATTTAATGGGGTTAAGTTAACCCACACTTAACCAATTTTACTCGATGATTTGATGAGGTTAAGACAACCCATACTTAACCAATCTGACGCGGTAATTTGATGGGGTTAAGTTAACCTATACTTAACCAATCTGACACGATAATCTAGGGTTAAGTCATGAACTTCTTGATATACTTAACCAACTTGATACATGGTTTGTAGGGCTAAGTCTTGAATTTGAATACTTAGTCAATTTTGACATGATTCGTAGGCGGGGTAAGTCATGAACTCGAATGACAACACTTAACCCATTAGACAAAACCCTAATTCGGGGGACTAAGTGGAAAATCGTAGTTAATAAGGATAACGGGAAAGGAAACTAAGTGATAAACCTTAGTTAAGGATAACTAAGTAATAATTCTTAGTCAAGAGAATTGGACCAGTTCACAAATAGATGAGTAACCTGATACGGTTGGTCATCGTTTAAAACAAACACACGAGGAGGAGTGAATGTTTATCTGACTTAGATAAAGGCTCCAGCGAACTGGGTGACGAAGCGGTAGCTTCGGGGGACGTGAGGGTACTCTTGGTATCCCTCTGTGAGGTTGCAGATGATCCGCCTGGGCTCACAGAGGTTAAGGTCTGCGGTAGAAGAACCAAGTGTATGCCTTGATTGCTGTGCGAGCAACCTAAAGACTGGGGTGGATTAGCGTGGAGTCGGCGATACTTAGTTTAGCCCTGTGATAACACGTCGTCGACTACCTACCATCTTTAGTCAATCGTGTACGTATGCGGAAAGGCAGAGAACTCCCAACAGACCATATGCTTGCTATCTTGTTATGGGTGAGGTTGGCCAATAGGAAAGTGGGGGCATGGATGGCCGAAGTATAGTTCTCGTGCATGATTTTCTTGGATTGCCTTTCAGTAGTTGAGGGAGGGGTCACGTGGGATCATAACCACCGATAGAAAAACAGACCTTGATATCTGCATCAGCAGATAACGTAAAGCTCCTGACCGAGTCCTGTATTTCTTGATTAGCCCTGTCACGGGACTCGGATGGCACATTGAGATACATGTGCATCTAGACATGGAAAACGATTCACGATACATACGTGGGAAAAAGGGGCATGGTTGACGGGTAGCGTAATCCCTAGCGGTCCTAGGTGGCTTAAACCCAAACCGAGTTACGAAAATGTTTAGTAGGTAGTGTAATCCCTAGTGGTCCTAGGTGGCATAAATCCTAACCGAACATTCGAGAATTCATGGTAAGAAAATACAGCTAGATCAAGGGTGATAGTCCAAACGATTTCAAGGATAATGGAACTACGTTGAAGTAGTATAGAACTACGTGAGGAAGCCCGTAGGATTTACGGCAAAGGACTAAACATATACATGGAAAGAAACATACGAGTTGGGAAAACCTACATTAGGTTGACATGGACCATTTCATTGGGCAAGGGACATTTTGTAGCTAACACATGACACGGTTTGGGATACTAGTACGGAAGGTGCAGGGCAAATATACTTGATAGAACCTTGGGGTGTTATATTCGATAGAACCTTGGGATGTTATACTCGATAGAACCTTGGGATGTTATACTCGATAGAACCTTGTGATGTTATACTTGATTCATAGTGGCTGTAGTTTATCTTGATACAGTAGTTCATCCTGTTACCTTGGTTTAGCTTGTCTATCTTGTCATCATCCTTATGTTTACTTTCAGTTTATGCATGTCATGTTACCTTTTTTATGCTGGAAGTAGATAGGACTTACCAGTCTTTATGACTGACCCCGTTTTCTTTCGCCTCTTTGTCTTCCGTTCCCCCTCAGGTTATCAGGGAGGAAATACTGTTATTTAGCTTGGACTTCTTCTGCTTCAAGGTCATCATGTATGGCTTGGATTTTTCTTGGCTATGGCTGCTTTACCATTTTACTTGGGGAATATTTTATGACTGTGGTTTTATGCTTCTTTAACTATTGCAAGACAGGTTTCCAATGTAATGGCTTTTAAAGGCATTTTGATGTAAAAGGCTTTAGACCTTATAATTTTATGAGGTAATGAAATTTGGTTTTTCTTCCGCTGTTTTATATGTTCTGTCTTGTAATATTTCTGTGCATGTTTACCTAGACAACGCCCCTCCAAAGCTAGTGCATTCCCTTGTGAGTGACCCTGCGGAGGTGGGGTGTTACAAATACCCATTCTCAATTCAATTTATTTATTTAAAAATAATTGGATTATAATTCTAGTTGACAACTAGTTCATTTCGATAAAATATATTTTTATCTTTTCAAATATGGAATTTTCTTCCCAACTCTTTTCAAATCATTTATTATAATTTTAGACAAATTATTAATATTTTAATAATTTTATTAAGGCCCTTTCAGTCGATTTCCATAAACAGTAATCGAACCGCACTTACAGCGACCTTTTCCAAATTTGATTTGGACATAATTCCAAATCCAACCGTTAGATTTCAAATCTCGTATATTCGTTGGAAAGCGCTTTTCGATACGAACCCAACGGTTTCGGTTATAAGAGAGTCCGATGGTCGGATCTCCCATAATATCAATTCGAAGTCAATGGTCGAAATTCGTGAACGGTCACGGTGCGACGCTACGCGTTCTATTCAGGCCATTATATTATGTATATAATATACATAATATATACTTCGTTGATTTCCATTTAAAACGTATTTTATAAATCGTTTACAACAGTCTGTCAACCCATCGATTGACATATAACTAAACAATTGTGATTAGTGTACATCAAATATCATCCTAATACCCGTGTGGAGTTTCAACCAACAAATATTGAATATTATTTGTGTAGTTGGACGATGTGTAAAATTATCGTCCCAGTCAATATCAGTTAAATGGGTGTACATGTAACAACCCGGAAAATCAGAACCAATTTAATTTTTTTTATTTTGGCTATTTTATTGAATTTTAAATAGTTAAAATAATTTATTTTAAATAATAACAATTAAAAATTTATTTAAATCAAAGTTTGAAAGAATATATTTATTCTAATTTTAAAAGGAGTTAGAAATAGCGCGATAGTTTGAAAATTTGAATTCGAACTTTGACTGAATGTACAAGATGCAAAATAAATCGGATTTTGGTGAAAACAAAAATATTAGAATCTGTTTAATAATATCTTTCCAACGAATCCGAAAAATTGAAATTTCATAGCGGAAATCAAAAGTTATGGCCTGTTGAATATTCAAAAAGGTCGTTATGGAATTTAATATAATATATAGCCAGTATAAATAGCCATTTTGCAAATGACCTTCGTTTTCGACGAAACCACCCTGGTTGGATCCGGAATGTCAAATTATTGCAGGATTCTAATTTTCATAATTTTTGGAATCAATATGTGAGCGTGGCAAAAGAAAATGTGTTTTGACAATTTCGTCAATTTTGATCAACCAGAAAATGGGCATTTTTCAAACGGTCTCCAAATTCGACAAAAATTTTTTTTAGGACCATATTGTCAAAACATATCTAGATTTATTTTTCGGAAATTTTTGGAGTTAGTCTGTGGCCCCGGCAAAATAAAATGTACGATTAAATTAAATAATTAAATATTGTATATTTAAATTTAAAGAAAAACCTATCGAAACAATTGGATTGGCTTACGGGATATATCCCATTGTGTCCGGAATGAGGGTATTTAGCTAGGGGCGTCGCTCGTTGGGTTTGATTTAGAGTTAGGAGCGATGTAGAGATTAAAAGAATAAAATAAAATAAAATAAAAATACATATACCGTATAAATACGCGTATACGGTTTAAAACCCTAAAGCTAAACTCAGCCGCCGCCCTATCCAAGAAATCAACAACCGATAAGCTCCAGAATTCACCCTCTTTCTTTTTCAAATCTACTCGATAGAATTCGCAATCCCCGAGAGAAAATTGAAGAGGGAAGGGAGGCTAACGTAGTGAACGGTTGTGATCTGAAACCGCGTCTTGTGGTGGCCAGATTTCTCTCTCAAAGACGCCAAGTTTGGACGGTTTTTCCTTGATGTTGGGACAACCGAGTTGCACTATTTTCGGGGCAAGGGTAGAGCGGAGCAAGGCGGTCGTAGTGGGGCACTCTGATCGGATTCCGGCGTGTTGTGGGTGAGTGCGATTCATACCCCAAACAATGGATTTGGGTTGCGGCAAGAACGACTGATGTCGGGTGTGATTAGTGAAGAAGAAAGGTAATAAATTAATTAATTAAATGTGATTAAATCTTTAGATTGTCATATCTCATTCGTATTTAATCAGAATTCGACAGAACTGAATCCGTTGGAATCGCAACGACGAGATCTACATTTCAGAAGATACCGCAGAATTTTTGGAGCATTCGACAAATTTAGAAGAAATATAAAGCAAAGTGAGATTTATGAATCCGAATTAATTAAATAAAATTATATTAGGATGCAGACGGAGTTTAGAAACTCCCAACACCCGTCGTCCATAGATCATGGACGACTTGATTGTTTTATGGCATGTAATTAATTGATTTTTGGGTGTTTGATTGTGGTTGAAAAATGAAATTGATTGATATTGTGGCATTAGACTTCCTAGAAAAATGTATTAGGAAATTAAAATCCATGTGAAGCCGCGAGGCCTAAGGTAGTGCGAGGAGCCATACATCGGGACGGTGCCGGTTTTAATTACCCTGCCGTTATGCTGCCGAAATTTTCTGAAATATTTTTGTGATATAAAATATTAATGTTATTATATATTAATTGTTTGAGTAGTATGATAATCAGATTATATATATATATATATATATGAAATTGTTATGATTTTTGCGCGCATATGCGGAAGCACAATAAGCAGGATCTAGATTTGCCAATTGAACATCAATCTAATCTGATAGCAATTATTCTATTACATCAACAAAATAGTAAATAACTATAGCAGAGAAACAAAGAAACACGATATTTATACTGGCTCCACTATCCTCAAGATAGTGTATGTCCAGTCCAATAGAGAGAGATTTTATTCCACATGAGAGAATTACAAGAGATTACAAAATAAGAGTTTACATATCCAAACCTCAATCAGGTTTAACAAGAAGAGACACCATTGGGGATCACTGGCTCCAAGCCAGGATGGGTTTACACTAAAGTCTACCCCTCAATATATAGCCAGTGCAAATCTTTGTGAGTCATCAATTAAATTACCAACATATGGTAATAATATAATGGAGGCAAATTACCATAACAACAAATGTGCAAACATAGGAAGTAAATCAATCTGTTTCTTTAGCATAGATGGAAGAAATTAATCCCTTCATTTATTTCTCTACCACCTCATCAAATGCAATCAATGCATTCCCATTATAAAAATATTTACTTTCCATTCTTTGCAAATTTGTTCCAATCAATTTGTGATTTTGTATCACCAAATTTAACACTCCACCTTGATGCAAAATCACATATCTCCAGCACCCCACCTTGAGTCAAATTCTCTTCTCATCATAAAACTCTTCAACAGAACTCCACCTTAAATCAAAATCTCACAACGAGATACACCAAAAAATGAATATTTACCAAATTAGTTCTAGCAAAGCCACCCCCATCATACAATTGTTAACGAGCTCAGACTATGTCCCCGCCCACCAATAAATGTTGCAAATATCCAAAATAACAAAGAAGACAGACACCAAATTAATCTCAACACCGCCAAGGCCAAAATTTAATTCTCTCAATCGCCAAAAAAATCTCTCTCTCCTGCCACTTAATCAAAACCATTACAAGCTTCACCCATCGCCTGCAAAAGACGCATCTACCACCATGAGCTGCACCACGTATAAACCAACGGTCTAAAAGTGCTTGCAATACACATCGACACCCGTCTACCACTTGATCTGAGCTCCTTACTCGATCACTCTGGATCCCTCGAGCATCATCAACGTGAAGACCCCTGTCTAAACCACAATGATCTCTGTCTCGACACCTGTCTATCACTTGACCTGAGCTCCTTTCCTGATCATCATAGATCCCTCGAGCATCATCAACATGAAGACCCCTATCAGAAACATGATCAAAACTTCCCAAATCCACAGCCCTTTCAACACAGTAACTCCATATCACGTCAAAGTTCCCAGATTGGAACGCACTTCACTCTCAACATAATCTCCTCCACCAAAGTCTCCTTTTCTCCAAAATAGTAATAGCATAATCACCACTGAATCTACCAACCTTTATAGAAATAATTGATGCACAATTTAAAACAAATCGCCTCACTCCGATACCAATCTGTTACGATTTTTGCGTGCATATGCGGAAGCGCAATAAGCAGGATCCAGATTTGCCAATTGAACATCAATCTAATCTGATAGCAATTATTCTATTACATCAACAAAATAGTAAATAACTATAGAAAAGAAACAAAGAGACACGATATTTATACTGGTTCCACTATCCTCGATATAGTGTATGTCCAGTCCAACAGAGAGAGATTTTATTCCACATGAGAGAATTACAAGAGATTACAAAATAAGAGTCTACATATCCAAAACTCAATCAGGTTTAACAAGAAGAGACACCATTGGGGATCACTGGCTCCAAGCCAGGATGGGTTTACACTAAAGTCTACCCCTCAATATATAGCCAGTGCAAATCTATGTGAGTCATCAATTAAATTATCAACATATGGTAATAATATAATGGAGGCGAATTACCATAACAACAAATGTGCAAACATAGGAAGTAAATCAATCTGTTTCTTTAACATAGATGGAAGAAATTAATCCCTTCATTTATTTCTCTACCACCTCATCAAATGCAATCAATGCATTCCTATTATAAAAATATTTACTTTTCATTCTTTGCAAATTTGTTCCAATCAATTTGTGATTTTGTATCACCAAATTTAACAAAAATGATCATTTTATGTCAACATAAAATCTACAATTTCAATGTAATAAAAAATGGTTATTCGTTTCATAAAAAATGAATTTACATTTAAATTTACATTTTAATGTAAATGTAGCAGTAAAAATAAACATTTATGCATAAAAATGAATTTACATTTTTAATGTAAATAAAACATTAAAATAAACATTTTAATATAAATTGTATTTGCATTGTACTTTACATTTTTTTTATATAAAGCAACTTTAAAATAGACATTTGGATATAAAAATGTTTTGACATTAGATTTCACATTTTAATGTAAATGATACATTAAAAATATAACACTATGAAATAAAAATGTATTTACATTAGATTTACATTTCAATGTATAGGAAAACATTAAAATAAACATTTTTGATGTGGGAATATATCTACATTGGAAATTTACATTTCAAATGTATATTAAAACATTAAAATATCACATTTATATACGAAATGTATTTACACTAGATTTTACATTTTAAACGTTTTTCATTAAAATGGTCATTGTTGTATTAAAATGTCTTTACTTTAAAATATATATTTTTAATGTAACCCAACATTAAAAATTGTCATGTGTTAAATATAAATGCATTTATATTAAAATATACATTTTTAGTGTAATGCAAGATTAAAAATAGACATTGTTAAACAGAAATGTGTTTAGATTGAAATATACACTTTGAATGTAATGCAACATTAAAAATAGTAATTTTTCATATAGAAATGTATTAACATTGGATTATACATTTATATTGAAATGAAAAATTACATTTTTTTTCAATGTAATCATATACTGAAATGAAAATTTACATTTTTCAATGTAATCATATATTGAAATGAAAAATTACATTTTTCAATGTCATCATATTATGAAATCAAAAGTTACATTTTTTATATGTAAATAAAGAACGAAATAGGAGTTTACATTTTTATATGCAAACAAAGAATAAAGTGAGAATTTACATTTTTATATGTAATTAAAAAAAGAAATAAAAGATTACATTTTTCAATGTAATTATATAAAGAAATAAAAGATTACATTTTTCAGTGTAATTATATACTGAAAGAAAAGTTTACATTTTTCAGTGTAATAACACATTGAAATAAAAGTTACATTTTCTAATGTAATAATATAGTGAAAAGAAAATTTTACATTTGTCAATGTAATAACACATTGAAATAAAAGTTACATTTTCTAATGTAATTATATAGTGAAATGAAAGTTTACATTTTCCAATGTAATAACACATTGAAATAAAAGTCACATTTTCTAATGTAATAATGTAGTGAAATGAAAGAGTACATTTTTCAATGTAATCATATATTGAAATGAAAAGATTTCATTTATCTTCATGTAAAATATATGAATCACATAAAAGAATAAATGCAGGAAGAATTTGTATTAACATTAAAATTTTCATTTTTAATGTAATATATGATTTCATATATAAAAGAAATCAATGTTGAATTGAAAATGGTTTGAAATCGTTGAATGATTTATATTTATATAGTTATATATAAATATAAATTTAAATAAAACGAATCATGCTGCTGCAGTTTGCGTTTTGAAATCGTAACTTCAAACGATTATATCGAAAGATCCGACCGTCGGATTTTCCCAAAACTGGAACCGTTGGGTTCGTTTTGGAAAGATCTTTCTAACGATATAAAATTTGCTAAGATCCAACGGTTAGATTTTGAGAAATGTGTAAATCAAATTTTGATGAAAACAGCGCCAGAGCCATGTAATGACCTGAAGCGTCGTTTAATTAAAAATGGCTATTTTTAAATAAATAAAAATAGCGATAAATCATTATAAAATATTATTAACGATATGGAATGAAAAGAAATGATTTAAATTATATATATTCGAGGATTATTTGAAAAGTCCGAGTTAAATCTCATTTCAAATAATTATATGACGATTGGAAGTCGAAGATTTGAAGACGGTGATTGAAGACCGGCGATCTTCACATCGAATGGATAACTACTGATGCCCTGGACTAATTTGCGCCCAGGAAAGGGTTACAGTGGTAGTTGTCCGGACGTACTTGTTGATTGTATGGATTAGCGAACACCTCTCTTCCGTATTGGACATATGGGATGAGGAATAAAGTGTCTCCGGTTTCGTTTAGACCCAGAACAGACTTGTAAATGGATGCATGTCTGACATTGGATTTTATTCTGTGCTGATTGATTTCTATTTAATATATATCTGTTTGGTGGCAGAGAATTCATTCTCTTTCTTAACACCCTTCTCCGAGACGCATGATCTCAAAGGTTATATATTGATAGTTATCAGTCGCATGGCGTGAATTGTCATAGTGGCATGCCAAGATGCAAATGATCAAGGCTTATTATTGAAAAGCAGTGCCTTGTGGTTGATGGTCAAAGCACAGCTTTATTGTAGCATAGCTTTGTGTATGACATTACTTCGCAAGCCTTACACCCCGGTATGAACCAGAAACGGGAGAAGGACCCCAGGGAGAACATGCGTTTCTTTCTAGCTAAAAGCGGTGTCTGGGTTTGACAAGCCCGGATATTTTAACTTATGTTGATGATGGAAAGCGAGGTACCTCGGATATTGAGTCCCTAGTGGCTCTATTTACGCCCTATAGGGCGGGGAGACGTATTGTTCAGGCATAACTAATCCATAACATATATGTGGAACGGCCCTGGCGATCCTAAGGGCTTGACTGAGTACTTGTACATGAGCTAGATTGTCTCAAATTTGGTAAGGACGATCCCTTGCCTTGGTTCATGATGGAAATCCAAATTCCAATATGACACCATACGGTTTTGATTGTATAACTAGTATGGCGACGTAGTATATGGTAGCTATGTCGTCTAGGATTGATACATTATGATTGATTTTTTTTTGAAAACATATATACACTAATAATTACATTTATCGTATCAAGCATTTTTGACCATTATAAGGTAAAACTCTATCATCCGGTTTGCGTTGCATTGTGTGATGGGAATTGAGTCTTATAATGGTTTCATTTTTCTAAAAAGCATTGCGTTGTTTCAACGATTTACTTTATATATGCACTGGCAATCCAATGGAGTAAACCCGTTCCGCGTTAGCGGCGTGGTCCTGTGATTAGCCTTATTATTAAATAGGTTAAGTAAGATTTCTCATACCAGTCCCATGACTGACTCGTAGTTTGTTTCACTTTGCAAACTCGGGTGCCCTCTTTTCCACATGGACAGCCTTGTATTTAGGTTTTAGCAGAGTCATCCTGGATAGCTATGGAGCTGAAGACGGATCCTATCATTTCTATTATGCTGTTCATACTTCATTTAGTATATTATATTTGATTCCGCTACAGACAATTTATATTAAGTTGAAAACTGTATTATGTACTAGATATGATCCTATAATGCTGTGTAACTCTGATGATATATTATTCCCAGTGTAATTTGAGATACTTTATCTGCTGTAATTTAATATTTCTGTTCTGCTGTTATTTTTTATGTGTTATATATTCCAATGATTATCCTTGCTTTCATACTACGGGGGTTTGGGGGTCATCACAGTACATAAACAAATCGTCCGATTTGTTTATGAAAATTTATTTTATTCATATACACGTTAAAAATTATATTTTTAACGATGAAATATTTTATTCAACACATGAATATTTTATACGGTTCATTTATACAATAAAAATGATATTTTTTTATTTTTCTAACATATTTTAGAAAATTTTGGCAGCGTAACAACGCGATACTAGAATCAGAATAAGGTCTAGCCTTGTCCTTCGCCTAATACTGGCTCGCGCCATACACATACCCATTCCAATCAATTCAATTCACATGCCAAACCAAATTCAAACAAATAAATCAATCAAAACAAACAACCAAACATCCATGGTTTCAATCAAAGGTGTGGGGTGCTACTAAGCACCGTCTGCATCCTAGTATATATTTAACTGTAAAAAAAATAGAGTGAGAAGTTCTCACCTTTGGTTTCCACTCCTTCAGTTTTATTTTTGAATTTCTGAACAGTTTGGATTTGCCCGAAATTCCAAAGCAATCTTTTTCACGTTGTTCATAGTAAAAAAAATATCTCATTTTTAACTTGATGTTTATATATTTAAAAAGTTGCATTTTTATCTAAGCTATACATGATTAAAAATCATATTTTTGTACCGCTACAGTATATATAAAAATCACATTTTTATACCGCTACAATACATATAAAAATCACATTTTTATACCGCTACAATATATATAAAAATCACATTTTTATATCGTTACAATGCATATAAAAATCATATTTTTATATTGTTACAGTACGTCTAAAAAGCATATTTTTATATTGCTACAATATACATAAAAATCACATCTTTATACCACTACAATACATATAAAAATCACAATTTCATATTGCTACAATACATATAAAAGTCATAATTTTATACCGCTGCAATACATATAAAAATCACATTTTTATATTGCTACAATATATATAAAAATCATATTTTTATAACGCTATTGTACATATAAAAATCATATTTTTATAGCGCTATCATATATATAAAAATCATATTTTTATAGTGCTATCATATATATAAATCGTATTTTTATAACGATGTTTATATTATAAAAATCATATTTTTAATCTATGTTATTTATATAAAATCTGAAAATAAACAATTGTTTAATTTATAAAAAAAACCAGAAAATAAAACAATGTATTATAATTATATATATATATATAAACTTACTGTATTGTTTTGGACACCGACTGCGACAGACGGGGGGAGGGGAAGCAGGCGGAGGGGAGCGGCGGCCCGTCAGTGGCCAGAAGCGGCAAAGGTGGAATTTTCCGGCGGTCTGGAGTTTTACTATGGAGCGCGGTGGGTTTATGGAGGCTGAGGCGTCGTAGTGGAGGTGAGGATGGTTGGGGAATTCACCGGAGGTGGCGGCGTGGCGACAGCGGGCCGCGGTGGAGGAGGAATTGCGGCGGCGGCTGCTTCCGTTTTCTTTTCATTTTTATTTTCTAAATCGACGGTTTGACTGTGAAGGAGAGGGGAACGAGAGAGGGTTATATAATAATTATATTAATTTAATTTCTACAAAAAGTTAGATTTTTATTCAAACTCGAAATCGAACCCAACGAATGTCGCCCTTAGCTAAATACCCCCATTCCGGACACAATGGGATATGTTTCGTAAGCCAATTCAACTGTTTCAATCAATTTTCATCAAAATTAAAATATAAATCAATATATTGAATTTTAAACGGACATTTTAATTTACCGGGGCCACATACTGACTTAAAAATTACACAAGAATAAATCTAACTATGTTTTGATGGTACGATCCTAACAAATCTAATTTCGTCGAATTTGGAGACCATTTGAAAAACTATCATTTTCTAATCGATTAATTTCAAGCTGAAATTACCGAACGCGTTTAAATTCACCACGCTCACATATTAATTCCAAAAATTCTAAAAATTGGAATATAATAATAATTTAACATTCCGTATCCAACAAAAGTGGTCTCATCGAAAACGGAGGTCGTTTGCAAAATCGTTATTTTTATGGGTTATATATTATATAAAATATATGTAAATTCCATAGCGACTATTCTAAATTTTAAACTGGACATTACTTTCAATTCCCGTTATGAAATCTGGATTTTTCACATTCATTAGATAGATATAATTAAACAGATTCAAATATTTCTGGTTTGATTGAAATCCGGTTTATTTTGAATCCTGTACATTCAATTGAAATTTGAAATCAAATTTTCAAACTGCCACGCCATTTCAGGCTCATTATAATTAAAATAAATTTATTCTTTCTAACTTTGATTTAAATAAATTTTTTGTCATTATTATTTAAAACAAATCATTTTAAATATTCAAAATCCATTAAAATAACCAAAATAAAAAATTTAAATTGGTTCTGAAAATCCGGGTTGTTACAAAACACCTCTCGAATTTGGTAAATTTAATTACCACACTCACATTTCAACCTAATTAAAGATTCGTTAAAACTGTAGTTTATTTTTAATCTCAAAAATCATTATTCAATAATTATTCAATTTTTTTTTAGGAAATTTATCTTATCTTTAACTGGGTTAAAGAACAAATGTAACGTAAAAACACCGTTCACAATAAACCCAAAATCATCTTCCAATTAATATGGAATCTTCACAGAAATTTGAACAATTTATAATCGATATAAATTTCCGTATCCGGCCAATACTATAAGTGGAATAACGACAAAGCCTTTTAAATTCCATAAATAGTAAAGGCTTTACTTTACCGAACCTCATTTCGATTATTATTAATCGAATTCCATTCAATTCCAATTAAATTTAATTAAATAAACTAGAAAATTTCTTTAAATCTTATTTAAAAAATTCATTCTTTTACAATTAGGTTTAAGAACAATATTATTTAAGATACCACTCACGACGGACCCGAAATCCAATTTGGTACTAAATATAAGATTTTAAATGGAAATCATGTTGGCTTACATTCAATACCAAATTCTGAAACCAACAGATATCATTTTGGAATAACGTGTAACGACCCGAATTTTGAGCGACTTTGGTTATCGTCGTAAGCTCGACGTCGATAACCAAAACATCGAAAAATCCTGGTAATTAATGAAAGAAATTAGAAGGTGAGAATAGATAAGATAGAAACTTAGAATAGAAGAAGAACACAACATCAGAGTAACACGAACCTCACAACGGAACGAATAACATATAATAGATAACATAACTTTGAAATATAACAGTTATGTATACAATAGCACTTATCAGAGTACATCACTTACAACACAGCGGAAATAACTATAGTTATATGATCTTGAAGCCTCCTGCTCCACGCTCTTCCAGTATATCTGTAAATCCCGACTACTTGACTGCCCGTACAAATTTAGGCACCCAAGAGTTTAGGGAAAACAACAAAGTAAACTCCGGGTCAGTCATGGGACTGGTGTGAGTAAAACAGTTTAAACAGGTATATGAACAAGTAAACGATATCTCATAAGACCACGCCGCAGAACGGAACGGGTTTTTCCCTTATGAGAATCCAAAATATCTTTATATAAAAAACCTTTTGATATTATAATAATGTCTATGTACAAATAGATATCAACTAGCAGGAACGCTTTCATCTCACGTTCTACATATATAGTATACAATCAAAATTGCAAGCACGTATTGGCTAATGGATTTCCAACTATGACAAGGTATGGAACCACCTTCCGATCAGTGTACTCTAGGAATGATACACTGGAGTTCAACAAGAACATCTTGTAACTCAGCCACACATGACCGACCACTCATTTCGCTTGAGTGTATCGAATGTACATCACCAACGGTTGGGATCAGCAACCGTTCCCGTATATATATGGGACAGCATTGATAGATTTAAGAAACAAATGAATATTCTCTAGATAGGTGATTATACACCCTACTTCGGTGCGACCGACTTAGCCATGCTGCCTGCCCGATTTCTGTCATTTACCGGTTGATGAGGCTAGAAGCTACGCTTTATCATTACATCAGATTCACTTCGAATGCCACATTGTCAAATCCATCGAAATCACTAATTGACGTTTACAACAGTACATTACGTGTCAGCTAAAAGAAGTTTCCTTCTCCGCTTCCACTCTTGGTACGGTTGAAGAAATCAATGTACGTAACCTTTCTGGAAATACTCTGTCAGACATCCATCTTCATTCACTTAAAATGTCACATCGTCATACCCACCAAATCACAAATTGACTTGTCCAAAAATAACACGGGTACACAGCTAAGAGAAACGAATTCCTCCGCCACCAAACGTGAATACGTTTGAACAGATCAACTTACGCGATCCATTGGATATACTCTGTCAGACCTTCGTCCATACAAGTTGTCCTGGGACTGGACAAACCGAAGGCACTATTCTGTATATCCATCTTAGTCACTGTTATCTAAGACTTATACAACAGCCCTTGCATTTTATTCCATCTTCAATTATCTTTGGCATATATGATTCGCGACGCTTATGCCAATACAGAGTGGTTCTATGGATAATAATCCAACCGGTCTCTCCATATTAACAATGTTAAAATGGTCAAAACTTCGATAGTTGGTGAGTTAACTATCAAAGAAAAACAAGTGTGCAAACAACGATATTATTTCCAAATGGAAATTATATCGAACAAACATCATTTACCATAAATCTCTTTAGTTCATTTATTTACTTATCTCCTGTTTCCCTATATTCTAAATTCTTATTTTTCTTTTATCAGAAAACATTTCTGATTCTCGTTTGGAAAACATTTCCAAAACTCCTTTATGATCAAACCTTACCATTTCTTAGTTAAGAAGGAAGTCACTCAAGTTGGGGTATAATTACCTCTCAGACCTTAACTGAACAACGTTATAACTTCGAATTGGTCAAAGTTTATCTTTTAATCTTTAACAACTTCTTTACGCCTTTCTCGAATCCAATTTTACTAATCCACTTCTATATTTAAAACATTGGTTATAACGATAACGTTATAATCCCTACTTTCGAATTATCTATCTTTAATTATAACTTCTATTCTTATTAGTGAATAATTAACCTAACACTTATTTATTTATAAATAAATAAATCTCTATTTAAACACTGGAAAAGTATAAGTACTTTCCCGAATTCGATATAATCGAATTTGCCGATTAACTCTCTTCGAGAAATCTCTATTTGATTAACTCTTCTTCGAATAACCTATATTCGATTAACTTCTTCTCGAATAAACGATATTCGATAATCTCTCTTCGAATAACTAATATTCGATAACTCTTCCTTTTCAAATATCTCATATTTGAAAATCTCACTTCGATTAAACTATAATCGATAACTCCCTTCGATGAACTAACATCGATAACTCCTTTCGATGAAACTAACATCGATAACTTTAACTCGACGAACTTAACTCGACTAACTTAACTTGACTCGACTAACTCGACTTACTTGGTTCGACCAATTCGATTCGATTAACTAGGCTCGACTAACTTGACTAACTTAACCCGACTTACTTGGTTCGACCAATTCGATTCGACTAACTAGGCTCGACTAACTTGACTAACTTAACCCGACTTACTTGGTTCGACCAATTCGATTCGATTAACTAGGCTCGACTAACTTGACTAACTTAACTCGACTTACTTGGTTTGACCAATTCGATTCGATTAATTAGGCTCGACTAACTTGACTAACTTAACTCGACTTACTTGGTTCGACCAATTCGATTCGATTAACTAGGCTCGACTAACTTGGTCGAACCTCCCGATCAACTCAACTTGTTTAACTTAACTTATTTCTCAACTCAATCAACTCGATTAACTCCTATCGAATAACTAATATTCGATTAAACTCCATTCGCTTGACTCTAGATCGCAGTGATCACAATGGTTACGCCTGACTCCCTCAGGAAACATCCGACCGCCGTAGGCTATTTACAGCCCTGCGAATTACGCTAGCAGTCGTACAAGATGGCAACTTACCCTGAATACTATGTTTGACTAACTCTGTCTCAAATAACTATATTTGATTAACTCTAGTTCGTTTTAACTCTAATCGATTAACTCCAACTGGTTAACTCTAACTGATTAACTCCAACTGATTAACTCTAACTGGTTAACTCTATTTGACTAACTCGACTTGACTAACCCCTTTCGAATAACATATTCGATTAACTAACTTTCGAATACCATATTCGATTAACTAACTTCGAATACCATATTCGATTAACTAACTTCGAATACCATATTCGATTAACTCCTTTCGAATGTCTATATTCGATTAACTAACTTCGAATACCGTATTCGATTAACTCTATTCACTTTATAAAGATTTCCTTTTTAACAACGTTTTATTCATTTGAAAAGATTTACTTTTAAATAACGGTTCTACACTTTAAAAATGTTTTCCTTTTTATAATGTTCCCTTTCCAATTCTATTTGTAAATGGTTTACAAATATTTCCTTTTCAAATTTATTCTTGAAATATTCTAACTCCTTAAATTCCCGGGAAAATTCGCCATAACCTCCTTTGTATCGGGAGCATCGGGAAATTCCCCAAACCCGCCACACAGGCCTTTCCATTCAAAAGAAAATGTTTTGAATTTATTTCCTTTTTAAAATACCTCCTATTTATAAATATTCCCATTTATAAATATTTCTTATTTATAAATATTTCAATTTATAAATATCTCTGTTTTCAATATCACTTTGAAAATCTCCTTATCAACATCCCGTATGTTATGGTATTCAATCATATCAAATCACGATGTTCAATATCGTCCATACACACACAATCAACAACAGGTTATAATTCAAATCATATATCAAAATATATGAAAAACAATAAAATAACTGCTGAGGAATCCAGTCGGATTCCTCCAACCTGTCTCCCTGCATCCACAGATGTTACACAGTATATAAATATCTATTTCATTTTAATATGAAATATTCTACTGGACAGAATCAATATTTGACTAATGATATAATATATGACTATATATATATACGTTTTCAATCAAATCTATTTAACAGTCCAGTTTAACAATCAATATACAGCAGTCAAAAATAACGTACAATTTATAAATATATGAATTGCACAGAGTTAGTGAGTTTTACTCACCTTGACTGTTTATTTCCGAAGCTGTTTGTTTCCATTGAATTAAACAGACGGTTTAATTTAACCGAGAATCTTTGTTGATTCCAGATCTATCCAATTAGTTCCATTCCGTAGTCTTCGTCAGCAGGGTCCATATTCCTTTTGGCCCATTCACATATCTTAATGAAAACAGACCAACACTGTTGCTCCTTCTTCCATCAGTACATTTTTGAAAATGTCTGCTCTACATCCTCCTATGTTTCCTCACCATTTCGATCATTCTAGTGCAGGTCTTCCCTCACCTGCATCACATATACTTCGCAGTCCCAAGGAAAATGCACCATCCCCATTGTATACTAAACGTTGCTCCAATAGTAGCTTATGTACTTTGTTTTTCCTTTACTTGTTTTGTTTTCTTGCCACTTCGAAATCCAGTATCAAAATATAACTGACCCAACAAAAACAATGCAGAAATTCCCCTCTTCATATCACAACATTTCAGTCCCTCGTGATAACTGTATCCACCTCCTATTGAATGGTGCCATCTCATCCACGCAAAGAACAAAACCGCATATCCTACCCAAATACGAACACAGTACCCATTTATCATACACCCTTCTTAACTAAAACATATTTAATTAACTATTAAATAAGACCCCATTAAATCCCGTATTACCTTTCTTCTTGCTCCAAAATAAACCCGCTGTTCAACCATTTCATGGCCGTCGTTCCCCTTCTCCTATCTCCTTGGCGTTGACCTGAAAACCCCACTCAAAACCCAATGTTATTTTCAGCAACTCCAGTTCCATACCGCCCCTTTCAACTCCTTCACTTCTGCACTTCTTCAAGGTAAACTCGAAGTGTTGGTGTCCGTCTCGCCTAGCTGCTACTCGCTCTCGACATCAAGGAAGGATCGAACAGAAATCAACACCGATGCCCTCCAAAATGGACGTGAGCGTGAAGAGCTGCCACCCCTGATTCCAGAAACAACCTCGAAATGATTTATGGCAATTTATTTTGATTTCTTTTGAATTTATGAAGCTCGGATATTATTTTGTTCGTTTGAGGAAACAAGGAACTGGCGGCTCATTTTATCTCGATGTACAGAACACTTTGGAAATTAGGTTTAGAGGAAACCCCCCCTTTTTATAGAAGAACGTTGGGAGTTGTTGTATTTCTCTTGACCACGAAATAGTTTGAAGGTTAGAACTAGGACACGCAGCCTTGAATTAGAAAAGGGGGATCAATTATATATATTTTATTATAAACAATACTTAATCATAAATTCTCGCCAAAAACCAAATCCATATGATCTCTGTTTGTCCAAGGACTGATATGAAAATATCAATTAATCGAACAATGTGCCGTGATCCCAAAAATATAATAATATCGGTAGTTTAACTCATATTGTGAAACCCCACAATTGTTGATACAGGGTGCAAAACACTCCAAATAAAAAGTTGCTTATTTAATTAATTAAAAATTACAATAAAATTCTAAAAATTAAATTATCACTATGTCTCAAAAGAACCTCGTCTAAATTCGAAACCGATATGCAGTTATATCAAATAAACTGTTACGGTCGATGGACGATTTCTATAGCGACTATTTTAAAATTTGAGTTGGACGTAAATCAAAATCTACACGACGAAATCACGATATTTCTCTTCCACTAGAAAGATATACTTCATCAGCTCCACATGTTTCTTGTTTCACAGAAATCCGGCTTAAAACGAACTCTGTATATCCAGTTAAAGTTCAAATCGCCAAATCGTGAACTGCAACGCCATTTCAAGCTCTATTTTAATTATATTATAAACTATGCGTTCAACTATCGTCGATTCAATATAATCGTTATTATATTTCGAATCGAAACTCCACCAAATCTCGCATGCTATTCAATTCACATGATATTGTGAATTTCACTATTTCTGACTATTTCGACATTATTTAATTAAACGATCATTAACTTCTCTAAATCACCAATTATATAATTAAATAAATAAATTATATATCTCTAAAAATGCGGGTCATTACATAACGATATCAATATCTTCCAAATTCTCGTAGCAATATCCGTATAACTACGAAATTCAATATCGAAATATTCGAAGATAATTTCCAAACAAATCCATTCCAATATATATGTTGGAAAATTTTGGTTATACAAAAACCATGTTTGAAACCCAATTTATCAATTTAAAATCATTGGATTATTATTCTAGTTGTTAACTTGTTGATTCTGATTAAAACATCTTTTATCATCTCAGAACTTGGAATATTTCATCCAAAATCTTTTCAAATCATTAATTATGATTTTACATAATTTATTCATACTTTTAATAATTTTATCTAGGCCCTTACAATCGGTTTCCAATATCGGCTACAGAACTGCATCCATAACGACCTTTTCCGAAATTGATTTGGACATATTTTAAAATCTAATCATTCAAATTTAAATCTTATATATTCATTTGAAAAATCTTTTCGATACGAACCCAACGGTTCCGGTTTTAGCAGAATCCAACGGTCGGATATCTCGTTACGTCCATTCAAAGTTAATGGTCGAAATTCCTGAACGGTCGTTGTGCGACACATTCTATTCAAGCCATTTAAACATACACACACATATATATATATATATATCTTTGTACGTATGTATGTATGTATGTATGTATATATATCGTCGATTTCCATTCAAAACGTATTTTATAAAACATTTATAAATTCGTTTAAAAATGATTTCATTTCCATTTCAATTTTAAATTAAAATTGAATCTTTTGTATTATATTAATCTCAAAATAATAATATTTTCGAAATGTCAGATTTTGAATTCTAGTTTCTCGATATTCATTACGTTCGAGTTAAAATAACGTTTATGTACTTAACTCAACTTCATATTTTTATAATATCATTCATTTCACAATAACTTGAACAACCCATAATTATATGAAAATTTATTCAAATCAATCCATTTTTGTTATAGATCTTCATTGGTATTTTGATATTTTTGCATCCATCCAAAATCGGACATTGAAATCAACTTCGAATTTCGTTGAATATTATATTATATTCATGTTTATTTCAAATTGGAATAAAATTTCAACTAATATCCATATAAATAAATTTATATGGATAACATTCATCATAAAAATCTAATAATAGTTGCAAACAACTATCAACATCCAAAATGACATCTCGTGTGCATATTATTTTCATATAAATTTCAAATAATTTATTGACGCTTATTTCGCTTGTTAATCAATTGATCAACATACGAACTATATACAAAGGAGATGTGTCAAGCAAACATCATCCCAAGACCCGTATGGGGTTTTCAACCAACGACAATCAATTTAAATTCATTGTTAATTCATGAAATTAATCATATCTAATTTAATTCGAGTTATTTTTCTAACTAACTAATTTTACTTAAGCGAGTAATAATTAATTCACTATTCATTAACAAATGGATATTTATATCCAATAGTGTAACGACCCGGATTTTCAGCCGATGAATTCCGAATATTTAAATTTGTTTTAAATATTTTATTTGAATTATATACAGGAATTTATAAGAAATTATTTAATAAAATGATATTTAAATATATAATTTATAATATAATTTAAAATGAGCTCGTAAAGTCGCGGCAGTTCGTAATTTAACGTTTTGAACTTCAATTAGATATACAGGATTCAAAATAAGTCGGATTTCTTTAAAACAAGAAACATTTGAATCTATTGAACAGTATCTTTCTAATGGAAGTGAAAAATCGAGATTTCGTTTTATAGATTGTATGTTACGTCCAAATCAAATTTTCAAATAGTCGCTATGGAATCGTATATAAGCCATAACGGTTATTTAAATATATTTAAATATCGGACTTGAATTTGGACAAGCCCTTTGAGACGTAGTGATAATTTAATTTTTGAATTTTAGTGTAATTTTTAATTAATTAAATACACAACTTTTTATTTGGAGTATTTTGCACCCTATATCAATATTTTGGGGTTTCATAATATAAGTTAAACTACCGATATTATTATATTTTTGGGATTGTAGCACATTATTTGGCACAATGGTACTTTAATTTTGTCAATAGCATTTTATACGAGAATGGAAATTTATTCGATCAAGTACACAACAGTTTATAAGAAAAAACATATTATCCGTTCTTTGACCATTTGTTGTGTCCCAAAAGCCACGGACTAGAAGCACTTCGTGGATCATTTAAACCTGGATATTTGTTTATAATATCCGTTCATTTACCATTTCAGTTCCGTGCTTCCCAGGAAATTCAAATAGATTGCATCCCAAACAAATCGATCCCTTGCGTACCAAGCCAATTTAATCCCGGGTTCCCCAAGCCTTTTGATTCCGTGACTCCCAATCTATCAGAAACATGCTCTACACACTTCCCTTTTCGTGCTCCCCAATCTACTCTTCTTTAAATAATGTTATTCCCAAATTTTCTTCTTCTTCTTCTTCTCGTTTTTCAGGCAAACGAAAAAATGATGAAAACCAAAAATTTATAAACCAATTAAAAATGGAAATCTCAACGAAAAATTATAAATTTTGGTTCAATGTGATCGTCAAACCCAGATCTTCATACTGGTATATTCTTTTGCCAATCTCGAAGAAAAGAACGTTAGACCTATTTTCATTACAACGTGTAGTGGGATGAAGTCCAACTGGAGAGGAGATGTATTGGTGGAGCCGTGATTTTCCAAGAGTAAGGATGGGTCATTGTTTATTGGAAATTGTGTGAATAATAAAGAGAGCAAGGGGGAAGTGAAGGAGTTCGAACTGGAGAGTGTACTAGTGTTTTTATGGGTGATCGTTGGAAGAAAAACTAAAGGTGGCGCGAGGATCTGAAGGGCAAGGCGCCTCTGTCGACCGAGTTTGGTGGATTTTGATGCTGGAGAGTGTCGCTAGGACCACCATGCTTGTAACATAGGGACTGAGGTTTGCGACTGAGATGGCATGACTGAGAGTGTGAAGTGGAAGTGGAGTTTGGTAAAAAGAAGGGATTGATGTCCTTTGTTTGTTATCTAGGAAGATGCGTGGAATTCATGGATAACAGGAGGGTGATAAAGAAGCTTAATCAAGTGGATTAGGATACTGGAATGGTTCGTTTTAACCGGGTAGAAGGTGAGTTCAAAAGTAAGGATAGTGGAAGGGAAGTCATACGTTAACTTTAGTAGGGAAATGGAAATTGATGTTACAGAAAAGGGCAGAGATTACTGTTCGAAGTGCAGGGAGTATATTATTGATTCAAAGCTTTGGTGGTCACTAAAATATACGTTTTATTATTATATATATACTAAAGTTAAGTAAAGAGGAGGTCTTAAGTGAACCGAAGGGAGGTAGTCTGCGTTAGAAGGCAGTGGTGAAGGGGATTAGTGGTTGTAGTTCGTTCTTGCCATATAATGTGTAGTCAAGTTGTAATCCGGAAGTAACAGGCCAAATAAGGAGATGAAGGGAGCAGGTTCATATCAAAGAATTTAAGAACTTGGAGGAAGTAATTGTGAGTGCTATGTGGGATAAGTGGGGTTAGCAGCTGAAACATCAGTTATTGAATATTATATAAGGGATTTATTTGTTTGAAGAGTCGGTTACACGTGGAGGTTCTAGTGAATGGTGGAAGGGTGCGTATTTGCTTGACAAAGAGGAATATTACTGAATAGCACCATTAGTGTTAATCGCAGATTAGAGGAAAATAAGATAATTAGTTTTAATGACCGGATTAAGGAATTTTTTTTAATATAAGTTAAAATTGTAACTATGGTAACATGTTTGTATGCTAACAGAAATGCGCGAAAGCGTCCACGTTAGAATTATAGCGACGACAACTACATTATGAAATTGACGTTGTTGAGAATGGAGCAACTTGAATTTCGTGATAAAAATCAAACACCTGTTTGATTGTAGGCGAAACAAAAGTAGAATGGTCAACTGCGAACCAATGTGAGTAAACTCACTAACTCTGCCTCGTTTATTTTTTTTACATAAACGAGTTTTAAATCTATTTATAGTAGTTTTATACCGTGATATGGTTGTTTGGTTGCATGGTTGATAAAATTGGTTGTTATAGTTATATCATTAATTAATTGTTACTTCTGTCCACCATGATATCTCATATTAATGTGAAATTAATGTTATTGATGTTCATTAACATCTGTGGATGCAGGGAAACGGGTCAGGGGGATCCAACTGGATTCCTCAACACTTATATTACTGTTTTTATTTGATTGTGATATATGATGTGTTATATAAACCCATGATTGGATAGGTTATCCTTCCCTAGAAACTTGGTATTCTGGATACCGTAAAATATTTTCGAATATAGTAAATAAATTTGAGGTTTAAAAAGGAAATATATTTTTCCAACAAGTGAAATGTAATTTCAAATGAAGTAAAAAAGGTAGAAACTTGTTTTATTAAAACAAGAAGTTGATTTAAACGAATTTATAAATTGGGTGTATCGTTGGATAAATTGAAATGTAAATTCGAATTTGAATTCATACGGAAGTGGGAATCAAATTTAAACTTAGTGAATTATAAAGGAAATCATTAACTAGATTTTGAACGATTGAAATAAAATTAGATCTGTTTGGGAATTTCTGAATAAAATTTATAAATAGAATTTGGGTTTAAAAGAATATTTATAAGTACGAAACCAAATGATTGTATATAAAAGGAATATATTCACGATTAAAGTGAATAATGGGTTAAAGAAAATATTTTGCAAATGAATTATCTATAAAGGAAATTTAGATTGGAAATATGAATCTAAATTGGAACTTGAATGAGAAAGGGGAAGTGGGTAATCGTTTTAAAAGAAAGCGATGAGTTTTATCTCAAAATTCGGAATATAAATCGAATATAGATTATTCGAGAGAAAGTTGTTTATTGAAATAAATAAATACAAGTTGCATTTTATAAACCAAATATTGAAACAGCAATTTGAGCGCTTCCATTATAATAAATGTCTTGTAAAATTTAAACAGCGATTTTTAACGTTGTTGTTATAATAAATGTTTGTAAATCTAAACAGCGATCTTAATGCTATTGTTATAATAAATGTTCTATAATATTACACAGCGATTATAACGCTGTTGTTAAAAGCAATGTTTTATAAATCAAATATTTGGAAACAACGATTATAACGCTACCATTATAAACAATATTTTTCTGCAAAGGAAGTGTGTTCTTAGATCGAATCTAAAAGTCGCGTAAGCGACGGTTTGTTTAAAATTGTGAGCTTTGACTATTTCAAAGTTGAGAATGTGGTTCAATTAAGGTCTGAGAGGTAATTATACCCCAACTTGATTGACTTCATGATCGATGGAGGAATGGTTAAGGTTCGATGGTGAAACTTTCTTAAGCAATATGGTTAGCTAATAAATGATTAGTGGGTTGAGTTATAATTACGATGTTTTATAACATCGCGTTAATTTGAAATGTTTTCCCAAATAAAATGAGAGATATTTTCTTCACATAGAAAATGAAATGAATTGTCAATGAGGAATTAAGAGACAGTAATTGGAAATAATAATTTAATAAGAAATTAAATTAAAAGGGGCCGAGTGTTGTTTGATGCTTGATCGGTAGAAATTTCCAATTGGAAATATTTTTTACGTTGATTGTATGGATGCTTCTTTGATAGTTAAATCACCAACTATCAAAGCTTTGATTTATTTTATACCTTTGTTATCAATACGGAGAGACCAGGATCAGATTTAATATCTGAAAACCACTATGTATTGTTATAAGCGTTATGAATCAACTTATGCTGAAGATAATTGAAGATAGAGTAAATGCAAGGGTTATTCTGTTAATCCTAGGTAGAAATTGTCCATGATGGATTTATATAACAGTGTCTTCGGTTTGTCCAGACCCATGACAACTTGTAAGGACGAGTGTCATACAGAGTATTTCCAAAGGGGTTACGTGCGTTGATTCCTTCAAACATACGACGTTGGAGGCATGGAAGGGAAACTTCTTTAGCCTAACGATCTAAGTATTTTTATGGGAATCTATTAGTGATTTCCGATAGATGTGATGATGTGACATTTAAAATGAATAGTGGCCAGATGTTCTAGAAAATAATTCAAGCCTCACAACCGAGAACTGACAAAAGTCGGGCAGGCGCCATGGCTATGTGGGTCGCTCCCATTAGGATGTATAATCACCTATCTAGAGAAATTCCATTTGCTTCTTTAATCTATCGATGCTGTCCATTTCGGGAAACAGTTTCTAATCCCAACCGTTGGTGATATACATTCGATACACTCAAGCGAAATGAGTGGTCGGTCATGTAAGGGGCGGGTTGCAAGACGTTCTTGTTGAACCCAGTGTATTCGCCTCTAGAGATACACTATCGGCAGGTGGTCCCATACCTTGTCATGTTGGAAATCCAATCTCCAATAAGAGCCCTGCGGTTTTTGATTTTATATTATATATGGAGCGTAAGATGCAAGCGTTCCACTAGATTCTATTTATTTGATTTAGACACTATTATAATATAACGGGATTTGATATCAAAAATATTTTGGTTATCGTAAGGTAAAAACCATCCGTGTTTATGTGTGGATTGGTCTTACGATTATCTTTTCTTTCGAAAGGATTTTTAAAAGTTAAACCAATGGTTGGAGTTTACTCACACCAGTCCCATGAGTGACCCAGAGTTTATTTGTTTGTTTTCCCTAAACTCTTGGGTGCCCAAATTTGTACGGGCAGTCAAGTAGTTGGGATTTTTCAGATTTACTTGGAGGAGCTCGAAGCAGGAGGCTTCACCTATTAGCTATAGACTATCATATTTCCACTGTGTACTATTTATGCATCTGGAAACAGGTGTTTATAACTGTTCCAGAGATAACTGTTGAGCACTGATGATGGTACGTATATATACTGTTACTGATTTGTATTTCCAAGTTTATGTTATCTAATATATTTTATTCGTTCCGCAGTGAGTTGTGATCTTCGTTTTCTCCTATTCTAATATTTCTTTCTTTCTATTTTTCATCTTCCAACTTCTTTCTAATCATGATTCATATTTCTGTGCAATTTGGGTTGGACGTGTGGTGTTATTAGTCGACTCAAAGAGTACGGAAATTCAGGCCGTTACATTTGGTATTAGAGTTGGAGGTTGAGGAGTAACCTTGGCTCTGTGGCGTGACTCAATAGAGATGGGGTTAGTAATACCTTAGATTGAGTTGAGTATATATACGAGAGAGTGTATTTGTAGATTTGATATAAAATTGTTTTATATTGTGTTGGTTGGTTTGTTGAGTGGTTTATGAATTCTGGTCGATATAGTATGTACAACTGTATCGATAGGTGTTTCTAAACTCTCGAACAAAACAATTCGACACAGTATTGTTTTAAAGATGGGTAAATGATATAATTTTGCCCAAAAGATATTTTTGTTACAAAAGGTATAATTTCTGAAATTATTGAATGTATTGATTGTTATTACAATCAAATGGAATTATGAATATTGAAATAATTATATAATTTGTATACGGATAATGTATACAAATGAGATAAACCAAGATTAATTTCAAATCAGAATTTGAATTTAAATTCTGGGTGTTTAGAAAATATTTTCTAAAATAGTATAAAGTAATATAACATTACTTTAAGTATTTTTGGATAAGAATGGTTTAAATGGATTTTTAAGTGATTAAGCACTGAAATCACTTCAGGGGCGATAAAATAATTCTGATAATGGGTCGCGACATTATCGATATTCATTTTCAAGTTTCTAAGTGATGAATTGCTACCATAATAGATTTATTAATGGAAATTGTTTGAGAAAAATAAAGTTGTTTTAGAAATTCAAATGTTTTGAATTGAGCTGACTATAAATATATGTATATAAATATATACGATTTCAAACAAATTTGAAATGAAACCCAAAAATTTGAATTCTGAAATTAAAATTTAACTTATGTAAGTTAAATAAATTGAAATGGTAAAAATGTATCAAATGAATTGAAATTTAACTTAAGTTAAGTTAAATAAAATTGGATTGAACTAGAAATAATTCCGAATGAAATTAAATAAAGAGAAATGTTGAGATTCGAAATATTAAAGTGAATTCGACTTGTGTAAAAAAAGTTGAATACCTATTGTATGTTCTTGTTTGGGATTAAGCTGTGATGAAATTGAACTCAAGCAGAATAAGAGGTTTAACTTTTGAAAATAGAACTCAGTTGGATTAGTGAATGGAAGTGAACTAATCAGGAAATTGATTAGAAAGTTAAAGACCAAAGGTTGGATTGATTCGGAACCGACTGGAAATGGATATATGAATGCTGAGCAGATATTGAATGGAAGCAAATGCAAGAGATAGAATTATGCTGACAAAAAGGTACATGTTTACAATATTACTTGGGTTTGATGATTTTATGAGCCTATGGGGCAAGCCGCTTAGCTTTTTGATTTTCTTTTGGATTGGAGAAGGCCTAGATAGGCGAGTTGTGGTTGTATCGATTGAGCCGTGCAGAGGAGATGCTGCCGAAAATCTTCAGAATTTAAAGTTTTAGAAAATTTTCATTAGTAAGAATAAATAAATATTTAATTGAAATAAATTGGTCCAGTTATACTGAAGTTAAGGAGTGAACAAAAAGGATTTTTGGACCTAGATAATATGGGTATGTAGCATTTTTTCCTACCATAGCAATTTCGAGGACGAAATTATTTTAAGGGGGAAGGAATGTAACGACCCGGATTTTCAGCTATTGAATTCTGAATATTTAAATTTGTTTTAAATATTTTATTTGAATTATATATAGGAATTTATAAGAAATTATTTAATAAAACGATATTTAAACATATAATTTATAATATAATTTAAAATGAGCTCGTAAAGTCGCGGAAGTTTGTAATTTAACGTTTTGAACTTCAATTAGTTATACAGGATTCAAAATAAGTCAGATTTCTTTAAAACAAGAGATGTTTGAATCTATTGAACTGTATCTTTCTAATGGAAGTGAAAAATCGAGATTTCGTTTTATAGATTGTAAGTTACGTTCAAATCAAATTTTCAAATAGTAGTTATGGAATCGTATATAAGCCATAACAGTTATTTAAATATATTTAAATATCGGTCTTGAATTTGGACAAGCCCTTTGAGACGTAGGGATAATTTAATTTTTAGAATTTTAGTGTAATTTTTAATTAATTAAATACACAACTTTTTGTTTGGAGTATTTTACACCCTATATCAATATTTTGGGGTTTCATAACATAAGTTAAAGTACCGATATTATTATATTTTTGGGATCGTAGCACATTATTTGGCACAATGGTATTTTTAATTTTGTCGATAGCATTTTATATGAGAATGGAATTTTATTCGATCAAGTACACAACAATTTATAAGATAAAACGTAATATCCGTTCTTTGACCATTTGTTGTGTCCCAAAAGCCACGGACTAGAAGCTCTTCGTGGATCATTTAAACCTGGATATTTGTTTATAATATCCGTTCATTTACCATTTCAGTTCCGTGCTTCCCACGAAATTCAAACAGCGTGCATCCCAAACAAATCGATCCCTTGCGTACCAAGCCAATTAAATCCCGTGTTCCCCAAGCCTTTTGATTCCGTGACTCTCAATCTATCAAAAACGTACTCTACACACTTCCCTTTCTATGCTCCCCAATCTACTCTTCTTTAAATACTGTTATTCCCAAATTTTCTTCTTCTTCTCGTTTTCAGGCAAACGAAAAAAGTATGAAAACTGAAAACTTATAAACCAATTAAAAATGGAAATCTCAACGAAAAATTATAAATTTGGGTTCAATGTGATCGTCAAACCCGGATCTTCATACTGGTATATTCTTTTTCCAATCTCGAAGAAAAGGACGTCACACCTATTTTCATTACAACATGTAGTGGGATGAAGTCCAACTGGAGAGGAGATGTATTGGTGGAGCCGTGATTTTCCAAGAGTAAGGATGGTTCGTTGTTTACTGGAAATGTGTGAATAATAAAGAGAGCATGGGGGCAGTGAAGGAGTTCGAGCTGGAGAGTGTATTAGTGTTTGTATGGGTGATCGTTGGAAGTAAAACTGAAAGTTGCGCGAGGATCTGAAGGGCAAGGCGCCTCTGTCGACCGAGTTTGGTGGATTTCGATGTTGGAGAGCATCGCTAGGACCACCATGCTCGTAACACAGGGACTGAGGTTTGCGACTGAGGTGGCATGACTGAGAGTGTGAAGTGGAAGTGGAGTTTGGTAAAAAGAAGGGATTGATGTCCTTTGTTTGTTACCTAGGAAGATGTGGAATTCATGGATAACAGGAGGGTGATAAAGCAGCTTAATCAAGTGGATTAGGATACTGGGATGGTTTGTTTTAACCGGGTAGAAGGTGAGTTCAAAAGTAAGGATAGTGGAAGGGAAGTCACACGTTAACTTTAGTAGAGAAATGGAAAGTGATGTTACAGAAAAGGGCAGTGATTACTGTTCGAAGTGCAGAGAGCATATTATTGATTCAAAGCTTTGGTGGTCACTAAAATATACGTTTTATTATTATATATATACTAAAGTTAAGTAAAGAGGAGGTCTTAAGTGAACCGATGGGAGGTAGTTTGCGTTAGAAGGCAGTGGTGAAGGGGATTAGTGGTTAGAGTTCGTTCTTGCCATATAATGTGTAGTCGAGTTGTAATCCGCAAGTAACGGGCCAAATAAGGAGATGAAGGGAGCAGGTTCATATCAAAGAATTTAAGAACTTGGAGGAAGTAATCGTGAGTGTATGTGGGAAAAGTGGGGTTAGCAGCTAAAACGTGAGTTATTGAATATTATATAAGGGATTTATTTGTTTGAAGAGTCGGTTACACGTGGCGGTTCTAGCGAATGGTGGAAGGGTGCATATTTGCTTGACAAAGAGGAATAGTACTGAGTAGCACCATTAGTGTTAATCGCAGATTGGAGGAAAATGAGGTAATTAGTTTTAATGACCGGATTAAGGATTTTTTTTTTAATATAAGTTAAAATTGTAACTATGATAACTTGTTCGTATGCTAACAGAAGTGCGTGAAAGCGGCCACGTTATAATTATAGTGACGGCAACTACATTATGAAATTGACGTTGTTGAGAATGGAGCAACCTGAATTTCGTGATAAAAATCATACCTCTGTTTGATTGTAGGCGAAACAAAAGCAGAATTGTCAACTGCGAACCAATGTGAGTAAACTCAATAACTCTGCCTCGTTTATTTTTTTATATAAATGAGTTTTAAATCTATTTATAGTAGTTTTATACCGTGATATGGTTGTTTGGTTGCATGGTTGATAAAATTGGTTGATATAGTTATATCATTAATCGATTGTTACTTCTGTCCACCATGATATTTCATATTAATGTGAAATTAATGTTATTGATGTTCATTAACATCTGTGGATGCAGGGAAATAGGTTGGGGGGATCCAACTGGATTCCTCAACACTTATATTACTGTTTTTATTTGATTGTGATATATGATGTGTTATATAAACCCATAATTGGATAGGTTTTCCTGGCCCTAGAAACTTGGTATTCTGGATACCGTAAAATATTTTCGAAAATAGTAAATAAAATTTGAGGTTTAAAAAGGAAATATATTTTTCCAACAAGTGAAATGTAATTTCAAATGGAGTAAAAAATGTGACGGCCGGGAATTTTGCTCGATCTGAATCAGTCGTTAAACCGTTCTAGACCGTTCGAAACCCCTGATCGTTTGAGAACAGGACAAATCAGAACACAAACAGAAGAACATTTTATTGTTATTACAACAATTCCATCAGATACAAGAATATACAGAGTATAAGTGAATAAATTACATTACAAATATCAGAGATTACAATAAATCTACAGAGCAGCGGAAAATAATATAAAGCACAACTGAAGGTGATATACGGATACAGAGCTTTCCGGATATCATTCCAGCTGTAAACCAGGATCCTATGAATATAAATCTGCAAAACCAAAACTACTAGCTGCCCGTGCGGAAAATAGGGGCACCCAGAGTTTAGGTTAAAACAATAAACTCCAGGTCAGTCATGTGACTGGTGTGAGAACTAAAACAGTTATTTAAACATTTGCATTGAAAGAGAGTAATTCAAGGGACCACGCCGTATAGCACGGAACGGGTTTCCTCCCAAGAATACCAGTGCATAGAATAAACAACGCAATGCTTTTTCGAAAAATGAAGCTATTATAAGACCCAGGTCCCATCACACAATGCAACGCAAGCCGGAGGATAGGGTTTTCCCTTATAATAGCCAAACATGCTTGGTACGTTTAAAACAAATCATTTGATACTATAATAAGTGTATAGTGTCAAAACAATTTCAATCATAAATATAAATCATAGACGGCATAGTATCCCATGCTACTATGTCGCCATACTAGGCTCTACAAATAAAGCCAAAATACACGTATTGGAAATTGGATTCCGTCATGAGTCGAGGCAAGGGGCAAGCTCCTCTCCGCGTTCGAGACACTCTAGCAAATGCCTCAGGACTACGCACTCTGGGTAATCCTGGATCTTCAGGGCCGGTCCTCACTTACGTTAGAGGATTAATTATGACTGAACACACGTTTCCCGGTCCTTACAGACCTATAATCGAGGCGCCTCGCATTCCAACAACCACATAGGTGAAAAGTATATAAATGTCAGGGCTGGTAAGTCACTGACACCACCAAAGCTAGAAAGAAACGTCGTGCTCTCCCTGCAGTCCGTATCCCGTTTTTAACTCATACCGAGGTGTGAGGCTCGCGAATTCACGTTATACACAAAGCTGCCACGTAGGCGTGCTTTGATCATCAACCACAAGACTTTGCTTTTCAACAGAAGCCTTGATCATTGCATCTTAGCGTGCCACACAGGCAATTCATGCCATGCGACTGATGTCCATCGATATACAACCTCTGAGCTCGTACGTCTCAGAGAAGGGCGTTAAGCAAAAGAATAAATTCTCCGCCGCCAAACAGATGTATATTTAATAGAAATCAATCAACACAGAATAAAATCCAGTGTCAGACACACAATCCATTTACAAGTCCGTTCTGGGTCTGAACGAAACCGGAGGCACTTTCTTCGCATATCCATCCATCTCCAAGTACGTCTGGACGACCACCAACTATTTCCATCCTCTTGGGTGTACAGCCCAATCAGGATCGTCAGTAATTATCCAAACGATGTGAAGACTTCCGGTCTTCGACCATCGTCTTCATCTTCGACATATCGTCGAATCGGTTATTCAGAATGGGTGTAAACCCGGTCTTTCCAAACAACCCGCGTATATTGAAAACAAATGTTACACAAACACAATATACGCCTCATTCCAATTCATTAGTCACTAACCGCAAGTTAGCAAGAGAACAATTTCCCAAACATTAACCCCGAAGGCCGAAACCAACATCAGATCAATACCCAGGAAACCATTCTTCTTAGCCAACCTTCAGCTAGTTTCTAAATTCCACATTCTTAGGGAAAGGTTCCCATTAATTTTATCAAAGATAAATTCTTTAAATTTATTCTTTAATCCTCCTTTGGATGTCGTTTCAAACCAAATTATGGTTTTTCTAAACTAGTCGAGATTAGCGAACCACACCGAAGTAATTATTTATTTTATTTCCCAATCCCAACCTATTCATCCCATGAAGCAAAACTGGTAATACTCCATATCTAACACCACGGTGTTATCGGTAAAATTAATTACCATTTCACGTTCAAATCTAATTAAAGATTTAACTATCGCTTTGGGGAAAAACTGGTAATACTCCATATCTCGCTCATTTTCTAAATTTGGTAATTTAGATTACAAATTAACATTTCAATCTAATTGCAGATTCGTTAAAACTCCTTTTACTGGGTTAAAGAACTAGGTGTTATTTAAAACACAGTTCACGACAAACCCAAATCACATTCTATTTATTATCGGATTAAAGAACTAGTGTTATTTAAAACACAGTTCGCGATAAACCCATTTCAAATCCAATCAAATATATTAGGAATTCCGATTATTTAAAACCCCTTTTTAAATCTAATTTATTTATTTAAAAATAAAAACCCGGGTTTTAAATTGAGTTCAAACTAGTTCATTTCGATAAAAATCTATTTTTATCTTTTCAAATATGGAGTTTTTCACCCCAATTTTTCCCAAATCATTTCTTATGATTTTACACAAATTATTACTATTTTTAATAATTTTATCAAGGCCCGTACAGTCGATTTCCATCAACGGCCTTCGAACTGCACTTACAGCGACCTTTTTCGAATTTGATTTGGACGTACCTCCAAATCCAACCGTTAGATTTCAAATTTCAAATATTCGTTAGAAAGCTCTTTTCGACACGAACCCAAAGGCTCCGGTTTTAGGAGAATCCGACGGTCGGATCTCCCGTAATGTCTGTTTGAAATAAATGGTCGAAATTCGCGAACTGCCGCGGCGCGACGCGTTCTATTCAAGCCATTATATTATATATATAATATATATTTCGTCGATTTCTATTTAAAACAAATTATATAAATAGTTTTAAATTCGTTTCAAAAGCAATTTCAACTTCCATTTCAATTCAAATCAAAATTGAATTCTTCTTTATAAATTCGTTTTAAAATTCAGTTCTATTCAATTCAAATTTCAATTACATTTGAATTCATTTCAATTCGCTTTCAATTCAATTTGAATTCGTTTTCAATTCAATTCAATTCAAATTGGTTTTCTATTCAAACCAAATTCGTTTTCTATTCAGTTCATTTCGAAATCGTTTTCAATTCAATTCATTTCGAAATCGTTTTCAATTCAATTCATTTCGAAATCGTTATATATTCAATTCCTTTCGAAATCGTTTTATATTCAATTCATTTCAAAATCGTTTTATATTCAATTCATTTCGAAATCGTTTTATATTCAATTCATTTCGAAATCGTTTATATTCAATTCATTTCGAAATCGTTATATATTCAATTCCTTTCGAAATCGTTTTATATTCAATTCATTTCGAAATCGTTATATATTCAATTCCTTTCGAAATCGTTTTATATTCAATTCATTTCGAAATCGTTTTATATTCAATTCATTTCGAAATCGATTTATATTCGATTCATTTTGAAATCGTTTTATATTCAATTCATTTCGAAATCGTTTTATATTCAATTCATTTCGAAATCGTTTTATATTCAATTCATTTCGAAATCGATTTATATTCAATTTATTTCGAAATCGTTTTATATTCAATTCATTTCGAAATCGATTTATATTCAATTCATTTCGAAATCGTTTTATATTCAATTCATTTCGAAATCGTTTTATATTCAATTCATTTCGAAAGAATAAAATCGATATAAATATCGTTCACGTCAAAATGGCGTCAATCTAATCAACACGGCTTCATATATTTCTATTTTCAAATATTCTATTTCAAATATTTCCTATTATCAAAATGTTTGTTATTATCAAAATATTTCGTTCAACACATGACTAGGGCTGTCAACGGATACTTTCGGATACGGATAGTGCCATATCCGTATCCGTATCCGAAACCATTTTTGGATATCGGATATCCGTATTCGCGGATACGGACGGATATCAGATAATTATCCGCTCCGCCAACAATCGATAAATCTATGAATATAAATGAATTTTTTTAGCTTAATATTAATCTTTTTCAACCTAATTAATTACTAAATTGCTAAAAACAAATAAATATGATGATAATACATAATTTTGAGTAATTAACATGCATTTAGTAGACTTTTAATTTTGCAAATTAATAAATTAGTATATTTGATTATGTTAAAATACACATAATTTAAGCTATAATCGGGAAAAAAAGCGGACGGATAATTTTCGGATGCGGATATGCCTATATCCGCATCCGCTTTCCCGGATATCGGATATTTATCCGCTTTTCGGATACGGATGCGGACGGATTTCGGATATTTCAGATATCCATTGACAGCCCTACACATGACCAATCTCAATGGATGAGTACTGTCAACACATGAACCTTTATATTATATTGATAAAGATGTAATTTTTATTATAAAAATATTTCGTTCAACACATGACCAATCTCAATGGATGAGTACTGTCAACACATGAACCTTTATATTATATTGATAAAGATGTAATTTTTATTATAAAAAATATTTCGTTCAACACATGACCAATCTCAATGGATGAGTACTGTCAACACATGAACCTTTATATTATATTGATAAAGATGTAATTTTTATTATAAAAATATTTCGTTCAACACATGACCAATCTCAATGGATGAGTACTGTCAACACATGAACCTTTATATTATATTCTTTAACTTCTAAATTGGAATGAGACTCAATCAATCACCATATAACGTTAATTATATGGATTTTCATACAACACATGTATATAATAGCATTGAAAAATAATCAACCATCAACCAAAGTGCACTACACTGTATAAGCATCAAATATAGATATCTAATGCTTATAACAACCTGTCAATCAAACGATCGACATATTTAATCAATCAGGATGAGTGAATTTCAAATTTCATCCCAACACCCGTGTGGGGTTTCAAACAATCAAACACAGATTTTATTTGTGCAGTAGGGCGATGTGTGAAATTTATCGACCCAATCAATGTCCTTTAAATAGGTGTACATAAACAAACCGTCTGGTTTGTAAATGAATATTTTATTTTATTCACTTTCACGTTAAAAATTATATTTTTAACGACAAAACATTTTATTCCAACATATGAATTTCTATTCAGTTCATTCTTTAAATAAAATGATATTTTTATTTTTCTAACTTATTTTTGAAAATTTCGGCAGCATAACGGCACGATACTAGAAACGGGACGAGGCCTAGCCTTATACCTGGTCTAGTGAAGGCCCACGCCATTCACACATCAATCAAAATCACCAAACAACCAAATTCAAATCACATCATATAACTAATCTATGCAACCAAACAAACAAGTCCATGGTCTGTGGACGATTGTGTCGGGTGCTACTAAGCACCGTCTGCATCCTAGTATATATATATAACTAGAAAAGAAATTGAAAGGCGAGAAATTCTCACCGAAAGCTATCCAAACATCTTGACTCTTCTTTGATAGAAATCTTCATCGATCTCGCCTTTTGTCACTTTCGTTGTCCGCTTTCACTACATATGTAAAAATCGAATTTTACTTCGCTATTCAATAAATAAAAATCGAATTTTTAGTTTGCTATTCAATATATAAAAATCGAATTTTTAGTTTGCTATTCAATATATAAAAATCGAATTTTTGCTACTATGTTATATAGATAAAAATTATATTTTTATCACGCTATTTTCCATATAAAGATTTCGCCTTTTCTAAAATAAAGATTTCGCCTTTATAAACACCTAGACTTCGCCTTTTCAAATTTAAAGATTTCATCTTTATTAAAAATCTCATTTATTCTTCTACACATATAAAGATGATATTTTTAATATTCCTTTTATGTAAAAATTATATATTTAATTTTCTACCTAAACAAAAATCATATTTTTATAGTCGCTATATAGTAAAGACTATATTTTTAATACTAAAAAAATATAAAAATCATATTTTTATTACCCAAAACCCTGTCTCTAACTAAATAAAAATCCTACCTTCATCACAACAATGTCCTTTATAATTCATTCACTAATTTAAATAATTACATTAAATAATATCGAATAAAAACTCACTGTTTTTCGTGTACTGGATGTTGAGCAGCACGGATCGAGGGGGCGAAGGCTGTCTCGGGCATTGGTGAACCCAAGGCAGTGGTGGCGGCGCATCTTCTAGGGTTTATGGCGTCGGGGTGGAGTCTGAAGGTCGGGGGGGTTCCAGGCTAGGGCGCAGCAGGGGGTCTTCACGTCGGCCGGAGGCTGTCTTCGATGGGAGGGGGTTCGCACTCGCGATTTGGTTGCAGGGGGGGTCTTCGGTGCTCGCAGTCGAGGAAGAGAAGGGGAGGAGGAAGAAGAAAGGAGGAGGACGGCGCAGGGGGTTGCGCCACCTCTGGCGGCGGCGGTGATGGGCGACAGGGGTTTTCCCCCTTTCCGTCGCCTCTCTTTTTTTTTCTTTTAAAAATCGATACTGGATAATAAGAGGGGGGGGTGTATATGAAATATATATATATATTTAATTATTTAATTACTTTCAAAAAGCAACTTTTATTTTCGACCTCAAAACGAGACCCACCGCCTGTCGTCCATAGCGTTTTATCCCCTTTCCGAACACAATGGGATATGTATCGCAAGCTGATTCCATCGTTTCGATCAGTTTTCGTTGAATTTACATTTGAATCACTGTAATGAATTTTAAACGCACATTTCAAATTATCGGGGTCACATACTAACTCGAAAAATTCCAGAAAAATATTTTCTAGCTTCGTATTGACGATACGGTCCTAACAAAACTAGTTTCGTCGAATTCTGAGACCGTTAGAAAAATGGCCAATTTCCAGTCGATTAAAATCAACTGAAACTGGTCAAACGCGTTTTCCTATGCCACGCTCACCTATTGATTCAGAAAATCATGAAATTTGAAATCTAGCAATAACTTGACACTGCGGACCCAACAAAAGTGGTTTCGTCGAAATCCGAGGTCGTTTGCAAAATTTCCATTTTTAAGGGCCTGAATTCCATAGCGACTATTCAGAATTTTCAACTGGACATATCTTTTGATTCCCGCTATGAAATCTCGATTATTCGGATTCGTTGGAAAGATATTATCAATTAGATCCTGATGTTTTTGGTTTCACTAAAATCCGGATTGTTTTGTACCCGGTACATTTAATTGAAGTTTGAAATCGAATTATCGAACTACCGCGCCATTTTCAATTCTATTATAATTTATATATAAATATTTATATTCTAACGACGACGTATATAATATATACGTTCGGATTATATTCTAAATAAATTTCGCGTCGATATTATTTAAAATAATCTATTTTAAATATTCAAAATTCGTTAAAATCGAGTATATAAAATTTTTAAACTGGCCCAGATTTTCCGGGTTATTACAATCTCCCCCACTTAAAACTTTTCGTCCCCGAAAAGGAACAAAGTCGAAAGTGGTTCGATTATTCAACTCTACTTCCATTGTTTTGATTACGGCTTAAGTTCTTCAACTTTTCAGTTTCTAAGAACTTTTCAAAAATTTCAAAAATTTGGCTAACACCCAAAATTTTCGAAAAATTTCGCCATAACCTCCCCTGCACCGGGAGCATCGGGGAATTTCAAATAGCTTCCCCGGTCCTTCTAATCTCAAAAAGAAAAAGAAAAAGCCAAGCGGCTAGCCAATAGGCTCAAAAAATCATCATCACCCAAACAAAACAGTAAATTATGTAGTAAACATGTACCTATTTGTCGGGCAAACAAATTTTATTCTCTGCTCTAGCCTCCTTGCTATGACCTGTTCAATGATATATATGTATATGCATGCAATTGCGACCAATTTTCAATACAGTTCAATATTTGATTCAATTAGGCATAATGGTTAAAAATTAGCAAACAAATAAACAAACAACACAAACATCAATCAGTTAGTGAATTAACGTTTCAAATTCATAAATTTTGATATATATAGTGAAAATCTTTTTTTTGATGCCAATTCACAACAATGTGTTCTAACTATATATAAGTTTTGGTTCTCACACCAGTCTGATGGAAATATATCGATATCACACCTTCGTTACTCGAACATGAATACTAATGACGACTAGTCAATCATCAGAATCATCTTCGGGCCACTAGAGTATGATTCTATATCTATCCAATATATTAAAACTTCGAATATACGTTCATGACGCGTATACGCGAAATCTTTATATACTAGATTGTCCATATTCAAAATAAATAAATAATCAAATACCTAGAATTGATTTAAATTTTCAAAACAAAATTGTTTTCATTTGAAAAATATACTCTTCACACTCGTTCTAGGACACTACTGATCCTATCTCTAACGAGTCATTCTAATTGGATATTACTAATCCAATATCTGATGAATTCTTTCGTATGGTTCTAATGTGTCTTGTTCTCGAGCTCTGTAAACCAAAGCTCCGATACCAAATGTGACGGCCGGGAATTTCGCTCGATCTGAATCAGTCGTTAAACCGATCTAGACCGTTCGAAACCCCTGATCGTTTGAGAACAGGACAAATCAGAACACAAACAGAAGAACATTTTATTGTTATTACAACAATTCCATCAGATACAAGAATATACAGAGTATAAGTGAATAAATTACATTACAAATATCAGAGATTACAATAAATCTACAGAGCAGCGGAAAATAATATAAAGCACAACTGAAGGTGATATACGGATACAGAGCTTTCCGGATATCATTCCAGCTGTAAACCAGGATCCCGTGAATATAAATCTGCAAAACCAAAACTACTAGCTGCCCGTGCGGAAAATAGGGGCACCCAGAGTTTAGGTTAAAACAATAAACTCCAGGTCAGTCATGTGACTGGTGTGAGAACTAAAACAGTTATTTAAACATTTGCATTGAAAGAGAGTAATTCAAGGGACCACACCGTATAGCACGGAACGGGTTTCCTCCCAAGAATACCAGTGCATAGAATAAACAACGCAATGCTTTTTCGAAAAATGAAGCTATTATAAGACCCAGGTCCCATCACACAATGCAACGCAAGCCGGAGGATAGGGTTTTCCCTTATAATAGCCAAACATGCTTGGTACGTTTAAAACAAATCATTTGATACTATAATAAGTTTATAGTGTCAAAACAATTTCAATCATAAATATAAATCATAGACGACATAGTATCCCATGCTACTATGTCGCCATACTAGGCTCTACAAATAAAGACAAAATACACGTATTGGAAATTGGATTCCGTCATGAGTCGAGGCAAGGGGCAAGCTCCTCTCCGCGTTCGAGACATTCTAGCAAATGCCTCAGGACTACGCACTCTGGGTAATCCTGGATCTTCAGGGCCGGTCCTCACTTACGTTAGAGGATTAATTATGCCTGAACACACGTTTCTCGGTCCTTACAGACCTATAATCGAGGCGCCTCGCATTCCAACAACCACATAGGTGAAAAGTATATAAATGTCAGGGCTGGTAAGTCACTGACACCACCAAAGCTAGAAAGAAACGTCGTGCTCTCCCTGCAGTCCGTATCCCGTTTTTAACTCATACCGAGGTGTGAGGCTCGCGAATTCACGTTATACACAAAGCTGCCACGTAGGCGTGCTTTGATCATCAACCACAAGACTTTGCTTTTCAACAGAAGCCTTGATCATTGCATCTTAGCATGCCACACAGGCAATTCATGCCATGCGACTGATGTCCATCGATATACAACCTCTGAGCTCGTACGTCTCAGAGAAGGGCGTTAAGCAAAAGAATAAATTCTCTGCCGCCAAACAGATGTATATTTAATAGAAATCAATCAACACAGAATAAAATCCAGTGTCAGACACACAATCCATTTACAAGTCCGTTCTGGGTCTGAACGAAACCGGAGGCACTTTCCTCGCATATCCATCCATCTCCAAGTACGTCTGGACGACCACCAACTATTTCCATCCTCTTGGGTGTACAGCCCAATCAGGATCGTCAGTAATTATCCAAACGATGTGAAGACTTCCGGTCTTCGACCATCATCTTCATCTTCGACATATCGTCGAATCGGTTATTCAGAATGGGTGTAAACCCGGTCTTTCCAAACAACCCGCGTATATTGAAAACAAATGTTACACAAACACAATATACGCCTCATTCCAATTCATTAGTCACTAACCGCAAGTTAGCAAGAGAACAATTTCCCAAACATTAACCCCGAAGGCCGAAACCAACATCAGATCAATACCCAGGAAACCATTCTTCTTAGCCAACCTTCAGCTAGTTTCTAAATTCCACATTCTTAGGGAAAGGTTCCCATTAATTTTATCAAAGATAAATTCTTTAAATTTATTCTTTAATCCTCCTTTGGATGTCGTTTCAAACCAAATTATGGTTTTTCTAAACTAGTCGAGATTAGCGAACCACACCGAAGTAATTATTTATTTTATTTCCCAATCCCAACCTATTCATCCCATGAAGCAAAACTGGTAATACTCCATATCTAACACCACGGTGTTATCGGTAAAATTAATTACCATTTCACGTTCAAATCTAATTAAAGATTTAACTATCGCTTTGGGGCAAAACTGGTAATACTCCATATCTCGCTCATTTTCTAAATTTGGTAATTTAGATTACAAATTAACATTTCAATCTAATTGCAGATTCGTTAAAACTCCTTTTACTGGGTTAAAGAACTAGGTGTTATTTAAAACACAGTTCACGACAAACCCAAATCACATTCTATTTATTATCGGATTAAAGAACTAGTGTTATTTAAAACACAGTTCGCGATAAACCCATTTCAAATCCAATCAAATATATTAGGAATTCCGATTATTTAAAACCCCTTTTTAAATCTAATTTATTTATTTAAAAATAAAAACCCGGGTTTTAAATTGAGTTCAAACTAGTTCATTTCGATAAAAATCTATTTTTATCTTTTCAAATATGGAGTTTTTCACCCCAATTTTTCCCAAATCATTTCTTATGATTTTACACAAATTATTACTATTTTTAATAATTTTATCAAGGCCCGTACAGTCGATTTCCATCAACGGCCTTCGAACTGCACTTACAGCGACCTTTTTCGAATTTGATTTGGACGTACCTCCAAATCCAACCGTTAGATTTCAAATTTCAAATATTCATTAGAAAGCTCTTTTCGACACGAACCCAACGGTTCCGGTTTTAGGAGAATCCGACGGTCGGATCTCCCGTAATGTCTGTTTGAAATAAATGGTCGAAATTCGCGAACTACCGCGGCGCGGCGCGTTCTATTCAAGCCATTATATTATATATATAATATATATAATATATATTTCGTCGATTTCTATTTAAAACGAATTATATAAATAGTTTTAAATTCGTTTCAAAAGCAATTTCAACTTCCATTTCAATTCAAATCAAAATTGAATTCTTCTTTATAAATTCGTTTTAAAATTCATTTCTATTCAATTCAAATATCAATTACATTTGAATTCATTTCAATTCGCTTTCAATTCAATTTGAATTCGTTTTCAATTCAATTCAATTCAAATTGGTTTTCTATTCAAACCAAATTCGTTTTCTATTCAGTTCATTTCGAAATCGTTTTCAATTCAATTCATTTCGAAATCGTTTTCAATTCAATTCATTTCGAAATCGTTATATATTCAATTCCTTTCGAAATCGTTTTATATTCAATTCATTTCAAAATCGTTTTATATTCAATTCATTTCGAAATCGTTTTATATTCAATTCATTTCGAAATCGTTTTATATTCAATTCATTTCGAAATCGTTATATATTCAATTCCTTTCGAAATCGTTTTATATTCAATTCATTTCGAAATCGTTATATATTCAATTCCTTTCGAAATCGTTTTATATTCAATTCATTTCGAAATCGTTTTATATTCAATTCATTTCGAAATCGATTTATATTCGATTCATTTCGAAATCGTTTTATATTCAATTCATTTCGAAATCGTTTTATATTCAATTCATTTCGAAATCGTTTTATATTCAATTCATTTCGAAATCGATTTATATTCAATTTATTTCGAAATCGTTTTATATTCAATTCATTTCGAAATCGATTTATATTCAATTCATTTCGAAATCGTTTTATGTTCAATTCATTTCGAAATCGTTTTATATTCAATTCATTTCGAAAGAATAAAATCGATATAAATATCGTTCACGTCAAAATGGCGTCAATCTAATCAACACGGCTTCATATATTTCTATTTTCAAATATTCTATTTCAAATATTTCCTATTATCAAAATGTTTGTTATTGTCAAAATATTTCGTTCAACACATGACCAATCTCAATGGATGAGTACTGTCAACACATGAACCTTTATATTATATTGATAAAGATGTAATTTTTATTATAAAAATATTTCGTTCAGCACATGACCAATCTCAATGGATGAGTACTGTCAACACATGAACCTTTATATTATATTGATAAAGATGTAATTTTTATTATAAAAAATATTTCGTTCAACACATGACCAATCTCAATGGATGAGTACTGTCAACACATGAACCTTTATATTATATTGATAAAGATGTAATTTTTATTATAAAAATATTTCGTTCAACACATGACCAATCTCAATGGATGAGTACTGTCAACACATGAACCTTTATATTATATTCTTTAACTTCTAAATTGGAATGAGACTCAATCAATCACCATATAACGTTAATTATATGGATTTTCATACAACACATGTATATAATAGCATTGAAAAATAATCAACCATCAACCAAAGTGCACTACACTGTATAAGCATCAAATATAGATATCTAACGCTTATAACGGCCTGTCAATCAAACGATCGACATATTTAATCAATCAGGATGAGTGAATTTCAAATTTCATCCCAACACCCGTGTGGGGTTTCAAACAATCAAACACAAATTTTATTTGTGCAGTTGGGCGATGTGTGAAATTTATCGACCCAATCAATGTCCTTCAAATAGGTGTACATAAACAAACAGTCTGCTTTGTAAATGAATATTTTATTTTATTCACTTTCACGTTAAAAATTATATTTTTAACGACAAAACATTTTATTCCAACATATGAATTTCTATTCAGTTCATTCTTTAAATAAAATGATATTTTTATTTTTCTAACTTATTTTAGAAAATTTCGGCGGCATAACGGCACGATACTAGAAACGGGACGAGGCCTAGCCTTATCCCTGGTCTAGTGAAGGCCCACGCCATTCACACATCAATCAAAATCACCAAACAACCAAATTCAAATCACATCATATAACTAATCTATGCAACCAAACAAACAAGTCCATGGTCTGTGGACGATTGTGTCGGGTGCTACTAAGCACCGTCTGCATCCTAGTATATATATAACTAGAAAAGAAATTGAAAGGTGAGAAATTCTCACCGAAAGCTATCCAAACATCTTGACTCTTCTTTGATAGAAATCTTCATCGATCTCGCCTTTTGTCGCTTTCGTTGTCCGCTTTCACTACATATGTAAAAATCGAATTTTACTTCGCTATTCAATATATAAAAATCGAATTTTTAGTTTGCTATTCAATATATAAAAATCGAATTTTTAGTTTGCTATTCAATATATAAAAATCGAATTTTTGCTACTATGTTATATAGATTAAAATTATATTTTTATCACGCTATTTTCCATATAAAGATTTCGCCTTTTCTAAAATAAAGATTTCACCTTTATAAACACCTAGACTTCGCCTTTTCAAATTTAAAGATTTCATCTTTATTAAAAATCTCATTTATTCTTCTACACATATAAAGATGATATTTTTAATATTCCTTTTATGTAAAAATTATATTTTTAATTTTCTACCTAAACAAAAATCATATTTTTATAGTCGCTATATAGTAAAGACTATATTTTTAATACTTTAAAAATATAAAAATCATATTTTTATTACTTTAAAAATACAAAGATCATATTTCTATCTTTCTACATATAAAAGATTATATTTTTACTACCTTAAAAAAATATAAAAATCATATTTTTATTACTAAAAACCCTGTCTCTAACTAAATAAAAATCCTACCTTCATCACAACAATGTCCTTTATAATTCATTCACTAATTTAAATAATTACATTAAATAATATCGAATAAAAACTCACTGTTTTTCGTGTACTGGATGTTGAGCAGCACGGATCGAGGGGGCGAAGGCTGTCTCGGGCATTGGTGAACCCAAGGCAGTGGTGGCGGCGCATCTTCTAGGGTTTCTGGCGTCGGGGTGGAGTCTGAAGGTCTCGGGGGGGGGGGGGGGGGGTTCCAGGCTAGGGCGCAGCAGGGGGGTCTTCACGTCGGCCGGAGGCTCTCTTCGATGGGAGGGGGTTCGCACTCGCGATTTGGTTGCGGGGGGGGGGGGGGGTCTTCGGTGCTCGCAGTCGAGGAAGAGAAGGGGAGGAGGAAGAAGAAAGGAGGAGGACGGCGCAGGGGGTTGCGCCACCTCTGGCGGCGGCGGTGATGGGCGACAGGGGTTTTCCCCCTTTCCGTCGCCTCTCTTTTTTTTTTTTAAAAAAATCGATACTGGATAATAAGAGGGGGGGGGTGTATATGAAAAATATATATATTTTTAATTATTTAATTACTTTCAAAAAGCAACTTTTATTTTCGACCTCAAAACGAGACCCACCGCCTGTCGTCCATAGCGTTTTATCCCCTTTCCGAACACAATGGGATATGTATCGCAAGCTGATTCCATCGTTTCGATCAGTTTTCGTTGAATTTACATTTAAATCACTATATTGAATTTTAAACGTACATTTCAAATTATCGGGGTCACATACTAACTCGAAAAATTCCAGAAAAATATTTTCTAGCTTCGTATTGACGATACGGTCCTAACAAAACTAGTTTCGTCGAATTCTGAGACCGTTAGAAAAATGGCTAATTTCCAGTCGATTAAAATCAACTGAAACTGGTCAAACGCGTTTTCCTATGCCACGCTCACCTATTGATTCAGAAAATCATGAAATTTGAAATCTAGCAATAACTTGACACTGCGGACCCAACAAAAGTGGTTTCGTCGAAATCCGAGGTCGTTTGCAAAATTTCCATTTTTAAGGGCCTGAATTCCATAGCGACTATTCAGAATTTTCAACTGGACATATCTTTTGATTCCCGCTATGAAATCTCGATTATTCGGATTCGTTGGAAAGATATTATCAATTAGATCCTGATGTTTTTGGTTTCACTAAAATCCGGATTGTTTTGCACCCGGTACATTTAATTGAAGTTTGAAATCGAATTATCGAACTACCGCGCCATTTTCAATTCTATTATAATTTATATATAAATATTTATATTCTAACGACGACGTATATAATATATACGTTCGGATTATATTCTAAATAAATTTCGCGTCGATATTATTTAAAATAACCTATTTTAAATATTCAAAATTCGTTAAAATCGAGTATATAAAAATTTTAAACTGGCCCACATTTTCCGGGTTATTACAAAAAAGGTAGAAACTTGTTTTATTAAAACAAGAAGTTGATTTAAACGAATTTATAAATTGGGTGTATCGTAGGATAAATTGAAATGTAAATTCGAATTTGAATTTATTTGGAAGTGGGAACAAAATTTAAACTTAGTAAATTATAAAGGAAATCATAAATGAGATTTTGGATGATTGAAATAAAATTAGATTTGTTTGGGAATTTCTGAATAGAAGTTATAAATAGAATTTGGGTTTAAAAGAATATTTATAAGTACGAAACCAAATGATTGTATATAAAAGGAATACATTCACGATTAAAGTGAATAATGGGTTAAAGAAAATATTTTGCAAACGAATTATCTATAAAGGAAATTTAGATTGGAAATATGAATCAAAATTGAAACTTGAATGAGAAAGGGGAAGTGGGTAATTGTTTTAAAAGAAAGCGATGAATTTTATCTCAAAATTCGGAATATAAATCGAATATAGATTATTCAAGAGAAAGTTGTTTATTGAAATAAATAAATACAAGTTGCATTTTATAAACCAAATATTGAAACAGCGATTTGAACGCTGCCATTATAATAAATGTCTTGTAAAATTTAAACAACGATTTTTAACGTTGTCTTTATAATAAATATTTGTAAATCAAAACAGCGATCTTAATGCTATTGTTATTATAAATGTTCTATAATATTACACAGCGATTGTAATGTTGTTGTTAAAATCAATGTTTTATAAATCAAGTATTTGGAAACAGTGATTATAACGCTACCATTATAATCAATATTTTTCTGCAAAGGAAGTGTGTTCTTAGATCGAATCCGTGAGTCGCGTAAGTGGCGATTTGTTTAAAATTGTCAGCTTTGACTATTTCAAAGTTGAGAATGTGGTTCAATTAAGATCTGAGAGGTAATTATACCCCAACTTGATTGACTTCATGATCGATGGAGGAATGGTTAAGGTTCGATGGTGAAACTTGGTTAAGCAATATGGTTAGCTAATAAATGATTAGTGGGTTAAGTTATAATAACGATGTTTTATAACATCGCGTTAATTTGAAATGTTTTCCCAAATAAAATGAGAGATATTTTCTTCACATAGAAAATGAAATGAATTGTCAACGAGGAATTAAGAGACAGTAATTGGAAATAATAATTTAATAAGAAATTAAATTAAAAGAGGCCGAGTGTTATTTGATGCTTGATCGGTAGAAATTTCCAATTGGAAATAGGACCGTTGATTGTATGGATGTCTCTTTGAAAGTTAAATCACCAACTACCAAAGTTTTGATTTATTTTATACCTTCGTTATCAATATGGAGAGAATGGGATCAGATTTAATATCTGAAAACCACTCTATATTGGTATAAGCGTTATGAATCAACTTATGCTGAAGATAATTGAAGACGGAGTAAATGCAAGGGCTGTTCTGTTAATCCTAGGTAGAAATTGCCCAAGATGGATTTATAGAACAGTGCCTTTGGTTTGTCCAGACCCAGAACAACTTGTAAGGACGAGTGTCATACAGAGTATTTCCAAAGGGGTTACGTACGTTGATTCCTTCCAACATATGACGTTGGTGGCATAGAAGGGAAATGTAATGACCCGCAAATCCGTAACATCGGAGTTTACTATATACATCATACGTCCAACCCAAATATCACGAAAATACGAAACATTTTTTTAGAAGAAAGAGATAGAAGAAGAACAGAAATAACAACGCATAATCTCACATCGCAGCGGAACAAAATATAATATATCATATCTTTGAAATACAATATCTTAATTGTATAACATACACTTATCATAGTACAACACTTACAACATAGCGGAACAAACTATAACTAGATAACGCTGAAGCCTCCTGCTCCAAGCTCCTTTAGATATATCTGAAAAATCCTGAACTACTTGACTGCCCGTACAAATTTAGGCACCCAAGAGTTTAGGTAGAACAAAACAAATAAACTCCGGGTCAGTCATGGGACTGGTATGAGTAAACAGTTTAAAACAGTTTCAGAAAACTAAATGATATCTCATAAGACCACGCCGTATAACACAGAACGGGTTTTTCCCTTATGAGAATCCAAACACTTGATTTAACTTTCAAAAATCCCTTTTGAAAGGAACGATAGCTTTATATCAAAACTCCTTTGATATTATAATAGTGTCTAAATCAAGTAAATATAATCTAGTGGAACGTTTGCATCTCACGTTCCATATAAATAATATACAATCCTAAACCGCAAGCACGTATTGGGTAATGGATTTCCAACTATAACAAGGTATGGAACCACCTTCCGCTGGTATATCTCTAGAGGAGAATACACCGAGTTCAACAAGAACATCTTGCAACTCAGCCACACATGACCGACCACTCATTTCGCTTGAGTGTATCGAATGTATATCACCAACGATTGGGATCAGCAACCGTTTCCCGAATGGGACAGCATCGACAATAGATTTTTAGAAGTAAATGAAACTCTAGATCAGGTGATTATACACCCTAATAGGTGTGACCTACATAGCCATGTTGCTTGCCCGATTTCTGTAATTTACCGGTTGATGAGGCTAGAAGCTACGCTTTATCATCACACCAGATTCACTTCGAATGTCACATCGTCAGATCCATCGAAAATCACTAATTTGACGTCCTCAACAGTACATTACGTGTTAGCTAAAAGAATTTCCCTTCTCCGCTTCCACTCTTGGTATGGTTGAAGAAATCAATGTACGTGACCTTTCTGGACATACTCTGTCAGACATTCATCCATACACGTCACCCAGGAACAGGATGAATCGAAGGCACAATTTCTATTAATAGAAAAAGTCCTTGCACTCTACTCCGTCTTCGATTATCTTTATATAATCTGATTCGCACGCTACTGCCAATATGGAGTGGTTCTTCGGATAGTAATCCAACCGGTCTCTCCATATTGACAACGATGGTCAAAACTTCGATAGTCTGTGATTTAACTATCGAATAAAAACAAGTGTTTCGATAGTTGATGATTTAACTATCGAATAAAACAAGTGTTCATCCAAACATCCAACAATCAGTGAGCCTTTAATTAATATTCCATTAATTAAATCTCTTCTCTATTTCTTTATCAATATTTGTTAACCAAATATTTTCAATAACCATATTGGCCTTTTACGTTATTTGGAAAACATTTCCATATACCGCCTTCCTTTATTTTCTAAACTTTAGAAAACATATGCTATTTATAATTGGAAAATATTCCAATTACTTATCTCTTTTCCAATCTCGTTTATTTCCATACTTACACTTATTTGGGTCAAAACAGATGTTGTGTAAAACATCGTTAAGACAACCCAAATACTATACTCAACTAACTCTTATCCAATATTGGTCTTCGAGCCTGGAATCTTACTATTTATTTGTTAATAATGAAATCAATCAAGTTGGGGGTATAACTACCTCTCAGACCTTGACTGAATAACATTTATAACGTCAAAATAGATGTGACTACTTACTCGAATAATCAATACCATATAATTAATTCTTCACTTTTAAACACATATACACTTTCTCTTTCTATTCTTATTAGATTTTATTCTTATACTTCCTTTTTGATTATACTATTCTATTTCTAAGTTCGTTTCCTTATCGACTTCTATATATATCGATACGTTCATTTCTAACTATCAAATTATCTTAAAAATATTCTATCTCCTTAAATTCTCGTAAAAATTCGCTATAACCTCCTTTGTACCGGGAGCATCGGGAAAATTCCCAAACTGCCACACAGGCCTTCTCCAATCAAAAAGAAAAAGAAAAGCCAAGCGGCTAGCCGATACGGCGCATAAAATCTCATATGGAAATTAAATACGTACCTTTTTGTCGGGCACTCTATTTATTATACCTTCTAACACTTTGTTCCAAACCTGTCTCCTGTATGTCTATACCTGTCCAATCTATTTTAACTATACCAATCGTTTTAACTCAATTTGTTAATTAAATATGTTACTTAACTTTTCAGTCTATTTCACCTTCATATTTGAACATGACATGTTCAACTATATTTTAACTGCATATTAACAAATTCTAATTATGCTCATACTCTCGTTTTCTTATCGACTTCTTATTCAAATTCCAATTCAATTCTATTTGAATTCTCTTTATTTAAACTTCATTTGAATTCTATTTTCAAATTCTATAGTTTAAAGTCCATTCGAATTCTATATTCAAATTCTATAGTTTAAAGTCTTTGAATTCGAAATTCAAATTCTATTGTTTAAAGTCCATTTGAATTTTATATTCAAATTCTATAGTTTAAAGTCCATTTGAATTTTATATTCAAATTCTATACTCAAAGTCTATTTGAATATCTCTGCATTATTTATAAACAACGTTTATAACTTCAATTCAAATCTCATCTTTTCATTTATAAACAGAGTTTATAAATTCAATTCAAATCCCATCTTTTCATTTATAAACAGAGTTTATAAATTCAATTCAAATCCCATCTTTTCATTTATAAACAGAGTTTATAAATTCAATTCAAATCCCATCTTTTCATTTATAAACAGAGTTTATAAATTCAATATTCGTTCATATATATTCAAAACAAGTTAATGTTTTCTATAGTTCATTTAAAATTCAAATTCTATTTATAAAAATAGAATTCCCCTTTTAAATTTCAAATACCCTTTTCGATATTTTTATAAATCAATATTCAAGCCCAGGGATATTTTAAACAATCAAATCAGCCAATTTTCAATCATTTGATTTTTAACACATCATATATGAATATATATGAAATCAAACAAACAACAACAAATAATATATTTTTGAGGAATCCTGTTGGATTCCTCCAACCTGTTTTTCCTGCATCCACAGACGTTAGTCAACATAGTAATACCCATCCTGCTTCGAGGCAGGATATCGCGGTATGAAGGTCATCCACTAATCATAGCGTGGGGCGTATAGGGTAATCATCCGCTATGGTACCACGGGCATCCACTAATGAAACTGCGGGAATCAATCCAATCATCAACCCAATATATATATAATAGTCAACCCAATATAACTATATATATTTAAATCAACCAAACAGCATTCAAACAAGCATAACAATTATTTTTAATGATATAAAAATAATTCTAATTAAAGAGCGAGTGAGATTTACTCACCGTGATTTTCATTCGTCGAAATAGCGATTATTTTCCGATTAAATTAAACAAGTGTTTAATTTAATGGAAAATTCCAATTAAATCCAATGACTTTGAGTTCAACTTGAATGCATAGCCTTATCCATACAGTTCCAACGTGATTTGTCTTACTGGCATCTGTTTTCATATGAATTTGATTTTTTATAAGAATCGATCTATTTATTTATAGGTTAACCCTTTTATAAATTTAACTAAAACTACTGAAAATAAGTAAACAAATCTTCTATACATTTATTATTATTTTCTAACACATTGTCAAATTAACAATATCCTTAATCAAATTTAAATAACCTAATTAGCTCCTTAATTTCTTGTATATACTTATCATTCTAACTTACTACCATTTTAGTGTTATTATCTAGGGCATTCTATTACATAATCATAACAAAGTTCTCTAATGACTTAAAAAAAATATTGATTACTTTAAATCATTACCTTACAGCAAATTTTGCCCAGACCTTCCAAATACCATTTTTGGTCACTATCGAACTCCTCCTTCAATAATGAACATAAAGGAACCTGATCCATTTCCAAATGTCGGCAAAGCCCCAGAACCTCACCACTGACATCAACATTCATTTAGAACGTGACTCCTTGTTGCCGCTCTGAACACACCCATACCTTAATTATTGCGACTTCCAGATGCCACAAACACCTTTACACTCAATGTCTTTCCCTTGCGGTTCCCAACGACTTCGAAACAAGCCTCAGCTTTCCCTTCTACTTCGCCAGAATCAAACACAAGCCCAGAGAAACCAAAATCCCAAATCTCGGCTTGCTCTCAGACCAACGATACAGCACCGCAACTTCAGCAAATCCCTCACATCTCCAACCCTTTGCAACATCGCACCTCAGTAAATAGTGAGGAAATCAATACCGCGACTTCTCCTCAGGCCACAAGACATCACTGCGATTTCTCCTGGACCGCGACTTCGAGTACAGCCACAGGGAACGTGTGAAACAATACAGCATCGAACCCCTTCAAAACGTACGAGCCACCACCTCTTAATCCACTAAGCCCAATCTAAACCTAGATTTTTGAATCGGTCGTAAGTTGCCCAAATTCGAACCCCTAAGTCGCGACAGTCGCTGTCGAGCATCTCTCCGTTCAAGCGTGTGGCCATCGCATCGTTCGAGATCCAGATTCGAACTCATTTTTGAATTCGACTTCCCCATTTCTCTTCGTATTTATTTATTTGGAAGGATTTGAAAAGGGACGGGCCTCATTTTGTTTGCCTGAGGATTTAACGAAGAGGATTTAAATAGCAAAAGTGGAGATGGCTGTGGTTGTTTTGATTTGTGGTAGAAAGGAGGACACCGTTTTTTTGTTTTGGTCCACCAACAAAAGGATTTATTTATATTTATATTTATATTTAAACCGGTATTCTTTAAATTAAATACCCATGATGCTGAACTCCTTTCTGAACCCAACAACTGTCAATTCTAGGGTTTAACCACCACTCCGGACACACTGGGATAGGTCACGAGGTCCAATTCGATCATCTGAAGGAGATATTAATTTAAATCGATATAAATTAAAGTTCAAACCATTTAAATTCTTTGATAATAATTTAATATTATTATTCTAATTTAAACAAAGTTTGGAATTGATTATCTGAACTGTTTTCAAATCAGTTTTAACTTCGAATTCAGTTATTCGCTGATTCCTTATTTTGATAATTTAATATATACGATATTAAATTGAAATCGATATTTAAATCGATAACATAAATATAAAATTCTATTTATATTTATCCACCCAATATTTAAATTAAATATTGAAATTAACCCATAAGGATCCGGGTCATTACAATCTTCCCCACTTAAAATAATTTCGTCCTCGAAATTGCTAAGGTAGAAAAGTGCTACAAACCCATTTATCTTTTCGAAACTTATTTATTTTGATACTCAACATTTCAAACCTCCTTACGTTTCTCTTTTGAATAAATCCCTATTTTATAACTCCTCCCTCTGAATAACTATATTCGATTTACTCTATTCAATTTACTCTTATCAATTAACCTTATTTGATTTTACTCTTTTCACTTAACTTCTTCCGAATAAGCTATATTCGATAACTCCTTTAACTTTATTCGAATAAACTATATTCGATTAATTCCATTCGCTTGACTCTAGATCGCAGCGATCACAATGGTTACGCCTGATTCCCTCAGGAAACATCCGACCGCCCTAGGCTATCTACAGCCCTGCGAATTACGCTAGCAGTCGTACGAAATGACACTTATCCTGAGTAACTATGTTTGACCAACTCTATCTCAATAACTATATTCGATCAACTTTAATTGAATAACTAACATTCAGTTAAATCCTAATTCGATTAACTAGGTTCAATTAACTTTATCTGGTTAACTTTTAATTTGAATAACAAATATTCGATAAATTCTAATTGAATAACTAATATTCAACTAACTCTACGGATTAACCCTAAATGATTAACTCTAACTGGTTAATTCTTACTCTAATCAATTATTTCTAACTCTAATCGACTATTTCTAACTCTAATCGACTTCTCTTATTCGAATAACTCCTATTGGATAACGTTTATTCATTTATAAAGATTTACTTTTGGTAACGGTTCTTCACTTTATAAATGTTCTCTTTAATAACGTTACCTCACTTATACAAGTGTTGTGTACCCCTTCTATTTAAAACAATCGGTGTTAAAAACCAATATCTCTTCTCTATATAAGTTCAGACTTATATATTCCATTTATCGAATGATAAATATTTAATTTAATTTATAAACTGTCATTTGTAAATTAATCCTTTCTATTTATCTGGTAAAAACAGATTTCCATTTTCTATTCATCTTCTAAATATTCCTTTGATTAAATTCTATTTATTTAACAAATAAATATCTCATCTGTAACATTCTATTTATTTTCTATAAATAAATATTTCCATTGAATCTATTTGTAAATGTTTTACAAATATTCCCTTTTTAAATTCTATTTGTAAATGTTTTTACAAATATTTCTCCTTCTATTTGTTTGCACATAACTTCCTTTGTATTTGTGTTACAAATATATTTCCTTTATATTTCCCAATTCACATTTCATTTACATTGATTTTACTCAATTTATTCATTTCGATCCATTTAACTTACTTAAGTTAAATTTAATTTCAATCATTCAAATTCCCATTAACTAGTTGCTAATTAACCGTTTTGCCTATTTCACCCTTTTTATTTGAATATAACTTGTTCAAATATATGTCTACTTAATTATAAACCAATCTAATTATATTTTCAACTCGAGTTATATATTCGATTTAGAATATAAATTCTCAATCTCTTTCACTTATCCAAAAACCCAATTTTGATTCAAATTTCCTTTAACTAATTATTTTTAAATTTAGTTAATTCTATTTAACCATTTAAAATATGATTTTTGTCTTAAAAATCATTTCACTTACTTCACTGAGGTTCATATTTATTTTATATCTCCAGTCTGGATTTTTCTAATGCCAAATTCGGATTTTATTTCCTAACAATCCCTTTGTTTATTCAATTAAACCGTTATGGTTTTTTAATGGTTCTGGCGCTGCTTTTCTAAAAATTTGATTTTGATATAACTCAAAATCTATACGACGAAATCCAGATTTTTCTCTTTCATTATAAAACTATTATTCAACCGGTCCCGATGATTCTTGTTTCAAAGAATTCTGACTTCAATTGAGTTCTGTATACTAAATTGAAGTTCGAATCGCCAATTTACGAACTGCCGCGCTATGGCGAGCTCGTTTTAATTATATTTATAAATATAAACGTTTTAACTTTGTTTATAATAAATTCAACTCCATTCTGATATATTTTTAATATATATCCAATCCATTTCACATAATATTCCCGATCTATTTAACTTCTAATATTCAAATCCTATATATTTACAATATTCAAATTCCATTTGAATTTCTTTATTCAAACTCTATATTATTTCCTTCTATTCAATTTCTATTTGAATTTCTTCTATTCAAATTCTATTTCAATTCCTTATCTTCAAATTCTATTTGAATTTCTTATCTTCAATTTCTATTTGAAATCCTTCATTCAAAAACCCATTTCAAATCCCTTATTCAAATTCCATTTGAAATCCTTTATTCAATTTCTATTTAAATTCTTTGAATTTAAATTCTATTTTAACTCCTTTTATTTAAAATTCTATTTCAAACTTTATATTTTCTTTGAAATTCTATTATTCAACCTCCACTTTATATTCTCTTTGAAATTCTATTTAACCAAATTCCATTTGAATTCTAATATTCAAATCTCTATTTGACTTTTCTTTATTCAAATCCATTTGAATTCCTTTGAATTCAAATTCCATTTCAATTTTTCTTATACAATTTCTATTTGAATTTTCTTTATTCAAACTCATTTGAATTCCTTTGAATTCAAATTCCATTTCAATTTTTCTTATACAATTTCTATTTGAATTTTCTTTATTCAAACTCATTTGAATTCCTTTGAATTAAAATTCTATTTCACTTCTATTTGAATTATATATTCCAATTCCCATTTCACTTCTATTTGAAATCTATATTCCAATTGGCATTTCACTTCTATATGAAATCTATATTCCAATTCCCATTTCAAAATTCCTTTGAAGTAATATAAATATATACATATATTTATTTCTATCTCAAATTCAAAACATTTGAATTTTCAAACAACTTGTTTCTTTTCAAACAAATTTCCATCAAAACTTTTCTAAGGCAGCAATTAATCACTTAAAAACTTGAAAATGAACACTGATGATGTTGCGACCATCATCAGAATTATTTTCCAGCCACTGAATGAGTTCAGTACTATATTTCTTTCAAACTCCATTTAGAAAAATATTTTCCAAACTCCTAGGATTTTAAATTCTGAATTCTGGTTGGAATTCAAATTTCAATTTATCACATTTGTATATTTGATTTCATATACAAATTCCACTTGGTTATATATAACTATTTCATTTCTTATAATCGTATTCGATTATAATCCTAACAATCTACTTAACTATTTAAAAACAATATCGTGTCCAATCTTCTGTTCAAGTGTTTATAAACTCCTATCGACACCGTGGCGTCCCACGATTCGATCAGAATTCATAAGCCACTCAACAGACTAGTCAACACAATATAAAACAGTTTTTATATCAAATAACATATACGCTCTCTCGTATATATATACACTCAACTCATTCTAGGACACTACTGATCCTATCTCTAATGAGCACAATTCCACACAGCCTAGGTATTCGCTCAACCTAAGCTCTGATACCAACTGTAATGACCCGCAAATCCGTAACATCGGAGTTGACTATATACATCATACGTCCAACCCTAACATCAAGAAAATACAAAACATTTTTTTTAGAAGAAAGAGATAGAAGAAGAACAGAAATAACAACGCAGAATCTCACATCGCAGCGGAACAAAATATAATATATCATATCTTTGAAATACAATATCTTAATTGTATAACATACACTTATCAGAGTACAACACTTACAACATAGCGGAACAAACTATAACTAGATAACGCTGAAGCCTCCTGCTCCAAGCTCCTTTAGATATATCTGAAAAATCCTGAACTACTTGACTGCCCGTACAAATTTAGGCACCCAAGAGTTTAGGTAGAACAAAACAAATAAACTCCGGGTCAGTCATGGGACTGGTATGAGTAAACAGTTTAAAACAGTTTCAGAAAACTAAATGATATCTCATAAGACCACGCCGTATAACACGGAACGGGTTTTTCCCTTATGAGAATCCAAACACTTGATTTAACTTTCAAAAATCCCTTTTGAAAGGAACGATAGCTTTATATCAAAACTCCTTTGATATTATAATAGTGTCTAAATCAAGTAAATATAATCTAGTGGAACGTTTGCATCTCACGTTCCATATAAATAATATACAATCCTAAACCGCAAGCACGTATTGGGTAATGGATTTCCAACTATAACAAGGTATGGAACCACCTTCCGCTGGTATATCTCTAGAGGAGAATACACCGAGTTCAACAAGAACATCTTGCAACTCAGCCACACATGACCGACCACTCATTTCGCTTGAGTGTATCGAATGTATATCACCAACGATTGGGATCAGCAACCGTTTCCCGAATGGGACAGCATCGACAATAGATTTTTAGAAGTAAATGAAACTCTAGATCAGGAGATTATACACCCTAATAGGTGCGACCTACATAGCCATGCTGCTTGCCCGATTTCTGTCATTTACCGGTTGATGAGGCTAGAAGCTACGCTTTATCATCACACCAGATTCACTTCGAATGTCACATCGTCAGATCCATCGAAAATAACTAATTTGACGTCCTCAACAGTACATTACGTGTTAGCTAAAAGAAGTTTCCTTCTCCGCTTCCACTCTTGGTACGGTTGAAGAAATCAATGTACGTGACCTTTCTGGACATACTCTGTCAGACATTCATCCATACACGTCACCCAGGAACAGGATGAATCGAAGGCACAATTTCTATTAATAGAAAAAGTCCTTGCACTCTACTCCGTCTTCGATTATCTTTATATAATCTGATTCGCACGCTACTGCCAATATGGAGTGGTTCTTCGGATAATAATCCAACCGGTCTCTCCATATTGACAACGATGGTCAAAACTTCGATAGTCTGTGATTTAACTATCGAATAAAAACAAGTGTTTCGATAGCCGATGATTTAACTATCGAATAAAACAAGTGTTCATCTAAACATCCAACAATCAGTGAGCCTTTAATTAATATTCCATTAATTAAATCTCTTCTCTATTTCTTTATCAATATTTGTTAACCAAATATTTTCAATAACCATATTGGCCTTTTACGTTATTTGGAAAACATTTCCATATACCGCCTTCCTTTATTTTCTAAACTTTAGAAAACATATGCTATTTATAATTGGAAAATATTCCAATTACTTATCTCTTTTCCAATCTCGTTTATTTCCATACTTACACTTATTTGGGTCAAAACAGATGTTGTGTAAAACATCGTTAAGACAACCCAAATACTATACTCAACTAACTCTTATCCAATATTGATCTTCGAGCCTGGAATCTTACTATTTATTTGTTAATAATGAAATCAATCAATTTGGGGTATAACTACCTCTCAGACCTTGACTGAATAACATTTATAACGTCAAAATAGATGTGACTACTTACTCGAATAATCAATACCATATAATTAATTCTTCACTTTTAAACACATATACACTTTCTCTTTCTATTCTTATTAGATTTTATTCTTATACTTCCTTTTTGATTATACTATTCTATTTCTAAGTTCGTTTCCTTATCGACTTCTATATATATCGATACGTTGATTTCTAACTATCAAATTATCTTAAAAATATTCTATCTCCTTAAATTCCCGGAAAAATTCGCCATAACCTCCTCTGTACCGGGAGCATCGGGAAAATCCCCAAACTGCCACACAGGCCTTCTCCAATCAAAAAGAAAAAGAAAATCCAAGCGGCTAGCCGATACGGCGCATAAAATCTCATATGGAAATTAAATACGTACCTTTTTGTCGGGCACTCTATTTATTATACCTTCTAACACTTTGTTCCAAACCTGTCTCCTGTATGTCTATACCTGTCCAATCTATTTTAACTATACCAATCATTTTAACTCAATTTGTTAATTAAATCTGTTACTTAACTTTTCAGTCTATTTCACCTTCATATTTGAACATGACATGTTCAACTATATTTTAACTGCATATTAACAAATTCTGATTATGCTCATACTCTCGTTTCCTTATCGACTTCTTATTCAAATTCCAATTCAATTCTATTTGAATTCTCTTTATTTAAACTTCATTTGAATTCAATTTTCAAATTCTATAGTTTAAAGTCCATTTGAATTCTATATTCAAATTCTATAGTTTAAAGTCTTTGAATTCGAAATTCAAATTCTATTGTTTAAAGTCCATTTGAATTTTATATTCAAATTCTATAGTTTAAAGTCCATTTGAATTTTATATTCAAATTCTATATTCAAAGTCTATTTGAATATCTCTGCATTATTTATAAACAACGTTTATAACTTCAATTCAAATCCCATCTTTTCATTTATAAACAGAGTTTATAAATTCAATTCAAATCCCATATTTTCATTTATAAACAGAGTTTATAAATTCAATTCAAATCCCATCTTTTCATTTATAAACAAAGTTTATAAATTCAATTCAAATCCCATCTTTTCATTTATAAACAGAGTTTATAAATTCAATTCAAATCCCATCTTTTCATTTATAATCAGAGTTTATAAATTCAATATTTGTTCATATATATTCAAAACAAGTTAATGTTTTCTATAGTTCATTTAAAATTCAAATTCTATTTATAAAACTAGAATTCCCCTTTTAAATTTCAAATACCCTTTTCGATATTTTTATAAATCAATATTCAAGCCCAGGGATATTTTAAACAATCAAATCAGCCAATTTTCAATCATTTGATTTTTAACACATCATATATGAATATATATGAAATCAAACAAACAACAACAGATAATATATTTTTGAGGAATCCAGTTGGATTCCTCCAACCAGTTTTTCCTGCATCCACAGACGTTAGTCAACATAGTAATACCCATCCTGCTTCGAGGCAGGATATCGCGGTATGAAGGTCATCCACTAATCATAGCGTGGGGCGTATAGGGTAATCATCCGCTATGGTACCGCGGGCATCCGCTAATGAAACTGCGGGAATCAATCGAATCATTAACCCAATATATATATAATAGTCAACCCTAAATAACTATATATATTTAAATCAACCAAACAGCATTCAAACAAGCATAACAATTATTTTTAATGATATAAAAATAATTCTAATTAAAGAGCGAGTGAGATTTACTCACCGTGATTTTCATTCGTCGAAATAGCGATTATTTTCCGATTAAATTAAACAAGTGTTTAATTTAATGGAAAATTCCAATTAACTCCAATGACTTTGAGTTCAACTTGAATGCATAGCCTTATCCATACAGTTCCAACGTAATTTGTCTTACTGGCATCTGTTATCATATGAATTTGATTTTTTATAAGAATCGATCTATTTATTTATAGGTTAACCCTTTTATAAATTTAACTAAAACTACTGAAAATAAATAAACAAATCTTCTATACATTTATTATTATTTTCTAACACATTGTCAAATTAACAATATCCTTTATCAAATTTAAATAACCTAATTAGCTCCTTAATTTCTTGTCTATACTTATCCTTCTAACTTACTACCATTTTAGTGTTATTATCTAGGGCATTCTATTACATAATCATAACAAAGTTCTCTAATGACTTAAAAAAAATATTGATTACTTTAAATCATTACCTTACTGCAAATTTTGCCCAGACCTTCCAAATACCATTTTTGGTCACTATCGAACTCCTCCTTCAATAATGAACATAAAGGAACCTGATCCATTTCTAAATGTCGGCAAAGCCCCAGAACCTCACCACTGACATCAACATTCATTTAGAACGTGACTCCTTGTTGCCGCTCTGAACACACCCATACCTTAATTATTGCGACTTCCAGATGCCACAAACACCTTTAAACTCAATGTCTTTCCCTTGCGGTTCCCAACAACTTCGAAACAAGCCTCAGCTTTCCCTTCTACTTCGCCAGAATCAAACGCAAGCCCAGAGAAACCAAAATCCCAAATCTCGGCTTGCTCTCAGACCAACGATACAGCACCGCGACTTCAGCAAATCCCTCACATCTCCGACCCTTTGCAACATCGCACCTCAGTAAATAGTGAGGAAATCAATACCGCGACTTCTCCTCAGGCCACAAGACATCACCGCGATTTCTCCTGGACCGCGACTTCGAGTACAGCCACAGGGAACGTGTGAAACAATACAGCATCGAACCCCTTCAAAACGTACGAGCCACCACCTCTTAATCCACTAAGCCCAATCTAAACCTAGATTTTTGAATCGGTCATAAGTTGCCCAAATTCGAACCCCTAAGTCGTGACAGTCACTGTCGAGCATCTCTCCGTTCAAGCATGTGGCCATCGCATCGTTCGAGATCCAGATTCGAACTCATTTTTGAATTTGACTTCACCATTTCTCTTCGTATTTATTTATTTGGAAGGATTTGAAAAGGGACGGACCTCATTTTGTTTGCCTGAGGATTTAACGAAGAGGATTTAAATAGCAAAAGGGGAGATGGCTGTGGTTGTTTTGATTTGTGGTAGAAAGGAGGACACCGTTGTTTTGTTTTGGTCCACCAACAAAAGGATTTAATTTTATTTATATTTATATTTAAACCGGTATTCTTTAAATTAAATACCCATGATGCCGAACTCCTTTCTGAACCCAACAACTATCAATTCTAGGGTTTAACCACCACTCCGGATACACTGGGATAGGTCACGAGGTCCAATTCGATCATCTGAAGGAGATATTAATTTAAATAGATATAAATTAAAGTTCAAACTATTTAAATTCTTTGATAATAATTTAATATTATTATTCTAATTTAAACAAAGTTTGGAATTGATTATCTGAACTGTTTTCAAATCAGTTTTAACTTCGAATTCAGTTATTCGCTGATTCCTTATTTTGATAATTTAATATATACGATATTAAATTGAAATCGATATTTAAATCGATAACATAAATATAAAATTCCATTTATATTTATCCACCCAATATTTAAATTAAATATTGAAATTAACCCATAAGGATCCGGGTCATTACAGGAAATCTCTTTAGCCTAACAATCTGAGTATTTTTGTGGGAATCAATTAGTGATTTCCGATGGATCTGACGATACGACATTTAAAGTGAATAGTGGCCAGATGTTCTGGAAAATAATTCAAACCTCAAGCCTCACAACCGGGAACTGACAAAAATCGGGCAGGCAACATGGCTATGTGGGTCACTCCCATTAGGATGCATAATCACCTATCTAGAGAAATTCCATTTGCTTCTTTAATATATTAATGCTGTCCCTTTCGGGAGACGGTTGCTGATCCCAACCGTTGGTGATATACATTCGATACACTCAAGCGAAATGAGTGGTCGGTCATGCGAGGGCCAGGTTGCAAGACGTTCTTGTTGAACCCAGTGTATTCACCTCTAGAGATACACTATCGGCAGGTGGTCCCATACCTTATCATGTTGGAAATCCAATCTTCTGTAAGAGCCCTGCGGTTTTTGATTTTACATTATATATGGAGCGTGAGATGCAAGCGTTCCGCTAGATTCTATTTATTTGATTTAGAGACTATTATAATATAACAGGATTTGATAACAAAAATATTTTGGTTATCATAAGGTAAAAACCATCTGTGTTTATGTGTGGATCGGTCTTACGATTATCTTTTCTTTCGAAAGGATTTTTAAAAGTTAAACCAATGGTTGGAGTTTACTCACACCAGTCGTATGACTGACCCAGAGTTTATTTGTTTGTTTTCCCTAAACTCTTGGGTGCCCAAATTTGTACGAGCAGTCAAGTAGTTGGGATTTTTCAGATTCACTTGGAGGAGCTCGTAGCAGGAGGCTTCACCTGTTAGCTATAGACTATCACATTTCCGCTGTGTACTATTTATGTATCTGGAAACAGGTGTTTATAACTGCTCCAGAGATAACTGTTGAGCTCTGATGATGGTACGTATATATACAGTTACTGATTTGTATTTCAAAGTTTATGTTATCTAATATATTTTATTCGTTCCGCTTTGAGTTGTGATCTTCGTTTTCTCCTATTCTAATATTTCTTTCTTTCTATTTCTCATCCTCTAACTTCTTTCTAATAATGATTCATATTTCTGTGCAATTTGGGTTGGACATGTGGTGTTATTAGTCGACTCAAAGAGTACGGAAATTCTGGCTGTTACAAATTTCAACTACCCCAGATATATTAACATTATTTTAATACGTTAATAATTTCAAATTCCCATTCAAATCATGTAACGACCCGCATTCTACGCATCAAGGGATTGTAGATTATAAATTTCTTTTTCATGCGAAGTCATATAGCCATGTAACTTTGGGAGACGACTATTGGGATCATTTCCCATGTTCATGATTTTTACCGATTTTTAAATGACCGTTTTGCCCCTAGATGATCTTGTTTTGGCCATAATTTTGATTGGTAAGGAGTTTTGACTTGAAATCACTTCCATTAGACTTAGATGATGGTTTACCTTTCTGTAGAGTGGTCACATTAGCTAAACGGACTCACCGTTTGGGAGATATAGCTGAAACAAGGTTTAGAAGGTGAAAAACAACTTAACCAGGACTAATTAGGCGGTTAGCAAGAGGGCCCATAACCCATTTCGGGATTAGGGTTATGGGGAGGCTGAGAACAGTAGGAAAACGATTTTTATTTCATTTTCCAGCCACCTAAAACATTTCTCTAACCCTAGCCATGGCCTCCACCTTCTAATTTCATCCCAAATCGCTTTCTAATTGAAGATTAAGCCAAGCTACGTTAACTCAAGGGGAAATAACACCAAATCAGAGTTGGAGCTGCTATGTTGCATTAGAATTCGACCCAAAACAGATAATATTTCAGATCTATAGTTTGTTTGTGGCCAAGGTGAGTGATTAACATTGTTTTTCACTAATTACGGCTAATTAGGGGTGATTAGTGATAATTAGCGAAATTATAGCTCAGAAAAATCTGGAAAAATTCTAAAATATTATTTTAGGGCTTTGATAAAAATTTGGGCTAATTTGGATAAGTTTTTCTAATTGTATGCTTAAACATGATTAAGGGGGATTAGGGGAAAGACAAGGGTTTTTGGAAATGTTTGATCCGTATAAACATGTTAAATTGTTGTTTTGCTGTTTATGGTTTATTATACATGTTGCTATAACTGTTTGGTATGTTTCATGATTGTTTAGTAAAGTTAGAATGGTTGAAAACGCCGTCGTATTGCAAGAATAGACGATATAAGCTTGCTGGAAATTCTGGAGCAATCCGGATCGGATCGGCTAAGGGGATCGGTCGGAAGAGCTGAACTGAATCGGATTGGGTTATTGCAAGAAGGAAGGCCAGCAATTGCATTGAGTTGGAGTTGGAATCGGACCGGAGCTTGGAATGGGATCGGATCGGACCAACTGGAGGACTAGAGGACCGAACCCAAGCAGGAGCACCGAACCAAACCAAGATCTGGAGATGGAGGAACACCGAACCGAACTGACTTGGGGAGGAGCACTTTGAGGACCGAACTGCACCACGGAGTTTCATGACCGAACTGAGGCAATAACCACGAACTGAACCGAGTTCGAGCTCCCACAACTACGACGCGACGACTCTCCTGAAGACCAACTCCAATTCAACCAAAATCCGAGATGCAAAGGAATTCCAAATAGGAAGTAGAACTCAGGATCCATATGGGAACCAACGAGTTAACTTCATGAGTTGGGCTGTGATAGCCCGTAACTTCCCCGGTAAGGAAAGCTCGGATTATCTTGAGAACACGACAAAATAGAATGCAAACAGAAGAACATTTCATTGTATATTACAACAATTCCATCAGAATACAAGAATATATAGAGCATGAATAAATATACATTTGATAAATATCAGATATTACAATAAATTACAAAGCAGCGGAAAAGCAATACAAAACACAACTGAAAGTAATACACGGATATAGAGCTTTCCAAGCATCGTTCCAGTTGTAAATCAGGATCCTGCGAATATAAATATGCAAAACCAAAACTACTAGCTGCCCGTGTCGAAAATAGGGGCACCCAGAGTTTAGGTTAAAACAATAAACTCCAGGTCAGTCATGTGACTGGTGTGAGAACTAAAACAGTTATTTAAAACTTTACTTTAAAAGAGAGTAATTCAAGGGACCACGCCGTATAACACAGAACGGGTTTCCTCCCAGGAATACTAGTGCAGATAGCAAAACAGCGCAATGCTTTTTGGAAAAATGAAGCTATTATAAGACCCAGGTCCCATCACACAATGCAACGCAAGCCGGAGGATAGGATTTTCCCTTATAATAGCCAAACATGCTTGGTAAGTTTAAAACAAATCATTTGATACTATTATAGGTGTATAGTTTCAAAACAATTTCAATCAAAAATATCAATCATAGACGGCAAGGGTACCATATATTATGTCGCCATACTAGTTCTACAATTAAAACCGCAATATCACGTATTGGAAATTGGATTTCCGTCATGAGTCGAGGCAAGGGCCAAGCTCTTCTCCGTTCGAGACACTCTAGCAAATGTCTCAGGACCACACACAACGATCCTTGGATCTTCAGGGCCGGTTCTCTCTTACTTTTGAGGACCGGCAATTCCCGAGCACACGTTTCCTAGTCCTAACAGACCTATATCCGAGGCGCCTCGCATTCCAACAACCACACAGGTGAAAAGTATATAAATGTCAGCCAGTTGAAACACTGACACACCACTAGCTAGAAAGAAACGACGTGCTCTCCCTGCAGTCACTATCCCGTTTTTGACTCATACCGAGGTGTGAGGCTCGCGAATTAACGCCATACACAAAGCTGCGCCACACAAGCCGTGCTTTGATCATCAACCACGAGACTTTGCTTTTCAACAGAATCCTTGATCATCTGCCACTTAGGCGTGCCACACAGGCAATTCACCCCATGCGACTGATGTCCATCGATATACAACCTCTGAGCTCGTACGTCTCAGAGAAGGGCGTTAAGTAAGAGAATAAATTCTCCGCCGCCAAATAGATGTATATTTAATAGAGATCAATCAACGTAGAATAAAATCCAATGTCAGACACACAGTCCATTTACAAGTTTGTTCTGGGTCTGAACGAAACCGGAGGCACTTTCCTCGCATATCCATCGATCTCCAAGTACGCCTAGATGATCACCAACTGATTCCCTCCTCTTGGGTGTACAGCCCAATCAAAATCATCAGTAATCACCCAAACGATGTGAAGACTTCCGGTCTTCAACCACCGTCTTCATCTTCGACTTGTCGTCGAATCGGTTATTCAGAATGGGTATGAACCCGGCCTTTCCGAATAACCCGCGAATATAATAAACACGTGTTATACAAACACAACATACGCCTCATTCCAATTCAGAATATTCTTTTATTCAAATTTTCACATTCTTAGGGAAAGGTTCCCATTAATTATATCAAAGATAAATTCTTCTAGATTTATTCTTTAATCTTCCTTTGGATATCTTTTCAAACCATATTATGGTTTTCCAAACTAGTCGGGATTAGCGAACCACGCCGAAGTAATTATTCATTTTATTTCCCAATCTCAACCAATACATCCCATGAAGCAAAACTGGTAATACTCCATATCTAACACCATGGTGTTATTAGTAAAATTAATTACCATTTCACGTTCAAATCTAATTAAAGATTTAACTATCGCTTTGGAGAAAAACTGGTGATACTCCATTCTCGATCACTTTCCAAATTTGATAATTTAAATTATCAATTCACCTTTCAATCAAATTACAGATTCATCAAAACTCTACTTAGTTTTAATTTTCTCTAAAATCAATAACCTGTCTTTAACTGGGTTAAAGAACAAATGTCATCTAAAACACGATTCACGATAAACCCCAAATCACCTTCTATTGTTAATCAGGTTAAAGAACAGGTGTTATTCAAAACATCGCTCACGATGAACCTAAAACCAATTTAAATTTAATTCCAATTAATATTATTTAATTGGTACACTTCATTAAATCTAAATAGAAAGATTTAATTTTTTTTCTCAACTGGTTTTAAGAACAGTGTCAATGAAGACACCATTCACGACAAACCCAAATCACATTTGATATTAAGTACAAGGCTCTGAATAGAAAATATATCGGCTTATATTCAATATCAAATTCCACGACCAATAAATATCGTATTGGAAATAACGATATGAGTATATCTTTCAAATTTCCACAACCATATCTATATAATCACAAAATCCAACATCGAAATATTCCGAAGACAATTTCGATTCAAATCCATTCCAATTCACGTATTGGAAATTCTTATTATTTTTAAAACCACTTTCAAATTCAATTTATTTATTTCTAAAATAAATTGATTTTAATTCTAGTTCAAAACTAGTTCATTTCAATAAAAATCTATTTTTATCTTTTCTAATGTGGAATTTTTCATCCTAGTTTTCCCAAATCATTTCTTAAGATTTTACACAAATTATTACTATTTTTAATTATTTTATCAAGGCCCGTACAGTTGATTTCCATCAACGGCCATCGAACTGCACTTACAACGACCTTTTCCAAATTTGATTTGGATATAATTCCAAATCAAATTGTTAGATTTCAAATTTCTAATATTCATTGGAAAGCTCTTTTCGTTACGAACCCAACGGTGGCGGTTTTAGGAGAATCCGACGGTCGGATCTCCCGTAATGTCAATTCGAAGTCAATGGTCGAAATTCACAAACTGTCGCGGCGCGGCGCGTTCTATTCAGGCCATTATATATAATACATATATATATATATAATATTTCATCGATTTCCTTTTAAAATGTATTTTATAAATCGTTTTAAATTCGTTTTCAAAACCATTTCAACTATATATTCAAATTCAAATAAAAATTGAATATTTCATATCATTACTATATAAATGATAATATTTTCAAAACGTTATATTTTGAAATCACTACCTTTTCTATATTCATTATAAAAACGAATATAATCGATATAAATGTCGTTCACGTCAAAATAGTGCAACTCTAATCAACACGGCTTTATATATTTTAATAACTTTGTTATTCTATTCAACAAATGAGTATTTATTCTATCCAACACATGAATATATATTTCTTTTTCAAATTGGAACGAGGCCCAATCAATTACCATATAATGTTAATTATATGGATTCCATACAACACATGTATATAATAGCAACGATAAATAATCAACCATCATCCAAAGTGCACCACACAACTGCATAAGCATCAAATATAAATAATTAACGCTTACACAGTCTGTCGACCAATCGATCGACATACAACTAAATAATTGGGATTAGTGTACGCCAAATATCATCCCAACACCCGTGTGGGGTTTCAAATCAACAAACACTGAATATTATTTGTGCAGTTGGGCGATGTGTAAAATTTATCGTCCTAATCAATATACTTCAAATAGGTGTACATAAACAAACCGTTCGGTTTGTAAATGAATATTTATTTGTTCACATTCACGTTTAAAAATTATATTTTTAATGATGAAATATTTTTAACTATAAAATATTTTATTTTATTTCACATCACACAATCAATTTTCATCACAACAAACAATCAAACATACAAGCCATCCATGGTCTGTGGACGACGGGTGTCAGGTGCAACTAAACACCGTCTGCATCCTAGTATATATTATAACTAGAAAAAGAAAATTTAAAGTGAGAAGTTCTCATCGACTAGCTAAACCAAACGCCACGACTCTTCATATGTAGAAAACTTCGTCGTGCTCACCTTTTGTCAATTTCATCGTTCGTAGCCACTACATATATAAAAGTCATATTTTTATATTCTCTCTACTTCACGATAAAAATAAAGTTCAGATTTTTATTTCACTTCATATATTTACAACGCTTCTTTCTATATAAAAATTATATTTTTATATTTCTACTTCTTATATAAAGATCGATTTTTTTACTAGTCATATAACATAAAAATCATATTTCTAACCTCTTACTAATATAAAAATTATATTTTTAATCTTCCTAAAATACAAAAATTATATTTTTAACCTTTTTAAAGTTAAAAACCATATCTTTTTGAAGTTAAAAATCGTCTCTTTTCTACACTAAAGGTCAAATCTTTTCTATAACAACAATCAAATCTTTTTATAAAAAAAAAGAAATCTAATTTTTCATATATAGAAAAACATAATCCTTTCATCACTATATATTAAACAAAACTGATTTTTATTTAAAACTAGTTATTTTAAATAAGTAAAAATAAATAACTAAACAAAATAAACAAATTAAAATCTTACAGTCGAAGAGGGGGCTGGAATCGCCGTTCGTCGGAGGTCTGGTGGAAGGGCAGGGGCGCGGTAGGCCAGGAGGGGGCGTGTGGTTTTTTTTTTTGAAGAAGAAGAAGGAGGGCGCGCGACACGAGGGGGTGGAGGAGGGGAGGAGGAAGAGGAAGAAGGAGGGGAGGGGGGCTCCGCCGCCTGTGGAGGCGCTACGATGGGGGGCGGCGTTGATGCGTTGGTGGGGGATGCGATCGAGGGCTGTTAGTTTTTTTTATTTTTGATTCGGAAAGTAACGGGGGGGGGGGGGTATAGGATATAATAAAAAAAATTATTAGTTAATTATTTAATTTCAAAAAGCAACTTTTTATTTCGACCTTAAAATCGAACCCACCGACTGTCGTCCATAGCTAATTACCCTCACTCCGAACACAATGGGATATGTATCGTAAGCCAGTTCGGCCGTTTAGATCAGTTTTCGTCAAAATCAACATATAACTCTATATATTGAATTTTGAACGCGCATTTCAATTTACCGGGGCCACATACTAACTCGAAAAATTCCAAAAAAATATTTTCTAGCTTCGTATTGACGATACGGTTCTAATAAGGCTAATTTCATCTAATTCTGAGACCGTTTGAAAAATGACCATTTTCCAGTCGATTAAAATCAATGAAACTGGTCAACGCGTTTTCCTATGCCACGCTCACATATTGATTTGAAAAATTACGAATTTTGGAATCTTGCAATAACTTTACATCCCAGATCCAACAAAAGTAGTTTCGTCGAAATCCGAGGTCGTTTGCAAAATTTCCATTTTTAAGGGCTAGAATTCCATAGTGATTATTCTGAAATTTCAACTAGACGCATCTTTTTATTCCCGCTATAAAATTTCAATTTCTCAGATTCGTTGGAAAGATATTCTCAAATAGATCCTAATATTTTTGGTTTCGCTAAAATCCGGTTTATTTTGCACCCGGTACATTCATTTGAACTTTAAAATCGAATTATCGAACTACCGCGCCATTTTCAATTCCTTTTATAATTTAAAATAAATATTTATATTCTAACGATGATTCGAATAAATATATACTTCTATTTCTATTCAAAATAGATTTCTCGTCGATATTATTTAAAATAATTCATTTTAAATATTTCAAATTCACTAAAATAAAATTTTTAAATTGGCTCGCATTCTCCTGGTTGTTACAATCTCCCCCACTTAAAACTTTTCGTCCCCGAAAAGGAACGAAGCCGAAAGTTGTTCTACAAACCAACTCAACTTCCATTATTTTAATTACGGCTTAAGTTCTTCAACTTTTCAGTTTCTAAGAACTTTTCAAATTTTTCAAAAATTTGGCTAACACCCTAAATTTTCGAAATTTTTTGCCATAACCTCCTCTGCACCGGGGACTTCGGGAAATTTCATATAGCCTCCCATGGCCTTCTTCAATCCAAAAGAAAAAGCCAAGCGGCTAGCCAATCGGCTCATAAAACCATCATCACCCAAACAAAATAGTAAATTATGGTAAACATGTACCTATTTGTCGGGCAAACAATTTTATTCCTCTGCTTTAGCCTCCTTGCTATGACCTGTTCAATGTGAGTACGTGTATATGCATGCAATTTCAAACAATTTTCAATACAGTTTAATATTCGGTTCAATTAGGCTAAATGGTTCAAAATTATCAAACAAATAAACAAACAACACAACTATCAATCAATTAGTGAATTATCGTTTCAAATTCATAATTTTGATATATATACAAAAATCACGTTTTTGATGCCAATTCACAACAATGTATTCTAGCTATATTTTGGTTTCTCCATACATTACAACATAACTATGTAAGTAATACCTCCCTTTAAGAACCACACTTGCACTTCAAATTTCCAATCCACTTTCACTAAATGCATAAGCTACTCTTAGCCATCTTCTTTTTCAACCTGAAAACGATTTAAATGAAATTAGTCAACAGAAGAGTAACTAAATATAGAGAAGTACATACATTAAGTATAAGTTTTTAAACATTATGTGGTTAAGAAACATGCATTGGTATATATTAAGTTTGTATATTATAATTCTGTATGTTTTTTCACATTATAAAAAGAGAGTAGGAAATATGATTAAGAAATATAAATTCATATTCTGATAATAATATATTAAAGCATGGAAACAGTAAACAAAGTGTGACAAGTTGCAAACTTCTTTTTTTCATTAAGTAGAAATTTTCAGTCAACACAACATGTTTCACATACCCACATGGACTCTGTTTCAACACTAGGTTACACACACAGAGTCAACAAGAATGCAAACATATAGAACACTTTTTGCATATAATCACACACCAAAAAATATGCTACAGACATACAGCTGATAAATTGTTTCAGGATTCAAATAACCATAATTTCTAAATTAAACGTCTTAATGTTCTATATCATCTCATATGCCACTAAAGATAATTTAATATAGCTAACACAACCTGAATTACAACTGCATATGACACCAAAAGAAACACAAACTTGACTTTTCGTATGTTTAACAAAAATACACGTAATGTGGAAATTAAAATGGGACGAATATGATATTATACAACTAGTGCCAATAGAAGTACTGATCTTGTACGTAAAAAACAAATTTTATCAACCACCTACAACGCTCGTCCATGACACAACCTTTTCATTTGATATATAGAAGGATAATACTTTATACATGCAATAATGGATTATTGGGTGGTTAGACTGTATGCTCAAAATTAATGCTTCTGCTTTGATGTTTAAAATGAGTGTCCAAATTATTACATGTTTGATAATGATGCATTAGCGTTTTATCAAACTAGTTTTCATTTTCGTAGTGGAAATCATAAGCTATCATTTGGTAATTATGATATTAAGAAAATCAAATTGCATTATCAAATGATAAATCACAATAATGACTTCAATTTCTCAAACATTATTTCCATTATTAACCATGACATCTTTAGCACCAGTTTTATAAGAGTGAAGAATGAAAGTACAAGCGCCAACAGCTTCTGCCACCGTCAAGAATATCCATTGCTGCCTGATTTTCTCTAAAACCATGGATATACCCAGTTTCTTCATCACTTATCTTCCCAGATTTTCCAATACCAGCTGAATGGTCAAGAAAGCAAAGATAGTTTATATTGTATGTTCACTTTATTATGCTAGTGATAGTAGGCAGATTAATACCTGAATTTACCTTATGTCCACACTCTTCTTTGCCTCGTCAGGCATGTTGATTTCACTTGTATCAATGCTTCATATGGTGTTTAAGTCAAAATTTACATACTATAAGTACATCTGACATTAGTGTTTTGCATCCATCAATGTGGTTTACCGTAGTTCTTGAAAACGGACATGAAGAATTAAATTTTTGGGTGATTGGTTATTAGAATATCATTACCTCTTATTTTCTCTAGTTAGGGACATGGAAATTTTACGAACGGTTGAGTAGCATGAAGTCATTGATCCAGCGATGTTCGTAATTCCAAATGTTATCATTCTTTTTTTTATCATCTATGTTAGTTCTTGAACTTTGGCAAAGCTCCTGCCTACAGCGATTCCTTCCTATATAATTGACAAGATAATGCGAATTGTATTATTTGTGAAATACACATAGTAGCTAAATTTCAAAAAATGACGAGAAACATTATAAAGCAAAAGCAATCTGCAGTACTAAATTTGAAATCTCAACAACTTTGATATTTTTTGAATTTTTGCAGTGATGCTAATTGAAATTAGTCAAATATGCACTAAACTTTGACAAAAGAGGAAAAACGTCAATATAAAAAAATTCTTATGCAATAAAACATGAAGAAGACGATGTTGAATGCAATTTGTGAAAAATCAATGTGACAAAGAACTCCCACAAAAATTCTGTAAACAAATAGAATTGCATGCTTACATGATGAAAAAGATGGCAATTGAAACCATACAAAAAATCAAACTCAAATGGCTCACATGCAAGGATAAATCAATCAGTTTCGTCCATTTAAAAAATATTTTTTTATCTAATTAAAACTAATCAAATAAAATATCAACCTGCTTCTATATAGCTAGCTGGATCTAAACTTTGATCCAAAGAGGCATATCAATCAACCTAATTTCTTGATATATTAGCATTGCGAAGTGGGAGCGGAATATTGAAAGGGTGTTCAGTGGTGGGGTTTATTGATGATTGCAAGAGGCAAGTTTGTGAAGGAGGAGTCGGTCATGGAAATAAGGTTGTGCTGGATTGATAAAGAACTATAGTATATGGGACATGATTATGCGGCGATCAAAGTCAATAATATTAGGACGAGGTAGGCGACTATGGTTTTAGAGGGAATCTGATGTAGGAGAGAGAGGGAAGAGAGAGAGATTAAGAGGACTAGTGTTGGAGTTTTTGGGAATTAGGGTTTTGGAGGAGGACTAGTGTGGGAGTTTAGGGAATTCGGCTTTGGCTCTATTTTACGTTTGAACAAATGGTCATTTACTTTAATGCGGGCTCTGAAATGTTTTAGCGGTGAACAAAAAAAAAAAAAGCGGGAACAAAGGTTTGAGAGAAAATGCAGTAAATTTGGAAATGAAACATTATCAGTGGAAAATTATTTATAGTAGAGTTACAAAAGAATTATTTTTAAATAAATATAAAAATAATATTTTAAAACTTGACGTTTGTACTTTACAAATCCAGATTTCTTTTCAGCACTTTCAAAACATAAATTTTGAATATTATATAAAGTTAAAACTTTGTTAATTTTTTTACTTTCAAAGTCTAATTTTTTTTGGTCGTTTGAAAACCATTTAAATATAAGCTGATAGTCTCAACCATTTTGTATGTCTTTAGTTTAAACTCGAATTCAAACAATAAATGAGATATACCATTTATAAAGTGAATTAGTTTGTTGCTTGTTGTTAATTTTTAGAGATATATTATTTGATATACTGTTATATCCATTTATTTTTGTAGTTGACTTTGTTTAATGTTTGTTGTTTGATATTCGAATTTATTTGGAATGAATTTTATAAATATTTTGAAATTATTGTTAGACAATTTAAGATTGTTAAATTTTGTTAAGAATTAAATGTGGTTATCAATTATAATTATTAAGTAGTAAATAATAAATTATCAAATGTTAATTAGTGAAAATGTGAATTAATTAAATATATTAATATTAATAATTAATTATTTATATAATAATTAATTATTACAAGTTATAAATAATCATTAATTATTATATGTTATAAATGATTAATATAATATTATTAACGATTAATTATTAAATATTAATAAATAATATAGTATTATTAATGATTAGTAATTATTAATGTAATATTATAGTTAAAGGCAAAAATCTAAGTTATATAACATCATTGAATAAAATCTAATATATATATAGTAATATAAAGAAAACATTATTTAAAACTTTTTTACAGCTGTTTGGGTAGACATTGTAGATATTATTAATTTTACAATGATGTTATAAATAATATTAATTTATTGTTAATAATTATTATTAATGATTAATTACTAAATAATATTATTAATGAATAATTATTAAATACTAAAAATATATTATATTATTAATGATTAGTAATTAGCAATAGAATATTATAGTTAATAATCAGTAATATATGATTAATGATTAATTATTTAATAATAAAACATAATCAATGTTAATTTTACGAAAGTATTGTAATTATTAATTATTGAGTGTCGAAAATTGGCACCTATTACAATTTCTAAAATAGACATTTATTGGAACGGGCCAGAAATGATCGTTGTAATAGCACTCTTTACAATGTGCAGTTTTTACCAATTGTAAAAAGAGCGTTGTAAAGGATATCTATTACAAGTGTCCAGAAATGACCATTGTAATAGCATTCTATCACAACGGGCAGTCTGTGCCCATTGTAAAAGGGTGTTGTACATGCATCTGTTATAGTGGTTCAGAAAGTGACCGTTGTAATAGCATTTTATTACAACGGCCTGCCCGTGCCCATTGTAAAATGGACATTATAATAGGGTATTTTTGCTGTAGTGACGTGAGGACGAAGTAGAAAACTTTTTTTCTTTTGAATGCATGGTTAAAGGTTTTACGGGTCTGGCCAAAAAGAGAAGAGGGGACAAGTGGAAGAGTAGTGTTTTACATATAATTTTCTGCTCTTGAAAAATATATGTAAGGAGAGAGAAGTTCACTACAGTGAAGGAGCGAAATTGTTTGGTGGTAAAAGAAAAGGAGGAGGAAGACGACGTTTTAGGAAATTTAAAAAATCAAAGAGAGATTCACGTTTTATTCCTCCTACGAGCAATGAAACCGGTGGACGAGTCAATGAACGAACTGAAATAATACCGTTCAAACTGTGTGTTTTCACAACTTTCAAACAATTATTTCAGATTCCAAGGATCACAGCAAAGGGAGAGGCTATTGAGATACAAAATTAAACAAAGTTATAAACACAAAGTATGAACCATTGGATTTGTTTGTCTTAATGTGGAAAGTGGAATTCATGGGAAGATCTTGTGGCTGAGATTTATTGTATCCAATTGTGTATCGTTATTTTGTGTCCAAATAGAGTTTCCCCACAGCAAAAAGTAGAACAAGAGTAGATACAGAGAAAACTAGCTGAAAATATACAAATATAGGTTGATCAATTTTTTCGCATTTTTTAGGCGAAGTTAAAATTTCGAAGAAATAAATGTTTGAAATGTGCAAAACAAAAAATGACATTTTATTCAGAAGATGTTCTACTTTTTTTTTTCTAAAAAAGGCTTGAATTCCGATAATATTTTATTTTCAAAATGATTTATTCAAATTTAACTAAATTCGCAAACGAAACAAACTTTCTTGTTTCACTATGAAATTTATTCCTATGTTATATTTACGTAAACGCATCTAAAATCTTAGGTAGCGTTTGGTTTAGATTTTTCAATTTTGAGTTTTCACACATACAAAAATACCGACAATGCACATATATCGTGAAAAATGACCGTTTTACAAAACGGAGTTAACACACAAAACCGAAAACAACTTCTTATTATTTTTCATATTTTAAGAAACAAGGGAATGACAATAACAAATCCGTCTGTCCACCATTCCCGCGGTCCCCTCCGTCACTCCCTTTCCCTTTGATGCATCACCACCGCTACACTTCAAGTCTTCACAACTTTCATAATTAACGCCGAAAACTAAAAATGCAAAATACAAAATAAACCAAACGCTACCTTAGATTTCAGATATAATTTCAAATTTTAAGTTTTAATGTTAGTTGCGATATATCTGTTACTGTAAATCAGTCGCATAAATTGATTTAAATAGGGTAAGCGAAAGTTGACGTTTTCATTATAAAATTAATTGGACCTATTTTATATAAAAATATTACATTTCAAGGTTAACTTCAGCTTTTTATTAATCACCAATTTCATGTAGTTTCAAATGATAAGTTCTGAATTAACTCATCGTTTTTTATTCTTATTATTTATTTAACATACATGTTTTAAATCTATATTTAGAAATTGAATACATATATTCAAAATAAATTATATTTTAAAATATTAAGTTAAATTTTAATTAATAACCTTATTTAAATATCATTATACTTTTCAGGTTGTTATACGAAACTAGAAATCGTAAATGTTAGTAATATTACCTTTAACAGCCCATATTTTTAGAGGTCGAATATTTATTTTATTTTTTTATTTTAAATGTTGCTTTGGAAATTTAAATAACTCAAAATCTATGGTTCTGAGTATTAATTCACTACAAGAAATTTGACATTTACCTACCAATATATATGGATAGGTAAAGATAACCTTTATCTACCAATATTTAATGGTAAGATTTAACGATAGGTGAATATTGTCAATATTTTTACATTTTGCAAGAACGATTATCTACTAATAAATACAAGTAAGTAAAAAAGTGTTACCTACGCTTGCAATGAAGGGAAAGTTTTTTTTACAATTGGCACATATATTTTCCTTCTATCATTTTAACTTTGCATTAAAAATAACGCTGAGTTGTGTGATGATATGTCAAAATAGACTTATTTTAGTAGTTTCGTTATTGGAATGAAGATTTCGTTTGCATATCCTTGCAATGTTTCTTGTAAAATCACTTATTTTAAAATAAGAAATAATTAGCAAATAACAAGTAATAAATAAATTTTAAATAATTAATATTAAATAAGCAATGATCATTTATTAATAACATTTCATATATTGTTATTTTTCAAACAATTGACTATTAGAATGCAAGTATAACAATTTTTTAAAAAGTTTTATAATTTAGTACCAGTATGTCATTATTCAAAATGGCTAAAACATATACTCTCCATTTCACTAGAGAAACACAATCTATATTATTCTCTCCAACTACAAATCTAAGCATTTATTTTAAATCAAATCTAACTGTATAAATCTCAATCCACGTATTCCCTTTTGATTGGCCATGTAAGAAGCAATAGGAATCACTATCGCTAAAAAAAATATACTCAATTGCAATGCTATTTTTATACTTTCTTTAAATGTCTGTTGTGTATTCAAATAACATAATTTTATTTTTTAATTATCTATATGTAACCATATTTAAAGTTTTCAAAATAAAATATAATGAAAATGCAAACTAATATATTTGGTAAAAGTCAAAATTGAGACCTCTTGTTTCCCTCTAAAATTTCGATGGCCGCCTTTACCCAAAATTCTACTTAGCTCTTCTTCCCACCTAAACGCAGTACTGGAAACCCATACTTCCTAAAGCCGCCTCTCGTCTTCCTAAATCCTCATTCCTAAATCTCTCTCTCACCTAAACGTCAAATCAGTTTTAATGGCTAATTTACACGAAGGAGATCTCAATCTCGATTGTCTGAAACCATATCCAAGCTGCAGTTAAATTGAATCCAAATCCTCTTCGCCTCTGAACATCCATCAAATGCCTCCTTCCTCCATTGAAAGATCGCCACAAAATGGATCTTTTCATACAACCTCTTGTTGTAAGAATTTCTGATCTCTTCCGGCGGAAAAGGCTGCGGGGAGGAGGAACAATGGCTGAAATTTCGACGCATTTTGGCAGCCATTGGGAAAGGTTTAGTTGTTAGGGCTGGCCTCAAAGGAGGGCTCGCGTTATTCTTGATTCTGTCTCGATTGAGAAGTAGGAGAAATAGGAATTTGAGAAAAGTTGGGGTTTTGACGAATCCGAAAGCAGTGGAGATCGCTATCAAGGAGATGATGAGATATGGCTTGTTTTTGGGAAGCTTTGCTGGAACTTATATTTCTGTTGATGAACTTATTGCCAAATTGTTGGGAAATACAAGGACTGCGGGCCGAAGATCATTAGTTGTTGGGGTAATTGTGGAACCATCTATGCTATTGACAGTATCAAACACACAACATACAAGTTTGGCATTATATATTCTTATGAGAGCAGCTGTACTTACTTCACGTTGTGGTGTAAAAAGCAAAACATTTGGAAAATTTTGTAAACCTTTGTTTTGGTTCCATGGTGATATCTTTTTTATGTGTCTTGCTTCTTCGCAAATTCTGTCTGCCTATCTCCTGAAGCAAGATAGCTTGCCATCAACGTATAAATCATTTTCGAATAAGCATGGTGGAAAATATATTGTTATCTTGCAAGGAGTCAAAGAAATTGCAACCGATACCCCCTTCACCAACTTAGAAGCCATAGAGAAATGTTACAAATCGATCAATTGTGATGTCAAACTCAACCCAAATATGAAAGAACCCCATTCTATTATTCATGGGAACCAATCATGATCTGGGCATTTCTTTTCTTTTCTTCTTCAAGCATATGGAAGAGTTATGCCTGTTTATGCTCAAGTGTACTTATTCATGGGAACCAATCATGTTCTGGGCATTTATTGTTTTTTTAATTGAAATGAGTACTTTATAAACAAGTTTAGGTACTATATAACATACTATGTGGCAAGTGAGTTCGACCCTTCAAGACGGGACTCGAATCCATTATCTTTTGCATCATGTCTGATCCATCTGTCCTAATCAATTTGCACAAGAGTGATTATCAACTCTTTATTGTTTTTATTAGTTCATTATTCATTTTGAAGGCAAGCAATGCACTTAAAGCATTGAGAGGCTTAGGTAGGTTGAAGTCTCTAGTCCATAGCAGTGCTTGCAAACATAAAACAACAGCAACATTACACTACATGCAAACACTTTCAAGGGTTCAATGACAAATTCGCTCAAGAAGGATGAGAATGTCAGAAGAAAACTTGGATTTTCAACGTCAGCTTTTACTCAAATTTGAAAAGGAACTTGAGATTTGAGGGTATGTACTAGTTAATTATTGATACGATAATAGATCTCATACTTGATTTAACAATTTTGTTCGGTTAGAATTGCCTTTCAGCTCATGGTGATATGAAGTAAAATCTAGCCCCTATATAATATTACTATTTTCTTGAATTATTTAACTTGGAAATCTAGCATTGATAGTTTATTAACAAAAACAGAACAAAAATCTTGTCAACACTTTAGGCTTTCGATGCACAATGTCAAATAATATTAACTGTTCACCAACAATACATGCTATGGATACACTAGAAATATAGGAAACTTTCCTACTCTTGATAGGTAGTTTCTCAATCATCATAGAATAGAAATTTCAAACATCTTAATAATTGCAGTGGTAAACCTTCACAATTCAATTTTAATCTTATTTATCTAGGATATAAAATTAATATGACAGAACCACATATGTTGATGAACCACAGGATACTCCTTTCAAGCTGTGCAGTAAAGTTGTATGCATTGCTATACTTGCTAGATGGTAAAACTATAGCATATTCTTCCTATGGTAATTAATTCTATTATCAAGGCCTATAATTTTAGTTGGAAGGGAGCTCAGTTAGGCAAATACACACACATGGGTGGTCAACAACTTATGGTTCTTCTGAAATACTGTATCAGAGAGTTTATGCTGCAATATATTCTATACGAAAATGTCATTGTATTTTTGGTCAAGTCCCGTTCTTTTTTTTAACTCATCAACTACGCACATATATATGACTCGCTTTATAAGCTCATACCATCATTGGTAACATTCCAGTTTTAATAGTGACATTCTCTTGGTACCTAAAAAACAACAACTTCATAACCAAACAAGAAATGCAACAAACGACATACATCCCACAACAGCACAACAACAAAGAACATAAAACTAATTCACGCATACAAATCAACAAAGTACTTCTCTATCAATCAATAATCATCACCCTCATCTCCCTCGTCACCTTTTGCGGACTCAGCCCCAACCTCCTCATAATCCTTCTCAAGCGCTGCCAAATCCTCCCTCACCTCACTAAACTCCCCTTCTTCCATACCCTCCCCCACATATCAATGCACAAAATCCCTCTTCGCATACATTAAATCAAACTTATGATCAATCCTTCCAAACACCTCTGCTACACTTGTACTGTTTGATATCATGCAAACGACCCTCTGCACCTTCGCCAAATCGCCCCTAGGAGCCACCGTGGAGGCCGGTAGTTTATCCTGCACTTGAACCCCATAGGACATCAGTCCACAAACTGGATCGTCCTCATCGTCTTTATGGTAGCAACAGCAGCGTTCACGTCTTTAGGTACAACATCTCCTCTATACATGAGGCAGCATGCCATGTACTTACCATGACGGGGGTCGTACTTCACCATCATGGATGCTGGTTCGAAGGCCGGGTTTGTGGTTTCAGCTACTGAGAGTTATTCATGGCAGGCTTTCTCAGCAGATATGACCGAAGCATACGAAGACAACATGAAGTGGATCCTGGGGTATGGTAAAGAAGCAGTTAAGGAGGAGATGACTTGGGAGACAAGGCGGTTGAGGTTGGTGTAGGTGGGAGACAAGCCTGTTCTTATTGTATGGTGTTTATACTTTATATCTACATGACGTCTTAAAACTCTTTTATGTTACCCATTGTGTCCGTTATGTCTGTATATATATTTATTTTATCAGTTTAGACACTTCACTATATCTTTAATCCTTTAGAACAACAAATTCCCAATGTAGCTTGCCAACAATCATAATGCTATTTAAATTATAAATCCACACATTCGAGCTTCCTTTATTTTTTACAATATATGGGAGAAGAATGGGATGATAGTATACCATCAAAGGAACAAACGAAGACAGTCTGATGAAAAAACAAGGAGCATGCATAAGAAGAGAGCGTGCACTTACTTATCCGTTTGCCCATCAGGTACTACTTTTAGGGTAGATTTACATCGTTGTATTATCTTAATCTTAAAGTTGGTGCCTAAAGTCATCGCAATCAGGGTAAAAATTGCATCAAAATATGAAAATCCATTGCTCATAGATCCAAACAACGTGCAATGGGGGTGGAGCTGGGTAGAGAGCTGGATGTCTGCACGACCATGGGAAGCCCGAACCTCAACCGACAAACACAGCGACCATGCCTCTATAATAAGCGTGTCTGCCTCCCTTCACAACAGCAACTTGATAGCAAAATCCTATTCAAATTATGACACATTATTCTTAAAATTGGTGTCTAAAGTCATTGCAATCAGGGTAAAAACGCATCAAAATATGGAAACCCAATGTTCGTAATACAAACAACGTGAATTGGGGGTGGAGCTGGGTAGAGCGCTGGATGTCTGAACGACCATGGAAAGCCCGAACCTCAACCAACAAACATAGCGAGCATGCCTCTAAAATAAGCGTGTCTTCCTCCCTCCCTTCAGAGCAACAACTTGATAGCAAAATCCTATGCAAATTGCGACACATTAATCAACAACAAAACTTCTCCTAAATCCTCTAAACCATTGCTTTAATCCAGATGCAGATGAAAATAAGAGCATGATGAGTATCAAATCAGAGAAAAATAGAAGACACAGTATTGTAGGGTCGTCTAATGGAGACGATGAAAGCATGGGTAGCATGTCTTCCGTACCTAATTATATGGATTCTACCAAATCGGCTAAGGCAAGATCTTGGTTCTTGAGCTCAAATAGTGAAGCAGTGTTTATTGAAGGGATAAAGAAAGTCGGAGGAGGGTCTATGGTTAAGAAGGAATTGACTTATCTTGCTACCGCGGCTGAAGTTGGAGGTGTATACTAGTTTTATTTTAGAACATTTCATCTATTTATTTGCCAGATGTGTATTCAAGACGTGCAACATGATTTGGGCTAATTTATTGAAGTAAAGAGCTTGTTATAGAACAATGTATCAACTTTCTTTTTAAAGAGATGGAGGTTCTGTTATGTTTTTCGGAAAAAAAAACTAGGTTAGCTACTCAATGTTGAAATGTTACAAATGCTGGAGGAATACTGGAGGCAACGATGCCAATGCTCAAGTGTCACCAACATGGAAACCTAATAAAGATTTAGATGCATGAAATGCTAAACTGTATTTTTATTTGTCGTACATATTGAAGAGAAGAGCCTGAAGGTAGTTACTTTTCTCGGGCAAACATACTATACTGGAGAAGTTTCACAATAATTATACATCTTTGTATTTTTAGTTTGTTATTAATGAATGAGATATAGAAAGTGTACTAATTCATTCTGAGTTACCGCCTCTCCAATATTTGTAAGGATTCTTTATACAAGTTTTGAATTTTCAAAGGATGTATCAATTGATTCATCTGTTGATGCTTCTTGTTGTGAACACACACACACACATACATACATATATATATATATATATATATATATATATATATATATTGTGTAATAGACCAATAAAATAATGTCACGTATATATTGTGTAATAGACCAATAAAATAATGTCACGTGGTCCAATAATACTATGTAATGTAGACCGATAAAATAATGCTATGAGGTAAATTAACTAATGCCACGTGGTCTAATAAAATTATGCTACATGACTTAAGAAAATGATGTCATATGTATTAATTAAATGACGACACATAGACAAATTGTTATTTCGCACATGGACCAACCACAAGATGCCAAGTGAAAGCAATTATGTATGCCACATATGTGTTAATGTGGCAACCATGTCAACAACCACATAGGATGAACGTCGTCAAACACATCAACTGGTGATTCATTATTTGATTCACAATTTAGTGGGGTCTACGGATTCTTTTATTTACCAGTGTTAATAAATGTAGGAAAAGACACTTTCTCAACTAACCTTTACCTACCAATGTCTACCAATTCAACATTGGTAGATAAAACATATTACCCATCATTAGATTAGTTTTACCTACATTTGCAATTGTTAGGTAAAAATCCCATTTTCTTGTAGTGATTTAATTTGAATAGTAAAATAATAAATTTAATTATGAAATAATTGGGAATAAACTAGATTTGAGGTATAGTATGAATTGGATGATTTATTAAGACCTAGTTAAGTTCAAATTTGAATTATAATAAGGAATTTATTAATTAAACAAAGTTTGGTCGTGCTAATTTAAATTAATTAAAACGAGCTCGCCGCCTCGCGGTAGTTAGTAATTTTAAGATTTAAACTTAGATTGAGTATATAAGATCCAATATAAATTGGAATTCTTTATAATAAGAATCTTCAAATCTATATGATTATAGTTTTCTAATAAAAGATAAAAATCGGGATTTCATCTTGTAGACTTTGAGTCAAAATCAAAATTTCAGAAAAATCGCTGTATAATCGTTTATGGACTATAACGATTTAAATAAAATGAAAGAATTTTAAATAAATTGAATATCGTTTTAACTTGTAAATGAAAATATCGAATTTGAAATCCAAATTAATTTATTTTAAAGTTATGTAAAATTCTATTTGAATATACATATGATAATCATAATTCATTATCAATGGATTTGATTGTTTTGAAATCGATTTATATTTTATCGATTTAATTTAACATATGAAAATAGCCAATTTTCAAACGACCTTGAATTTCAATGAATCTTATTTTATAAAATCTGTAATGGTTAATTATTGTAAGATTTCCAGTTTCGCTTCAATTGAAACTATTTTGGGATCGTGTGCAATATAAACGCGTATCAATTCACAATTTTGAAATTAAAATAGTGATTTTTCAAACAGTCTCAGAATTCAATGAAACCAGTTCCATCGGATCCGTAATAGAATACTATTACCGAGTTTCAAATTTTGTAACGTTTGGAGATACCCTTTAGTCGTACGAGTTAGAAACGCTTAGAAATAATTTAATCGAAATTAATTTGAATCATCGATTATAAATTGATATCTTTTCCATACGATCGAACTCACCCTCAAAACATGTTCCAATATGTTTAAAATCTAAAAACGTCGATCGTGACGTCTTGATTGGATTTTGGAAACGCGAGATGTTTTATAAAACAAGGGTTTCTTTCCAAACATCATTTTCAAAATATAATAAAATCTTTCCAAATCTCAATAAATTCTTTATAAAATCTGTAGTGTCCCTAAATTCCGGTACTATTTGAACTGACCCAATAACACTAGTCCAACCCAAATTGCACTGGAAACCAGAAAAATAATATAAAAAAACAGAGGGTGAGAATAGATAAGATAGAAACTTAGAATAGAAGAAGAAGAACATACAACATCAGAGTAACACAAATCTCACAGCGGAACAAACAACATATAATAGATAACATATCTTTGGAATAAAACCAGTATATGTATACAGTAACATTATCAGCTACAACACTTACAACACAGCGGAAATAACAATAGCTATAAAATCCTGAAGCCTCCTGCTCCAAACTCTCTAAGTATATCTGTAAAATCCTGACTACTTGACTGCCCGTACAAAATTGGGCACCCAGGAGTTTAGGGAAAACAAAAAAAATACACTCTGGGTCAGTCATGGGACTGGTGTGAGTAAAATAATTTAAAAATAGTTTGAGCAATTAAACGATATCTCATAAGACCATGCCGTATAACGAAACGGGTTTTTCCCTTATGAGAATCCAAATCAATTTGATTTAACTTTCAAATCATTTTGAAAGAAAGGATAATCGTAAGACCGATCCACACATAAACACGGATGGTTTTTACCTTACGATAACCCAAATAATCTTTATATCAAATTCCTTTTGATATTTTAATACTGTCTATCAACCACAACTAAATAATAATCTAGCAGAAACGCTTTCATCTCACGTTTTACATATATAGTATACAATCAAAACTGCGAGCACTTATTGGATAATGGATTACTGACTATGACAAGGTATGGAACCACCTTCTGATAGTGTACCTCTAGATAGGAATACACTGGGTTCAACAAGAACATCTTGCAACCTGGCCACACATGACCGACCACTCATTTCGCTTGAGTGTATCGAATGTATATCATCAACGGTTGGGATCAGCAACCGTTTCCCAAAAGGGACAACAACAAATAGATTAAAGGAGTAAATGAAACTCTAGATCAGGTGACAATACACCCTAATTGGAAGCAACCTCTCAGACCTTAACTCAACAACATTTCTAACCTCAAAATAAACAAAGTTCGCCTTTTAATCTTTAACAAACATCCTTACGTAACTATCAGATTCTATTTACGAATCCATTTCTTTATTGAAGACATTTTGTTTATAACAATAGTGTTATAAATCCCTACTTCTGAAATATCTAACTTCAAAATATAACTTTTATTCCTTAATTTAACTAAATAACTAAATAGATAATTTATAACTGAACAAATAATCTTGATTTATAAACCAAAAAGTAAATAGTACTTTCTCGAAATCGATATGATCGTATAACTTTCTTTCGAATAATCTCTATTCGATAACTCCTTTTTAAATAAACTATATTCGATTAACTCCTTTTCGAATAAATTATATTCGATGAACTCCTTTTCGAATAAACTATATTCGATTAATTCCTTTCGAATACTATATTCAATTAACTCCTTTCGAATAAACTATATTCGATTAACTCCTTTCGAATAAACTATATTCAATTAACTCCTTTCGAATAAATTATATTCGATAACTCCTTTCGAATAAACTTTATTCGATTACTCCTTTCGAATAAACTTTATTCGATTAACTCCTTTCGAATAAACTATATTCGATAACTCCTTTCGAATAAACTATATTCGATTACTCCTTTCGAATAAACTATATTCGATAACTCCTTTCGAATAAACTATATTCAATAATTCCTTTCGAATAAACTATATTCGATAACTCCTGTCGAATAAACTATATTCGATAACTACTCTCGAATAAACTATATTCAATAACTCCTTTCGAATACTATATTCGAATAACTCTAATTCAACTAACTCTAATCCGGCTAACTCTATTCGAATAACTAATATTCGACTAAATCTTGTTCAATTAACCCTATTCAATTAACTCTAACTCGATTAACTCTAATCGATTAACTCTAATTTGATTAACTCTAACTCGATTAACTCCTTTCAATTAACTCTAACTTGATTAAGTCTAATCGATTAATTCTAACTCGATTAACTCTAATCGATTTACTCTAATCGATTAACTCTAATCGATTAACTCTAATTGATTAACTCTAATTGATTAACTCTAATTGATTAACTCTAACTGATTAACTCTAATCGATTTACTCTAACTGATTAACTCTAATCGATTTACCCTAATTGATTTACTTTAATTGATTAACTCTAATCGATTTACTCTAACCGATTTACTCTAATTGATTAACTCTAATCGATTTACTCTAATCGATTTACTCTAATCAACTAACTCTTATTCGAGTAAATTATATTTGATAACTCTATTCGACTAACTCTATTCGATTACAAATATTTCCTTTTCTATTTGTTTATATTTATTTCATATAAATATTTCCTTTTATAACTTTATTTATTTTCTAAATAAATATTTCCATTATATAAATTTATTTATTTTAAAAATATTTCTTCTTATAAAATCTTTTGATTTTATAAATATTTCTTTTTCAATATAACATTGAAAATTCCCTTTTTATATTCCAGTATTTCTTATGGTATTTAAAATACCAAATAACAATGATCAATATCATTCTAACACACATCATCAACAACAAATTTTATTTCACATTATATATCACCATATATGAAAAACAGTAAAATAAATGTTGAGGAATCCAGTTGGATTCCTCTGACCTGTTTCCCTGCATCCATAGATGTTAAACAATATAATTAACATCGATTTTCATTTCAATATGAAATATTCTGATAAACAGAATCAATGTTTGATTAATGATTTATATATATATATCATTATCTATAATTTCAACCAATACATAAGCAATTCAACCAGACAATCATCACACAGTAGTCAATCAGCATTTATCATTACCAGATTATCTTTATAAAAATATAAACTGATAGAGTTAGTGAGTTTTACTCACATTGGACGATCATTGTTAAATAACGATAATTGTCGCTTGATTCAGATAGACAATTTATTTCCCTATAAATTATAACAAACTCCAATTCACTCTCAGTCAGTTCCATGGTGTAGCCACCGTCCATACGATCCTAACAGATCCTGTTTCGCTGAATTTGATAACGTATGCGAATGTTATACAGTTTATAAGCTAACAACATTATTTAATTATAACTTAAATATATACATATATTTAAACTGGGCTCACCCCTTGATTCTGGCCCAATACCCTTATAAAACCCACGAGGCTGCGACGGTAAACTCTTCTTCTCGTTTTAATTAAAACATTGCTGCTCGTATTCTCTAAAACCATTTCACACCTTCCATCTTATCCTCCTTCCCGTTGGTATAAACAAAAACTAACTCCTCCTCTAATTAGCACCAATAAACCCATCATTTACCCTAATTACCCCGTCTAACTGTTGCCCATTATCTTCTACATCACAGCGCCTCCCTGTATCACCTCATGACCGCAAGTTCTTCTCACAATTCCTCCTTTTCCTTTCTCGTTAAAATCAAGGGAAATTACCACCCTTAAACCAATTACTTAATTAACCTTAACGACCCTATTAAACTCTTCTCTCCTCTTCAAAACAACGACCTCCTGTTACAATACAACGGCACCATGACCGTCATTAAGCCCACCCTACTTCCCTTATTCCCCCACCAAATCATCTGATGTCACCACCGTTACTCCTCTTTGACCGAGCTCTTCCTCGACATACTCTCCTCACTCATCTCGCAGCCCCCATCAAAAATCCGTCGACAACGAAAACTCGCGCAAACATGGTGTAATAACCCAGAAAATGTGAACCAGTTTAAATTTTTTTTAATTAGGTTATTACCAGGAAATTTGAATGATTGAAATAGCATATTTCAATAAAATATAGAATTGTGTATAATATGGCAGTTTGAAATTTTGAATACAAACTTAGTCTGACTGTACCGGGTGGAAAATATAACAGATTTTAACGAAACTGAAAATATTTAAATCTGTTTATCAATACCTTTCTAACAAATCTGAAAAATCGAAATTTCATAACGGAAATCAAAAGTTATGGCCAAATGAATTTTCAGAAAGGTCGCTATATAGTATATATAGCCCTTGAAAATTGAGATTTTGCATACGACCTCGGAATTCGACGAAACCACATTTGTTGGGTCCGGGATGTCAAATTATTGCTAAGTTTCAAATTTCGTAATTTTTGAAGCTAGTATGTGAGCGGGGCAAAAGATAACGTGTTTGGTCAAATTCTGTTAAAATGGGTCGACCTAAAAATGACCGTTTTGCAAACGAGCTCAGAATTCGACGAAACTGGTTTTGTTAGGACCGTATCGTCAAAACAAAGCTGGATTTATTTTTCTGGAATTTTTCGATTCAGTTTGTGGCCCTGGCAAATTGAAAGGTACGTTTAAATTAAATATCGAATGTTTTATATTTTAATTTGAAAAATAACTGACTGTAACAGTCGAAATGGCCAACGAAACATATCCCATTGTGTCCGGAATGGGGGTATTTAGCTAGGGGCGATAGTCGTTGGGTTTAAAAAGGAGTCCGTTTGCAAAAACACTATTTAAAAATTTTCTATAAATATCGGCCAATAGGAAATTTTCTTTAAAAAAAAAAAAAACCTAAAAACCCTAAGCCGCCAGACGAAACGAACGACTCCCGTAGCTCCTCGCTTCCCCTCCTTTTTCCGATCGCCACAGGCCGTTTCGCCGCCGACCACTGTTGAGGCTTTTGCTCGCCGTACTCCCCTCTCCACATCCGACCTAGCCTCGCCACCAACAGAGCCGCCGTCCACCAACAGAGCCGCCGTCGACGAGTTCCAGCGCCTCAAAGTCGTCGTCTTCCTGGAGCCGCCGCCGCCTGGATTCGCCGTCGCACCACCTCAGACAACCGCCGCCGGAAAGCTCTTTCCTCCCTCGACGACGTCCAACAGCCTGATCGTCCTATAGAGCTACGAATCAAAAGAAAAATCAAAACCTAGAATTGAATAGGTTTGTAAACTAACGGCTTATTTAAATTTAAACTGTTTTAACACTTTAAAGCGTTGCAAAACTTTGAAAAATAATATCTTTTTCGTTCTTCAACGAAATTCGATGAAACAGGAGACACCGTGACCGCAAGGAGGCTCTCTACATTTTATAAGAAGCCGCGGATTTTTCTGACCTTCCTACGATTTTTAGCACCGCAAGAACCAAAGTGAGGAATCTAAACTATTTGTGTGAATGTAATCGCGTTGTATAAATTATATAAGCGAAGTGTAAATTATATACGCATTGTATACCTCATGTACATGTGTTGTATAAGTTATATTAGCAATGTATAAATTATACAAGCGTTGTTTGAAACATATATGCTTTGAATTGTGATGAAATGCAAGTGAATTATTATACTATATATATATATACTCCCCTCGTCCACAAACCATGAACGATATTTATTGCTTGTGTTTGACGTGATGTTATATGGTATGACGAATGGTTGGAAATAATTGTTTGTGGTTGATATTATGGTTGAAAAATACCTTTGTGGTTGAAAAATACCCTCTTGTGGTTGAAACAAAATAGAATAGGATTGTGGAATTGAAAATAAAACATGCCGCCTGCGTGCGAACTAGATGCATGATCCCCATTGTCAAAAACCGCGAGGTTTTAAGGTAGAGCGAGGAGCCGTACTAGGGACGGTCCCGGTTTTAACTACCCTGCCGTTATGCTGCCGAAATTTTCTGAAATATTTATGTGTTAGAATAATTTTCCTTCATTGAAATTATTTACATATGCTATATCGAATATTCATGTGTTGAGTTGCAATTCATTCGTTGAGTTGAAATTCATGTGTTGAATATTATTTGAATTTAAACAAATGACTTAGCGATAAAAATCACATTTTTATATATATACAAACGATATCGAATATTCATGTGTTGAGTTGCAATTCATTCGTTGAGTTGAAATTCATGTGTTGAATATTATTTGAATTTAAACAAATGACTTAGCGATAAAAATCACATTTTTATATATATACAAACGATATCGAATATTCATGTGTTGAGTTGCAATTCATTCGTTGAGTTGAAATTCATGTGTTGAATATTATTTGAATTTAAACAAATGGCTTTAGCAATAAAAATCACATTTTTATATATATACAAACGTTATAGAACATTCATGTGTTGAATTTCAATTTATTCGTTGAGTTGAAGTTCATGTGTTGAATGTTATCGTCTTTTAAAAATAAAATGAATAGACAATGAAAACTATATTTTTATAGTGAATATGAAGAGTTAAAAATATACATGTGTCGAATAAATATTTTTGATGATAAAAATATTCCTTTTATCATGTATACGCTTAGTTAAAAATACACATGTGTCGAATAAATATTTTTGATGATAAAAATATTCCTTTTATCATGTATACGCCTAGTTAAAAATACACATGTGTCGAATAAATATTTTTGATGATAAAAATATTCCTTTTATCATGTATACGCCTAGTTAAAAATACACATGTGTCGAATAAATATTTTTGATGATAAAAATATTCCTTTTATCATGTATACGCTTAGTTAAAAATACACATGTGTCGAATAAATATTTTTGATGATAAAAATATCCCTTTTATCATGTATACGCTTAGTTAAAAATACACACGTGTTGAAATAAATAATAGTTTGCTAGAAATATTATTATTAGCTTTGTTCTGCATATATATACATGTGTTGAACAGGAAAAATGGATTAGCTGTAGAGTAAAGAAATTATTTGCGTGCCCGACAAATAGGTAAACCTTGATGAGTTGGCTGCGCAATTTTATTTATATATCAACTCCTGTGAATGTCATTGGATGCGGAGTGCTGGTTTTTCTGTGTGAAATAATAAACAACGCCATAGGATAGTAACAATTAATTTTGAACTACACTACATGGCATACTTCTTGATGATAGGCATATTTCATCATATTCCACATAAGCAATTGGAGCTTGTGTGACGAGGTGGAAGATCTACCATACAAGCAAGAGGCTTGTATGGCGATGACTATATAATACAGGTTGAACTGATGACTGATATGGACTATATAAATTATAACGATAAATTGCCAGATTAATAAAAACCCCACACGGGTCTAGAGTTGACAATAATCACGTCGCTCTAGTTATTAGATACGGCACATGGACTATTTATTTCCACACGGAAACGGGGTGACGGGAATTTATTCTCTGGAGTGATTATCAGTACATGCTCCCTCGTAAACACCAAAATATATCACTAAAAATATGTGAATGCTTTTTAGGATTTATTGGGTACCTAATACGGCCCAATAAATTTCCAAACCCCTCCCCGTACAAAGGAGGTTATGGCGAATTTTTTCGAAATATTAAGGCGTTAGTGAAATATTTGAAGTGAAAACGAAGTTGAAATATAAAATGAACTATAGTTGAAACTATGGAATGAGCTATATATATATAAATATAAATATAATTAAAAGGAATAGAGGCCGTGCTGTTCGCGTTTCGGAATCGTAATTTAAAACGATTAGTACGAGAAATCCGACCATCGGATTTTCCCGAAACCGCAACCGCTGGGTTCGCCTTGGAAATACCTTTCCAACGGCACCAACCTTGTAAAAATCCAACGATTGGATTGCCCAGAAAGTTTGATTCAAATGTGAAGAAAAACAGCGCCAGAATCGTTTATATTTATATATAAATATAAATATAATTAAATTAAATCGAATAACGACGCTGCAGTTCGAATTTTGAAACCATAACTTCAAACGACTAGTGTGGAAGATCCGACCGTCGGATTCTCACGAAACTGGAACCGTTGGGTTCGCTTTGGGAATATCTTCCCACTGATATAGACTTTGTAGAAATCCAACGGTTAGATTTTCCGATATGTGTAAAACAAATTAAGGGAAAAACAACTCCAGTGACACGAAACGACCTGTAACGTCGTTTAATTAAATATGGCCATTTTTAAATAAATAAAAATGGCGAAAAATCGTTATAAAATATTATAAGCAACATAGGTTGCAAATAAACCAATTGGGCTTGAATTATTTGATATTTGATGGTTGTATGTGTATGACATGAAAATAACGCTAAATAACTGAAAGATGGATGTCGAATAACATAACCATAAAATGAATCGGTTTAAATTCTAATGACGTGAATTATTTGAAAAGGCCGAGCTAACCCTCATTTCAAATAATTTATCGAGCGATTCGAATTGGAAGATACAAAGACGATTCAAGACCGACGATCTTCGTATCGGTTGGATGGGTGCCACTAAGGTTCCTAACCGGAGTAGCTACCGGAAGGGGACGGAAGTAGTAGCCGTCTGAACGTATGTGTCGATTGGACGGATACACGAGGGATTTGACGCCTCCGGTTTCGTTCAGACCCAGGACGGACTTGTAAATGGACTGTGTGTCTGACATTGGATTTTGTTCTATACTGATTGATCTCTGTTAAATATATATCTGTTTGGCGGCGAAGAATTTATTCTTTTGCTTAACGCCCTTCTCTGAGACGTACGAGCTTAGAGGTTATATATCGATGGAAATCAATCGTATGGAGTGGACTGCCTATGTGGCGTGCCAAGATGCTGTGATCAAGGCTTCTGTTGCAAAGCAAAGTCTTGTGGATGATGATCAAAGCAAGGTCTACGTCGCCTAGCTTTGTGTATTTTGTAGATTCACGAACCTCACACCCCGGTATGAGTTAAAAACGGGATAAGGACCCAAGGAGAACATGACGTTTCTTTCTAGCTATGGTGGTGTCAGTGACCTACCAGCCCTGACATATATATCTACTTTTCACCTTTGTGGTTGTTGGAATGCGAGGCGCCTCGATTATAGGTTTGTAAGGACCGGGAAACGTGTGTTCAGGCATAATTAATCCTCTAACGTAAGTGAGGACCGGCCTTGGAGGATCCAGGGGTTACCCAGAGTGTGTAGTCCCGAGGCATTTGCTAGAGTATCTCGAAGCGGAGAGGAGCTTGCCCCTTGCCTCGACTCATGACGGAAATCCAATTTCCAATACGAGATAACGGATTTGATTGTAGAACTAGTATGGAGACATAGTAGATGGTAGCTATGCCGCCTATGATTGATATTTATGATGCTATTCGTTTTTGAAACATATATGCACTAGTAATAATATCAAATGATTTTGCTTTATACGTATCAAGCATATTTGGCCCTTATAAGGTAAAACTCTATCCTCCGGCTTGCGTTGCATTGTGTGATGGGATTTGAGTCTTATAATGGCTTCATTCTTTCTAAAAGCATTGCGTTGTTTTAAAAGAATTTACCTTGTTTTAAATGCACTAGCAATCACTGGAGTAAACCCGTTCCGCGAAAGTGGCGTGGTCCTATGATTTGCCATTACTGTTGTTTAACTGTTAAATAGATTCCTCATACCAGTCCCCATGACTGACTCGTTGTTTGTTTCACTTTGCAAACGCGGGTGCCCTTATTTTCACACGGGCAGCCTAGTACACAGGTGACAGGTGGTTTTTGGTTCTGCACTGCTGCATAGCGTGCACTTTTGGCTCATGGCGAGGCTGACTTCATAGAGATGACTTAGATATTTTCCGCCGTTACTGTATTTATATTATGATTCCGCCACTGGCGATGCAGACTGATTTACTTTCCGTATTTCTCACTATATGTATATGTATTCCGCCTTCGGCGATGTAGACTGATACTCTTATTATGTCACTGCATGTATGTATTCCGCCTCTGGCGATGATGACTGATCACTTCCCTTTCTTTTTACTAAGTATATCCCACGTTATGCTATCCTGATATTCCTACATGTTGTGATTCCGCTGTCATATCATGTAAAAGTATTTTATTTATTGTTTCTGCTATTATCTGTACTCTGCTATGATGATTAATGTGTTATTTCCTAATGATTATCCTTAATACCGCCCCTCGGATTTTGGGATTGTCACACAGGGATCTCGATCGACACTTTTTCCTCATCATAATGCATGGAACTTCACCAAAATGTTTTAAATCAACTGCTAAAATCGGAAACAACCTTGGAATTAAGATTAATTGCTACGAAGCTCCTCGATGTGGAAACCTAGCTCACGCTGTTCTGAGTCAACTGTCAAAAAGGTGTTCGCGAGTTTGAAACTCCACGTAGAAATGAAGAGCACGCCTTGGTGAATTTGAATACATGTCTTTTGTGATCTATACATTTTGTTTTGATTTTGTATGAATTTAGAAAATTGCCATTTTCATTTGCAGAGGAAAATGAAATGCGGAGGATTGTTTTGACCAAACAAAATGAAGTACTGGGCTTAGGCCAAGTTAGTGGATATTTAAAGAAATAAGAAAATAATTTATTTTATTTTTAATTGATTATTTAATTCAATTATAATCAATCGTTGTTTGTATTTACCATTTAAAAATTCATACGATCACATACAATATCCAAATTTGATGCAAATAGGCAGGCAGCTATAGCTCGACATTACGGACCCAACGAAACTAGTTTCGTCGAATTCCGACTTCATTTGCTCACATAACGTATTTTTAACCGTCAAAATACTGACTGTTTTTCACATCAAAAATCCGTACGGCCACACACTGACTCCAAAAATCACGAAACTTGGAATCTAATAATAATTTAATATTACGGATCCAACAAAATTAGTTTCGTGGAAAATGGAGGTCGTTTGCAAAACTGGCTATTTTTAAAGCTCTAGATAATCCATTTAAATATGTAAATATATTTAAAAATATTTAAATTAAATATTTATAAATAAATATTATCGTATATATTCACACTAGAATATCATACAACTCCAGAATATTCCTATATGAATTTCTAGCTTGATATTTCAAATCTCGTTTAAATTGATATTCGATTTATAATGAAATTCCTTTAATATATTATTATAAATTATATATGAATTCCATAGCGACTTTTCTTAAATTTGTTTTGAATATAAATCAAAATCTACCCAACGAAATTCCCTTTTTTTTCTTCCATCAGAAAGATTTAATTCACCAGCTTCGAAAGTTTCTTGTTTCACCGAAATCCGGCTTAAAACAGATTCTATATATTCGTTTAAAGTTCGAATCGTCAAATTACGAACTGCAGCGCCATTTCAAGCTCGATTTTAATTATATTATAATTATACATTCGAACTTCATTTAAATTATATATTCACTATTCGAATTCAATTCCAAACTGAATTATATATATATTTTAAATTGTCCAATTCACACAATATTGTGAATTCCACTATCCCGACTATTTCGAAAATAAATATATTATTCTATTATTTATATTAATCAAATATTCACTATTATTTAATCAAACAATGATTTGATTCCCTAAATTACTATTTAAATAATTAAATAAATTAATTATAATACCATAAAAATACGGGACATTACAAAATCTTTGTACAAATCTTATCTAAATCTCGGCATGATCTTGGAAAATTTTGGCATGTCTTAAATAAAGATACAATTGTCATCCTTGGTCAATGTTTACAACTGATTTGTCTAAAAGCAAAAACTTAACTTAAAAACCTTCATATACCTCGTCTTTTTCCTCCATTCGAAACACAGTAAACAAAACCAAAACCGATTCTTCTTAAATCATATAAAATCAAAAACATAATGAAACCACGTGAATCTCGATCCATTGCACTCGCACAAACTTTCTTTCCATGTCAGTAAGCTTCGATTTAGGTTCGGTCTTTTTCTTGGTCGTTGGAATCTCGAACTAGCATGGAGCTAGGTTGGGATTTCGGGAACTCAAGGCAATTAGAGATGAATTCGAGGGTTGCCTTGAGTTCCTGGTGGCTAGAGGGATCGGTGGCTAGAGCTTAGGGAATTTTGAAGGTGAAAAAGGTCGCAGCTTTTGCTGAGGCAGTGTGTTCATGTGACGTCCCCAAACCCCGTACTGACGGTGGCAAGGGTAATCTTTGGAATATAACACATAAACAGATAATAGCAGAATAGAAATAAATAAACACACCAGATAACGTACAAATAATACATTGGATAAACGTAATCATCAGAGTTACACAGTATACAGGATCATACTTACTACAAATACAGTTCAGCTATACATAAATGTCTACAGTGGAAAACAAACATAATATGTACAATAGGAGCTGAACAGCACAAAAAGAGATAAATGATAGAATCCATCTTCAGCTCCAGCTATCCAGAAAGAGCCTGCTAACCTGAACACAAGGCTGCCTGTATAGAAAAAGGGGCACCCGAGTTTGCAAGTGAAACAAACTACGAGTCAGTCATGGGACTGGTATGAGAAATCTACTTAACACAGTTAATATGGCTAATCACAGGACCACGCCACTTTCGCGGAACGGGTTTACTCCATTGGATTGTCAGTGCTTTACAACAAACAAATCTTCTAAACATCGCAATGCTTTTTATAAAAATGAAGCCATTATAAGACTCAGTTCCCATCACACAATGCAACGCAAACCGGAGGATAGAGTTTTACCTTATAATGACCAAAATATACTTGATACGAATAAAACACTTAAAATGTAAGTTTTTCCGTTTAATTCTTAATCATACTCCAACTGGAAAATAGTAAGAGAACGATTCCCTACGTATTAACCTCGAAGGCCGAAACCAACATCAGACCAATACCCAGGAAACCATCCGTCTTAGCTCGTTTCCAGTTAGTTTCTAATTTCATAAAACAATCATTAATATCAATCATAGACGGCATGGATACCATATATCATCTCGCCATATATAGGTATACAATCAAAACTGCACAGTCACATATTTGGAAATTGGATTCCCATCATTAAGCAAGGCAAAAGATAGTCCTTACCGAATTCGAGACTGTCTAGCCCGAGCCTCTGGATCAGAACGCATCAACCCTTTGGGAGGTCCGGTCCACCGATGTGGATTATTATGCCTGAACACTACGTTTCCTCGCCCTTTGGGGCGTAAATGAGCCACAAATGACTCTCCCGGGTCGACCGATATATCCGATGCGCCTCGCAACAGCAACAACCACATAGGTGAAAAATAGTCTAAATGTCAGCCGGTTTTAAGCATTGACGCCACCGCTAGATAGAAGGAAACGCATGCCCTCCCTGATGTCCTCTCCTATTTCTGGTTCATACCGGTGTGTGAGGTTCGCGAATTCACGTTATACACAAAGCTATGCCACACAGGCCGTGCTTTGATCATCAACCACAAGACCTTGCTTTTCAACAGAAGCCTTGATCACTGCACCTTAGCATGCCACACAGGCAATTTACACCATGCAATTGATGGCTATTAATCACACAGAATGAATTCCCATGTCAGACACCTAGCCCATTTGCAAGTCTGTTTTGGGTCTGAACGAAACCGGAGGCACTATATACCTCGCATACCCATCGATCTCCACGTACGTCTGGACGATCACCACTCATTATCCATATTTCGGGATGCCTCCCAATCAGGACATCAGTTACCATCCAACCGAGGTGAAGATCTCTGGTCTTCAATCACCGTCTTCATCTTCGACTTCTTATCGTTGATTTAGTTATTCAGAATGGGATAAACCCGGTCTTTCTGAGCAACTCGTGCATATAATTAACAAGTGCTACACAAACACAGCATACGCTTCATTCCAATTCATTATTCACTAACCGTAAATTAGTAAGAGAACGATTTCCCAAATATTAACCCCAAAGGCCGAAACCAACATCAGATCAAAACCCAGGAAACCATCCGACTTAGCTAACCTACAGTTAGTTTATAAATTTCACATTCAACCATCAAATATTCAATAAACCGGGTAAATTCGGTTTATTTCCATTCCATATTATTTATAATATTTTATAACGATTTATCGCTATTTTTATTTATTTATTTATAGCCAATTCATTCAAACGACGCTTCGGGCCATAACGCGGCCGTGGCGCTGTTTTTCTTCAGATTTGATTTACACATATATGAAAACCTAACTGTTGGATCTTCACAAATTTTATATCATTAGAAAGATCTTTTCAAAATGTAACGACCCGGAAAATCTGAACCAATTTAAAAATTTTAAATTGGCTATTTTAGTTGATTTTAAATATTTAAAATAAATATCTTAAATAATAGCGATGAAATGTATGTTTGAATCTTTGTTGAAAATGAAAATAATTAATTTGAATTATAAACAAGGCCTGAAATGGCGCGGTAGTTTCAAATTTTGACTGACTGTACCGGGTGCAAAACAAAACGGATTTGAGTGAAACCAAAAATATTTAAATCTGTCAGTGAATACCTTTCTAACGAATCTGAAAAATCGAAGTTTCATAGCGGGAAGAAAAAGTTATGGCTAAATGAATTTTCAGAAAGGTCGCTATGGAATTTATATAGCCCGTGAAAATGGCCATTTTGCAAACGACCTCGGAATTCGACGAAACCACTTTTGTTGGATCTGGGATGTCAAATTATTGGTAGGTTTCAAATTTCATAATTTTTGAAGCTTGTATGTGAGCGTGGCAAAGAAAAATGTGTTTTGGTCAATTACTGTTAAATTGGATCGTCCAGAAATGGGCCATTTTTCAAACGGTCTCAGAATTCGATAAAACTAGTTTTGTTGGGACCGTATCGTCAAAACATAACTAGATTTATTTTTCTGGAATTTTTCGAATCAGTTTGTGGCCCTCGCAAATTGAAATGTATGTTCAAATCGAATATTGAATGTTTTATATTTTAATTCGAAGGAAAACTGACTGAAACAGTCGAATGGGCCTTCGAAACATATCCCATTGTGTTCGGAATGGGGGTAAAACGCTAGGGATGACAGTCGTTGGGTTTGGATTGGTGTTAGTATGTGAAGAGGGGTATTTTTGGATTTTAAAAATTTATAAATATAAAAAAAATCATTGGCCAGAAGTCTTTTTCTCTCTCCCCGACGCTCGCGATAAACGACGGAAAACCCTCCACCGCTTCCTGGCCATTTTCCGGCCACACCACGTCGAACCACCCCCTGCCCCAGTTTTACTTTTTGTAGATCCCTCCACCACCTTCAAATCCGTGTAACCTTCACCCCCCATCGTGCTGTCTACCTCGAGAACAACCACCATGAAGCTGCGCCGTTCGAGGGGAAAATCCTCCTCCACCAACAAATCGAGTTCTTCAGGGTGGGCAGCGCCAGGAGCGCCTCTTGGAGCTGGATAACGTGGCGGTGGCTGATCGGTGCGAAGCTTCACGGTTTGGAAGAATTTGGTTGACCTAGTTCCGAAGGATTCAGAGAGGTATACGACTATTTTTAATTAAACTATTCTATAGCACTCTAAAGCGCTACGGTTTTTGATTTCACTGTAAAAATCATATCTTTTTTGTTTCTTAACGAAATTCAGTGAAACAAGAGACAGTGGACTCGTGTGGACGTCTTCTACATTTTAGAAGAGACCGCATATTTTTTTGAGCCTTCTGCTATTTTTGGTGGAGTGGAACCCAATGTGAGATTTCTAATTTATAAACGATATGGAAAACGACGATGTATAAATTATATAGTCGATGTATGAGTTATATAAGCATTGTACACCTCTTGTATAAGCGTTGTATAAGTTGTACGTTCGATGTATAAGTTATTTATGCGTTGTAAAAATTATATATGTGTTGAAATAGAAGTGAAATGCTATATATATATATATATATACGCCCCTCGTCCACAAACCATGGACGATATTTATTGGTTGTGATTGGTGTGAAAATTGATTGATAACGAATGGTTGATTGAAATTGTTTGTGGTTGAAATTGATTGATTGTGGTTGAAAAATACCCGTTTGTGATTGAGAAATATTTGGTTGAAACCACATAGGATTAGTTTGTGGAAATGAAAAAAAATATACATGCCGCCTGCGTGCGAACTAGATGCATGATTCCCCATTGTCAAAAGCTGCGAGGCTTTAAGGTAGAGCGAGGAGCCGTACAAGGGACGATCCCGGTTTTAACTACCCTGCCGTTATGCTGCCGAAATTTTGAATAATATTCATGTGTTAGAATTATTTTCCTGTGTTGAAATTATATTCGTCTGTTGAATAGAAAACCTTCATGTGTTGAATAGAAATTCATTCGTTGAATTGAAATTCATGTGTTGAATGGTATTCGTGTTTTAAATATAAAAACCACCTTTTTATCTATATATACAAACTATAGAAAAGCTTCATGTGTTGAATTGAAATTCATCCGTTGAATAGAAATTCATGTGTTGAATGGTATTCGTGTTTTAAATAAAAAATCACCTTTTTATCTATATATACAAACTATAGAAAACCTTCATGTGTTGAATTGAAATTCATCCATTGAATAGAAATTCATGTGTTGAATGGTATTCGTGTTTTAAATATAAAAATCACCATTTTATCTATATATACAAACTATAGAAAACCTTCATGTGTTGAATTGAAATTCATCTGTTGAATAGAAATTCATGTGTTGAATGGTATTCGTGTTTTAAATATAAAAATCACCTTTTTATCTATATATACAAACTATAGAAAACCTTCATGTGTTGAATCGAAATTCATTCGTTGAATTGAAATTCATGTGTTGAATGGTATTCATGTTTTAAATATAAAAATCACCTTTTTATCTATATATACAAACTATAGAAAACCTTCATGTGTTGAATCGAAATTCATTCGTTGAATTGAAATTCATGTGTTGAATGGTATTCCTGTTTTGAAAGAAATTGTTTTATAATAAAAATCATATTTTTTATCATCTATATGAACTATATAAAATAGTCGTGTTTTGAAATAAATTGTTTTACATTAAAAATCACATTTTTATTATATACATGAATTGTTAAAAATAGTGAAGTGTTGAAATAGAAATAGTTAGATAAAAATATCATTTTTATCAAATGTACGAAAATCATATAGTTTTGAAATCGAAGAATCGATATATATATATATATATATATATATATATATATATATATATATATATATATATATAGAATTGAAATATATCGAATAACGAAGCTGCAGTTCGTATTTTGAAACCGTGATTTCAAACGATTAGTGCGGGAGATCCGACCATCGGATTTTCTCGAAACCGCAACCGCTAGTTTCGCTTTGGAAATATCTTTCCAACGACACCAACTTTGTAAAAATCCAATGGTTGGATTGTCTGGAATGTTTAATTCAAATCTCAAGAAAAACAGCGCCAGAATCGATTATATATATATATATATATATATATATATATAATCGAATAACGACGCTGCAGTTCTTATTTTGAAATCGTAACTTCAAACGATTATACCGGGAGATCCGACCATCGGATTTTCCCGAAACTGGAACCGTTGGATTCGTTTTGAAAAGATCTTTCTAATGATGTAAATTTTGTGAAGATCCAACGGTTAGATTTTCAGATATGTGTAAATCAAATCTGAAGGAAAACAACGCCACGACCGCGTTATGGCCCGAAGCGTCATTTGAATAAATTGGCTATTTTAAAATAAAAATAGCGATAAATCGTTATAAAATATTATAAATGATATGGATGTGAAATTAGTAACTAACTGAAGGTTGGCTAAGTCGAATGGTTTCTTGGATGTTGATCTGATGTTGGTTTCGGCCTTCGGGGTTAATATTTGGGAAATCGTTCTCTTACTGATTTACGGTTAGTGACCGATGAATTGAAAAGATGCGTATGTGTGTTTGTGTAGCACTTGTTTATTATATACGCGAGTTGTTAAGAAAGACCGGGTTTATCCCATTCTGAATAACTGAATCGACGATAAGAAATCGAAGATGAAGACGGAGGTTGAAGACCAGAAATCTTCACCTCGTTTGGATGGTAACTGATGTCCTGATTGGGAGGCATCCCAAAATATGGATAATGAGTGGTGATCGTCCAGACGTACGTGGAGATCGATGGGGTTTACGAGGTATATAGTGCCTCCAGTTTCGTTCCGACCCAGAACGGACTTGTAAATGGATTATGTGTCTAACATTGGAATTTTTTCTATGTGATTGATAGCCATCAGTTGCATGGTGTGAATTGCCTGTGTGACATGCTAAGATGCAGTGATCAGGGCTTCTGTTGAAAAGCAAAGTCTTGTGATTGATGATCAAAGCACCGCCTGTGTGGCGTAGCTTTGTGTATAACGTGAATTCGCGATCCTCAAACCCCGGTATGAACCAGAAACGGGAGAAAGGACCTCAGGGTGGGCATGCGTTTCTTCCTAGCTAGGGTGGTGTCAGTGACCTACCAGCCCTGACATTTATATCATTTTCACCTATGTGGTTGTTGCTGTTGCGAGGCGCCTCGGTTATATCGGTCGATCCGGGACCGATGGAGTCATTCGTTGGCTCATTTACGCCCTAAAGGGCGGGGAAACGCAGTGTTCATGAATTTTAGTCCACATCGGTGGACCGGCCCTGTCGCTCCAAGGGGCAGTTGCGGCTGTTCCTGAGGCTCGGGCTAGGCAGTCTCGAATTTGGTAAGGACTATCTTTTGCCTTGGTTCATGATGGAAATCCAATTTCCAAATACATGACTGTGTGGTTTTAATTGTGTATATATATATATATATATATGGCGACATGATATATGGTACCCATGCCGTCTATGATTGATAGTTATGATTGAAATTGTTTTCGAAACCTATAAACACTAGTAATAATATTAAATGCTTTTGTTTTATTCGTATCAATCATATTTTGGCCATTATAAGGTAAAACTCTATCCTCCGGTTTGCGTTGCATTGTGTGATGGGAACTGAGTCTTATAATGGCTTCATTTTTACAAAAAGCATTGCAATGTGTAAAAATATTATTTGTTTTAAAGCACTGGAAATCCGATGGAGTAAACCTGTTCCACGAAAGTGGCGTGGTCCTGTGATTAGCCATATTTTAAATATGTTGAGTAGATTTCTCATACCAGTCCCATGACTGAATCGTAGTTTGTTTCACTTTCAAACTCGGGTGCCCCTTTTTCTACACGGGCAGCCTTGTATTCAGGTTTTAGCTGGCTTTCTCTGGATAGCTGGAGTTGAAGATGGATTCTATCATTTATCTCTTTTTATGTTGTTCAGCTCCTATTGTACATTATGTTTGTTTTCCGCTGTAGACATATATGTATAGCTGAACCTTATTTGTACTAAGTATGATCCTGTATACTGTGTAACTCTGATGATTACGTTTATCGAGTATATTCTATTGTGCATTATCTGGTGTATTTATTTATTTCTGTTCTGCTATTATCTGTTTATGTGTTATATTCCAAGGATTACCCTTGCCACCGTCAGTACGGGGTTCGGGGTCGTCTCATTTGGTATCAGAGCTTGGGTTAAGCTTAGCTCTGGTATATAACACATTAGCAAACTCGTCAAAGATAGAACCAGTAGTGTTCTAGGACGAGTAACTCAGTATAGATAGGATCAACAATATCCTAGTATGAGTACACCAGAATCAGAACAACTCGTTAGAGATGGGGTCAGAAGTGCCTCAGAATGAGTCGAGGGTAATATGTTTTTCAATAACGTACTTGTGATTATATATATAACCTGGTTTTAGAAATATGATTTTTGAATAAATAAAGGATATATTTTTGAAAAGCTAAAAACAAATTGCTTGTTGTTTGCATTGTGTGATAGAAGATTGGATTAATTAAATTATGGAAACGATAGTTAATTTAATTAATAAGAGAATGAATGGTAGGATTTATTCGATTAACTCACACATTGAACTGATTTAGAAATAAACAGAAATATATACATGTGCATTATATATGTTTGAACAAGTAAATGGATAGCTGTTGAGTAAAGATTTTATTTGCGTGCCCGACAAATAGGTAAACCTTAATTAGTTGGATGCGAAATATTATTATATCAACTCCTGTGAGTGCCATTGGATGCGGAGTGCTGGTTGTTCTGTGTGTAATAATAAATGTCGCCATGGGATAGTAACAATTAATTTTGAACTACACTGCATGGCATACTTCTCGAAGATAGGCATACTTCCTCATATACCACATAAGCATTTGGAGCTTGTGTGACGAGGTGGAAGATTTACCATACGAGCGAGGGGCTTGTATGGAGATGGCTATATTTTACAGGTTGAACTGATGACTGATAGGACCATATAAAATTTGTAACGATAAATTGCCAGATTAATAAAAACCCCACACGGGTCTGGAGTTGACAATAATCACGTCTCTCTAGTCATTAGATACGGCACATGGATTATTTATTTCCCACACGGGACGAGGTGACGAGGATTTATCCTCTGGAGCAATTAAAATACACACTCCCTCAGGCTTTGACAGGGTGATGAGAATTTATTCTCTGGAGTTATTATCTATACACGCTCCCCTGAAAACACCAGATTATATCACTATAAATATGTGTATGCTTTATAGGATTTATTGGGTGCCTAATACGGCCCAATAAATTTCCAAACCTCTCCCCGTACAAAGGGGGTTATGGCGAAATTTTTCGAAAATTCCGGGTGGTAGCTAAATTTTTGAAGAATTTGAAAATTCTCAGAAACTGAAAAGTTGGAGAATGGAAGCCAGATTGAACGGAGAGTTGATTAATCAAACCACTTTCGACTTTGTTCCTTTTCGGGGACGAAAAGTTTTAAGTGGGGGAGATTGTAACGACCCGGAAAATCTGAACCAATTTAAAATTTTTAAATTGGCTATTTTATGGATTTTAAATATTTAAAATAAATATCTTAAATAATAGCGATGAAATGTATATTTGAATCGATGTTGAAAATGAAAATAATTAATTTGAATTATAAAAAAGGCCTAAAATGGCGCAGTAATTTCTAAATTTGAATTCAAACTTTGACTGACTGTACCGGGTGCAAAACAAAACGGATTTGAGTGAAACCAAAAATATTTAAATCTGTTAGTGAATACCTTTCTAACGAATCTGAAAAATCGAAGTTTCATAGCGGGAAGCAAAAGTTATGGCTAAATGAATTTTCAGAAAGGTCGCTATGGAATTAATATAGCCCGTGAAAATGGTCATTTTGCAAACGACCTCGGAATTCGACGAAACCACTTTTGTTGGATCCGGGATGTCAAATTATTGCTAGGTTTTGAATTTCATAATTTTTGAAGCTGGTATGAGAGCGTGGCAAAGAAAAATGTGTTTTGGTCAATTACAGTTAAATTAGATCGACCATAAATGGGCCATTTTTCAAACGGTCTTAGAATTCGATGAAACTAGTTTTGTTGGGACCGTATCGTCAAAACATAGCTAGATTTATTTTTCTGGAATTTTTCGAATCAGTTTGTGGCCCTCGCAAATTGAAATGTACGTTCAAATCGAATATTGAATGTTTTATATTTTAATTCGAAGGAAAATTGACTGAAACAGTCGAATGGGCCTTCGAAACATATCCCATTGTGTTCAGAATGGGGGTAAAACGCTAGGGACGATAGTCGTTGGGTTTGGATTGGTGTTAGTACGTGAAGAGGGGTATTTTTGGATTTTAAAAATTTATAAATATATAAAAAAAATTGGCCAGAAGTCTTTTTCTCTCTCCCCGACGCTCGCGATAAACAACGGAAAACCCTCCACCGCTTGCTGGCCAATTTCCGGCCACACCACGTCGAACCACCCCCTGCCCCAGTTGAACTTTTTGTAGATCCCTCCACCACCTTCAAATCCGTGTAACCTTCACCCCCATCGTGCTATCTACCTCGAGAACAACCACCACGAAGCTGCGCCGTTTGAGGGGAAAATCCTCCTCCACCAGCAAATCGAGTTCTTCAGGGTGGGCAGCGCCAGGAGCGCCTCTCGGAGCTGGACAACGAGGCGGTGGCTGATCGGTGCGAAGATTCACGGTTTGGAAGAATTTGGTTGACCTAGTTTCGAAGGATTCAGAGAGGTATACGACTATTTTTAATTAAACTATTCTATAGCACTTTAAAGCACTACGGTTTTTGATTTCACTGTAAAAATCATATCTTTTTCGTTTCTTGACGAAATTCAGTGAAACAAGAGACAGTGGACTCATGCGGACGTCTTCTACATTTTAGAAGAGACCGCATATTTTTCTGAGCCTTCTGCTATTTTTGGTGGAGTGGAACCCAATGTGAGATTTCTAATTTATAAACGATATGGAAAACGACGATGTATAAATTATATAGTCGATGTATGCGTTATATAAGCGTTGTACACCTCTTGTATAAGCGTTGTATAAGTTGTATGTTCGATGTATAAGTTATATATGCGTTGTAAAAATTATATATGTGTTGAAATAGAAGTGAAATGCTATATATATACGCCCCTCGTCCACAAACCATGGACGATATTTATTGGTTGTGATTGGTGTGAAAATTGATTGATTGCGAATGGTTGATTGAAATTGTTTGTGGTTGAAATTGATTGATTGTGGTTGAAAAATACCCATTTGTGGTTGAGAAATATTTGGTTGAAACCACATAGGATTTGTTTGAGGAAATGAAAAAAAAATTACATGCCGCCTGCGTGCGAACTAGATGCATGATTCTCCATTGTCAAAAGCTGCGAGGCTTTAAGGTGGAGCGAGGAGCCGTACTAGGGACGGTCCCGGTTTTAACTACCCTGCCGTTATGCTGCCGAAATTTTGAATAATATTCATGTGTTAGAATTATTTTCCTATGTTGAAATTATATTCGTCTGTTGAATAGAAAACCTTCATGTGTTGAATAGAAATTCATTCGTTGAATTGAAATTCATGTGTTGAATGGTATTCGTGTTTTAAATATAAAAACCAACTTTTTATCTATATATACAAACTATAGAAAACCTTCATGTGTTGAATTGAAATTCATCCTTTGAATAGAAATTCATGTGTTGAATGGTATTCATGTTTTAAATATAAAAGTCACCTTTTTATCTATATATACAAACTATAGAAAACCTTCATGTGTTGAATTGAAATTCATCCGTTGAATAGAAATTCATGTGTTGAATGGTATTCGTATTTTAAATATAAAAATCACTTTTTTATCTATATATACAAACTATAGAAAACCTTCATGTGTTGAATTGAAATTCATCTGTTGAATAGAAATTCATGTATTGAATGGTATTCGTGTTTTAAATATAAAAATCACCTTTTTCTCTATATATACAAACTATAGAAAACCTTCATGTGTTGAATCGAAATTCATTCGTTGAATTGAAATTCATGTGTTGAATGGTATTCGTGTTTTAAATATAAAAATCACCTTTTTATCTATATATACAAACTATAGAAAACCTTCATGTGTTGAATCGAAATTCATTCGTTGAATTGAAATTCATGTGTTGAATGGTATTCCTATTTTGAAAGAAATTGTTTTATAATAAAAATCATATTTTTATCATCTATATGAACTATATAAAATAGTCGTGTTTTGAAATAAATTGTTTTACATTAAAAATCACATTTTTATTATATACATGAATTGTTAAAAATAGTGAAGTGTTGAAATAGAAGATAGTTAGATAAAAATATCATTTTTATCAAATGTATGAAAATCATATAGTTTTGAAATCGAAGAATCGATATATATATATATATAAATAGAATTGAAATATATTGAATAACGAAGCTGTAGTTCGTATTTTGAAACCGTGATTTCAAACGATTAGTGCGGGAGATCCGACATCGGATTTTCTCAAAACCGCAACCGCTGGGTTCGCTTTGGAAATATCTTTCCAACGACGCCAACTTTGTAAAAATCCAACGGTTGGATTGTCTGGAATGTTTAATTCAAATTAGAAGAAAAACAACGCCGGAATCGATTATATTTATAAATATATATATAATTATATATATATATATAATTATATTAAATCGAATAACGATGTTGTAGTTCGTATTTTGAAATCGAAACTTCAAACGATTATACCGGGAGATCCGACTGTCGGATTTTCCCGAAACTGGAATCGTTGGATTCGTTTTGAAAAGATCTTTCTAATGATGTAAATTTTGTGAAGATCCAACGGTTAGATATTCAGATATGTGTAAATCAAATCTGAAGAAAAACAACGTCACAGCCGCGTTATGGCCCGAAGCGTCGTTTGAATAAATTGGCTATTTTAAAATAAATAAAAATAGCAATAAATCATTATAAATATTATAAACGAAATGGATGTGAAATTAGTAACTAACTGAAGGTTGGCTAAGTCAAATGGTTTCCTGGGTGTTGATCTGATGTTGGTTTCGGCCTTTGGGGTTAATATTTGGGAAATCGTTCTCTTACTGATTTACGGTTAGTGACTGATGAATTGAAAAGATGCGTATGTGTGTTTGTGTAGCACTTGTTTATTATATACGCGAGCTGTTCAGAAAGACCAGGTTTATCCCATTCTGAATAACTGAATCGACGATAAGAAATCGAAGATGAAGACGGAGGTTGAAGACCAGAAGTCTTCACCTCGTTTGGATGGTAACTGATGTCCTGATTGGGAGGCATCCCGAAATACAGATAATGAGTGGTGATCGTTCAGACGTACGTGGAGATCGATGGGTTTGCGAGATATATAGTGCCTCCAGTTTCGTTCCGACCCAGAATGGACTTGTAAATGGATTGTGTGTCTAACATTGGAATTTATTCTATGTGATTGGTAGCCATCAGTTGCATGGTGTGAATTGCCTGTGTGACATGCTAAGATGCAGTGATCGGGGCTTCTATTGAAAAGCAAAGTCTTGTGATTGATGATCAAAGCACCGCCTGTGTGGCGTAGCTTTGTGTATAACGTGAATTCGCGAGCCTCACACCCCGGTATGAACCAGAAATGGGAGAAAGGACCTCAGGGAGGGCATGCGTTTCTTCCTAGCTAGGGTAGTGTCAGTGACCTACCAGCCCTGACATTTATATCATTTTCACCTATGTGGTTGTTGCTGTTGCGAGGCGCCTCGGTTATATTGGTCGATCCGGGACTGATGGAGTCATTCGTTGGCTCATTTACGCCCCAAAAGGGCGGGGAAACGCAGTGTTCAGGAATTTTAATCCACATCGGTGGACCGGCCCTGTCGCTCCAAGGGGCAGTTGCGGCTGTTCCTGAGGCTCGGGCTAGGCAGTCTCGAATTCAGTAAGGACTATCTTTTGCCTTGGTTCATGATGGAAATCCAATTTCCAAATACGTGACTGTGCGGTTTTGATTGTACATATATATATATATGGCAACATGATATATGGTACCCATGCCGTCTATGATTGATAATTATGATTGAAATTGTTTTCGAAACCTATAAACACTAGTAATAATATCAAATGCTTTTGTTTTATTCGTATCAATCATATTTTGGCCATTATAAGGTAAAACTCTATCCTTCGGTTTGTGTTGCATTGTGTGATGGGAACTGAGTCTTATAATGGCTTCATTTTTACAAAAAGCATTGCGATGTATAAGAGAATTATTTGTTTTAGAGCACTGGCAATCCGATGGAGTAAACCCGTTCCACGAAAGTGGCGTGGTCCTGTGATTAGCCATATTTTAAATATGTTGAGTAGATTTCTCATACCAGTCCCATGACTGACTCGTAGTTTGTTTCACTTTCAAACTCGGGTGCCCCTTTTTCTACACGCGCAGCCTTGTATTCAGGTTTTAGCTGGCTTTCTCTGGATAGCTGGAGCTGAAGATGGATTCTATCATTTATCTCTTTTTATGTTGTTCAGCTCCTATTGTACATTATGTTTGTTTTCCGCTGTAGACATATATGTATTGTTGAACTGTATTTGTACCAAGTATGATCTTGTATACTGTGTAACTCTGATGATTACGTTTATCCAGTATATTCTATTGTGCATTATCTCGTGTATTTATTTATTTCTGTTCTGCTATTATCTGTTTATGTGTTATATTCCAAGGATTACCCTTGCCACCGTCAGTACGGGGTTCGGGGTCGTCTTACAAAACGAATCCAACAGTTCCAGTTTTGGGAAAATCCGACGGTCGAATCTCCCGGTACACTCGTTTGAAGTTTCGATTTCAAAATACGAACTACAGCGTCGTTATTCAATTTAATTTAATTATATTTAGATATATATATATATATATATAATCGATTCTGATGCTGTTTTTCTTCAAATTTGAATTAAACACTCCGAACAATCCAAGTGTTGGTTCTTCACAAAGTGGGTGTCGTTGGAAAGATATTTCCAAGGCGAACCCAACGGTTTTAGTTTCGGGAAAATCCGATGGTCGGATCTCCCGCACTAATCGTTTGAAATCACGGTTTCAGAACACGAACTGCAGCTTCGTTATTCGATATATTTTGATTATTTATATATATATATATATATATATAAATATAATCGATTCTTCAATTTCAAAACCATATTCTTTTCATACATTTGATAAAAATGATATTTTTATCCAACAGACATTTATTTCGACACTTCACTATTTTAACAATTCATGTATATAATAAAAATGTGATTTTTATTGTAAAACAATTTATTTCTAAACACGACTATTTTATATAGTTCATATAGGTGATAAAAATATGATTTTTATTATAAAACAACTTATTTCAAAACACGACTACTTTATATAATTCATATAGATGATAAAAATATGATATTTATTATAAAACAATTTATTTCAAAACATGACTATTTTATATAATTCATATAGATGATAAAAATGTGATTTTTATTAGAAAACAATTAATTTCAAAACACGAATACCATTCAACACATGAATTTCTATTCAACACATGAAGGTTTTATATAGTTCGTATATATATATAATAAAAATGTGATTTTTATTGTTGAAACAATTTATTTAAAACATGAATACCATTCAACACATGAATTTCTATTCAACGAATGAATTTCTATTCAACACATGAATGTTTTCTATAGTTCGTATGTATAAAATAAAAATGTGATTTTTATTGTTGAAACAATTTATTTAAAACACGAATACCATTCAACACATGAATTTCTATTCAACGAATGAATTTCTATTCAACACATGAATGCGGTTTCAACATATGAAAATAATTTCAACAAATGAAAATAATTCTAATACATGAATATTTCAGAAAATTTCGGCAGCATAACGGCAGGGTAGTTAAAACCGGGGCCGTCCCTAGTACGGCTCCTCGCTCTACCTTAAAGCCTCACAGCGACAATGGGGATTTCATGCATCTAGTTCGCACGTAGGCAGAATGTTTATATTTATTTCTTTTTCACAAACTAATCCTATGTGGTTTCAACCAAATAATTCTCAACCACAAACGGGTATTTTTCAACCACAATCAATCAATTTCAATCACAAACAATTACAATCAACCATTCGTTATCAACCAATTTTCACAACAATTACAACCAATAAATACCGTCCATGGTTTGTGGACGAGGGGCGTATATATATATATATATATATATATATATACATATAAGTATTTCACTTCTATTTCAACACATATATAATTTTTACAATGCATATATAACTTATACATCGAACGTACAACTTATACAACGCTTATACGTGAGGTGTACAACGCTTATATAACTCATACATCGACTATATAATTTATACATCGCCGTTTTCCATATCGTTTATAATTCAAAAATCTCACATTGGGTTCCACTCCACCAAAAATAGCAGAAGGCTCAGAAAAATATGTGGTCTCTTCTAAAATGTAGAAGACGTCCACACGAGTCCACTGTCTCTTGTTTCGCTGAATTTCGTCAACATAGCAAAAAGATATGATTTTTACAGTGAAATAAAAAACCGTAGATCTTCAAAGTGCTATAATATAGTTAAATTAAAAACAGTCGTACCTTCTCTGAAATTGTTCAAAACTAGGTTTTGAATTTACGACCAAACCGTGCAACGATTCGTCGATCGGTCACTGCCACGTGGAAGAGGGACGAGAGGCGCACCTGTGCCAGGAGGGGGGAGGCGTTCGATCGCCTGAGGCAGGCGGGGCGGCGGAGAAAACAGACGGAATTTGGCAAGGTGATTCAGGCGAAAAACGAAGCGATAGCGGAGGTGACGGGTATGGATTTAAAGAGGAGGTCGAGAGCTTCAAAAAACCCAACTGGAGCCTGGCTTGAAGATGATCGGAGCGATCGGAATTTGATCGGGAAGTTTTAGAGGGCTTCCGTCGTTTATCGTGGAGGGAGAGAGAATTCACGGGGAGAGAGAAATCTAAGGTGGAATAATGATTTTTTTTTATATTTATAAATTTTTAAAAATCCAAAAATACCCCTTACCTCATACTAACTCCAATCCAAACCCAACGACTATTGTCCCTAGCTAAATACCCCCATTCCGTACACAATGGGATATGTTTTGTAGGCCCATTCGAATATTTCAGTTAGTTTTCCTTCAAATTGAAATATAAAACATTCAATATTTAATTTGAACGTACATTTCAATTTGCCGGGGCCACATACTGATTCTAAAAATTCCCAAAAAATATTTTCTTGCTTCGTATTGACGATACGGTCCTAACAAAACTAGTTTCGTCGAATTCTGAGATCGTTTGAAAAATGGCCTTTTTCTGGTCGATCCAATTTAATAGAAATTGACCAAACACATTTTCCTTTGCCACGCTCACATACTAGCTTCAAAAATTATGAAATTTGAAACCTAACAATAATTTGACATCCCGGATCCGACAAAAGTGGTTTCGTTGAATTCCGAGGTCGTTTACAAAATGGCCATTTTCACGGGCTATATAACTCTATAGCGACCTTTCTGAAAATTCGTTTGGCCATAACTTTTGCTTCCCGCTACGAAACTTCGATTTTTCAGATTCTTAGAAAGATATTCACTAACATATTTAAATATTTTAGGTTTCACTCAAATCCGTTTTGTTTGGCACCCGATATAGTTAGTCAAAGTTTGAATTCAAATTTTGAAACTACCGCGCCATTTCAGGCCTTGTTTATAATTAAGATTAATTATATTCATTTTCAAACTTCGATTCAAACTCACTTTTCGTCGTTATTATTTTAAATATTTATTTTAAATATTTTAAATTCACTAAAATAGCCAAATTAAAATTTTCAAACTGGTTCAGAATTTCCGGGTTGTTAAAGTTCATGCCGTGAACACGATCATGAAGGAGGATGCGAGTTGTTTGTATTGGTGATGGGGTGGAGGTAATTGTGAAGGGGAGGAGAATGGTGGAGATCTCGTGAATTTTCGTGGAGAGTTTCACGAGGGAGAGAGCTTGAAATATTTGGCATGGCACTGGGTATTCTTCCTGGAGGGGGCTCGTATGAAATGAAGAGGAAGAAAGAATTATAATAGTGTTTAAGAGTAATTATACATTATTAATTAAGTTTATTAATGATGTTTAATCTGTTCACACTTATAATATGTATATTTTGTTCATATGAATTCAGATTTAAACAAAATCAGTTGCGTTGAAATTGCGTTGTCGAATGCTACACATAGAAATTAGTTGGGAGTGATTTGGAGCACATGAGAATTTTGTTGAATTTTAAACGTCCGTTTAAAATTGGACAAAATGACGTGAAATCGTTAATTGAAATAAATTGGGAGTTAACTCTTACTCTTTCTGGAATACTTATAAATTTTAAATATTATTATTTCATATAATAATATTCCTGGTTGTTAGTATAAATTGTGTTTTTGCAGGCTTTGGATGATTATTGTTTGGTTGATGATTAATGATATTATATTCCGTTGTCTTAAATAAATTAAATTGCATTATTTATTCATATGCATATATACGAAATAATATTATGAGCTGTGATGCAGGAAAAACAAGTTGGAGGGATCCAATAGGTTCCTCAATATTTTTGTATGTTACTTGATTTCATATTATTTATACCAGTACACCTGCATGCCCGATGAGCGTGTGCATAGATGTATTTGATCAAAGCTGAAATTGAAGTTTGATGAACAACCACAAAGACTGTTTGTGCATATAAAATAAGTAGTTTATTCAGTTTGAACAAAGAAAACAGAGAACATTGAACGTAGTAAAAAAAGGCATAAAGTTAAGCATGGAAAGATAAAAATGTAAGGAAGATAAATGACAAACATGTGGGTCAAAGTTGGAAAGCCAAACAGAGAAACATAAAAATTAAAAACAGCAAGTACATAATATTACGAAATACATGTTATGACAGAATAGAAACTAAGAATGAACAATTGTGGGAAGGAAAATGCATGCAGATCGAACTTGCATGACTATTTAGTTGAATGGGTGGCCAAATATTCTGCCTTATTGTCACCTTTTTGCATGCTGTAGAAGAAAAAAAATGATAAAAATAATTATCATACAAGCATAATAATATGAGATGGTTCATACATGATGTCACGCAACTTATTCATAGTATAATACATGCATTCAGAATATAATAATATGGGAAGTTGAAAATATAAGGAGATACATGCATTCAACTAACATTTAACTTTACACATCCAGTTTAGTACATGAATATGGGTCTGCAACTTGATCTTGAGTTTTCATAAATTTTCTCTGCTGACAAACAATACTGTTATTTGGCAAGCTAACACATGCAATGCAAGCATGATGATACAAAACTTGCAGATCGAAATAAAATGACAGAATACTAATTTTTTAGCAGTAAGCGCTACAACACACGTATAAAGTTGTGCTTCCACATGACCAAAGCAGGCATAAGTAAAAAATGACAGAACTTACTGTATAAATTTGTTACCTACACTTGATTTTGATACTTGACATAATTTCTTGTTGTTTCTTTCGTTGTGTCTCAGCTCAGCTCGAGAAAACCTGGTACAGTGCAGCGATATTTATATAGGGATTAAAGAGAATTTTATCGGCAGTTGTAATGCATTCAAATCTAAAATTTGAAATAGGCGATATTTTCTTGCTGAGTAGAAGGTCTCTGAAATGACCGCATATCAGTGAACAAAATAGAAATACAAATGGATTCTCTTCTTCTGAACGCTGAAAATGTAGGTTTTCAGAAGTATATTCAGTGGCATTTGATTAAAAAAAACGATACCTAAGTTTTTTATTTACACAGGAAAGGTTCAATGTATTCGGTGTAAGCATAGCAGCTTCCATTTTGACATAGTGCAATTTACAGTAATTACCAAAAACAAAAAAAAGAATCATAACTTATTAGTCAAACAATAAGATGAACCATAAATCATAAATTAAAAAAGTTTACCTTTTGATCATTTCATTCTTATCAAAAGACCGTAGCATAGAAAGTAAATCGATCGTTGAATCCAAAAGAGAAAAGGGGAGTAAATCATTGGGAAGGGCCTTTACTGCCACATATCAAGTTGATTGCCTTTATTTATCATTGTCGAATTACTTAAATTATCATGCCTATCCAGAAATGCGTCAGTTGTCATTTATTGAAATAGAAATAGAAGATGACAAATAAAAATCTGACATAGGTAACAAACAATATTTGCTAATTCGTTTTACCATCTACATGTAACAAACCAATGACCAATATTTAGGAATTCAAACATAGAACAATATAGAGGAATTAGGCTGAATAAGTGATAAACATATAACCATTTTACATAGGTGAAAACTAAAATTTGGAAACAACCATAAAATCTATGTAGATTCAACCGCTGAACTGTATTTACGGAATTAGGCTGCTCTTAAATGTGAGGACAACATCACTGAGAAGCGACATTCAATGTACGAATTAAAGTATATGCATTTATATTTTTTCTATTGTAGATTCAGTTTTAAAAAAGATAACGGATCTTATAATAATATTGCGTTTATTAACTAATATAATTGGTGTAATCATATTTACAACATCCTTTTTTGTATAAAAGATAACCAAATTAAATCTATCCTGATGTGGACTTGTTGGTTTATTATATGTATTGATTTGATTTAATGATTCATTGTGTGTTTCTATATATTTTTATGTGCAAAGTGCAAACAAATTGGTGCACATCAACTATTGTACGGTGTGCACCCTTGTGCTCTGTTCGGTAACGCGATCACTGATCCCAGTATAAGAAGCCAGCGTTTATAAGTCGAACTTCTATACCCTAATGAACTCTTAAATAATTTAACAATGGAGTTATATACGTGTGTGTATGCCAACCATGTGTCGACCAAAAAAATTCGAAAGCCGCTCTCACAATAAATATTAAAAACATTGAAGTTATCAATGTATCATGATATGAAGTAACAGAACAAATTCACAATAAATATAAAAAAACATGGTGGTATTCCAAGAACAAATTCACAATAAATATAAAAAAACAAGTGGATAGTCGAAATAGTTGAAATATTTAATAAGGCTCAACTATCATCAGTAGTTTGCAGTTTTTAATTATAGGAGAAATGTGTGTATTAGGTTAAAAGAAATGCAATATAGTCATGGTTATTTGTAAGTGCAATGATAGAAGATTATAATACATAGATTCAACCAAGTAGCAGTTTATTCATAGATCGTTACAAATGGCATACAGAACTGGAAAAAAAGAGAAAAACTTAACAGTTGAGTACAAAGCTTATTGAGAATAGTAAGAAAGATGGAAATGGAAGTTCGAAAATATAAGAAGTAGCCGGATTAGCACGAACGTTGTGCATGCAATTCTGCAGCAATCCTGTCAAATTCTTGAAGTTGAGATTTCACTTCAGGAATATTGACATAGGCATCCCATTCGAAGTTGTCATCGTTATCGACAATAATGTTATTAGTTGGAACTGGGAGAAGATCAACCGATTGATGCGAGGAAACAACATTTTCTGGTTGAGACTGAGAGCTAGTTGGATTGGAGACAATGTTTATGACATCAGATGTAACACAATTCTCTGGATGAAGCTATTTTGTGGAACGCGTGGTTTTACGCATCAATTTTACGTCAGAAGAGGGTACCGATGTGTTATTGAGTTGTTGTGAAGCTTTAGGCTAGTTGAGGTGGTAGTTGAAAGTCAGTACATATTAACGAAAGTGGAAGAATAAAAAAAGCAATTTTAAAGACATACGTTTGTCATGTTAGTCGTAGGAAAGAAGTGTGCTAGTAAGGTAGCAGAAAGAGGATGTGAAGAAATATGGACGTGGGAGTATGTATTTATAGTAGTAGGTTAGACAGTGTATTCCCACAAAGTTTTTGACTTGGTTACGAAAAGCAGCTATAAAGTAATAGATCAGGAGAAATAGTAGGAGAAAGAAGGGAATCACCGAGTGGCCTAAGTAAAACAGAAAAATAAAAAACACGATGATGCAATGAAATAAAACACAAATAGGTGAATTAGCTCATGGTTGTTTAAAAACCGACGTAGAAGTCATTTAAAAAAAAAAGATAAACCATAACTTAAAAATAGACAGAAAGGCAATGTAGTTGAATTAGAAAGAGGGAGAAGGAGAGGAAAACCGTAGGAGGACCTTGTGTTTTTGTAATTAAAGTTGATTGTTCGGATGTAAACAACTTTGAAATAAGTTGGAGAAAATCTAATTTGAGTACAGTCGTTGATAAGGTATAAACAGTAGTAGTGCCGAGTAGTAACTATAAAGAAGTACATATCATTGAAAAATGTATACACGAAAGAAATTTTAGCATTCGTACCTTGTTCAAACTTAGAACATGGACGTGAAAGAATCTGTATTCATGTTTTCTTTGCCAAATCAAGTAATGGACACTGCTGTGAAAGTCTAAAATGTATAGTTCCAGTATAATTATAAAAAAAATAGTTAGAATAAAGTGAATTACAGAGTGAAAAAGGATAAAAAAAAGAATCAACATGAATAATTGATAGTTTTAGGAAGAAGGACTACAATTTTCGCGCCTACCTATGCTGTTGTCTAGTTGATCAATTTAAAGCCCAGGCTTAGGCTGCCTCAAAAGTAGTATAGCCTCCCCTTTTTCCTCAAGGAACTTCGGTGCCCATATTTCATGCGATACTCAAGCTCTCTCTTCATCTATAGCTCAGGCTGATGCCCGTTAAATCATTTTGTGAACATGCAGAAATGTGAAGATGAGAATTAAGTAGAATCGACATTAAAATGGTTGCATGTACCATTATACTGATGGTTGCATATACCATTACACTGTTTAAAAATAGAGTTGAAGCATCAAAATATATTCAACAGTAAAGTATGTATGTGTTAAAAAATACATTTACAAAGCTTAATTAGTTTTCATGCTAATAATTAGAACTTCTCAACTATCAATATTAAAGAAACAAAATAAAAACTTGTAGACTTAATGCAACAGTAAATGTGGAAATGTTTATTAAGATTAACTTGTAATGTTATGTTAGAAAAGGACAGTTGTATTGGTGATAACATGAAAAACTACTTCCGAAAATGCATCGTTTTGTTTGAAAATTTCATTTGTAATGGCAGATGAGCACATAAAAGCCAATCATGAAGACAACTAAGTTGAGAATCTGGTGTCCTAGTCAGTAGGTGTGCAAGGAGTAAATTAAAAAAATGATGATGAAGAAGAATTTTATCTGAATATAGCTTTCAGTGTGTACCTTGTTTAATATTTATGTTATGCCTCCGACGGCTAAAACTATGCAGCACCACTTAGCTGTGAGATCCACCATGTGAAATATGTGGAGAAGGTGCTAGTAAATGTCCTAACACCCCTAGTTGTTTGTTCATATTCCTGTGAAAACTTTTGATGCAAACAATTAAATGCATTAGTAGTTACAAAAAGCAGAGAAATAATCAAAAAAAGCACAGAAGAGTCGCAAAGTATCGTGTTGTAATCTACATAGCTAAGCATGTGTTTTCAAATATACAGATGCATGCAGGATATGTTGATAGGTGAAAAAAATATGAAAGCAGATTGTAAAATGGTGAAAAGAAACAGTTGAGCACAAATAAAAGATAATAGTATTTTGGCAACATGAACAGTGTAGTAAAAAGCGGACATAAAAATAACATGTGAGTGAGAAGTAGATAGCAGGGAAAATAAATATAATGTAATATTAATAAAAAATAAACAGTATCTGATGTTGAATGTCCAAAGGAAGATATCAGGGATTGCGTCAGTGTGAAGTCAGCATAACTAGGAAGCAGGCAGAAGGATGTGAAGAAGATAAGAATGTATGACTAAGAAATGGAAATGTGAATTAAAAAGAAAGGGAATAATACCATAAACTTAAATTAAGGGAAATAGGTTACCTTGTTTCCTCTCCTCCTTTATCCGGGCTGGAGACCGGCATTTAGATGACAAAAGCACCGTAGATGGCGAGGTTAAAAACGGTGCAAGGGATTTTACGATGTGTAGATGTATTGTAGTTTTTGAAATAATCATGTTAGGTAGTTGGCATACGTGAGTTGATGAATAATTTTTACATATCATAAAATCCCTTGTATGCATTTTTATTACTACGGGTTTGATTAATAATGTAAATTGAGGTTGATTAATAAGATAAGGTTAATTAATAAGTTGAGAACAAGCTAACAGAACATTAGTGTAGACTACGTTTTTGGTGTGTATACCTGCTCGGCGATGTAGTTTTCCATTTTTAACCAAAATTTTCATTGATGTACTTGAAATTCCCTAAGATAAAGCAACGTAAAGTTGTCTGTGGGTGAAAACGTGATCAAGAAGATAAATTCCAGCATATGGAATGGTTTGGCCCTGTGATTTGTTAATAGTTAAAGCGAAAGCTAAACGTATGGGGAATTGTTTTCGGATTAGGCTAAAAAGAAGCTTTAAGTTTTCAGAAGGTTTTAGTGGTATTCTTGGAATAAATACTCTTGTACCATGAAATTGACCAAATGAAATTTCAGCGTCAATAACGTTTCTGTGAAAACCTCTACATAATAGTCTCATGCCATTACATAATCCAATACGTGGATCCAAATTTCATAGTAACATAATTGGAGATCCAATTTTTAGAGTTAATTTATGTGGTGGCATACCACCTGGAGTTAGTGAGTTGAGAAATTCTGGTTGATATAAGTTATTTGTGTCATCCTCAACTCTATCAAAGAGTAATAGATGTGTTCATTACCGGAAAATTCAGTTATGATCATGTTATTAATTTCATTTGTTGTTTCGTTACGAGGTGATAATATCTCTCTATTTAATATATAGCTTATTTTGCGTAAGATGTTCGCAATCAACGTATGTAAAGAACTTGTATCCTCCCATGCTATAACAACATCATCAGGTAGTCTAATAATATCATTTTGTATGGTGCTTTCGGTTCCATTTCCAACTCGTAGGACAAAATCAGCATAGTACATATCATTTCGTGCTCTCATATTAGTTGTTAAACGAATTACTTTAACGGAGGACCACAAATACGATCATAGTATACATGCATCAGTTGTTTGAGCTCTAGTTGCTCCTTGAACAACCGGTAAAACTTGACGAAAATCTCCTCCTAGGATAACAATTTTTCCACCGAAAGGAATATCAATAGAGGTCAAATCTCTTAATGTTCTGTCCAACGCCTCAAATGCGTGATGGTGAGCCATGGTTGCTTCATCCCAAAGTAAAACAGTCGCAATAGCTAGAAGTTTTGCAGTATCAGGTTGCTTAGAAATATGGAAGGTGGATGCATAGTCTAAGTTAATAGGAATCTTAAAACGTGAGTGTGCAGTTCTACAACCGGGTAAAGCAATAGAAGTTATCCCAGAAGTGGCGGTTGCAAGTGCAATAAGACCTTGATTTCGTAGATGAGCTAAAAGCGATTTGTATAAAAAAGTTTTTCCCGTACCTCTAGGACTGTCAATAAAGAAAATGGAGGGGTTTTTACAATTTACTGATTCTAAAATCATATCAAATGCCGCCTTTTGTTCATTATTTAAAGCATTAATTGAGTGCAAATCATATGGTGATACAGGTATTGCTTGTTCATCTAAAATTAGCATTGGAATAACATGGTTTTCTTGTAAGCGTAGCAATTTATGTGGTAAATCGTAATCGTAAATTGTTTTGTTATGCTATTTTAAAAGATTGTTAATATCTGATAGGCATCTGTTGGTTACAAAAGCATTTGGGACGAAGGAAGAAGATGTAGGCTGATAATCTTCAATTAAAAAAGGCAAAAACTGTTCCTATATTTAACATACAGCACATAGTTCACAATAAATTAAAATAGTTACAAGTAAACGTCTTATAGCTTTGGGCACGTGAGTATTTGAAGCATCAATTAAATAGTCGTGAATACTATTATCATTTTCCAGCAGGCCTCTATGCTCGACAACTTGTTTGAATGTGGGATATTGAGTTCCGTTAACGGTTTTTAAGTTATCAAAAGACACGGGACCTCTAACTGGGTTAGAAGTAAACGTAAGTAGAAACGATCGCCTTCGGTTGGAGATATGGTATAAATCTGACCAATAACTTTACGATTTTGAATTCTAGGTATCCATTTTTTCGGAGTGGAGTTCCACCAATAATGTTCTGGAATTTCGTGATATAGATATTGACATGCTTCTTGATTACATGAGTTTAGTTTGAAATAACCATGAGCATAGTTTTAGTTCTATGTTCATCAGTTAAGATGGTCTGTAAGCTTTCATGTGGTTGAAAATTAAGTTGTTGCATATTAGGTAGATATATTTGTAAGCTAATAACTGATGGACACATGTTGCTAAGTTGAAACTTAAAGATTCGCCATAGTGACTCAGATGCACAATTCCGTCTAGCACTAATGAATTGAGAAATTTCATCATTGTCATTAACTGTAGAAGATAGTTCCATAAAGATGTGATCCGATCCTTATAAACGTATTTATAAAGATATTTTACCGATTAAATACTATAGCAAACTTCAACATTTATATGACAGTCGTATTTTAGCACTAAATATGGATTATAAGGAATAACCCAACGGTTGTCGATTGTTGTGTTAGATGTTTGATTTTGTAAAGGCATTTCGCGTCTTCTGTAAATGAGGTATGAATCATTACCTTTTATGGTAGAAGGGGCAAAAGATTTTGGAAAACCTCTTTTACATATTTTGTCTTTCATGCAATTAGCATGAGGGTTGATACGACCGCATGGATGATGAATCATATATTTCATAACAATAGTATACAAATTAGGTTCTGCATTTTAGTTTGGTATTTCTGCTCTAACTATAGAATCATAAGCATCAGGACTGCTAAGTTTGTCGGTTTCATGAAGAATAATTAGAATATGGGAGTGTGGCAGACCCCATTTTTGGAGCTCAATTACGTGAACATGTGCAATGACTTTCCATAGGACATGCTTGTCAAATAGATCTTGTTTAAGTTGTTCTAGTTTTGCACGGAAAACTCTAGTTGTTAAATCAGGTCGGTCGAAAGGTTGTTGAAAGGGTAGCAACTCTCGAGTTATTTCTACCCAATTAGGATTACATGTTATAGTGATAAATAAGTCAGGCTTTTCCATACCTTCGTACTATTGCCATTGCGTCTTGATAGCGTTGATGCATGTCGTGAGGGCTACCAACATGAGAGGATGGCAAATTCCTTAATGTAGTAAAAGTGAGTACGTAATTGAAGTACATAGCGTGGATGTTGGAAAATAAGAGCAGAAGGTGCTTACTGGCACTTGTCTCCCCTGTTGCGAGAGCATCTTGTAAACCCTGATATAAATCAGCTTGAATAGTATTCTGATGGTCGCGAATATATCAAAGCCGCATAGTTTCAATTTTGACGAAAGTGTCAACAACAAATTGCTGAGGTAGACGACCACCATGAAGTAAAAGAGACATCGACAAAGGTAGTATCTACATAAGAAGAATAGAATAGTGTGAACTATGGATGAGATGAAGCGTATGTGTGGAAGAAAATAATGTGTACTGGTTTAAAAAAAAATATACCTGTAACAAATGAGAGTAGTAAGCTCTACAACTGATTATGTTGTCACCTGAATTATGGATATTTATGTCCCAACATTGTTCACCAAATGGAAATAGAAGAGGATATTAACGAAGACAATAGAGCCATTAGAGTGTGAACACGTTTTTATCATATTTAGCATGCTTTGTCATTATCTACTAGCCGTTAGGCTCATGCATACTTGGTATATTTAATACTAGCCGTTATGCTCATACATATTTGATATATTTTGTACTAGCCGTTGGGCTCATAGCACTATATATATGTGCTCTTTGTATCATGTTTTGCATCAATAAAAATTGCAATTGTTCCTCTCTAATAACTCTCCTCCTCATCCCTTAATATGGTATCAGAGCCAAATTGCCGTAAGGATTAATCATCAAGCAGAAAATTGTTTTTGTTTTATGGCCAACAACAATGAAGTAACCTCCGCTGTTTCAGGAAGTATGGGGTACAGTGCTCCACCTAACCATCATGACCTGATTAAACCAAAAAGCCAAATTATCACCACATTTCTAGACGAAGACAATTACATTCTATGGAAATATCAAGTAGAGATCGCTTTAAGAGGGTATGATTTACTGCAGTACATTATTGGGACAGTAACAGTCCCACCAGTGACGATAACCAATTCGGAAGGAGAAATTGTGCCTAACACAGACTACACAAAGTTTCAAAAACAAGACAGCCTCCTCTCCTCATGGCTCCTATCGTCAGTAAGTTCGAATTTATTATCACAAATAGTTGGATGTAGCACGTCTTATGAAATATGGAAAACAGTTGCACAAATTTTCTGTAACGGCAAGGAATTTCGCTCGATCTGAATCGATCATTAAACCGACTAAGACCGTTCGAAACCCCTGATCGTTTGAGAACAGGACAAAATAGAACGCATACAGAAGAACATTTCATTGTTATTACAACAATTCCATAAGATACAAGAATATACAGAGTATAAATGAATAAATACATTCGACAAATATCAGAGATTACAATAAATTACATAGCAGCGGAAAAATATACAAAATACAACTGAAAGTGATACACGGATATAGAGCTTTCCGAGCATCGTTCCAGCTGTAAATCAGGACTCTATGAATATAAATCTACAAAACCAAAACTACTAGCTGCCCGTGTGGAAAATAGGGGCACTCAGAGTTTAGGTTAAAACAATAAACTCCAGGTCAGTCATGTGACTGGTGTGAGAACTAAAACAGTTATTAATATTGGTTTTAAAGTTAGGTAAATCAAGGGACCACGCCGTATAACACGGAACGGGTTTCCTCCCAAGAATACTAGTGAATATAACAAAACAACGCAATGCTTTTTGGAAAAATGAAGCTATTATAAGACCCAGGTCCCATCACACAATGCAACTCAAGCCGGAGGATAGGGTTTTCCCTTATAATAGCCAAATAATGCTTGATACGTTTAAAACAAATCATTTGATACTATCATAGGTGTATAGTGTCAAAACATTTTCAATCATAAATATCAATCATAGACGGCATGGGTACCATATATCATGTCGCCATACTAGTTCTACAATTCAAACCGCAATATCATGTATTGGAAATTGGATTACCGTCATGAGTCGAGGCAAGGGACAAGCTCCTCTCCGCGTTCGAGACACTCTAGCAAATGCCTCAAGACCCCACTATGATCCTTGGATCTTCAGGGCCGGTCCTCTCTTACTTTTGAGGATTGGCAATTCCTGAACACACGTTTCCCGGTCCTTACAGACCTATATCCGAGGCGCATCGCATTCCAACAACCACACAAGTGAAAAGTATATAAATGTCAGGGCTGGTAGGTCACTGACACCACCCTAGCTAGAAAGAAACGTCGTGCTCTCCCTGCAGTCACTATCCCGTTTTTGACCCATACCGAAGTGTGAAGCTCGCGAATTCACGTTATACACAAAGCTACACCACACAGGCCGTGCTTTGATCATCAACCACAAGACTTTGCTTTTCAGCAGGAGCCTTGATCAATTGCCACTTACGCGTGCCACACTGGCAATTCAGTCCATGCGACTGATGTCCATCGATATACAACCTCTGAGCTCGTACGTCTCAGAGAAGGGCGTTAAGCAAGAGAATAAATTCTCCGCCGCCAAACAGATGTATATTTAACAGAGATCAATCAACACAGAATAAAATCCAATGTCAGACACACAATCCATTTACAAGTTCGTTCTGGGTCTGAACGAAACCGGAGGCACTTTCCTCGCATATCCATCGATCTCCAAGTACGTCTGGACGATCACCAACTGTTCCCCTCATCTTGGGTGTACAGCCCAATCAAGATCATCAGTAATCACCCAAATGATGTGAAGACTTCTGGTCTTCAACCACCGTTTTCATCTTCGACATCTCGTCGAATCGGTTATCCAGGATGGGTATAACCCGGCCTTTCTGAATAACCCACGTATATAATAAACAAATGTTACACAAACACAACGAACGCCTCATTCCAATTCAGAATATTCTTTTATTCATAAAATCACATTCTTAGGGAAAGGTTCCCATTAATTTTATCCAAGATAAATTCTTCTAAATTTATTCTTTAATCCTCCTTTGGATATCATTTCTAACTAGTCGGGATTAACGAACCACACCGAAGTAATTATTTATTTTATTTCCCAATCCCAACCTATATATCCCATGGAGAAAACTGGTAATACTCCACATCTAACACCACGGTGTTATCGGTAAAATTAATTACCATTTCACGTTCAAATCTAATTAAAGATTTAACTATCGCTTTGGAGCAAAACTGGTGGTACTCCATTCTCGATCACCTTTCAGATTTGAGAATTTAAATAATCAATTCACTTTTTCAATTTAATTAAAGATTCATTAAAACTCCACTTAGTTTTAATCTTTTCAAAAATCAACATCCCGCCTTTAACTGGGTTAAAGAACCAATGTCATCTAAAACACTATTCACAATAAACCCAAATCATATTTGATATTAAATCCAAGGCTCTGAATAGAAAATATATCGGCTTATATTCAATATCAAATTCTGAAACCAACAAATATCGTATTGGAAATAACGATAAAAAATATATCTTTCAAATCCCCATAACAATATTTGTATAGTCACGAAATCCAACATCGAAATATTCCGAAGATAATTTCGATTCAACTCCCGTCCAATCCACGTATTGGGAATATTGATTATTTTTAAAATCACTTTCAAATTCAATATTTTTATTTATTAAATAAATTGATTTTAATTCAAGTTCAAAACTAGTTCATTTCGATAAAAATCTATTTTTATCTTTTCAAATGTGGAATTTTTCATCCCTGTTCTTTCCAATTCACATATTATGATTTTACACAAATTATTAATATTTTTAATAATTTTATCAAGGCCCGTACAGTCGATTTCCAACAACGGCCATCGAACTGCACTTACAACAACCTTTTCTAAATTTGATTTGGACATAATTCCAAATCCAACCGTTAGATTTCAAATTTCTAATATTCATTGGAAATCTCTTTTCGATACGAACCAAACGGTTCCGGTTTTAGGAGAATCCGACGGTCGGATCTCCCGCAACGTCAATTTGAAGTTAATGGTCGAAATTCACGAACTGCCGCGGCGCGGCGCGTTCTATTCAGGCCATTATATATAATATATATATATATATATATATATATATTTCGTCGATTTCCTTTTAAAACGTATTTTATAAATCGCTTTAAATTCGTTTTCAAAACCATTTCAACTTCATCTTCAATTTCAAATCGATTTGATTTCCATTCAATTCGAATTCATTTCAATTCAATTTCAGTTCGTTTTAAATTTCATTCAAAACGATTTCAATTCGTTTTTAACTCAATTTCAATTTAATTCAATTTCAATTAATTTCTAATTGATTTGAATTCAAATTCACTTTCTATTCAATTCGAATCGAATTCATTTTCTATTCGATTCGAATTCATTTCAAATTGATTCAATAAAATTTCAATTTGAATTTTAATCTAATTTAATTTGAATTTCATTTCAAAATATTAAATTTTGAAATCACTTTTCAATATTCATTATAAAACGAATAAAATCGATATAAATATCGTTCACGTCAAAATAGCGCAACTCTAATCAACACGGCTTTATATATTTCAAAAACTTCTTTATTTTATGCAACAAATGAATATTTATTCCATTCAACACATGAATCTATATTTCTTTCAACACACGACTAATCTCCACACATGAGTACTGTCAACACATCACTATTTTTGTTATGTAAAATATTTTATAAAATTATGGTATCTATCGTTTGATTTTCAATTAGACTTCAACCGTAAGGTAGTTCTAATTTTAAATATGATAAAGATGTAAATTTCATTGTATAAAATATTTCACTCAACACATGAACATCGTCAACACATGACTATTTTTATATTCAACACATGAATTTTCTTTTATAATATTCATTGTTGTCCCGATTGGAATGAGGCCCAATCAATCACCATATAACGTTAATTATATGGATTCCATACAACACATGTATATAATAGCATTGATAAACAATCAACCATCATCCAAAGTGCACCACACAACTGCATAAGAATCAAATATAAATAATCGACGCTTACACAGTCTTTCGACCAATCGATCGACAATAATTAAATAATTGGGATTAGTGTACGCCAAATATCATCCCAACACTCGTGTGGGGTTTCAAATCAACAAACACACATTTTTGTTTGTGCAGTTGGGCGATGTGTAAAATTTATCGACCCAATCAATATTTGTCAAATCAGTGGATATAAACAAATCGGCCGATTTGTTTATAAATATTTATTTATTCACTTTCACGTTAAAAATTATATTTTTAACGATAAAATATTTTTAACTATATGAATATTTTATTTCCTTTCGACACATTAATTTATATTATAGATTTCACATCAACAACACAAACAAATTTCACAACACAAAAAACAAGCATACAAGTCATCCATGGTCTGTGGATGACGGGTGTCGGGTGCTGCTAAGCACCGTCTGCATCCTAGTATATATATATATATATAACTAGAAAAAGGAAATTTGAGTGAGAAGTTCTCACCAATAGCTATTCCAACTCCACGACACTTCATTTATAGAAATCTTCGTCGTTCTCGCCTTTTTGTCACTTTCGTTGCCCGTAGCCACTACATATATAAAAATCGAATTTTTACCTTGCTATTCAATATATAAAAATCGAATTTTTACTTTGCTATTCAATATATAAAAATCGAATTTTTACTTCGCTATTCAATATATAAAAATCGAATTTTTACTTCGCTATTCAATATATAAAAATCGAATTTTTATAGTTGCCTTTCAATATATAAAAATCGAATTTTTACTTTACTATTCAATATATAAAAATCGAATTTTTACTTTGCTATTCAATATATAAAAATCTAATTTTTACTTCGCTATTCAATATATAAAAATCATATTTTTACTTTGCTATTCAATATATAAAAATCGAATTTTTACTTTGCTATTCAATATATAAAAATCGAATTTTTACTTCGCTATTCAATATATAAAAATCGAATTTTTACTTCGCTATTCAATACATAAAAATCGAATTTTTACTTCGCTATTCAATATATAAAAATCATATTTTTACTTCGCTATTCAATATATAAAAATCGAATTTTTATAGTTGCCTTATACGGATAAAAATTCTATTTTTATACCATTAATATATAGATAAAAATTATATTTTTATCACGCTATTATTTATATAAAGATTTCGCCCCTTTTTTTTTAAAAATAAATGTTTCGCCTTTTCATTTTTAAAAATCTTGCCTTTTCATTTTTATTTATCTTGCCTTTTCATTTTTAAAAATCTTACCTTTTCATTTTTTTTAAAATCTTACCTTTTCATTTTTATTTTTAACCATGAAATTCATATAGCAAGAAAAATAAAAATAAACTAATTAAAACTTACAGTGGGTTTCGGTGGTCTTCGATGCAGGCGAAGGAGGAAGAAGGGGTGGAGGAGGGTGCGGATGGGGGGGGGGGGGGGGTTGTCTGTCGCGGTCAACTCGATCGAGTGGGGGAGGGGGTTTGTGGGTTGCGTCGGGTGGCTCCACGAGGAAGGAGGAGGAAGATGGAGAGGGCGCGGCAGCGTCGCTGGGGGGGGGGGGGGGGGAGGGGGTGAGGGGCGCGATGCGGTGGCGGCGGCGGCTCACCCCCCCTCCCCCCCCCGTCGCCCTTCTTTCTTTCTTTTTTTGTTTATTTGAAATTGATTTCTGATTTAATCGGGGGGGGGGGGGCAACGGGTTTTAAGGAGAGGGTTTTCTTTTTTTTATTATTTAATTATTTTATTTTCCACCAAAAACAACTTTTATTTTCGACCTCTAAACGAGGCCCACCGCCTGTCGTCCATAGCGTTTTACCCCCATTCCGAACACAAGGGTATATGTATCGTAAGCTGATTCGATCGTTTCGATCAGTTTTCGTCAAAATCAACATATAACTCTATATATTGAATTTAAACACACATTTCAATTTACCGGGGTCACATACTAACTCGAAAAATTCCAGAAAAATAATTTCTAGCTTCGTATTGACGATACGGTCCTAACAAAACTAATTTCGCTGAATTCTGAGGCCGTTGGAAAAATGGCCATTTTCCAGTCGATTAAAATCAACTAAAACTGGTCAAACGCGTTTTCCTTTGCCACGCTCACATATTGATTCGAAAAATTATGAAATTTGGAATCTAGCAATAATTTGACATCACGGACCCAACAAAAGTGGTTTCGTCGAAATCCGAGGTCGTTTGCAAAATGCCCATTTTTAAGGGCCTTAATTCCATAGCGACTATTCAGAATATTCAACTGGACATATCTTTTGATTCCCGCTATGAAATTTCAATTTTTCGGATTCGTTGGAAAGATATTCCCTATTAGATCCTAATGTTTTTGGTTTCACTAAAATCCGGATTGTTTTGCACCCGGTATGTTCAATTGAAGTTTGAAATCGAATTATCGAACTACAGCGCCATTTTCAATTCTATTTTATAATTATATATAATTATTTATATTCTAACGACGACGTATATAATATACACGTTCGAATTATATTCAAAATAAATTTCTCGTCGATTTTATTTAAAATAATTCATTTTAAATATTCAAAATTCGCTAAAATTGCCAAAATAAAATTTTTAAACTGACCCAGATTTTCGGGTTGTTACAATCTCCCCCACTTAAAACTTTTCGTCCCCGAAAAGGAACAAAGTCGAAAGTGGTTTGATCAATCAGCTCTACGTTCGATCTGGCTTGCATTCTCCAACTTTTCAGTTTCTAAGAATTTCCAAATTCTTCAAAAATTTGGCTAACACCCTAAATTTTCGAAAAATTTCGCCATAACCTCCCCTGCACCGGGAGCCACGGGAAAATCCCGAAATTTCCATATAGGCCTTTTGATCTCAAAAAGAAAATGAAAAAGCCAAGCGGCCAGCCAATAGGCTCATAAAATCATCATCACCCAAACAAAACAGTAAATTATATTAAACATGTACCTATTTGTCGGGCTAACAAATTTTATTCTTCGGCTCTAGCCTCCTTGCTATGACCTGATCAATGTAAGTACATGTATATGAAAGCAAATGTGACCAATTTTCAATACAATTCAATATTTGGTTCAATTAGGCTAAATGACTAAAAATTATCAAACAAATAAACAAACAACACAAACAACGCAAACATCAGTCAATTAGTGAATTAGAGTTTCAAATTCATAATTTTGATATATATAATGAAAATCATGTTTTGATGCCAATACACAACCATAAGTTTATCTATATAAGTTTTGGTTCTCACACCAGTCTAATGGAAATTTATAGAAATCCCACCTTTGTCACTCGAATATAAATACTAATGATGATGCACCATCATCAGAATCATCCCCGGATGTCTAGAATGTGATTCTATATCTATCCAGTATATTAAAACTTCGAATATACGTTAATGACGCGTATATGCAAAATCTTTATATACTAGATTGTCCATATTCAAAATAAATAAATTATTCAAATACGTATAAAACGATTTAAATTTTCAAAACAAAATTGTTTTCATTTGAAAAATATACTCTTCACACTCGTTCTAGGATACTACTGATCCTATCTCTAACGAGTCATTCTAATTGGATATTACTAATCCAATATCTGATGAATTCTTTCGTATGGTTCTAATGTGTCTTGTTCTCGAGCTCTGTAAACCAAAGCTCTGATACCAACTGTAGCGGCAAGGAATTTCGCTCGATCTGAATCGATCGTTAAACCGACTAAGACCGTTCGAAACCCCTGATCGTTTGAGAACAGGACAAAATAGAACGCATACAGAAGAACATTTCATTGTTATTACAACAATTCCATCAAATACAAGAATATACAGAGTATAAATGAATAAATACATTCGACAAATATCAGAGATTACAATAAATTACATAGCAGCGGAAAAATATACAAAATACAACTGAAAGTGATACACGGATACAGAGCTTTCCGAGCATCGTTCCAGCTGTAAATCAGGACTCTATGAATATAAATCTGCAAAACCAAAACTACTAGCTGCCCGTGTGGAAAATAGGGGCACCCAGAGTTTAGGTTAAAACAATAAACTCTAGGTCAGTCATGTGACTGGTGTGAGAACTAAAACAGTTATTAATATTGGTTTTAAAGTTAGGTAAATCAAGGGACCACGCCGTATAACACGGAACGGGTTTCCTCCCAAGAATACTAGTGAATATAACAAAACAACGCAATGTTTTTTGGAAAAATGAAGCTATTATAAGACCCAGGTCCCATCACACAATGCAGCGCAAGCCGGAGGATAGGGTTTTCCCTTATAATAGCCAAATAATGCTTGATACGTTTAAAACAAATCATTTGATACTATCATAGGTGTATAGTGTCAATACATTTTCAATCATAAATATCAATCATAGACGGCATGGGTACCATATATCATGTCGCCATACTAGTTCTACAATTCAAACCGCAATATCACGTATTGGAAATTAGATTACCGTCATGAGTCGAGGCAAGGGGCAAGCTCCTCTCCGCGTTCGAGACACTCTAGAAAATGCCTCAGGACCCCACTATGATCCTTGGATCTTCAGGGCCGGTCCTCTCTTACTTTTGAGGATTGGCAATTCCTAAACACACGTTTCCCGGTCCTTACAGACCTATATCCGAGGCGCCTCACATTCCAACAACCACACAGGTGAAAAGTATATAAATGTCAGGGCTGGTAGGTCACTGACACCACCCTAGCTAGAAAGAAACGTCGTGCTCTCCCTGCAGTCACTATCCCGTTTTTGACCCATACCGAAGTGTGAGGCTCGCGAATTCACGTTATACACAAAGCTACGCCACACAGTCCATGCTTTGATCATTAACCACAAGACTTTGCTTTTCAACAGCAGCCTTGATCAATTGCCACTTACGCGTGCCACACTGGCAATTCAGTCCATGCGACTGATGTCCATCGATATACAACCTCTGAGCTCGTACGTCTCAGAGAAGGGCGTTAAGCAAGAGAATAAATTCTCCGTCGCCAAACAGATGTATATTTAATAGAGATCAATCAACACAGAATAAAATCCAATGTCATACACACAATCCATTTACAAGTTCGTTCTGGGTTTGAACGAAACCGGAGGCACTTTCCTCGCATATCCATCGATCTCCAAGTACGTCTGGACGATCACCAACTGTTCCCCTCATCTTGGGTGTACATTCCAATCAAGATCATCAGTAATCACCCAAACGATGTGAAGACTTCTGGTCTTCAACCACCGTTTTCATCCTCAACATCTCGTCGAATCGGTTATCCAGAATGGGTATAACCCGGCCTTTCTGAATAACCCACGTATATAATAAACAAATGTTACACAAACACAACGAACGCCTCATTCCAATTCAGAATATTCTTTTATTCACAAAATCACATTCTTAGGGAAAGGTTCCCATTAATTTTATCCAAGATAAATTCTTCTAAATTTATTCTTTAATCCTCCTTTGGATATCATTTCTAACTAGTCGGGATTAACGAACCACACCGAAGTAATTATTTATTTTATTTCCCAATCCCAACCTATATATCCCATGGAGAAAACTGGTAATACTCCACATCTAACACCACAGTGTTATCGGTAAAATTAATTACCATTTCACATTCAAATCTAATTAAAGATTTAACTATCGCTTTGGAGCAAAACTGGTGGTACTCCCATTCTCGATCACCTTTCAGATTTGAGAATTTAAATAATCAATTCACTTTTTCAATTTAATTAAAGATTCATTAAAACTCCACTTAGTTTTAATCTTTTCAAAAATCAACATCCCGCCTTTAACTGGGTTAAAGAACCAATGTCATCTAAAACACTATTCACGATAAACCCAAATCATATTTGATATTAAATCCAAGGCTCTGAATAGAAAATATATCTGCTTATATTCAATATCAAATTCTGAAACCAACAAATATCGTATTGGAAATAACGATATAAAATATATCTTTCAAATCCCCATAACAATATTTGTCTAATCACGAAATCCAACATCGAAATATTCCGAAGATAATTTCGATTCAACTCCCGTCCAATCCACGTATTGGGAATATTGATTATTTTTAAAATCACTTTCAAATTCAATTTATTTATTTATTAAATAAATTGATTTTAATTCTAGTTGAAAACTAGTTCATTTCGATAAAAATCTATTTTTATCTTTTCAAATGTGGAATTTTTCATCCCAGTTCTTTCCAGTTCACATATTATGATTTTACACAAATTATTAATATTTTTAATAATTTTATCAAGGCCCGTACAGTCGATTTCCAACAACGGCCATCGAACTGCACTTACAGCGACCTTTTCTAAATTTGATTTGGACATAATTCCAAAACCAACCGTTAGATTTCAAATTTCTAATATTCATTGGAAAGCTCTTTTCGATACGAACCCAACGGTTCCGGTTTTAGGAGAATCTGACGGTCGAATCTCCCGCAACGTCAATTCGAAGTTAATGGTCGAAATTCACGAACTGCCGCGGCGCGGCGCGTTCTATTCAGGCCATTATATATATATATATATATATATATATATATATATATATATATATATATTTCGTCGATTTCCTTTTAAAACGTATTTTATAAATCACTTTATATTCGTTTTCAAAACCATTTCAACTTCATCTTCAATTTCAAATCGATTTGATTTCCATTCAATTCGAATTCATTTCAATTCAATTTCAGTTCGTTTTAAATTTCATTCAAAACGATTTCAATTCGTTTTTAACTCAATTTCAATTTAATTCAATTTCAATTTCAATTTCAATTCATTTCTAATTGATTTGAATTCAAATTCACTTTCTATTCAATTCGAATCGAATTCATTTTCTATTCGATTCGAATTCATTTTAAATTGATTCAATAAAATTTCAATTTGAATTTTAATCTAATTTAATTTGAATTTCATTTCAAAATATTAAATTTTGAAATCACTTTTCAATATTCATTATAAAACGAATAAAATCGATATAAATATCGTTCACATCAAAATAGCGCAACTCTAATCAACACGGCTTTATATATTTCAAAAACTTCTTTATTTTATTCAACAAATGAATATTTATTCCATTCAACACATGAATCTATATTTCTTTCAACACACGACTAATCTCCACACATGAGTACTGTCAACACATCACTTATTTTGTTATGTAAAATATTTTATAAAATTATGGTATCTATCGTTTGATTTTCAATTAGACTTCAACCGTAAGGTAGTTCTAATTTTAAATATGATAAAGATGTAAATTTCATTGTATAAAATATTTCACTCAACACATGAACATCGTCAACACATGACTATTTTTATATTCAACACATGAATTTTCTTTTATAATATTCATTGTTGTCCCGATTGGAATGAGGCCCAATCAATCACCATATAACGTTAATTATATGGATTCCATACAACACATGTATATAATAGCATTGATAAACAATCAACCATCATCCAAAGTGCACCACACAACTACATAAGCATCAAATATAAATAATCGACGCTTACACAGTCTGTCGACCAATCGATCGACAATAGTTAAATAATTGGGATTAGTGTACGCCAAATATCATCCCAACACCCGTGTGGGGTTTCAAATCAACAAACACACATGTTGTTTGTGCAGTTGGGCGATGTGTAAAATTTATCGACCCAATCAATATTAGTCAAATCTGTGGATATAAACAAATCGGCCGATTTGTTTATAAATATTTATTTATTCACTTTCACGTTAAAAATTATATTTTTAACGATAAAATATTTTTAACTATATAAATATTTTATTTCCTTTCAACACATTAATTTATATTATAAATTTCACATCAACAACACAAACAAATTTCACAACACAACAAACAAGCATACAAGCCATCCATGGTCTGTGGATGACGGGTGTCGGGTGCTGCTAAGCACCGTCTGCATCCTAGTATATATATATATATAACTAGAAAAAGGAAATTTGAGTGAGAAGTTCTCACCAATAGCTATTCCAACTCCACGACACTTCATTTATAGAAATCTTCGTAGTTCTCGCCTTTTTGTCACTTTCGTTGCCCGTAGCCACTACATATATTAAAATCGAATGTTTACCTTGCTATTCAATACATAAAAATCGAAATTTTACTTTGCTATTCAATATATAAAAATCGAATTTTTACTTCGCTATTCAATATATAAAAATCGAATTTTTACTTCGCTATTCAATATATAAAAATCGAATTTTTACTTCGCTATTCAATATATAAAAATCGAATTTTTATAGTTGCCTTTCAATATATAAAAATCGAATTTTTACTTTGCTATTCAATATATAAAAATTGAATTTTTACTTTGCTATTCAATATATAAAAATCGAATTTTTACTTCGCTATTCAATATATAAAAATCATATTTTTACTTTTCTATTCAATATATAAAAATCGAATTTTTACTTTGCTATTCAATATATAAAAATCGAATTTTTACTTCGCTATTCAATATATAAAAATCGAATTTTTACTTCGCTATTCAATATATAAAAATCGAATTTTTACTTCGCTATTCAATATATAAAAATCATATTTTTACTTCACTATTCAATATATAAAAATCGAATTTTTATAGTTGCCTTATACGGATAAAAATTATATTTTTATACCATTAATATATAGATAAAAATTATATTTTTATCATGTTATTATTTATATAAAGATTTCGCCCCTTTTTTTTAAAAAATAAATGTTTCGCCTTTTCATTTTTAAAAATCTTTCCTTTTCATTTTTATTTATCTTGCCTTTTCATTTTTAAAAATCTTACCTTTTCATTTTTTTAAAATCTTACCTTTTCATTTTTATTTTTAACCATGAATTTCATATAGCAAGAAAAATAAAAATAAAAATAAACTAATTAAAACTTACAGTGGGTTTTGGTGGTCTTCGATGCAGGCGAAGGAGGAAGAAGGGGTGGAGGAGGGTGCGGATGGGGGGGGGGGGTCTGTCACAGTCAACTCGATCGAGTGGGGGAGGGGGGGTTTGTGGGTTGCGTCGGGTGGCTCCACGAGGAAGGAGGAGGAAGAAGGAGGAAGATGGAGAGGGCGCGGCAGCGTTGCTTGGGGGGGGGAGCAACGAGTTTTAAGGAGAGGTTTTTTTTTTATTATTTAATTATTTAATTATTTTATTTTCCACCAAAAACAACTTTTATTTTCGACCTCTAAACGAGGCCCACCGCCTGTCGTCCATAGCGTTTTACCCCCATTCTGAACACAATGGTATGTGTATCGTAAGCTGATTCGATCATTTCGATCAGTTTTCGTCAAAATCAACATATAACTCTATATATTGAATTTAAACGCACATTTCAATTTACCGGGGTCACATACCAACTCGAAAAATTCCAGAAAAATAATTTCTAGCTTCGTATTGACGATACGGTCCTAACAAAACTAATTTCGCCGAATTCTGAGGCCGTTGGAAAAATGGCCATTTTCCAGTCGATTAAAATCAACTGAAACTGGTCAAACGCGTTTTCCTTTGCCACGCTCACATATTGATTCGAAAATTATGAAATTTGGAATCTAGCAATAATTTGACATCACGGACCCAACAAAAGTGGTTTCGTCGAAATCCGAGGTCGTTTGCAAAATGCCCATTTTTAAGGGCCTGAATTCCATAGCGACTATTCAGAATTTTCAACTGGACATATCTCTTGATTCCCGCTATGAAATTTCAATTTTTCGGATTCGTTGGAAAGATATTCTCTATTAGATCCTAATGTTTTTGGTTCACTAAAATCCGGATTGTTTTGCACCCGGTATGCTCAATTGAAGTTTGAAATCAAATTATCGAACTACAGCGCCATTTTCAATTCTATTTTATAATTATATATAATTATTTATATTCTAACGACGACGTATATAATATACACGTTCGAATTATATTCAAAATAAATTTCTCGTCGATTTTATTTAAAATAATTCATTTTAAATATTCAAAATTCGCTAAAATTGCCAAAATAAAAATTTTAAACTGACCCAGATTTTTGGGTTGTTACATTTTCAGTTCATAATCAGCTGCTAGAATCATGCAATATAGAAAGGTATTACAAAATTCTAGAAAAAAGGAGGCAAGCATGAAAGAATACTTAGGAAAAATTAAAAATCTGTGTGACAAACTAAATGTTGTTGGTCATAAGATCAGCGACAATGAGCAAATCCTATTTATTATTGGTGGATTATATGAAGAATATGAATCTCTAGTAACTGTGTTAGCCACACAACAAACTTTAACTGATTTACAGTTCGTTCGATCAGCACTCCTTGCTCATGAAGGCAGAATTGACCAAAGAAAAACAGCACAAAATAAGTTCTCTGGCAATTATACCACAGTCAAAAATAAGCAGATACAAGGAGATAACAACAACTATCGTGTGAAATGTCAAATATGCCAAAAGTTTGGTCACATGGCGAACAAATGTTACTTCAGGTGTAATTCAGATATAGGTAGACAACAGGCAAGCCAAAATTACTTTTCACAAAGAAGAGCACAAGCAAATATGGCAACAACAGGGAATTCAACTCAAAATAATAATAACGCAAACCGAAGACATAATGTTGCAGATGATGATGAAGTAAAAAATGAAGACAATGGCTTCGAAGAATGGTACCCTGACTCAGGGGCGACTCACCACATAACTAGAAATCTTCAAAATTTAAACATTGGGAGCAGAAATTACTCAGGTATGAGAAATTTGAATATGGGTAATGGTAGTACTGCTAGTATCACACACATAGGCAAAGGGACTATCTTTGGGAAAAGACAACTCAAATTAAACAATCTTCTTAGGGTACCTACGATTAATAAAATTTTGTTAAGTGTATCAAAATTTGCCAACGACAATAATGTTTACTTTGAATTTCATCCTAAGTTTTGTTTAGTTAAAGATTCCCTAAATCATGAAATATTACTTCGAGGTAACCTATACGATGGTTTATACAAATTCAAGACTGCAAACTCAAGTGGAGAATTCTGGTACAATAATGTAGATGCTAGTAGTGACAATGACTGTATTAGGAATAGTTGCAATAACGTTGATTATGACAATAATAGCAATGAATGTAACGTGATTAATTCTTGGCATATAAAATTAGGACATCCTAATCTGGAAACTGTTAAGACTGTTCTGCGTAATAATAACATTCATTATAAAAATGTACCTATCAAACACACATGCACGCACTGCCAACTCGGCAAGAGCCACAAGATCCCTTTTAGTGATTCTGAAACCAGCTATAATGAGCCACTGGAACTTATAGCCGCTGACTTGTGGGGACTCGCGCCTCTAAATTCATATCAGGGAAACAGGTATTATCTTTCTTTTGTGGATGCTTATTCTAGATATACTTGGATATATATGCTGAAAACTAAATCAGAAGCTTGCAATACAGTTATGCAATTTATAACTCATGTCGAAAAACAAATTAACAATAATGTTAAGGTTATTCAGACAGATGGGGGAGCTGAGTTTAAACCTCTAACTAATTACTTTCTCAAAAGAGGGATCAAACATAGATTAACTTGCCCGCATACGTCCGAACAAAACGGTTTAGTCGAAAGAAAACATCGACACATAGTAGAGACTGGTCTAACTTTGTTATCACAAAGCTCATTACCCATGAAATATTGGAATGAACTTTCTACACATCTGTATTCCTCATTAACAAGTTGCCAACCAAAGTCTTAAACAATAAAAGCCCACATGAAATGATATACAGTGTTAGACCAGAATATGGTTTTCTGAAAGCCTATAGGTGTCTATGTTTTCCATGTTTGAGAGACTATAGCAATCATAAACTAAGTATGAGATCAAGCCCATGCACATTCATTGGGTATGCACAAAACCAAAAAGGTTATAAGTGCATGGACAAAAATGGAAAAAATATATGTTTCTAGGCATGTGATATTTGATGAAAACAAGTTTCCTTATGCAGAAAAGCAAACCGGCAAAAAGGATGGGGAACAAAGCATAAACAATAACATACGGTTCGAGCCATTCATTAATGAACCACCTTCAATCGATAGAAATGAAGAGCAACAACGCACAAGAAATTTAAACACCCAGGAAGAAACTATGGATCAAACAAACGAGCAAACCAATGAGACACACAATGACTCAGAAGATACAAACATACATCAAAACATGCAGCATAGTGAAGATACAGAAAACAACAACCATGTTGACAATATCAGCAACAATGATACATAGCAGCAAACACCACCACAATCTACTGGACATCACATGATCACCAGGTCAAAGAGAGGCATCTTCAAACCCAAAGTATATAATATTTCTGCCAGTGAGATCGAACCATTGAATTTCACTCAGGCTATAAGATCAAACAAATGGAAGGAGGCAATGGACACTGAATATAAAGCTCTCATAAAAAACAACACTTGGAGCTTAGTGACTCAACCAAAACACAAAAATGTGATTGGTTGTACGTGGACATACAAAATAAAAAGAAAAGAAGATGGGTCTATTGACAAATACAAGGCCAGACTGGTTGCAAAAGGTTACGCGCAAAAATTTGGTTTTGATTTCAATGAAACTTTTTCCCCAATCATAAAACCCACAACCATCAGAATTATACTGACCATTGCTCTAAATAAAGGATGGAATGTGAGGCAACTGGACGTCCACAATGCTTTTTTGGATGGGGAATTGACTGAAGAGGTATACATGCAATAGCTTGAAGGATATGGTACTGGTGATAAAGTATGCAAACTACACAAAGTAATATATGGCTTAAAACAAGCTTCGAGAGCTTGGTATGAAAAGCTAAAGTCAACTTTGTCTAACATGGGTTTCTTACAAGTTAAATCGGACAATTCTCTATATATGAAGAAGGGCATACATGGAACTGTGTTCATTCTAGTATACGTTGACGACATGCTAATGATAGGAGACAACAGCGAAGAAATAAACAGAATCGTTCACAAGCTGGATCAAAATTTCTCCATTAAAGACTTGGGGGAACTAAAATTTTTTCTTGGAATACAAGTGATTAGGAAAAACAATGGTGAATTAATATTATCCCAACAAAATTATATCACTGAAATACTGCAAAGGGCAAATATGCACAAGGCAAACTCACTACCTACGCCTATGATTAGTAACCTAAGACTATCTAAGCATAAAGGAGAAGCTATCGACAATGCCAAACAATATAGAAGCATAATAGGAGCGTTACAATACGCAACTATTACTCGACCAGACATATGCTACAGCATCAATAAACTCAGTCAATACATGCAGAATCCTTTATCAGAACATTGGATGGCATTAAAGAGAGTGTTACGATACTTACAAGGTACAAAACATTATGGTATACGCCTAAATTCAGAAAAGGAACTTAACTTACAGTGCTTTAGCGATGTCGATTGGGCCAACGATATTGACGATCGAAAGTCTGTCTCAGGATACTGCGTTTACCTCGGTTCCAATATCATTTCCTGGTGTACGAAGAAACAACAGACCACATCAAGATCTAGCATAGAGGCTGAGTACCGTGCACTGGCAAGCGCTACAGTCGAAATCATGTGGATAGAATCACTGATGGAGGAGCTTGGTTTCACTCCAAGACGAAAGACGGTCATTTGGTGCTATAATAAGAGCACAGTATCTTTATCTCTAAACCCTATTCCACATTCAAGGACGAAACATCTTGAAATTGATCTCCACTTTGTGAGAGAAAGAATGCAATCAGGAAGACTTGCAATATGTCATGTGCCCGCATACTATCAGAGTGCAGATGCTCTCACAAAGGCCCTTTCGACCAAATTTTTTATCAGAATGAGAGAGGAACTTTGCGTTATCAGTGCAGGCGGAAGCCAGAATGAGCAAGGAAACCCTAGTTCGAACTGAGGGGGCATAACGAAGACAATAGAGCCATTACAATGGAGCCGTTAGAGTCACGTTTTTATAATATTTAGCATGCTTTGTCATTATCTACTAGCCGTTAGGCTCATGCATACTTGGTATATTTAATACTAGTTGTTATGCTCATACATATTTGGTATATTTTATACTAGCCGTTGGGCTCATAGCACTATATATACGTGCTCTTTGTATCATGTTTTGCATCAATAAAAATTGCAATTGTTCCTCTCTAATAACTCTCCTCCTCATCCCTTAATAGATATTGTAGTGGATAATAAAATCCTATTGTGTCGAGTACTCGTTGTAGAGTTCTTGATCTAGTTTGAACTACAATATACCTTTCATTAATATCATCAGAGTCGTCATCTCTAACAATAATTCCTGCAACTTGAGAGGATGTTGGTAAGCGATGAACATGTCGATCCACGATAACTTCCTTTATAATTAGTTTGCATTCAGCGACATTAGTACTCTATCCCAATTGTCTGAACACATGGACGTAAGGGTTATGCTCATCTAACATATTTCTTACTGTTTCTAAGATGTCGGGTCGTAGGAGTGCATTATCCTAACGTCTATTTTCAATCTCATGATCAGTATCGTAGATGTAGAGCTGAAGATATTTTGGCCTATTTCCCGGCATGGGTAAAACACTTCCAATGCTATGGTAGATAGAACCTTCTGCACGATAAGAGTATACTCCATCTCGCGCCTTTCTAAGTTTTGATCAATATTAGCACCCACTGAAGTAAATGCAAAAGCATTGTTGTACGATCTTATGTTTGTGCGAAAATGTGATTCACGTTCTCCATTAGATGTAAATAAAGTGAATAACTCAGAAGGTGGCATGGATTGAGTAGAGACGATTTTACCATTTGAATAGCAGTTATCACTTGTCTCATGGATGAATAATTTTGCATGACAGTGTTGACAGTACGTGGGTTAGGGCAACGTATAAGGGAGAAATTGTTGAGACGCAGTAAAATTTCTACCGCAGTTATATCGTGTTAGAATTGGGGATGGAGTAATCAATTGGGAGTGCTGCACACGTCGTTGTTGTCTACGATTCTCCAATTGGAGTTGTCGTTCTTCGGATGACTGTCGAGCACATCTAGCTTGTTGCGCAACCCGCCTTTGTTCTTGACGTTGATCATTTATTGGATTAATGGAGAAACCAGAAGGTAGAATTATATGAAGCAGGTGCAGAAGGAAATTAGAGATAAGTATTCGATGTACGTTATGTTTTATAAATGGTGGAGAAAAGATATTGCAGAAGAAGAAAGAGAAATTGTAATTTACGAACTTATTGTGTTTGTAACGTTGTGTATGAAAGGTCAGAAAAGAAGGAGACAATCAAGGAAGCGTAGGAATGTGTTGATTAAATCATATGGGAAGAGTTAATCGCAGCTGCAGTGTTCTTGCAGCAAATATCCGCTGGATATTTAGAGATATTTACAAAAAAAGGTTTAAATTGGAGCAGTCAACTGCTAACTGGATTAAAACTGTATTGAATACCCGCTAAAACTGCCATAAGTATGGCCTAAAGCAGCAGTAAAAACGGATTACTTACTGGTACTATGTATTTTATAATAAAGTACATATTATAAGAATAAACTTGGTATTTTTAACTTGGATTACATACCAAGAATAGAAATTGACGTCTCCATCTTCTCAATTCATTATTTTGAGATGTGTATAAATTAATGAATGTCTAGAAAAAAAGTAACATAAAGGGGAAAAATATTTTGTACAATCCAATAAGAACATAAAAAAACCTTTTTTAATATCAATTTATAATGCGCATGTTAACGAGCCGCATATGGTAAATGTAACGAACTGGGATTTTCGACTCCGAAAATCAACATCAAACTACCATGTTGACCATTCAAACATCGAACATTCCAGATCGTTAATAGAAAGAAGTTAGGGGGTGAGAATAGATAAGATAGAAATATTAGAATAGAAGAAGAAGAAGAAGAACACCACACAGTCTCACATCGCAGCGGAATAAAATATAATACTGAAATAAATCTTTATCGAGAGATTTAAAAATACTTACAAATATCAGAGCAACGGGACAGTGATAATAACCTGTTCCCATATACATCACACATCGGAATAGTAGCTGTATAATACCATACGACTGAACATCTCCAGCTCGTCTCTTCACAGCTCTTGGTATCCTGATCCTGTCAACCCGGGCTAACCCGAGTATTTACAAAACACCGGGTCAGTCCGGTGAACCAGAGTGAGATAAACTCACACAGTAATAAGGGGAAATCATCAAATCATGATTTTTAAGTTCAAAAATCTTTTTAAAAGAAAAGGATAATCGTAAGACCCAATCCACACATAAACACGGACGGTTTTTACCTTACGATTACCCAAAGCAGTTTTGAAATCAATATCTTGTCTAATATTATAATAATGTCTAAATACAAGTAAATATCAATCTGATTTACATAGAAATGTGTTTATTTTATGCTCTTATATCTCGTCTTTTGTATATAAATAAATATTACTTGGGTATTGTTTTGTTATTTTTACAGATATTCCAACCCAGTCCGCATGCAACCAGAAATGTAGAGAAATAGAGTTCAATTTGCTGTGTATTTGCATTTTGAAGAATTGTAGATGAAGATATCACATCTAGTTGCTGTTGGACAAGAAAATGATTGATAACAAGGCTTTGCACATCACAAATCAATGAAGAAATGTCAAGGAAGCAAGAGGAAAAAGAGAAAAGGCCCAAATTTGCTTTATTTATCTAAGGCCCATTTATGTTTCTCATTGTAAACTAATTAGTGGTGTAATGACCAGGCCCATTTACCATTAGGGTTAGGGTTAGGGTTTGGCTATCTACCCTATATATACCCTTGTAATGGCATTGTAGCCACCATCCTATCATATATCTCATTCTATTTTCTTCATTAATAAAAACTCATTTTTCTTTTTATGCAATTTTCTATTTCTTAGCAATTAGTGTTGTCTACACGATTAGATTCGGTAGAACACTATTTGTATTTTGCATTTCTTTTCATTAGTGATTGACCGTCTGATTAGATTCAACGGTAATCCTAATTTTATTTCCTGTTGTTATTTATATTCTGCACTTTTATTTTCTGTATTTTAATCGCGTTCATAGGTTAAATTGGATTTGATTAGATTTGAATCTGATTCATAGTTTCATTGCTTTTCCATTGAAATTGTGATTTGATCATCGGTTCAGTTAGATCTGTTCTGAATCAAATTACAGTTTTAATTTTGTTTTGTTTTATTTTCAAAATCAACCTCCAAAGTTTTGTCTAACTCGCCCAAGAGATTAGATAAATAATTTGATTTAATCCACCTCCCTGTGTTCGACCTGTATGCTACACACCTGTATGCTTGCAGAATTTATTACAAATGTCGCGCTTTTCTAATTCATAGATTAGCGTCGATCAAGTTTTTGGCGCCGTTGCCGGGGAGGTAACGATTAATTTTATTATTTATTTAATTTCTGATTCGTGTTAGTTTTTGTTTTTATTTGTTGTTTTTGTTTATTAAAAAAAAAAATCTTGCAAATTTTGTTTGGTTGCTTTCCCTTCTTATTTATTTCTCTCTCCTTGCATTTCTTTCACAATTCAATTTCTTTCCACATTCACACTTGTCCAAATATTTTTTTTTCTTTTTTCTTTTCTGTCTACAATTCTTTCCCATTTTCTTCGAAAAAAAAAGATATACAAATTTCCTTCCTTCTCTGTCTAATCTTCTACAAACTTCTCATCACCATACCCACATCACCAACCACTACAGTCAACAAACTCATAATCCCCTGAACAAAATTCGCCAGTCCAGACAACCATCTCACCTCAACCTTTGTCGAACCACAATCCATCTTCTCACGTTCAAAAACCACCAGGTCCTACATACCTTAAGCCACACCTTCATCCCATCACAAAGCCCTCATCCTTGCAAACCAGATCGCCACCCTCCTGACAATCAAACAGCTCCTTCAATCCCTGCCATCACAATTCTCCACTTCACAGCAAACCTACCCATCTCCCATACTACACCTTCATCCTATCACATACCGTACCCACTACCCATCACTCCCAAACTTGAATTACCCCAAGCTACTACAGGATAGCAAACCCCATCACTTGTTTCCACGCACAGACCAAGGTATACACATCAAAACCCAACGTCCATTCCACCAACAAAACCACAAACCCCACTCCATCATCCAGATCCACTCAACGCCCACAAAACTCCTTCACCAACTACCCACAGAGTCAACAACCATCTTCTTCACAACAACCCGATTCGACTGAAAACCGAACCAAGCCACAACGCTTGAACGCCACCAATCCGCACCCTGCTAGACCGCAAAAATCAAACTGAGCCCTTTCACCATCCCACAACGTACCTTCCTTCATACTCCTCCTGCATCAACAGACCAAAAATCCACCTACTTCAGACCATAAAGCCAACCACTCCAAAGCCCATCGCCATTAGCAAGGTACAGCTGAAATTGGGGCGTGATACGTTCTAATTTTTTTTTAATTTTGTTATTGGCTTTGTTTTACTTCCTTTTCTCCAGACTGCTATTTTGCTTCCGTCCTTCTTTTTCTTTATTCAATTTCCCTTGTTTTCAACTTAAAAAAAAAAGGAGAATTTTTCAAAAACAGGTACAGCTGAAATTTTTAAAAAAGGGTCTTAAAAATTTTTTTTTTGGGCTCCTAGCCCGAACCCGTGCCGCAGCGCAGTCAAGCAATTAATAGAAGGGGACAACAACAGAAAGCAGCGGACGATTCAGATGGGTTGGAGCGGTTGCACACCAAGTGGGGTGTGAACGCGCTAGCGCTTCCCAAATTCACTGGAGGACTGCCGATCAAGGTGAAAACTTTTAAAACTCTACAGGTGCTCTGCTGCAAAAGGAAAAAGAAAAAAATATATAGACAATTGTTGTAAAAAATTTCTGCAGGGGCAGCGGCTTGAATGTAAATTTTAATTCTGCAATTTATATTTCTGTGTTTGTTCTGTGACTGATATTTCTGAATTTGTGGTGAGGAACGGTTTTCCATAACTAATCACTCTCATCGATTTTCAATTTTAACACGTGATTTTGATTTTCAAAATAATATAACTGAAAAGTGGTGCTTTGTGAAGTTGACTGTCTCGTACAATTGGATCGCGGATATATATTAGTTCAATTTATTGAACTTTTAGCAAAAGAGGTTGCATACTACCCGTAAAACATTGGTCGTATCCCTTAGTATTCATACTATACGTGAACGGCCATAAGACCCTCTTCCCCCTTCTAATTGAGTCAGTTAATTAATAGAGCACAACTCGTTCTTTTATACTATTTTGAAGTAAGAATAATTTCTGTTTTGTCGTGATTTCTTTAAAATGTCTGATTCAAAAAAATCATTGAGAGAAATGTGGGATAATAATCGGAGTAGACGTTCGCTTGAAGAGTATGAGTATGAAATACAACTCATGAAGCAAGATTTTCCAAAATTTGGTGAAGCCAATGTCAACAATTTTCAATATTTTCAAAATGACCAACATTTTCAAAACCATGATTATAATCGAAATGGCGATTTCAATTCAAATTTCAACAATTTCGATTATGGGCCACATCCACACGAAAATAGTTTTGAATCCCAATATAACTTTGATCCACATCAATATGGGGTTGTAAACCAAAATTTTCAAAATTATAGCCCATATCAATATCTTGAAAATGACCAAAATTGCAATTTTCACTCGAATTTTAACAGTTTTGGTTATGAACAAAATTTCTATGATCAAAATGATTTCCAATATCATTGTCAGTTTTCTGAAAATTCAAACAACTACCACATTGGAAGTAATATTGATTGTGAAATTGATGTGGATTATAATTTTGAAAATCAAGAAATCCAAAACGAGAGCTCTCAAATCAACGATCGTCTTAACATTTTTAGAGAGAGGGTAGAAAGGCTAGATAGACAGCTTAATGAAAAAGATAGAAAGATGGATGAACTTCTTTGTTTATTGACATCTTTGAAAGAACAACGAGAGCAACAAAATCAAATTCAAACAAGCGATGAATCAGGAAATAATCCATTCTTTGCTAACATTGAAAATTTTCAAATAACGACTTTTGAAATTGAGAATAATCATCTTGATGAAGTTTTTCAAAATTCAACCAATGATTTGAACTTCGACTCTTTTCAAGAAAAAGATTTAAGCTCAAATTTTGATCTTCCTCTTTCGGGCTGTGAGGAAATTGAAACTTTTGAAATTGAACCAAATGAAAATGGTGAATTTTTCAATTCAAATGTGGAAAAGGATTTTAACGAACATGAATTCTTTGGATTGTATGAGGAAGAGTTGCCAAATGAAGAAGAAGTAGATTCACATCATGAGTTCGAAAAATTCGATTTTGAGGTTTCAAACGAACTAGAATTTGTCAGTATCGAAAATACGTTGTCAATTAACGAAATTGAGAAACGTGATCACACAGTCTTGAACACCACTCAGATGTCAAATTTCACTGAATTTATATACGATCACAATTTTTTGAAAAATTACACTGACAAATTTGTTGAATACATGAATTACTTTTGGAATGCTGGCTTGATTGAAAAACTTCAGGTTAGGACGACCCTAGATATTTATCTCCTGGACTACAAATCGAGGTATAAAGATGAGATGGTTTTCAAAAACTCTTGCTTGTTAGAAAACATGTCTAGACACTGTGGGAATGGGACTCATAGGGCTAGAACCAAGTGTGGGGGAAAAAGTTGGTGGAATTCTTTGCATTGCATACATCGCAAACACATATATCATTGTACATATGATCCATTCTTACATATAGTTAGATTGCATTTCATTCTACAAATAATTTTGCATCTCATTCACCTTTGGGTACAATCTTTCAAATTTAGGAAACGTTTACAGTGTGGACACTGTATAGTTCTAGTGTGTGGGGGAGTTTGCATTGCATTCTTTTGTTTTTTTTCTTTATTTTTCTTTCTTTTCATTTTCAGCCATTTAAATAGGACCATCATGCATTTAGATCATACTAACATGCCATTTTTTTTTCTGAAACATGACTCATTTTAGATTTGATACAACAAAATAAGTTAACAATTATTAGTCAGTTGTTAATATTTTTTTTCTCTCAACTTAGATCGAATAAGAAATATAATGAAAAGTTTAATTTTGAGGGATAATAATGTAACCGGTACATAGGGAGATTCTTAGGTGATGGCCATGAAATCTATTCTATATTGTAGACTTTGTTTAAATAAGTGGAGGACTTAAAATACTTATAATGGTTTGTCAAATCTTTAAAACTAAGTTGTGTTAAGTTGAATTCGCGTAACTCTCTTGTTGTGCTTATAAATTCAATAAAAATAATAGTAATCCAAGGGTATCCAACATTGCTTGTATATCGAGCGTTGGTGTGCAAACCCGCCAAGCTCTATCCGACACGTTGTTGACAAAGTCAAAGTTGGAATATCTTGGTCTCATTTTATGAGATTGGACACTTAAGGATTACCGACACGTTGTTGACAAAGTCAAAGTCGGCCTGCACAATCCGCCAAGCTCTTTACCCACTCTCCGTTAGTCCGCGAGGCAGTGCATGGGTGGTAAACCTTGGTCTTTTTAGTTAGGTGTATGTACTTAATCATAAATCTTAAAATTTTATAGAATAAAGAATAAGCGATGATACCCAAACACTTCCTGACCTTATTGATTTGACTAGCCATACATGAGAAAATTAGAATACCACTTTGCAAACTGTGCCAAGCAAAATAAGAATTTATTTCATGGCTGCACTATGTTATCGACCGAACTAACTGGCCAAACTGGAATTTAACATTTGAAAACTTGATTTATATTGAAAATTTGTGACAAGTTGAGGTATCTAAAATAAAATCAACTGATTAGAAATTGTTAACTTAATTTGTTGTACCACTTTCCTGAAACAAGTCGTGTTTTCATTTTTTTCGTTTTTATTTGCATATGTCCATTGCATTCATGTAGTTTCATTAGAATCATAGCATACTACATTTGGATTTTGTGGGTAGTATCCGCTGAAAACCCTCACGAGACACCACTCGTCCTACTAGGGACACCTAGAGGTTTAACGGCTTGTTGCATACGCTCAATGCAATCGTGTCTCTTACGAAAGTGTGACCTATCTAGTTAGTTTTTCATTTCTTGTTTTACTCGAGGACGAGTAAAAGATAAGTGTGGGGGTATTTGATTTACATAGAAATGTGTTTATTTTATGCTCTTATATCTCGTCTTTTGTATATAAATAAATATTACTTGGGTATTGTTTTCTTATTTTTACAGATATTCCAACCCAGTCCGCATGCAACCAGAAATGTAGAGAAATAGAGTTCAATTTGCTGTGTATTTGCATTTTGAAGAATTGTAGATGAAGATATCACATCTAGTTGCTGTTGGACAAGAAAAGGATTGATAACAAGGCTTTGCACATCACAAATCAATGAAGAAATGTCAAGGAAGCAAGAGGAAAAAGAGAAAAGGCCCAAATTTGCTTTATTTATCTAAGGCCCATTTATGTTTCTCATTGTAAGGGTTTGGCTATCTACCCTATATATACCCTTGTAATGGAATTGTAGCCACCATCCTATCATATATCTCATTCTATTTTCTTCATTAATAAAAACTCATTTTTCTTTTTATGCAATTTTCTATTTCTTAGCAATTAGTGTTGTCTACACGATTAGATTCGGTAGAACACTATTTGTATTTTGCATTTCTTTTCATTAGTGATTGACCGTCTGATTAGATTCAGCGGTAATCCTAATTTTATTTCCTGTTGTTATTTATATTCTGCACTTTTATTTTCTGTATTTTAATCGCGTTCATAGGTTAAATTGGATTTGATTAGATTTGAATCTGATTCATAGTTTCATTGCTTTTCCATTGAAATTGTGATTTGATCATCGGTTCAGTTAGATCTGTTCTGAATCAAATTACAGTTTTAATTTTGTTTTGTTTTGTTTTCAAAATCAACCTCCAAAGTTTTGTCTAACTCGCCCAAGAGATTAGATAAATAATTTGATTTAATCCACCTCCCTGTGTTCGACCTGTATGCTACACACCTGTATGCTTGCAGAATTTATTACAAATGTCGCGCTTTTCTAATTCATAGATTAGCGTCGATCACAATCTAATAGAACGCTTGCATCTCACGCTCTACATATATAGTATACAAACAAAACCGCGGGCGCATATTGGAGGTTGGATTTCCGACTATGACAAGGTATGGGACCACCTGCCGATAGTGTATCTCTAGAGGCAAATACACTGGGTTCAACAAGAACGTCTTGCAACCAGGCCCACACATGACCGACCACTCATTTCGCTTGAGTGTATCGAATGTATATCACCGACGGTTGGGATCAGCAACCGTCTCCCGAAAAAGGGACAGCATCGAACATAGACTTAAGGACAAATAGGAATTTCTTTAGATAGGTGATTATACACCCTAATGGGAGCGACCCACATAGCCATGCTGCCTGCCCGATTTTTGTCATTTCCTGGCTGATGAGGCTTGAGGCCAGAATTAACTTCTGATCATCTGGTCGTCATTCACTTGAATGCCACATCGTCAGATCCGTCAGATATCACTAATTGACGTCCACAAAAATACTCTAGCTGTAAGCTAAGAGAACGACAAATCTCCGCCAACAACTATCGCACGTTTGAAGAAATCAACGTACGTGACCCTTTGGAAATACTCTGTCAGACATCCGTCCATACAGTTCATCCAGGAACAGGATGAACCGAAGGCACTCTCCTACCGCATCCAATATAGGAATAACCCCATGGATCAGTAGCGAGAAGTCCTTGCAACCCGTAGATTCCAACCACGACAGAATCACAGCTTATCTCTACTTGCCAGGCAGAGAAGATTAGTGGTTCTTCCGTTTATGAAAATCCATGGTCTTCAATGCTCCATCTCGACCATCTTCTGGTATCTTCACGTATTTGTTGGTCGGAATGGTTTTCGAATATAAATTCGATCCCGGTCTTTCCATACCAACAATCGTATTGGGCGGGTTTGATAGTCGGTGTTTTAACTATCAAAATATACAGTGTTTCAATCATGACAATCCAATGAATTCAATGGTTCAGTATTTAGCATCACTTGGCCTTTAACAAACTGATTTACTTTTGTTAAATTAAAAACTTCAAACTCTTTTCATGTTTAAAAATACGATATTTGAATAACTCTAATTCGATTTAACTCTAATTGATTAACTCTAATTGATTAACTCTAACTGGTTTATTCTAATTGGTTTATTCTAACTGACTAACTTGACTTATTTAACTCCTATCGATTAACTAATGTTCGACTTAACTCTATTCGCTTGACTCTAGATCACAGCGATCACAATGGTTACGCCTGATTCCCTCAGGAAGCATCCGACCGCCGTAGGCTATCTGCAGCCATACGAATTACGCTAGCAGTCGTACGAAATGGTGCGCTTGTTTAGATTTATAGCACGTATGTTATACCCATAGCGTTATAATTACTATTTAGATTTACAAAACAACAGATCTATAATCGCTGTTTAGGTTTACAAACATTTACTATAGCAATAGCGCTAAAATTGCTATTAGATTCACAAAACATATATTATAACAACATCGCTAAAATCACTGTTTAGATTTTCAAAACATATTCACTAACGTCTCTTACGATTATCAACTAATACTATCTTCAGATAATCCCGATGCTGTTCAAGTTGGGGTATTTTAATTACCTCTCAGACCTTGATCAACAACGTTCATGTCCTCGGATAAATATAAGTTGTAATCACAACCCAATATTCCATTCTATTCTCAAAACCATGTCCATTTCAACTCGGGTTTGGTTATGCCACCCCATGACCTAGTTCTTTAACCCAAATTCACTTTTTCCAATCTCCTTTCAAATCTATTCGACCATATCCTCTTTGGAAACCTTCTTTAAATTTTCCTTTTCTTAATTCCATTTCAAGGTAACGTTAATTTGGAATTGACGATATAATCCTCATCGCTTATTAACAACTTTGTTTCAAAACATTCTGGTTTAATTTAAAACCCTTTTCATCTCGCTTTCCTTTTAACTTAATTTGGAATACTAAGTCAACATAATTTAAGCATCGTATTTGCCTAAATCCTTCTTTATAACTTAGTTGTAAAAATTCGGTTTTTAAAGATAAAAACCGTTTATAAACTCCTTTCACTATTCAAGTAGATTTCAATTAAACTCTGAATACTTTTTACCTTAATTCGATTTAAAACTATTTCCCAAATTACTATTAATCTAGATAATATTCACTTTGATCATTAACTACTTTATAGTAGTTAATCCCTTTATTACTGAAATAAATAGTAAATTTCCTTTAAAAGAAATCTTATTAAAATTAAACAAATATTCTTTCAACTTTTTATTTAAAACACACTGATTTAAAAATCAATCCCAATAATAACGGTCCATTTAGTCAACTCGAAACAAGGTTATCTCGTTAACCAATTCTATTTCGTTTTCTCTTTTAAATTAATTATCAATATAAATAAATTTAAATAAATTCCATTTAATTGTTTCCTTTACAAAACAATTATCCAAATCTTGCCATTCGATCTATTCTTTATCCTTACAAATCGGATTAACGTCAGAATTGACCTTATAAAATCAATCAAAGTCTTAAATAAATAAATTATTTATTTATTTCTCTTTAATAACTTTTATTCAAAATAATATTTTCCAAAATCTAACTCCAGTTATAAAATAAATTTTATAACTTCATCTTTATCGATTCACCTGACGGTGAATCAATATTTATAAAACGATTGATTTTATTGGCCATACGCTGTCAAATACTCAACCAATACCGCCATTGGTTTAAACAAACAGATGTTGAATATTCAATAATCAACAATCAAATCAGTCAACCCAAACAGGACAATTCATATATGATGATATGAAAACAAAAATATATTTGAGGGATCCGGTTGGGTCCCTCTAACCTGTCCTTCCCTGTATATAGGTTATCTCTAATCAGATCATTCAGTTTTGTTTGACTGATAACACTAAATACCGACCATTCAACATCAACCACAAGCAATTCAAACAGTTCAACAATTTTAAACACGTTTATAAATAAACGTGACCAATAAGGTAAGTTACCTTTATTGGAACCAATCGTTACAAATAACGGTTTGGTATTTCACTGAAAGTAAACACAGTTTAATTTCATCAGTTAAACCAATAACCAAATGTATAACTAGCAAACAGGCAACCATTAGCAAGCAGAGCACACAAAATAAAAACCCAATATATATAAAATATAAATGGGAAAGCTAAGTGAGTTTAACTCACCTTGAGTTGCGTTGTTATAATAACAACTGATTTGATTAAATTAAACTTGCGTTTAATTTAACTGGGATTTCCAGTTGCGTTCTACTGCGCTCGTTTCTGTTCCAAGATGTAGATCCCATTCATACAGTCCCGGTACTGCTTGTTGTGTTCCATTATTATTAAAGCAAAACGGCTGAAAGTTTTTGTTCCTCTCGTACCGGTGACCATCCTAGGCCTGGGAAAAACTGTCCATTTAGTTCACATAAACTAACTAAACCAATTCTTTAATTACTTATATTAATCGATCTTTAATTATGTTACTTAACTTAAGTCACTTTCTTATGTGAATTCCTTCCGTCAAACTGACTTCCGGACAAAGGTGGTATCCTCCTCTTTAATTCCCTTGACATCCATCTGAACACAGTTAAAACAAATCTTGAATATAACGGTTTTAAATAGCTATAATTATCACTTAGTTAAACTAATAATTACTTTTTTTAATGCTGAATGGCGAATACGGCCAGGTTCCCTTTTCCCTAAGTACCTGCAAATCCATTCATTGTGTTAGAGATGAATTGATTAACTTTTAGTTATTAATTAAGATTAAAAATGAAAATTACGATTTACGTTTTTCCTGGGCCGAATAAGTTCTTCTCGTTCCTCTCAGCATGCTAAACAACATAGTGAAGGATTTAAACCAATTATACTGTCCTTACTCATACCGTTTTCAATCCAGGACCAGTGCAACTTCTTTCTTTCTCGTATCCCTCTTTGCTTTATGATAACTGCTATTTCAACAAAGGGTACCCATTTGAACCCTTCATCCCTTCATTCCCATTATTCACGCTTCAGCATTCCACCGAAAATCACCACCCAAAACTAAACCGTACTCCTTTACTGCACCTCGACTCTTGCGCCGGAATCCCATCGACATCCCCCACCGACTGCGCCTCCAACCTCGAGACGCCTGACTCCTCCGTTGACTGACCGGAGACCACCCAATGTCGCTGGAAGAAGCGCGCCTCCCTGCTCGAGATACAGACCCAAACCGAGGTTAACCCGCTCCGCCTGTTGCCAGCAATCGGCGCTTGAGGCTGCGCCTTTTCTGGCCAATTGAATAAAGGAAATAAGATCTTGCAGGGTTGAATTAAGGGTCCCGAATCCCTTGCTGATTTTTTAGTTGAAAGGTCGGTTGAATACAAGAACGGATTTGTAAGTATTTTAGGAGAAAAGTGGGATTATTTCTACCGTTAAGAATTTAGGGTGGCGGCGGTTTTGTCTGTTGACCACAGATGAATGTTTGACGAGGGTTTCAATGGATATATGGTATATATATATATATAGGGTAGGGGTTTAATAAAATATTATTTTCGAAACTTCGTTGCGAAGTAACACACCGAAACCACAACAAACGACTTCCGTCTACTGATAAAAAAGCTATTCTTAATGTAAAAAGATATTCCGGACCCAATGAGACAAGTTTCGTCGAGATCCGAGGTCGTATGAAAAATTTTCCTTTATAAAACCAGAAATAAACACGCGTTTTATTTTTTTACGATCACCAGATAAATCGAATCAACTTGAAACTTTGATATCTTACAATAATTTGTTGATACGATCCCAACGGCACCAGTTTCGTTGCATTCTGAGACTGTTTGCCCGATAGGCTGTTTTTACCCCGAACCGCCCTACCCTTTTTAACGCCAAATTATCTGGTCTCTAAAAACAACAAACTATATAGCTATTCTGACTCTAATCGACGATATGAACTCAACGGGACTGGTTTTGTGGCCTAATTCGATCGTCTGCTCGAGTTACACTCAAATACTCCTTTTATTTAATTAAATACGCGTTAGAGAATTTGAACGAGCATTTACGGTCGCTGTGGTCACATACGACATCGGTTTTCCACACAGTTTGATTTTCTGATAATGATTTGACGATACGGTTCCAATGAAACTGATTTTGTCGAAATCTGAGTCCGTTTGCAAAACGGCCATTTTAAAGGTCGATATTTTAAATAACGATTTCATCAGCGTTTTTTTCCAAATTTTGATTTAGCCATAACTTGTAATCTATAACACGAAATCTGGATTTTTCTCTTTCATATGAAAATTATCGTCAATACAGTCCCAACGTGTCTTGTTTCACAGAAATCCGACTTATATCGAATCCTGTATTCTCAGTTGAAGTTCAAAATTTGAATTTACGAACTGCACGCCATTTTCAAGCTTGATTTATAATATATAAATTATATAACGTTCAAACATCGTTTTAAATAACGAATTAAATATTAAAACCCATTATATTCCCAAATATAATATTTAAAATAAATAAATTGAATTAAATATTCGACGGCCAATAACACGGGTCGTTACATTCTTCCCCCCTTAAAATAATTTCGTCCTCGAAATTGCTAAGGTAAGAAAGAACGTTATAAACTCACTAACATTCAAATCAAATTTTGTTTAAATCAAAATCAATTCAATATTGTAAATAAATATTTTCAAAAATATTGAAAATTTTCTAACACATTATATTTCCGAAAAATTTCGCCAGCACCTCCTCTGTACGGCTCAACCGGTACAACTACAACTCGCCTTTCTAAGCCTCCTCCAATTCAAAAGAAAATGAAACAGCCAAGCGGCTTGCCAAATAGGCTCATAAATCACCAAACTCATATAAAAATAAACGTGTACCTTTTTGTCGGGCATATCATTATATTCTTTCCATCTGCTGCCCTTTCAGCATATACAAATGCATTCTCCAACCAAAATTCCAATTTTATCTTCAAAACCAAATCCTTCACGAGTCCAAGCCAAATCCCATTCTTAACTCAATTTCCATCCACCATCAATTTCAACTCTTAACTTACCAGTTCAACACCATTTCGGATTCTTGTCTCACAATCCAAAAATCTGATTCTACTTGATATATTATATCTCGATCTAATTTCCAGTTAATTGGTTTCAATTCAATTTATATTTTCTTTCACAAATTTCTATTAAATTTTGTCTTTGTTCAAACAATCTTCCTGGGAGTTTTTAAATAGTTCATCGCTTTCAAAAATCAAATATTTCTTTTCAAGATTTAAAACAACTTGTTTTTCTCAAAGCAATTCAAAACAAGATTTTTTTGTAGTAATCTGTCACTTAGAACTCGGAAATGAACACTGAAGATGTGGCCAACATCATCAGAGTTATTTCCTAGCTATCGAAGTGAGTTCAATACTGTATCATTTCAAAACTCCAATTTTAAACACTTTCATTTTGAAATCTATTTCAAAATACTAAACACAATGCTTGTGAAACAAATTTAAAATCCCCCAGGATCTTAAAATTTCCATATATTTAACCCAATTCCATTTGCAATCACCCTTTTCACCTTTTTTTTTTTTGGGAATTTTAATTCCAATTCCGACTTTAATCTCAGATTTATTGCCTTAATATTATACGAATTCTAATTGGTTATTTATATAACCACTTCAATTATAATCAACCAACACATCCAATATATTATAATATTTCCAATATATATTATTTCTTTTATATCAAAATATAATTTTGGGTAAATTATTTCATTTACCCTCTTTCAAAACATACTGTGTCGGTTTATCGTACTTGAGTGTTCAGAAACCCCTATCGATACAGTGGATCAAACTGATCGACCAGAACTCATAAACAACTCAACCAATAAATCTTCACAATATAAAACAATTTTTTTATAAAATCCACAAGTACGTTCACTCGTATATATACACTCAACTCAATCTAGGGTATTGCTAACCCCATCTCTACTGAGTCACGCCACAGAGCCAAGGTAATCACTTAACCTTCAGCTCTGATACCACTGTAACGAACTGGGATTTTCGACTCCGAAAATCAACATCAAACTACCATGTTGACCATTCAGACATCGAACATTCCAGATCATTAATAGAAAGAAGTTAGGGGGTGAGAATAGATAAGATAGAAATATTAGAATAGAAGAAGAAGAAAAAGAAGAAGAACACCACACAGTCTCACATCGCAGCGGAATAAAATATAATACTGAAATAAATCTTTATCGAGAGATTTAAAAATACTTACAAATATCAGAGCAACGGGACAGTGATAATAACCTGTTCCCATATACATCACACAGCGGAATAGTAGCTATATAATACCATACGACTGAACATCTCCAGCTCGTCTCTTCACAGCTCTTGGTATCCTGATCCTGTCAACCCGGGCTAACCCGAGTATTTACAAAACACCGGGTCAGTCTGGTGAACCAGAGTGAGATAAACTCGCACAGTAATAAGGGGAAATCATCAAATCATGATTTTTAAGTTCAAAAATCTTTTTAAAAGAAAAGGATAATCGTAAGACCCAATCCTCACATAAACACGGACGGTTTTTACCTTACGATAACCCAAAGCAGTTTTGAAATCAATATCTTGTCTGATATTATAATAATGTCTAAATACAAGTAAATATCAATCTAATAGAACGCTTGCATCTCACGCTCTACATATATAATATACAAACAAAACCGCGGGCGCATATTGGAGGTTGGATTTCCGACTATGACAAGGTACGGGACCACCTGCCGATAGTGTATCTCTAGAGGCAAATACACTGGGTTCAACAAGAACGTCTTGCAACCCGGCCCACACATGACCGACCACTCATTTCTCTTGAGTGTATCGAATGTATATCACCGACGGTTGGGATCAGCAACCGTCTCCCGAAAAAGGGACAGCATCGAACATAGACTTAAGGACAAATAGGAATTTCTCTAGATAGGTGATTATACACCCTAATGGGAGCGACCCACATAGCCATGCTGCCTGCCCGATTTTTGTCATTTCCTGGCTGATGAGGCTTGAGGCCAGAATTAACTTCTGATCATCTGGTTGTCATTCACTTGAATGCCACATCGTCAGATCCGTCAGATATCACTAATTGACGTCCACAAAAATACTCTAGCTGTATGCTAAGAGATCGGCAAATCTCCGCCAACAACTATCGCACGTTTGAAGAAATCAACGTACGTGACCCTTTGGAAATACTCTGTCAGACATCCGTCCATACAGTTCATCCAGGAACAGGATGAACCGAAGGCACTCTCCTACCGCATCCAATATAGGAATCACCCCATGGATTAGTAGCGAGAAGTCCTTGCAACCCTTAGATTCCAACCACGACAGAATCACATCTTATCTCTACTTGCCAGGCAGAGAAGATTAGTGGTTCTTCCGTTTATGAAAATCCATGGTCTTCAATGCTCCATCTCGACCATCTTCTGGTATCTTCACGTATTTGTTGGTCGGAATGGTTTTCGAATATAAATTCGATCCCGGTCTTTCCATACCAACAATCGTATTGGGCGGGTTTGATAGTCGGTGTTTTAACTATCAAAATATACAGTGTTTCAATCATGACAATCCAATGAATTCACTGGTTCAGTATTTAGCATCACTTGGCCTTTAACAAACTGATTTACTTTTGTTAAATTAAAAACTTCAAACTCTTTTCATGTTTAAAAATACGATATTTGAATAACTCTAATTCGATTTAACTCTAATTGATTAACTCTAATTGATTAACTCTAACTGGTTTATTCTAATTGGTTTATTCTAACTGACTAACTCGACTTATTTAACTCCTATCGATTAACTAATGTTCGACTTAACTCTATTCGCTTGACTCTAGATCACAACGATCACAATGGTTACGCCTGATTCCCTCAGGAAGCATCCGACCGCCGTATGCTATCTGCAGCCCTGCGAATTACGCTAGCAGTCGTACGAAATGGTGCGCTTGTTTAGATTTATAGCACGTATGTTATACCTATAGCGTTATAATTACTATTTCGATTTACAAAACAACAGCGCTATAATCGCTGTTTAGGTTTACAAACATTTACTATAGCAACAGCGCTAAAATTGCTATTAGATTCACAAAACATATATTATAACAACAGCGCTAAAATCACTGTTTAGATTTTCAAAACATATTCACTAACGTCTCTTACGATTATCAACTAATACTATCTTCAGATAATCCCGATGCTGTTCAAGTTGGGGTATTTTAATTACCTCTCAGACCTTGATCAACAACGTTCATGTCCTCGGATAAATATAAGTTGTAATCACAACCCAATATTCCATTCTATTCTCAAAACCATGTCCATTTCAACTCGGGTTTGGTTATGCCACCCCATGACCTAGTTCTTTAACCCAAATTCACCTTTTCCAATCTCCTTTCAAATCTATTCGACCATATCCTCTTTGGAAACCTTCTTTAAATTTTCCTTTTCTTGATTCCATTTCAAGGTAACGTTAATTTGGAATTGACGATATAATCCTCATCGCTTATTAACAACTTTGTTTCAAAACATTCTGGTTTAATTTAAAACCCTTTTCATCTCGCTTTCCTTTTAACTTAATTTGGAATACTAAGTCAACATAATTTAAGCATCGTATTCGCCTAAATCCTTCTTTATAACTTAGTTGTAAAAATTCGGTTTTTAAAGATAAAAACCGTTTATAAACTCCTATCACTATTCAAGTAGATTTCAATTAAACTCTGAATACTTTTTACCTTAATTCGATTTAAAACTATTTCCCAAATTACTATTAATCTAGATAATATTCACTTTGATCATTAACTACTTTATAGTAGTTAATCCCTTTATTACTGAAATAAATAGTAAATTTCCTTTAAAAGAAATCTTATTAAAATTAAACAAATATTCTTTCAACTTTTTATTTAAAACACACTGATTTAAAAATCAATCCCAATAATAACGGTCCATTTAGTCAACTCGAAACAAGGTTATCTCGTTAACCAATTCTATTTCGTTTTCTCTTTTAAATTAATTATCAATATAAATAAATTTAAATAAATTCCATTTAATTGTTTCCTTTACAAAACAATTATCCAAATCTTGCCATTCGATCTATTCTTTATCCTTACAAATCTGATTAACGTCAGAATTGACCTTATAAAATCAATCAAAGTCTTAAATAAATAAATTATTTATTTATTTCTCTTTAATTACTTTTATTCAAAATAATATTTTCCAAAATCTAACTCCAGTTATAAAATAAATTTTATAACTTCATCTTTATCGATTCACCTGACGGTGAATCAATATTTATAAAACGATTGATTTTATTTGCCATACGCTGTCAAATACTCAACCAATACCGCCATTGGTTTAAACAAACAGATGTTGAATATTCAATAATCAACAATCAAATCAGTCAACCCAAATAGGACAATTCATATATGATGATATGAAAACAAAAATATATTTGAGGGATCCGGTTGGGTCCCTCCAACCTGTCCTTCCCTGTATATAGGTTATCTCTAATCATATCATTCAGTTTTGTTTGACTGATAACACTAAATACCGACCATTCAACATCAACCACAAGCAATTCAAACAGTTCAACAATTTTAAACACGTTTATAAATAAACGTGACCAATAAGGTAAGTTACCTTTATTGGAACCAATCGTTACAAATAACGGTTTGGTATTTCACTGAAAGTGAACATAGTTTAATTTCATCAGTTAAACCAACAACCAAATGTATAACTAGCAAACAGGCAACCATTAGCAAGCAGAGCACACAAAATAAAAACCCAATATATATAAAATATAAATGGGAAAACTGAGTGAGTTTAACTCACCTTGAGTTGCGTTGTTATAATAACAACTGATTTGATTAAATTAAACTTGCATTTAATTTAACTGGGATTTCCAGCTGCGTTCTAATGCGCTCGTTTCTGTTCCAGGATGTAGATCCCATTCATACAGTCCCGGTACCGCTTGTTGTGTTCCATTATTATTAAAGCAAAACGGCTGATAGTTTTTGTTCCTCTCGTACCGGTGACCATCCTAGTCCTGGGAAAAACTGTCCATTTAGTTCACATAAACTAACTAAACCAATTCTTTAATTACTTATATTAATCGATCTTTAATTATGTTACTTAACTTAAGTCACTTTCTTATGTAAATTCCTTCCGTCAAACTGACTTCCGAACAAAGGTGGTATCCTCCTCTTTAATTCCCTTGACATCCATCTGAACACAGTTAAAACAAATCTTGAATATAACGGTTTTAAATAGCTATAATTATCACTTAGTTAAACTAATAATTACTTTTTGTAATGCTGAATGGCGAATACGGCCAGGTTCCCTTTTCCCTAAGTACCTGCAAATCCATTCATTGTGTTAGAGATGAATTGATTAACCTTTTAGTTATTAATTAAGATTAAAAATGAAAATTACGATTTACGTTTTTCCTGGGCCGAATAAGTTCTTCTCGTTCATCTCAGCATGCTAAACAACATAGTGAAGGATTTAAACCAATTATACTGTCCTTACTCATACCGTTTTCAATCCAGGACCGGTGAAACTTCTTTCTTTCTCGTATCCCTCTTTGCTTTATGATAACTGCTGTTTCAACAAAGGGTACCCATTTGAACCCTTCATCCCTTCATTCCCATTATTCACGCTTCAGCATTCCACCAAAAATCACCACCCAAAACTAAACCGTACTCCTTTACTGCACCTCGACTCTTGCGCCGGAATCCCATCGACATCCCCCACCGACTGCGCCTCCAACCTCGAGATGCTTGACTCCTCCGTTGACTGACCGGAGACCATCCGATGTCGCTGGAAGAAGCGCGCCTCCCTGCTCGAGATACAGACCCAAACCGAGGTTAACCCGCTCCGTCTGTTGCCAGCAATCGGCGCTTGAGGCTGCGCCTTTTCTGGCCAATTGAATAAAGGAAATAAGATCTTGCAGGGTTGAATTAAGGGTCCCGAATCCCTTGCTGATTTTGTAGTTGAAAGGTCGGTTGAATACAAGAACGGATTTGTAAGTATTTTAGGAGAAAAGTGGGATTATTTCTACCGTTAAGAATTTAGGGTGGCGGCGGTTTTGTCTGTTGACCACAGATGAATGTTTGACGAGGGTTTCAATGGATATATGGTATATATATAGGGTAGGGGTTTAATAAAATATTATTTTCGAAACTTCGTTGCGAAGTAACACACCGAAACCACAACAAACGACTTCCGTCTACTGATAAAAAAGCTATTCTTAATGTAAAAAGATATTCTGGACCCAATGAGACAAGTTTCGTCGAGATCCGAGGTCGTATGAAAAATTTTCCTTTATAAAACCAGAAATAAACACGTGTTTTATTTTTTTACGATCACCAGATAAATCGAATCAACTTGAAACTTTGATATCTTACAATAATTTGTTGATACGATCCCAACGGCACCAGTTTCGTCGCATTCTGAGACTGTTTGCCCGATAGGCTGTTTTTACCCCGAACCGCCCTACCCTTTTTAACGCCAAATTATCCGGTCTCTAAAAACAACAAACTATATAGCTATTCTGACTCTAATCGACGATACGAACTCAACAGGACTGGTTTCATGGCCTAATTCGATCGTCTGCTCGAGTTACACTCAAATACTCCTTTTATTTAATTAAATACGCGTTAGAGAATTTGAACGAGCATTTACGGTCGCTGTGGTCATATACGACATCGGTTTTCCACGCAGTTTGATTTTCTGATAATGATTTGACGATACGGTTCCAATGAAACTGATTTTGTCGAAATCTGAGTCCGTTTGCAAAACGGCCATTTTAAAGGTCGATATTTTAAATAACGATTTCCACAGCGTTTTTTTTTCAAATTTTGATTTAGCCATAACTTGTAATCTATAACACGGAATCTGGATTTTTCTCTTTCATATGAAAATTATCGTCAATACGGTCCCAACGTGTCTTGTTTCACAGAAATCCGACTTATATCGAATCATGTATTCTCAGTTGAAGTTCAAAATTTGAATTTACGAACTGCACGCCATTTTCAAGCTCGATTTATAATATATAAATTATATAACGTTCAAACATCGTTTTAAATAACGAATTAAATATTAAAACCCATTATATTCCCAAATATAATATTTAAAATAAATAAATTGAATTAAATATTCGACGGCCAAAAATACGGGTCGTTACAGTAAATACCCATATTAAGTTGAGGCAAATACAATGAGCAAATAGTTGGAGTCAAATGCAAATCAAGTTAATCACTAGTAATAAATAATATCTAAAACACACGAACATATCATGCCAACCTAAGTTTATGAATATTATCTTATATATAAAATATAAAATTATTGAATCTGTACAAAAAGAAGTGGTAGAGTAACAAAGAGCATATGATTATTGATGCACCTGAGCATTAAAAACTTTACATTAAAGACTCGTAAATTGCTTCAAATACATGTTCAACATTGCCTCAAATTAATGATTATTAGATTGAGTCACCTTTAGAAAAACAGAAAATGGACGTCATTGACCATGCAAAAGTTGCAATTATATAGAGTAAAAGAATAAACATACCAAGACTCCACCTGTGTTTGACTACTTCAAAGAGAGAGCTTCACACTTAGATTCTTCATCTTGCCATTAGCTCCTGTCAGCTCCATGACACTCTGTCCTTGTTCCCACCTGATCGTACGATTTTAATAAGGTAGATGGTGATGATGTGAATGCTTCTTCTGATTATCTTTGAAATTTCTACAAATGAAACCATTTTAAATCTAAGCGTCTTGACTTACCTGCCTATATCTGATCATGCTGCAGCCTTAGCCATTTCCTTTGAAGTAGATGGCTCCCAGGGTGTAATACTACCATCTCAGCGTTGCCAGATCTGCAGTCTGAACATGTCAGTTTTCTGTAAATTCATCATTGATTTATAAAGTAAATTACAATTCATTTGGAGAATACATAGGCTTGTATGTGCTGGAAATAAGGTGATTACAGTCAAGAAGAGAGGACATAACTACAACAATTGAAATAAGTAATCCAAGATACCCATACTATGTGTGGAAGGCGTTTAGAAGTCGACCATTTTAGTGTTTGGCAATAAGAATGAAATAACTATTATCATATGCATAGGAAATTTTTAGTTGTCGCATATATAACTATAATTCGTTGATAAATTCGCCTCAAGGACACCTGCTATTTTGCAATATATCATTTGCCTAATAAAGCATAAACACTTTTATTTCTTGTGAATCCATGGAAGGACTGTCAAATACTTTTTTCAATGTCGCAATGACCTGCTTCTCTTTGTCACAAAGAAGATAGATTCAATTGTGAAAAAAGAAAATCTAACTTGGGTTAGTAGATTTCGTAATCTAACTTAAAGTAGCACAAAACATTAATGTTAATTAATCAACATCAGATTAACTCATTTTACTGGTCAAAGCATCCAGGCTAGCCGTACTTGTTACATTAACACCTATGGTTACTAAATTGTTTCGCATAGTGCTTACCATTGGTTGTCTAAGGTTGCTAAGCATGCATCACATGCTTTTGAATTCAAAATTTTTCGCTTCTGTTTATTAACAGGGTTAGTGAATATTTTTTTCCATCAAAGAGTAAGGTTGTGATTCTTCAAAATTAGGATTTAATGTGGACTATCTGATATAGAACCAATTCATGTCTTAGACGAGCAAATGCGAGTAGAAAAAGTAGACTACTCAAATTCATGTTTCAGATGAACCAAATTTAACTTAATTGGTTTGTTAAGAAAGATCTCAACAAATGATTCCACTTAACCGAGTAATTTTTTTTAATAACATAGCAACAATACACATATCAAGCAGCCAGATAGGAACACAACATAAAGGTCGGTATCAAATTAGGAAATAAAATAGATATGAGAAGCAATTTTGCAAGGGGATAAGTAAAATATAATGATTGGAGTAAAAAGGGGGAAATAAGTATATTGAAAATGCAATGATAATGTTTTTGACACCAATATATCTGAATTACCAATCTGTTAATATAATTTCTCTCATTCACATACGAAAACATATCGTTTTACTACTTAAATAATTTCATAACCCCACCTGATCAGCAATATTATTATTTTTTACAGTTTAAAAAGAGAAGAAAATATGTTGAGAAGTTTGCAGGAAACAACAAAATTTATATATTTTGAAATTAAATCTAATATGTTGTACATAAAAAGTGATTGAAGACTTGCATCAAATTGCAAAGCTTATCTGCCGCAGCGGTTAAGCTAACATTCTTTGACATTATAGATACAACTCGTGTAAATCTTCGTTGAAGCTCTACTCTCTTCGTTGATTGGTTTCACCACCGTTTTATTCAAACTGCTAAAAATAAGCAAAAAAAACATAATAGTAATATTGAAAGTTTGGATTTATAGAAAAGGTGAAAGATCTTGCAAAGAGCCATACGCAAAATTAGGACTCTCAGCTTCCGCCTGAATAAAAGGGCATAAATATGTACACACACAAAAACTATTACCAATTTTTCATCAGTTTAGTTAGAATGGAATTTCCATCAAGCATTAATTGCGCATCTAAAAACAATAATTTAAGGAGTACGAACAGCATACAGTAGTTTATACAATATTGGCAATACACTTAAAATAATAATAATATATGGGAATAAGAAAAAATCACAGTCATGGGCCCATGACTCGTAGCTGTGTAGTTAGCGGTCAAAAGAGATGTTCATAAGTAATGGAATAGTTGATGAATTTTCAGTGGAAATAATAAATTTAAACTTCATTTCCAATAAAGCAATGTATGAATCTTGAAAACATTTAATGACATAACAAAATGCACAATCATGACGTAGGTAGTTGATAGAAATCTAGAAGATCAACTATTTTCTCATTGAACCAAGAAGGATAATGCTGCAAACATAAAAAAACCTTTTTTAATATCAATTTATAATGCGCATGTGAATGAACCGCATATGGTAAAGTACTCATATTAAGTTGAGGCAGATACAATGAGCAAATGGTTGGAGTCAAATGCAAATCAAATTAATCACTGATAATAAATAATATCTAAAACACACGAACATATCTTGCCAACCTAAGTTTATGCATATTATCTTATATATAAAATATAAATTTAATGAAACTGTACAAAAAGAAGTGGTAGAGTAATAAAGAGCATATGATTATTGATGCACCTGAACTTTAGAAACTTCACATTAAAGACTCGTAAATTGCTTCAAATACATGTTCAACATCGCCTCAAATTAATGATTATTAGATTGAATCACCTTTAAAAAAACAGAAAATGGACGTCATTGACCATGCAAAAGTTGCAATTATATAGAGTAAAAAAATAAACGTACCGAGTCTCCACCTGTATTTGACTGCTTCAAAGAGAGCGCTTCACACTTAGATTCTTCATCTTGCCATTTAACCTGTCAGCTCCATAACACTCTGTCCTTGTTACCACCTTCTCGTGCGATTTTAATAAGTTAGATGGTGATGATGTTAATGTCTCTTTTGATTGTGTCTTTGAAATTTCTACCAATGAAACCATTTTAAATCTAACTGTCCTGACTTACCTGCCTATGTCTGATCATGCTGCTGCCTTAGCCATTTCCTATGAAGCAGATGGCTCTCGGGGTGTAACACTTCCATCTTAGAGTTGCCAGATCTGCTGTCTCAACATGTCAGTTTTTGTAAATTCATCACTGATTTATAAAGTAAATTACAATTTATGTGGAGAATACATAGGCTTGTATGTGCTAGAAATAAGGTGATTACAGTCAAGAAGAGAGGACAGGTACTGCAACAATTAAAATAAGTAATCCAAGATATACTCATACTATGTGTGGAAGGCATTTAGAAGTCGACCATTTTAGTGTTTGGCAATAAGAATGAAATAACTATTATCATATGCATAGGAAATTCTTAGTTGTCGCATATATAACTATAATTCATTGATAAATTCACCTCAAGGACACTTGCTATTTTGCAACATATCATTTGCTTGATAAAGCATAAACACTTTTATATCTTGTGAATCCATGGAAGGACTGTCAATTACTTTTTTCAATGTTGCAATGACTTGCTTCGCTTTGTCAGAAAGAAGACAGATTCAATTGCGAAAAAAGAAAATCTAACTTAGGTTAGTAGATTTCGTAATCTAACTAAAAGTAGCACAAAACATTAATGTTAAATGATCAATGTCCCATTAACTCATTTTACTGGCATGTACTTGTTACTGTAACACCTATGGTTACTAAATTGTTTCACATAGCTCTTACTGTTGGTTGTCTAAGGTTTCTAAGCATGCATCACATGCTTTTGAATTCAAAATTTTTCACTTCTGTTTATTAACAGGGTTAGTGAATATTGTTTTCGATCAAAGAGTAAGGTTGCGATTCTTCAAAATTAGGATTTAATGTGGACTTTCTGATATAGAACCAATTCATGTCTTACAAGAGCAAATGTGAGTAGAAAAAGTAGACTACTCAAATTCACATTTCTGATGAGCCGAATTTAACTTGATTGGTTTGTTACGAAAGATCACAACTAATGATTCTACTTTACTCAGTAAATTTTTTTAATAACATAGTAATGATACACATATCAAGGAGCCAGATGGGAACACAACAAAAAGGTCGGTATCAAATTATGAAATAAAATAGATATGAGAAACAATTTTGCAAGGTGAGAAGTAAAATATAATGATTGGAGTAAAAAGGGGGAAATAAGTATATTAAAAATGCAATGATAATATTTTTGACACCAATATCTCTGAATTACCATTCTGTTAATATAATTTCTCTCATTCACATACGAAAACATATCGTTTTACTACTTAAATAATTTCATAACACCACTTGATTAGCAGTATTAATTTTTTTTATAGTGTAAAAAGAGAAGAAAATATGTTGAGAACTTTGCAGGGAACAACAAATTTATATATTTTGAAATTAAATCTAATATGTTGTACGTAAAAAGTGATTGAAGACTTGCATTAAATTATAGAGCTTATCCGCCGCAGCGGTTAAGCTAACATTCTTTGACATTGTAGATACAACTCATACTTCATTGAAGCTTTACTCTTTTCGTTGATTGGTTTCGCCACCGTTTTATTCAAACTGCTAAAAATAAGCAAAAAAAAAAAAAGAATAATAATATTAAAAGTTTGAATTTATGGAAAAGGTGAAAAATATTGCAAAGAGCCATACACAAAATTAGGCTCTATGCTTCTGCCTATATAAAAGGGCACAAATATGTACACATACAAAAGCTACTACCAATTTTTCATCAGTTTGGTTAGAATGAAATTTTCATCAAACATTAATTGCGCATCTGAAAACAATAATTTAAGGAGTACGAACATCATAAAATAGTTTACACAATATTGGCAGTACACTTAAAATAATATTAATATATGGGAATAAGAAAAAAATCACGGTCATGGGCCCATGACTCGTAGCTGTGTTGTTAGCAGTCAAAAGAGAGGTTCATAAGTAATGGAATAGTTGATGAATTTTCAGTGGAAATAACAAATTTACACTTTATTTCCAATAAAGCAATGTATGAATCTTGAAAACATTTAATGACATAACAAAATGCACAATCATGACATAGGTAGTTGATAGAAATCTAGAAGATCAACCATTTTCTCATTGAACCAAGAAGGATGATGCTGCAAACAAATTGAGCTATTTTGTCGCAAGAGCTATGAGCTCACGTTTTGAAAGCCTGTCATGACATTTTTTGTGCAAGTCAAAGTTAAGAAAGGTACCTAAAACGTTGATGCATGTGGTATAAGTTTTAAAATGACAATTAACCTAAAGTTGATGCATATTTGCGTGTTATTCAATATAAGACTATATTATACGTCATCGTTGGGAATAAAAACATGCGTAATAGGAAACTTTACTGCTGAATTAATAAGAACAGCACTACCCAAAACTTAATTAAAGCGTAGTAATTGTTGATAACACAATACTAGGGAAAGGCATATGTATAAAAACAAAGACCATCAAATAACAAACAAAGGTATAGCAGTTTTTAGATGCAACAATTGAAGAATTGTAAATAGTTCAAGGATATAAATCGTCATTGTGGCAAATGAATAAAACTAATATGAGCAAGTAGAACTAAAAAAAAATTTAAATTAGCTAAATAAAGATGCACTGCTTTGGTTGGCATACTAAGATTTACTCAGATGTAAAAAGTACAAATACCACATCAAATAATCTAAGCATATTAGATACAGAATGGACAAAATATTGGATGTAAATTATGTGACCGTAAACTTATATAAGAACAACCAATTTGACAGCAATACTACAGAACTACGGGTTTGGGACATTCAAATAACGGTTTTACCTCATTCGTACTCGTTGATGCGGAATAATAGTTAATCCAATGCCATAAGCGAGGAGAGGTGTTACATTTGGGAAAAAATATAACTAATTAGTAGGGACGTAGAAAGTGCACAAAGATTTTACCTGAGATGTGGTGGTGGAGGAGGAGTACCAGTTGATCAAAGTTGCAGAATGGAAAAGTAGTGATAGATCTGGGGAGAAGCGAGAAGAAGAAGAAGATGGTTTTGAGCATCGTTCGCGCAGGTCGTGGGTTTAAAGGAAGTAGAAATGCCAGATGTGAGGCAAGAAGGGGGAAGACGCAGAAAAGGGAGGAAAACGGATGAAATAATTTGAAGCGTACTGGAATTTTAGGGTTGACAGTAATTGAGGAAAGGAAGAAATCCAGAAGAAGGTGGAGGACGAAGTGGAGAAAGTGGGTGGAAAAATAAACTATAAAATGAAACGTGTTGACAAACCTAACTGAGCTATGGCTACTGAAATGGCAAATGACATGTCTACCATGAATTTGAATTGGTTGTTGCATTCTAGTTGTTGAAGGCTGAAGGACTGTTGTGGAAAAGCAAAAAAGCTTCACCAAAATTCAAGTATTTGCATTATAGTATAAGATGTAAACTTTTAACCCAAGTAACATTAAATATGTTTGGATGTTGTTTGCTTAATTGGATTCGATATTGATGTGTTATTAATAAATAAACATTATCGATTAAGTGATTCGCAGCAGACGACCTAAAATTCATCTTTTTAAGATGTTGATTCATCATCATGCAAATCCACCGGTTGAAAGTTATAGGATTTTATTTCCATAACTGAAGCAAGATTTTAAATTATTTTTTATATAAGTTATATATGATAGTAAGTTTTATAATTGGTTTTTATAAAATATTCTATATAGCAAATTTCTGAGTTTTAAATACATTTTAGAAGCAAGTTGGTTAGTAATTAACCTAGTTTGGGATACTTGTTTTTTAGAGACAATTAAGTGAGATTTTATTAAACTAATTATATTATTAATCAATTTAAGAGGGAAGATTTAGTTGGAATCAGTTAATTTTTATTAACTGTGTTTCCGAATTGACTAGGTCTACTATTTTAATTGAAACTGATTTTTAAATTGATTGTTTTGAATTAATTTAACAGAAATAATTAAAAAATATTTTTTTTAAACTTAATAAAGTTACAAAAGTTAATTAATCTTTTAATTTATTATGTTTAAAGATAATTGTCACGTTGTTAATTATCAATATAGCTAGTATTATTTTAATAAGGATTTAAAAGAGATCAACGATTTTGTTCTTAGTAAATGATGAAGTGAACTACCTTTTCTTTGGTTCATATCATTAATTTAATCAATAATCATTCAAATGATTTCCTTTTTAATTGAAATAAAGCTAAGAAGTTATTAAATTGCAAATAGTTTTAATGGAAATTTATAAAGGATTTTATAAAGGGATTTCATCAATAAATCCAAGTTTTACAAAGATTATCAACCAATTTTTATAGTCAATTAAGTTTTGTTAATGATTTCAACTGTTAAAACGAGTATATAATAAAAATAAGAAATGACCTAAATGGAGTTAAAGCTTAGAAGCTGAAAGGTATGAGTTTGAAATCCCAACAAGAGCCTAAAATGTTTGATTTTGGTTATGCAAATTAGGGTCCAGTGATTCAATTTAAATTCAAATATTTTAAGTAAAAATGAAACAAAAATAAGTTTTGAAATAAAACTTATAAAGATTGTGGATTTTATTTATAATAGAATCGAGGCTTTATAAACGAAGTTCATAAAGAGGTTTAAGCTAATGCGAAGATTTTTTAATAAGCATTTACTTAATAATTGAATCAGGAAAAGGTGATTGAATTGAAAGGAGATTTTAAAATATGAGGAAGAGTTTTTAAATCCATATTTAGGCAAATAGTAAATGGAACCTATGGTGACATATACTGAATGTTGGTTTTGCGTTAGGAAACTTATATTTATCTTAAAGATAAAAATGTTGTCGAATCAAGGTCCGAGAGGCAAACAGAATACCCCGACTTAAACGACTTCGTTATTGTCCAAGGGATGGTATTAGTTTGAAACAAAGGTGATGATGGAAATAAAATTTATTATTATTTCCATAAACTTTAAATTTCAAAGTTTATAAGTTGAATAAACTGGTTGGTTTTTATAGTAAACAACATATCAATCGACATTGTTTATATTTAGATTTGATTGTGAATATACATATACCATTCGATTAAGTTTATATAATGGAAATAGCATGGTTTGTGAATGCACACATCCAAAAGAGGTTAGTGTATATGGAAATTGAATTATTATTTCCAGAAGTGAAGTTTATACTTTAGTTTGAAAAAGTTTAGATGTGAATTAAAACTGCCTGGTTTTATCATAAATGATGTATTGCATGACATCGTAGAAAAAGAAGATATGTGATAATACTTATGCCATTGAGTAAGGTATATACTGATATTTCCAACGTAATGGAAATAGTATCATTTTGAGAATACACTTATTCCAAGAAATTAGAAGATGGCCAGGGATTCGAAGAAAGCAATTATACTAGATCGAAGCGGAAATAAGAGATAAGCATATAGTTGTTGTATTCAGAAACACGAGATTTAGGAATATAATGATTTTGTTAAGATAACTATATAGAATCGATTTTTAAGAATTAATGAAATGGTTTTAATGAATGGTTTAATAATAAAAAAGCCTGAGCTGCTGATATTCTTTATTGTACTATTTTGATTTGATCGTTGAAACCCAACTATCAATAAATAATTCCCTTTTTGTCTTTCGATGTGTTAATTCGAGGAGACCGAAATGGGAACATAACCCAAAACCACTTCAAACCAACTTGGCACTCGTAAACTAATTTTGTAGGGATGATATGCAAATTATGTTGATATGAAGGCATAGACCTTCTGAGCGGAAAGAGATGCTCACTGATGTCTTTGGTTAATTACCAGGATTAAACTTATAGCAGTAACCCCTACATTCTGGGGTTTCTTCGGTTTCGTTCAGTCCTGGAACGAACTTCTATGGAGGAATGTCTGACAGAGTATTTCCTAGAATCACATACATTGATTTTTACAAATATATTGAGTATAGTGGCGGAGAAGGCAACTTCTTTTAACTTATCACCCAGAGTATATTTGTGCAAATTAATTAGTGATCCAGTAGATCTAACAATGTGGAATTCAAAATTTGAATATGATATCTAGGAAAGGTATTCGTGGCCTCCTCAAGCCTCATCAACCGAGACAAGACTGGAATCAGGCTGACAATAGGGCTATGTGGGTCATACCCATCAGGGTATATCATCATTTGATCTAGAGAAATCGATTGTCCCTTTTATATGCTTTTGAATAAGAACGGCTGGACAACCAACAACCATGGTGATGATATATTCGTTACACTCAAGTTGAATGAGTGGCCAATTCTATGTAGCCGAGTTACAAGATGTTCTTGTTGAATCCCAATGTTTAGTCTCTAGAGGACACTAACCAGAAGGTAGTTCCATACCTATTCATGTTGGAAATCAAAAATCCAATATGAGTTGTATGGTTTTATATGTAAACCAATTATGTCGAAAAGTGCAGTGCAAGCTTTTTAGCTATATTCCTATTTTATTCGTGGATTGATAGACATTATTATAATATCATTGGATTTTATAATAAAAGAGATTTGGTTATCGTAAGGAAAAAACGTGTGTCATGTTTATGTGTGGTCGTGTCTTACTGAAAGTATCCTGGACCGACAATCCGTGTGATTTTGCTTTGTGCAAAATGGGATCGGTCTGAAACGACCCAAAAATCACCGCCCTTCGAAACAACCGTAAACTGCACAGGTTCGATCCAATAAAACAGAAATCTGTGGATTATCATGAGAACACGATGCATCAGAACACAGAAAAAGAGAACTTTTCATTGCTATTACAACAATATTACATCAGAGTACAGATAATAATACACATCGGAAAAATATCAGTGATCAACAAATTACAATACAACGGAAATTTAAATACATAAATATAATCAGCGGAAGACTACAAAATCAACCAGAGCGTAGCTCCATCCATAGTCCATGACCGTGTGAAAAAAAATATCTGCAAAACCAAAATTACTAGCTGCTCGTGTGGAAAATATGGATACCTAGAGTTTAGGTGAAAACAATAAAATCCAGGTCAGTTATAGGACTGGTGTGAGAATCAAAGTAGTTATTAAACCTTTTACTTTAATAGTTAGGAACTCATGGGACCACACTATATGACACAGGATGGGTTTACTCCACATGAATATCATTAAAACAAAACAACGTGATGCTTTTTGAAAAATGAAGCCATTATAAGACTCAGGTCCCATCACATAATGCAACACAAACTATAGGATAGAGTTTCACCTTATAATGTCCAAACATGCTTGATACACTTTAAAACAAATATTTTTGATATTATTATTGGTACATAGTGCATAAAACAACTTCAAATATAAATGTATCAATCATAGACTACATAGTACCCCATCCTAATATATCGCCATAGTATACAACTAAAACTGTAGAATCATGTATTTGAATTTGGATTTCCATCTATGAACCAAGGCAAGTGATCTCTCCTTACCGATTCAAACAATCTAGCGCATGCCATAGGACACAAACTCAGGTGAGCCCTAGGAGCAGCAGAGCCGGCCCACCTCTCCGCAGTGGATTAGGTTTACTCCTGAACATTACGTTCCCCGGTCCTATCGTACCTAAAATCTGGTCAGTACCTAGACCGCCTTAGCCTTGTGCGGCCATATCTGAGGTGTCTCGCTATCCATCATTCACATAAGTAAAAATGCCTGGGCACTATACCATGGTACCACTTCTAACTAGAAGGCAACGTATGTCCTTTCTCTGTTGTCCGTCATTCCGATTTTGGTTCATGCCGGGGTGTGAAGCTCACGAGTTAACGCTATACACAAAGTACGCTATAGTAAAGCCATGCTTTAATCATCATCCACAAAGATCTGCTTTTCAACAAAAGTTTTGATCTATGCATCTCAGCATGCTACATTGTCAATTCAACCATACAACTGATGTCTACCGATATACATTCTCTGAGCTCGTACGTCTCAGAGAAGGGTGTAAAGAAAAGAGAATAAAGTATCTGCCACCAAATAGATATATATTTGGTAGAGATCAATTTACAACATAAAATACATGTTAGACACACAGTCCATTTGTAGGTCTGTTCTGGGTCTGAACGAAACCGGAGGCGCCTTATTCCTCATCCCGTATGTCCAATACAGGAGAGAGACCCCACATATTCGGCCGGTCTCCAAGTAAGTCTAGACGATCACCACTTCGTCTTGGGTGTACCTCCCAAGCGAGACATCATCAATAATCCAAACGATGTGAAGATCTCCGGTCTTCAACCACCGTCTTCAAATCTTTTAATTTTAATCGTCGTATATTGTTATTCAGAATGGGTTAAACTCGGTCTTTTCAAATGACTCCTGTATCTTATAGTCAAGTGATATAAAAACGCATCATACGCTTCAGTCCAATCCAGAATATTCTTTTATTCAAATATTATTTACTCTGGGAAAGGTTCCCATTAATCTTATCAAAGATTGTCTCATTTAAACTTATTAGTTAATCCATTCCTTGGGAGTCATTTCAAAAAAATTTACAATATCTTTTCACAAGTTAATTCGGATTAAGGTTTATAAAATTAGTCGGCATTATCGAGCCTTACCAAGGTAATCACTCATTTTATTATCCTATTCCCAACCTATTCATCCCATGGAACAAAACTGGTAGTACTCCATATCTAACATCCATCTAGTTATTGGTAAAGTTAATTACCATTTAATGCTCCAAATCTATTTAAAGATTTTACTATCGTATCGAGTAAAAACTAGTGGTACTCCATTCTCGAACACTTCTCAAATTCAGTAAATTTAATTACCACTTTACATTTCAGATCTAGTTAAAGATTTATTGAAACTCCATTTAGTTTTAATCTCCAAAAATCATTATTTAATGATTATCAACCTTAGGAAATCAATCCTGTTTGTAACTGGGTTAAAGAACAAATGTCATTTAAAACATTGTTCACTATAAACCCAAAATCAACTTCCATTTAATTCCAATTATATTTATTAATTGGAAAACTTCATTGATCTTAATTAAAAGATTTTTTCTTTTCCAACTAGGTATAAGAATAGTGTTATTGAAGACACCATTCACGAAAAACCCAAAATCCCATTTGATATTAAATACAAGGCTTTGAATATAAATCATATCGACTTATACTCAATATCGAATTCCACAACCAACAAATATCGTATTGGGAATAACGATATTTATATCTTCCAAATTCCTCAACGATATTCATATAATCACGGAGTACGATACTGAAATATCCGAAGATTATTTCCTTTCAAGTCCATTCCAATTCATATGTTGGAAAATTCTGGTTACGTTAAAACCACTCGTAATCCAATTTGTTAATTTAAAAACATTGGATTCTTACATTAGATGTTAAATAGCCTGTTCAGATAAAAAATAACATTTATGCTTTCAAAACTGGAACATTTCATCCATAAATCTTTTCAAATCATTTATTATTATTTAGCATAATTTATTCATATTATTAATAATTTTGTTATGGCCCTTATAGACGGTTTCCAATATTGGCCACTGAACTGCATCCATAACGACCTTTTCCAAAACCGATTTGGACCTATTTTAACATATAACCGTTATATTTTAAATATCTTATATTATTTTGAAAGATAATTTCAATACGAACCCAACGGTTCCGGTTTCAGGAGAATCCGACGGTCGGATATCACGTTACGTCAATTGGAAGTTACGGATGGACGGTCGCGAACTGTCGCTGCCTGACGCGTTCTATTCAAGCCCGAATTCGATTTATACTTCAAATATAAAATTGAATATGCTTCCAAAATAATTTATAAATATTATAAATTATTCACAACTTCCATTTGAAATCTTATTTCTATCTTTTCCTTTCAAAATCAAATATCTTCATATTAAACCGTCATACTATATATGATAGATTTCGTCGATTTCCATTCAAAACGTATTTTATAGAACGTTTATAATCTTGTTTGAAACCGATTTCAAATTTTACTTCAATTTTAAATAAAAACTGAACATCCCATATTATTATAATATCAAAATAATAATATTTTAAAAATATCAGATTTTTAAAATCCAATTTTCTCGATGTTCATTATAAAAATAAATAAAACCAATAGAAAAATCCATTCGATTTAAAACATTGTTTATTTACTCAATTCAACTTCATGTTTTGAAATTTCTATTCCTTTCAAAATAAATTTGAACAAATCATAATTATATGAATATTAATTAAAATCAATTCATTTAGTTATGAATATTCATTATAATTTTATAATCTTTGTTCTCCATCCAAAATCGTACATCCAAAATCAAACTTCGCCCTTTCACTAAATATTATATTAAAATATTCGTTTTAATTCCGGTTTGAAATGAGATTCGACCAATTACCGTATAATTTTAGTTATATGCATTTCATACATCGCAATATTCAATAATAGTGATAAACAACTACTAAACATCCACTTCGCATACAGGATGCATCTACAACTGTATAAGCATTAAATAACGTTTATAACAGTTTGCCAATCAATTGATTGACATACAACTAAACACAAGGGAGATGTGTGAACTAATTATCATCCTGAGACCCGTGTGGGGTTTTCAATCAACATTTATAATGTAGTCATTTCATTTGACAACACTTATATTTACAGTTTAATAAAAATAACATTAAAACTATAACCATCTATTCATCCATCTGGTTTACAAGCAATTTGTGATGTAAGCTTTCATATACCGTATAACAATTTATATTATTTAACCCAATAAAAATCATCATAGTCAACCAATATATATTCAGTTATGAAATGGAATAACTGTACAAATTAGTTGAGTGAGAGAGTTCTCACATTCATCGTTTATCGCTAGATAATGGTAAACTGTCGATTGACTGAATTAGACGTTTTCCTCCACCAAAAACTGTTACGAGCTCCAAATCACCCCAAATAAGTTTCATTGTGAAGCTCTCGTTGATACGGTTCCAATGCATCTTGTTCCGTCAAATTCCGATCTCGTGTAAAAAATTATGCTTTTTACAAGATTGTGTACATATATATAATCACTAACATTTAAATAATATTAATTAACCTTAATTAATCTTTTCCCCCCTTAACCATTCTTCCTCCCTCCTAATATATGCATGCGACTTGCTGCTTTTCATCCTCTATTACCATGGCTTCAAGCCATCCACTCTTCCTCTTGATTCACGAAAAATCAAGATAAAATCAAAACAATTCATCCTATCTCCAATACCATACCCTACATATTCGATTTAATGCCACTCATGAAATCGCGTTTACAGCTCACGCATCACGCTGTAGCTACTGACTTCAACAAAAATATTCACTGTTCTTGCCCAAAATTTGCCAATAGGTGCTAAATACTCCTATAAATCCAACTACATGCTCTAATTCAACAATCAATGCTTGTATTTCCCTCCATCCTCAAACCTAGGTCGCCTAACCCACGCTGACAATATTCGAATAGCGGGAAAACGCTGTCGCACTCCTCGAGACTTATACAAATTGAAGAGAAACTCCATACAAATTCAACTACTTAAGTCTATGATTTACAGGAATTTATTTGGATTGTTATGAATTTTCGAAGAGGGCTATCCTCATGTTTATTTTTTACTGAAGATGGTGGCTCACGAAATTGACCATAGAGAAAATAATTTAGGGTTAGGGAAGTTAAGGACATTACATAGTAGGAGGATTTTTTTTATTTGAATATATATTTTATTTTATTCAATTCTACTCGATTTTTGTCTATTTTCATCGTTTAAAAATTCGTATGATCACATATGAATCTCATTTTCAATGACAATTCACACTCATTTATGTCTTGACATTACAGACTTAAGGAAACTTGTTTCGTCGAACTCCGAGTCTATTTGCTCCAATAGCGTATTTCTAAAGTCAAAATATTGATTATTTTTCACATTAAAATAGCACACGGTCGCATACTAATTCCAAAAATCACAAAATTTGAAATCTAGCAATAATATAATAGTACGAATCTAAGAAAATTGGTTTCATAAAAAACGGATGTCATTTGCAAAATGTCTATTTTTAAGGGCTTATGTAATATCGATAAAATACTAATAATTTCAAAAACAGTTTACATAAATAATAATAGTAAATTAATATTATCATATATATCCAAATAAAATATCATATAGTTGTAAAATAAACAAACTTGAGTTTATAACTCAAGATTACAATTTTCTAGTCAAATGGTGTTCAATTAAAAGAAAATTCTTTTAGTGTATTAAATAACTTGTTATAATTTATAAACGATTTCATAGTGACTATTTCAACCTTTAATTTGAACATAACTTACAAGTTGTAACTCAAAATCTCAAATTTTCACATTCGTTAGAAAGATATAATTAAATAGATTCTAATTTTTCTTGTTTTACAGAAAACTGACTTATATCAAGATCTGTATATTCATTCAAAGTTTAACACTAAAATTTTCAAACTACCGCGACGTTACAAGTTCATTTTGACTAAATTATAAATTTATACGTTCTAATTTTATTTTTAAATAAATTCTAAGCCGCTTATTCTAGGAAAAAAATCGTTAAAAATATTTAATTTCCGTTAAAATCAATTAGAAATAAATTTTAAATTGGTTCCAAAATTCAGGGTTGTTACACGGTCAGACAGAGTATAATTTCCAGGTTGCACTGGGTTTTGCTTGTGTAACGACTCTGCATTTTTGACGTCTCAAATTAGTAATTAAATCGACTCAAGATGCTCAAAATGGTGAATCATTATTTTAGCTTACTGATCTAAATAGAATAAACACAAAAATCAAAGACACAGCAAGGATAATGGTACCTCACAGCGAAAATTTTATACATAAAAATCAGAGTTTACAAAAATTTATATACAGCGGAAGAATTAAAATACACAGTACATGATTTTAAATAAAATAAAGGTTTACATTCTGTTGAGCATGCACGTAAGCGTCTTGCGTCATTGCGTTCCTCTCCAGTTTGCGAGTTGAAATCTTTAAATCTGCAACACTCATATCTGACTCGAGCGTTCCATGCAAAACATAAAACACTCGAGTTAGGATTAAATCATAGTTCAAGTAAATTAACTTCAATAGAAACTGAATATATTAGTTAATCCTCACTTCCAAAATATACACAAAATAAAAGTTGTGTGTTAAACCAAAATTTGGGCCTAACACCCAAATGCAGATCATAGAATGCAAAAAATGATAAATAAGAGGAGACACACGAAGTTTTTATAGTGGTTCGGCTATAGATGTAGCCTACGTCCACTTTATAATCTTATTGTTATACTGACAGATTACAAGAATCGGTTATATGCAGACACACAATCCGTGTGTTAATTGAGATTACAAGAGGAGAATTTATGTGTATAAAGGTGCAAAGTCCTTGCAATAGGTAATGGCAGAGGCTGTCTAGATGTAGGAGAAAGTCTCTACCAAAAAGTCAAAGAGAAACCCCTTAAAATTCCTTGTAGAGGTGTATTTATAGCTGTAGGAGAGCTTCTGGGAAGACCGGTTCGTGATGGGGTACGTGGCACCCGTTCCGGAAAAGTAGGAGCAAGATGTGGCATGAGAACATGTCAAAACAGTGTGTGTATCAGCAGGTGCAAACATGTTGACACACTTTTTGGTAAAATCTATCACACTGAATATCTAGATAGCATCGCGCTCGGATATAGAGAACAACATCAGAAGATAGGCAGCGATTTGGTCAAAGTCACATCACGAACAAAGAAAGGCCCAAAACTCCAATCAGACGACCTTTTTTGGGCCAGAAAACAGCAATTACAAAGTTGAGCTCAATGACTCTTGTAGATATCTGAATTAGTTCAGTTTGAGCTTTGCTTTAGCTCAATCAGACTTACGGTTTGAAAGTTACGCCCGTTTCCATGAATGGGTGTAATCTGGCAATTTCCTGGATAAAGCGACGAAGCGTCACACGATCGGAGTATGGCTCGTGCATCCTCTCTGGCTCGTGGTGCACCCTTGATTCTCCCTTCATCGGATCGCCCCCTCCCCCCGGATCATGGCGCACCCTCAGACCACGACCCGTTCGTGGTACACCTCCTGATCATGACTCGCTCGTGACACACCAGCTTCACCATATAGCTCACGACCAGACCTCGGTTCGTGGAGCCCATATCATGATCTGATCCCATGACCACGAACTGACCCCTGCACCTACTGATACACGCACTATTTTGACCTGTTCTCATGCCACATCTTGCTCCTACTTTTCCGGATCGGGTGCCACGTACCCCATCACGAACCGGTCTTCTCAAAAGCTCTCCTATAGCTATAAATACACCTTTATATGGAATTTTAAGGGGATTCTCTTTGACTTTTTGGCTGAGACTTTCTCCTACATCTAGACAGCCTCTTCCATTACCGATTGCAAGGACTTTGTACCTTTTTACACATAAATTATCCTCTTGTAATCTCAATTAACACACGGATTGTGTGTCTGCATATAACTGATTCTTGTAACCTGTCAGTAGAACAATAAGATTATAAAGTGGACGTAGGCTACATCTACAGCCGAACCACTATAAAAACTTCGTGTGTCTCTTCTTATTTATCATTTTCTGCATTCTGTGATCTGTGATCTGCATTTGGGTGTTAGGCCCAGATTTTGGTCTAACATTGTGTAGTATCTGTCTGTATCAGTGCTATATCAATGACAAGATCAAGTGACGATATATGTTCATATCAGTTAAATGCAAATACGAGATCAATTGTGGCATCCGTTCATAACAATTCTATATAAATGACAAAATGAAATAATGCATCAGATTTTTTTTCTATTTCCCAGCAAGATAGACGACCCATTCCAGGTTCCAAAATAAGCTGAAAGGAAACATAAATGGACAAGCATAATATGTGATGATATGTATAGCCTACCCATATAAGGAGCGTGTATTTGATAGTACTAGTTGCTTTGGACTTTTTTCTTACACTGTTTAGTGCTATTGGACCAAACAAGACCGTGAATTTTATTCAAATCACGGTTTAACTCATGATGTGGTATTCGAAACTATTAATTTGAGCATTCATTGCACTATCTAAATTTAAGGAGATATAGTATTATATTTTGACAAACATAAACAAAAATATAATTCAAATATATAAAGCACAGAGAATGGTAGTAGGTGAACTTAGCAAACATTTTATCTTGCCACTCAAAGTGATGCAGCAAACGTGTATAGAGCTAAGTGACCGGTAGTAGCTGGACTTTGCAAACATATTAGTATGCCATTAACCAAGATAGAAAATATGAAAGTACGGCAAAAAATAGCGTCGAATCCACAGAAAGTCAGCTTTAAATTATATTAATGCATGTTGGAACAATTCTAAATCGATCAATTGAAACAACAAATGTAGAGGGCTTACAGGTCACATAGTATGAGCCTTTATCCTATTTTATGAAATATTCGGTAAGGTTAAGGCTTAGTGTATGGTTCAAGGTTAACCAAATTTCCATATATACACACACACACACACACTTATCAAGGATGTCCCCATATTTAAACCAAGATAAACAAATAGTGTAATTTTCTGTCCAAACCGTAAAGTTTCAGGTAACTAGTTCCCAATAATGAATATAAATACATGCTTCAGGTACAAACTTACACTTTTGTGCCAACATAAACTTCTGGTAACTCATTTACGAATGAGTATAATGTATGCTTTAGGCAATTTCATTTACAAGTGGGTAAACATGGTTTCATGAAAACTAATGAGTGACAACTTTCAAGTAATAAATGAACATTCCAGGTGAGCAGAAAACTCTATTTTCCAAACTCAAGCCTAGACACTATCCTCTCTGTCATCCTAGAACGTTTCGGTATTCATTTTGACAAACTCTATTTTTGACCATAATATAAATTCCTTCAAAACAATTTAGAAAACCATTCTCAACTTCAAATTGAATAAATTATTCATTTTGTTCGATACTTATTTGATATCCATATAAATCCACATATGTGTGTATAACAAGTATAATGCACATATTATCACAAATAACAACCACGAAGCATCCATTCATCCATCACACGAGCATATATGAGTGTGTGTATATATATATCAGTGTATGTACAAGCGTTTTCCACTAAACGCTTATATTGCAATAATTACTAGTTAACCATATCATCAATAACAATTCACATAGCATAGAAAGTGAACAACTACAAGTGTTGAGTTCTCACCTTGGGGTTCCACTCCACCAATCTTTATTGTAGGACCACTAGACCGACTATAGCTACCCCGAACTAACAGAATTTCCTTGCCGACTCTTTATAAACTAAAATTATTATTAAGCTTCTTTTTCTTCTCGTTTTTAAGAGGAGGAAAGGTCGGAATTTTGGAGGAGGAGGAGGAGGAGATGTCTTTAGCCAAATTTAGGGAGAAAGAGAAAGGAGATCAAGAAGAGGAATAAGGAAGAAAGGCTTAGGAAGCCATGGATTTAAGGTAAAGAAGGAGGAGAAATGGAAGAGAAGAGTGGAATAGTGTTTAAGGGAGGAAAGGAGGTATATTTATACATGGAATGGAAGAATATGGTAATGACACCTCTTAGGACATGTGTAAATCATGCATGGAATGTGGCATGCAAAATTACAAGTGTCTTAACACTTGTAATAAGGAGAAGGTAAGTGTTTTTAGTAGCATTTACCTTAAAACGTTATGGAAACTAAGAGCAACACTTAATTCCAGTGTTACTAATTCATGTTATTGTTGACAAATCCGATCGAACAACAAATAGTATTAACAAATCACAAGCTTAATAATCATTGCCATATATAAAATCTATCATTTAACTTGTCAAAATTTCTAGACCATCACATTCACCCCCTTAAGAAAGTTTCGTCCTCGAAACTGCGCATGAAGGGAGTAATCAAAGGAAATGAATAAAGAAACAGGCTTACCTAAGGGTCGGATTCATCTTGAATATCGATTGTACTGTTCGGATTGAATTTCTGCATAACCTCTTCCATTTCCCAAGTACAATCTTTGGGATCACAGCTCCATTTCACTTTAACTAGCTTAATCGTCTTATTCCTTAGCCTCTTTTCATCTTCGTCGATGATCTTTATGGGTCCTCTTTTAATGGCTATATTAGGTGTAATTTCTAGATCTTGTTGAGCGGCTTCTTCCATAATCTGATCAGGGTCATGAACATACTTTCTCGGATTTGATATGTAAGAAAAATCATGGACACCTGAGAGCCATTCAGGTAACTGAACCTTATATGCCAGTGGTCCAATTTTTTCTAGAATAGGGAATGGTCCAATATAGCGGGGTGCTAATTTTCCTTTTCTTCCAAATCTTATAACTCCGCGCATTGGAGGGACTTTTAGGAATACTGAATCCCTAACTTCGAATTCTAAAGCCTGCCTACTACGGTCTGCATAACACTTCTGCCGATCCTGGGTCTTTTTCATCCTCTTTCTAATCAGATCCACCTTCTCTGTGGCCTCTCTAATCATATCAGGTCCTAGAACAATTTTATCTCCAGACTCAATCCAACAAACTGGTGACTTACAAGGCCGTCCATACAATGCTTCGAAAGGTTCCATCTTAATACTTGCCTGATAACTATTGTTATAGGAGAACTCGACTAATGGTAAATAATTTTCCCATGAACCTCGGAAATCGAGAACGTATGCTCGCAACAAGTCTTCCAAAATTCTGTTAACTCTTTCTGTTTGTCCGTCTGATTGTGGATGATAAGCAGTACTAAATTTAGACGATCCACAATAACCTAGATTACCTCATTCCCTTTGTGAGTGCAAGGCAAACCATCAATGAAATCCATTGAAATTGCATCCCACTTCCATTTTGGTATTTCCAAAGGCTGAAGTAATCCTGGAGTCTTTTGCTGATCACTCTTTATTTTCTAACACGTAGCACAATGACTAACATAGATAGATATGTCCCTTTTAATCGACTTCCACCAAAATGTACGTTTAACAGCATGATACATCTTATTCACTCCTAGATGGATGCCGAGTTTGGACTTATGGCACTCATCCAACACCTCCTGCTTAAGTTCTTTAATATTAGGCACAAATATTCTTCCTTTTGATCTTATGATGACTTTATCATCGATTTCAAAACTCAAATTTTCACCTTCCTGAATTCTTTTAGAAATTTCTTGTAGAAATTTGTCCTTCTTTTGCTCGTGGGCAATCTTCTCTAGAAGATTCGGAGTGATAACAAGGTAGGCAAGAACGGCATACTTTCGACTCAGAGCATCTGCAACAATATTGGCCTTCCCAGGGGTATACTGAATATCTAGATCGTAAGATGCTAGAAATTCCAACCATTGTTGCTGCCTTAAACTCAAGTCTTTCTGAGTAAACAGATACTTCAAGGACTTGTGATCAGTGAATAATTCAAATTTTTCTCCAAGCAAGTAATGTCTCCAAATTTTTAAAGCGAATATTACTGCGAGTAGCTCAAGTTCATGAGTTGGGTAATTCTTTTCATGCGGTTTCAACTGTCTACTTGCATAAGCAATTAATCTTCCTTCTTGCATTAAAACAGCACCATCTCCGTCTTTACAAGCATCTGTATAAACAGATAATCCTTTATTGCCATTGATAATAGACAGAACCAGGGCAATGGTCAATCTCTTCTTTAACTTATTAAAAGCTTCTTCACAGTTAGCAAACCAAACAAATTTGGCATTCTTCATGGTCAACTTTGTCAAGGGAGAGGCTATCTTTGAGAAATCTTGGACGAATCTACGGTAATATCCTGCTAATCCTAAGAAACTTCTAACTTCCTTTGGAGTCGTTGGTTGATTCCAATCCAAAATTGCAGAAATCTTTCTGGGATCTACTGAGATTCCTTCTTCAGATATGATATGCCCAAGAAATTTTACTTCTTTTTTCCAAAAATGACGTTTGGAAATTTTAGCTTTAAACACATTTCTCCTTAATATCTCTAGGGCAATCCTTAAATGCTCAGCGTGTTCTTCCTCGGTTTTTTGAATTAATCAGGATGTCATCAATGAAGACTAACACAAATTTATTCAACACCTCACGGAATACTTGAGTCATCAAGTCCACAAAATAGGCTGGGGCGTTTGTCAATCCGAATGGCACTAACCATTCGTAAAAAGTGTCGGGTCCACGAAAAGAAGTCAAATGAATACAATCCCCAACAATTCTGAGTTGGTGAAAACCAGAAGCTAAATCAATTTTTGAAAAAAATCGGGCACCACTTAACTGGTCAAATAAGTCATCTATTCGTGGAAATGGGTACTTATTCTTGAGGGTTTGTTTATTAAGGTCTCTATAGTCTACGCACAATTGCAAAGAACCATCGGACTTTACTACAAATACTACAGCTAACCCCCAATTTGAATGGCTAGGCCAAATAAATCCTTTTCTTAAGAGATCTTTGATTTTCTTGATCATTTCTTCTCTCTCTTTCGGAGCCATTCTTCAACTTGGATGGACAAAAGGTCGGGCATTGGGTACTAGGTCAATTCTAAACTCAATTTCTCGGTGTGGAGGTAGGCTATTAACTTCTTCAAATACATCGGGAAAATCTCTAACGATAGGTATAGTTTTTATGTCAGTATCAAGGTAACCTAAAGTATACATCAAACTATCTCTTTTTGGGCTAGGTCCACACAAGATATTTCAATTAAATTTCCAAGACTTGTCTTTATCAGAGGAACATTTTTGCAATACAAACACAAGCTAATAGGATCTACTACTAGATTATTTACACATAAGGGTTCGTCAACAAATTTAGGTTTAAGTTTCAATTTTTCTACGAGTGGTTTTGAGATAAAACTACGTGAAGCACCAGTGTCAAACAGAACTCGGACTAATTTATCAAAAATAAAAATATTACCTTCCAAAAATCCTTCCCTTTATCATTCTTCGAAGTCGATGGCTCATCCTTGATTGCATAAACCTTTGCCACATCAGCTTTCTTTATTACGGGACAATCTTTAATCATATGACCAGGTTTATGGCAGTGATAACATTCTGGGAGCCCTTGATTTGGCTTCCTTGACTTCTTTGGCTTCTTACAGTCGCGGTATAACGACCTTTCTCTTGGCAATTACAGCTGAGAACATCCTTTAGATGATCTTCCTTCATTCCTTTCTTCTCAGCCTTCTGTTCAGGCTTCTTTCCCTGGAACTTTCTCTGGTTACCATTACCTTCCTTAACTTCAGTACCCGTCTGCTTATCAATAGTAGCATATCTATACCCCATGTCTACAAAGTCAACGAAGGAGTCATCCTCTCATGGTACTTCAATGTCATCCCCTTAATATATCTTCCATTTTTCTTTAACGGTGCGTCTACCAGCTCAAGTCCAAAGCGAGAAAGCTCGTTAATCTTATTTAAATACACCTCGAAAGACATATCGCCTTGCTTGAGATTCATAAATTCCTCGTACATCCTGGAAATTCTTGCCGAAAGCATATAAAATTCTCCGAAAAATTCTTTGAAATCCTTCTATGAAAAGTCGTCTTCTGATTTCTCTTGGACGATAGTCTCCCACCATGCAGCAGCTCCTTCCTGTAATTTCCATGTAGCTAACAGCCTCTTTTGGTTATCTTCTAGGTTAAGTCCTATGAAAATCTTCTCGCATGCGTTAATTCAGGCTTGAGCTTCCTTGACATCATCGGATCCCTTAAACGGTTTCCTGCCCAATTTTGCGTAATTCTTATTAAGAACTAGAAGACTAGTTTGGGTCGGGGCTTGAATCGTAGTCTCATTAACTACGGCAACATTACGATCGTTGGTGGTGGTACTGCTTCCTCCTCGATGCTGCCTCTATAGCTCATTTTCTACTATCTGGATATAGTATGAAAATGTTGTTAGACATACGGACGAATTACCTTAGGAGTTATGAAACAGTTAAACTCTTTGCATTTCATTGGATTCTACTCATTTTAGGGTATTATTACCCCATCTCTAATGGGTTATCTAATGAGTTATACCCCAATGCTTTGTATAAACCAAAGCTCTGATACCAACTGTGACGACCCGGAGTTTCAACCTTCGAAAATCGACATTTAATACCTATTTGTATTCGAATATCGCTAATTCAAATGTCGAATTCCTAGTTCTCTGGAGATATAACACATTAGAACAATCACAATGAAACAAAACAGCTTCTCATTTATATAACACGAGATTATATCAGAGTTTACAATGGATACAACATCAAGATGCAACACTATTTACAGTAACAAGATAACACATAAGCAGCGAAACAACTAATCAAGGTGAATCCAAAACCAAACTTCATCTTCACCTGGATAGCTCCAAATCGCTGATGCCCACAAAAAACAAATGCTTCACGGAAACAATTAAAGATGCTCCACGGCACTAGCAACTTCACCAAAGCAAAGACACACTAGAAAAAGCTCCAAGATGTAGGCTCCAAACACTGCTACTAAACCTGACACTAGGCTGCCCATGTGGAAATTATGGGCACCTGGAGTTTTATGGAAAAACAAATAAACTCCAGGTCAGTCATGGGATTGGTGTGAGAACTCAATATATATTTGTTCTGTGCAATAAAATTCGCAATGCTTTTTTAGAAAATGAAACTAACATAAGGTCTCGCGGCACACACACAAGGTAAATGCACACATGGGCGAGGTTTCTCCTTATGATAGTCAAACATGCTTGATATGCGGAAACCATTTTCCATATTATTATTAGTGCATAGTGTGAAAACAATTTCGCAAATAAATTTATTAATCTTAGCCAACATAATGCCCCATCCCACTATGCTAACATATTCGTACTGGTAACTAGTAGGCTATACAAATGAAATCGTAAAAACTCGTAGTGGATAATGAATTTCCAACGAATGACCAGGCAAAGGAGCTTCCTTACCGAACCGATGGGTACGCCTCTAGAGGGACGCCCCGAGAACCAAATCGGGCTCTCTGCCAACACGAGGTCGAGTTACCCCTTAACTGGGTAACTTAGAGTACGCCTGAGTATATCACTTCCCGGTCGTTACCAACCTTTAAACCGAGGCCTCGCAATATCAACATCCATATAAATAGAACTTATCCACATAGGTTAATACCTGGGCTCCATACCATAGTACACCTTTTATCTAGAAGGAAACGACTACCCTTAACCTCGCTGCACGTTTCCTGCTTTAGCCATTTACCAGGTTGTGAGGCTTGCTGAGGTCACGATATCCACAAAGCTACGCTTAAAAAAGCCATGCTTTGATCATCCATAGCTCGCCACATAACTTAAGTATGCCACATTGTCCATTCACTACGCATCACTGATTTCTATCAATATATAACCTCTAAGCCCGCACGTCTTAGAGTAGGGTGTTAAGCAAAAGAATAAATTCTCCGCCACCAAGCAGATATATATTTAACATAGATCAGTGCTACGCAGTCAATTACAATGTCAGACACACAATCCATACAAGTCCGTTCTGGGTTTGAACGAAACCGCAATCCGGAATTTCTTCACATACGTTCGGGCTTCTTGCCACTTAGCCGATATAAAATCCATTTGCAAATGAGAGCTACTCATTTGAGACATTCAGCAAGTCGTCCTTACGATATGAAGGGTCCTGGTGTTCAATATCGTCTTCAATGCCTTCATTCTCTCCACAACGTCGTATTATTACTTGGAATGGTTTTCAGACATAAATCCAATCCCAGTCTTTCCAGATAATAAACGTAACTTTAAAACCATGTGGGTATATAGGACCAAATCAAGTCTCAACTCATACTTCGTATTTGCAAACTCAAATTATAGTTCAAAATACTTTATTACTTGTTAGAAATCATTTACTAAGGTTTGGAAAAGATTTACAAAGCTAGATCACTTAAAACTCAATATTTAACAAACTATGTTACAAAGGCATTTCAAACTGTTTCAAAATACTAATATTGGCTAGTTTAAGTAAAATGACTTTTGTGTTATACAAAACTTCATGATTTTACCATAAATCATTTTTAAATAATTAATTATGAATTAACAATTTTTTTCTTTATATTTTTAAATAATTTATAGCAGCCATTTTATAATTATAGTTAACTAACCCCATTTATAGCGACCTTTTCTAAATTATTTTAAACATAACTTGAAAATTATAAGTCGAAATTAAAATATGCTTTCACTCATTTGGAAGCTCTTATTGATGAAAATCAAACGTTTTTCGTTCTGTGGAAATCTAATTTAGGTTGCAAAAGTTATGAGCGTTTAAAGTTTTTAATAAAAGTACGCTAAATTGTACTATAAATTCAAATAGTTTCAAATTAAATTTCGAATTAACCATCTCGTCCATCGGATCAGTTAGGGATAGCCAGGGAGAGCAGAAAACTATATTTTCCAAACTCAAGCCTAGACATTATCCTCTCTGTCATCTTAGAACGTTCCGGTATTTATTTTGATAAACTCTATTTTTGACCATAATATAAATTCCTTCAAAACAATTTAGAAAACCATTCTCAACTTCAAATTGAATAAAGTATTCATTTGGTTCGAGACTTATTTGATATCCATATAAATCCACATATGTGTGTATAATAAGAAAAATGCACACATTATTACTAATAACAACCACAAAGCATCCATTCATCCATCACACGAGCATATATGGGTATATATATCAATGTATGTACAAGCGTTTTCCACTAAACGCTTATATTGCAATAATTACTAATTAACCATATCATCAATAACAATTCACATAGCATAGAAAGTGAACAAATACAAGTGTCGAGTTCTCACCTTGGGGTTCCACTCCACCAATCTTTATTGTAAGACCGCTAGACCGACTATACCTACCCCGAACTAACAAAATTTCCTTGCCGACTCTTTATAAACTAAAATTATTATTAAGCTTCATTTTCTTTTCCTTTTTAAGAGGAGGAAAGGTCAGAATTTTGGAGGAGGAGGAGGAGATGGCTTTAGCTGAATTTAGGGAGAAAGAGGAAGTAGATCAAGGAGAGGAACAAGGAAGAAAGGCTTAGGAAGCCATGGATTTAAGGTAAAGAAGGAGGAGAAATGGAAGAGAAGAGTGGAATGGTGTTTAAGTGAGGAAAGGAGGTATATTTATACATGGAATGGAAGAATATGGTAATGACACCTCTTAGGACATGTGTAAATCAAGCATGGAATGTGGCATGCAAAATTATACGTGTCTTAACACTTGTAATAAGGAGAAGGTAGGTGTTTTTAGTAGCATTTACCTTAAAACGTTATGGAAACTAAGAGCAACGCTTAATTCTAGTGTTACTAATTAATGTTATCCTTGACAAATCCGATCGAGCAACAAACAGCATTAACAAATCACAAGCTTAATAATCATTGCCATATATAAAATCTATCATTTAACTTGTCAAAATTTCTAGACCATCACATTCACCCCCCCCCCCTAAGAAAGTTTCGTCCTCGAAACTGCGCATGAAGGAAATAATCACAGGAAATGAATAAAGAAACAGGCTTACCTAAGGGTCGGATTCATCTTGAATATCGACTGTACTGTTTGGGTAGAATTTCTGCATAACCTCTTCCGTTTACCAAGTACAATCGTTGGGATCACAGCTCCATTGCACTTTAACTAGCTTAACCGTCTTATTCCTTAGCCTCTTTTCATCTTGGTCGATGATCTTTATGGGGTCTCTTTTAACGACTAGATTAGGTGTAATTTCTAGATCTTGTTGAGCGGCTTCTTCCATAATCTGATCAGGGTCATGAACATACTTTCTCAGACTTGATATGTGAAAAACATTATGGACAACTAAGAGCCATTCAGGTAACTGAACCTTATATGCCGGTGGTCCAACTTTTTCCAGAATAGGGAATGTTCCAATATAGCGTGGTGCTAATTTACCTTTTCTTCCAAATCTTATAACTCCACGCATTGTAGAGACTTTAAGGAATACTGAATCCCTAACTTCGAATTCTAAAGCCCGCCTTCTATAGTCTACATAACACATATTCTGATCCTGGGTTGTTTTCATCCTCTTTCTAATCAGATCCACCTTCTCTGTGGCCTCTCTAATCATATCAGGTCCTAGAACAATTTGATCTCCAGACTCAATCCAACAAACTGGTGACTTGCATTGCCGTCCATACAATCCTTCGAAAGGTTCCATCTTAATACTTGCCTGATAACTATTGTTATAGGAGAACTCGACTAATGGTAAATAATTTTCCCATGAACCTCCGAAATTGAGAACGTATGCTCACAATAAGTCTTACAAAATTCTATTAACTCTTTCTGTTTGTCTATATGATTGTGGATGATAAGAAGTACTAAAGTTTAACTTGGTTCCCAAAGCATCTTGAAAAGCTTCCCAAAAACGACTGGTGAAAAGAGGGTCGCGGTCACTCACGATGCTGCTTGGTATCCCATGCAATCGAATGGTTTCCTTGATATACAATTCTGCCAAACTTGCAGTAGTTCTAGATGACCTTACTGGGATAAAATGGGCCCTTTATTTAGACGATCCACAATAACCTAGATTACCTCATTCCCTTTGCGAGTGCGAGGTAAACCATCAATGAAATCCATTGAAACTTGATCCCAATTCCATTTTGGTATTTCCAAATGCTGAAGTAATCCTGGAGTCTTTTTCTGATCAATCTTTATTTGCTGACACATAGCACAACGCCTAACACAGATAGATATGTCCCTTTTAACCGACTTCCACCAAAATATACGTTTAACATCATGATACATCTTATTCACTCCTGGATGGATGCCGAATTTGGACTTATGACACTCATCCAACACCTCCTGCTTAAGTTCTTTAATAATGGGCACACATGTTCTTCCTTTTAATCTTATGATGCCTTTATCATTGACAAAACTCAAATTTTCACCTCCCTGGATTCTTTTAGAAATTTCTTGTAGAAATTTGTCCTTCTTTTGCTCGCGGGCAATCTTCTCTAGAAGATTCGGAGTGATAAGGCAAGAACGGCATACTTTCGACTCAGAGGATCCGCAGCAACATTGGCCTTCCCAGGGGTATACTGAATATCTAGATCGTAAGATGCTAGAAATTCCAACCCTCGTTGCTGCCTTAAACTCAAGTCTTTCTGAGTAAACAGATACTTCAAGGACTTGTGATCAGTGAATAATTCAAAATTTTCTCCAAGCAGGTAATGTCTCCAAATTTTTAAAGAGAATATTACTGCGAGTAGCTCAAGTTCATGAGTTGGGTAATTCTTTTCATGCGGTTTCAATTGTCTACTGCATAAGCAATTACTCTTCCTTCTTGCATTAAAACGGCACCATCTTCGTCTTTACAAGCTTCTGTATAAACAGATAATCCTTTATTGCCATTGATAATAGACAGAACTGGGGTAGTGGTCAATCTCTTCTTTTAACTTATTAAAAGCTTCTTCACAGTTAGCAGACCAAACAAATTTGGCATTCTTCATGGTCAACTTTGTCAAGGGAGAGGCTATCTTTGAGAAATCTTGGACGAATCTATGGTAATATCCTGCTAATCCTAAGAAATTTCTTACTTCCTTTGGAGTCGTTGGTTGCTTCCAATCCAAAATAGCAGAAATCTTTCTGGGATCTACTGAGATTCCTTCTTCAGATATGATATGCCCAAGAAATTTTACTTCTTTTTTCCAAAAATGACATTTGAAAATTTTAGTTTTAAACACATTTCTCCTTAATATCTCTAGGGCAATCCTTAAATGCTCAATGTGTTCTTCCTCGGTTTTTTGAATAGATCAGGATGTCATCAATGAAGACTAACACAAATGTATTCAACACCTCATGGAATACTCGAGTCATCAAGTCCACAAAATAGGCTGGGGCGTTTGTCAATCCGAATGGCATTACTAACCATTCGTAAAAAGTGTCGGGTCCACGAAAAGAAGTCAAATGAATACAATCCTCAGTAATTCTGAGTTGGTGAAAACCAGAGGCTAAATCCATTTTTGAAAAAAATCGGGCACCACTTAACTGGTCAAATAAGTCATTTATTCGTGGAAATGGGTACTTATTCTTGAGGGTTTGTTTATTAAGGTCTCTATAGTCAACGCACAATTGCAAAGAACCGTCAGACTTTTCTACAAATACTACAGCTGACCCCCAATTTGAACGGCTAGGTCGAATAAATCCTTTTCTTAAGAGATCTTTGATTTGCTTGTTCATTTCTTCTCTCTCTTTCGGAGCCATTCTTCAACTTGGATGGACAACAGGTCGGGCATTGGGTACTAGGTCAATTCCAAACTCAATTTCTCGGTGTGGAGGAAGGCTATTAACTTCTTCAAATACATCGGGAAAATCTCTAACGATAGGTATAGTTTTTATGTTGGTATTAGGGTAACCTAAAGTATACATCAAGCTATCTCTTTTTGGGCTAGGGTCAACACAAGATATTTCAATAAAATTTCCAAGACTTGTCTTTACCAGAGCTTTCCTATCTACGCAATCTAGTTTAGCCTCATATTTAACCAATCCATTCCAAGTATAATTTCTAATTCATCAAAATCAAGAATGAATAAGTTAAAAGGGAATTCATAGTGTGAATAGGTGATAGGAACATTTTTGCAATACAAACACAAGCTAGTAGGATCTCCTACTAGATTACTTACATATAAGGGTTCGTCAACAGATTTAGGTTTAAATTTCAATTTTTCTACAAGTGGTTTTGAGACAAAACTACGTGAAGCACCAGTGTTAAACAGAACTTGGACTAATTTATTAGAAATAAAAATATTACCTTCCAAAAATCCTTCCCTTTATCATTCTTCGAAGTCGATGGCTCATCCTTGATTGCACAAACCTTTGCCACATCAGCTTTCTTTATTACGGGACAATCTTTAATCATATGATCGGGTTTATGGCAGTGATAACATTCTGGGAGCCCTTGGTTTGGCTTCCTTGACTTCTTTGGCTTCTTACAGTCACGGTATAACGACCATTCTCTTGGCAATTACAGCAGAGAACATCCTTTAGATGATCTTCCTTCATTCCTTTCTTCTCAGCCTTCTGTTCAGGCTTCTTTCCCTGGAATTTTCTCTTCTTCCAATTGGTACTACCATTACCTTCCTTAACTTCAGTACCCTTCTGCTTATCAATAGTAGCATATCTATACCCCATGTCTACCAAGTCAACGTAGGATTGTTTGATATGCGCAGTCATCCTCTCATGGTACTTCAATGTCATCCCCTTAATATATCTTTCATTTTTCTTTAACGGGTCGTCTATCAGCTCAGGTCCAAAGCGAGAAATCCCGTTAAACTTATTTAAATACTCCTTGAAAGACATATCGCCTTACTTGAGATTCATAAATTCCTCGTACATCCTAAAAATTCCTGCCGAAAGCATATAAATGTTCTTCGAAAATTTCTTTGAAATCCTTCCATTAAAAGTCATCTTCTGATTTCCCTTGGACGATAGTCTCCCGCCATGCAGCAGCTCCTTCCTGTAATTTCCATGTAGCTAACAGCCTCTTTTGGTTATCTTCTAGGTTAAGTCCTCTAAAAATCTTCTCGCATTCATTAATTCAGGCTTGAGCTTCCATGACATCATCAGATCCCTTAAACAGTTTCCCACCCAATTTTGCGTAATTCTTATTCAGAACTGGAAGACTGGTTTAGGTCAGGGCTTGAATCGTAGTCTCATTAACTGCGGCAACATTACGATCGTTGGTGGTGGTACTGCTTCCTCCTCGATGCTGCCTCTATAGCTCATTTTCTACTATCTGGATATAGTATGAAAATGCTGTTAGACATACGGACGAATTACCTTAGGAGTTATGAAACAGTTAAACTCTTTGCATTTCATTGGACTCTACTCATTTTAGGGTATTATTACCCCATCTCTAATGAGTTATACCCCAAAGCTTTGTATAAACCAAAGCTCTGATACCAACTATGATGACCCGGAGTTTCGACCTTCGAAAATCAACATTTAATACCTATTTGTATTCAAATGTCGCAGATTCAAATGTTGAATTCATAGTTCTCTGGGGATATAACACGTTAGGACAATCACAATGAAACAAAACAACTTCTCATTTATATAACATGAGATTATATCAGAGTTTACAACGGATACAACATCAAGATGCAACACTATTTACAATAACAAGATAACACAGAAGCAGCGAAACAACTAATCAAGGTGAATCCAAAACCAAACTTCATCTTCACCTGGATAGCTCCAAATCGCCGATACCCACAAAAACCAAATGCTTCACAGAAACAACTAAAGATGCTCCATGGCACTAGCAACTTCACCAAAGCAAAGATGCACTAGAAAAAGCTCCAAGATGTAGGCTCCAAACACTGCTACTAAACCTGACACTAGGCTGCTCATGTGGAAAATTATGGGCACCTAGAGTTTTATGGAAAAACTAATAAACTCCAGATCAGTCTTGGGACTGGTGTGAGAACTCAATATATATTTGTTATGTGCAATAAAATTCGCAATGCTTTTTTAGAAAATGAAACTAACATAAGGTCTCGCGGCACACACACAAGGTAAATGCACATATGGGAGAGGTTTCTCCTTATGATAGTCAAACATGCTTGATACGCGGAAACCTTTTCCATATTATTATTAGTGCATAGTGTGAAAAAAAATTCGCAAATAAATTTATCAATCTTAGCCAACATAATGCCCCATCCCACTATGCTAACATATTCCTACTGGTAACAGTAGGCTATACAAATGAAATTGTAAAAACTCGTAGTGGATAATGAATTTCCAACAAATGACCAGGCAAAGGAGCTTCCTTACCGAATCGATGGGTATGCCTCTAGAGGGACGCCCCGAGAACCAAATCGGTCTCTCTAGCAACACTGTAACACCCCGTGTATTCTATAACTGTGGAATTAACAAATTAAAGTATAATTAATTTGAAATCAAAGAAATAAGGGAAACGGGATACGCCATTGCGTTCGTCTCGGAAAAATACGCGAAATAGAGTCCAAGTTTTCGAAAAACGGAGTCCGTATGAAGAAGATATAGCCTCCGGAAGTTTCTGAATCAAGTCTAAAATTAAAAATGGGGCCCAATTGGCTAGGGCGGGAAAAGTCCCGCCTAAGACACCCAGGTCGACTGGGCTGTCGACCTGGTCTAGCCAGGTCGACAGGGCTGTCGACAGGGCTGTCGACAGGGCTGTCGACCTGGTCCAGACCCAAGTCGAACCCAGTCCACCCTGGCTGGACTATTCTATGTTGGTCGATTTTCTGCAGTCTGCTTTGTCATTAGGGCTAGGTGGCAGGCTCTAATTGGTCTCTCCTAAGGATGAAAGGCTACGATCAATCCAAGCGACATCAATGGTCCTAATCAGTTCATAACCCCTATAAAAATGACCCTAGACTCTACCTAGGTTTCTTACAAAATTCTCTAGCCTCCATTGCTCTCTTCTTCTAATAAAAAAATAAAAATGGCGTCGCTACTCTGCTGGAATTAAAACTAGAAGATAATCAACATCAGCCTTAGCAACTCAATTCAAACTACATCAGCCTTAGCAACTCAATTCAAACTAGAGATTAAAGTTTCTGCAAAGATTCTACAACAAGTTAAAGTTCTTTCTTTAATCCAATCAAGGCAAGTACAGTTATTTTCCGCTATAAACGTTAATTATAATTTTGATATGTTTTTAATTCTGAATCTGAGATTGTATATATATTCTCTTCTGTCAGATTTGTTTTTCTGTGACTGTTCTGTATCCCTTTTCTTCTTTTCTGTTTTTATAGCCAGGCTACCACGAGCCTGTGCCTAATCTCATAAGAGATGAACGTATGAACGCAAATTTTGGGATAAATAATGAATGATGCGAAATTTGACAAAACTAAATTGAATGTATGACTTTAGGTCTGAGGCATAAAATATATTGGACATATGCATAAATTTGACTATGAACATATAATTTATGCATGTTGTATACATAGTTATGTTGTAATTTAGAACTGTAATTAATGAGCATATGTTGTAAACTAGATTTGGATCTATGCATATTCTATGATAGAAGAAAAGAGGAACCATTGTAAGATTACATATGATTTGAGACTTTGGACAAAATGCATATAAAAGTCAAGATCTGATTTTTAGAAGATATGATTTAAAGATTTACATTGTTGGGTATAGTTTGCATAATGATTCATGACTCAAAAAGAAGAAGATATGGAAACTTAGGTGTAAAGATTTACATTAATTAGGATATCTATTATTGTGATTACACCTAAATAGGGATTTTTGGATATATGGCATGCATTGAAATTAATGGTTATATTTGGTATAATTTATATATGAATCTGCTGTAAGATGCTAGTTTAACAAAAATTGGAACATATGTTATATGGCAAATTATGTCTATATTCTGCGCTTATGCAAACATGGAGTATATGTTGTGAATCATGACAATTATGTAGGCATATGAATTTAGGCCAATTTATGATTGGGCAAGGCATGCAAATAGAACTTTTAGAAATATTAAATTTGCTAAATCTGCTAATTTGTCAAGTTGCCTAAACTACTAGTTTTGTTATATTGCCTAGACTGCTAATTAGGTTGAAATGCCTAATCTGTTAAATTTGTCGGTTGAAATGCCTAACCTGTTATATGCCAAAATCTGCTAAGTTGCTAAATCTGTTAAATCCGTTAAGTCATATAAAATCTGTTATCTGCTATGTTGATATAATCATCCTGTTATTGATATAATCTGAATTGGCATATATATTGGGCGTGCGCATAAACGGTAAATTATTAATTAATTGGCCACAAAGATAAACATGGCTAACTCGAGGTTAGAATGAGTTTGCGGCATAAATCTGCCCGGAACCGCCCGGCACATCCAGTGGCCGCAAACAATAGGTTCTAATGTGAGAAGTTAGTCATAACATGCGTAAGACATGAGGTTAGGTCTGGCTTGTAGCAAAAGTCTGCCCGGAACCGCCCGGCATATCCAGCGGCCACAAGCTACCGACCTAATGTGAGAGGTCTGTGCATTAATAATTAATTAATGCAAAATCTAAGATAAGAATGACGTCTAAAACGTATTGGGGAAAATAGGGTTAAACAGAAGGGATTAATAGATGTAGTAAAACCCGTCCATGAATCTGTAGGCCCAATACAAAGTTAGACAAATCTGAAATCTGTACATCTTACCTGTTAGTCTGAAAACTTGTTAACTTAATTTGTGAATTAGTAAATCTGAATTCTGTATGTCTGAACTTGTAAACAAGTTAATCTGAAATCTGTTAGTCTGGGGACACAAGGTTAGGAGGGGAATTACTTGTGTCATCTGTTGTTTGGGACCCATATTAGTCAGTAACCCTTTCTGGTATCAAAACTTTGACCCAACAGTAGGTAGGGTCCGGGCACGCTTACTGAACTAATTATAAGTGGTTCATTCTGATAATGGCGAGGGGTGTTGATGGTGCGTTCCAACCGGGTCATGTGCGTGCATGGACCCCGGTCTGCCTCTGAGGATGTAAGACGCCGTGACATCTGTAAATAGGTCTGTGCCAATTGGTTGTCACTTTAGGGAGTGATACACCCTACTGTGGGGCCGACACAGGATATTTATGTATTAGGGAGCCGATCGCTTGGGGTAGGGTTTTAGGGTACGCTTAGTTCTGTCTGTTTCTGTTGGTACCGTCTGTTTCTGTTGGGTGGTAACACCTGTCTGTTTCTGTGTGGTACCGTCTGTTCGGGTGGTAAAGGCCCATTACTAGTGTACACCTAATTCCACATTCTGTCTCCATAGGGATAAATCTGTTTCTTCTTCTGTCTGTTTCTGATCGGGTAGTAAAGGCCCATTATTAACATTCTGTTTCTGTTAAAGTATTCTGTACCCGTTCCCGCTTCAATTTAGACATTAGGGTGACACCCAATTCTGCTATACTAGTATTAGTACAGAGAAGTGTAAAACAATAGTCTATATCATTCTGTTTTTCTGTTATATCTGCTACTCCTGTTATAGTTATCTCACATCCAGTTTTATGTTCATATCATATTATTATTATCTGTTCATATGCTGAAAGTCACTGGACTTGCCAGACTTTTTGTCTGACCCTTGTTGTTTCGCCTCCTTTCTTCCGTTTCCCCCCCCAGGTTATCCAAGGAGGGAAATACTTTAGCTTGATCTGGATTTCTCTTTGCTTGAAGTGCTTAAAGTATGGCTTGGCTCTGTATAGCTTCCGTTCCATGGGGACTATGATTTTAAACTATGCATTTTGAAGGCTTTTGTACAAGACTGATATTTTGTACTTGAATTCTGAAATTGAAAGGATGTAACCATATTAATTTCTGTTTCCGCTGTAATAAAGTTAAAAAATTTCAAGTACTGTTTTATCTGTCTTGTAAGTTTCTGTTCTGTTTACTAAAATGCTCCACCAAAGTTAAGGCATTCCCTTTGTGAGTGACCTTAAAGGAGGTGGGGTGTTACACTTGGTATCAGAGCTGAAGGTTACCAGATTAGATAAAAGTTTTTGAAAACTATTTTCAAAAAGGTTTTAAAAGGAAGTATTTTCAAAATTAAAGCTTATTTTGAAAAACATGATCCCCAAGAGCCATATATCTTTCTTTCAGTCCTTTTTGTATTGAACCTTTCCTTTTTCGTTTCAGCATGTCTGAAGCATCTGAGATACCAGAGGGTGTTCATGTACCCGGTTGGTTTCGTCAATATCTTGAGGCTAGGACCGCCGCTGCAGGTCCAGCAAATGATCCCCCTCCTCCACCCCCTCCTCGTGCAATTGCTTTCTCAAAGATCTGTAGAGATTTTAGGGCCATGGTGGGAAGGATTTCAAAGGAACTGAATCATTCGTAGAAGCAAGGAATTGGCTCAAAGAAACTGAGGATCTATTCGTTATCTTCGAGGTGGACGATAGGCAGAAGGTACAGTTGGCAGTATGGCTGCTCAAAGACGAAGCTTCCTACTGGTGGGAAGTCACTAACGCCGAGAGGCCGGTTGAGACATGGATGGATTTCAGAACAAGGTTTGAGACAAAATTCCTCTCGCAAGCTGAACGAAGTTTACAATTGGAAAAGTTCTTGTCTCTTAAGCAAGGAAGTATGACGGTCAAGGAATACGTCAACCAGTTCAACCAACTAGCAAGATTCGGATTGGATTTAGTCAACACTCAGCATAAAAAGGCTCTCCGCTTTGTTAAAGGATTGAATGAGCCACTGCACAGCCTAGCCATGACCCATGTACCCATGGGAGCAACTTACGAGAAATTGGTGGATATGGCACTACTGCACGAGGAAGACAAGGGCCCGAAAGAGACAAAGAAGGAAGAACCACAGAATAAGAAAGCGGGGCCCAAAAAGGAAACACAAAAGAAGGATGAGAGGCCTGAAGATAAGAAGGGGAAAAAGTGCTTTACTTGTGGGAGCTCAACTCATCTGAACAAGGATTGCAGAAAAAGGAAGGGCGCTTGCTTCAACTGTGGGGAGATGGGACACTTCACTAGGGACTGCCCGAAGAGACGAGGACAAGGAGGGCAGGCGAACACTCTTGAGGCTAGTGGCTAGGATAGAAATAGGAAAATTTCTATAGTAGGTTTAATTTCTTTATCTGATTGTGACTTTTTCTGATTTTGGTATTTTGATTTTGTAATCGATACTCTGCACTTTAATGCTAGTATTATTTCTGAATTCCGCTATAGACTCAGACCCATAAGGGTTATGGATCATCTGTTTGAGACTGGGGTTTGAGGGATATCTGTGTTAGGCGTCAAGTATGACGCATACATTCTGAGTTTTCGTGGGGTGTCAATTTGATATTGGTTTCGGTCTTTGGGGCCGATACTTAGGACCCATGTCTAATGGGAACCAAATTTTCGTTCTATCTGTACTCGCTTCCATCATTCGACTGTATTCTATCGATCGAATATTTGAACTTTAGGAAGAAACTAATGGGTGTAAACATGTGTTTGAGACATGTTATGTTTGATGGTTGCAAGTGGATGCAAGTGGTTGCTAGTGATTGCCCGTGGATGCATATACACACACTAGGCACTAGATCGGCTCGAAAACACTCTCATACTGCATATGGATGGGTGAGCATTTTTCAATTCTTGTGGATGCAAATTGGTTGATTCAGCACATGGATGTTGCATTTGAGTGAATGGTTGTGCACTCATATAGAAATAATATATATCATCAGAATTCTATTGCATACATGTTGGACTCATGGCACTGACATAATTCGCATTAAGGAGGTCAACTGAATCAGTAGACCGCCTGATCTTTGCATTAGATAAGGAACATATACACACACTTTTGCATATGTTCATACAACATTAGAAGTTTTCTAAGGACAATGGATGCTTGTGGATGATAGTTGAGTAGATGGGTGATTGGATGGTAGGACACATTCTTCTTAACTTGAAGATTTCGGGGACGAAATCCTTTTAAGTGGGGTAGAATGTAACACCCCGTGTATTCTATAACTGTGGAATTAACAAATTAAAGTATAATTAATTTGAAATAAAAGAACTAAGGGAAACGGGATACGCCATTGCGTTCGTCTCGGAAAAATACGCGAAATAGAGTCCAAGTTTTCGAAAAACGGAGTCCGTATGAAGAAGATATAGCCTCCGGAAGTTTCTGAATCAAGTCTAAAATTAAAAATGTGGCCCAATTGGCCAGGGCGGGAAAAGTCCCGCCTAAGACACCCAGGTCGACTGGGCTGTCGACCTGGTCTAGCCAGGTCGACAGGGCTGTCGACAGGGCTGTCGACCTGGTCCAGACCCAGGTCGAACCCAGTCCACCCTGGCTGGCCTATTCTATGTTGGTCGATTTTCTGCAGTCTGGTTTGTCATTAGGGCTAGGTGGCAGGCTCTAATTGGTCTCTCCTTAGGATGAAAGGCTACGATCAATCCAAGCGACATCAATGGTCCTAATCAGTTCATAACCCCTATAAAAATGACCCTAGACTCTACCTAGGTTTCTTACACAATTCTCTAGCCTCCATTGCTCTCTTCTTCTAATAAAAAAAATAAAAATGGCGTCGCTGCTCTACTGGAATTAAAACTAGAAGATAATCAACATCAGCCTAAGCAACTCAATTCAAACTAGAGATTAAAGTTTCTGCATAGATTCTACAACAAGTTAAAGTTCTTTCTTTAATCCAATCAAGGCAAGTACAGTTATTTTCCGCTATAAACGTTAATTATAATTTTGATATGTTTTTAATTCTGAATCTGAGATTGTATATATATTCTCTTCTGTCAGATTTGTTTTTCTGTGACTGTTCTGTATCCCTTTTCTTCTTTTCTGTTTTTATAGCCAGGCTACCACGAGCCTGTGCCTAATCTCATAAGAGATGAACGTATGAACGCAAATTTTGGGATAAATAATGAATGATGCGAAATTTGACAAAACTAAATTGAATGTATGACTTTAGGTCTGAGGCATAAAATATATTGGACATATGCATAAATTTGACTATGAACATATAATTTATGCATGTTGTATGCATAGTTATGTTGTAATTTAGAACTGTAATTAATGAGCATATGTTGTAAACTAGATTTGGATCTATGCATATTCTATGATAGAAGAAAAGAGGAACCATTGTAAGATTACATATGATTTGAGACTTTGGACAAAATGCATATAAAAGTCAAGATCTGATTTTTAGAAGATATGATTTAAAGATTTACATTGTTGGGTATAGTTTGCATAATGATTCATGACTCAAAAAGAAGAAGATATGGAAACTTAGGTGTAAAGATTTACATTAATTAGGATATCTATTATTGTGATTACACCTAAATAGGGATTTTTGGATATATGGCATGCATTGAAATTAATGGTTATATTTGGTATAATTTATATATGAATCTGCTGTAAGATGCTAGTTTAACAAAAATTGGAACATATGTTATATGGCAAATTATGTCTATATTCTGCGCTTATGCAAACATGGAGTATATGTTGTGAATCATGACAATTATGTAGGCATATGAATTTAGGCCAATTTATGATTGGGCAAGGCATGCAAATAGAACTTTTAGAAATATTAAATTTGCTAAATCTGCTAATTTGTCAAGTTGCCTAAACTACTAGTTTTGTTATATTGCCTAGACTGCTAATTAGGTTGAAATGCCTAATCTGTTAAATTTGTCGGTTGAAATGCCTAACCTGTTATATGCCAAAATCTGCTAAGTTGCTAAATCTGTTAAATCCGTTAAGTCATATAAAATCTGTTATCTGCTATGTTGATATAATCATCCTGTTATTGATATAATCTGAATTGGCATATATATTGGGCGTGCGCATAAACGGTAAAGTATTAATTAATTGGCCACAAAGATAAACATGGCTAACTCGAGGTTAGAATGAGTTTGCGGCGTAAATCTGCCCGGAACCGCCCGGCACATCCAGTGGCCGCAAACAATAGGTTCTAATGTGAGAAGTTAGTCATAACATGCGTAAGACACGAGGTTAGGTCTGGCTTGTGGCAGAAGTCTGCCCGGAACCGCCCGGCATATCCAGCGGCCACAAGCTACCGACCTAATGTGAGAGGTCTGTGCATTAATAATTAATTAATGCAAAATCTAAGATAAGAATGACGTCTAAAACGTATTGGGGAAAATAGGGTTAAACCAAAGGGATTAATAGATGTAGTAAAACCCGTCCATGAATCTGTAGGCCCAATACAAAGTTAGACAAATCTGAAATCTGTACATCTGACCTGTTAGTCTGAAAACTTGTTAACTTAATTTGTGAATTAGTAAATCTGAATTCTGTATGTCTGAACTTGTAAACAAGTTAATCTGAAATCTGTTAGTCTGGGGACACAAGGTTAGGAGGGGAATTACTTGTGTCATCTGTTGTTTGGGACCCATATTAGTCAGTAACCCTTTCTGGTATCAAAACTTTGACCCAACAGTAGGTAGGGTCCGGGCACGCTTACTGAACTAATTATAAGTGGTTCATTCTGATAATGGCGAGGGGTGTTGATGGTGCATTCCAACCGGGTCATGTGCGTGCATGGACCCCGGTCTGCCTCTGAGGATGTAAGACGCCGTGACATCTGTAAATAGGTCTGTGCCAATTGGTTGTCACTTTAGGGAGTGATACACCCTACTGTGGGGCCGACACAGGATATTTATGTATTAGGGAGCCGATCGCTTGGGGTAGGGTTTTAGGGTACGCTTAGTTCTGTCTGTTTCTGTTGGTACCGTCTATTTCTGTTGGGTGGTAACACCTGTCTGTTTCTGTGTGGTACCGTCTGTTCGGGTGGTAAAGGCCCATTACTAGTGTACACCTAATTCCACATTCTGTCTCCATAGGGATAAATCTGTTTCTTCTTCTGTCTGTTTCTGATCGGGTAATAAAGGCCCATTATTAACATTCTGTTTCTGTTAAAGTATTCTGTACCCGTTCCCGCTTCAATTTAGACATTAGGGTGACACCCAATTCTGCTATACTAGTATTAGTACAGAGAAGTGTAAAACAATAGTCTATATCATTCTGTTTTTCTGTTATATCTGCTACTCCTGTTATAGTTATCTCACATCCAGTTTTATGTTCATATCATATTATTATTATCTGTTCATATGCTGAAAGTCACTGGACTTGCCAGACTTTTTGTCTGACCCTTGTTGTTTCGCCTCCTTTCTTCCGTTTCCCCCCCCCCCAGGTTATCCAAGGAGGGAAATACTTTAGCTTGATCCGGATTTCTCTTTGCTTGAAGTGCTTAAAGTATGGCTTGGCTCTGTATAGCTTCCGTTCCATGGGGACTATGATTTTAAACTATGCATTTTGAAGGCTTTTGTACAAGACTGATATTTTGTACTTGAATTCTGAAATTGAAAGGATGTAACCATATTAATTTCTGTTTCCGCTGTAATAAAGTTAAAAATTTTCAAGTACTGTTTTATCTGTCTTGTAAGTTTCTGTTCTGTTTACTAAAATGCTCCACCAAAGTTAAGGCATTCCCTTTGTGAGTGACCTTAAAGGAGGTGGGGTGTTACACTTGGTATCAGAGCTGAAGGTTACCAGATTAGATAAAAGTTTTTGAAAACTATTTTCAAAAAGGTTTTAAAAGGAAGTATTTTCAAAATTAAAGCTTATTTTGAAAAACATGATCCCCAAGAGCCATATATCTTTCTTTCAGTCCTTTTTGTATTGAACCTTTCCTTTTTCGTTTCAGCATGTCTGAAGCATCTGAGATACCAGAGGGTGTTCATGTACCCGGTTGGTTTCGTCAATATCTTGAGGCTAGGACCGCCGCTGCAGGTCCAGCAAATGATCCCCCTCCTCCACCCCCTCCTCGTGCAATTGCTTTCTCAAAGATCTGTAGAGATTTTAGGGCCATGGTGGGAAGGATTTCAAAGGAACTGAATCATTCGTAGAAGCAAGGAATTGGCTCAAAGAAACTGAGGATCTATTCGTTATCTTCGAGGTGGACGATAGGCAGAAGGTACAGTTGGCAGTATGGCTGCTCAAAGACGAAGCTTCCTACTGGTGGGAAGTCACTAACGCCGAGAGGCCGGTTGAGACATGGATGGATTTCAGAACAAGGTTTGAGACAAAATTCCTCTCGCAAGCTGAACGAAGTTTACAATTGGAAAAGTTCTTGTCTCTTAAGCAAGGAAGTATGACGGTCAAGGAATACGTCAACCAGTTCAACCAACTAGCAAGATTCGGATTGGATTTAGTCAACACTCAGCATAAAAAGGCTCTCCGCTTTGTTAAAGGATTGAATGAGCCACTGCACAGCCTAGCCATGACCCATGTACCCATGGGAGCAACTTACGAGAAATTGGTGGATATGGCACTACTGCACGAGGAAGACAAGGGCCCGAAAGAGACAAAGAAGGAAGAACCACAGAATAAGAAAGCGGGGCCCAAAAAGGAAACACAAAAGAAGGATGAGAGGCCTGAAGATAAGAAGGGGAAAAAGTGCTTTACTTGTGGGAGCTCAACTCATCTGAACAAGGATTGCAGAAAAAGGAAGGGCGCTTGCTTCAACTGTGGGGAGATGGGACACTTCACTAGGGACTGCCCGAAGAGACGAGGACAAGGAGGGCAGGCGAACACTCTTGAGGCTAGTGGCTAGGATAGAAATAGGAAAATTTCTATAGTAGGTTTAATTTCTTTATCTGATTGTGACTTTTTCTGATTTTGGTATTTTGATTTTGTAATCGATACTCTGCACTTTAATGCTAGTATTATTTCTGAATTCCGCTATAGACTCAGACCCATAAGGGTTATGGATCATCTGTTTGAGACTGGGGTTTGAGGGATATCTGTGTTAGGCGTCAAGTATGACGCATACATTCTGAGTTTTCGTGGGGTGTCAATTTGATATTGGTTTCGGTCTTTGGGGCCGATACTTAGGACCCATGTCTAATGGGAACCAAATTTTCGTTCTATCTGTACTCGCTTCCATCATTCGACTGTATCCTATCGATCGAATATTTGAACTTTAGGAAGAAACTAATGGGTGTAAACATGTGTTTGAGACATGTTATGTTTGATGGTTGTAAGTGGATGCAAGTGGTTGCTAGTGATTGCCCGTGGATGCATATACACACACTAGGCACTAGATCGGCTCGAAAACACTCTCATACTGCATATGGATGGGTGAGCATTTTTCAATTCTTGTGGATGCAAATTGGTTGATTCAGCACATGGATGTTGCATTTGAGTGAATGGTTGTGCACTCATATAGAAATAATATATATCATCAGAATTCTATTGCATACATGTTGGACTCATGGCACTGACATAATTCGCATTAAGGAGGTCAACTGAATCAGTAGACCGCCTGATCTTTGCATTAGATAAGGAACATATACACACACTTTTGCATATGTTCATACAACATTAGAAGTTTTCTAAGGACAATGGATGCTTGTGGATGATAGTTGAGTAGATGGGTGATTGGATGGTAGGACGCATTCTTCTTAACTTGAAGATTTCGGGGACGAAATCCTTTTAAGTGGGGGAGAATGTAACACCCCGTGTATTCTATAACTGTGGAATTAACAAATTAAAGTATAATTAATTTGAAATCAAAGAACTAAGGGAAACGGGATACGCCATTGCGTTCGTCTCGGAAAAATACGCGAAATAGAGTCCAAGTTTTCGAAAAACGGAGTCCGTATGAAGAAGATATAGCCTCCGGAAGTTTCTGAATCAAGTCTAAAATTAAAAATGGGGCCCAATTGGCCAGGGCGGGAAAAGTCCCGCCTAAGACACCCAGGTCGACAGGGCTGTCGACCTGGTCTAGCCAGGTCGACAGGGCTGTCGACAGGGCTGTCGACAGGGCTGTCGACCTGGTCCAGACCCAGGTCGAACCCAGTCCACCCTGGCTGGCCTATTCTATGTTGGTCGATTTTCTGCAGTCTGCTTTGTCATTAGGGCTAGGTGGCAGGCTCTAATTGGTCTCTCCTTAGGATGAAAGGCTACGATCAATCCAAGCGACATCAATGGTCCTAATCAGTTCATAACCCCTATAAAAATGACCCTAGACTCTACCTAGGTTTCTTACACAATTCTCTAGCCTCCATTGCTCTCTTCTTCTAATAAAAAAATAAAAATGGCGTCGCTGCTCTGCTGGAATTAAAACTAGAAGATAATCAACATCAGCCTAAGCAACTCAATTCAAACTAGAGATTAAAGTTTCTGCAAAGATTCTACAACAAGTTAAAGTTCTTTCTTTAATCCAATCAAGGCAAGTACAGTTATTTTCCGCTATAAACGTTAATTATAATTTTGATATGTTTTTAATTCTGAATCTGAGATTGTATATATATTCTCTTCTGTCAGATTTGTTTTTCTGTGACTGTTCTGTATCCCTTTTCTTCTTTTCTGTTTTTATAGCCAGGCTACCACGAGCCTGTGCCTAATCTCATAAGAGATGAACGTATGAACGCAAATTTTGGGATAAATAATGAATGATGCGAAATTTGACAAAACTAAATTGAATGTATGACTTTAGGTCTGAGGCATAAAATATATTGGACATATGCATAAATTTGACTATGAACATATAATTTATGCATGTTGTATGCATAGTTATGTTGTAATTTAGAACTGTAATTAATGAGCATATGTTGTAAACTAGATTTGGATCTATGCATATTCTATGATAGAAGAAAAGAGGAACCATTGTAAGATTACATATGATTTGAGACTTTGGACAAAATGCATATAAAAGTCAAGATCTGATTTTTAGAAGATATGATTTAAAGATTTACATTGTTGGGTATAGTTTGCATAATGATTCATGACTCAAAAAGAAGAAGATATGGAAACTTAGGTGTAAAGATTTACATTAATTAGGATATCTATTATTGTGATTACACCTAAATAGGGATTTTTGGATATATGGCATGCATTGAAATTAATGGTTATATTTGGTATAATTTATATATGAATCTGCTGTAAGATGCTAGTTTAACAAAAATTGGAACATATGTTATATGGCAAATTATGTCTATATTCTGCGCTTATGCAAACATGGAGTATATGTTGTGAATCATGACAATTATGTAGGCATATGAATTTAGGCCAATTTATGATTGGGCAAGGCATGCAAATAGAACTTTTAGAAATATTAAATTTGCTAAATCTGCTAATTTGTCAAGTTGCCTAAACTACTAGTTTTGTTATATTGCCTAGACTGCTAATTAGGTTGAAATGCCTAATCTGTTAAATTTGTCGGTTGAAATGCCTAACCTGTTATATGCCAAAATCTGCTAAGTTGCTAAATCTGTTAAATCCGTTAAGTCATATAAATTCTGTTATCTGCTATGTTGATATAATCATCCTGTTATTGATATAATCTGAATTGGCATATATATTGGGCGTGCGCATAAACGGTAAATTATTAATTAATTGGCCGCAAAGATAAACATGGCTAACTCGAGGTTAGAATGAGTTTGCGGCGTAAATCTGCCCGGAACCGCCCGGCACATCCAGTGGCCGCAAACAATAGGTTCTAATGTGAGAAGTTAGTCATAACATGCGTAAGACACGAGGTTAGGTCTGGCTTGTGGCAGAAGTCTGCCCGGAACCGCCCGGCATATCCAGCGGCCACAAGCTACCGACCTAATGTGAGAGGTCTGTGCATTAATAATTAATTAATGCAAAATCTAAGATAAGAATGACGTCTAAAACGTATTGGGGAAAATAGGGTTAAACCAAAGGGATTAATAGATGTAGTAAAACCCGTCCATGAATCTGTAGGCCCAATACAAAGTTAGACAAATCTGAAATCTGTACATCTGACCTGTTAGTCTGAAAACTTGTTAACTTAATTTGTGAATTAGTAAATCTGAATTCTGTATGTCTGAACTTGTAAACAAGTTAATCTGAAATCTGTTAGTCTGGGGACACAAGGTTAGGAGGGGAATTACTTGTGTCATCTGTTGTTTGGGACCCATATTAGTCAGTAACCCTTTCTGGTATCAAAACTTTGACCCAACAGTAGGTAGGGTCCGGGCACGCTTACTGAACTAATTATAAGTGGTTCATTCTGATAATGGCGAGGGGTGTTGATGGTGCGTCCCAACCGGGTCATGTGCGTGCATGGACCCCGGTCTGCCTCTGAGGATGTAAGACGCCGTGACATCTGTAAATAGGTCTGTGCCAATTGGTTGTCACTTTAGGGAGTGATACACCCTACTGTGGGGCCGACACAGGATATTTATGTATTAGGGAGCCGATCGCTTGGGGTAGGGTTTTAGGGTACGCTTAGTTCTGTCTGTTTCTGTTGGTACCGTCTGTTTCTGTTGGGTGGTAACACCTGTCTGTTTCTGTGTGGTACCGTCTGTTCAGGTGGTAAAGGCCCATTACTAGTGTACACCTAATTCCACATTCTGTCTCCATAGGGATAAATCTGTTTCTTCTTCTGTCTGTTTCTGATCGGGTAGTAAAGGCCCATTATTAACATTCTGTTTCTGTTAAAGTATTCTGTACCCGTTCCCGCTTCAATTTAGACATTAGGGTGACACCCAATTCTGCTATACTAGTATTAGTACAGAGAAGTGTAAAACAATAGTCTATATCATTCTGTTTTTCTGTTATATCTGCTACTCCTGTTATAGTTATCTCACATCCAGTTTTATGTTCATATCATATTATTATTATCTGTTCATATGCTGAAAGTCACTGGACTTGCCAGACTTTTTGTCTGACCCTTGTTGTTTCGCCTCCTTTCTTCCGTTCCCCCCCCCCCCCAGGTTATCCAAGGAGGGAAATACTTTAGCTTGATCCGGATTTCTCTTTGCTTGAAGTGCTTAAAGTATGGCTTGGCTCTGTATAGCTTCCGTTCCATGGGGACTATGATTTTAAACTATGCATTTTGAAGGCTTTTGTACAAGACTGATATTTTGTACTTGAATTCTGAAATTGAAAGGATGTAACCATATTAATTTCTGTTTCCGCTGTAATAAAGTTAAAAATTTTCAAGTACTGTTTTATCTGTCTTGTAAGTTTCTGTTCTGTTTACTAAAATGTTCCACCAAAGTTAAGGCATTCCCTTTGTGAGTGACCTTAAAGGAGGTGGGGTGTTACAAACACGAGGTCAGGTTACCCCTTAACTGGGTAACTTAGAGCTTGCCTGGGTATATCACTTCCCGGTCGTTACCAACCTTTGAACTGAGGCCTCACAACATCAACATCCATATAAATAGAAGTTATCCACAAAGGTTAATACCTGGGCTCCATACCATAGTACACCTTTTATCTAGAAGCAAATGACTACCCTTAACCTCACTGCACATTTCTTGTTTTAGCCATTTACCGGGTTGTGAGACTTGCTGAGGTCACGATATCCACAAAGCTACGCTTAAACAAGCCATGCTTTGATCATCCATAGCTCACCACATAACTTAAGTGTAACAACCCGTATTTTCAATAATCTGTTATAACATAAATCGAGGCAGAATTTAATTTATAAATCTGAATCAAGGGAAACGGGCTGTGCCATTGCGTTCGTCTCGGAAAAATACGCGAAATAAAGTCCGAGTTTTCGAAAATCGGAGTCCGTATGACCCGATTAAGGCCCAACGAAGTTTTCAGAAAATTTCAAAGTAAAAACAGATTTCAAATTCAAGTTTGAATTTGGAAATTAGGGCAGTTGGGCGCAGGCGGGAAATTTCCCGCCAGACCACCCATGTCGACAGCCCTGTCGACTGGGCAGTCAACATGGTTAGGCCCAAGTCGACAGCCCTGTCGACTTGGGTGTCCACTTGGTTCAGCCGGGCAGTTTTGCCTGGTGCACCATTTTGGAGTTGTGTTGAGTTTGGGGGCCAGATTCGGTTTTGAGGGCTGAGACTGGAATTAGGGTTTAATCCTAAGGCTAAAACTAATCCTAATCTCTATAAATAAGACCCTAGACCTAACCTAATCATCATTAATCAACCCTACAACTAAACTATGGCAAAATCATTCCTCTCATGGCCTCCACTCTCTTCATAAAATTCTAAGTTATTTCTATGAGAGATTTTCCATGCATACAAGTGTTTTCAAGCTTGTATGAGTGTCATTAGCTTGCATTCAAGTCAAGTTTCCATATTTACATCATAAAGCAAGGGTTTTGATCATTTTGGCTCAAGAGTTTTTCTATTGGAGCTTGCATTTTGGGTTTATTTGATTGCATAAGGGCTTTGTCTCAATCTATATATTTTTGTGTCTTCATAAGCATTGTAAGCCCTTTTCTACTTTCATATTTAAACTCTAAAGTTAAATGAATGATGCAAGTTTGGTTGATCATTATGATATGCAAGTTTGCCATGATATGCAAGTTTACTATGTCATGTTATGCAAGTTTGATATGTTATGATATGCAAGTTTGCCATGTTATGTTATGCAAGTTTGCCATGTTATGTATGCAAGTTTGGGTGGATCATTTTACTCATGTTATCATGTTATGCAAGCTTACCTTGAGTATATGAACATAAAGCTTCAAGCTTTATGCTAAAGGTTGCATTTTGGCAACATGTAAGTTATCATATCTCTTATGATAACTTGCATGTGAGGCTAAATGCGAACTTATGGCCATTTCTACATGTCATTTATCACCATGTATCACCAATATGCTAAGTTTGGTTTTATGCATGCTTTTGAGGCCTAAAAATGTAATATGCAAGTATATGAACATATGTACATTTCATATGCCACCATGTTAAACTTGTGGCTTCAACACCTTTATGTCATGATTATGCCAAGTTCCCTCTTTCTATCCTTTATGCGCTATTGCGATATGTAAGCGATGGGATTGCGTTTAGGGTTGGGTAAACTTAAAAGACATAAAAACATAAGATTGGGAATTTACCTATTAAGTTAGGTCTACCCATTGGGAATTTACCTATTATGTTAGGTCTACCCAAATGCTTGAAAACTTGTAATATGTTTTGGAAACATAATGGACATGACACTTAGAAAATATAAGTGTGACCAACTCGAGGTTGGGTTGAGTTTGTAGCGTAAACCTACCCGGAACCGACCGGCTTAACTAGTTGCTACAAACAATAGGACCCAATGTGAGAAGTTGGTCATGTTGTACCTTGAACCCGAGGTTAGACCAAGTTGTGGTATAAAGCTACCCGGAACCGACCGGCTTAACTAGTAACCGCAACGAAGTCTAATGTGAGAGGATAAGGCACATTAATTAATTAATGCCTCATGGTTAGGGTTTAAGTCATGGTCCACTTAATACTTAATCAATGTGGGCTTGGTAGATTAATCAGGGTTAAGTCGTGAACTCATCGTTACACTTAACCAAGTTAATCCATGATTAGCAAGAGGGCTAAACCGTACTTAACCCACTAGAAAATCCTAGCAACGGGGGTCCACTCCAGCAGTTATCCCAAGTTTGTATCATCATGACCCTAGGGACTAGGCTAGGGTGGGGCACGATTACTGGACTTGAGGTAAGTGGCCAAAAACGACGACAGAGTGGTACGCCGGTGTAGTTCCGGACGGACTATGGTCGTGCACGTAGTCCGTAGCCGGAGAAAATCAAGCACGGGTACCAGTAGATCTAAGACTGTGCACTTATGTTTATGGTGTCCAGGGGTTGACACCCTAGGGCTTGATACACCCGACGGGAGACCCAGCACAGTCTGACTACAATTATGTTTGGGCCGTATTGACGCCAACACATGACGAGTTAGGCTTATAGGGAGCCGATCGACTAGACCGAGTAGTTGGACCTTGATCTAGGTCATCTCAAACTATTTGGGCCAAGCTTGGGCCAAGGGATCAATTCTTGTTTTACTTGACATGTTAGAATGCTAGTACACCCGTGGTGCAGAACTTAACCTTGATTATGCGATTACACCTTTATCTACCTTGTTAGTTAATCATCATGCTAGTATGTTGTTATCCTTATGTTCATCCCTGCTTCTCATGCCAGTTAACTTTATCAGTTTACATTGATTGTAGTAGGGCTTACTCAGTCTTTTTGACTGGCCTGTTTTTCTTTTGCCTCTTTTCTTCCGTTCCCCCCCCCCCCCCAGGTTCTCAGGGTGGGAATATTGGAGCTTAGCTTGGATTTCTGATCGCTTGCTTGTGGGATTTTAGCTCATGTACGATCTTGACATGAAGCTAGCTATGGTTATCACTTATTTCGGGGATAGTACTTATGTATTTCAGTTTTTCAGTGATGTTGTTTTTATCTAGACTTGTGTATTTGGAAAGTTGACATTATGTTGTACCAGACTTGTTTTGAAATAGTTTGAAATCTTCCACTGTTTTACTTATCTTATTTACTCTGTTTACATATATACATATGTTCTTGTTCTGCCTTGATATATCATTATGCATGTTTACCCGGTACAAACGCCCCTCCAAAGTCAGAGTGCTTGCTAGAGCCACCCTGGCGGAGGTTTGGTGTTACATTAAGTATGCCACATTGTAAATTCACTACGCATCATTGATTTTTATCAATATATAACCTCTAAGCTCATACGTCTTAGAGAAGGGTGTTAAGCGAGAGAATAAATTCTCTACCACCAAGCAGATATATATTTAACAGAGATCAGTGCTACGCAGTCAATTACATTGTCAGACACGTAATCCATACAAGTTCGTTCTGGGTCTGAACGTAACAACAATCCGGAATTCCTTCACTTACGTTCGGGCTTCTTGCCAATTAGCTGGTATAAAATCCATTTTCAAACGGGAGCTACCCACTTGAGTCATTCAGCAAGTCGTCCTTACGATATGAAGGGTCCCGGTCTTCAATATCGTCTTCAATGCCTTCATTCTCTCCAAAACGTTGTATTATTACTTGGAATGGTTTTCAGACATAAATCCAATCCCAGTCTTTCCAGATAATAAACGTAACTTTAAAACCACGTGGGTATATAGGACCAAATCAAGTCTCAACTCATACTTCATGCTTGCAAACTCAAATTATAGTTCAAAATACTTTATAACTAGTTAGAAATCATTTACTAAGGTTTGGAAAAGATTTATAAAGCTAGATCACTTAAAACTCAATATTTAACAAACTACGTTACAAAGGTGTTTCAAAGTGTTTCAAAATACTAATATTGGCTAGTATAAGTAAAATGACTTTTGTGTTATCCAAAACTTCATGATTTTACCATAAATCATTTTTAAATACTTAATTATGATTTAATTTTTTTTCCATATTTTTAAATAATTTATAGCAGCCATTTTATAATTATAGTTGACTAACTCCATTTATAGCGACCTTTTCTAAATTATTTTAAACATAACTTGAAAATTATAAGTCGAAATTAAAATCTGCTTTCACTCATTTGGAAGCTCTTGTTGATGAAAATCAAACTATTTCTGTTCTGTGGAAATCTGATTTAGGTTGCAAAAGTTATAAGCGTTTAAAGTTTTTAATAAAAGTATGCTAAATTGTACTATAAATTCAAATAGTTTCAAATTAAATTTCAAATTAACCATCTCGTCCGTCGGATCAGTTAGGGATAGCCAAGGAGAGCAGAAAACTATATTTTCCAAACTCAAGCCTAGACACTATCCTCTCTGTCATCCTAGAACGTTCCGGTATTTATTTTGACAAACTCTATTTTTGACCATAATATAAATTCCTTCAAAATAATTTAGAAAACCATTCTCAACTTCAAATTGAATAAAGTATTCATTTGGTTCGAGACTTATTTGATATCCATATAAATCCATATATGTGTATAACAAGTATAATGCACATATTATCACTAATAACAACCACGAAGCATCCATTCATCCATTACACGAGCATATATGGGTATATATACCAGTGATGTACAAGCGTTTTCCACTAAACGCTTATATTGCAATAATTACTAATTAACCATATCATCAATAACAATTCACATAGCATAGAAAGTGAACAAATACAAGTGTCGAGTTCTCACCTTGGGGTTCCACTCCACCAATCTTTATTGTAGGACCACTAGACCGACTATAGCTACCCCGAACTAACAGAATTTCCTTGGCGACTCTTTATAAACTAAAATAATTATTAAGCTTCCTTTTCTTTTCCTTTTTAAGAGGAGGAAAGGTCAAAATTTTGGAGGAGGAGGAAGAGATGGCTTTAGCCGAATTTAGGGAGAAAGAGGAAGGAGATCGAGGAAAGGAATATGGAAGAAAGGCTTAGGAAGCCATGGATTTAAGGTAAAGAAGGAGGAGAAATGGAAGAGAAGAGTGGAATGGTGTTTAAGGGAGGAAAGGAGGTATATTTATACATGGAATGGAAGAATATGGTAATGACACCTCTTAGGACATGTGTAAATCATGCATGGAATGTGGCATGCAAAATTACAAGTGTCTTAACACTTGTAATAAGGAGAAGGTAGGTGTTTTTAGTAGCATTTACCTTAAAACGTAATGGAAACTAAGAGCAACTCTTAATTCTAGTGTTACTAATTCATGTTATCGTTGACAAATCCAATCGAACAAATAGTATTAACAAATCACAAGCTTAATAATCCTTGCCATATATTACATCTATCATTTAACTTGTCAAAATTTCTAGACCGTCACAAAATTTTAAAATCTAACCATTAAATTTAAAATATGTTATTATCATTCGAAAGCTTTTTTCGATACGAACCCAACGGTTCCGGTTTTAGGAGAATCCGGCCGTAAAATCTTCCGTTATGTCAATTTTAAGTCAACGGTTGAAATTCATGAATGGTTGTTGCGCGACGCGTTCTATTCAAGCCATTTAAATATATATAATATATTTCATCGATTTCCATTTAAAATGTATTTTATAAATCATTTATAAATTCATTTTAGAATGATTTCAACTTCCTTTTCAATTTTGAATCAAAATTGAGCAATCTATATTATTATAATATCAAAAATAATAATATTATCAACATATCAGATTTTGAAGTCAAATTTTTTCGATATTGAATAAAATAAACAGAAAAATCCGTTGGAGTTAAAATGGCGTACATCTACTTAAGTCCTCTTCATATATTTCAATATTTCCATGTCCATCCATAATTGGACATCAAAATCACATTCTTATTCTTCTCTAAATATTATATTTAAATATTTGTTATTTCTGAATTGGAATCAGACTCGACCAATTACCATATAATTTTATTTATATGGATTCCATATATCGCATGTACTCAAAAATAATTATAAAAAATTATTAAACAACAAATTCACATCCAGAGTGCACTTTACAACTGTATAAGCATTAAATAGTTAAATAACGCTTATAACAGTCTGTCAATCCATCGGTTGACATACAACTATACACAAGAGCGATGTGTAAATTAATTATCATCCCAAGACCCGTGTGGGGTTTTCGATCATCAAACAAATATTATTATTTGTACATTTGGGCGATGTGCAAAATTATCTTCCCAATACTCGTGTGGGGTTTACATCACAGCCCACGTGAATTTATTTATTATTTTTACAGTTTAACAATGATAACATTTAAAACTGTAACATCCATCAATCATCAAACAATTATTGCAATCACAAGCAATAAATATATACTCAGTTATAAAAATAAATAATTGTACAATATGGTTGAGTGGGAGAGTTCTCACAATTGGTTTCCACTCCGTCAGTCTTTTAATAGAAGATTTTATTTTTAAACTAAATTAAACGAATGTTTAATTTAGCTAAAAATTCAACTTGCTCCATTTTCGTTCTAGTTCCATATTGTAGTGTTTTTCACCACGATTCCAACGCATATCGTTTCAATGAATTCTGTGTCCCACAAGTTATTACGATTACAATTTATAATATATTATAAAATAATTAATGGTCAATTAAAGTAATTAATTAAATTCCTAAACCTTTTATTTTCACTAATCATGTTCAAAAATTGTCGGCCTTTCTTCCTCTAACCCTTCAGTAAAACCGAACCCACTCAACGCCTTAACCTCACCGTCGCCGCTCTTCCATCGTCAGACCAGTCGACAATCAGACCGCTCCCTGACAACGCCCTATGCGGCGTCTTCCATCACCTCCAAATAACTCCCAACTCAGTCACCCCTATCCCTCGAGAACCATGCTCGAACTCGGTAGCTTTGAGCCCCATATTCCCAAGATTTACACAAGGGATCTTGATCAAAGCCATATAGATGTAAAGATCTGAAAATTCTCTATAAGTTTTGTTTTACAATCACATTCTAATTCGAAGAGTAGTGGAAGATATTAGGAAATGAAAATCAAATCCCATTGGCCATTAAAATTTTAATGGCGACGCAGATGTAATGGGAGAAGGAAAATTTAGGGTTTGCTTTTCTAGGCTTTTATATCAATATTTAAATATTATTTTATTCATACTTTACTCGTTTAAACCTATGAACTCCAAAAGTATCCCAACGACTGTCGCCTCTCATACCCACACACGGTAACTAAAGCAAGAGAGATGTGACGTGTGTGTATTTTTGACATCTCCAGACCTGTGTAGGATTTGTTATTTAATCCTGCGATTTATCGTTATAGGTTATTAAGTCCATAATCAATCCTCAGTTCAACCTGTAATACAGTACTTGCCATACAAGCATCTCGCTCGTGTGGTAATCCAAACTTCGTCATATAAGCGCCAAATGCTTATATGGAATATTATATGTTGTCTTCATTAGTATGTTATGCGGTGTGATCCATAATTTATTTGTTACTATCCTATAGCATATGTTATAATTTCACATAGAACAACCATCGCAGCGTATCCAAATCACTCACAGTAGTTTATAATAAATAAAATTGCGCAACCAACTCATTAAGGTGCACCTGCTTGTCGGGCACGCAGTTTAATTCCCCACTCAACAGTAAATCCATAACCTGCTCAACACACACACATACACATACACACACACACAGATATATATATATATATATATGTATATATATATGCATATTTATCTATATATATAAATCCAATTCGAACTAAAATTGTAATTAAGTTTAATATTATATTTGGTTTGGCTTTTTTTATCATTCTTTTATTGGTTTTATCATTTCAATATTTTTATTAGTTCAACTAATAATCATACAACATAACGAACAATCAATTGGTCAATTAAATTTTCAAATATGTAACTTTCATATATACTCAAAAATATTTATTCCATGCCAAATGACAAACAATAAACTCTTACTAAGTTTTGGTTCTCATACCAGACAATTGGAATCATATAGATATCCTACTTTCGAAACTTGAAAATAAATTCTGATGATGCAGCCGCATCATCAGAATAATCCCCAGGCGACTAGAGTGTGATTTTATATCTACCCAGCATATTTGAGACTTCATATACACGTGGATCAGACGTATATTCAAAATCTTCTTATACTTTAAACTCCAAAATCTATATCAAATAAAATACTCAAATATACATATAATAAGATTTAATTTTCAAAATTAAATTCGTTTTTAATAAATAACACTCTTCAAACTCATTCTAGGGTATTACTAACCTTATCTCTAACGAGTTATTCTTATAGGATGTTACTAATCCTATCTCTGATGAATTCTTTTGTTCGGTTCTAACATGTCTTGTTCTCGAGCTTTGTCACCAAAACTCTGATACCACCTGTTACGATCTGAAATCCCCCAATCTCTAAAGAGACGGAAAAGCTTGGATTATATGAGAACACGACGCATCGACACATAAAACAATAGAACATTTCATTGCTATTACAACAATTTACATCAGAGTACAAGATATCAGAGTACAGATAAATAATATACAACAGAAAAATATCAGATATTTAGAAATTACATTTAAATACGTGAACATAATATGTAGCAGAAAACATCAACTACCACAACTGAAAGAAATACACAAATACAAAGCTTTTTGAATATAGCTCCAGCTGTAATCCAGAATCCTATGAAAAGAAATATCTACAAATCCAAAACTAATAGCTGCCCGTGTGATAAATATGGGCACTCAAAGTTTAGGTAGAAAAAATAAACTCCGAGTCAGTCATGGGACTGGTGTGAGAACTAAAACAGTTATTACCTTTATTTTTATGTTGGGTAAATCAAGGGACCATGCCATATAAAAAGGAATGGGATTTCTCCCAGGAATACCATAAACAAACAACACAATACTAAAAAGGAAAATGAAGCCATTATAAGACTCAGGTCCCATCACACAATGCAACACAAACCAGATGATAGAGTTTTACCATATGATGGCCAAATATTATAGATACGCGAAATTTATCTTTTATTATTGTTAGGGCATAGTGAAGAAATCAACTTCAAATATAAATGTATCAACTATAGGCGTCATAGGTACCATTATATTATATCGCCATATCGATTTACAACTAAAACCGTAAAATTGCATATTAGAAATTGGGTTTCCATCTATGAATTGAGGCAAGGGATCCTCCTCACCGATTTCGAGACATTCTAGAATATGCCTCAGGACCCAGACTCTGGTGAGCCCTTAGATCTTCAGGGCCGGTCAGCCATCGTTGATTAGTTATACCATAAACTATACATTAGCCGGTTCTATCAAACCTCTAAAATGGACAGTCACGTCAACCATCTAGGACCTTTTAGTCGGTCCCGATATCAAATCTGAGGTACCTCTCCTTCCAACAAATAATATCCAACATCCACATAAGTAAATGTCTGAGCTCCATACCATGACATCACTTTTAGCTAGAAGTTATCGTACGTCCATTTCCCTGTAGTCACTATCCCATTTTTGGTTCACACCGGGGTGTAAGGTTAACGAATTAATTCAACACAGCTGTGCTTTGATCATCAACCACAAAGCCCGTCTTTTCAACATAAGCTTTGATCCATGATACTCAGCATGCCACATTGACAATTAATGCCATACAACTGATATCTATCAATATATAACCTCTATGCTCATATGTCTCAAAGATGGGTGTTAAGCAAGAGAATAAATTCTCCGCCACCAAAAAGATACATATTTAATAGACATCAATCAATACAGAACAAAATACAATGTCAGACATAATCCATTTACAAGTTCGTTCTGGGTCTGAACGAAACCGGAGGCACCATATTCGTCATCACATATGTCCAATACAAGAGAGAGGCCCTCGCATATCCGATCGATCTCCAAGTACGTCTGGACGATCACCACTTATTACCTTGTTATGGGCGTACATCCCAATCAAGACATCAGTAATCACCCATACGATGTGAAGATCTTCGGTCTTCAACCACCGTCTTCACATCTTCGACTTTTAGTCGTCGTAACATTTATTCAGAATGGGTTAAATCTGGTCTTTTCGAATAACTCGCGTATCTTATAATCAAGTGCTATAAAAACACATCATACGCCTCATTCCAATCTAGAATATTATTTTACTCAAATACTCTTTTCACAATTTAAACCAAATTAAGGTTTATCAAACTAGTCAGGATTACCGAGCCTTACCGAAATAATCATTTGTTTTATTATCCCAATCCCAACTTATTCATCCCATGGAGAAAAACTAGTAGTACTCCATATCTAACATCCACTGGTTTATCGGTAAATTTAATTACCATTTAATGTTCAAATCTAATTAAAGATTTGACTATCGCATGGAGTAAAACTGGTGGTACTCCATTATCGAACATTTCTTGAATTCGGTAAATTTAATTGCCTCATTCACATTTCAATCTAATTGAAAATTCATTAAAACTCTACTTAGTTTTAATTTTCAAAAATATCATTACCTAATGATTATTCAACTTTAGGAAATTAATTCTGCCTTTAACTGGATTAAAGAACCGACGTCATTTAAAACAAAGTTCACGATAAACCCAAAATCATCTTCCATCAAGAACGGAATCTTCACGGAAATCATAACAGTATATAATCGATATAAATTTATGTATCAAACTAATACTATACGTGGAATAGCGGCATGGCCTCTTAAATTCCATAAATAGTAACGATCTTCCTTTATAGAAATTCATCTCGATTACTAAATCGAACTCCATTCAATTCCAATTTAATATATTAAATTGGAAAACTTTACTTTGGAAAATTCCATTAATCTTAATTAAAAGATTATATATTCCAAATCATAGCTGCACTGTTAATTTGGTCAAAGAACGAATGTTATTTAAAACATTGTTCACGATAAACCCAAAATCAACTTCCATTTCAATTCCAATTAAATTAATTAATTGGTAAACTTCTCTAAATCTTAATTAAAAGATTTATTATATTCTCAACTGGGTTTAAGAATAGCGTTATTGAAGACACCATCCACAAAAAACCCAAAATCTAATTTGAAATTAAATACAAGGTTCTGAATAGAAATCATATCGGCTTATATTCAATATCAAATTCTGAAACAAACAGATATCATTTTAGGAACAACGATATCTATATCTTCCAAATTCCTTAACAATATCCGTGTAATCATGAAATCCAATATCAAAATATTCCGAAGATTGTTTCCATTCAAACCCAATCAATACTTATATTGGAAAACTCTGGTTAGATTAAACCATTCTCAGTTCTTTTCAGTTCTTCATTCTAGTTGTTAACAAGCTCATTCAGATAAAAAAATTATTTATCTTTCCAAAATTTGGAATATTTAATCCAAAATCTTTTTAAATCGTTTAATATGATTTAACACAATTTATCCATATTTTTAGTAATTTTAATATGGCCATTTCAATCGATTTCCATATACGGTCATTGAACTGCATTTATAACGACCTTTTCCAAAACTGATTTGACCATATATTAAAATTTGGCCGTCATATTTCAAATCTCTTATTATCGTTCAAAAGCTCTTTTCGATGCGAACCTAACAGTTCTGGTTTTAGGAGAATCCAACGGTCGGATCTCCCGTTTTGTCACTTTGAAGTCAATGGTTGAAATTCGCGAACGATCACTGACGGCGCACTCTATTCAAGCCATTTAAATATATATAATATATTTTGTCGATTTACTTTAAAACGTATTTTATAAATTGTTTATAAATTCATTTTAAAACAATTTCAACTTCCTTTTCAATTTTGAATCAAAATTGAACAATCTATATTATTATAATATCAAAAATAATAATATTTTCAATATATCAAATTTTGAAGTCAAATCTTTTCGATAGTCATTATACAATGAATAAGATCGACAGAAAAAATCCGTTTGGGTTAAAATGGTGTTCATCTACTTAACTCAACTTCATATATTTCAATGTTTTCATGTCAATCCGAAATCGGACATAAAAATCACATTCTTATTCTTCTCTGAATATTATATTTAAAATATTCGTTATTTCTGAATTGGAATCAGATTCAATCAATTACCATATAATTTTATTCATATGGATTCCATACATCACATGTATTCAATAATAATTATAAAAAATAATTAGACAACCAATTCACATCTAGAGTGAAATTTACAACCGTATAAGTATTAAATGATTAAAGAACGCTCATAACAGTCTGTCAATCTATCGGTTGACATACAACTACACACAAAGGCAACGTGTAAATTAATTATCATCTGCAGACCCACGTGGGGTTTTTGATCATCAAAAAAATATTATTATCTGTACACTTAGGCGATGTGTAAAATTATCGTCCCAATACCTGTGTGGGGTTTACATCACAGTCAATGTGAATTTATTTATTATTTTCACAGTTTAATAATGATAACATTTAAAACTGTAACATCCATCAATCATCAAATTATTATTGCAATGACAGGCAATAAATATATACTCAACTATAAAAATAAATAAATAACTGTACAATATGGTTGAGTGAGTGAGTTCTCACAATTAGTTTCCACTCTGTCAGTCTTTTAGTTAAAGATTTTATTCTTAAACTAAATCAAACGAACGTTTAATTTAGCTAAAAATTCAGCTTGCTCCATTTTCGTTCTGGTTAGTTCCATTTGTAGTGTTTTTCACTACGATTCCAATGCATGTCGTTTCACTGAATTCTGTGTCCATTTACATAAGTTATTGCGATTACAATTTATAAGATATTACAAAGTAATTAACGGTCAATTAAAGTAATTAATTAAATATTCCCTGAACCTTTTATTTTCACTAATCACGTTCAAAAAACGTTGGCCTTTCTTCCTATAATCCTTCAGTAAAACCGGACCCACTTAACGCCTTAACCTCGTCGTTGCTGCTCCTCCATCGTCAGGCCGGTCGAAGATCAGACTGCTCCCCGACAACACCCTATGTGGCATCTTCCATTGCCCCAAATAACTCCAAATCGGTCACCCCTATCCCTCGAGAACCATGCTCGAACTCGGTGGCTTTGAGCCCCACATTCCCACGATTTACATAAGGGATCTTGATCAAAACCATATAGATGTGAAGATCTGAAAATTCTTTACAAATTTTTTTTTTTACAATCACATTCTAATTCGAAAATCAATGGAAGATATTAGAAAATGAAAATCAAACCCCATTGGCCATTAAAATGTTAACTGCGGCGCAACTGCAATGGGAGAAGGAGAATTTATGGTTTTCTTTTCTAGGCTTTTATATCAATATTTAAATATTATTTTATTCATACTTTATTCGTTTAAACCTCCCAACTCCAAATAAATCCCAATGACTATTGCCCCTAGCTAAATACCCCCATTCCGGACACAATGGGATATGTTTCCTAAGCCAATTCGACTATTTCGGTCAGTTTTTATCAAAGTTAAAATATAAATTAATATAACGTTACATAATGAATTTGAACGTGCATTTTAATTTACCGGGACCACATATTGACTCCAAAAATTATGAAATTTGAAATATAACCATGTTTTGATGATACAGTCTTAACAAAATTAGTTTTTTCAAATTTGGAGACCGTTTGAAAATGTCCTTAATTCTAGCTTATTAAATTCAACTAAATTTACCAAACACGTTTAAATTTACTACGCCTACATATTAATTCCAAATGACTTGAAATTTTAAAAATGACAATAATTTGACGTTCCAGATCCAACCAAATTAGTTTCATTGAAAATGGAGGTCGTTAGCAAAATGACTATTTTTAAGGGCTATATATAATATTAAAAAATATATAAATTCCATAGCGACTATTCTAAATTTTAATTTGGACATAACTTACAATTTATAAAGTGAAATCTAAAATTTTCACATTCATTAGAAAAATATAATAAACAGATTCCAATGTTTCTTATTTCATCAAATTTTGATTTATAATGAATTTTGTACATTCACTTGAAATTTAAAATCGAATTTTCAAACTATCGCGCCATTTCAATCTTGTTTTATAATTAAAATAAATTTATACGTTCCAACTTTGCTTCAAATAAATTTTTCGTCATTTGTTCTCAAAATAAATTGATTAAAATATCTAATTTCCATCAAAATCAATTAAAAATAAATTTTAAATTGGTTCCAAAAATATGGGTTGTTAGAAAGAAGAAGAACCGAAAATAGAAGTAGTGTCTCACATCGCTGCGAAACAAAATATATTATAGAAATAAATCTTTATTGAGAGCTTGAAATAAAAAAGTTACAATCATCAGAGTACATCAACACATCTGGATAGTGTTGAGTCAAGGATTTCATAGCATTTTGATTAATGACAAGGAGAAGTCTCATGATCGACGAAAAGAGGAGAATCAATGATATCGTAAGTTAGAGATTGATTATTTAGTGTTTTAGTCGTGTTACAAATGTTAAAATCTATCCTTAAATTATCATATGCCTCACCATTGTGAATATATATATATATATGTGTGTGTATATATATATATGAATGCACATTTATTGTGCATATTACCAGAAACCGGTCGGCCGGTTTCAAAATTGGCGGTTGAGACGACCCGAACTTCCCCGGTAAGGAAAGCACGGATAGATATGAGGACAAGACAAACCAAAACACAAACAGAAGAACATTTCATTGTATATTACGACAATTTCCATTAGAATACAAGAATATGCAGAGTATGAATAAATATTACACATTCGATAAATATCAAAGATTACAATAATTTACATTAGCAGCGAAAAAACAATACAAAACACAACTGAAAGTAATACACGGATACAGAGCTTTCCGAGCTTCGTTCCAGCTGTAAATCAGGATCCTATGAATATAAATCTGCAAAACCAAAACTACTAGCTGCCCATGTGGAAAATAGGGGCACCCAGAGTTTAGGTTAAACAATAAACTCTAGGTCAGTCATGTGACTTGTGTGAGAACTAAAACAGTTTTTAATCTTTATTTTAAAGTTAGGTAAATCAAGGGACCACGCGGTATAACACGGAACGGGTTTCCTCCCAAGAATACCAGTGCATAAAACAAACAGCGCAATGCTAAATAAAGAAAAATGAAGCTATTATAAGACCCAGGTCCCATCACACAATGCAACGCAAGCTGGAGGATAGGGTTTTTTCCTTATAATAGCCAAACATGCTTGGTACGTTTAAGAAAAATCATTTGATACTATTATAAGTGTATAATGTCAAAACAATTTCAATCATAAATATAAAACATAGACGACAATAATGACCCATACCACTATGCCGGCATACTAGGCTCTACAAATAAAACCGAAAGTCACGTATTGGAAATTGGATTTCCATCATGAGTTGAGGCAAGGGGCAAGCTCCTCTCTGATTCGAGACACTCTAGCAAATGTCCCAGGACCCCACTATGATCCTTGGATCGGTTGGCCGGTCCTCTCTTACTTTTGAGGATTGGCAATTCCTGAACACACGTTTCTCGGTCCTAACAGACCTATGTCCGAGGCGCCTCGCATTCCAACAACCACACAGGTGAAAAGTATATATAAATGTCAGTGAGCTTAAGAACTGACACCACCACTAGCTAGAAAGAAACGGCGTGTTCTCCCAACGGTCACTATCCCGTTTTTGACTCATACCGAGGTGTGAGGCTCGCGAATTCACGCTATACACAAAGTGTAACACCCCGTGAATTCTATAACATTAATCTTCACAAATTAAAGTGTAATTAATTCTAAATGAAAAAATTAAGGGAAATGGGTTACGCCATTGCGTTCGTCTCGGAATTCAGCTTGAGATAGAGTCCGAGTTTGCGTGAATCAGATTCCGTATGAAGGAGTTATGACCTTCGGAAGTTTCAGAATAAAATTTAAAATTCAAACAGCTCGGTTTCAAGTTCAAAATTCGAAAAACAGGTTCAAACTAGGCTGGGCGGGAAAATTCCCGCCCAGGGACCAGGTCGACCATGGTGTCGACCTGGTCACCCCAGGTTGACCATAGTGTCGACCTGGGTGTCGACCTGCCAGTCGACCTACCTGGCTGGCTGGGTCTGGCTCTGGCTCGAATTTCTGTGGCTCGGTGGGTCATTAGGGCTGACATGTCACCTCTTGATTAGCTCTTTGAACTTTGTATGGTCTAGATTCCTCCTGTCTTCATCTGACAGCTCAAAACAATTTAAAAATCTATAAATACACCCTAAGTCTCAACTAAAAATTCACACAAAAAAATAAGATGGAAGTCGTCATGCTTCCAAGAAGGAATTGAGCGTAGCCGTCAAGATAGAGGAGCTTAGAGACGAATCAAATTAAGAAGAAGACTAAAGCTTAATCAAATTAATCAACACAACGTTAATCTACCCAAAAGAACGCATCTCAATTTCAGAATTCAGAATCCAGAATTCAAGATTCTACATTCGTTGTAAGTATAGTGATCTTTCAGAATATGAATAAAAACTGTGACGTGATTCGATGTAAATGAAAATAGAATTGTGTTATTGTATAATGATGATATGAATTCTGTGTATTGTAATAATTCTGTCATGACTTGTGTACTGATATTTGTGGCATAAATTGATTGATGCAAGCCTATTGGACATTTGTATATGAAAATAATGGCACTTGCAAGTTTGTGGCAAAAACTAGAATTTGATCCCTTTATGTTTATGTCTATGGCATGGACTATATACATTCTCTATGTCTAAATTAAGGCTTATGTAAACATGTTCTAGATTTGAGACCTTTTATGCCTACATGACCCGAAACCTTTGAACACATTCTTATGTTTATTTGCAAATATAATTGGATCTATACTAAGTACTGTTTGGATTATATAAACTATGCAAGTTTCATGTTGGAATAGGCTATATATGCTTAGTTGTTAAAATTGGACATTTTGGTGATTATACAACATGTTAGTTTTGTTGTTGACATTATGCCAAGTTAAACATGTTTAAACCCAAGTTTGTATAAGCCTACACTATGCCATACTCTGATTTGGATGCAAGTTCACGTGACCCATAATTTATGTTAGTTGAGTCGCTAAATTGCAAGTTCATGCGCCACACACCTTTATGTATTGTGAAATATTACATGTTCTTGATTTCCCCTTTTTCTCACGTTTATAAAGTTGGGCTGAACTGTGTCGAGCCCAACACTTGTTATAATGTTGCGAACGTACAAACAGGGGTAATAACGTTGGGTGTAAAACATGAAAAATATATGTTGGCATGGTTGGCACATGCCAACGACAATGACATTTAAGCGGTATGAATTGTTATACCCAAGAATAAAGGACATGACATTTAAATATAATTGAGAAGTGATAAAATATGTAAATTTAGAAAACACGGTGTGCTTAACCCGAGGTTGGATTGAGTTGTGATGTAAACCTGCCCGGACCCACCCGGCTGTCCAGTAGTCACAACAATACCTATCCAATGTGGGTGGTTAAGCATTGACCCCAATAAGGACCCGAGGTTAGACTGAGCTACGGTGTAAACCTGCCCGGAACCGTCCGACACATCCAGTAACCGTAGCAATATCTGTCTAATGTGAGTGGTCAGGTGCTTTAAGAGGCTAAGGACAGATGGTAGGGTTAAGTCAACTATAAACACTTAACCAAATTCAACATGTTAACAAGAATTGATGGGTGAGGTTAGGTAAATACAGACACTTAACCACTTAACATGTTTGACTAGAAAACCCTAGTAACGAGGGACCCGTTTCAGCAGTAACCCAAGTTAGGTATCATGGTACCCTGAAACTAGGCAGGGTGGGGCACGATTACTGGGCTGATTGTAAGCGGTCAAAACGACTGCGGTGGGTGCACAGTGTAGGTTCTAATGGAGTGAGGGCGTGCACACACTCCGGAGCAGACAAACAGGGCACTGGGGCACCAGTAGTATAACCTATGCCTTCTAGAATTGTGTCAGGCCGCCACCATGGGTCTTGATACACCCCATGGTGGGACCAGCATAGGTATCTACAATTCTTGGGGGTCGTATGACACATGTTTACGCGAGTAGGAGCCGATCTTTAGAAAATGGGGATCACTTCACCCTCGGCATGGGGCGTCAGTTAGAATAATCTCAAGTAGGTGCAGAGATATAGTGTGGATGCGATAGTACATTCGATTCTAAACTACACTTCCTTAGCTTGTGATACTTGCCTGTTTTCAGTTTATAACTATCATGCCCTTTTCTTATTCACATACTTAAGAGTCACTAGATTTACTCAAGCTTTATGTCTAACTCTATTTTCTTTTCGTCTTCTTTTCTTTCGTCCCCCCCCCCCCGGTCCATAGGGAGGAAACAACCCAGCTTAGTACTCTTTTGCAAGCTTCAAGACCGTAGACGTATGGTTTGGATCTCTTTTGCTCGGATTATGGCTTTGGATATCACTATGGGGATTTTTGTTACTTTATTTATGTTTTATGCTTCTTTAATAATCAAGATAGTAATAAGGTTGTAATGTTGGAAGTATTTTGAGACAATTATGGAAATGTTTTGTATGAACACGTATCGATGAAATAAAAGCCTGTTTGTTTTCCGCTGCTTAAAATATGTGTACTTATATCTGTCTTGTGTTTATCTGTGACTTTTACTTATAAACCTCCACCAAAGTTAAGACATTCCCTTTGTGAGTGACCTTAACGGAGGTGGGGTGTTTCACAAAGCTGTGCCACACAGGCTGTGCTTTGATCGTCAACCACAAGACTTTGCTTTTCAACAGAAGCCTTGATCATCTGCCACTTAGGCGTGCCACACAAGCAATTCACTCCATGCGACTAATGTCCATCGATATACAACCTCTGAGCTCGTACGTCTCAGATAAGGGCGTTAAGCAAGAGAATAAATTCTCCGCCGCCAAACAGATGTATATTTAATAGAGATCAATCAACACAGAATAAAATCCAATGTCAGACACACGGTCCATTTACAAGTTCGTTCTGGGTCTGAACGAAACCGAAGTCACTTTCCTCGCATATCCATCGATCTCCAAGTACGTCTGGACGATCACCAACCGATTCCCTCATCTTGGGTGTACAGCCCAATCAAGATCATCAGTAATCACCCCAAACGATGTGAAAACTTCCGGTCTTCAACCACCGTCTTCATCTTCGACTTATCGTCGAATCGGTTATTCAGAATGGGTATAAACCCGGCCTTTCCGAATAAGCTGCGCATATAATAAACACGTGTTACACAAAAACAACATACGCCTCATTCCAATTCAGAATATTCTTTTTTATTCAAATTTTCACATTCTTAGGGAAAGGTTCCCATTAATTTTATCAAAGATAAATTCTTCTAAATTTATTCTTTAATCTTCCTTTGGATATCATTTCAAACCATATTATGGTTTTCCAAACTAGTCGGGATTAGCGAACCACACCGAAGTAATTATTTATTTTATTTCCCAATCCCAACCTATTCATCCCATGGAGCAAAACTGGTAATACTCCATATCTAACACCACGGTGTTATCAGTAAAATTAATTACCATTTCACATTCAAATCTAATTAAAGATTTAACTATCGCTTTGGAGCCAAACTGGTGATACTCCATTCTCGATCAGTTTTCTCGAATTAAAGATTCATTAAAACTCCACTTCGTTTTAATCTTTCCCCCAAATCAATATCATGTCTTTAACCGGGTTAAAGAACCAATGTCACCTAAAACACGATTCATGATAAACCCAAAATCAATTTCAAATTCAATTCCAATTAAATATTATTTAATTGGTACACTTCATTAAATCTAAATAGAAAGATTTAATCTTTTTCTCAACTAGGTATAAGAACAGTGTTAATGAAGACACCATTCACGACAAACCCAAATCACGTTTGATATTAAATACAAGGCTCTGAATAGAAAATATATCGGCTTATATTCAACATCAAATTCTACGACCAACAAATATCGTATTGGAAATAACGATATAAATATATCTTTCAAATTCCCATAACAATATATGTATAATCACGAAATCCAACATCGAAAATATTCCAAAGACAATTTCGATTCAAATCCACTTCCACTTTATATATTGGAAATTCTGGTTATTTTCAAAACCACTTTCAATCCATTTTATTTATTTAAAAATAATTGGATTTTTATTTCTAGTTCAAAACTAGTTCATTTTGATAAAAATATATTTTTATCCTTTCAAATACGGAATTTTCACCCCAGTTCTTTCCAATTCATTTCTTATGATTTTACAAAAATTATTAATATTTTTTAATAATTTTACCAAGGCCCATACAGTCGATTTCCATCAACGGCCAACGGACTGCACTTACAGCGACCTTTTCCAAATTGGATTTGGACATAATTCCAAATCCAACCGTTAGATTTCAAATTTCCAATATTCATTGGAAAGCTCTTTTCGATACGAACCCAACGGTTCTGGTTTCAGGAGAATCCGACGGTCGGATCTCCCGTAATGTCAATTCGAAGTCAATGGTCGAAATTCACGAACTACCGCAGCGCGGCGCGTTCTATTCAGGCCATTATATATAATATATAGATATATATTATATATATTTTGTCGATTTCCTTTTAAAACGTATTTTATAAATCGTTTTAAATTCGTTTTCAAAACCATTTCAACTCTATATTCAATTTCAAATCAAAATTGAATATTTCATATCATTACCATATAAATGATAATATTTTCAAAACGTTATGTTTTGAAATCACTACCTTTTCTATATTCATTATAAAAACGAATATAATCGACATAAATATCATTCACGTCAAAATAGCGCAACTCTAATCAACACGGCTTTATATATTTCAATAAAATCGTTATTCTATTCAACAAATGAATATTTATTCTATTCAACACATGAATCTATATTTCTTTCAACACATGACTACTGCCAACACATGACTATTTTTGTTATGTAATATATTTTATAAAATTATGGTATCTATCGTTTGATTTTTAATCAGACTCCAACCGTAAAGTAGTTTCTAATCTTAAATATGATAAAGATGTAAATTTTATTGTTAAAATATTTTACTCAACACATGAATAGTTTCAACACATGAGTATTCTCAACACATGAGCATCGTCAACACATGACTATTTTTATATTCTAATATTCTTTATTTTCCCAATTGGAATGAGGCCCAATCAATTACCATATAATGTTAATTATATGGATTCCACCTAACACATATATATAATGGCACTGACAAATAATCAACCATCATCCAAAGTGCAATACTTTGTATAAGCATCAAATATAGATATCTAACGCTTATAACAGCCTGTCAATCAATCGATCGACATACAACTAATTATTGGGATCAGTGTATGCCGTATTTTATCCCAATACCCGTGTGGAGGTTTCAAATCAACAAACACATATTTTTATTTATTCACATACTCGTTAAAAATTATATTTTAACGATAAATATTTTTAACTATATAAATATTTTATTTCATTTCACATCACACAATCAATTTTCAGCTCAATAAATAATCAAACATACAAGCCATCCATGGTCTGTGGACGACGGGTGTCGGGTGCTACTAAGCATCGTCTGCATCCTAGTATATAATTTAAACTAGAAAAGAAAATTTAAAGTGAGAAATTCTCACAAAGCGTTCCACTCCGCCGTGCTTTACCGTTGAACTGCTGAACCGTCTGGATCTGTTTGAAATTCAAATGCAGTTATTGTCCCATTGTTTATAATAAAAATTATATTTTTATCACTTCCTTTCAATAAATAAAAATCATACTTTTATTTTTTCTACTTATATAAAGATCAAATTTTTACTATCTATATAATATAAAAATCGTATTTCTATATTCTCTATCCTATAAAAATCATAGTTTTATAATCTCTGCTTTATAAAAATTATATTTTTGTTACTGCCACTATATAAAAATCATATTTTTATTATCGCCATTATATAAAAATCATATTTTTATTATCCTACATGTATCAAAATCTCGTCTTTCCATATATATATATAAATCTTCTTTCATATGTTAAAAAAATCCAGTATTTTCGTTAATAAAAATTTGTACTTTCTCCTTTGCTTCTTATAAAAATATATAAAATTCTATTTTCCTTCACTATAAGAATGTATCAAAATCGAATTTTTTTCTTCGCTAATGAATATATAAAAACTGATTTTAATTTAAGCTAAAAACCCGATTTTTATATTAATAAAAACAATCACATAAACAAAGGAAATAAAAAAAATAAAAAAAATAGAAAGGACTCACTGAATTCAGTTTTGAGGAGGGGGAGGGTGTTGCGTCGTTCGCCTGAGGTGGTGGGAGGCTGCGCGGTGGTCTGGTGGCGGGTCGGAGGCCCACAACGGCGGCGCTAGGGTTTTCATGGAGGGGGGGTTTCGATTGGGGATTTGGGGCGTCGGTTCCTGGAGAGAAGAGGGAGGAGGGCGCGGAGGAGATGAAGAGAGGGGTGCGGCGATCGGTGGTGGTGGGTTTAGGGGGTTTCGGCTAGGGCTGGAAGGGGGTGGAGTAGAGGGAGCGGCACTTGGGAGGTCCGGTGACGGCGTTGCAGCGGTGGTGATGGGGATCGACGGGGCGGCTTCGCTGCTTCTTCTTCTTCTTTTTTTCAGATCGAATGTGAAGAGAGAGAGGAGGGAAGAGAGTTATATATAATTTAATTAATTTATTTATTTTAATCCTCCTTTAAAGTTGACTTTTCATACTAACTCTAAACGAGACCCAACGACTGTCGTCCCTACCTAATTACCCCCATTCCGAACACAATGGGATATGTATCGTAGGCCAATTCGACCGTTATGGTCTGTTTTCGTCAAAATCAACATATAACTCTATATATTGAATTTGAACGCGCATTTCAATTTACCGGGGCCACAAACGGACTCTAAAAATTCCCAAAAAATATTTTCTAGCTTCGTATTGACGATACGGTCCTAGCAAAACTAATTTCGTCAAATTCCAAAACCGTTGGAAAAATGACCATTTTCCAGTCGATTAAAATCAACTGAAACTGGTCAAACGCGTTTTCCTTTGCCACGCTCACATATTGGTTCGAAAAATTACGAATTTTGAAACCTAGCAATAATTTGACATCATGGTTCCAACAAAAGTGGTTTCGTCGAAAACCAAGGTCGTTTGCAAAACTTCCATTTTTAAGGGTCGGAATTCCATAGCGACTATTCTGCATTTTCAACTGGACGTATCTTTTTATTCCTGCTATGAAATTTCAATTTTTTGGATTTGTTGGAAAGATATTCTCAATTAGATTCAGATATTTTTGGTTTCGCTAAAATCCGGTTTATTTTGAATCTTGTACATTCATTTGAATTTGAAATTGAATTATCGAACTACCGCGCCATTTTCAGTTCCTTTTATAATTAAAATAAAATATTTATATTCTAACGACGATCTATATAATATATACGTTCGAATTCTATTCAAAATAAATTTTCGTCGTTATTATTTAAAATAATTCATTTTAAATATTCTGTAATAACCCGGAAAATCTGGGCCAGTTTAAAATTTTTATTTTGGTAATTTTAGCGAATTTTGATTATTTAAAATGAATTATTTTAAATAATATCGACGAGAAATTTATTTTGAATATAATTTGACGTATATATTTATATACGCCGTCGTTAGAATATAAATATTTATATATAATTATAAATATAATTGAAAATGGCACGGTAGTTCGATAATTCGATTTCAAACTTCAATTGAATGTACCGGGTGCAAAACAATCCGGATTTTAGTGAAACCAAAAACATTAGGATCTAATTGATAATATCTTTCCAACGAATCCGACAAATCAAGATTTCATAGCGGGAATCAAAAGATATGTCCAGTTGAAAATTCTGAATAGTCGCTATGGAATTCAGGCCCTTAAAAATGGACATTTTGCAAACGACCTCGGATTTCAACGAAACCACTTTTGTTGGGTCCGTGATGTTGAATTATTGCTAGATTCCAAATTTCATAATTTTTCGAATCAATATGTGAGCGTGGCATAGGAAAACGTGTTTTGACCATTTCAGTTGATTTTAATCGACTGGAAATTGGCCATTTTTCAAACGGTCTCAGAATTCGACGAAACTAGTTTTGTTAGGACCGGATCGTCAATACGAAGCTAGAAAATATTTTTCTGGAATTTTTCGAGTTAGTATGTGACCCCGGTAATTTGAAATGTACGTTTAAAATTCAATAAAATGATTTAAATGTAAATTTAACGGAAACTGATCGAAACGATTGAATTGTCCTACGTGGCATATCCCATTGTGTTCGGAACGGGGGTAAAACGCTATGGACGACAGGCGGTGGACCTCGTTCAGGGGTCGTATGTAAAAGTCAACTTTTTAGAAAATTAAATAATTAAATAATTAAAACAAAAAAAACCCCTCTTTCTTTATCTCTGGCCCCCCCGATCGAATTTCATTTTACAGAGAATAAAAAAAAAAAACCCGCTGTCTCCCCTCGTCGCCCCCCCTCCGATGACCTCGCCGTCGCCCAATAAGAGGCCGCCTCGCCCTCCGATCCACCCCTCCCTCCTCTCGTACTCTCCCTCCTCTCCTCCCTGATGTCACCGCCACCCATAACCGATGCAACCCCTTCGATATCCCCCAGCGCCGCCGAGCCTCCGCTCCCCCTAGCCACCTCCGTTCCGTTTTCTCCCCCTTCGACGTGAAGAAACCCCCACTTTTTCGATTTCCACTGTAAGTTTTAATTAGTTTATTTTTGTTTCTTTATTTATATAAATTAATTAGTCCCATAAAGAAAAAAAAAAGAAAAAAAAACTGATTTATAAAGGAATTTTAAAAACTGATTTATAAAGGAATTTTAAAAACTGATTTATAAAGGAATTTTAAAAACTGATTTATAAAGAAAATAAAAACTGATTTTATTTTAAGGTTTAAAATAGAAAAAGGTTTTAACTTTAAATAGAAAAAGGTTTTAACTTTAAAAAGGAAAAGGTTTTAACTTTAAAAGGAAAAAGATTTGATCTTTATTAGAAAAGAGGAAAACTTTTTATTAGAAAAGGGGAAAACTTTTTATTAGAAAAGGCGAAAACTTTTTATTAGAAAAGGCGAAGTCTATATTTTTGAAATGGAATTTTTATCTATATGGCATCGCAATAAAAATATGATTTTTATATATTGAACTTCGCAATAAAAATATGATTTTTATATATTGAATTTCGAAATAAAAATATGATTTTTATATATTGAATAGCGTAGTAAAAATTCGATTTTTACATATGTAGTGAATACGGGCAATGAAAGCGACAAAAGGCGAGATTGGCGAAGTCTTCTATAAATGAAGAGTCAAGATGATAGGATAGCTATCAGTGAGAATTTCTCACCTTTCAATTTATTTTTCTAGTTATATATATATACTAGGATGCAGACGGTGCTTAGTAGCACCCGACACAATCGTCCACAGACCATGGACTTGTTTGTTTGGCTGTGTTGTTAGTTAGATTGTTTGAGTTGATTTGAATTGTTTGGTGAAATGAAATTGATATGATTGATGTGTGAATGGCGTGGGCCTTCACTAGACCGGGGATAAGGCTAGGCCTTGTCCCGTTTCTAGTATCGTGCCGTTATGCCGCCGAAATTTTCTAAAATAAGTTAGAAAAATAAAAATATCATTTTTTTTAAAGAATGAATTGAATAGAAATTCATAGGTTGAAATAAAATGTTTTATCGTTAAAAATATAATTTTTAACGTGAAGTGAATAAAATAGAATATTCATTTACAAACCAGACGGTTTGTTTATGTACACCTATTTGAATGACATTGATTGGGACGATAAATTTTACACATCGCCCAACAGCACAAATAAAATATGTGTTTGATTGTTTGAAACCCCACACGGGTGTTGGGATGAAATTTGAAGTTCACTCATCCTGATTGATTAAATATGTCGATCGATTGATTGACAGGCTGTTATAAGCGTTGAATATCTATATTTGATGCTTTTACAGTGTAGTGCACTTTGGTTGATGGTTGATTATTTTCAATGTTATTATATACATGTGTTGTATGAAAATCCATATAATTAACTTTATATGGTAATTGATTGGGCCTCATTCCAATTTGAGAAATAAAGAATATTATAAAATAAAAGTTCATGTGTTGACAGTACTCATCCATTGAGATTGGTCATGTGTTGAACGACATATTTTAGTAATAAAATTTACATCTTTATCGATATAAAATAAAAGTTCATGTGTTGACAGTACTCATCCATTGAGATTGGTCATGTGTTGAACGAAATATTTTGATAACAACTATTTTGAAAAAGAAATATTTGAAATAGAATATTTGAAAATAGAAATTTATGAAGCCGTGTTGATTAGATTAACGCCATTTTGACGTAAACGATATTTATATCGATTTTATTCATTTTGAAATGAATTAAATTGAAAACGATTTCGAAATGAATTGAATTGAAAACGATTTCGAAATGAATTGAATTGAAAACGATTTCGAAATGAATTGAATTGAAAACGATTTCGAAATGAATTGAATTGAAAACGATTTCGAAATGAATTGAATTGAAAACGATTTCGAAATGAATTGAATTGAAAACGATTTCGAAATGAATTGAATTGAAAACGATTTCGAAATGAATTGAATTGAAAACGATTTCGAAATGAATTGAATTGAAAACGAATTCAAATTGAAAGCAAATTGAAATGAATTCAAATTGAATTGAAATTTGAATTGAATAGAAATGAATTTTAAAACGAATTTATAGAGAAGAATTCAATTTTGATTTGAATTGAAACGGAAGTTGAAATTGCTTTTGAAACGAATTTAAAACTATTTATATAATTCGTTTTAAATAGAAATCGACGAAATATATATTATATATATATATATAATATAATGGCCTGAATAGAACGCGCCGCGCCGCGGTAGTTCGTGAATTTCGACCATTTATTTCAAACGGACATTACGGGAGATCCGACCGTCGGATTCTCCTAAAACCGGAACCGTTGGGTTCGTATCGAAAAGAGCTTTCTAACGAATATTAGAAATTAGAAATCTAACGGTTGGATTTGGAATTATGTCCAAATCAAATTTGAAAATGGTCGCTGTAAGTGCAGTTCGATGACCGTTGTTGGAAATCGACTGTACAGGCCTCGATAAAATTATTAAAAATAATAATAATTTGTGTAAAATCATAAGAAATGATTTGAGATGATTTGGGATGAAAAACTTCATGTTTGAAAAGATAAAAATAGATTTTTATCGAAATGAACTGGTTCTGAACTAGAATTATAATTCTATTTATTTTTAAATAAATAAATTGAATTTAAAAAGGGTTTTAAAAATAACCAGAATATCCAATGATTGCATTGGAGTGGATTTGAATCGAAATTGTCTTTGGAATATTTCGATGTTGGAATTCGTGATTATACAGATGTTGTTATGGAAATTTGAAAGATATATATTTATATCGTTATTTCCAATACGACATTTGTTAGTCGTAGAATTCGATATTGAATATAAGCCGATATATTTTCTATTCAGAGCCTTGTATTGAATATCGAATGTGATTTGGGTTTGTCGTGAGTGGTGTCTTCACTAACACTGTTCTTGAACCCAGTTGAGAAAAGGTTAAATCTTTTTATTTATATTTAATGAAGTGTACCAATTAAATAATATTTAATTGGAATTGAATTGATATTGATTTTTGGGTTTATCGTGAACAGTGTTTTAAATAACACTCGTTCTTTAACCTGATAATTAATGAATGTGACTTTGGGTTTATCGTGAACCGTGTTTTAAATGACACTGATTCTTTAACCCAGTTAACGATTAAAACTAAGTGGAGTTTTAATGAATCTTTAATTAGATTGAAATAATCGAGAATGGAGTATCACCAGTTTTGCTCCAGGCGATAGTTAAATCTTTAATTAGATTTGAACGTGAAATGGTAATTGAATTTACCGATAACACTGTGGTGTTAGATATGAAGTATTACCAGTTTTACTTCATGGGATAAATAGGTTGGGATTGGGAAATTAAAACAAATGATTACTTCGGTAAGTTTCGTTAATCCCAGCTAGTTGAATCGAAATTCAAAAGTAAATTAAAGAATAAATTCAAGAATTTATCTTTGATAAGATTAATGGGAACCTTTCCCTATGAATGTGAAATTTAGAAACTAACTGTCGGTTAGCTAAGCAGAATGGTTTTCTGGATATTGATCTGATGTTGGTTTCGGCCTTCGGGGTTAATATTTGGGGAATTATTCTCTTGATTAATTTACGGTTAGTGACTGATGAATTGGAATGAGGCGTATGTTGTGTTTGTGTAACACTTATTTAAAATATACGCGAGTTATTCGGAAAGACCGGGTTTATCCCATTCTGAATAACTGATACGACGATAAGTCGAAGATGAAGACGATGGTCGAAGACCGGAGGTCTTCACGTCGTTTGGGTGATTACTGATGATCTTGATTGGGCTGTACACCCAAGAAGATGGAAACAGTTAGTGATCGTCCAGACGTACTTGGAGATCGATGGATATGCGGGGTACTAGGTGCCTTCGGTTTCGTTCAGACCCAGAACGGACTTGTAAATGGACTGTGTGTCTGACATTGGATTTTAGTCCGTGTGATTGATCTCTATTAAATATATATCTGTTTGGCGGCGGAGAGTTTATTCTCTTGCTTAACGCCCTTCTCTGAGACGTACGAGCTCAGGGGTTATATATTGATGGATATCAAACGCATGGAGTGAATTGCCTGTGTGGCATGCCTAAGTGGCAATTGATCGAGGCTTCTGTTGAAAAGCAAAGTCTTGTGGTGATGATCAAAGCACGGCCTTTGTGGTGTAGCTTTGTGTAACGTTTACTTCGCGAGTTTCACACCTGGTATCAACCAAAAACGGGAGACGGACCTCAGGGAGGGCATGCGTTTCTTTCTAGTTAGAAGTGGCGTCAGTGGTTTTACACGCCCTGACGAGTTTGACTTATGTGGTTGTTGCTGTTGCGAGGCGCCTCGGATTGATCGGTCGTTCTCGAACCGATGGAGTCATTTAGTTGGCTCGTTTACGCCCCAAAGGGCGGGGAAACGTATTGTTCAGGCACTATAATCCACATCGGTGGACCGGCCCTGACGATCCAAGGGGCAGTTGCGGCTGTTCCGGTGGCTCGGGCTAGAGAGTCACGAATCGGTTGAGGACTATCTTTTGCCTCGGTTCATAGACGGAAATCCAATTTCCAAATACTTGACATTTGCGGTTTTATTTGTAGAGCCTAGTATGGCGACATAGTGGGATGGGGCGCTCATGCCGCCTATGATCGATACTTATGATTTGAAGTTGTTTTATACACTATGCACTTATAATAGTATCAAACGATTTGTTTTAACCGTATCAAGCATTCTTTGGCTGTTATAAGGGAAAACCCTATCCTCGGCTGCGTTGCATTGTGTGATGGGACCTGGGTCTTATAACAGCTTCATTTTTCTTTATTTAGCATTGCGCTGTTTGTTTTATGCACTGGTATTCTTGGGAGGAAACTCGTTCCGTGTTATACGGCGTGGTCCCTTGATTTACCTAATGATTTAAAATAAAGATTAATAACTGTTTTAGTTCTCACACCAGTCACATGACTGACCTGGAGTTTATTGTTTTAACCTAAACTCTGGGTGCCCTTATTTTGACATGGGCAGCTAGTAGTTTTGGTTTTGCAGATTTATATTCACAGGATCCTGGTTTACAGCTGGAACGATATCCGGAAAGCTTTGTATCCGTATATCTCCTTCTAGTTGTGTATTGTATTATTTTCCGCTGCGATGTATTTAAATGTAATTTAAATCTCTGATATTTCTGTGTAATATTTATTTGTTCATACTCTGTATATTCTTGTAATCTGATGCATTGTTGTAAGATACAATGAAATGTTCTTCTGTATGTGTTCTGTTGTGGCTTGTTCTCGAACTATCCGACGCTTTCCTTTACGGGGAAGTTTCGGGTTTTCACATATTCAAACTTCATTAAAATTGCCAAAATAAAAAATTTAAATTGGCTCGCATTTCCGGGTTATTACAATCTTCCCCACTTAAAACTTTTCGTCCCCGAAAAGGAACGAAGCCGAAAGTTGTTTTACAAACCAACTCAACTTCCATTATTTTCTTTACGGCTTAAGTTCTTCAACTTTTCAGTTTCTAAGAACTTTTCAAATCTTTCAAAAATTTGGCTAACACCCTAAATTTTCAAATTTTTTTGCCATAACCTCCCCTGCACCGAGGACTTCGGGATATTTCATATAGCCTCCCATGGCCTTCTTCAACTCAAAAGAAAAAGAAAAAGCCAAGCGGCTAGCCAATCGGCTCATAAAATCATCATCACCCAAACAAAACAGTAAATTATGGTAAACATGTACCTATTTGTCGGGCAAACAAATTTATTTCTCTGCTCTAGCCTCCTTGCTATTACCTGTTCAATGTAAGTACATGTATATGCAAGCAATTGTAATCATTTTTCAATACAGTTCAATAATCGGTTCCATTAGACTAAATGTTTCAAAATTATCAAACAAATAAACAAACAACACAACCATCAATCAATTAGTTGATTATCGTTTTAAATTCATAATTTTAATACATATACAGAAAATCATCTTTTTGATGTCACATCACAACAATAAACCTATCTAGTTTTGGTTCTCACACTAGTCTAATGGAAATATATAGATATCACACCTTTGTCACTCGAAAATAAATACTGGTGATGGCGCGCCATCATCAGAATCATGTCCGGGCGACTAAAGTGTGATTCTATATCTATCCGGTATATTAAAACTTCGAATATACGTTCATGACGCGTATATGCAAAATCTTTATATATCGGATTGTCCAAATTCAATGCAAATAAATATTCAAATACGTATAAAACGATTTAAATTTTCAAAACATTGTCGTTTTCATTTGAAAAATACACTCTTCACACTCGTTCTAGGATACTGCTGATCCTATCTATAACGAGTTATTCTAATTGGATATTACTAATCCAATTTCTGATGAATCCTTTCGTTCGGTTCTAATGTGTCTTGTTCTCGAGCTCTGTAAACCAAAGCTCTGATACCAACTGAGACGACCCGAACTTCCCGGTAAGGAAAGCACGGATAGAATTGAGGACAAGACAAACCAAAACACAAACAGAAGAACATTTCATTGTATATTACAACAATTTCCATCAGAATACAAGAATATGCAGAGTATGAATAAATATTACACATTCGATAAATATCAGAGATTACTATAATTCACATAGCAGTGGAAAAACAATACAAAACACAACTGAAATTAATACACGGATATAGAGCTTTCCGAGCATCGTTCCAGCTGTAAATCTGGATCCTATGAATATAAATCTGCAAAACCAAAACTACTAGCTTCCCGTGTGGAAAATATGGGCACCCAGAGTTTAGGTTAAACAATAAACTCCAGGTCAGTCATGTGACTCATGTGAGAACTAAAACAATTATTAATCTTTATTTTAAAGTTAGGTAAATCAAGGGACCACGCCGTATAACACGGAACAGGTTTCCTCCCAAGAATACTAGTGCATAAAACAAACAGCTCAATGCTAAATAAAGAAAAATGACGCTATTATAAGACCCAGGCCACATCACACAATGCAACGCAAGCCGGAGGATAGGTTTTTTTCCTTATAATAGCCAAACATGCTTGGTACGTTTAAGACAAATCATTTGATTCTATTATAAGTGTATAGTGTCAAAACAATTTCAATCATAAATATAAATCATAGACGGTATTAATGACCCATACCACTATGCCGCCATACTAGGCTCTACAAGTAAAACCGAAAGTCACGTATTGGAAATTGGATTTCCATCATGAGTCGAGGCAAGGGGCAAGCTCCTCTCCGATTCGAGACACTCTAGCAAATGTCCCGGGGCCCCACTATGATCCTTAGATCGGTTGGGCCGGTCCTCTCTTACTTTTGAGGATTGGCAATTCCTGAACACACGTTTCCCGGTCCTAACAGACCTATATCCGACGCGCCTCGCATTCCAACAACCACACAGGTGAAAAGTATATATTAATGTCAGCCAGTTTAAGCACTGACACCACCACTAGCTAGAAAGAAACGTCGTGTTCTCCCAACGGTCACTATCCCGTTTTTGACTCATGCCGAGGTGTGAGGCTCGCGAATTCACGCTATACACAAAGCTGCGCCACACAGGCCATGCTTTGATCATCAACTACAAGACTTTGCTTTTCAACAGAAGCCTTGATCATCTGCCACTTAGGCGTGCCACACAGGAAATTCACTTCATGCGACTAATGTCCATCGATATACAACCTCTGAGCTCGTACGTCTCAGAGAAGGGCGTTAAGCAAGAGAATAAATTCTCCGTCGCCAAACAGATGTATATTTAATAGAGATCAATCAACACAGAATAAAATCCAATGTCAGACACACAGTCCATTTACAAGTTCGTTCTGGGTCTGAACGAAACCGGAGGCACTTTCCTCACATATCCATCGATCTCCAAGTACGTTTGGACGATCACCAACTGATTCCCTCATCTTGGGTGTACAGCCCAATCAAGATCATCAGTAATCACCCCAAACGATGTGAAATCTTCTGGTCTTCAACCACCGTCTTCATCTTCGACTTATCGTCGAATCGGTTATTCAGAATGGGTATATACCCGGCCTTTCCGAATAACCCACGTATCTAATAAACACGTGTTACACAAACACAACATACGCCTCATTCCAATTCAGAATATTCCTTTTTATTCAAATTCTCACATTCTTAGGGAAAAGTTCCCATTAAGTTTATCAACGATAAATTCTTCTAAATTTATTCTTTAATCTTCCTTTGGATATCATTTCAAAACATATTATGGTCTTCCAAACTAGTTGGGATTAGCGAACCACATCGAGTAATTATTTATTTTATTTCCCAATCCCAACCTATTCATCCCATGGAGCAAAACTGGTAATACTCCATATCTAACACCACGGTGTTATCGGTAAAATTAATTACCATTTCACGTTCAAATCTAATTAAAGATTTAACTATCGCTTTGGAGAAAAACTGGTGATACTCCATTCTCGATCACTTTTCTCTAATTAAAGATTCATTAAAATTCCAATTCGTTTTAATCTTTCCCCCAAATCAATTTCCTGTCTTTAACTGGGTTAAAGAACCAATGTCACCTAAAACACGATTCACGATAAACCAAAAATCACTTTCAAATTCAATTCCAATTAAATATTATTTAATTGGTACACTTCATTAAATCTAAATAGAAAGATTTAATCTTTCTCTCAACTGGATTTAAGAACAGTGTTAATGAAGATACCATTCACGACAAACCCAAATCACATTTGATATTAAATGCAAGGCTCTGAATATAAAATATATCGGCTTATATTCAACATCAAATTCTACGACCAACAAATATCGTATTGGAAATAACAATATAAATATATCTTTCAAATTTCCATAACAATATATGTATAATCACGAAATCCAACATCGAAAATATTCCAAAGACAATTTCGATTCAAATCCACTTCCACTTTATATATTGGAAATTTTGGTTATTTTCAAAACCACTTTCAATCCATTTTATTTATTTAAAAATAATTGGATTTTTATTTCTAGTTCAAAACTAGTTCATTTTGATAAAAATATATTTTTATCCTTTCAAATGTGGAATTTTCACCCCAGTTCTTTCCAATTCATTTCTTATGATTTTACAAAAATTATTAATATTTTTTAATAATTTTATCAAGGCCCATACAGTCGATTTCCATCAACGGCCAACGGACTGCACTTACAGCGACCTTTTCCAAATTTGATTTGGACATAATTCCAAATCCAACTGTTAGATTTCAAATTTCTAATATTCATTGGAAAGCTCTTTTCGATACGAACCCAACGGTTCCGGTTTCAGGAGAATCCGACGGTCGGATCTCCTGTAATGTCAATTCGAAGTCAATGGTCGAAATTCACGAACTACCGCAGCGCGGCGCGTTCTATTCAGGCCATTATATATAATATATATATATATATATTATATATATTTCGTTGATTTCCTTTTAAAAAATTTATAAATCGTTTTAAATTTGTTTTCAAAACCATTTCAACTCTATATTCAATTTCAAATCAAAATTGAATATTTCAAATCATTACCATACAAATGATAATATTTTCAAAACGTTATGTTTTGAAATCACTACCTTTTCTATATTCATTATAAAAACGAATATAAACGATATAAATATCGTTCACGTCAAAATAGCGCAACTCTAATCAACATGGCTTTATATATTTCAATAAATTCGTTATTCTATTCAACAAATAAATATTTATTCTATTCAACACATGAATCTATATTTCTTTCAACACATGACTAATCTCAACACATGAGTACTGTCAGCACATGACTATTTTTGTTATGTAATATATTTTATAAAATTATGGTATCTATCGTTTGATTTTTAATCAGACTCCAACCGTAAAGTAGTTTCTAATCTTAAATATGATAAAGATGGAAATTTTATTGTTAAAATATTTTACTCAACACATGAATAGTTTCAACACATGAGTATTCTCAACATATAAGCATCGTCAACACATGACTATTTTTATATTCTAATATTCTTTATTTTCCCAATTGGAATGAGGCCCAATCAATTACCATATAATGTTAATTATGTGGATTCCACCCAACAAATGTATATAATGGCACTAAGAAATAATCAACCATCATCCAAAGTGCACTACTCTGTATAAGCATCAAATATAGATATCTAACGCTTATAACAGCCTATCAATCAATCAATCGACATACAACTAATTATTAGGATCAGTGTATGCCGTATTTTATCCCAATACCCGTGTAGTGTTTCAAATCAACAAACACAGATTTTTATTTATTCACATACCCGTTAAAAATTATATTTTAAATGATAAAATATTTTTAACTATATAAATATTTTATTTCATTTCACATCACACAATCAATTTTCACCTCAACAAACAATCAAACATACAAGCCATCCATGGTTTGTGGACGACGGGTGTCGGGTGCTACTAAACACCGTCTGCATCCTAGTATATAATTTAAACTAGAAAAGAAAATTTAAAGTGAGAAATTCTCATAGAGGGTTCCACTCCGCCGTGCTTTAATGTTGAACTGCTGAACCGTCTGGATCTGTTTGAAATTCCAATGCAGTTCTTGTCCCGTTGTTTATAATAAAAAATATATTTTTATCACTTCCTTTCAATAAATAAAAATCATATTTTTATTTTTTTTACTTATATAAAGATCAAATTTTTACTATCTATATAATATAAAAATCATATTTTTATATTCTCTATCCTATAAAAATCATATTTTTATAATCTCTGCTTTATAAAAATTATATTTTTGTTATTGCCACTATCTAAAAATCATATTTTTATTATCGCCATTATATAAATATCATATTTTTATTATCTTATATGTATCAAAATCTCGTCTTTCTATATATAAAAATCTTCTTTCATATGTTAAAAAAATCTAGTCTTTTCGTTAATAAAAATCTGAACTTTCTCCTTTGCTTCTTATAAAAATATATAAAAATTCTATTTTCCTTCGCTATAAGAATGTATAAAAATCGAATTTTTTTTCTTTGCTAATGAATATGTGAAAACTGATTTTAATTTATGCTAAAAACCCGATTTTTATATTAATAAAAACAATCACACAAACAAAGGAAATAAATAAATTAAAAAAAATAGAAAGGACTCACTGAATTCGGTTTTGAGGAGGGGGAGGGTGTTGCATCGTTCGCCTGAGGTGGTGGGAGGCTGCGCGGTGGTCTGGTGGCGGGTCGGAGGCCCACAACGGCGGCGCTAGGGTTTTCGTGGAGGTGGGGTTTCGATTGGGGATTTGGGGCGTCGGTTTCTGGAGAGAAGAGGGAGGAGGGCGCGGAGGAGATGAAGAGGGGGCGGTGATCGGTGGTGGTGGGTTTGGGGGGTTTCGGCTAGGGCTGGAAGGGGGTGGAGTAGAGGGGGTGGCGCTGGGGAGGTCCGGTGACGGCGTTGCGGCGGTGGCGATGGGGATCGACGGGGCGGCTTCGCTGCTTTTTTTTCCAGATCGAATGTGAAGAGAGAGAGGAGGGAAGAGAGTTATATATAATTTAATTAATTTATTTATTTTAATCCTCCTTTAAATTTGACTTTTCATACTAACTCCAAACGAGACCCAACGACTGTTGTCCGTAGCTAATTAGCCCCATTCCGAATACAGTGGGATATGTATTGTAGGCCAATTCGACCGTTATGGTCTGCTTTCGTCAAAATCAACATATAACTCTATATATTGAATTTGAACGCGCATTTCAATTTACCGGGGCCACATACGGACTCTAAAAATTCCCAAAATATATTTTCTATCTTCGTATTGACGATACGGTCCTAACAAAACTAATTTCGTAAAATTCCGAGACCGTTGGAAAAATGGCCATTTTCCAGTCGATTAAAATCAACTGAAACTGGTCAAACGCGTTTTCCTTTGCCACGCTCACATATTGATTCGAAAAATTACGAATTTTGAAACCTAGAAATAATTTGACATAACGGATCCAACAAAAGTGGTTTCGTCGAAAACCGAGATTGTTTGCAAAACTTCCATTTTTAAGGGCCGGAATTCCATAGCGACTATTCTGAATTTTCAACTGGACGTATCTTTTTATTCCCACTACGAAATTTCAATTTTTCAGATTCGTTGGCAAGATATTCTCAATTAGATTCAAATATTTTTGGTTTCGCTAAAATCCGGTTTATTTTGAATCCTGTACATTCATTTGAATTTGAAATCGATTTATCGAACTACCGCGCCATTTTCGATTCCTTTTATAATTAAAATAAAATATTTATATTCTAACGACGATCTATATAATATATACGTTCGAATTCTATTCAAAATAAATTTTCGTCGTTATTATTTAAAATAATTCATTTTAAATATTCAAACTTCATTAAAATTGCCAAAATAAAATTTTTAAATTGGCTCGCATTTCCGGGTTATTACAGCGGTCGACTATTTCTAGGCAGAAAGCACAATAAATATGCACACGTACATGTAACGTGTGTGTATATATATATATATATTTAAATTTCAGTCTACTGGTTAATTTTGACCCGTCGACCGATTTTCAAACTAAAAGCAACACTTTGAATAGACACCTCCTTTCATCAAAAGTTGCTTCTCCTTCCTTTCATCAAAAATCATTTCTCTTCAATGCTTCTCTTCACAAATGGTTACGACTGTTTAATCATTATATAAACATCGTTAAACTATTATCCAAATAACAACAACAACAAAATTACTCTTAATTCTTTGATCTATCTTGTACTCTACTTTATATTCAGAAAGCACTCATATTCAATATATTATCATTTGAATCTCAAAGCTTACTTAATATTCTTGTGATTCAATACGATATACACTTCCAAATCTTTACATACATCAAATTATATTAGAGGATATGATTATAGGAAGGGTGTACTATAAGTGACAAATCCGTGTTGAAAAGAGCACAAGTTGTCAACATACAAATTATGATCTTAGTTATTGAAGTCCTCAGAGTTGTAAGAGGCAAGTGTTGAAGTCCTCAAGTTGTTGAGTTGTGAAATCCCGTTCGGTTGTCCGGGTGTTGTGAACCTGTTCCTCCGAGTGAAGTGAGGTTGTTGATTAGTGAAAATCCAGAGAGAAGTCTGGGACTGGACGGTGCTCCGAACTAGTATAAAAAGCCCTGGTGTTTCTACTTTACTGCTTTTTATTTGTGATATTTTTCACTATCTCATATTTTTTTATTTGTATAACTATTGTAAATATACAAGTTAGTTTATCACATACATTCCGCATATCATATCCATATTACTGATCCTGCCTAAATCGTACACCGACTTTTCAATTGGTATCAGAGCTTAGTTATCACATAACCGTAACACTGTTATTTGATAAATTCTAGTAATATGGCAAATAACCCAAGTAGTAGCACTAACACCACTTACACTGAAGGTCAATCGACATAAAGACCTCCTTTCTTCAATGGTCTTAACTACAGCTATTCGGCAACACATATGGATTTTTACATGCAATCAACTAGCTATGATGCTTGGAATGCTACTCAGAAATAAATAGTGAATCCAACAACTGAGTATACAGAATGGACAGCTGGTGAGAAAACTGCAGCAGCTGTAAATGCAAAAGCAATAAATATGTTGTTTTGTACATTAGATCAAAACGAATATAACCGTGTTAGTGTCTGTACCACTGCATATCAAATTTGGCAAACACTAAAAACCACTATGAAGGTACTAACAAGGTTAAACAAGCCAAAATAGCTATGTTGAAAAGTCTATTTCAAAATTTCAAAATGAAGCCGAATGAAACAATCAATGAGATGTATTCACGGTTTCAAACTATTCATCATGCACTTATAGGATTAGGGCAAAAATATTATGATTTTGATGTTGTTTCAATAGTCCTACTGTAAAGACCCGTAAATTCCCGCTCTTTGGATCGACCATAAACCACACAAGTCTGACCCAAAGGTCGGAAATTTACGGGTCTTTACAGTTGGTATCAGATCTAATCTTTATTCTTAACACATCATAAAAGATCAAATTTTTATTCTCAAAACAACATAAAATACAAAATCTAATTTTTTATTGTCAAAACAACATAAAAAAAAACAAGATCAAATCCATTCGTGTAGATTCCAACAACGCAATTCATATGACAATCATCCAAACCCAAGCATCAACATGTAGTCATACATCACGGATCTAGTTCACTTCTCATTAAATTATTTAAATAACAAAAAATAATAATTAAATTAAATTAAATTAAATTTAAAATAGAATCTCACCTTATTCTCAGTTTTGTTCAAATCTTTGGATTGCGATAACTTTTGATTGGATCGATGAAATTGGACGTCGTTTGTTGGAGAAGGACCAGCTTGGAGAGGAGCATACACGCCTGGAAGCTTGGAGGGTGCAGCGGCGTACGGCGGTTGCGGCGGGAGGAAGAAGGCAGCGGTTTTGAAGAGGTGATTCGGGAGCTACGGGGCACTAAATCAATTGAAACTTGTCGGAGATTGGAGAGGAGGTGAAGAGCTTCAAAAAGTTCCAAAGGACCATGGTTTAATTTTGTGTGTGGAGGGAGAAAGAGAGGAGAGAAGGAGTGATGTTTTCAGCCATTAGACGTAATAGTGGCGGCGGCTACAGATAATAGAATTAGGTTTATTTGTTTTTATGTGGATAAGAGGAAGGATTTTTAAAATTGATAAAAGAGAACTACAGAGCAAAAATTGAGGAATGGAATTGAGTAGGATATGTGATTTATTTCTGAAAGGGGCTCTTTACATACGGTAGGTTATGAAAGAAATAAATTTACTGACTAGGAATGAGGTGTCGGTCTAATTAATATTTATATTATTTATTTGTGATGAATTTTGGGACTAAGTTAAATTCACTTAAAATTGGAAATTATGAAACATAAAGAGAAAGCAACATTTATATATATATATATATATATATATATATATATTTATTAATTAGTAAGGAAAGGGAGAGAGAGATTTGTAAGTGCATGTATTTGTCTTTCCTGATGTTAAAAAGGCATGCGCATGAATTTATGCAAAATCCATTGGCATTCACTTCTCCCTTAATTTTTTTCTCAATGTTATCATTTATTTCTTCAAAAGTCTCTTGAAATTCAAACTTAAAATTATTAATGAGGTAGAAAAACTTTCCCTCCATTGTGAATCTCAGATTTAGAACAACTAAAATTTTCTTTCTTAATATATATATATATATATATATGCAAATTTAAAGAATTAAAACCCCTTTTCATTTAAATTTGAAATAAAATCCGACAATAAATAGTAGGACGCGAAAACGGAAATTTTACATAAACATCAATTAGAGAATTAATTGAGCATTTAGAAGAAAATGTTTATATGCAAATCATTCAGAACAACAATATAAACTATGGTTGGTGCAATAAATGTAATCAATTTCCAGCCAACAAAGAATTGATACCCCCCCCCTTTTCTTAATTTGCTTTTACTTGTTTATTTCTAACATTTTGTTTCCAGTTTCAACATCTATTACCAATACACAAATATATATTTTAAATTGAAACAATACCTGATTAGCATAAAAATTCCTATGTATAAATTCATTTAATTTATGAACATATATATGAATAACGTAACATGGATGCATGTGCTATAAATAAGGAAGGGAAGAGGCATTGAAAACTGCTGCCACTTTCCATATATATATAAAAAAAATTATTAATGAACAATACAAATTTAACCGTTACACGACAAATTAAATGCCAATGTTAACGCTAAATTCACGAATTTATTTCATCCATTAATTTCTTTATTTAGAATTAAACTACATATAAAGTTAGAATATTCTCTATTAGCAAAACGTTTACATTAAGAATTTAAATAAATAATACATATTTTTTTATTACATGTGAATTGTTCACGCTCCGCATTTACATTAAAAAGAATGTTCTTGACATATTTTAAATATGTGTTTCTTTTCTCTTTTAGCAGTTAATTTCTAGTAATGTTAAAAATAATGTTTTTAACACTTTTATATTTTCTAACATATACCTTTCTTTACTTCAAATAAAATGAATTTTTAATTCATACTAGGTCAAAATAAATTATTTTAAACAACCAAAACTCTTTAAAATAAACTTTAAATTTGCCCCGAAATTCAGGGTTGTTACAGTCTCCCCCACTTAAAATCTTTTCGTCCTCGAAAAGGAACTAGCTAAAAGTAGTTAAATTAACTAACTAAATTTCAATTTTACTTTTATTAATTTCATTTGTTGGCTAACTTATCAAATATATATACTTTTATATATCTAAGACATATTTTCTGAAATAGGATTATATATATAATCAAAATACTTTAATTATAAGCTTATCACTCTGAACTCATTCTAGGGCATTACTAACCCTATCTCTAATGGGTTTTCTCATTCTAGGATACTGCTGATCCTATCTCTAATGAGTATTCTTATTGGACATTACTAATCCAATCTCTGATGAGTCTTTTGTTCAGTTCTAACGAGTTGTACCCCAAAGATTTGAGCTAACCAGAGCTCTGATACCAACTGTAAAGACCCGTAAATTCCCGCTCTTTGGATCGACCATAAACCACACAGGTCTGACCCAAGGGTCGGAAATCCACGAATACTTTAACTTTGGGAATACAACAACATCAGAACAATAACAGCAGACTTTTATAACATCATAATAAATGTTACATCAAAGTACAGACTATATATCAGAGTACATTAAATAAATTTACAGCGGAAGATAATTTTACATTACTTTAATACAGTGCAGCGGAAATAAAATAACTAAGATAGCGGAAGACTTTTCTATGCTCTGGACACAGCTTTGAGCTTCAATCCAGGATCCTGCTAGAGAGATAAATATCTGCAAAAAGCTACTCGACTGCCCGTGTGGAAAAGAGGGCACCCGAGTTTGCAAAAGTGGAAACAAACAACGGGTCAGTCGTGGGACTGGTGTGAGAATTCTTAACTAATATAACTAATACTAATAAGGCAAATCCAAGGACCACGCCACTAAAGCGGAGCGGGTTTTATTCCAATGGATTACCGTGCATAATTTAAGTAAATCGTCAAAACAACGCAATGCTTTGTAGAAAAATGAAACCATCATAAGACCCAAGTCCCATCACACAATGCAACGCAAACCGGAGGATAGGGTTTTACCTTATAATGGTCAAACATGCTTGATACGATAAAAACGATATTATTATTAGTGTGTATATGTTTTAAAACATTTCAAAGTAAATGTATCAATCCTAGGAAGCATAGGTACCATATGCTATGCCTCCATACTAGTAATACAATCAAAACCGCAAGGGTCGTATTTGGAATTTGGATTTCCATCTGAGTCAAGGCTAGGGAGGAGCTCCTTACCGATTCGAGACACTCTAGCTGATGCCTCAGGATTACCCGCAGTTAACCCTTGGAAATGGCAGGGTCGGTCCTCAAATACAGCTTAGAGGATTGGCAATTCCTAAGCACACGTTCCCCAGTCCTATAGGACCTATCCGAGGCGCCTCATTCCATCATCCACATAAGTAAAATGTCAGGGCTGGTAGGTCACTGACACCACTCTAGCTAGAAAGAAACGTGCTTCTCTCCCTGTGTTCCCTTCTCCCGTTTTAGACTCCGCCGGTGTGTGAGGCTCGTGAAGTCACGCTATACACAAAGCTATGCCTAAACAGGCTATGCTTTGATCATCCCACAAGGCCTGCTTTTCAACAAAGCCTTGATCATATGCATCTTAGCATGCCACATCGTCAATCCATACCATACCATTGATTTCTACCAACATATAACCTTTGAGCACATACGTCTCAAAGAAGGGTGTAAAACACCAAACAGATATATGTTTAGTAGAGATCAACGAATACAGTATAAAGGAATACAATGTCAGACATACAATCCATTTACGCGCTTATGCTCTGGGTTTGAGCGAAAGCCAAACCCGTGCAATCAACACTACGTCCGGACGGCTACTACTGTCGCCCCTTCAAGGTAGCTACTCCCATCATGGGTCTCAATAGCAACACACCCATTCGATGTGAAGATCGTCGGTCTTCAATCACCGTCTTCAACTCTTCGAACGTCGTATCATTATTTGGAATGAGAGTAAACTCGGATTTTCCAAATAATTCTCGCATATATAAATTTGAAAGCAATTTCATATCGTTAAAATTAATTTATAACGATCAATCTTTATTTTTAATTAAATTCTATTTAACGACGTCTCATGTCAACAGGCGACTTTGGCGCTGTTTTCACCCAAATTTGTTTTACACGTTTCTCTAAATCTAACCGTTGGATTTTAATATACTTCATATCATTAGAAAGATCTTCCCAAAGCGGTCCTAACGGTTCCAGTTTTTGGGAAAATCCGATGGTCGGATCTTTCGGTATAACTATTTAAAGTTACGATTGTCGATACGCGAACTGCCGCGCGCGTTTTGTTTAATTTATAATTTATATTTATATATAGACATATAAATATAAATCTTTTGGCGATTTTAATTATAAAAATTTATTATTTTTATCGCATCTAAAATGACGATAAAATATCACTTGTTTTATTTTACTACTTTTTTTGTTTTATTTACACTAACTGTAAATAAATTATGCTTTATATATCCTTTTAATTTTATTTACACTAAGTGTAAATAAATTGTATTCTTTTTCCTATTTATTTACCTAATTGTAAATAAATATATTCTTATCCTTGTGTTATTTATTTACCTAAATATAAATAAATGGTTTCATCTTCTTTTTCTTCCTTATTTACACTATTTGTAAATAAAGAGTTTTAATTTCTTGTTCTTATTTATTTACTTAATTCCTCTCCAATCTAATTAAAGTTTTAATTAAAACCTTATTTCGTTTTAACCTTCCAAAGTCATTATTAAATAATTAATCAAAAATTAGGAAATCAATCCCCTCATTAATCCGGGTTAAAGAATAAATGTTATTTAAAACATAATTCACGATAAACCCAAATTCAAATTTCATTGTAAATCCGTAGTTATAATAAAACCATTTTTTTTAATTCCTTTTATTTATTTTAAAATAAATAAACCATTTATTCTGATCAAAATATCATTTCTCATATTAAAACATTATTTTCAAAATATTAATTTTGAAATTAACTCTTTTAATATTCATTATAAAATGGATAATATAAGTTAATAAACTTATTCAGGTTAAAATGATGTTTCTATTTAAAATGGATTAAATAATCCAATTCGTTATATAATCCATTTATGTTTTATAATGGGCCAGACTTCTCACATTAGGCCTACAACTTGTGGATGCTGGATATGCCGGTTGGGTCCGGGCAGACTTATTCCACAGTTGGGCTTAACCTCGAGTCAAAACCCAAATAGTATTCGTGTACTTGGACCTCTCACATTAGGCCCAACATTTATGGCTGCTGGATATGCCGGTTGGTTCCGGGCAGACTTCCGCCATAAACGTGACCTAACCTCGTGTCCAAATACAATTTATAATTTATAATTATAATTGTTTCTTAAAAATATTATTTTTTTTTAAAATATTTCATATTTTAAAACCTCTAAAATATCATTCATTCCTTGAAATACTCTTTATATAAATTCTTATCTTTCCATTTCAATACACATTAATTTTTCCCTATTATTCTAATACTATAATAATAATCACTTCAAAAATGGTTTTAATTGTTATATTAAAAACCTACCATTCCAACATTAAATCAATCATTTATGTCAAGTATTGAAATCCATCTTCCAAATTTAATGTTAACATAAAACAGAATCTTTCAGTTTCAAATTCTCCTTATAGTTGGAATGTAATTTACCAATTCTAGAAATTTGTTTTATAACTTTCCAAATAAACAAGGATATGTCCTCCTTAATGTATGTGTCCATTAATTCTATTAATTGAGTAATCAATGGAATTTATTTCTTTCATTCCAAACTTCTATTTTATCCTTTTTAAATAGTAAAATACATAACTCCTTAATCCAATTTCCAATTTATTGTATTAATTGCGTATTTATTTGTCTGACTCAAAATTGGAATGAGACCCACACCATTCATTTCCATATAATTCGATTATACGGAAATTGTACATTTATTACATAGCAAATTTCAAACATCAACAACCAAAGTGCATTTTCTAATTAAATCCAAGGGTGACGTGTATTCAAATGCCAACCCATGACCCGTGTGGGGTTTCAACCAACACAATTCAAATATTATAAAATAAACGGTGCTTCTGGACAATGTGTTAAAATTGATCGTCCAATCACATAAACAAGCCAAGGTCGCTTGTAAATGACAGTGTATACAAGTGCATTAAATAATAACATAAATAACATACCCAATTAACGATGTTCACATAATAGGTATAACGGTTCCAATTTCATCCCTTTTAAAGGAAATAAATTTACAATAAACATATTCACTTTATACCATTTCATTTAATGTAAACAGCCCATATACAAACTATTTCCTTTTTAAATCCGTTCCTAAATAAAGAACAAATTTTATTCATTTTAAAATAAAGAAATAAAACTTTTTTTTTCATTTAAGTCCTTTATTAAAATAAAGAACAAAACTTTGTTCATTAAAGTCCTTTTTATAATAAAGGATAAAACTTATACATCTTAGTTCCTTTAAAATAAAGAAATAAACTTTTACCTTTTAATCCTTTTTCAAATAAAGAAATAATCTTTATTCTAATCTTTTATTAAAAATAAAAGTCAAACATTATCTTAATTTCAAAACAAAATCAAAAAATAAAATAAATATAAATATAAAGTTTCATTATGTTTTTAACAAAACAAAATAAAATTGCATTCTATGTTTCAACAAACAATAAGAAAAGTTTCATTTTGTTCTTCAACAAAATAAAATATAAGAATGTTTCATTTTTGTTTTTCAACAAAATAAAATATAAAAATGTTTCATTTTTGTTTTTCAACAAAATAAAATATAAAAATGTTTCATTTTTGTTTTTCAACAAAATAAAATATAAGAATGTTTCATTTTTGTTTTTCAACAAAATAAAATATAAAAATGTTTCATTTTTGTTTTTCAACAAAATAAAATATAAAAATGTTTCATTTTTCTCCAATAAACCAAAAATATAAAAAGGTCTATTTTTGTTACAACAAACAAAAGTAAAAGTTTCATTCTTGTTTCACTAAACAAAATATTTGTGCTTCATTTGTTTTAAAAAAATTAAAGGTTCCATTTCAACTCAACCCAATAGTATCAACCACATATGCAACATCAACTGACAATCACAGTACAAGCAACAACATCCATATTCAAGCATACATCACAAATTCATATTCATTCACATCATACAATGATTTTCATACAACGAGAGAAAAAAAAATCAAATTAAACATAGAATCTCACCTTATTCTCAGTTTTGTTCAAATCTTTGGATTGCGATAACTTTTGATTGGATCGATGAAATTGGACGTCGTTTGTTGGAGAAGGACCGGCTTGGAGAGGAGCATACACGCCTGGAAGCTTGGAGGGTGCAGCGGCGTACGGCGGTTGCGGCGGGAGGAAGAAGGCAGCGGTTTTGAAGAGGTGATTCGGGAGCTACGGGGCACTAAATCAATTGAAACTTGTCGGAGATTGGAGAGGAGGCGAAGGGCTTCAAAAAGTTCCAAAGGACCATGGTTTAATTTTGTGTGTGGAGGGAGAAAGAGAGGAGAGAAGGAGTGATGTTTTCAGCCATTAGACGTAATAGTGGCGGCGGCTACAGATAATGGAATTAGGTTTATTTGTTTTTATGTGGATAAGAGGAAGGATTTTTAAAATTTATAAAAGAGAACTACAGAGAAAAAATTGAGGAATGGAATTGAGTAGGATATGTGATTTATTTCTGAAAGGGGCTCTTTACATACGGTAGGTTATGAAAGAAATAAATTTACTGACTAGGAATGAGGTGTCGGTCTAATTAATATTTATATTATTTATTTGTGATGAATTTTGGGACTAAGTTAAATTCACTTAAAATTGGAAATTATGAAACATAAAGAGAAAGCAACATTTATATATATATATATATATATATATATATATATATATATATATATATTAATTAGTAAGGAAAGGGAGAAAGAGATTTGTAAGTGCATGTATTTGTCTTTCCTGATGTTAAGAAGGCATGCGCATGAATTTATGCAAAATCCATTGGCATTCACTTCTCCCTTAATTTGTTTCTCAATGTTATCATTTATTTCTTCAAAAGTCTCTTGAAATTCAAACTTAAAATTATTAATGAGGTAGAAAAACTTTCCCTCCACTGTGAATCTCAGATTTAGAACAACTAAAATTTTCTTTCTTAATATATATATATATATATATATATATATATATATATATATGCAAATTTAAAGAATTTAAACCCCTTTTCATTTAAATTTGAAATAAAAACCGACAATAAATAGTAGGACGCGAAAACGGAAATTTTACATAAACATCAATTAGAGAATTAATTGAGCATTTAGAAGAAAATGTTTATATGCAAATCATTCAGAACAACAATATATGAATTATGGTTACCCAATTAGCATTAATAGGAGTCATAAACTACAATTTTAACGTTAATGGATTAAGTGAAATAGAATTATAAAATTAGCGTTATAAGGAAAAGGTGATTTATAATTATAACATTAGCATTATAAGAAAAAGTGATTTATAATTTTAGCGTTAATAGCAAAAGAGAATTGTACTCATATTTTTGACGTTATTAATAAAACAGAATTTTAGTCATATTTTCACCGTTCTCAATGAAAATGAAAAGAAGTCTTATTTTCACCGTTTGTGTTAAAGTAAGAAATTAAGATTATTTTTACCGTTTAAGTAAAAATAAGAATTTAAGATTATTTTCACTATTATGTTGAATTATGAAACTTAGGTTATTTTAACGTTATTTGAGAAACATGAAAATAATCCTATTTAGAAAAAGAAGTCATGTTTAATATATGATATATATTGATATATTAGAATCATGAGACTGCATATGAAATAAAACATGTCGAAGGAGCATGAGACTGCATATGAAATGAAACATGATTTAGAAGCATGAACCGCATATGAAAATTTAACATGTTTTAAAAAGCATGAAGTCGCATATGAAATGCATAATCAAGAAACCGCATATGAAATAAAAATTCATGTTTAGAGTAGTATTACTGCATATGAAATGAAACATGATTTAGGAGCATGAACCGCATATGAAAATTTAACATGTTTTAAAAAGCATGAAGTCACATATGAAATGCATAATCAAGAACCCGCATATGAAATAAAAATTCATGTTTAGAGTAGTATTACTGCATATGAAATGAAACATGATATAGAAGCATGAACCGCATATGAAAATTTAACATGTTTTTAAAAAGCATGAAGTCGCATATGAAATGCATAATCAAGAAACCGCATATGAAATAAAAATTCATGTTTAGAGTAGTATTACTGCATATGAAATGAAAGGAAAATCTTGAGATAGCGTTAATATATGTATGATATTCAAACATACTTAAGGTTTATGCTACCATATTAAAAATAAATATATTTTTAAGATCATGTTCGTATAGTAAAAATGAACATATTTTTGATGTCGTGTCTATATATTGAAATAAGGTCCTTTATATTTGAAAAGAATTAAACGTTTAAGAGAGTTTAATTGTATATATGTTGGCTTTAATGAAATGATATAAAATAAAATATCATTTTTATTTTGTATGATTGTTGAAATAAAAAGAATAAATTGTTGAATTATAAATTCTTTGACATGAAATGAATGGACAATATTTATATGCACGAAATGAATGGATAATATTTATATGCATGAAATGAATGGACAATATTTATATGCATGAAATGAATGGATAATATTTATATGCATGAAATGAATGGACGATATTTATGAAATGAATGGACGATATATATATACATGAAATGAATGGACGATATTTATATTTATAAAAGAATAAATAACGATATAGAATGGTTTGCAAATTTATATATGCGAGAATTATTTGGAAAGTCCGAGTTTACTCTCATTCCAAATAATGATACGACGTTCGAAGAGTTGAAGACGGTGATTGAAGACCGACGATCTTCACATCGAATGGGTGTGTTGCTATTGAGACCCATGATGGGAGTAGCTACCTTGAAGGGGCGACAGTAGTAGCCGTCCGGACGTAGTGTTGATTGCACGGGTTTGGCTTTCGCTCAAACCCAGAGCATAAGCGCGTAAATGGATTGTATGTCTGACATTGTATTCCTTTATACTGTATTCGTTGATCTCTGCTAAACATATATCTGTTTGGTGTTTTACACCCTTCTCTGAGACGTATGAGCTCAGAGGTTATATGTTGGTAGAAATCAATGGTATGGTATGGATTGACGATGTGGCATGCTAAGATGCATATGATCAAGGCTTTGTTGAAAAGCAGGCCTTGTGGGATGATCAAAGCATAGCCTGTTTAGGCATAGCTTTGTGTATAGCGTGACTTCACGAGCCTCACACACCGGCGGAGTCTAAAACGGGAGAAGGGAACGCAGGGAGAGCAGCACGTTTCTTTCTAGCTAGAGTGGTGTCAGTGACCTACCAGCCCTGACATTTTACTTATGTGGATGATGGAATGAGGCGCCTCGGATAGGTCCTATAGGACCGGGGAACGTGTGCTTAGGAATTGCCAATCCTCTAAGCTGTATTTGAGGACCGGCCCTGCCATTTCCAAGGGTTAACTGCGGGTAATCCTGAGGCATCAGCTAGAGTGTCTCGAATCGGTAAGGAGCTCCTCCCTAGCCTTGACTCAGATGGAAATCCAAATTCCAAATACGACCCTTGCGGTTTTGATTGTATTACTAGTATGGAGGCATAGCATATGGTACCTATGCTTCCTAGGATTGATACATTTACTTTGAAATGTTTTAAAACATATACACACTAATAATAATATCGTTTTTATCGTATCAAGCATGTTTGACCATTATAAGGTAAAACCCTATCCTCCGGTTTGCGTTGCATTGTGTGATGGGACTTGGGTCTTATGATGGTTTCATTTTTCTACAAAGCATTGCGTTGTTTTGACGATTTACTTAAATTATGCACGACAATCCATTGGAATAAAACCCGTTCCGCTTTAGCGGCGTGGTCCTTGGATTTGCCTTATTACTATTAGTTATATTAGTTAAGAATTCTCACACCAGTCCCACGACTGACCCGTTGTTTGTTTCCACTTTTGCAAACTCGGGTGCCCTCTTTTCCACACGGGCAGTCGAGTAGCTTTTTTGCAGATATTTATCTCTTTAGCAGAATCCTGGATTGAAGCTCAAAGCTGTGTCCAGAGCATAGAAAGTCTTCCACTGTCTTAGTTATTTTATTTCCGCTGCACTGTATTAAAGTAATGTAAAATTATCTTCCGCTGTAAATGTATTTAATGTACTCTGATATATATTCTGTACTCTGATGTAACATTTATTATGATGTTATAAATGTCTGCTGTTATTGTTCTGATGTTGTTGTATTCCCAAAGTTAACGTATGCGGGAATTGAACGGTCTTGGTCGATTTAGCGGTCGATTAAGTCCGGGCAAAATCCGTATCGTTACACCTACATTCTTTGACTAATGGATGGGAAGGAAAAGTATTAGCAATAGAAGAAGCTAATGATCTTTCCATCATGAAGCCAGATGAATTGATAGGAAATCTAATGTCCTATGAAGCTAATTTGCAGGCTAGAAAAGAACAAAAAAAAGAAAAGAAAATTGTAGCTTTTCAAGAAGACAACTCAGATTCCGAAGATGAAGATCTAGCGTTCATTGCAAAAGGATTCAAGAAATTCTTAAAGCAACGAAAAGCTAGTCGATACAACAGAAAGAAGTTCGGTTCAAATAAACCATTATCATCAAATATAGAATGCTTCAATTGTCACAAAAAGGGGCATATGCAAAAGGATTGTCCGGAGCAAAAGAAGAAGTCAGAAAATGACAAATTCAAATACAAGAAAGACAAATCAAAGAAACGAGCATTCTCAGTGACATGGGATGATTCAGACTCATCTTTATCTGATAGTGAAAGTGACTCAGACAAAGAACAAGCTAATGTATGTTTCATGGCAACAGAAGATGAGGTACAAATTCCTACTTTTGAAGAAGTTCCTGATATTAATGCTGAATTAATAGTTAAATTTAAAGACGTAAAACATCAATTAAAAGAATCCAGAGCTGATTTAAATAGACCAGAGTTAGAACGAGATAAGCCAAAAGACGAGAAGAAAATATTAGAAGAAGAACTTGAAAAACTTCAAGAATAATCATCTAATATTGACTCTCAATTATCTCTATTGAGTCAAGAAATTTTAACTCAAAAAGAGAAAAATGATGTTCTTACTTCTGAAAATCATGAGCTTAAGGCAAAAGTCAAAATTCTGGACCTAAAGAAATCTAGTTTACAAAGTAAGTTAAATAATATTACCCAAAATATTTCTAAATTCAACAAAGGTCGAGAAAATTTGACAAAAATCATTAAGAGTTCACAATCTTCTTCGAATAAACAAGGATTGGGATATAAGAAACAATAAACCAAGAAATATCTGGGCAATAAAAGAAAAAGAAAAAATAAAGTAGTACAAGAAACTGAAGCTAAGAAAAATCTTAGTTTATTATACTCCAAGCCAAAACCTGTTGTGAAATCTCAAAAACAAAATATCAAAACTATCAAAATATGGGTTCCTAAAACAAACAATAATTTGATTAGGAACAAATATATTCAAAATTTTATGAATACAGTGCATTACAATTCTAATTATTAATATAAAGGGGATACCGGACCCGTATGGGTTTGGACTCCTAAGACCTAACTCTTAGGACCCTATAAAAAGGTGGGTACCATAGACTTAATTTTATTTTTTTGCAGGTCCCACTTAAAAAAAGAGGAAAGTGGATTTTGGACAGTGGTTGCTCGAAGCATATGACTAGAGACAAGAATTTGCTGACAAATATTACATACTTAGATGGTGGCTCCGTCACTTTTGGAGATAACTCAAAAGGCTATATCATCGGCAAAGGCGATGTGAGCAATTATGGTACATCTAATTTACCTCTCACTACTAATGCCATGCTAGTTAAAAATTTGAAGCATAATTTTCTTAGTACTAGTCAATTGAGCGATAAAGGTTTTACAATTTCCTTTTCAAATAATAAATGTAGTATTCTAGACAAAGACAAAAATTTAGTTTTTGAAGTATATAGAGATAGAAATATATATATATTCTGAATATGAATATTAATCATAATTCAAATATGTGTCTCATAGCTAATGACAATAATCCATGGCTATGGCGCAAACGTTTCTATCATATAAACTTCAAAACTATTAACAAGCTAGCCAAAAATGATCTAGTTAAAGGACTACCCAAGTTAAGCTTTAAAGTTGACAATCTTTGTGATGCATGTCAAGTAGGAAAATTGACCAAATCATCATTTAAATCCAAGAAGGTGATATCAACATTACAACCACTTGAATTACTGCATATGGATTTATTTGGACCTACTCAAGTACAATCCATAAATCATAGTAGATATGTGTTTGTAATTGTTGATGACTACTCTCGTAAACTATACATATGATAGGATATATCACTTTCAAATTCATATCTCCCTTTGTTACAATGGCACATATTTGTGATAAATGTGCTCGTTGCTCCCACATTTCTCTAACTTAGAAAAGCATTTTTCTCCATAAATACCCGAATATCCTCCAGGATACCATCCAAGTACTCGAATCGTTGGTACGACACCAACTCCAAAACGTTGTAAGAAAGAATTGTTTTGTTCCCCACGTACAAAAGAAAAAATCGACGAGATACATCACCATCAGAAGCATCAAGTTGATCTTCAATGAGAAATGTATTACGAGCAAAAACTGACGGCATCTCGTCTAACTTATTTGGAACAAATCGCATCATTTTTTGTAGCTCAAACAAACGAAATGTTCGTGAACCAACTCCTCACGTTCCATCATCTTCACGAACCCAAACTCATGGGACAGGAATTTCAATAAAAAGGAAGGTGCAAATGAAAAGTATTCTCCTTGGGAACCTCAGAAATAAAAATTTCATATCATCAGGATTCTTTTTATGTTGTTCTAATAAGTGTTTTCAAATCTTGAGGGATCTCATACTTATATATTTCATGTATTTTGTTTGTTTATTTCAAGTTTTGAAATAAATTCAATTTATATGAAATAGTGGAGCTTCGGAAAAATCTTAAAACACTGGGAAAGTAATGCACAGGCAAACCAGTCGACCGGTAAGTCACCACCAGTCGATCGTTTATGTTTCTGTCTGCAAACAAAATATTTCTCAGATCAACCAGTCGACCGGTTGAACTTCACCAGTCGACCATTTTAGTTTCTGTTTCGAAATGGTCGACCGGTGATTTCATAGCGGTCGACCGGTTTCGCTGTTTTCTGGTTTTAAAACTCAAACTTAAAACATCGGTTCCTCACTCTCATCTATTCATTTATCCTTTTCATCTTTCAAACACACAATTCCTTATAAACCCTAAATCCCTAATTCAAGTTCCTTAAAAATCAATGGCTCCACGCAAAAGAAATCGAAGAAATCATCTTCTACACAACTTCAACCCATTGATTCCAATATAAGACGATGGTTAGTGGATCCAATAGCAGTCAAGAGATGGAAAGATGGAATGAAATGAAAGATTATACAATTCATGAAGGTTCATTCATCAAATTCCTTGATTTTCTTCTTTATGATGTTAAAGAATTAGCAATCAAAGCCCGTATTCAATCTCTCCTTGACTTTGATAAGAACAACGTGGAAATCAATCATATCATGATCAAGTTGTTCTATGCTAATCTTAACTTAAAAAAATTAAACCCGAGAATTCTACTCATTGTCTATGGTCAGTTGTATGTGGTGAGCACGTATTTATTTCAAAGGAAAGGATGGCAACGGTTCTTGGTTCGGATAACATTGGTAGAAAGTTCTCTAGCGATTTTTGTACTATTCATACTCGAGACAAGGTAAGTCATCTATTTATTGAAGATCATAAAGTTAGTACAAAAGCAATCAACTAACGGCCTTCTGCTAGAATTCCTCATCATGATATTATGCATTCTTTATTACCGAGAGTTGGTAACTTCGATGCGGTATATAAAGAGAATTTTAAGGCTTGGTACGCTATATATGGAAATATACAAATTAATTGGATAAGTATGATCTTTGATGAGATTTTACTAGTGAATGATCGTACGAGACCACATTTATTCTACAATGAATATATCATGCGATTTCTACTTGATTGTGGTATCAAATCTCCCGAATCTAAAGTCTCAAAGCCAAAATGTATCAACAAAGCATCGAAAAAGAGAATGAAGCTTCCTGAACCATGTTTAAATATCATACCCTTCGAACAGTATAAGGAATAAAGTCACCAAGAAGGCACTTCTTCACAGCCCTCTTGTAACAACCCGGAATTTTGGGCCAATTTAAAATTTTAATTTTAGAGATTTTAAAGGTGTTTGAATAGTAGAAATGAATTATTTTAAATAAAAATGACTAGGAATTTATTTTGATTGAATTTAATGCGAATATATTTAATTTAATCACAAAAGGGAATTAGAAAAGGACGGTAGTTGGAAAAAGTCAAACCTGAACTTTGACTGACCACACAGGATGTAGAATAAACCGGATTTTGGCAAAACGAAAAATATTTAAATCTGTTAATGAATATTTTTCTAACGAATCTGAAAAATTGAAGTTTCATAGCGGGAATAAAAAGTTATGGCCAAATGAATTTTCAGAAAGGTCGCTATAGAGAATATATCGTCCTTGAAAATAGACATTTTGCATACGACCTCGGAATTCGACGAAACCACTTTTGTTGGATCCGGGATGTAAAATTAATGCTAGGTTTCAAATTTCATGATTTTTGAAGCTAGTATGTGAGCGTGGTAGAAGAAACTGTGTTTTGTCAATTTCGGTCAAAATTAATTGACTGAAAAACGACCATTTTTCAAACAGTCTCAGAATTCAACGACAAATTTTTTTTTTAGGACCGTATCGTCATAAGAAATCCAAAAATATTTTTTCTGGATTTTTCTGAGTTAGTATGTAGCCCCAGCAGATTTATTTGTACGGTAGAATTAAAAATAAAGGACTTAAATTTTAAAATTGAGAAACGGGGGCCAAGACGACCAATTGGGCCTGCAGGACATATTCAGATGAGTCCGGAATAGGGGTAAATAGGTAGGATAGATAGTCGCTAGGCTGAAAAAGAAGGAGTTTGCCAAACGGGCTTAAATTGGGCTAATTAAAAATTTAATAATTAAATAAACTCTAAATACCCCATTATAAAAATACGTGTATAGTACATCGTCTTCCCCAAATCGTTTGCCGCCTCCACCTTCAATTATTCCTCCATTAAATTCTCCCTCCTCTCTACGAATTAGAACACAAACTTTACATCAAATTAAAGCTCTTCTTCTCCTCTCCATTCTCATACCCGAATCCACCTCTCTCGTGGCCCGAAGCTCGAGAACCGTGCCCCGAAAGGCTCGGCCTTTCAGCCGCCGCCGGCCCCACCAGGTGCAGCCGCACCCCCCACGACGCCCGGCACACGTGCCCCTCTCCAAGGCCGACCACCTCCAACCAACGGCACTTCAATCCATTCACCCAATCTCCTGAAAACCGAATTCAAATATTTGAAATTTTCTAAATACTCACGGCCGAACTATCTGAAGGTGGAAGAAAGGTTATTTCCCTAATGGATTAATTAATTAATTAATTTAAATTGTTTTGTAACTTGATTTAACCATAACTCATTCGTTCGAACTCAGAATAACGTGATTTCAGAAGCATTGCAATCGTATTGACAAGATCTACGACTCTGGACTGAAATGAGACGATTCTGGACTGTTGAAATTTTGGCCTAATCGCGAACGACGGTGAAAAATTATTTTTAATTAAATTTAATTAATTTAATTATTATCCTAGCGTTATGTGAAGTTTGAATGGTAAATATCATGCTTACGATATAGATCTATTTTGTTTTGTCATATTTGATGATGGTTGGTATGTGTTTGTGATGGATAATTTAGATCCGTATGATTATCACCTCTCATGTAATCACTTATGTCGATTTGGATTGATCTAATTTATCAATTCAAAATATATGATTGTCACATTCTTATGTTATCGCTTTTGTATGATTTGAGTTAATCAAACTTATCGATTTATAATAAAAGAGACATGGTTTTCCATCGTTATGTTAATGCTTTTGTTTATTTGAATTGATCTAGATTATCAATTCAACATAGAAAATAAAGATTTGTCTTTTTAATTGAATTGATCTAGATTATCAATTCAACATAGTAAATAAAGTTTACATTTTTTTATGATGTAAATAAAAGTAGGAATGTTGTATGTATATAAATTTACATTTTTTTAATGTAAATAAAAGTTAGGAAATTGTAGTGAAATGAAATTTACATTTTTATAATGTAAATTTAGACATGAATTTGGATTGAAATAAAAATTACATTTTTATATGTAGTTTAGATGTAAACTAGAACGGTAAAATAAAAATGATTTTTTTGAATACTATTTAGATGTGAATTTACACCGTATGATAAATATTACATTTTTCTATGTAATTAAAAAGTGAATTTACATCGTATGTTAAAAATTACATTTTTATATGTAAATTATATAGGAAATTACACCGTATGATAAAAATTACATTTTTCTATGTAATTAAAATGTGAATTTACATCGTATGTTAAAATTTACATTTTTATATGTAAATTATATAGGAAATTACACCGTATGATAAAAAATACATTTTTCTATGTAATTAAAATGTGAATTTACATCGTATGTTAAAATTTACATTTTTATATGTAAATTATATCGGAAATTACACCGTATGATAAAAATTACATTTTTCTATGTAATTAAAATGTGAATTTACATCGTATGTTAAAATTTACATTTTTTATATGTAAATTATATAGGAAATTACACCGTATGATAAAAATCATATTTTTACAATGCAAACAGAAGAAGAGTTTGCATTGTAATTAAAAATCATATTTTTATAATGTAAATAAGAAGTAGAGTTACATTGTAATTAAAAATCATATTTTTACAATGTAAATAGAAGTATAGTTTGCATTGTAATTAAAAATCATATTTTTACAATGTAAATAGAAGTAGAGTTTGCATTATAATTAAAAATCATATTTTTACATTGTAAATAGAAGTAGAGTTACACTGTAATTAAAAATCATATTTTTACAATGTAAATAGAAGTAGAGTTTGCGTTGTAATTAAAAATCATATTTTTACAATGTAAATAGAAGTAGAGTTTGCATTGTAATTAAAAATCATATTTTTACAATGTAAATAGAAGTAGAGTTTGCATTGTAATTAAAAATCATATTTTTACAATGTAAATAGAATTAGAGTTACATTGTAATTAAAAAACATATTTTATAATGTAAATAAGAAATAGAGTTACATTGTAATTAAAAATCATATTTTTACAATGTAAATTAGGAGTAGAGTTTGCATTGTAATTAAAAATCATATTTTTACAATATAAATAGGAAGTAGAGTTTGCATTGAAATTAAATTCACATTTTTAGATGTAATTTAGAATAGGATTCACACTGCAAATATAAATTACATTTTTATTATGTAATTAAGGTGAGAAAATACCTTGAGGTTGAAATTTACATTTTTATATGCAATTTAAAAGTAAGATTTTGCAATGTATCAAAATTTTCATTTTTACATGTAAATAGAAAATAGGAATTTACATAGGAATTAAATTTACATTTTTTTTCTATGTAAATGAAAGGAATGGAATTCACATTTTTAATGTAAGTAAAGAATGAATTTAGGATGTTGTAATATTATCTTCATTTTCAAATGAATTAAAATGTAATGAGGATCGACAGTTGTTTAGAGCGTTGTTCGAATCAAACGACGTTATTACGATTAAACGATTATATATACATATAAATATAATTAAAATTAAACGAATGGAGCGCGGTAGTTTCCGTTTTGAAACCGTACCTTTAAACGACTATACAAGAAGATCCGACCGTCGGATTTTCTTGAAACTGAAACCATTTGGACCGTCTTGGAAAAATCTTTCCAATGATATATATTACGTTAAGATCCAACGGTTAGATTCTGAGAAATGTAAAAATCAAAATTGGTTGAATGCAGCGCCATAGTCGCCCATTGACTTAAGGCGTCGTTATATAAAATTTTAATTATTTTAAATAATTAAAATAGGAAGTAATCATTATAAAATGATATCAGCATGTACGAAGGATTTTAAATATATATATACGAGGATTATTTGGAAAGTCCGAGTTCTCTCATTCCAAATAATCAAACGACGTTAATTGAAGTATGAAGATGGCGTATGAAGACCGTAAATCTTCCCTCGAATGGACAACGATCGATGCCCTGATTTGACTTGCTCCCAATTCAAGGGTCATGGTCATTGCCCAAACGTACGTGCTGATTTCACGGGTTTGGTTTTCGCTCAGGCCCAGGGCATAAGCTAATAAATGGATTGTGTGTCTGACATCGTACTCTATTAACCATCATGTTATTGATCTTCTATCGAATGTATGGATGTTTGGTGGCGGAGAACTTATTCTCTTGCTTAACACCCTTTCATATATTTCGGCAAAGGATTGGTAGTGTGATATGGAGTGACGATGTGGCATGCTAAGATGCATATGATCAAGGCTTTGTTGAAAAGCAGACCTTGTGGGACGATCAAAGCATAGCCTGTTTAGGCATAGCTTTGTGTATAGCGTGACTTCGCGAGCCTCACATACCGGCGGAGTCTAAAACGGGAGAAGGGAACGCAGGGAGAGCAGCACGTTTCTTTCTAGCTAGAAGTGGTGATTGGGCTTTAACACGGCCCAACATTTTACTTATGTGGATGATGGAATGAGGCGCCTCAGATGATAGGTCCTAGAGGATCGGGAAACGTGTGTTCAGGAATTGCCAATCCACGAAGCTGTATGTGTGGACCGGCCCTGCAGCTATCCAAGGGTTCACTGCGGGGGATCCTGAGACATTAGCTAGAGTGTCTCGAATCAGTAAGGAGCTCCTCCCTAGCCTTGACTCATGATGGAAACCAAAATCCAAATACAACCCTACGAATTTGATTGTATTACTATTATGGAAGCATAGTATTATGGTATCTATGTGTCCTAGGATTGATACATTTATTTTGAAATGTTTTCCATATATACTAATAATAATATTAAACTCGTATTTGCCGTATTTAGCATGTTTAATCACCATAAGGTAAAACCCTATCCTCTGGTTTGTGTTGCATTGTGTGATGGGACCTGGGTCTTATGGTGATTCCATTTTTCTCAAAAGCATAGCGTTGTTTTACGATTCACTTATTATTCATTCTGTCACTTTAAATTATGCCCGGCAATCCATTAGAGAAAACCCGTTCCGCGTTAGCGGCGTGGTCTTTGGATTTGTCTTATTAATAGTGATAAATTAGTTAAGAATTCTCACACCAGTCCCACGACTGACCCGTTGTTTGTTTACACCTTTTTGCAAACTTAGGTGCCCTCCTTTCTACACGGGCAGCCAAGTAAACAGGTTCATTCTTTGCTTGGAGTCTTTTCTTTGGAGCTGCTTATTATCTTCCTTGGATTTGCTTTCGTGGAGAGGTGATGACTTGGAGCTTGAAGACATCTATCATTTGCTGCTATTGCATTTTTCTCTTTTTAATTCCAGACATCAAACTTGTTTCATTTCACGTTGTTAAATTGGAGTTGGAACTTATTTCTTTTTCTGCAAACTTGATGTAATAATTTAGAATTCTGTGACTGTGGACTTTCTGTGGTTGATGACATTATATTTCCGCTGCTATGATGTTGTTACTCTATGAATTTCCTATGCTATGTTGTATCTGTGATTTGTATTATTGTATTTATGTTGTATTCCAAATGATTATTCCTTACTTTCATTCCGTGGAAGTTTGGGGTTATCACACCTCTAAACCTAAACCGGAAGAGGATAAGCTTCTTCAACCGTCTTCGTCGACTAAATATTCATTTGAACGAATTGCATGAAATCAATTTCTTCTTGAAGCTAGACTTAAGCATACCGACAATAAGATCGATCATTTAAATACAAAACTTGACAAACACTTTACCAAACTTAAGTCTTTCTTCGGTATACTTTGGGATGCAATATCATGTGGTGCATCATCTTACTCTACGCATATACAAGACCTAGGCAAACATCCAACACCTCTTACTTTTACATGGACATCTTCAGAGGAAGGCACAAGTTCTGGAACAAGTAATGGACGTGGTCGTGGAACATCTTATATTGAGGAAGAAGAAGACGAAGAAGAAGAAGACGAAGGGAAAGAAGGAGATGAGACTGAATCCGAATCACCATCTCACTAGTTCTTTTTATCCATCTTTTATGGCATTATGAATATTATATTAAGACTTAAATCAGAACTTGTACATAAGTAGTGCTGTATTTTATTTTGGGTTTGTGTGTATTAATTCTTAGCTACATATCTTGGTTGGGTATGTATGGTATGTATTGTATGATACAATCCTGATGTATTTTGTGTTTGATGTCTGGTATGTGCGTCTTTACTCTATTAAACTACTCCTTTTTTTCAATGACAAAGGGGGAGAAAAATGTTACTAATAATATTTTTTTGCAGATTTTTAGTTTATATATATTTCAGGCGGAGTACATATACAGGGGGAGTCGGTAATACTTCCAGAGCTGTGTTATCATCAATCAAAAAGGGGGAGAATGTCGAGTCAAGGATTTCATAGCATTTTGATTAATGACAAGGAGAAGTCTCATGATCGACAAAAAGAAGAGAATCAATGATATCGTAAGTTAGAGGTTGATTATTTAGTGTTTTAGCCAGGTTACAAATGTTAAAATCTATCCTCAAATAATCATATACCTCATTATTGTGAATATATATATATATATGTATATATATGAGTGCACATTTATTGTGCATATTTCCAGAAACCGGTCGACCGGTTTCAAAATAGGCGGTCGACTGTTTCTGGGCAGAAAGCACAATAAATGTGCACACATATATGTAACGTATATATATATTCAAATTTCAGTCTACTAGTTAATTTTGACCTGTCGACCGATTTTCAAACTGAAAGCAACACTTTGAATAGACACCTCGTTTCATCAAAAGTTGCTTCTCTTTCCTTTCATCAAAAATCATTTCTCTTCAATGCTTCTCTTCACAAATGGTTACGACTATTTAATCATTATATAAACATTGTTAAACCATCATCCAAATAACAACAACAACAAAATTACTCTCAATTCTTTGATCTATCTTGCACTCTACTCTATATTCAAAAAGCACTCATATTCAATATATTATCGTTTGAATCTCAAAGCTTACTTAATATTATTGTGATTCAATATGATATCCACTTCCAAATCTCCACATACATCAAAATATATTTGAGGATAAGATTATAGGAAGGGTGTACTACAAGTGACAAATCCGTGTTAAAAAGAGCACAAGTTGTCAACATACAAATTATGATCTTAGTTGTTGAAGTCCTCAGAGTTGTAAGAGGCAAGTGTTAAAGTCCTCAAGTTGTTGAGGCGTGAAATCCCGTTCGGTTGTCCGGGTGTTGTGAACATGTTCCTCTGGGTGAAGCGAGGTTGTTGAACAGTGAAAATCTAGAGAGAAGTCTGGGACTGGACGTAGGACGGTGCTCCGAACCAGTATAAAAAGCCCTGGTGATTTTGCTTTACTTCTTTTTATTTGTGATATTTTTCACTATCTTATATTTTTTTTATTTGTACAACTATTGTAAATATACAAGTTAGTTTATCACATACATTCTGCATATCCATATTACTGATCCTGCCTAAGTCGTACACCGACTTTTCAGATAGTTATATTAATCTTTCCTCATATACAACACACAACAGAATAACAACTAGATATCATACGTCTGGACGCCTCTAACTCGTCTCTTCACAACATCTGATAACATGAACATGTACAACCTGATCTAACTCAAGCATTACAAATGCCAGATCAGTCTAGTGTACCAGAGTGACTAAAACTCACTAAGTATATGGGTAACATCCAACTTGATTTTAAAGTTAAAATCTTTTCGAAAGAAAGGATAATCATAAGACCAAATCCACACATAAATATAGACGGTTTTTACCTTATGATAACCCACAAACATTTTTGAAATCGATATTATTCGAGTATTATAATAGTGTCTCATACAAGTAAATAACAATCTAGTGGAACACTTGCGTCTCACGCTCCACATACATTGTATACAATCAAAACTGCGGGCTCTTATTGGAGAATGGATTTCCTGGCAAGATATGGGATCACCTTCCGACAATGTACCTTTGGAGATGAATACATTGGTGTTCAACAAGAACATCTTGCAATCCCGACTAAACACGACAGATCCCTCATTTCCCTTGAGAGTACAGAATATATCATGACCATAGTTGGGGGTCATCCAACCGAACCGTTGGCGTACAAAAATAAAAAGGGACAACCGAAGGCATTTGATTTCTCCAGATCAGGTAATGATATACCCTTTTGATGGGTGCGACTCACATAGCCATGCAACTTACCCGATTTTATGAAATTTCCCGGTTGATGAGGCTTGAGGCTATGCTTTACCTTTATAATCAACGCTTCACATACTTCGAATGCCACATCATCGGATCCATCAAAATCACTAATTGACGTCCACAACAATACTTTACATGTTAGCTAAAAGAAGTTTCCTTCTCCGCCCCCACTCTTGGTATGGTGAAGAAATCAATGTACGTGACCTTTCTGGAAATACTCTGTCAGACATCCATCCATACACGTCATCCAGGTACAGGACGAACTGAAGGCACCCTCCTATCACATCCTAGGAATCATCTTATAGATCAGTAGCGAGTAGTCCTTGCAATCCGTAGATTCCAACCACGACAGAATCATAGTTTATCTCTGGGAACGAACCAGAGATTATAAGTGGTTCTTCCATTTTATGAAGATCCACATTCTTCAATGCTCCATCTTTAATCAACATTTTCCACGTATTTGCTGCTTCGGAATGGTTTTTGAATATAAATTCGATCCTGCTTTTTCCGTATCAAGAATTGTATTTGTCAGATTTGATAGTCGGTTATTTAACTGTCAAATAAATAATCATGTAAATGAGTTCACTGGCTCAGTACTCAACATCACTGGCCCTTTTTAATTAAAAACTGAATAACTTCTTAGTCTTTCGATATTAAAAACACAGTATTTACTTATTATTTTAAAATAAGAATACGCACGAAACTATTTAAATTACTTTAGGGCTAAATCATATATATTCTCTATTTTGAATTAAATCAAATTTCACATAAAAATATCGTTATAAAATCTCTTTTATGTTATTCCTTGAAAACCAAACTAACACTTATTCCCTTTGAATAAACCTATTCCAAAACTTTATCTCCTTAATTCGTTTACCTCGAATATATAGTTATATTTTCACAAATCTCTTTTTATTGTCGTTACTTTGGAAACAACATTTTATGTTCTCAAATCTTTCAAATTCCTTTACTTCAGAACCGTCATTATATATTCTTCAATTTTCTCCAATAATGTCACAATATTATTTCTCTAATGGAAATAAATTATTATTGTGACAACAAGGAATTTCGCTCGATTCGAATCAATCGCTAAATCGACCAAGACCGTTTGAAATCCCTGATTGTTTTAAGAACACGACAAATCAGAACACAAACAGAAGAACATTTCATTGTATATTACAACAATTCCATCAGTATACAAGAATATACAGAGTATGAATAAACATTTCACATTAAATATTAGAGATTTACAATACATTTCATAGCAGCGGAAAAATAATACAATACACAACTGAAAGTAATACACGGATACAGAGCTTTCCGGATATCGTTCCAGCTGTAAACCAGGATCTTGTGAATATAAATACGAGAAACCAAAACTACTAGCTGTCCATGCGGAAAATAAGGGCACCCAGAGTTTAGGTTAAAACAATAAACTCCAGGTCAGTCATGTGACTAGTGTGAAAACTAAAACAGTTATTAATCTTTATTTTAAAGTTAGGTAAATCAAGGGACCACGCCGTATAACACGGAACGGGTTTCCTCCCAAGAATACCAGTGCATAAAACAACAGCGCAATGCTAAATAAAGAACAATGAGCTATTATAAGACCCAGGTCTCATCACACAATGCAACACAAGCCGGAGGATAGGGTTTTTACCTTATAATAGCCAAAGAATGCTTGATACGCTGAATTTCATCTTTTATTATTACTTTAAGTGTATAATGTCAAAATAATTTGTAACGACCCACATTTTTGACCGTTTAAAATCGACAATAAGCCACACATGTCGACCCAAATAAATCGCAAATGCAGGTAGTTATTGGGAAAAGAAGAAAGAAAGAAAGAAAGAAGAGAAAAACAATAACAGAATCTCACAGCGGAAGGACAACATATAATAAACAAATAGCATTAAAAAGCAGTTGAAATGCATACTGTGATTATAACATTCAATGATTATCAGAGTTACATATACATACGGATGTACATAATAAGCAGCGGAAATAAATGCAGTGGTTAAACCATACTCATAATAGATATATACGCCAAACTTCGTCTTCGTCCTCCAAGGCAAGGTAATCTTCATTAACTGCAACATCTGCTGACCCGAGCATATTGCATAAAAAGAAAACACAACAAACACTCGGATCAGCACTAAATCATTCTCATATTAGTCAAATTTAAATACGAAATAATATCAGTGTCATGGGTACAATAACTCAAGAGATGTTACGGGATTTTTCCATCTCTCAAGGATCCGTTAAACTAATACATACATAATATAGTACGCTATTATGATAGTGTCTATCCAGTAAAGTATAAATACTGAAAATAGCGTAAGAGGGATTGCCATATTACCCTTACGCCGTTTATAGGCACCAACAGTCTATACAGTACCGTAAATTCACCGTACTGGTGTTATCAGAGGGCACTCCATAGAAGGCAATGCAAAATCAAAATCGTATGGGGCTCGATATGGATATATATGACAAGGCACTCGAGGCAATGCCCAGGGTAGGATTCTACCAATTGCACTCCCGGACCGGTGGTAACGCATAGCAGCCACTACCGCCCACCTCGGAACACACTCCCAAAGTCATAAATGGGCCCAAATCATCATCATCATCATAGTCATAGAAATATTATCGAAGAAGTGTGTCCGATCAAAGGTGCTACCTCAGTTAGTCACGATATAGCTCCTGTTTTAGTCATTTCAATTTTGACCCGAGGGTCAGGGCTATTTCGTCCTCGATCATCTTCTTCGATTCAATAATCGACTCCAAGTCATCATGTCTCGTTCTAGATACGTCAAAACGTTCACAGTTGTCAAAGTGGTATCGACACTGACAGAGAGTATGTCTTATGTCGACTCCGGTCTCTTTAACAACCAACGTTTACATTTTCCACATCGGTTGGTTCTTTTACATTTTAAAGGTTCGCTTTCATCTCAAAATATCATATTTTGTTTCGAACCCATTTTATATTCAAAAGAATAAAAATTTCATATCAACGTATCGAAGTCATTCCAAACCGATTTATATTCTAACTTGAATATATTCATTTCATTATATTATAATCATATAATGTTTCACCAGATCGATTCATATTCAAGTAGAATATACTTCATATCAAATATTATAATTATCTCAAAATGATTTGAATTCGAAATCCATTCATATTCAATAGAGTATAATCTCCATAACAATCATTCATATCATTTATGGAATCCATTTTTATTCGAATAAATACCAATTACATTTCCATATAAAATTGGTTAAAGTCAATTTATATTGAATACTCTATCTCGACTCCATCTCGAACTAGGGTTTAAATCCAGCATTTCCATTCAGAAGAAATTACACTTTATAAAATATAATTATGAAAAGTAGAAGCTTCTAAAACCTTTATATAAAATAGTATATGTATAGAATATAATCGTTAAATTAGGATAAATAAGTTTAAAACCACTATATATATAAATTTAAAATTTTAATAAATAGTTTAGGTAAACAATATAAGGAAAATTTTGTTATAACAAAATTAGTTACACATAAAAGTTTAATAAATAAATTTTGAAGAAAGGATAGTTATTGAAATCAAACAGTGTAAATATATATATGAAAATTCTTTAACTAAAAATCGATTCTTTCTTCCGAACTTCAATACTTGAATCTAACTCCAGTCTCAATGGAGTTGTCTAGACCAAAGGACTTGTTTCAACTATCCCATTTCAACCCATATTCAAATTCAAGGAATTTAAAACCATAATTATATTAAGGCTAAAGCAACTCTAAGTATCCACGATTTTCCTTTCTATTTCAATATTAAATTCAATAAGAATTTATTAAACTCGAGGCTACCCAATCCTTGAAAATTCCAAATCATATTAATTTTGAATCTTTGACCTTCAAATTCACTTTGGGAAAATACTTAAATCATTTCAAATAATCTTTAAGATTCAGATTTTCAAAGGAAGAATAAAGCTTATCTAAATCGACACATTTCCTTTAAATGAAATTTCCATCAAAATAAAATTTTCAAATATTAAAAATCATTTAACCAACCGATGTCCATATATAATTTGCTACCCTATGGCCAAGTGATTAAATTTAAATTTCTCGGTATTCAGGGATGGATCTATCATTTCAATCCAAATCAGGGTCACAGAGATTTATCATTTCACTCTGCATTCTTAATTCATTTCAAATCGATAAATCCAGGGTTTATTCGATGCCCATAACATCAAGGTTAAATGGGATTAATCGTCATGATGAACATACAACATACATATACTGAATAAAGGAACATTTCAGTACTAATATCAATTCATCGATCAAATCAAACCAAAGCATTCATCACAACCATTCAATTCAAATGGTAAATAGCAAATCATTTCACTGATTTACAAGGGTCGAGTTTCTAACTAAATTTAATTAAATAGAATAACTAGTTATCAACTTGATTTTCTCAGATTCACATTTGCATGTCCGTTTAAACAACACATCAAAAATCAATCACAACCATGCAGCCAAACTTATTTCATAATTTAATTTAATTTAATAAATATGGGAATAATTCAGTATTTCGTGAGCGAAGAATCACTCACCTTTGGGTCTTTAGTGGATCGGACATCCAAAAGAAGCCCAAAATTTCACAGTCTCTAAACACAGCCAGATTAGTGCCAAAACGTCTGCAATTCCGCCACGATCCCAATGCAACAAACCGTGTCCAAATCAGAGTTAAAATAAGAAAGTTATCACTGTTTTTCTAATTGAAATATAAATATATAAATTAATTAAAACAATTTGGCTCACCCTATCCCTTACCGACACGTCAGCACCCGAAGTGGTCTTCCCGCTCCGTCGTTCTTCAACTGCAGGTACACACGAAACCCATTCCAGGCGCCTACTTTGACCGCAAATCTTTCCGTCCACCGTCCGTTTGAAGATCTCCGACCACTCGCAAAAGAACCAGCTCCCTCAGCCGCATCCACAGACACCGGCATCACCACCTCCGGTGGTGCCCTTCGCCGTTGTAAAGACCCGTAACTTCCCCGTAAAGGAAAGCATCGGATAGTTCGAGAACAAGCCACAATAGAACACATACAGAAGAACATTTCATTGTATATTACAACAATGCACCAGATTACAAGAATATACAGAGTATAAATGAATATTACACAGAAATATCAGAGATTTAAATTACATTTAAATATATAGCAGCGGAAAATAATACAATACACAACTAGAAAGAGATATACGGATACAAAGCTTTCCGGATATCATTCCAGCTGTAAACCAGGATCCTGTGAATATAAATCTGCAAAACCAAAACTACTAGCTGCCCGTGTCAAAATAAGGGGCACCCAGAGTTTAGGTTAAAACAATAAACTCCAGGTCAGTCATGGGACTGGTGTGAGAACTAAAACAGTTATAATTCTTTATTTTAAAGTTCGGTAAATCAAGGGACCACGCCGTAACACGGAACGGGTTTCCTCCCAAGAATACCAGTGCATAAAACAAACAGCGCAATGCTAAATAAAGAAAAATGAAGCTGTTATAAGACCCAGGTCCCATCACACAATGCAACGCAAGCCAGAGGATAGGGTTTTTACCTTATAACATCCAAAGCATGCTTGATACGTTTAAAACACATTATTTGATACTATTATAAATGCATAGTGTATAAAACAACTTCAAATCATAAGTATCAATCATAGGCGGCATGAGCGCCCCATCCCACTATGTCACCATACTAGGTTCTACAAATAAAACCGCAAATGTCACGTATTTGGAAAATTGGATTTCCGTCTATGAACCGAGGCAAAAGATAGTCCTCTACCGATTCGAGACTGTCTAGTCCGAGCCTCAGGAACAGCCGCAACTGCCCCTTGGATCGTCAGGGCCGGTCCACCGATGTGGATTATTATGCCTGAACACTACGTTTCCCCACCCTATGGGGTGTAAGTCTGGTCCATCCGCCGACCAGAATGCATCGGCCGAAACCGATATAACCGAGGCGCCTCGCAACAGCAACAACCACATAAGTCAAACTCGTCAGGGCGTGTAAAACCACTGACGCCACTACTAGCTAGAAAGAAACGCAAGTCCTCCCTGAGGTCCGTCTCCCGTTTTTGGTTCATACCGGGTGTGAAACTCGCGAATTCACGTTACACAAAGCTGTGCCACACAGGCTGTGCTTTGATCATCACCACAAGACTTTGCTTTTCAACAGAAGCCTCGATCTATTGCCACTTAGGCATGCCACTTAGGCAATTCACTCTATGTGTTTGATATCCATCAGTATATAACCCCTGAGCTCGTATGTCTCAGAGAAGGGCGTTAAGCAAGAGAATAAATTCTCCGCCGCCAAACAGATATATATTTAATAGAAATCAATCACACAGACTAAAATCCAATGTCAGACACACAGTCCATTTACAAGTCCGTTCTGGGTCTGAACGAAACCGGAGGCACCTAGTACCCCGCATATCCATCGATCTCCAAGTACGTCTGGACGATCACCAACTGTTTCCATCTTCTTGGGTGTACAGCCCAATCAAGATCATCAGTTACCACCCAAACGACGTGAAGACTTCCGGTCTTCGACCACCGTCTTCATCTTCGACACCACATCGAATCAGTTATTCAGAATGGGATAAACCCGGTCTTTCTGAATAACTCGCGTATATATTATAAAAGTGTTACACCAACACAACATACGCCTCATTCCAATTCAGAATATTCTTTTATTCAAATATTCCTATACTTTGGGAAAAGTTCCCATTAATTTTATCCAAGATAAATTCTTTAAATTTATTCTTTAATCTCCTTTGAATATCAATTCAAACTAGTCGGGATTAGCGAACCACACCGAAGTAATCATTTATTTTATTTCCCAATCCCAACCTATTCATCCCATGAAGTAAAACTGGTAATACTTCATACCTAACACCACAGTGTTATCGGTAAATTCAATTACCATTTCACGTTCAAATCTAATTAAAGATTTAACTATCGCCTGGAGTAAAACTGGTGATACTCCATTCTCGATCTTTTCAATCTATTTAAAGATTCATTAAAACTCCACTTAGTTTTAATCTTTAACTGGGTTAAAGAATCAGTGTCATTTAAAACACAGTTCGCGATAAACCCAAAATCACATTCCATTAATTATCGGGTTAAAGAACGAGTGTTATTTTAAAAACACTGTCCACGATAAACCCAAAAATCAATATCAATTCAATTCCAATTAAATATTATTTAATTGGTACACTTCATTAAATCTAAATAAAAAGATTTAATCTTTTCACAACTAGGTTCAAGAACAGTGTTGGTGAAGACACCATTCGCGACAAACCCAAATCACATTTGATATTCAATACAAGGCTCTAAATAGAAAATATATCGGCTTATATTCAATATCAAATTCTACGACTAACAAATGTCGTATTGGAAATAACGATATAAATATATATCTTTCAAATTTCCATAACAACATCTGTATAATCACGAATTCCAACATCGAAATATTCCGAAGACAATTTCGATTCAAATCCACTCCAATGCAATCATTGGAAATTTTGGTTATTTTCAAAACCCTTTTCAAATTCAATTTATTTATTTAAAAATAAATAGAATTATAATTCTAGTTCAAAACTAGTTCATTTCAATAAAAATCTATTTTTATCTTTTTAAATATGGAGTTTTTCATCCTAAATCTTCACAAATCATTTCTTATGATTTTACACAAATTATTACTATTTTTAATAATTTTATCAAGGCCCGTACAGCCGATTTCCATCAATGGCCATCGAACTGCACTTATAGCGACCTTTTTCAAATTTGATTTGGACATAATTCCAAATCCAACCGTTAGATTTCTAATTTCTAATATTCGTTAGAAAGGTCTTTTCGATACGAACCCAACGGTTCCGGTTTTAGGAGAATCCGACGGTCGGATCTCCCGTAATGTCCGTTTGAAATAAATGGTCGAAATTCGCGAACTGCCGCGGCGCGGCGCGTTCTATTCAGGCCATTATATTATATATATAATATATATAATATATACTTCGTCGATTTCTATTTGAAACGAATTATATAAATAGTTTTGAATTCGTTTCAAAAACATTTTCAACTTCCTTTTCAATTCAAATCACAATTGAATTCTTCTTTATAGATTCGTTTTAAAATTCATTTCTATTCAATTCAAATTTCAATTCAATTTGAATTCGTTTTCAATTCAATTCATTTCGAAATCGTTTTCAATTCAATTCATTTCGAAATCGTTTTCGATTCACTTCATTTCGAAATCGTTTTCGATTCACTTCATTTCGAAATCGTTTTCGATTCACTTCATTTCGAAATCGTTTTCAATTCACTTCATTTCGAAATCGTTTTCAATTCAATTCATTTCGAAATCGTCGATTTCGAAATCACTTTTCAATATTCATTTTAAAATGAATAAAGTCGATATAAATATCGTTCACGTCAAAATGGCGTCAATCTAATCAACACGGCTTCATAAATTTCTATTTTCAAATTTTCTTTATTTTTCAAATTGGAATGAGGCCCAATCAATTACCATATAAAATTAATTATATGGATTTCCATACAACACATGTATATAATAGCATTGAAAAATAATCAACCATCAACCAAAGTGCACTACACTGTATAAGTATCAAATATAGATATTCAACGCTTATAACAGCCTGTCAATCAATCGATCGACATATTTAATCAATCAGGATGAGTGAAATTCATATTTCATCCCAACACCCGTGTGGGGTTTCAAACAATCAAACACAGATTTTATTTGTGCAGTTGGGCGATGTGTAAAATTTATCATCCCAATCAATATCAGTCAAATAGGTGTACATAAACAAACCGTCCGGTTTGTAAATGAATATTTTATTTTATTCACTTCCACGTTAAAAATTATATTTTTAACGATAAAATATTCTATTTCAACCTATGAATTTCTATTCATTTCATTTACACAATAAAAATAATATTTTTATTTTTCTAACATATTTTAGAAAATTTCGGCGGCATAACGGCACGATACTAGAAACGGGACAAGGCCTAGCCTTATCCCCGGTCTAGTGAAGGCCCACGCCATTCACACATCAATCATATCAATTTCAATTTCACCAAAACAATCAAATCCAAATCAAATAATCTAACCAACTACACAACCAATCAAACAAGTCCATGGTCTGTGGACGGGTGTCGGGTGCTTCTAATAAGCACCGTCTGCATCCTAGTATATATATATATAACTAGAAAAGTAGAATTTGAGTGAGAAGTTCTCACTTAAAGCTATCCAACTTCACGGCAACTCTAATGCAGGAAATCTTCACTGTTCTCGTCTCTTATCGCTTTCGTTGTCCGCTTTCACTACATATGTAAAAATCACATTTTTATATACTGATGTCTTTAAAATAAAAATCACATTTTTATTTATTTACTTTCAATTTAAAAATCATATTTTTATAATCACTTCATATATTTAAAAATCGAATTTTTTCTATGCTATTCAATATATAAAAATCGAATTTTTACTTTGGTGTCATATAGATAAAAATTCCATTTCAAAAATAAAGTTTTCGCCTTTATAAAAATAAAGTTTTCGCCTTTATAAAAATAAAGTTTTCGCCTTTATAAAAATCATCACTTTACTTCAACGTATATAAAATAAAAATCAGATTTTTATTTCGCTACATATACAAAGATGATATTTTTATATTCTCTATCCTATAAAGATTATATTTTTAATACTTTAAAAATATAAAAATCATATTTTTAATATTTCTATATAGTAAAGACTATATTTTTAATACTTTAAAAATATAAAAACTATATTTTTATCACTTTAAAAATATAAAGATCGTATCTTTTACCAAATAAAAATCCTATCTTTTCACCTTTTAAAGTTCTAATCTTTTTTCCATTTAAAATTCAAACCTTTTCTATTTTTTTAGTTTAAACCTTTTTCCTATTTTAAACCTTAAAATAAAATCAGTTTTTATTTTCTTATCAAATCAGTTTTTAAAATAAAAAAAATCAGTTTTAATTACTTCTAACAAAATCAGTTTTTTTTCCTTTACTTTTCCTAATATCAGTTTTTTTAACTCCTATAAAAATCAGTTTTTAAACTTTATATAAAAATCAGTTTATATAAAATAAAATAAATAAAGAAACTTACAGAGGAGGGGGGGAAAGAAGATGGCGTCGGCGGCTTCGAGGCTTCGACTGGGGGGCGTCGACTTCGAGGTGGGTGGTGCGGTGGGTTTGAGGGCTGCGGTAGGGTTTAGGGGTCTAGGGCGTGGCGGGTTTGAACTCCAGGCGGAGGAGAGAGAGAAGGGAAGGGTCGCAGTCAAGGGAGGAGGGTCGGGGATGGACGGCGACTGCTTGGAGGGGAGGCGGAGGTGGAGCGGCGTCGGGCGGTGGCGTCCAGGGGCGACGGGATCGAGGGTTAGGCGGTTTTTTTCTTTTTTCTTTTTTTATTTTCGACTGAAATGAATTTTAGGGGGGGGGGCAGGGTATGTAGAGAGGAGGAATTTTTTTTTATTTATTTAATTATTTAATTTGAAAAGGTTGACTTCTACATACAACCTCGAAACGAGGCCCACCGCCTATCGTCCATAGCGTTTTACCCCCATTCCGAACACAATGGGATATGTTTCGTATGCTGATTCGATCATTTCGAACAGTTTCTGTTGAATTTAAAATATAATTCTTTATATATTCAATTTAAACGTACATTCCAATTTACTGGGGCCACATACTAACTAGAAAAATTCCCGAAAAATATTTTCTAGCTTCGTATTGACAATACGGTCCTAACAAAACTAGTTTCGTCGAATTCTGAGACCGTTTGAAATATGGCCAATTTCCAGTTGATTAAAATCAACTGAAACTGGTCAAACGCGTTTTCCTTTGCCACGCTCACATGTTGATTCGAAAAATTATGAAATTTGGAACCTAGCAATAACTTGACACTGCGGACCCAACAAAACTGGTTTCGTCGAAATCCGAGGTCATTTGCAAAATGTCCATTTTTAAGGGCCTGAATTCCATAGCGACTATTCAGAATTTTCAACTGGACATATCCTTTGACTCCCGCTATGAAACCTCGATTATTCGGATTCGTTGGAAAGATATTATCAATTAGATCCTATCATTTTTGGTTTCACTAAAATCCGGATTGGTTTGCACCCGGTACATTCAATTGAAGTTTGAAATCGAATTATCGAACTACCGCGCCATTTTCAATTCTATTTATAATTATATATAAATATTTGTATTCTAACGACGACGCGTAAAATATATACGTTCGAGTTATATTCAAAATAAATTTCACGTCGATTTTATTTAAAATAATTCATTTTAAATAATCAAAATTCGCTAAAATCGCCAAAATAAAAATTTTAAACTGGCCCAGATTTTCGGGTTGTTACAATCTCCCCCACTTAAAACTTTTCGTCCCCGAAAAGGAACAAAGTCGAAAGTGGTTTGATAATCAACACTACGTTCGATCTGGCTTTCATTCTCTAACTCTTTAGTTTCTGAGAATTTTCAAAATTTCAAAAATTTGGCTAACACCCTAAATTTTTGAAAAATTTCGCCATAACCTCCCCTGCACCGGGAGCATCGGGGAATTTCAAATAGCTTCCCCGGTCCTTCAGATCTCAAAAAGAAAAAGAAAAAGCCAAGCGGCTAGCCAATAGGCTCATAAAATCATCATCACCCAAACAAAACAGGAAATTATGTAGTAAACATGTACCTATTTGTCGGGCAAACAAATTTTATTCTCTGGCTCTAGCCTCCTTGCTATGACCTGTTCAATGATATATATGTATATGCAAGCAAATGCCACCAATTTTCAATACAGTTCAATATTTGATTCAATTAGGCATAATGGTTCAAAAATTCCCAAACAATTAAACAAACAACACAATCATCAATCAATTAGTGGATTAGAGTTTTCAAATTGATAACTTTGATACATAGTCAAAAATCAGATTTTTGATGCCAAATCACAACAATGTATTCTAGCTATATTAGTTTTGGTTCTCACACCAGCCTAATGGAAATATATAGAAAATCACACCTTCGAAACTCGAACATAAATGTTGATGATGCGATCGCTATCATCAATATCATCTCCGGGCGACTAGAGTGTGATGCTATATCCATCCAATATATTAAAACTTTGAATATACGTTTGCAAGGCGTATATGCAAATTCTTTATATACTGAATTGTCCAAAATCAATATAAACAAATAATCAAATACGAATAGTTGATTTAGATTTTTAAAACCAAATTTGTTTTCATTTGAAAAATATACTCTTCACACTCGTTCTAGGATACTACTGATCCTATCTCTAACGAGTCATTCCATTGGATATTGCTAATCCAATATCTGATGAATTCTTTCGTATGGTTCTAATGTGTCTTGTTCTCTAGCTCTGTAAACCAAAGCTCTGATACCACGTGTAAAGACCCGTAACTTCCCCGTAAAGGAAAGCGTCGGATAGTTCGAGAACAAGCCACAATAGAACACATACAGAAGAACATTTCATTGTATATTACAACAATGCACCAGATTACAAGAATATACAGAGTATAAATGAATATTACACAGAAATATCAGAGATTTAAATTACATTTAAATATATAGCAGCGGAAAATAATACAATACACAACTAGAAAGAGATATACGGATACAAAGCTTTCCGGATATCATTCCAGCTGTAAACCAGGATCCTGTGAATATAAATCTGCAAAACCAAAACTACTAGCTGCCCGTGTCAAAATAAGGGGCACCCAGAGTTTAGGTTAAAACAATAAACTCCAGGTCAGTCATGGGACTGGTGTGAGAACTAAAACAGTTATAATTCTTTATTTTAAAGTTCGGTAAATCAAGGGACCACGCCGTAACACGGAACGGGTTTCCTCCCAAGAATACCAGTGCATAAAACAAACAGCGCAATGCTAAATAAAGAAAAATGAAGCTGTTATAAGACCCAGGTCCCATCACACAATGCAACGCAAGCCGGAGGATAGGGTTTTTACCTTATAACAGCCAAAGCATGCTTGATACGTTTAAAACACATTATTTGATACTATTATAAGTGCATAGTGTATAAAACAACTTCAAATCATAAGTATCAATCATAGGCGGCATGAGCGCCCCATCCCACTATGTCACCATACTAGGTTCTACAAATAAAACCGCAAATGTCACGTATTTGGAAAATTGGATTTCCGTCTATGAACCGAGGCAAAAGATAGTCCTCTACCGATTCGAGACTGTCTAGCCCGAGCCTCAGGAACAGCCGCAACTGCCCCTTGGATCGTCAGGGCCGGTCCACCGATGTGGATTATTATGCCTGAACACTACGTTTCCCCACCCTATGGGGTGTAAGTCTGGTCCGTCCGCCGACCAGAATGCATCGGCCGAAACCGATATAACCGAGGCGCCTCGCAACAGCAATAACCACATAAGTCAAACTCGTCAGGGCGTGTAAAACCACTGACGCCACTTCTAGCTAGAAAGAAACGCAAGTCCTCCCTGAGGTCCGTCTCCTTTTTTTGGTTCATACCGGGTGTGAAACTCGCGAATTCACGTTACACAAAGCTGTGCCACACAGGCTGTGCTTTGATCATCACCACAAGACTTTGCTTTTCAACAGAAGCCTCGATCTATTGCCACTTAGGCATGCCACACAGGCAATTCACTCTATGTGTTTGATATCCATCAGTATATAACCCCTGAGCTCGTATGTCTCAGAGAAGGGCGTTAAGCAAGAGAATAAATTCTCCGCCGCCAAACAGATATATATTTAATAGAAATCAATCACACAGACTAAAATCCAATGTCAGACACACAGTCCATTTACAAGTTCGTTCTGGGTCTGAACGAAACCGGAGGCACCTAGTACCCCGCATATCCATCGATCTCCAAGTACGTCTGGACGATCACCAACTGTTTCCATCTTCTTGGGTGTACAGCCCAATCAAGATCATCATTTACCACCCAAACGACGTGAAGACTTCCGGTCTTCGACCACCGTCTTCATCTTCGACACCACGTCGAATCAGTTATTCAGAATGGGATAAACCCGGTCTTTCTGAATAACTCGCGTATATATTATAAAAGTGTTACACCAACACAACATACGCCTCATTCCAATTCAGAATATTCTTTTATTCAAATATTCCTATACTTTGGGAAAAGTTCCCATTAATTTTATCCAAGATAAATTCTTTAAATTTATTCTTTAATCTCCTTTGAATATCAATTCAAACTAGTCGGGATTAGCGAACCACACCGAAGTAATCATTTATTTTATTTCCCAATCCCAACCTATTCATCCCATGAAGTAAACCTGGTAATACTTCATACCTAACACCACAGTGTTATCGGTAATTCAATTACCATTTCACGTTCAAATCTAATTAAAGATTTAACTATCGCCTGGAGTAAAACTGGTGATACTCCATTCTCGATCTTTTCAATCTATTTAAAGATTCATTAAAACTCCACTTAGTTTTAATCTTTAACTGGGTTAAAGAATCAGTGTCATTTAAAACACAGTTCACGATAAACCCAAAATCACATTCCATTAATTATCGGGTTAAAGAACGAGTGTTATTTTAAAAGCACTGTCCACGATAAACCCAAAAATCAATATCAATTCAATTCCAATTAAATATTATTTAATTGGTACACTTCATTAAATCTAAATTAAAAGATTTAATCTTTTCACAACTAGGTTCAAGAACAGTGTTGGTGAAGACACCATTCGCGACAAACCCAAATCACATTTGATATTCAATACAAGGCTCTGAATAGAAAATATATCGGCTTATATTCAATATCAAATTCTACGACTAACAAATGTCGTACTGGAAATAACGATATAAATATATATCTTTCAAATTTCCATAACAACATCTGTATAATCACGAATTCCAACATCGAAATATTCCGAAGACAATTTCGATTCAAATCCACTCCAATGCAATCATTGGAAATTTTGGTTATTTTCAAAACCCTTTTCAAATTCAATTTATTTATTTAAAAATAAATAGAATTATAATTCTAGTTCAAAACTAGTTCATTTCGATAAAAATCTATTTTTATCTTTTCAAATATGGAGTTTTTCATCCCAAATCTTCACAAATCATTTCTTATGATTTTACACAAATTATTACTATTTTTAATAATTTTATCAAGGCCCGTACAGCCGATTTCCATCAATGGCCATCGAACTGCACTTATAGCGACCTTTTTCAAATTTGATTTGGACATAATTCCAAATCCAACCATTAGATTTCTAATTTCTAATATTCGTTAGAAAGGTCTTTTCGATACGAACCCAACGGTTCCGGTTTTAGGGGATTCCGACGGTCGGATCTCCCGTAATGTCCGTTTGAAATAAATGGTCGAAATTCGCGAACTGCCGCGGCGCGGCGCGTTCTATTCAGGCCATTATATTATATATATAATATATACTTCGTCGATTTCTATTTGAAACGAATTATATAAATAGTTTTGAATTCGTTTCAAAAACATTTTCAACTTCCTTTTCAATTCAAATCACAATTGAATTCTTCTTTATAGATTCGTTTTAAAATTCATTTCTATTCAATTCAAATTTCAATTCAATTTGAATTCGTTTTCAATTCAATTCATTTCGAAATCGTTTTCAATTCAATTCATTTCGAAATCGTTTTCAATTCAATTCATTTCGAAATCGTTTTCGATTCACTTCATTTCGAAATCGTTTTCGATTCACTTCATTTCGAAATCGTTTTCAATTCACTTCATTTCGAAATCGTTTTCAATTCACTTCATTTCGAAATCGTTTTCAATTCAATTCATTTCGAAATCGTCGATTTCGAAATCACTTTTCAATATTCATTTTAAAATGAATAAAGTCGATATAAATATCGTTCACGTCAAAATGGCGTCTAATCAACACGGCTTCATAAATTTCTATTTTCAAATTTTCTTTATTTTTCAAATTGGAATGAGGCCCAATCAATTACCATATAAAATTAATTATATGGATTTCCATACAACACATGTATATAATAGCATTGAAAAATAATCAACCCTCAACCAAAGTGCACTACACTGTATAAGTATCAAATATAGATATTCAACGCTTATAACAGCCTGTCAATCAATCGATCGACATATTTAATCAATCAGGATGAGTGAAATTCATATTTCATCCCAACACCCGTGTGGGGTTTCAAACAATCAAACACAGATTTTATTTGTGCAGTTGGGCGATGTGTAAAATTTATCATCCCAATCAATATCAGTCAAATAGGTGTACATAAACAAACCGTCCGGTTTGTAAATGAATATTTTATTTTATTCACTTCCACGTTAAAAATTATATTTTTAACGATAAAATATTCTATTTCAACCTATGAATTTCTATTCATTTCATTTACACAATAAAAATGATATTTTTATTTTTCTAACATATTTTAGAAAATTTCGGCGGCATAACGGCACGATACTAGAAACGGGACAAGGCCTAGCCTTATCCCCGGTCTAGTGAAGGCCCACGCCATTCACACATCAATCATATCAATTTCAATTTCACCAAAACAATCAAATCCAAATCAAATAATCTAACCAACTACACAACCAATCAAACAAGTCCATGGTCTGTGGACGGGTGTCGGGTGCTTCTAATAAGCACCGTCTGCATCCTAGTATATATATATATAACTAGAAAAGTAGAATTTGAGTGAGAAGTTCTCACTTAAAGCTATCCAACTTCACGGCAACTCTAATGCAGGAAGTCTTCACTGTTCTCGTCTCTTATCGCTTTCATTGTCCGCTTTCACTACATATGTAAAAATCACATTTTTATATACTGATGTCTTTAAATTAAAAATCACATTTTTATTTATTTACTTTCAATTTAAAAATCATATTTTTATAATCACTTCATATATTTAAAAATCGAATTTTTTCTATGTTATTCAATATATAAAAATCGAATTTTTACTTTGGTGTCATATAGATAAAAATTCCATTTCAAAAATACAGTTTTCGCCTTTATAAAAATAAAGTTTTCGCCTTTATAAAAATAAAGTTTTCGCCTTTATAAAAATCATCACTTTACTTCAACGTATATAAAATAAAAATCAGATTTTTATTTCGCTACATATACAAAGATGATATTTTTATATTCTCTATCCTATAAAGATTATATTTTTAATACTTTAAAAATATAAAAATCATATTTTTAATATCTCTATATAGTAAAGACTATATTTTTAATACTTTAAAAATATAAAAACTATATTTTTATCACTTTAAAAATATAAAGATCGTATCTTTTACCAAATAAAAATCCTATCTTTTCACCTTTTAATGTTCTAATCTTTTTTCCATTTAAAATTCAAACCTTTTCTATTTTTTTAGTTTAAACTTTTTTCCTATTTTAAACCTTAAAATAAAATCAGTTTTTATTTTCTTATCAAATCAGTTTTTAAAATAAAAAAAATCAGTTTTAATTACTTTTAACAAAATCAGTTTTTTTTTTCCTTTACTTTTCCTAATATCAGTTTTTTTAACTCCTATAAAAATCAGTTTTTAAACTTTATATAAAAATCAGTTTATATAAAATAAAATAAATAAAGAAACTTACAGAGGAGGGGGGGGGGAAGAAGATGGCGTCGGCGGCTTCGAGGCTTCGACTGGGGGGCGTCGACTTCGAGGTGGGTGGTGCGGTGGGTTTGAGGGCTGCGGTAGGGTTTAGGGGTCTAGGGCGTGGCGGGTTTGAACTCCAGGCGGAGGAGAGAGAGAAGGGAAGGGTCGCAGTCAATGGAGGAGGGTCGGGGATGGACGGCGACTGCTTGGAGGGGAGGCGGAGGTGGAGCGGCGTCGGGCGGTGGCGTCCAGGGGCGACGGGATCGAGGGTTAGGCGGGTTTTTTTCTTTTCTTTTTTTTTTATTTTCGACTGAAATGAATTTTAGGGGGGGGGGGGCCAGGGTATGTAGAGAGGAGGAAATATTTTTTATTATTATTATTATTTAATTATTTAATTTGAAAAGGTTGACTTCTACATACAACCTCGAAACGAGGCCCACCGCCTATCGTCCATAGCGTTTTACCCCCATTCCGAACACAATGGGATATGTTTCGTATGCTGATTCGATCATTTCGAACAGTTTCTGTTGAATTTAAAATATAATTCTTTATATATTCAATTTAAACGTACATTCCAATTTACTGGGGCCACATACTAACTAGAAAAATTCCCGAAAAATATTTTCTAGCTTCGTATTGACGATACGGTCCTAACAAAACTAGTTTCGTCGAATTCTGAGACCGTTTGAAAAATGGCCAATTTCCAGTTGATTAAAATCAACTGAAACTGGTCAAACGCGTTTTCCTTTGCCACGCTCACATGTTGATTCGAAAAATTATGAAATTTGGAACCTAGCAATAACTTGACACTGCGGACCCAACAAAACTGGTTTCGTCGAAATCCGAGGTCATTTGCAAAATGTCCATTTTTAAGGGCCTGAATTCCATAGCGACTATTCAGAATTTTCAACTGGACATATCCTTTGACTCCCGCTATGAAACCTCGATTATTCGGATTCGTTGGAAAGATATTATCAATTAGATCCTATCATTTTTGGTTTCACTAAAATCCGGATTGGTTTGCACCCGGTACATTCAATTGAAGTTTGAAATCGAATTATCGAACTACCGCGCCATTTTCAATTCTATTTATAATTATATATAAATATTTGTATTCTAACGACGACGCGTAAAATATATACGTTCGAATTATATTCAAAATAAATTTCACGTTGATTTTATTTAAAATAATTCATTTTAAATAATCAAAATTCGCTAAAATCGCCAAAATAAAAATTTTAAACTGGCCCAGATTTTCGGGTTGTTACAGCCGTCGCCGAAGCATTGAACGGAAACCCCTCCGAACCCTAAAACGAAAATTCCCAGAGCTTTACTTCACGATAGCACCTCCAACCACCCTCGTTCAACTCGTATTGACGATCTGCCCAATACCCATAAGCCCGATTTTCCAATTAACCTCTAAATCGAAATACCCTAATTTCAACCCTAAGGTTTCGATTCCAGCAAACTTTGACCAAGGATTTTGGTTGATACAGTCACTGCATGTCAAAACAAATTGCACCAGAAGCTTCGCACCATCGAGAGCTTCGAATTGACATATAATACTCTAGGGTTTGAAGAAAATTGAATTTCAAGCTTGTATTTTTATTTTCATCTAGGTTTAGAAATTTGTTTCCAGCCATTAGAGAAGGGTCGGTGGAGGAAATATACGTATGTTGAAAAATGGCTGAGGTGTGGTAAGTAGGGTTTATTTTTATATATAATTATAAGGCCCAAATATGAGAAATACCCAATTATCCATTTACACTGCTCTCGTTCACATTTTCTCTCGTACGATCAAACGGTAAGTCGGATTGTAACACAAATTGAAATCCTATAATAATTCACCGTTCCGGTTCTGATGGTGCCAGTTTTGTCGAATTCTGAGACCGTCGCCAAAACAGTTAAATTTCACTATTGATTAATTAATAAAATATTCAATTATTCATATAACTGTTTTAATTCAATTTGAATATTCATTAAATTCCATTTAAATCAAATTATAACTTAACTAAATTTATAAATCAAATTTCACATATTTTAAGTTCCCAAATTTTATTATTTATCAAATTTAAATTTGTATTTCAGTTATACACTAAACAATTTAACTTCAGTTATATCGTAGATACTATATTTGAATTTTCAATTCTTTATCACTATAACCAAATGAAATTTCACTTATCCTAAGTCATTAAAATTAAATTTTAATAGACTTTATAAATGGGTTTTCAGGTATTTTAATTTCCCTTTTTATCTTAAACAACTTAAGTCTAATTAGTCATTAAAATATTAAATTTTCAAATTACAACCATCCTAAGTACAAACTAAATTAAAAATCTATTTGCACTCAATTCAACCAATCGTCAACATTAGAATTAACAAAATTTGATTTTCCTAAATATATTCCAATTTATTTATTTTAAATTGAAATTTAAATATACTGAAAATTATGGGACGTTACATTCTCCCCCACTTAAAATCTTTTCGTCCTCGAAAAGAGAACGAATGATGTTAAGCACATATCTATTTTAAATTCATACAAAAAAATAGCCTTTATTAAGTAAGTTATATTTGTATATCTCATAAATTTTCTAACTCCCGAAATCACAGAAAATTTCGGCAGCATCTCCTTTGTACGGAGAGGTCTGGAAAATCACAACATATATAATTTCAAATATACATCTCATCATTCGATGAGGCATCCCAAAAATGGGGAAGACACCATATATATTCTAACCATAAACCATATAACACACATGCGTACCTTGTTTAGCGTTTGTTTGCATTTTTTTTATTTACCTTAATGTTTAGCATTTAGCGCAAGCGAGCTCCAGAGCATAGCGCACACTCCTTACACCTGTTACAACTTGCATACACATGAGATTCAAGCATATATACAATACATAACAACATATGCAACTTACCCAACATACATTAATCATTTTAACCCCAAAACCAATATATCTATGTCAGGCCAGCAAACAAAATGAAGTTTATCACCCATTAAATATTGGAATTTGACTAGAACACACTAGGTAAAGTTATAGCATTTCTTTTAAGCTTTCCGAATTGTCCGGATTCATTGGATTCCGACAATTCGTTCAAAAGTTATGACTGTTTTGGTGAAGGCGAACACTTCAACCCATACTCTGAAAATGCAAGTCTGAATTATTCAACCCAATTTTTAACCTTTAAAATAGCAAATTTTCACCCAGAAAATTAGGGAAAAGTTTTAGTACAGATCCTGGGCTTTCCGAATTGTACTTGCACATCGAAATCCGACGCTCCATTAGGAAGTTATGGTCAAAACAGTATAGGTATGCGCTTCAGTTTTTAAATTTTCTGCATATACAACTACGACTAAAACTTGCATTTCAGCTTAGTAATCATAGGAATTCGACCTGGCTTTATAAACGAAGGTTTTAGGTAAGTTTCTAAGGTTTTCGAAAAATCCAAAATCGTCGAATTCCGATCAACCCATCAAAAGTTATGGTCATTTTAGTTTCAGCTAAATGAATGTTTCAGATTTTCGTATAAACGTCGATTTATTTACTTGGAGTTTCAACTCTCAAATTCGAGAACTTTAGCAAAACTTAATCACCAAACGAATCATCGCTCCATTATACTCATAACAGGGTTATCCTTTTGTTGCATAAATATTTCATATTCGTTTCATTGAATAATAACTTATATTTCATTTATACTTCATTATCGTCCGTCTTATATTAAGTTCATCCTCACTTCCCTTCATCCATTCATGTTTGGTTCTAAGTCGACCAATTTAGATTTTTTTTTTCTCGAGTTTACTTCCATCTATTCTATTTCATTTGACTTAGTGGAATCCCTTTAATCCAAAAATTCATTCGATATCCTAATTTAACAAATTAGACTTCGATTTATATTTCTCGTATCTTATTTCATATTTTCAATTCCCGGTTTATTCCATTCTCCGTTCTATTTAGCTAACTTCGAATTCATGATCAAGGGTTAAGGTCAGTGATGGTTTTTATATAAACCATCCTATTTCCCTCGTTTCGAAATTTCATTTCTTACTTAATCCAACCATATATGTAAATACTACACCAACTTATTTAGTCTTTCTAAGTTGATCTCATTTCATTATATCGAAATTTCCAAATTAGAATTCGCTTAACTATTACCTTATTTCGTATAAGCCAAATTTTATATTTACATCCCACTTCTTTTGTTTGGCTTTCTATTCGTTTAACTATTCCCTTCATTCATTTATTCTAGTTTCACCTTAAGTAAAGTCTTATCTCCATTAACCCAATTTATTTATTCGACTCACAACCATGAATTTGATTAAGGACTATTAGTACTCAAGTGTTTATACTTAGTTTCGAACTATTATTATTCGATTCTTAAGTTAACTTTGTTTAACCCGATTGCTCAACTCATTCCATTCATTCCATCGTCCACACTTAGATTCATGTTCGATATATCGTTCAAAGGAGATTTAACCCAATTAGATTTTCTATACATTCATTCTCACATGTTCTAACTCACCATTTATTCCCTTCAATTTTACTTTATCGACCATATAGATTTTATCATCTAACCTAAGTTCTTTTATTTCTTCTTGAACTAGTTAAATCCACTTATTAATTATTCCAAACAATTAACCGTTGCCAATTTATTTACACACCAAACTTTCCACTTTATTCTAGTCGACTTTAGTTGACTTATATTCCGAGGTAAATTTTCAATTTCTTTCAACACCCTTCCCAACCAAAGTTGGGATTTGTTTTCCTTATTATCATCCATATTTAAGAGTTCCGTGACGACCCCTTAGTTCTTAAGTCCATTCCATAATTTCAAAGTCTAAAACTCCAATGCATCGAGAAAATTAAATCTTGAACCGATGTCGTTAGTTAGGATGAATTTAAATTGCTTGATTCTGGGTTTTATGAACCAAGTTTAAAATACATATGTATTTATAAAATCCTTAGAAAACGTACCATAAATTTTGAAATCCAAACTTTAACTAACAACAAAGAATTTCAATCCTGGTTCAATCTTAAACTCCACTTCACATACCCCTGGAAATTTGGTCCAAAATTCTTTTCAACAAGTTATGAAAGTACGGAGTGGTCTCCCCCACTTAAACACTTCAGAATAAATGTCGATAATGCGTGCACTCATTACCGAAGTCATTCCTCAGGTCTAAGTAGGGGTTTCACACTTATTTCGTTTGAAATCCATTTCCAAACTATTTCTTATCATACGATATTATTTCAAACATTAGCAAACTATCTTCGAAAACACCCCAGGATCAAGTTTCAAGTTCATTTCTATTTCAAACACAAATCTTTCTCACCCTATTATACTTAATGGTATCATTTCATTCTCAAATATTTTCTAACTATTTAAATTTCCTTATAAAATTTATTATTGAATCAACCATAAAAGTTAATAACTTAATATTACCACCTACTAAACAATTCATATATATTTAAAAATATAAGCAAAGCCATATTGTGTTGTTCCATTCTATTCGATTATTTAGAAATTCCTATCGATACCATGGCGTCCCATATATCGACCAGAATCCATAAATATTCAACAGAACAAGCCAACACAATCAAACCATTTTTATATCAAAATACAAGTACGCTCTCTCATATATCACTCTAACTCATTCTAGGGCATTACTAACCCCATCTCTAACGAGTTTTATTCCCAAACAGAGCCAAGGTTGTCGCCAACCATCGCTCTGATACCAAATGTAACGACCCACATTTTTGACCGTTTAAAATCGACAATAAGCCACACATGTCGACCCAAACAAATCGCAAATGCAGGTAGTTATTGGGAAAAGAAGAAAGAAAGAAGAGAAAAACAATAACAGAATCTCACAGCGGAAGGACAACATATAATAAACAAATAGCATTAAAAAGCAGTTGAAATGCATACTGTGATTATAACATTCAATGATTATCAGAGTTACATATACATACGGATGTACATAATAAGCAGCGGAAATAAATTGTGAAAACCCGTAACTTCCCCGTAAAGGAAAGCGTCGGATAGTTCGAGAACAAACCACAACAGAACTCATACAGAAGAACATTTCAATGTATATTACAACAATGCATCAGATTACAAGAATATACAGGGTATAAATGAATATTACACAGAAATATCAGAGATTTAAATTACATTTAAATACATAGCAGCGGAAAATAATACAATACACAACTAGAAGTAGATATACGGATACAAAGCTTTCCGGATATCGTTCCAGCTGTAAACCAGGATCCTGTGAATATAAATCTGCAAAACCAAAACTACTAGCTGCCCGTGTCAAAATAAGGGCACCCAGAGTTTAGGTTAAAACAATAAACTCCAGGTCAGTCATGGGACTGGTGTGAGAACTAAAACAGTTATTAATCTTTATTTTAAAGATAGGTAAATCAAGGGACCACGCCGTATAACACGGAACGGGTTTCCTCCCAAGAATACCAGTGCATAAAACAAACAGCGCAATGCTAAATAAAGAAAAATGAAGCTGTTATAAGACCCAGGTCCTATCACACAATGCAACGCAAGCCGGGGGATAGGGTTTTCCCTTATAACAGCCAAACATGCTTAGTACGTTTAAAACAAATCATTTGATGCTATAATAAGTGCATAGTGTATAAAACAACTTCAAATCATAAGTATCAATCATAGGCGGCATGGGTACCATATATCATGTCGCCATATATAGGTTTACAAATAAAACCGCAAATTTCACGTATTTGGAAATTGGGTTTCCATCTATGAACCGAGGCAAAAGATAGTCCTCAACCGATTCGAGACTGCCTAGCCCGAGTCTCAGGATCAGAACGCATCGACCCTTGGATCGTCAGGGCCGGTCCACCGATGTGGATTAAACTTAAATCCTGAACACTGCGTTTCGCCGCCCTTTGGGGCGTAAGCGAGCCATCGGACCCGGATCGTCCGATCTAACCGAGGCGCCTCGCAACAGCAACAACCACATAAGTCAAACTCGTCAGGGCGTGTAAAACCACTGACGCCACTTCTAGCTAGGAGGAAACGCAGGCCCTCCCTGAGGTCCGTCTCCCGTTTTTGGTTCATACCGGGTGTGAAACTCGCGAAGTAAACGTTACACAAAGCTACGCCACAAAGGCCATGCTTCGATCATCACCACAAGACTTTGCTTTTCAACAGAAGCCTCGATCAATTGCCACTTAGGCATGCCACACAGGCAAACCATCCTATGCAACCGATATCAGTCACACAGAATGAAATCCGATGTCAGACACACAGTCCATTTACAAGTCCGTTCTGGGTCTGAACGAAACCGGAGGCACCTAGTACCCCGCATATCCATCGATCTCCAAGCACGTCTGGACGATCACCAACTGTTTCCATCTTCTTGGGTGTACAACCCAATCAAGATCATCAGTAATCACCCAAACGACGTGAAGACTTCCGGTCTTCGACCACCGTCTTCATCTTCGACTTATCGTCGTATCAGTTATTCAGAATGGGATAAACCCGGTCTTTCTGAATAACTCGCGTATATATTATAAAAGTGTTACACAAACACAGCATACGCCTCATTCCAATTCATTAGTCACTAACCGTAAATTAATCAAGAGAATAATTCCCCAAATATTAACCCCGAAGGCCGAAACCAACATCAGATCAATACCCAGAAAACCATTCTGCTTAGCTAACCGACAGTTAGTTTCTAAATTTCACATTCATAGGGAAAGGTTCCCATTAATTTTATCCAAGATAAATTTCTTGAATTTATTCTTTAATCTATTTTTGAATATCAATTCAAACTAGCCGGGATTAGCGAACCTTACCGAAGTAATCATTTGTTTTAATTTCCCAATCCCAACCTATTTATCCCATGAAGTAAGACTGGTAATACTTCATATCTAACACCACAGTGTTATCGGTAATTCAATTACCATTTCACGTTCAAATCAAATTAAAGATTTAACTATCGCCTGGAGCAAAACTGGTGATACTCCATTTCGATCATTTCAATCTAATTAAAGATTCATTAAAACTCCACGTAGTTTTAATCTTCGACTGGGTTAAAGAATCAGTGTCATTTAAAACACAGTTCACGATACCCAAAATCACATTCATTAATTATCGGGTTAAAGAACGAGTGTTATTTAAAACATTGTTCACGATAAACCCAAAAATCAGTACCAATTCAATTCCAATTAAATATTATTTAATTGGTACACTTCATTAAATCTAAATAAAAAGATTTAATCTTTTCTCAACTGGGTTCAAGAACAGTGTTAGTGAAGACACCATTCACGACAAACCCAAATCACATTTGATATTCAATATAAGGCTCTGAATAGAAAATATATCGGCTTATATTCAATATCAAATTCTACGATTAACAAATGTCGTATTGGAAATAACGATATAAATATATATCTTTCAAATTTCCGTAACAACATCCGTATAATCACGAATTCCAACATCGAAATATTCCGAAGACAATTTCGATTCAAATCCACTCCAATGCAATCATTGGATATTCTGGTTATTTTTAAAACCCTTTTTAAATTCAATTTATTTACTTAAAAATAAATAGAATTAAAATTCTAGTTCAAAACTAGTTCATTTCGATAAAAATCTATTTTTATCTTTTCAAATATGGAGTTTTTCATCCCAATTCTTTCTAAATCATTTCTTATGATTGTACACAAATTATTATTATTTTTAATAATTTTATCGAGGCCTGTACAGTCGATTTTCATCAACGGTCATCGAACTGCACTTACAGCGACCTTTTTCAAATTTGATTTGGACATAATTCCAAATCCAACCGTTAGATTTCTAATTTCTAATATTCGTTAGAAAGCTCTTTTCGATACGAACCCAATGGTTCCGGTTTTAGGAGAATCCGACGGTCGGATCTCCCGTAATGTCCGTTTGAAATAAATGGTCGAAATTCACGAACTGCCGCGGCGCGGCGCGTTCTATTCAGGCCATTATATTATATATATATATATATATATATATATATATATAATATATATAATATATATTTCGTCGATTTCAATTCAAAACGAATTATATAAATAGTTTTAAATTCGTTTCAAAAGTAATTTCAACTTCCTTTTCAATTCAAATCAAAATTGAATTCTTCTTTATAAATTCGTTTTAAAATTCATTTCTATTCAATTCAAATTTCAATTCAATTTGAATTCATTTCAATTTGCTTTAAATTTAACTCGAATTCGAAGTCGTTTTCAATTCATTTCATTTCGAAATCGTTTTCAATTCATTTCATTTCGAAATCGTCTTCAATTCATTTCTTTTCGAAATCGTTTTATATTCAATTCTTTTCGAAATCGTTTTATATTCAATTCTTTTCGAAATCGTTTTATATTCAATTCTTTTCGAAATCGTTTTATATTCAATTCTTTTCGAAATCGTTTTATGTTCAATTCTTTTCGAAATCGTTTTATATTCAATTCTTTTCGAAATCGTTTTATATTCAATTCTTTTCGAAATCGTTTTATATTCAATTCTTTTCGAAATGAATAGAATCGATATAAATCGTTTACGTCAAAATGGCGTCAATCTAATCAACGCGGCTTCATAAATTTCTATTTTCAAATATTCTATTTCAAATATTTCTTTTTCAAAATAGTTGTTATTATCAAAACATTTCGTTCAACACATGACCAATCTCAATGGATGAGTACTGTCAACACATGAACTTTTATTTTATATCGATAAAGATGTAAATTTTATTACTAAAATATTTCGTTCAACACATGACCAATCTCAATGGATGAGTACTGTCAACACATGAACTTTTATTTTATATCGATAAAGATGTAAATTTTATTACTAAAATATTTCGTTCAACACATGACCAATCTCAATGGATGAGTACTGTCAACACATGAACTTTTATTTTATATCGATAAAGATGTAAATTTTATTACTAAAATATTTCGTTCAACACATGACCAATCTCAATGGATGAGTACTGTCAACACATGAACTTTTATTTTATATTATTCTTTATTTTCTAAATTGGAATGAGGCCCAATCAATCACCATATAAAATTAATTATATGGATTTTCATACAACACATGTATATAATAGCATTGAAAAATAATCAACCATCAACCAAAGTGCACTACACTGTATAAGCATCAAATATAGATATCTAACGCTTATAACAGCCTGTCAATCAATCGATCGACATATTTAATCAATCAGGATGAGTGAACTTCAAATTTCATCCTAACACCCGTGTGGGGTTTCAAACAATCAAACGCATATTTTATTCGTGCAGTTGGGCGATGTGTAAAATTTTATCGACTCAATCAATGTCCTTCAAATAAGTGTACATAAACAAACCGTCTGGTTTGTAAATGAATATTTATTTATTCATATTCACGTTAAAAATTATATTTTTAACGACAAAACATTTTATTCCAACATATGAATTTCTATTCAGTTCATTCTTTAAATAAAATGATATTTTTATTTTTCTAACTTATTTTAGAAGATTTCGGCGGCATAACGGCACGATACTAGAAACGGGACAAGGCCTAGCCTTATCCCCGGTCTAGTGAAGGCCCACGCCATTCACACATCAATCAAAATCACCAAACAACCAAACTCAAATCAAATCATATAACTAAGCTATGCAACCAAACAAACAAGTCCATGGTCTGTGGACGATTGTGTCGGGTGCTACTAAGCACCGCCTGCATCCTAGTATATATATATAAATAGAAATGAAATTGAAAGGTGAGAAATTCTCACATATAGCTATCCTAGCTCCACGGCACTTCCTTGATATAAATCTTCTTCGTTCTCGCCTTTTTGTCACCTACGTTGTCCGCTTTCACTACCTATGTAAAAATCGAATTTTTTACTGGTATTCCATATATAAAAATCATATTTTTATTTCGAAGTTCAATATATAAAAATCATATTTTTATTTCGAAGTTCAATATATAAAAATCATATTTTTATTTCGAAGTTCAATATATAAAAATCATATTTTTATTTCGCTACCTATATAAAGATGATATTTTTATACTTTTAAAAATATAAAAATCATATTTCTACCTCTTCTATATAATAAAGATTATATTTTTAATACTTTAAAAATATAAAAATCATATTTTTATTTCGAAGTTCAACATATAAAAATCATATTTTTATTTCGTTAAAAATATAAAGATCATATTTTTAACTCCTCTATATAATAAAAATTATATTTTTAGTATTTAATCTATATAAATATCACAATTTTAATCTTCTGCAATATAAAAGATTATATTTTTAAATCAATATCATTCATATGAAAATCACTTCTTCATGTATACAAAAATCGTTCTTCTCATATTGCTACTTCAAATTGATAAAAATCATACCTTCACTTTAAATAAAAATCCTTCCTTTACTTTAAATAAAATCCTTTATTCGTTCACTTCCATAATAAAAATCAAATCTTTTTGGTTTATAAAATCAATTCTTTTTATTATGCTTGTCATATTTTTATTCAAAGAAAATCCGTTCTTAAATCAAAGAAAAGCAGTTTTGAAATCAAATAAAAAAAAATCAGTTTTTACTCAAGGAAATAAGTAACACGATGAAAGGAATAATACTCACATTTCAATCGGTGGAAAGGGGGGTTTCCGGGTCCGAACAGTGGAGGAGGAGGTTCGGGGGGGGGGTGTGTGTGGGGTCGGTGGAGCTCGGCGGTGGGCCCCTTCTGGCGCAGCGTGGGGGTTTACTGGAGGGTGCGGTGGGTGTTCGATCTAGGGTTTCGAGGCTGGGCGTGGCAGTTGTTCGCTGGGGGGAATTGGAAGGAGGAGGAAGCGAAGCAGAAGAGGGGGAGCGACGGCGGAGGAGTTGTCGGAGATGGGGGGAGGAGCGCGCTCGACGGCGCGATGGCCGACGTGGCCAGGAGCGAGATCGACAGTCGTCCATTTTTTTTTTTCGTTTAATTTTCTGAATGAAGAGGAATAAAGGGGGGGTGGGATTATATTTTATATTATTTAATTTATTTTATTTTTCGCCTAAAAGCAACTTTTATTTTCGACCTCAAAACGAGGCCCACCGCCTGTCGCCCATAGCGTTATACCCCCATTCCGAACACAATGGGATATGTATCGTAGGTTGATTCGGACGTCTTGATCAGTTTCCGTTGAATTTACTTTTAAATCTATATATTAAATTTGAACGCGCATTTCAATCTACCGGGGTCACATACTAACTCTAAAAATTCCAAAAAAATATTTTCTAGCTTCGTATTGACGATACGGTCCTAACAAAACTAGTTTCGTCGAATTCTGAGACCGTTAGAAAAATGGCCATTTTCCAGTCGATTAAAATCAACTGAAACTGGTCAAACGCGTTTTCCTTTGCCACGCTCACATTTTGAATCAAAAAATTATGAAATTTGAAACCTAGCAATAACTTGACACCACGGACCCAACAAAACTGGTTTCGTCGAAATCCGAGGTCATTTGCAAAATGTCCATTTTTAAGGGCCTGAATTCCATAGCGACTATACAGAATTTTCAACTGGACATATCTTTTGATTCCCGCTATGAAATTTTGATTTTTCGGATTCGCTGGAAAGATATTATCAATTAGATTCCATTATTTTTGGTTTCACTACAATCCAGTTTATTTTGCACCCGGTACATTCAATTGAAGTTTGAAATCGAATTATCGAACTACCGCGCCATTTTCAATTCTATTTATAATTATATATAAATATTTATATTCTAACGACGGCGTATATAATATATACGTTCGAATTATATTCAAAATAAATTTCTCGTCGATATTATTTAAAATAATTCATTTTAAATATTCAAAATTCGGTAAAATTGCCAATATAAAAATTTTAAACTGGCCCAGATTTTCCGGGTTATTACATAAATGCAGTGGTTAAACCATACTCATAATAGATATATACGCCAAACTTCGTCTTCGCCCTCCAAGGCAAGGTAATCTTCATTAACTGCAACATCTGCTGCATAAAAAGAAAACACAACAAACACTCGGATCAGCACTAAATCATTCTCATATTAGTCAAATTTAAATACGAAATAATATCAGTGTCATGGGTACAGTAACTCAAGAGATGTTACGGGATTTTTCCATCTCTCAAGGATCCGTTAAACTAATACATACATAATATAGTACGCTATTATGATAGTGTCTATCCAGTAAAGTATAAATACTGAAAATAGCGTAAGCGGGATTGCCATATTATCCTTACGCCGTTTATAGGCACCAACAGTCTATACAGTACCGTAAATTCACTGTACTGGTGTTATCAGAGGGCACTCCATAGAAGGCAATGCAAAATCAAAATCGTATGGGGCTCGATATGGATATATATGACAAGGCACTCGAGGCAATGCCCAGGGTAGGATTCTACCAATTGCACTCCTGGACCGGTGGTAATGCATAGCAGCCACTACCGCCCACCTCGGAACACACTCCCAAAGTCATAAATGGGCCCAAATCATCATCATCATCATAGTCATAGAAATATTATCGAAGAAGTGTGTCCGATCAAAGGTGCTACCTCAGTTAGTCACGGTATAGCTCCTGTTTTAGTCATTTCAATTCTGACCCGAGGGTCAGGGCTATTTCGTCCTCGGTCATCTTCTTCGATTCAATAATCGACTCCAAGTCATCATGTCTCGTTCTAGATAAGTCAAAACGTTCACAGTTGTCAAAGTGGGATCGACACTGACAGAGAGTATGTCTTATGTCGACTCCGGTCTCTTTAACAACCAACGTTTACATTTTCCACATCGGTTGGTTCTTTTACATTTAAAGGTTCGCTTTCATCTCAAAATATCATATTTTGTTTCGAACCCATTTTATATTCAAAAGAATAAAAATTTCATATCAACGTATCGAAGTCATTCCAAACCGATTTATATTCTAACTAGAATATATTCATTTCATTATATTATAATCATATAATGTTTCACCAGATCGATTCATATTCAAGTAGAATATACTTCATATCAAATATTATAATTATCTCAAAATGATTTGAATTCGAAATCCATTCATATTCAATAGAGTATAATCTCCATAACAATCATTCATATCATTTATGGAATCCATTTTTATTCGAATAAATACCAATTACATTTCCATATAAAATTGGTTAAAGTCAATTTATATTGAATACTCTATCTCGACTCCATCTCGAACTAGGGTTTAAATCCAGCATTTCCATTCAGAAGAAATTACACTTTATAAAATATAATTATGAAAAGTAGAAGCTTCTAAAACCTTTATATAAAATAGTATATGTATAGAATATAATCGTTAAATTAGGATAAATAAGTTTAAAACCACTATATATATAAATTTAAAATTTTAATAAATAGTTTAGGTAAACAATATAAGGAAAATTTTGTTATAACAAAATTAGTTACACATAAAAGTTTAAGAAATAAATTTTGAAGAAAGGATAGTTATTGAAATCAAACAGTGTAAATATATATATTAAAATTCTTTAACTAAAAATCGATTCTTTCTTCCGAACTTCAATACTTGAATCTAACTCCAGTCTCAATGGAGTTGTCTAGATCAAAGGACTTGTTTCAACAATCCCATTTCAACCCATATTCAAATTCAAGGAATTTAAAACCATAATTATATTAAGGCTAAAACAACTCTAAGTATCCACGATTTTCCTTTCTATTTCAATATTAAATTCAATAAGAATTTATTAAACTCGAGGCTACCCAATCCTTGAAAATTCCAAATCATATTAATTTTGAATCTTTGACCTTCAAATTCACTTTGGGAAAATACTTAAATCATTTCAAATAATCTTTAAGATTCAGATTTTCAAAGGAAGAATAAAGCTTATCTAAATCGACACATTTCCTTTAAATGAAATTTCCATCAAAATAAAAATTTCAAATATTAAAAATCATTTAACCAACCGATGTCCATATATAATTTGCTACCCTATGGCCAAGTGATTAAATTTAAATTTCTCGGTATTCAGGGATGGATCTATCATTTCAATCCAAATCAGGGTCACAGAGATTTATCATTTCACTCTGCATTCTTAATTCATTTCAAATCGATAAATCCCGGGTTTATTCGATGCCCATAACATCAAGGTTAAATGGGATTAATCGTCATGATGAACATACAACATACATATACTGAATAAAGGAACATTTCAGTACTAATATCAATTCATCGATCAAATCAAACCAAAGCATTCATCACAACCATTCAATTCAAATGGTAAATAGCAAACCATTTCACTGATTTACAAGGGTCGAGTTTCTAACTAAATTTAATTAAATAGAATAACTAGTTATCAACTTGATTTTCTCAGATTCACATTTGCATGTCCGTTTAAACAACACATCAAAAATCAATCACAACCATGCAGCCAAACTTATTTCATAATTTAATTTAATAAATATGGGAATAATTCAGTATTTCGTGAGCGAAGAATCACTCACCTTTGGGTCCTTAGTGGATCGGACATCCAAAAGAAGCCCAAAATTTCACAGTCTCTAAACACAGCCAGATTAGTGCCAAAACGTCCGCAATTCCGCCACGATCCCAATGCAACAAACCGCGTCCAAATCCGAGTTAAAACGAGAAAGTTATCACTGTTTTTCTAATTGAAATATAAATATATAAATTAATTAAAACAATTTGGCTCACCCTATCCCTTACCGACATGTCAGCACCCGAAGTGGTCTTCCCGCTCCGTCGTTCTTCAACTGTAGGTACACACGAAACCCATTCCAGGCGCCTACTTTGACAGCAAATCTTTCCGTCCACCGTCCGTTTGAAGATCTCCGACCACTCGCAAAAGAACCAGCTCCCTCAGCCGCATCCACAGACACCGGCATCACCACCTCCGGTGGTGCCCTTCGCCGTCGCCGAAGCATTGAACGGAAACCCCTCCGAACCCTAAAACGAAAATTCCCAGAGCTCTACTTCACGATAGCACCTCCAACCACCCTCGTTCAACTCGTATTGACGATCTCCCCAATACGCATAAGCCCGATTTTCCAATTAACCTCTAAATCGAAATACCCTAATTTCAACCCTAAGGTTTCGATTCCAGCAAACTTTGACCAAGGATTTTGGTTAATACAGTCACTGCATGTCAAAACAAATTGCACCAGAAGCTTCGCACCGTCGAGAGCTTCGAATTGACATATAATACTCTAGGGTTTGAAGAAATTTGAATTTCAAGCTTGTATTTTTATTTTCAACTAGGTTTAGAAATTTGTTTCCAGCCATTAGAGAAGGGTCGGTGGAGGAAATATACGTATGTTGAAAAATGGCTGAGGTGTGGTAAGTGGGGTTTATTTTTATATATAATTATAAGGCCCAAATATGAGAAATACCCAATTATCCATTTACACTGCTCTCGTTCACATTTTCTCTCGTACGATCAAACGGTAAGTCGGATTGTAACGCAAATTGAAATCCTATAATAATTCACCGTTCCGGTTCTGATGGTGCCAGTTTTGTCGAATTCTGAGACCGTCGCCAAAACAGTTAAATTTCACTGTTGATTAATTAATAAAATATTCAATTATTCATATAACTGTTTTAATTCAATTTGAATATTCATTAAATTCCATTTAAATCAAATTATAACATAAATAAATTTATAAATCAAATTTCACATATTTTAAGTTCCCAAATTTTATTATTTATCAAATTTAAATTTGTATTTCAATTATACACTAAACAATTTAACTTCAGTTATATCGTAGATACTATATTTGAATTTTCAATTCTTTATCACTATAACCAAATGAAATTTCACTTATCCTAAGTCATTAAAATTAAATTTTAATAGACTTTATAAATGGGTTTTCAGGTATTTTAATTTCCCTTTTTATCTTAAACAACTTAAGTCTAATTAGTCATTAAAATATTAAATTTTCAAATTACAACCATCCTAAGTACAAACTAAATTAAAAATCTATTTGCACTCAATTCAACCAATCGTCAACATTAGAATTAACAAAATTTGATTTTCCTAAATATATTCCAATTTATTTATTTTAAATTGAAATTTAAATATACTGAAAATTATGGGACGTTACATAATTTCAATCGTAAGTATCAATCATAGATGGCATAAGTGCCTCGTACCACTATGTCGCCATACTAGGCTCTACAATCAAAACCGCAAAGTCACGTATTGGAAGTTGGATTTCCATCTGTGAACCGAGGCAAAAGATAGTCCTCACCGATTTGAGACGCTTTAGCCCGCCCCTTAGGGCCCAGACTCAGGTGGGCCCTTGGATCGTCAGGACCGGTCCACCGATGTGGGCTAAAATGCCTGAACACTGCGTTTCCTCACCCTTTGGGGTGTCAATGAGCCAAATGACTCCATCGGCTCCACATAGTCACTGATATATCCGAGGTGCCTCGCAATCCAACAATCACAAAGGTGAAAATAATACAAATGTCAGTGCTGGTAGGTCACTGACACCACCCTAGCTAGAAGGAAACGCATGTCCTCTGTGACGATAAGGAATTTCGCTCGATCCGAATCGATCGCTAAACCGACCACGACCGTTTGAAACCCCTGATTGTTTTGAGAACACGACAAATTGGAACACAAACAGAAGAATGTTTCATTGTATATTACAACAATTCCATCAGAATACAAGAATATACAGAGTATGAATAAATATTACACAAAAAATATCAGAGATTTAAATTACATTTAAATGCATCGCAGCAGAAAATAATACAAAACACAACTAAAAGGAATATACGGATACAGAGCTTTCCGAATATCATTCCAGTTGTAAACCAGGTTCCTGTGAATATAAATTTGCAAAACCAAAACTACTAGCTGCCCGTGTCAAAATAAGGGCACCCAGAGTTTAGGTTAAAAGAATAAACTCCAGGTCAGTCATGTGACTGGTGTGAGAACTAAAACAGTTAATAATCTTTATTTTAAAGTTAGGTAAATCAAGATACCACGCCGTATAACATGGAACGGGTTTCCTCCCAAGAATACCAGTGCATAAAACAATAGTGCAATGCTAAATAAAGGACAATGAAGCTATTATAAGACCCAGGTCCCATCACACAATGCAACACAAGCCGAAGGATAGGGTTTTACCTTATAATAGCCAAAGAATGCTTGATACGCTAAATTTCATCTTTTATTATTACTATAAGTGTATAGTGTCAAAACAATTTCAATCATAAGTATCAATCATAGACGGCATAAGTGCCCCATACCACTATGTCGCCATATATGAACCGAGGCAAAAGATAGTCCTCACCGAATTCGAGACAATCTAGTCCATGTCTCAATCTACACCTGCAACTGCACCTAGGAGCCACAGGGACGGTCCACACGTAGCGGATTAAAATGAAACCCTGAACAACACGTCTCCCCGCACTATGGGGCGTAAATGTGCCAAATGACTCCATATCTGAGGCGCCTCGCATTCCAACAACCACACAGGTGAAAAATATATAAATGTCAGGGCTGGTAGGTCACTGGCACCACATCTAACTAGAAAGAGACGCATGTTCTCCCTGGATCCTCTCCTGTTTCTGGTTCATACCGGGGTGTGAGGCTCGCGAATTAACGCCATACACAAAGCTATGCCACACAGGCCGTGCTTTGATCATCAACCACAAGACTTTGCTTTTCAACAAAAGCCTTGATCATTTGCCACTTAGGCATGCCACATAGGCAATTCACTCCATGCGATTGATATCCATCAATATATAACCTCTGAGCTCGTACGTCTCAGAGAAGGGCATTAAGCAAGAGAATAAATTCCCCGCCGCCAAACAGATATATATTTAATAGAAATCAATCACACAGAATAAAATCCAATGTCAGACACACAGTCCATTTACAAGTTCATTCTGGGTCTGCACGAAACCGTAGGCACCTTGTACCTCGCATATCCATCGATCTCCAAGTACGTCTGGACAATTACCAACTGATTCCCTCCTCTTGGGTGTATAGCCCAATCAAGATCATCAGTGATTATCCAAACGATGTGAAGACCTCAGTTCTTCGACCACTGTCTTCATCCTCGACACATCGTCGAATCAGTTATTCAGAATGGGATAAACCCGGTTTTTCTGAATAACTCGCGTATATAATAAACAACTGTTACACAAACACAACATATGCCTCATTCCAATTAACAATACTCTTTTATTCAAATATTCTTATACTTTGGGAAAGGTTCCCATCAATTTTATCAAAGATAAATTCTTTCAATTTATTCTTTAATCTTCCTTTGAATATCAATTCAAACCAAATTATGGTTTATCCAAACTAGTCGGGATTAACGAACCTTACTGAAGTAATCATTTGTTTTAAATTTCCCCATCCCAACCTATTCATCCCATAAAGTAAAACTGGTAATACTTCATATCACAGTGTTATCGGTAAATTCAATTACCATTTCATGTTCAAATCTAATTAAAGATTTTACTATCGCCTGGAGCAAAATTGGTGATACTCCATCCTCGATCATTTCAATCTAATTAAAGATTCATTAAAACTCCACTTGGTTTTAATCTTCCCAAAAATCACTATCAATGACTAATTAACTTGGGAAATCATATCATGTCTTTAACTGGGTTAAAGAACCAATGTCATTTAAAATAGGGTTCACGATAAACCCAAAATCACATTCTATTCCATCAGCCTTTAACCGTAAATTAGCAAGTGAACAATTCCCTAAGTAATAACCCCGAAGGCCGAAACCAACATCAGATCAATACCCAAGAAACCATTCAACTTAACTAATCTCCAGTTAGTTTCTGATTTTCTTAACTCCGTTGGGTCTAAGAACAGTATTATTACATATACCATTCACGATAACCCAATTCCCATTTGATATTAAATACAAGGCTCTGAATAGAGTATCGGCTTATATTCAATATCAAATTCTACGACCAACAAATATCGTATTGGAAATAACGATATAAATATATCTTTCAAATTTCCATAACAATGTCTACATAATCACGAAATCCAACATCGAAATTTTCCAAAGACAGTTTCGATTCAAATTCATTTCCACTTTATATATTGGAAATTCTGGTTATTTTCAAAACCATTTCAAATCCACTTTATTTATTTTAAAAATAAATAGGATTACAATTCTAGTTCAAAACTAGTTCATTTCGATAAAAATCTATTTTTATCTTTTCAAATATGGAGTTTTTCATTCCAATTCTTTCCAAATCATTTCTTATGATTTTGCACAAATTATTACTATTTTTAATAATTTTATCAAGGCCTGTACAGTCGATTTCCATCAACGGCCATCAAACTGCACTGACAGCGACCTTTTACAATTTGATTTGGACATAGTTCCAAATCCAGCCATTAGATTTCAAATCACTAATATTTGTTAGAAAGCTTTTTTCGATACGAACCCAACGGTGAGAATCCGACGGTCGGATCTCCCGTAACATCCATTCGAAGTCAATGGTCGAAATTCGCGAACTGCCACAGCGCGGCGCGTTCTATTCAGGCCATTATAATATATATATATATATATATATATATATATTTCATCAATTTCCTCTCAAAACAGTATTTTATAAATCATTTTAAATTCGTTTTCAAAATGATTTCAACTTTGTATTAAATTTCTAATCAAAACCGAATATTCCATATCGTCGATATATAAATGATAATATTTTCAAAACGTTATATTTTAAAATCACTTCCATTTCTGTATTCATTATAAAAACGAATATAATCGATATAAATATCGTTCGCGTCAAAATGGCGCATATCTAACCAACACGACTTTATATATTTCAATAGCATTGTTAATCTATTCAACAAATGAATATTTTCTTCAACACATGAATTTTCTTTTATTTAATACATGAATTTTCTTCTATTCAACACATGAATAAATATTTTATTCAACACATGAATTTTCTTTTATTCAACACGTGAATTTTCATCCTATTCAACACATGAATTCTCATTTATTCAACACATGAATATACTTTTTATTCAGCATATGAATATATATATTTATTCAACACATGAATATATATTTTATTCAACACATGAATATATATTTTATTTAACACATGAATATAATTTTATTTTCTAAACTGGAATGAGACCCACTCAATTACGATATAATGTTATTTATATGGATTCTATACAACACATGTATATAATAGCAATGATAAATAATAAACCATCATCAAAAGTGCGCCACACAACTGCATAAGCATTAAATATAAATAATTAACGCTTACACAGTCTATCAACCAATCGGTCGACATACTACTAAACAATTGGGATTAGTGTACGTCAATATCATCCCAACACCCGTGTGGGGTTTCAATCAATCAAACACATATTTTATTTGTGCAGTTGGGCAATGTCTAAAATTTATCGTCCCAATGTATGTCAGTCAAATAGGTGTACATAAACAAATTGTTCTGATTTGTAAATGAATATCTATTTTACTCACATCAACGTTAAAAATTATATTTTTAACTATAAAATATTTTATTTCATTCGACATCTCACAATCTACTTTCACAACACATCAATTAAACAAACAAGTCATCCAAGGTCTGTGGAGAACGGGTGTCGGTTGCTACTAAGCACCGTCTGCATCCTAGTATATATTTCAACTAGAAAACAAAATAAAAGTGAGGAGTTCTCACCTTTGGGTTCCACTCCGCCAGTTTTACTTCTGAACCGTTTGGATTTGTTTGAAATTCCAATGCAGTCCTTACCACGCTGTTCATAATAAAAATTGTATTTTTATTGCTTCATTCCAATAAATAAAAATCACATTTTTATTTCTACTTCATATATTTTTACGACGCTTCTTTCTATATAAAAATTATATTTTTATATTCCTACTTCTAATATAAAGATCGTATTTTTATTTCGCCACAACATATATAAAAAAATCGTATTTTTATATTCTCTATATTATAAAAATCATATTTTTATAATCTCTACTATATAAAAATCATATTTTTATTATCTCTATAATATAAAAATCATATTTTTATTATCTCTATAATATAAAAATCATATTTTTATTATCTTTATAATATAAAAATCATATTTTTATTATCTCTATAATATAAAAATCATATTTTTATTATCTCTACAATATAAAAATCATATTTTTATAGCTCAACACTTCTTATTTACTAAAAATCTAAACTTTTTATATAAGCTAAAAAGCGAATTTAAACAAAGTATTTAAATAATAAAAAAATTGAATTTAATCAATGTCTTTAAATTAAAATCTGAATTTAAAATAAATAAAGAGGGGGTAGCTCACCTTTGTTCATCGTACGGAGGAGGAGAGGGCGGAATCGGAGAGAGGGGGTGGTCTCGCCGGAACAGGGGGTGGCGTGGCGTCAGTGGCGAAGGCGCAGTCGAGCGGTGGCGCTCAGGTGACAGGGAGGGTGGTTGGGGCTGAATGGAGGCAGGCCAATGGTTTCAGGGGCTTGGGGGCATCGGGTTTTGCGTCAGCGAGGGAGGAGGGAGAAGCTAGGGAGGCGGCGACGATTGGAAGAGGGCGGCGGCGAATGGATGGGGGCGAGGCGAGGTTAATGCGGCGCGACGTGGGGTTGAAAGAGATCCATCGGGGGGGTTCTTTGTTTTTTTTATTTAATCGATTTTGAGTTGTACAGAATAGGAGAGAGAGGTATTATATAATAAGATATATTTAATTAATTCTAAAAGGTAACTTTTAAATTCGATCTCCAATCGAGGCCCAACGACTGTCGTCCCTATCTAATTACCCCCATTCCGAACACAATAGGATATGTCCCGTAACTCGATTCGGCTGTTACGATCAGTTTTCATTTAAATTGAAATATAAATCTATATATTCAATATTAAAAGTACATTTCAATTTACTGGGGTCACATATTGATTCGGAAAATTCCAGAAAAATTATTTCTAGCATCGTATTGATGATACGGTTCTAACAAAACTAATTTCGTCAAATTCTTAGACCGTTTTGAAAAATGGCCATTTTCTGGTCGATCGAATTTGACTGAAACTATTAAAACACATTTAAGTGTGCCATGCTCACATATCGACTTCAAAAATTATGAATTTTGAAACATAGCAATAATTTGACGTCCCGGATCCAATAAAAGTGGTTTTGTCAAAAAAAGAGATCGTTTGCAAAATTTCCTTCTTTAAGGGCTATATTTTCCATAGCGACTATTTTAAATTTTCAACTGGGCGTATCTTTTGATTCCCACTATGAAATTTTGATTTTCCGGATTCGTTGGAAAGATATTTTCAATTGGATTCTAACGTTTTTGGTTTCACTAAAATCCGGTTTATTTTGAATCCTGTACATTCAGTTGAAATTTGAAATCGAATTTTTGAACTACCGTGCCATTTTCAATTCCTTTTATAAATAGAAATAAATATTTATATTCTAACTACGATCTATATAAATATATACGTTCTAATTCTATTCAAAATAAATTTCTCGTCGTTATTATTTAATATAATTCATTTTAAATATTAAAAATTCACTAAAATTGCCTAAATAAATTTTTTAATTTGGCTCGGATTCCCGGGTTATTACAATCTCCACCACTTAAAACTTTTCGTCCCCGAAAAGCAACGAAGCTGAAAGTTGTTTCACAAATCAACTCAGCTTTCATTATTTTCATTATGGCCTAAGTTCTTCAACTTTTCAGTTTCTAAGAACTTTTCCAATTTTTCAAAAATTTGGCTAACACCCTAAATTTTCGAAAAATTTCGCCATAACCTCCTCTGCACCGGGAGCTTCGGGATATTTCAAATAGCCTCCTATGGCCCTCACCAATCCAAAAAGAAAAAGAAATAGCCAAGCGGCTAGCCAATCGGCTCATAAAATCATCCAAACCCAATAAATTCGTAAACATGTACCAATTTGTTTGGTAAACAATTTTATTCTTCTGCTCTAACCTCCTTGCTATGACTTGTTCAATGTAAGTACATGTACATGCATGCATATGCGATAAATTTTCAATACAATCCACTATTTGGTTCAATTTGGCAAGAGGTTCAACATTTAATTAATCAAACAATAATCAAACATCACAACCGCAATCAATTAGTTGATTATCTTTTCAATCACATAACTTTAATACATATCCAAAAAATCAGATTTTTGATGCCAAATCACAACTATAAGCCCTATCTAGCTTTGGTTCTCACACCAGTTAATTGGAATCATATAGAAATACCACTTTCGAAACACGAAAATAAATTCTAATGATGACGCGTCAATCATCAGAATCATGTCAGAGCGACTAGAGTGTGATTCTATATCTATCCAGTATATTAAAACTTAGAATACACGTGGATCAGAGGTATATACAAAATCTTTATATACTTGATTATCCAAATCAATACGACTAAATATGCAAATACGTATAATTAATTTAAATTTTCAAAACAAACTTCATTTTCATTTTTAAAAATATACTCTTCACACTCGTTCTAGGATACTATTGATCCCATCTCTAATGAGTCATTCCCATTGGATATTACTAATCCAATCTCTGATGAATTCTTTCGTATGGTTCTAATGTGTCTTGTTCTCCGAGCTCTATAAACCAAAGCTCTGATACCAAATGTGATGATAAAGAATTTCGCTCGATCCGAATCGATCGCTAAACCGACCAAGACCGTTCGAAACCCCTCATCGTTTTGAGAACACAACAAATTGGATCACAAACAGAAGAACATTTCATTGTATATTACAACAATTCCATCAGAATACAAGAATATACAGAGTACAAACAAATATTACACAGAAAATATTAGAGATTTAAATTACATTTAAATACATCGCAGCGGAAAATAATACAAAACACAACTGAATGGAATATACGGATACAGAGCTTTCCGAATATCATTCCAGCTGTAAACCAGGTTCCTATGAATATAAATCTGCAAAACCAAAACTACTAGCTGCCCGTGTCAAAATAAGGGCACCCGGAGTTTAGGTTAAAACAATAAACTCCAGGTTAGTCATGTGACTAGTGTGAGAACTAAAACAGTTATTAATCTTTATTTTAAAGTTAGGTAAATCAAGGGACCACGCCGTATAACACGGAATGGGTTTCCTCCCAAGAATACCAGTGCTTAAAACAACAGCGCAATGCTAAATAAAGAACAATGAAGCTATTATAAGACCCAGGTCCCATCACACAATGCAACACAAGCCGGAGGATAGGGTTTTACCTTATAATAGCTAAAAAATGCTTGATACGCTAATTTTCATCTTTTATTATCACCATAAGCGTATAGTGTCAAAACAATTTCAATCATAAGTATCAATCATAGACGGTATAAGTGCCCCATACCACTATGTTGCCATATACAGGTTCTACAATCAAAACCGCAAAATCACATATTGGAAGTTGGATTTCCATCTATGAACCGAGGCAAAAGATAGTCCTCACCGAATTCGAGACAATCTAGTCCATGTCTCAGGCTACAGCCGCAACTGCACCTAGGAGCCACAGGGCTGGTCCACCCGTAGCGGATTAAAATGAAACCCTGAAAAACACGTCTCCCCGCCCTATGGGGCGTAAATGAGCCAAATGACTCCATATCCGAGGCGCCTCGCATTCCAATAACCACATAGGTGAAAAATATATAAATGCCAGGGCTGGTAGGTCACTGACACCACCTCTAACTAGAAAGAGACGCATGTTCTCCCTGGATTCTCTCCTGTTTCTGGTTCATACCGGGGTGTAAGGCGCGCGAATTAACGCCATACACAAAGCTATGCCACAAAGGCCGTGCTTTGATCATCAACCACAAGACTTTGCTTTTCAACAAAAGCCTTGATCATTTGCCACTTAGGCATGCCACACAGGCAATTCACTCCATGCGATTGATATCCATCAATATATAACCTCTGAGCTCGTACATCTCAGAGAAGGGCGTTAAGCGAGAGAATAAATTCTCCGCGGCCAAACAGATATATATTTAATAGAAATCAATCACACAGAATAAAATCAAATGTCAGACACACAGTCCATTTACAAGTTCCTTCTGGGTCTGAACGAAACCGGAGGCACCTTGTACCTCGCATATCCATCGATCTCCAAGTACGTCTGGACGATCACCAACTGATTCCCTCCTCTTGGGTGTATAGCCCAATCAAGATCATCAGTAATTATCCAAACGATGTGAAGACCTCCGGTCTTCGACCACTGTCTTCATCCTCGACACAGCGTCGAATCAATTATTCAGAATGGGATAAACCCGGTCTTTCTGAATAACTCGCGTATATAATAAATAAGTGTTACACAAACACAACATACGCCTCATTCCAATTTAGAATATTCTTTTATTCAAATATTCTTATACTTTGGGAAAGATTCCCATTAATTTTATCAAAGATAAATTCTTTCAATTTATTCTTTAATCTTCCTTTGAATATTAATTCAAACAAAATTATGGTTTACCCAAACTAGTCGGGATTAACGAACCTTACCGAAGTAATCATTTGTTTTAAATTTCTTCATCCCAACCTATTCATCCCATAAAGTAAAACTGGTAATACTTCATATCTAACACCACGGTGTTATCGGTGAATTCAATTACCATTTCACGTTCAAATCTAATTAAAGATTTAACTATCGCCTGGAGCAAAATTGGTGATACTCCATTCTCGATCATTTCAATCTATTTAAAGATTCATTAAAACTCCACTTGGTTTTAATCATCCCAAAAATCACTATGAACGATTATTTAACTTGGGAAATCATATCCTGTCTTTAACTGGGTTAAAGAACCAATGTCATTTAAAACACGGTTCACGATAAACCCAAAATCACATTCTATTCCATCAGCCTTTAATCGTAAATTAGCAATAGAACAATTCCTTAAGTAATAACCCCGAAGGCCAAAACCAACATCAGATCAATACCTAAGAAACCATTCAACTTAACTAATCTCCAGTTAGTTTCTAATTTTCTTAACTCCGTTGGGTCTAAGAATAGTATTATTACAGATACCATTCAGGACAACCCAAATCCCATTTGATATTAAATACAAGACTCTTAATAGAAAATATATCGGCTTATATTCAATATCAAATTCTACGACCAACAAATATCGTATTAGAAATAACGATATAAATATATCTTTCAAATTTCCATAACAATATCTGCATAATCACGAAATCCAACATCGAATTATTCCAAAGACAATTTCGATTAAAATTCACTTCCTCTTTATATATTGGAAATTCTGGTTATTTTCAAAACCATTACAAATCCACTTTATTTATTTTAAAAATAAATAGAATTATAATTCTAGTTCAAAACTAGTTCATTTCGATAAAAATCTATTTTTATCTTTTCAAATATGGAGTTTTTCATCCCAATTCTTTCCAAATCATTTCTTATGATTTTGCACAAATTATTACTATTTTTAATAATTTTATCAAGGCCCGTACAGTCGATTTCCATCAACGACCATCGAACTGCACTTACAATGACCTTTTCCAAATTGATTTGGACATAATTCCAAATCCAACCGCCAGATTTCAAATCTCTAATGCTCATTAGAAAGCTCTTTTCGATACGAACCCAACGGCTCCGGTTTTAGGAGAATCCGACGGTCCGATCTCCCGTAACGTCCATTCAAAGTCAATGGTCGAAATTCGCGAACTACCGCAGCGTGGCGCGTTCTATTCAGGCCATTATATATATATATATATATATATATATACATATCTATATATATATATGTTTCGTCGATTTCCTCTCAAAACGTAGTTTATAAATCGTTTTAAATTCGTTTTCAAAACGATTTCAACTTCGTATTCAATTTCTAATCAAAACTGAATATTCCATATCGTCGATATAGAAATGATAATATTTTCAAAACGTTATATTTCGAAATCACTTCCTTTTCTATATTCATTATAAAAACGAATATAATCGATATAAATATCGTTCGCGTCAAAATGGCGCATATCTAACCAACACGGCTTTATATATTTCAATAACTTCGTTAATCTATTCAACAAATGAATATTTTCTTCAACACATGATTTTTTTTTAACACATGAATTTTCTTCTATTCAACACATGAATATATATTTTATTCAACACATGAATTTTCTTTTATTCAACACATGAATTTTCATCCTATTCAACACATGAATTCTCATTTATTTAACACATGAATATACTTTTTATTCAACACATGAATATATATTTTATTCAACACATGAATATATATTTTATTCAACACATGAATATATATTTTATTTAACACACGAATATATATTTTATTTTCTAAATTGGATTGAGATCCACTCAATTATGATATAATGTTATTTATATGGATTCTATACAACACATGTATATAATAACAGTGATAAATAATCAACCATCATCCAAAGTGCGCCACACAACTGCATATGCATTAAATATAAATAATTAACGCTGACACAGTCTGTCAACCAATCGGTCGATATACTACTAAACAATTGGGATTAGTGTACGTCAATATCATCCCAACACCCGTGTGATGTTTCAATCAATCAAACACATATTTTATTTGTGCAGTTGGGCAACGTGTAAAATTTATAGTCCCAATCTATGTCAGTCAAATAGGTGTACATAAACAAATCGTTTTGATTTGTAAATGAATATCTATTTTATCCACACCAACGTTAAAAATTATATTTTTAAATATAAAATATTTTATTTCATTCCACATCTCACAATCAACTTTCACAACACACCAATTAAACAAACAAGTCATCCATGGTTTGTGGACAATGGGTGTCGGGTACTACTAAGCACCGTCTACATCCTAGTATATATTTCAACTAGAAAACAAAATAAAAGTGAGGAGTTCTCACCTTTGGGTTCCACTCCGCCAGTTTTACTTCTGAACATCTAAACCGTTTGGATTTATTTGAAATTCCAATGCAGTCCTTACCACGCTGTTCATAATAAAAATTATATTTTTATTGCTTCATTCCAATAAATAAAAATCACATTTTTATTTCTACTTCATATATTTTCACCACGCTTCTTTCTATATAAAAATTATATTTTTATATTACTACTTCTTATATAAAGATCGAATTTTTATTTCGCTATAACATATATAAAAAAACGTATTTTTATATTCTCTATCTTATAAAAATCATTTTTTATAATCTCTACAATATAAAAATCATATTTTTATTATCTTTATAATATAAAAATCATATTTTTATTATCTATATTATATAAAAATCATATTTTTACTATCTCTATAATATAAAAATCATATTTTTATACCTCAACACTTCTTATTTATTTACTAAAAATCTAAACTTTTTATATAAACTAAAAAGAGAATTTAAACAAAGTTTTTAAATAAAAAAACTGAATTTAATCAATGTCTTTAAATTAAAATCTGAATTTAAAATAAATAAAGAAGGGGTAGCTCACCTTTATTCATCGTATGGAGGAGGAGAGGGCGGAATAGGAGAGAGGGGGTGGTCTCGTCGGAACCGGGGGGTGGCACGACGTCAGTGGCGGAGGCGCAGTCGAGTAGTGGCGCTCAAGTGATAGGGAGGGTGGCTGGGGCTGAACGGAGGCGGGCTAAGGGTTTCAGGGGCTTGGGGGCATTGGGTTTTGCGTCAGCGAGGGAGGAGGGAGAAGCTAGGGAGGCGGCGACGATTGGAAGGGGGGCGACAACAACTGGATGGGGGCGGCGGCGAGGTTAAGGCGGCGCGACGTGGGACTGAACGAGATCCATCGGGGGGTTTCTTTGTTTTTTTTATTTAATCGATTTTGAGTTGTACAGCATAGGAAAGAGAGGTATTATATAATAATATATATTTAATTATTTAATTAATTCTAAAAAGCAACTTTTAAATTCGATCTCCAATCGAGGCCCAACGACTGTCGCCCCTAGCTAATTACCCCCATTTCGAACACAATGGGATATGTCCCGTAACTTAATTCGGCTGTTACGTTCAGTTTTTATTTAAATTGAAATATAAATCAATATATTCAATATTAAAAGTACAATTCAATTTACTGGGGTCACATATAGATTCAGAAAATTCCAGAAAAATTATTTCTAGCTTCGTATTGACGATACGGTTCCAACAAAACTAATTTCGTCAAATTCTGAGACCGTTTGAAAAATGGCCATTTTCTGGTTGATCGAATTTGACTGAAACTGTTAAAAACACATTTAAGTGTGCCACGCTCACATATCGACTTTTAAAATTATGAATTTTGAAACCTAGCAATAATTTGACGTCCCAGATCCAACAAAAGTGGTTTCGTCGAAAACAGAGATCATTTGCAAAATTTCCTTTTTTAAGGGCTATATTTTCCATAGCGACTATTTTGAATTTTCAACTGGGCGTATCTTTTGTTTCCCACTATGAAATTTTGATTTTCCGGATTCGTTGGAAAAATATTTTCAATTGGATTCTAATGTTTTTGGTTTCACTAAAATCCGGTTTATTTTGAATCCTGTACATTCAGTTGAAATTTGAAATCGAATTTTCGAACTACCGTGTTATTTTCAATTCCTTTTATAAATAGAAAATCCAATGTCAGACACACAGTCCATTTACAAGTTCGTTCTGGGTCTGAACGAAACCGGAGGCACCTTGTACCTCGCATATCCATCGTTCTCCAAGTACATCTGGACGATCACCAACTGATTCCCTCCTCTTGGATGTACAGCCCAATCAAGGTCATCAATAATTATCCAAACGACGTGAAGACCTTCAGTCTTCGACCACCGTCTTCATCCTCGACACATCGTCGAATCAGTTATTCAGAATGGGATAAACCCGGTCTTTCTGAATAACTCGCGTATATAATAAATAAGTGTTACACAAACACAACAAACGTCTCATTCCAATTCAGAATATTCTTTTATTCAAATATTCTTATACTCTGGGAAAGGTTCCCATTAATTTTATCAAAGATAAATTCTTTAAATTTATTCTTTAATCTTCTTTTGAATATCAGTTCAAACCAAATTATGGTTTATCCAAACTAGTCGGGATTAATGAACCTTACCGAAGTAATCATTTGTTTTAATTTCCTAATCCCAACCTATTCATCCTATGAAGTAAAACTGGTAATACTTCATATCTAATACCACGGTGTTATCGGTAAATTCAATTACCATTTCACGTTCAAATCTAATTAAAGATTCAACTAATGCATGGAGCAAAAATGGTGATACTCCATTCTCGATCATTTCAATCTAATTAAAGATTCATTAAAACTCCACTTAGTTTTTATCTTCCCAAAAATCAATATTAATGATTGTTTAACTTGGGAAACCATATCCTGTCTTTAACTGGGTTAAAGAACCAATGTCATTTAAAACACGGTTCACGATAAACCCAAAATCACATTCCATTCTATCAGCCTTTAACTGTAAATTAGCAAGTGAACAATTCTCTAAGTATTAACCCCGAAGGCCGAAACCAAATCAGATCAATACCCAGGAAACCATTCAACTTAACTAATCATCAGTTAGTTTCTGATTTTCTTAACTCCGTTGGGTCTAAGAAAAGTATTATTAAAGATACTATTCACGAGAACCCAAAACCCATTTGATATTAAATACAAGGCTCTGAATAGAAAATATATCGGCTTATATTCAATATCAAATTCTACAACCAACAAATATCGTATTGGAAATAACGATATCAATATATCTTTCAAATTTCCATAACAATATCTGTATAATCATGAAATCCAACATCGAAATATTCCAAAGACAATTTCGATTCAAATCCATTCCAATTCAATTATTGGAAATTCTGGTTACTTTTAAAACCCTTTCAAATTCAATTTATTTATTTCAAAAATAAATGGATTATAATTCTAGTTCAAAACTAGTTCATTTCGATAAAAATCTATTTTTATCTTTTTAAATATGGAATTTTTCATCCCAATTCTTCCCAAACCATTTCTTATGATTTTACACTAATTATTGATACTTTTAATAATTGTATCAAGGCTCGTACAGTCGATTTCCATCAACGGCCATCGAACTGCACTTCCAACGACCTTTTCCAAATTTGATTTGGACATAATTCCAAATCCAACCATTGGATTTCAAATCTCTAAGATTCGTTAGAAATCTCTTTTCGATACGAACCCAACGGTTCCGGTTTTAGGAGAATCAGACGGTCGGATCTCCCGTAATGTTCATTCGAAGTCAATGGTCGAAATTCGCGAACTACCGCCGCGCGGTGCGTTCTATTCAGGCCATTGTATTATGTTTATAATATATATAACATATATTTCATCGATTTCCTTTCAAACATATTTTATAAATCGTTTTAAATTCGTTTTCAAAATGATTTCAACTTCCTATTCAATTTCTAATCAAAATTGAATATTCCATATCATCGATATATAAAGATAATATTTTAGAAATATTATATTTTGAAATCAATTCCTTTTCGATACTCATTATAAAAATGAATAAAACCGATATAGATATCGTTCACGTCAAAATGGAGCATATCTAATCATCACGGCTTTATATTTTTCAATAACTTCATTATTCTATTCAACAAATGAATATTTTCTTCAACACATGAATTTATATTTTTATTCAACACATGAATATTTATTCTATTCAACACATGAATTTATATTTTTATTCAACACATGAATTTATATTTTCAACACATGAATATTTATTCTGTTCAACACATGAATTTTTATTCTATTCAAACATGATTTTTTATTCAATTCAACACCTGAATTTTTATTCTATTCAACACATGAATTTTTATTCTATTCAACACATGAATTTTCTTTTATAATATTCCTTATTTTCCAAATTGGAATGAGACTCACTCAATTACCATATAATGTTATTTATATTGGTTCTATACAGCACAAGTATATAATAACAATGATAAATAATCAACCATCATCCAAAGTGCACCACACGACTGCATAAGCATTAAACATAAATAATTAACGCTTACACAGTCTGTCAACCAATCGGTCGACATACTACTAAACAATTAGGATTAGTGTACGTCAATATCATCCCAACACCCGTGTGGGGTTTCAATCAATCAAACATTGTGCAGTTGGGCGATGTGTAAAATTTATCGCCCCAATCGATGTCAGTCAAATAGGTGTACATAAACAAATCGTTCTAATTTGTAAATGAATATCTATATATTTCACATCAACGTTAAAAATTATATTTTTAACTATAAAATATTTTATTCATTCCACTTCACACAATCAATCACAACACATCAATCAAATAAACAAGTCATCCATGGTCTGTGGACGACGGGTGTCGGGTGCTGCTAAGCACCGTCTGCATCATAGTATATATTTCAACTAGAAAATAAAAATAAAAGTAAGGAGTTCTCACATTGGGATCCACTCCGTCAGTTTTTATCTGAATTTTCGAACTGTCCGGATTTGAAATTTCCTGAAATTCTGATTTGCTTCAAATCAGACAAGGTCAGTTTTGTTGTGAAGCCCTCGTTGAGACGATTCCAATGGATCAGAATTTATCGAAATCCGACCTCATACGAAGAAGTTATAAATGTTTATATGTTAATTACATTTTGAAATAATTAAAATAAAATCAATTAAATTAAACCCCCCCCCCCCAATAACCTTCTTCTTCCCCTTTCATTTACTGGCCACGGTTTCCACTTCAGGGTTCAAAACTAAGGGTTCAGAATTGCTCCGCCAAGACTGGCTTTGCCGACGATCGGGGACCGCCACATGGAGCGGCTTGGAGGGCACCACCATCGGCCAGGAGGAGGGCGAACTCGGTGGGCCCCTCTCTCCTCTAATTGCATGTAATGACCCGCATTGGCAGAGGTATTATAATTAATTTATTTAATTATATAAATAGTGATATAGTGAATTAAATGGTCGTAGAATTAAAAAATGGTGAATATTTAATTAAAATAATAAATTAAATAATATATTTAATTCTGAAATAGTCGAAAATAGTGAATTGACAATATAATGTGAACTGGACAATTCAAAGTATATAATTCAGTTTAGAGTTGAATTATAATAATGAATATATTATATAAATGACAGTTGAACGTATAAATTATGATATAATTATAATCGAGCCCGTAATGGCGCGACAGTTCGCTATTTGGCGATTCGAACTTCAATTGAATGTACAGGATTCGTTTTAAGCCGGATTTCTGTGAAATAAGAAACGTGTGGAGCTGGTGGAGTATATCTTTCTAGTGGAAGCGAGAAATCGGGATTTCATCGTGTAGATTTTGATGTATGTCCAAATCAAATTTTAGAAAAGTCGCTGTGGAATTCCTTTATAATTTATAAAGGAATTATTTATATTTTTAAAAGGAATTTCCATATAAATCGAATATCGGGTTGACCCAGAAGTGAATATCGATTTAGAAAAATATAGAGGAATATTCTAGAGCTGTATGGTATTCCACTGTAAATATATACAATAATATAAATTTATTAATATTTAATTTAATTATATTTAAATATATTTATATATTTAAATGGGTTATATAGGACTTTAAAAATAGCCACTTTTGCAAACGAAGTCGGAATTCGACGAAACTAATTTTGTAGGATCTGCAATGTCAAATAGTTGTTAGATTTCCAGTTTCGTGATTTTTAGAGTCATTGTGTGGTCGTACAGATTTTTAGAGTGAGAAACAGTTAGTATTTTGACGGTTAAAAATACGCTGTGTGAGCAAACGAAGTCGGAATTCAACGAAACCAGTTTCATTGGGACCGTAATGTCGAATTGTAGCGGCATGTCCAGTTTTGTGATTTTTGGGTATCGTGTGTGATCACATGAATTTTTTGAAGTCAAAAACGAGTTAACGATGGAGAATGTACCGGGAATATTCCTTCTACGAAAATATCTAGATATTTGTTTTGCCTATAAATATAACATTTAAATCCTAACTTAACCTAATTCATTCTCTGATTTGCGCCGTCGGTTTGTTCTTCTTACAGAAGAAAAATGGCAAGCAAATAAATCAAAGACAAATCCAAATAAAATTGTATAAAATTCCTAAAATGATTATAAGTATATGTTTTAGATCCTCGTCATTTACTCCGTCTGCTGATAGGGATTTCGTTCAGTTCGACCCCTGTTTGGTCGAGGTCGCGGTTGTACAGTAGAAGTAGGGTTGGCGATTTACAGGAATTCAAGTATGGATTCGAATTTTGAGTATGATATTTGAGGTGGTGGTTCGGTTTAACATTGTTTGGGAGAGTTTGGTGGATTTCGAACCCAAAAGTGCTCGGTGCTTGCATAGTTCTGACGCGGAGGAAGCTGAGGATGCGGTCCCTAAATGATGATCGAGTGGCGCTTGTTTGGTGTGGGGATGGAGAGGAGTTGACGGGAAGTTAAACGGTGATGTCGGTTTTTGGAATTTTTGAAGTAATGGAGTGGCGGTGGGAGGATGAAATCGATGGAATGGTGGGTAGGTAGCTGTCATGTTTAGCAGATTTGGGGAAGAAAGGGTCGTGGGCTTTTAAAAGGGGATGGGCCGAGGTAGTGAAGATAAGGCCCATTTGAAATTTAACCCCAAGTTTTTGTTTTTATTTTTATTTTTAATGTATTAATTTGTTTACGCGATATCTAGCTCAAACGGAATCGAAATCGAGAACCGTCAGTTGCATTGGGATCGTATGGACGGACACTACACGATGGAACTGACTGGGAGTGGATCGGATTCCGTTACAATTTATTGCAAAATAAATTGTCCATCTAAATCAAATCGAGCGATGGTTATCGTTATCAACGATGATCGTCCAATGTGAGTAAATCTCACTAACTCTGAACAGTTTATAATTTCATGTTGTATTTTTAGAACTATTAGAAATTGTCTGATTGACTGTGAATTGACTGTTTAATTGAACTGCTAGTCAATTAGTTGAATTTCTATATTGATTTTGTTTAACAGAATATATCATATGGAACTGAAAGTGATGTTATCTATATTGTTTAACATCTGTGGATGCAGGGAAAACAGGTTGGAGGAATCCGACTGGATTCCTCAACAGTTATTTTATTGTTTTCATATATTGTGGTATATGATGTGATTTATAATCTGTTGTCGATTATGTGTGTTGGGACGATATTGATCATCGTGATTTGATATGTTGAATACCATAACATACCGAAATGTTCATGGAAGGGGAATTTATCAAAGTGATATTTGAAAATAAAATATTTATAAATGGAATATTTATAAATAAGAAATATTTATAAATTGGAATATTTATAAATAGGAGATATTTAGAAAAAGGGAAAACGTTATAAAAAGGAAACTGTTATAAGAAGGAAATCATTTTTAAAGTGGAGAACCGTTACTAAAAGTAAATCTTTAAAATGAATAAATGTTGTTAAAAAGGAAATCTTTATAAAGCGAATAAAGGAGTTAAATTGAATATGGTATTCGAAAGGAGTTAAATCGAATTAGTTATTCGAAAGGAGTTAAATCGAATATGGTATTCGAAAGGAGTTAAATCGAATATGGTATTCGAAAGTAGTAAATCGAATTAGTTATTCGAAAGGAGTTAAATCGAATATGGTATTCGAAAGGAGTTAAATCGAATATGGTATTTGAAAGTAGTAAATCGAATTAGTTATTCGAAAGGAGTTAAATCGAATATGGTATTCGAAAGTAGTAAATCGAATTAGTTATTCGAAAGGGGTTAGTCGAGTCGAGTCAGTTGAATAGAGTAATCGAATATTTGTTATTCGAATAAGAGTTAACTAGTTAGAGTTAAATCAGTTAGAGTTAACCAGATGGAGTTAATCAATTAGAGTTAACCAGTTAGAGTTAAACCAGTTGGAGTTAATCAATTAGAGTTAAAGCTAATGAGTTGATTGAATATAGTTTATTCAAATAGAATAAAGGAATAAATCGAATATAGTTTATTCGAATGGAATTAAAGGAGTTAATCGAATATATTTATTCGAATAAAGTAAAAGGAGTTAATCGAATATAGTTTATTCGAATAAAGTAAAAGGAGTTAATCAGATATAGTTTATTCGAATAGAGTAAAAGGAGTTAATCGGATATAGTTTATTCGAATAGAGTAAAAGGAGTTAATCGAATATATAGTTTATTCAAATAGAATTAAAAGAGTTATCGAATATAGTTTATTCGATAGGAGTTAAGTGAATAGAGTTAGAGTTAAATCAAAAGAGTTAAGTGAATAGAATAACTTGAATAGAGTTATCGAATATACCTTATTGAAGGAAAGAATTATAGAATAGAAAAGATTTGAAAGAAAGTTACGTAAGGAAGTTTGTTAAAGAATTAAAAGGGTGAACTTTGTTTATTTCAAGGTTAGAAACGTTGTTTAGTTAAGGTCTGAGAGGTACTATTACCCCCAACTTGATTGACTTCATTTTTAACTAAGGAATGGTTAAGGTTCGATAGTAAAGGATGATTAAGTGAATTTAGTAATTAAAGGAAATGGATTGAGTTGGCATAGCGATGTTTTATCTAAACATCTGTCTAAGCCCAATGAAGGAGTTATGGAAATGTTTTCCAAATAAGAACCAGAAATGTTTTCTGATATAGAAAACAAGAAATGGAAATGTTTTCCAATGGTAATAACATATATTTTATAAATTTAGAAAATAAGAAATGTTGAATATATGGAAACAGGAGATGAAAAATGAACTAAGGAGATAAATGTTAAATGATGTTTGATCGATATAATTTCCCTTTGGAAATAATATCGTTGTTTGCACACCTGTTTTTCTTTGATGGTTAAATCACAGACTATCGAAGTTTTGACCATTTTAACGTTGTTAATATGGAGAGACCGGTTGGATTATTATCCAAAGAACCACTCTGTATTTGGCATAAGCATTGCGAATCATATATGCCAAAGGAAATTGAAGACGGAGTTATGCAAGGGCTATCCTGTTTACAGAATAGTGCCTTCGGTTCATCCTGTTCCTGGATGACTTGTATGGACGGATGTCTGACAGAGTATTTCCAGACGATCACGTATATTGATTTCTCCAACCGTACCAAGAGTGGAAGCGGAGAAGGAAACTTCTTTTAGCTAACACATAATGTATGGTTGAGGACGTCAATCAGTGATTTGATGGATTTGACGATGTGGCATTCAAAGTGAATCTGGTGTGATGATAAAGCGTAGCTTCTAGCCTCACATCCGGTAAATGACAGAAATCGGGCAGGCAGCATGGCTAAGTCGGTCGCACCGAAGTAGGGTGTATAATCACCTGATCTAGAGTTTCATTTACTTCTAAAAATCTATTGTTGATGCTGTCCCATTCGGGAAACGGTTGCTGATCCCAACCGTTAGTGATATACATTCGATACACTCAAGCGAAATGAGTGGTCGATCATGTGTGGCCGGGTTGCAAGATGTTCTTGTTGAACCCAGTGTATTCCTCTCTAGAGGTACACTAGCGAAAGGTGGTTCCATACCTTGTCATAGTTGGAAATCCATTACCCAATACGTGCTTGCGGTTTTGATTGTATACTATATATGTAGAACGTGAGATGAAAGCGTTTCTGCTAGATGATTATTATATTGTGTTGATAGACCTTATCATAATATCAAAGGTTTTGATATAAAGATATTTGGATTCTCATAAGGGAAAAACCCGTTCCGTTATACGGCGTGGTCTTATGAGATATCGATTACTTGTTTGAACTGTTTTAAACTGTTTTACTCATACCAGTCCCATGACTAACCCGGAGTTTATTTGTTGTTTCCCTAAACTCTTGGGTGCCTAAATTTGTACGGGCAGTCAAGTAGTCGGGTTTTACAGATATATTGGAAGAGATGGAGCAGGAGGCTTTAGGATCATATAGCTATAGTTATTTCCGCTGTGTTGTAAGTGTTTTACTTTGATAATGATGTATATTCAAATACAAATGTATATTTCAAAGTTATGTTACATATATTATATGTTATCCGTTCCGCTGTGAGATTCATGTTACTCTGATGTTGTGTTCTTCTTCTTCTTCTATTCTAAGTTTCTATCTTATCTTTCCTCACCCTCTAATTTCTTTCATTAATGACTGGTATTTTTCGATGTTTGGTTAGTCATCATTGAGTTATGGCAATAACCAAAGTCGACAAAATCCCGGGTCATTACAGTTGGTATCAGAGCTTAAGTTAAGTGATTTACCTTGGCTCTGTGGCATGACTCAGTAGAGATGGGGTTATTAATACCCTAGATTGAGTTTGAGTGTATATATACGAGTGAACGTATTTGTTATTGATATAAAAAATTGTTTTATATTGTGGAGATTCATTGGTTGAGTTGTTTATGGGTTTTGGTCAATCAGTTTGATCCACTGTATCGGTAGGAGTTACTAAACACTCGAATACGATGGGTCGACACGATATGTTTTGAAAAGAGGGTAAATTAAAATAAGTTTACCCAAGGTATAGCTTGATATAGAGAAGATATATATATCAAAATTTTAATATAATGGATATATTGGTTGTTATTATAATCGAGTAAGATTATAAATTAAATGGTTATGTAAATAACCAATCAGAATTCATTTAAGTGAAATACGTGAAATCAAATGAGTTAAATCTGAAATTTAAACTAGGAATTGAATTAAAATTCTGAAAAAATTTGGATAAGTGTTTGTAAATGGATTTGGATTAAAAATAAGGAAAATTTAAGATCTTGGGAGATTTTAAATTGTTTTACAAGCAGTCTGAATTATATTTTGAAATGAATTTCAAAGTGAAATGTTTAGAAATGATTTTATAGTATTGAACTCACTTCGATCGCTGGAAAATAAATTCTGATGATGACAGCTGCATCACAGTATTCATTTTCGAGTTGTAAGTGACGAATTACTACCAGAGATACTGTTTTGAATTTGTTTTGGTAAAGACAAGTTGTGTTGAATTTCAAAATGGGATTTATAATATAGAATTTGAATAATAGAATTTGAATTTTTAAATAGATTTGAAATATTAACTTGTTTTAAAAGAAATAAAATGAGAAGTTCCTTTATAAATGAAGTTTATAAATAGTTCTTTTATAAACGAAGTTTATAAATGAAATGAAAAGAATTATCATTGGATAATTCAGAAATAAAAATACAAGTGTGAAATTGAAAGGGAAATCTATTTTCCAAAGGTAGAAATATCGATTTCAAAAGGAATTGAAATCGAGACTTGTTTAAAGAATGAATAAAGAAAGTTTGAAAAGGAATTTGAATAAAAGAAGTTCAAACATAGAATTGAAATAAGAAAATTCAAAGGGGATTTGAACATAGAAAATTCAAAGGGGATTTGAATATAGAAATTCAAATGAGATTTGAATAAATAAGATTTAAATAATGGGAAAATGAATATAGAATTCATATAGAGTAATAGTAGAATTGAATATAGAAATTCAAAGGGAGTTTGAATATATGAAATTCAATGGAATTGAAGTAGAATTGAATATAGAAATTCAAAGGGAGTTTGAATATATGAAATTCAATGGAAGTGATATAGAATTTGAATATAGAAATTCAAACGGAATTTGAATATAGAAATTCAAATGGAATTCAAATATAGAATTTGAATATAGAAAGTATAAAGGAACTCAAATACAGGATTTGAATATCGAAAGTGAAATGGAATTTGAATATAGAAATTCAAATGGAATTTGAATATAGAATTCAAATGGAATTTAAACTATAGAATTTGAATAATATAGAATTTGAATAGAATTTGATAATAAAATTTGAATAATAGAAGTGATATAAAATTTGAATAGAAACTGAATAGAATTAATTAAGTCGAAGAGGAATTAGTTAATTGAGTTTTGAATTTGAAGTTGAACTTTGAAAGGTGAATTGGATTTGTAAATGGATATTCGAAATCGAATATAGAACTTAAATTTGAAATTTGGATTCAAATTAGTTAATAAGCAAGTTAAAATATATTTGAACATGTCATGTTCAAATATAAAAGTGAAATAGACTAAAGAGTTAATTAACAAATTAATTAACGAATTGAGTTAAAACGATCAGGTATAGTTAAAATAGATTGGGCAGGTATAAATATACATGAGATAGGAATGGATAAGGTATGAAGGTATATAAATAGAATGTTCGACGAAAAGGTATGTATTTATTTCATATATGAAATTTTATGCGCCGTATCGGCTAGCCGCTTGGTTTTTTTCTTTTTCTTTTGGATTGGTGAGGGCCATAGGAGGCTATTTGAAATATCCCGATGCTCCGGGTACAAAGGAGGTTATGGCGAATTTTTCCGGGAATTTAAGGAGTTAGAATATTTTTAAGATAATTTGGTAGTTAGAAATCAACGTATCGATATATATAGAAGTCGATAAGGAAACGAACTTAGAAATAGAATAGTATAATCAAAAGGAAGTATAAGAATAAAATCTAGTAAGAATAGAAAGAGGAAGCGTATAAGTGTTTTAAAGTAAATAAGTAGTTGTATGGTATTGATTATTTGAGTAAGTAGTCATATCTGTTTTGACGTTATAAATGTTATTCAGTCAAGGTCTGAGAGGTAGTTATACCCCAACTTGATTGATTTCATTATTAACAAATAAATAGTAAGTTTTCAGGGCTCGAAGATCAATGTTGAATAAGAGTTAGTTGAATATAGTATTTGGGTTGTCGTAACGATGTTTTACACAACATCCGTTTTAACCCAAATAAGTGTAAGCTTGGAAATATAATAAAGAATATTTCCTAAGTATAGAAATAAACGAGATCAGAAAAGAGATAAGAAATTGGAATATTTTCCAATTATAAATAGCATATATTTTCTAAAGTTTAGAAATTAAAGGAAGGCGATACTCGGGAATGTTTTCCAAATAACATAAAAGGCCAATATGGTTATTGAAAATATTGGTTAACAAATATTGATAAAGAAATAGAGAAGTGAATTAACTAATGGAATATTAATTAAGGGCTCAGCGACATGTTCAAAAGGAAAATTTTATTTTTTTTGAAAATAGTAAACTGTTTGAAAACTCCCAGGGAAAGACTGTTTGAATTAAAAAAAAAATTAACAGAAATTTGTGAACGCAAATTTGAATTAAAGTAAAGCCAGTAAAGTGGTAACTGAGATTGAATTAGAATGATATCAAGACAAATTGGATTATGAGATTCAAATTTGAAGTGTAATGTGATAATCAAGTTAAGAGTTGGGAATCGAGAAGAAACTCTAGTTGAAAAGATATTTGGCTCTGATATAAGCAAATGGTTGTGTTGGAGATAAAAGCAGATTGGAATTTGATTGGGATGATCCTTGTATCTGCTGAATTGATAACAGGTGGAAAGGATATAATGATATGTCCGACAAAAAGGTACAAGTTATATTTCTATTGGATATGCGATTTATGAGCCGAATTGGCAAGCCGCTTGGCTATTTGATTTTCTTTTGGGTTGGAGATGGCCCAGAGAGGCGAGTTGGAGTTTGACGTATTGACCAGTACAAAGGAGGTGCTGGCGAAATTTTTCGGAAAGTTAAGGCGTTAGGAAATTTTCAGGATTTTTGGAAATTTTCATTGATAAGAATTAATGAATAATTTAATTGAAATTAAATTGGTTGAATCGAAACTGAAGATAAGAAGTGAACAGATAAGTTCTAACCAGTCGATAGGGTCGTTCTCTACCTTTTAGCAATTTCGAGGACGAAATTATTTTAAGTAGGAAAGATTGTAATGACCCGCATTGGCAGAGGTATTATAATTAATTTATTTAATTATATAAATAGTGATATAGTGAATTAAATGGTCATAGAATTAAATAATGGTTAATATTTAATTAAAATAATAAATTAAATAATATATTTAATTCTGAAATAGTCGAAAATAGTGAATTGACAATATAATGTGAACTGGACAATTCAAAGTATATAATTTAGTTTAGAGTTGAATTATAATAACGAATATATTATATAAACGATAGTTGAACATATAAATTATAATATAATTATAATCGTGCCTGTAATGGCGCAGCAGTTCGCTATTTGGCGATTCGAACTTCAACTGAATGTACAGGATTCGTTTTAAGCCGGATTTCTGTGAAACAAGAAACGTGTGGAGCTGGTGGAGTATATCTTTCTAGTGGAAGCGAGAAATCGGGACTTCGTCGTGTAGATTTTGATGTATGTCCAAATAAAATTTTAGAAAAGTCGCTGTGGAATTCCTTTATAATTTATAATGGAATTATTTATATTTTTAAAAGAAATTTCAATATAAATCGAATATCGGGTTGACCCAGAAGTGAATATCGAGTTAGAAAAATATAGAGGAATTTTCTAGAGCTGTATGGTATTCCACTGTGAATATATACGATAATATAAATTTATTAATATTTAATTTAATTATATTTAATTATATTTATATATTTAAATGGGTTATTTAGGACTTTAAAAATAGCCACTTTTGCAAACGAAGTCGGAATTCGACGAAACTAATTTTGTTGGATCCGCAATGTCAAAAAGTTGTTAGATTTCCAGTTTCGTGATTTTTAGAGTCACTGTGTGGTCGTACGAATTTTTAGAGTGAGAAAAAGTCAGTATTTTGATGGTTAAAAATACGCTGTGTGAGCAAACGAAGTCGGAATTCGACGAAACCTGTTTCGTTGGGACCGTAATGTTGAACTGTAGCTGCATGTCCAGTTTCGTGATTTTTGGATATCGTGTGTGATCACCCGAATTTTTAGAAGTCAAAAACGAGTTAACGATGGAGAACATACCAGGAATATTCCTTCTACGAAAATATCTAGATATTTATTTTGCCTATAAATATTACATCTAAATCCTAACTTAACCTAATTCATTCTCTGATTTGCGCCGTCGGTTTGTTCTTCTTACAGAAGAAAAATGGCAAGCAAATAAATCAAAGACAAATCCAAATAAAATTGTATAAAATTCCTAAAATGATTATAAGTATATGTTTGAGATCCTCGTCATTTACTCCATCCGCTGATAGGAATTTCGTTCAGTTCGACCCCTGTTTGGTCGAGGTCGCGGTTGTACAGTAGAAGCAGGGTTGGCGATTTACAGGAATTCAAGTATGGATTCGAATTTTGAGTATGATATATGAGGCGGTGGTTCGATTTAACATTGTTTGGGGGAATTTGATGGATTTCGAACCCAAAAGTGCTCGGTGCTTGCACAGTTCTGACACGGAGGAGGCTGAGGACGCGGTCCCCAAATGATGACCGAGTGGCGCTTGTTTGGTGTGGGGATGGAGAGGAGTTGACGGGAAGTTAAACGGTGTTGTCGGTTTTTGGAATTTGTGAAGTAATGGAGTGGCGGTGGGAGGATGAAATCGATGGAATGGTGGGTAGGCAGCTATCATGTTTAGCAGATTTAGGGAAGAAAGGAAGAAAGGGTCGTGGGCTTTTAAGAGGGGATGGGCCGAGGTAGTGAAGATAAGGCCCATTTGAAATTTAACCCCAAGTTTTTATTTTTTTTATTTTTAATGTATTAATTTGTTTATGCGATATCTAGCTCATACGGAATCGAAATCGAGAACCGTCAGTTGCGTTGGGATCGTATGGATGGACACTACACGATGAAACTGATTGGGAGTGGATCAGATTCCATTACAATTTATTGCAAAATAAATTGTCCATCTGAATCAAATCGAGCGATGGTTATCGTTATCAACGATGATCGTCCAATGTGAGTAAATCTCACTAACTCTGAACAGTTTATAATTTCATGTTGTATTTTTAGAACTGTTAGAAATTGTCTGATTGACTGTGAGTTGACTGTTTGATTGAACTGCTAGTCAGTTAGTTGAATTTCTATATTGATTCTGTTTAACAGAATATATCATATGGAACTGAAAGTGATGTTATCTATATTGTTTAACATCTGTGGATGCAGGGAAAACAGGTTGGAGGAATCCGACTGGATTCCTCAACGGTTATTTTATTGTTTTCATGTGTTGTGGTATATGATGTGATTTATAATCTGTTGTCGATTATGTGTGTTGGGATGATATTGATCATCGTGATTTGATATGTTGAATACCATAACATACCGAAATGTTGGTAGAAGGGGAATTTGTCAAAGTGATATTTGAAAATAAAATATTTATAAATGGAATATTTATAAATAAGAAATATTTATAAATTGGAATATTTATAAATAGGAGATATTAAGAAAAAGGGAAAACATTATAAAAAGGAAACTGTTATAAGAAGGAAATCATTTTTAAAGTTGAGAACTGTTACTAAAAGTAAATCTTTAAAATGAATAAATGTTGTTAAAAAGGAAATCTTTATAAAGCGAATAAAGGAGTTAAATCGAATATGGTATTCGAAAGGAGTTAAATCGAATTAGTTATTCGAAAGGAGTTAAATCGAATATGGTATTCGAAAGGAGTTAAATCGAATATGGTATTCGAAAGTAGTAAATCGAATTAGTTATTCGAAAGGAGTTAAATCGAATATGGTATTCGAAAGTAGTAAATAGAATTAGTTATTCAAAAGGAGTTAAATCGAATATGGTATTCGAAAGTAGTAAATCGAATTAGTTATTCGAAAGGGGTTAGTCGAGTCGAGTCAGTTGAACAGAGTAATCGAATATTTGTTATTCGAATAAGAGTTAACTAGTTAGAGTTAAACCAGTTAGAGTTAACCGGTTAGAGTTAACCAGATGGAGTTAATCAATTAGAGTTAACCAGTTAGAGTTAAACCAGTTGGAGTTAATCGATTAGAGTTAAAGCAAATGAGTTAATTGAATATAGTTTATTCAAATAGAATAAAGGAATGAATCGAATATAGTTTGTTCGAATGGAATTAAAGGAGTTAATCGAATATAGTTTATTCGAATAAAGTAAAAGGAGTTAGTCGAATATAGTTTATTCAAATAAAGTAAAAGGAGTTAATCGGATATAGTTTATTCGAATAGAGTAAAAGGAGTTAATCGGATATAGTTTATTCGAATAGAGTAAAAGCAGTTAATCGAATATATAGTTTATTCAAATAGAATTAAAAGAGTTATCGAATATAGTTTATTCGATAGGAGTTAAGTGAATAGAGTTAGAGTTAAATCAAAAGATCTAAGTGAATAGAATAAATTGAACAGAGTTATTGAATATACCTTATCGAAGGAAAGAATTATTGAATAGAAAAGATTTGAAAGAGAGTTACGTAAGGAAGTTTGTTAAAGAATTAGAAGGGTGAACTTTGTCTATTTCAAGGTTAGAAACGTTGTTCAGTTAAGGTCTGAGAGGTACTATTACCCCAACTTGATTGACTTCATTTTTAACTAAGGAATGGTTAAGGTTCGATAGTAAAGGATGGTTAAGTGAATTTAGTAATTAAAGGAAATGTTTTGAGTTGGCATAGCGATGTTTTATCTAAACATCGGTCTAAGCCCAATGAAGGAGTTATGGAAATGTTTTCCAAATAAGAACCAGAAATGTTTTCTGATATAGAAAACAAGAAATGGAAATGTTTTCCAATGGTAATAACATATATTTTCTAAATTTAGAAAATAAGAAATGTTGAGTATGGGGAAACAGGAGATGAAAAATGAACTAAGGAGATAAATGTTAAATGATGTTTGATCGATATAATTTCCCGTTGGAAATAATATCGTTGTTTGCACACCTATTTTTCTTTGATGGTTAAATCACGGACTATCGAAGTTTTGACCATTTTAACGTTGTTAATATGGAGAAACCGGTTGGATTATTATCCAAAGAACCACTCTGTATTGGCATAAGCGTTGCGAATCATATATGCCAAAGGAAATTGAAGACGGAGTTATGCAAGGGCTATCCTGTTTACAGAATAGTGCCTTCGGTTCATCTTGTTCCTGGATGACTTGTATGGACGGATGTCTGACAGAGTATTTCCAGACGATCACGTATATTGATTTCTCCAACCGTACCAAGAGTGGAAGCGGAGAAGGAATCTTCTTTTAGCTAACACATAATGTATGGTTGAGGACGTCAATCGGTGATTTGATGGATTTGACGATGTGGCATTCAAAGTGAATCTGGTGTGATGATAAAGCGTAGCTTCTAGCCTCACATCCGGTAAATGACAGAAATCGGGCAGGCAGCATGGCTAAGTCGGTCGCACCGAAGTAGGGTGTATAATCACCTGATCTAGAGTTTCATTTGCTTCTAAAAATCTATTGTTGATGCTGTCCCATTCGGGAAACGGTTGCTGATCCCAACCGTTAGTGATATACATTCGATACACTCAAGCGAAATGAGTTGTCGGTCATGTGTGGCCGGGTTGCAAGATGTTCTTGTTGAACCCAGTGTATTTCTCGCGAAAGGTGGTTCCATACCTTGTCATAGTTGGAAATCCATTACCCAATACGTGCTTGCGGTTTTGATTGTATACTATATATGTAGAACGTGAGATGAAAGTGTTTCTGCTAGATGATTATTATATTGTGTTGATTGACATTATCATAATATCAAAGGTTTTGATACAAAGATATTTGGATTCTCATAAGGGAAAAACCCGTTCCGTTATACGGCGTGATCTTATGAGATATCGATTACTTGTTTGAACTGTTTTAAACTGTTTTACTCATACCAGTCCCATGACTGACCCGGAGTTTATTTGTTGTTTCCCTAAACTCTTGGGTGCCTAAATTTGTACGGGTAGTCAAGTAGTTAGGTTTTGCAGATATACTGGAAGAGCTGGAGCAGGAGGCTTCAGGATCATATAGCTATAGTTATTTCCGATGTGTTGTAAGTGTTGTACTTTGATAATGATGTATATTCAAATACAAATGTATATTTCAAAGTTATGTTACATATATTATATGTTATTCGTTCCGCTGTGAGATTCGTGTTACTCTGATGTTGTGTTCTTCTTCTTCTTCTTCTTCTATTCTAAGTTTCTATCTTATCTTTCCTCACCCTCTAATTTCTTTCATTAATGATTGGTATTTTTCGATGTTTGGTTAGTCATCATTGAGTTATGGCGATAACCAGAGTCGACAAAATCCCGGGTCATTACATTGCATGCGATGGCGGCTCTTTTGAGCTGAGAATCCGAAATGCATGCTTAACGAGGAAGGGCCAAACGGGCATGGATGGGTAGATCTCTCCTTCCTCTTCGATTTGCTTCAAGAATTTCTAAATTTCATTGAACAGTTTGAGAGGAATCAGAGGAAGAAGTTTCGAACGATTTCGTTCGTTATTGGGGGGGCGCGGCAAAAAAAATAATGATGGCCCTAGGGTTTCTTATATAGGAAAATTAATATATTTTATATTATTTTTATATTATTTACTTTGAAAACTAGGGTTTTTGCATTCGGATACCAAATCAAACCCAACGAATGTCACCCTTAGCTAAATACCCCCATTCCAAACACAATGGGATATGTTTCGTAGACCAATTCGATCATTTCAGTCAATTTCATCTAAATTAAAATATAGATTAATATATACTGAATTCAAACATACATTTTAATTTACCGGGGCCACATACTGACTTCAAAAATTCTAGAAAAATTATTTCTAGCTTCGAATTGACGGTATGATCCTAACAAAACTAATTTCGTGGAATTCTGATACCGTTTGAAAAATGGCCATTTTTAAGGGCTAAAATTCCATAGTGATTATTCTGAATTTTCGGCTGGACGTATCTTTTTATTCCCGCTATGAAATTTCAATTTTTCGAATTCGTTGGAAAGATATTCTCAAATAGACTCAAATATTTTTGGTTTCACTAAAATCCGGTTTATTTTGAATCCTGTACATTCATTTGAAATTTGAAATCGAATTTTCGAACTACCTTGCCATTTTCAATTCCTTTTATAATTAAAATTAAATATTTATATTCTAACGACGATCTACATAAATATATACGCTCTAATTCTATTCAAAATAAATTTCTCGTCGTTATTATTTAAAATAAATCATTTTAAATATTTAAAATTCACTAAAACTGCCAAAATAAAAATTTTAAATTGGCTCATATTTCCGGGTTATTGCATTCTCCCTCACTTAAAACTTTTCGTCCCCGAAATGGAAGGAAGCTGAAAGTTGTTTAACTAATCAACTCAACTTCCAGTATTTTCATTACGGCTTAAGTTCTTCAACTTTTCAGTTTCTAAGAACTTTTCAAATTTCTCAAAAATTTGGCTAACACCCTAAATTTTCGAAAAATTTCGCTATAACCTCCCCTGCACCGGGAGCTTCGGGATATTTCAAATAGCCTCCCATGGCCCTCACCAATCCAAAAAGAAAAAGAAACAGCCAAGTGGCTAGCCAATCGGCTCATAAAATCATCAAAAACCCAAGAAATACAATAAACATGTACTTATTTGTCGGGCAAACAATTTAATTCCTCTTCTCTAGCCTCCTTGCTATGACATGTTCAATGTAAGTACATGTATATGCATGCATATGCGACTAATTTTCAATACAACTCACTACTTGATACAATTTGCTAAAGGTTCAACATTTAATTAATCAAACAATAACCAACCAATATAATCATCAGTCAATTAGTTAATTAACATTTCAAATTCATAATTTTGATATATAGTCAAAAAATCAGATTTTTGATGCCAACTCACACAACAATATATTCTAACTATATTTAGGTTCTCACACCAGTCTAATGGAAATATATAGAAATCCCACTTTCGCAATCGAATATAAATTTGATGATACTCGTATAATCATCAGAATCACCTCCGGGCGACTAGAGTGTGATTCCATATCTATCCAGTATATTAAAACTTCAAATACACGCGGATTAGACGTATACGCAAAATCTTTATATACTTGATTGTCCAAATCAATACAAATAAATATTCAAATACGAATAATTGAATTTAAATTTTCAAAACAAAATTTGTTTTCGATTTTATTTTCAAAATATCACTCTTCACACTCATTCTAGGATACTACTGATCCCATCTCTAAAGAGTCATTCTCATTGGATATTACTAATCCAATCTCCGATGAATTCTTTTGTTTGGTTCTAACGTGTCTTGTTCTCCGAGCTATGTAAACCAAAGCTCTGATACCACATGTGACAACAAGGAATTTTGCTCGATCTGAATCAATCGCTAAATCGACCAAGACCGTTCGAAACCCCTGATTGTTTTGAGAACGCGATAAATCAGAACACAAACAGAAGAACATTTCATTGTATATTACAACAATTCCATCAGAATACAAGAATATACAGAGTACGAATAAATATTTGACATTAAATATGAGAGATTTACAATACATTTCATAGCAGCAGAAAAATAATACAATACTTAACTGAAAGTAATACACAGATACAGAGCTTTCCGGATATCGTTCTAGCTGTAAACCAAGATCTTGTGAATATAAATCTGCAAAACCAAAACTACTAGCTGCCCGTGCGGAAAATAAGGGCACCCAGAGTTTAGGTTAAAACAATAAACTCCAGGTCAGCCATGTGACTGGTTTGAGAACTAAAACAATTATTAATCTTTATTTTAAAGTTAGGTAAATCAAGGGACCACGCCGTATAACATGGAACGGGTTTCCTCCCAAGTATATAAGTGCATAAAACAACATCGCAATGCTAAATAAAGAACAATGAAGCTATTATAAGACCCAGGTCCCATCACACAATGCAACACAAGCCGGAGGATAGGGTTTTACCTTATAATAGCCAAAAAAATGCTTGATACGCTAATTTTCATCTTTTATTATTACAATAAGTGTATAGTGTCAAAAAAATTTCAATCATAAGTATCAATCATAGACGGGGTAAGTGCCCCATACCACTATGTCGCCATACTAGGCTCTACAATCAAAACCGCATAGTCACGTATTGGAAGTTGGATTTCCATCTGTGAAATGAGGAAAAAGATAGTCCTCACCAATTTGAGATGCTCTAGCCCGCCCCTTAGGACCTAGACTCAGGTGGGCCTTTGGATCGTCAGGGTCGGTCCACTAATGTGGATTAAAATGCCTGAACACTGCGTTTCCCCGCCCTTTGGGGCATCAATGAGCCAAATGACTCCATCGGCTCTACATAGTCACCGATATATCCGAGGCGCCTCACAATCTAACAACCACACAGGTAAAAATATATAAATGTTAGGGCTGGTAGGTCACTGACACCACCCTAGCTAGAAGGAAACGCATGTTCTCCCTGAGGTCTTCTCCCATTTCTGGTTCACAACCGAGGTGTGAGGCTCGCGAATTAACGTTACACAAAGCTATGCCACGCAGTCGGTGCTTTGATCATCAACCACAATACTTTGCTTTTCAACAAAAGCCTTGATCATTTGCCACTTAGGCATGCCACACAGGCAATTCACTCCATGCGATTGATATCCATCAATATATAACCTCTGAGCTTGTACCTCTCAGAGAAGGGCGTTAAGCAAGAGAATAAATTCACTGCTGCCAAACTGATATATATTTAATAGAAATCAATCACACAGAACAAAATCCAATGTCAGACACACAGTCCATTTACAAGTTCGTTCTGGGTTTGAACGAAACCGGAGGCACCTTGTACCTCGCATATCCATCGTTCTCCAAGTACATCTGGACGATCACCAACTGATTCCCTCCTCTTGGATGTACAGCCCAATCAAGGTCATCAGTAATTATCCAAACAACGTGAAGACCTTCAGTCTTCGACCACCGTCTTCATCCTCGACACATCGTCGAATCAGTTATTCAGAATGGGATAAACCCGGTCTTTCTGAATAACTCGCGTATATAATAAATAAGTGTTACACAAACACAACAAACGCCTCATTCCAATTCAGAATATTCTTTTATTCAAATATTCTTATACTCTGGGAAAGGTTCCCATTAATTTTATCAAAGATAAATTCTTTAAATTTATTCTTTAATCTTCTTTTGAATATCAATTCAAACCAAATTATGGTTTATCCAAACTAGTCGGGATTAATGAACCTTACCGAAGTAATCATTTGTTTTAATTTCCTAATCCCAACCTATTCATCCTATGAAGTAAAACTGGTAATACTTCATATCTAACACCACGGTGTTATCGGTAAATTCAATTACCATTTCACATTCAAATCTAATTAAATATTCAACTATTGCATGGTGCAAAACTGGTGATACTCCATTCTCGATCTAATTAAAGATTCATTAAAACTCCACTTGGTTTTAATCTTCCCAAAAATCAATATTAATGATTGTTTAACTTGGGAAACTATATCATGTCTTTAATTGGGTTGAAGAACCAATGTCATTTAAAACATGGTTCACGATAAACGCAAAATCACATTTCATTCCATCAGCCTTTAACCGTAAATTAGCAAGTGAACAATTCTCTAAGTATTAACCCTGAAGGCCGAAACCAACATCAGATCAATACCTAGGAAACCATTCAACTTAACTAATCTTCAGTTAGTTTCTGATTTTCTTAACTCCGTTGGGGTCTAAGAACAGTATTATTAAAGATACCATTCACGACAACCCAAAACCCATTTGATATTAAATACAAGGCTCTGAATAGAAAATATATCGGCTTATATTCAATATCAAATTCTACGACCAACAAATATCGTATTGGAAATAACGATATCAATATATCTTTCAAATTTCCATAACAATATCTGTATAATCACGAAATCCAATATCGAAATACTCCAATGACAATTTCGATTCAAATCCATTCCAATTCAATTATTGGAAATTCTGGTTACTTTTAAACCCTTTCAAATCCAGTTTATTTATTTCCAAAATAAATGGATTGTAATTCCAGTTCAAAACTAGTTCATTTCGATAAAAATCTATTTTTATCTTTACAAATATGGAATTTTTCATCCCAACTCTTCCCAAATCATTTCTTACGATTTTACACTAATTATTGATATTTTTAATAATTTTATCAAGGCCCATACAGTCGATTTCCATCAACGACCATCGAACTACACTTACAGTGACCTTTTCCAAATTTTATTAGGGCATAATTCCAAATCCAACCATTGGATTTCAAATCTCTAATATTTTTTAGAAAGATCTTTTCGATACGAACCCAACGGTTCTAGTTTTAGGAGAATCCAACGGTCGGATCTCCCGTAATGTCCGTTCGAAGTCAATGGTCGAAATTAGCGAACTGCAGCTGCGCGGCGCATACTATTCAGGCCATTATATTATACATATAATATATATTTCATCGATTTTCTTTCAAAACGTATTTTATAAATTGTTTTAAATTCGTTTTCAAAACGATTTCAACTTCCTATTCAATTTCTAATCAAAATTGAATATTCCATATCATCGATATATAAATGATAATATTTTCAAAATATTATATTTTGAAATCAATTCCTTTTCGATATTCATTATAAAAATGAATAAAATCGATATAGATATCGTTCACGTTAAAATGGCGCATATCTAATCAACACGGCTTTATATTTTTCAATAACTTCATTATTCTATTCAACAAATGAATATTTTCTTCAACACATGAATTTATATTTTTATTCAACACATGAATATTTATTCTATTCAACACATGAATTTATATTTTTATTCAACACATGAATATTTATTATATTCAACACATGAATTTTTATTCTATTCAACACATGAATTTTTATTCTATTCAACACATGAATTTTTATTCTATTCAACACATGAATTTTCTTTTATAATATTCCTTATTTTCCAAATTGGAATGAGACCCACTCAATTACCATATATTGTTATTTATATGGGTTCTATATAACACATGTATATAATAACAATGATAAATAATCAACCATCATCCAAAGTGCACCACACGACTGCATAAGCATTAAATATAAATAATTAACGCTTACACAGTTTGTCAACCAATCGGTCGACATAGTACTAAACAATTCGAATTAGTGTACATCAGTATCATCCCAACACCCGTGTGGGGTTTCAATCAATCAAACATGTATTTTATTTGTGCAGTTGGGTGATGTGTAAAATTTATCATCCTAATCTATGTCGGTCAAATATGTGTACATAAACAAATCGTTATGATTTGTAGATGAATATCTTTTTTATTCACATTAACGTTAAAAATTATATTTTTAACTATAAAATATTCTATTCATTCCACTTCACACAATCAACTTTCACAACACATCAATCAAACAAACAAGTGATCTATGGTCTGTGGACGATGGGTGTCGGGTGCTGCTAAGCACCGTCTGCATCCCAGTATATATTTCAACTAGAAAATAAAAATAAAAGTGCGGAGTTCTCACATTGGTATCCACTCCGTCAGTTTTTATCTTAATTTCTGAACTATCCGGATTTGGAATTTCCTAAAATTCTTATTTGCTTCAAATCGGACAAGGTCAGTTTTGTTGTGAAGCCCTCGTTGAGATGATTCCAATGGATCAGAATTTATCGAAATCCGACCTCGTACGAAGAAGTTATAAATGTTTATACGTTAATTACTTTTCGAAATAATTAAAATAAAATCAATTAAATTAAACCCCCCTAATAACCTTCTTCTTCCCATTTCATTTACTGGCCACGGTTTCCACTTCAGGGTTCAAAACTAGGGTTCGGAATTGCTCCACCAAGACTGGCTTTGCCGATGATTGGGGACCGCCCCGTGGAGCGGCTTGGAGGGCGCCACCATCGGCCAAGAGGAGGGTGAACTCAGTGGGCTCCTCCCTCCTCTAATTGCCTGCGACGGTGGCTCTTTTGAGCTGAGAATCCGAACTGCATGCTTAACGAGGAAGGGCCTAACGGGCATGGATGGGTAGATCTCTCCTTCCTCTTCGATTTGCTTCAAGAATTTCTAAATTTCATTGAATGGTTCGAGAGGAATCATAGGAAGAAGTTTCGAACGATTTCGTTCGTTATTTGGGGAGGGGGGGCGGCGGAAAAAATTAACAATGGCCCTAGGTTTTCTTATATAGGAAAATTAATATATTATATATTATTTACTTTGAAAACTAGGGTTTTTTGCATTCGGATACCAAATCAAACCCAATGACTGTCACCCCTAGTTAAATACCCCAATTCCGAACATAATGGGATATGTTTCATAGGCCAATTCGATCATTTCAGTCAGTTTCATCTAAATTTAAATATAAATCAATATATATCGAATTCAAACATACATTTTAATTTATCGGGGCCACATGCTAACTTCAAAAATTCTAGAAAAATTATTTCTAGATTCGTATTTACGGTACGGTCCTAACAAAACTAATTTCATCGAATTCTAAGACCGTTTGAAAAATGGCCATTTTTAAGGGCCAAAATTCCATAGCGACTATTTTGAATTTTCAACTGGACGTATCTTTTTATTCCCGCTATGAAATTTCAATTTTTTGGATTCGTTGGAAAGATATTCTCAAATAGATTCAAATATTTTTTGTTTCTCTAAAATCCGGTTTCTTTTGAATCCTGTACATTCGTTTGAAATTTGAAATCGAATTTTCGAATTACCGCGCCAATTTCAATTCCTTTTATAATTAAAATTAAATATTTATATTCTAACGACGATCTATATAAATATATACTTTCTAATTCTATTCAAAATAAATTTCTCATCGTTATTATTTAAAATAAATTATTTTAAATATTCAAAATTCACTAAAATTGCCAAAATAAAAATTTTAAATTGGCTCAGATTTCCGGGTTATTACAATTACTAATGTGTTTACTATTACAAACTAGTATCATCATCAGATAATCCTGATGACGTTCAAGTTGGGATATTTTAATTACCTCTCATATCTTGATCAACAACGTTCTTATCTTAAGATTGAAACCAGTTGTAATTCAAAATTAATACCTCATTCTAATAGCAAAACAAATCCCATTTACTGTTTTATTCACAATATGGTTTTATCAAACCTTCTTACTTTTGAACATCCCCTTCTCGAATATAACCATTATTTCTTAATTCATTGATTAAGTAATTTATTACTAGAACACCACCTTTTTACTTCTACTAATTGTTTAATAACTCTGATTTTTTTTCCCAAATCCTATTACCCACTTCTTCCTCAAATTACTTTTAAAACTCTCTTTTCTAGTCCATTCAACCATTTCCCGCTTTGAAAATTTTATTTGAATTTCCTTCATTTATTTTAATTCCATTATTGAGTAACGTTAATTTAAAATTAATGCTTTAACACCTCATCTCTTTTATAAAGCTTGTTTATATAACTCTGGTTTAATATAAATCCTTTTCATCTTATTTTCCTTGATTCAAATATTAAGAAATCATTTTACTTAAGTTATCGTATTCTCTTAAAGACCCTTTTATAACTTTGTTGTAAAAACTCGGGTTTTTATTACAAATACCCGTTCATAAACTCCTTTCACAATTCAATTAGATTTCATTTCAGCTTCGATTACTTATATGAATTTCATTTATAAAGTAATCACTTAAATTATTATTCATTAACATAATTTACTTCGTCATAAAACTAGAATAAATGTTAAATTTCTTTTAACATCTTATTAACATCAGAATTTTCTTTATAAACCATTTAATAATTTTTTATAAATTTAAATAATAAATTTTTATTTCTATTTTATAAACTTTTATTCAAATTAATATATTACAAAATCCATCTTCAGTTATAAAATAAATTTTATAACTTCATTTTTGTCGATTCACCTGACGGTAAATTAATACTTATAAAACAATTGATTTTATTGGCCATATGTTGCCCATTACTCAACCAGTTCTGTCCATTGGTTAATATCAGAACAAATGCTTAATTATGATTCAATAATCAATAAACAAATCAATCATCTAATTAGGTTAGTCAAACAGTTCATATATTTGTGATAGAAAATAAAAGATAAATTGAGGAATCCAGTTGGATCCCTCCAACCTATTCTTCCCTGTACCTAGATATGTTAACAATTCATTTCGTATAATAATATATCATTTGTAATAACAAATATGAACAATCAATTCAACTGATAACGGTCAAATAACAACCATACAACCATCCAATTAATACGTTTAAATTTTTATAAATGTAACCAACAAGGTAAGTTATATCATTTGGAAATAATCATTCAAATAGCGATTGGTTTTGATTAAATTATATGAACGTTCAATTTAAATCAAGGATATAGAAATATTCAGTATACAGGCAAACAACCATTAAATCATTCAACAATTAGCAACCATAGCACACAAACAATAAAACCCGAATTATATAAAATATAAGTGGGATAACTGTGTGAGTTTAACTCACCTTGATTTCCATTTGTCATCAGAACGGTTTGTTTTACCAACTTCCAATAGCATTCAACTCCGTCTGTTCCACTCCCGTAATATTATGCTAGTCGATACAGTTCCAACGTTCTTGTCTTTGTTTGATTCTGGTAACACATGAGAACGTTATGCATATTATATGCATATGATTTAATTACATAATTTAATACCTTAATTATTCCTATTTATACGTTATTCACATATAATAATTAATACTATTGAAACTTTAATAATAATTTGTTTATTATTAAAAAGTCTAAATATATACAATGCATAACAGCGACATCCATTTATTCATAATGTTAGTTTGAATCAATTTATGTGATCGTTAGGCATATATAAATTTCAATTGGACACGTTTTTAATTATCACCATCATACCTGCTACTTTCAATTTTGGTTCGAACAAGACTTCTCCGTCCCCTGGTTCACCGCTGTACACAACTATCTCCCCAAAAGTCTCACTACCCAGTTTCCTTTATCTTCGTTTCATTTTTTTATAATATCCAAAATCCCAAGCCAACACTCCAAGCCCATGTCCCCCTCCTTAAAAACAAGACCCAAATATACTCCATCTTCCTCGTTGTTTCGTTTGAACCATAAAGCTTCTGTATTCCCATGCCGTGCTTTTCCTTTTTATATATATATATATATATATATATATATATATATTCTGTATCTTTTCTTCTTACTATTGCATGCAAACACTTTCCAGACCTATATGTCTTCTCCCACACCTCTATTCCAACCAGACTTCTTCATTCTTGTACCAACAGTTTCCCATGCGAGCCCATTCCAGAACCATACACTAAGCCACTGTTGTTTACCTTCTCCCCTCGTTATCTACTGCTACACGAAACCATATGCTTTCCTTCCCATTAGCAATGACATCAATATTGTGCCACCTCCATGGACCGCCATCCCACACCTCAACCTCTCCTCCATCCACGGCATGAAAATATCACCTCACGCCCGCTGTCCCCACCACCCAGTCTCCGACAATGAACTCGCAGCCATCCCCTTCTCTCTGCTTCGCATATGACCACCGATAGTCAATTAGTAGACCTCGTTGCCTTTCATATTTTGGTAAGTAGAATGATTTAGATCTAATTGGAGGAGTTATTATGAGGAAATATGAGGAGATGATTCGAATATAACTGCCTTTTATTTTGGTATGGTGGCGGCATTTGTGCTGCAGGAAGCTTTCTGTTTCCTTTTAATTCTGGAACTCCAGAATGAAAAAGAAAAACAGTACCAATATTTGTAGGAGAACACTACGTGGCCCTCACACTTCTATACACACATACACTTATTTCTTAGGCTTGTAGACTTGTAGTGTTTGTTTTAGGGTAGCTGTTTTTTCCTTGTGTGTTTCCAATAAAGGCCGTTTACTTAACTCCAAAACTTACATTGGGTACGTTTGAGGTTAGGTTTCTAGCTAGGCGTGGTTTCCATGAAAATTAGAATCATTTATCACTTCAGAGTTTCTAGTCATTTTTGCATATAGGTCTGAAGACAGTGTAAAATAGGGCACGTAAGTTTGCATGATTTGACTCTTCAATGTGGCATACAAACATTGTATGTAGGTAGTGTTTTCCATTTTACTGTTATCATGTGTAGTTCTAAAGAAAATATAGGGTAAACTTGTAGTGGCTTTAAATATTTTTCTGCGTTGAGTTCACTTAGGGTAGACAGCACATGTACTTCTTGTTTTGCTCTTAATCTATTTGTAATGTAGACTAAAGGTTGTTCTAAATGATAGGGTAGGTTTATTATATTTTAAAACGTATGTCTGTGTTTCTCAGTAAAATAGGTTTGCAGTATGTATAGCTGTGTAGACGTTGATTGGTGTGTGTATTGGTTTTCATTTCAATAGCTTACACGTATTTATCCGTGCGTGTATTGATTGACAAAAGGCCTAGGGTAGGAAACTATTTAGGTTGGCTACGGTGCTTCATATGCAAGAAATCACGCTTGGGTACGTTCATTAAAGAAGAGAAGAAAGAATGGACCTGGTTGTACAAGGTAGACAAAAAGAGGAGATTGTCGTACTGTTTCCATAAGAAGATAAGGTTGGCACGCTTGCTTTGACCCGCTGTACAAACTATTTGGGTATATGTCCTTTTATTTAGTTTTTTAGGGTAGAAGAAATTTTATTTAGAATGGGTAGTTTAATTTTCTATCATCATCTAACGTTGAACGTAAACTATACATTCAGTTTTGCACAATCTCCAAATGCCCCGAAAATAGTCACACTGCTTTGTCTTGATATTTCGAATCCAATGAAATTAATTTTGTTGAAAACCGTCTTCGTTTGCACAACGTCGTTATTTTAATTTATCGTTTCACCCTAAAATTGCACATTCGACTAAAACAATTATGATTGGCTCTAAACTGGAAATCTAGCAATAACTAGTTATACATATTCCAAAAAAAAAAAAAAAAATTGTTTTCGTTGAAAACAGGGTTGTTTGGAAAATAACTGTTCTTACGGCTCATATAATATCAATAAAATATAAATAAATTCCCAAAATGATTAAATTAAATAATAATTATTATTATTGTTGAATATAAAAAAATAACATATCATTTCAAATATAAACCAATATGGAATTATACTCAACATTTACAAATTTTAGGTTAAACGATATTCGAATTATAAAATAATTCCTTTTTAATTTATTAAATAAACATTATACTTTGTAAACAATTTCGTAGCAACTATTTGAAAATTTGATTTATCCATAACTTACAATCTATAAACTGAAATTTTGTTTTTTCTCTTTCATTAGAAAGTATAATCAAATAGATTCAAACGTTTCTTGTTTCACAGAATTCCAACTTAAAATGGATTATGTATATTCAATTAAAGTTCAAAACTTAATATTACGAACTACTACGACATTACGAGCTTGTTTTATATTAAATATAAATATATACGTTCAATCGTTGTTTTATAATGAATTCTATATTAAAATCCATTAATATTATTTCTAATATAATATTTAAAACAAGTTTGAATATTTAAATTCAAATGACCGAAAAATCGGGGTCGTTACAATAGTTGTTTGCAACTATTGTTGGATGTTTATGATGAATGTAGTCCATATAATTTATTTATATGGATATTGATTGAAATTTTATTCTAATCCGGAATAAATATGAATATTTTAATAATATAATATTCAATGAAATTCGAAGTTGATTTCAGTGTTTGATATTGGATGGACACAAAAATATCAAAATACCAATGAAGATCTATAACGGAAATGAATTGGTTGGAATAAATTTTCATATAATTATGGTTTGTTCAAGTTATTGTGAAATAAATGATATTCTAAAAATATGAAGCCGAGTTAAGTATATTAATGCTATTCTAACTTGAATGGATTTTTATATCGATTTTATTCATTTTTATAATGAATATTGAGAATCTAGAATTCAAAATCTGACATTTTGAAAATATTATTATTTTGAGATTATAATAATATCGAAGATTCAATTTTAATTTAGAATTGAAACGGAAGTGAAATTGTTTTTAAACGAATTTATAAATGTTTTATAAAATACGTTTTGAATGGAAATCGACGATATATATTTAAATGACTTGAATAGAATGTGTCGCGCAGCGACTGTTCACGAATTTCGACCAAAAACCGGAACCATTGGGTTCATATCGAAAAGATCTTTCAAATGAATATATAAGATTTGAATTTGAATGGTTAGATTTTAAAATATGTCCAAATCAATTTCAGAAAAGGTCGCTATGGATGCAGTTCGGTGGCTGATATTGGAAACCGATTGTAAGGGACTAGGTAAAATTACTAAAAACATAAATAAATTATGTAAAATCATAATTAATGATTGGAAAGACTTTGGATGAAATATTCCAAGTTCTGAGAGAATAAAATATGTTTTTATCAGAGTCAACTAGTTAACAACTAAAATAATAATCCAATGATTTTAAATTAATAAATTGGGTTTCAAACGTGGTTTAGGTATAACTAGAATTTTCCAATATGTATATTGGAATGGATTTGTATGGAAATTACCTTCGAATATTTCGATATTGGATTTCGTAATTATATGGTTATTGTTATGGGAATTTGGAAGATATTGATATCATTATTCCAAAATGATATCTGTTGGTTTCAAAATTTGTTATTAAATGTAAGTCGACATGATTTCCATTTAAGATCTTATATTTAATATATAAATGGATTTCGAGTCCATCGTGAATGGTATCTTAAATAATACTGTTCTTGAACCTAATTGTAAAAGATTAAATCTTTTAAATAAGATTTAAAGAAGTTTTCCAGCTTAATTTAATTAAATTAAATTAAATTGGAATTGAATGGAATTCGATTAATAATAATCAAAATGAGGTTTTGTAAAGGAAAGCCTTTACTATTTATGGAATTTAAAAGGCTTTGACATTATTCCACTTATAGTATTGGTCAGATACGGAAATTTATATCGATTATAAATTGTTCAAATTTTTGTGAAGATTCCATATTAAATGAAAGATGTTTTTGGATTTATTTTGAACGGTGTTTTTACATGACATTTGTTCTTTAACCCAGTTAAAGATAGGAGAAATTTCCTTAAAAAATTGAATAATTATTGAATAATGATTTTTGAGATTAAAAATGAACTAGAGTTTTAATGAATCTTTAATGTGATGACCCCAAATCCCGTACAGACGGAGACAAGGGTTATCTTTGGAATATAACACAGAAACAGATAATAGCAGAACAAAATTAAATAAATACACCAGATAATGAACAATAGAATATACTGGATAAACGTAATCATCAGAGTTACACAGTATACAGGATCATACTTAGTACAAATACAGTTCAGTTATACATAAATGTCTACAGCGGAAACAAACAAAATATGTACAATAGGAGCTGAACAACATAAAAAGAGATAATGATAGAATCCATCTTCAGCTCCAGCTATCCAGAAAGAACCAGCTAAACCTGAATACAAGGCTGCCCGTGTAGAAAAAGGGGCACCCGAGTTTGAAAGTGAAACAAACTACGAGTCAGTCATGGGACTGGTATGAGAAATCTACTCAACACATTTAAAATATGGCTAATTACAGGACCATGCCACTTTCGTGGAACGGGTTTACTCCATTGGATTGCCAGTGCTTTAAAACAAATCTTTCTTTTAAACAACGCAATGCTTTTTATAAAAATGAAGCCATTATAAGACTCAGTTCCCATCACACAATGCAACGCAAACCAGAGGATAGAGTTTTACCTTATAATGGCCAAAATATGATTGATACGAATAAAACAAAAGCATTTGATATTATTACTAGTGTTTATATGTTTCAAAAACAATTTCAATCATAACTATTAATCACAGACGGCATGGGTAGCATATATCATGTCGCCATATATATATACAATCAAAACCGCACGATGTCGTATTTGGAAATTGGATTTCCGTCCTGAACCAAGGCAAAAGATAGTCCTTACCAAATTCGTGACTCTCTAGCCCAAGCCACAGGATCAGAACGCATCAACCCTTTAGATCGTCAGGGCCGGTCTACCGATGTGGATTATTATGCCTGAACACTACGTTTCCCCGCCCTTTGGGGCGTAAACGAGCCAACGAATGACTCCATCGGACCCGGATCGTCCGATCAAACCGAGGCGCCTCGCAATAGCAACAACCACGTAAGTCAAACTCGTCAAGGCGTGTAAAACCACTGACTCCACTTCTAGCTAGAAAGAAACGCAGGCCCTCCCTGATGTCCTCTCCTGTTTCTGGTTCATACCGGGGTGTGAGGATCGCGATTTTACGTTATACACAAAGCTACGCCGCACAGGCTGGGCTTTGATCATCACCACAAGACTTTGCTTTTCAACAGAAGCCCTGATCATTTGCCACTTAGGCATGCCACACTAGCAATTCATGCCATGCGACTGATGTCCATCGATATACAACCTCTGAGCTCGTGCGTTTCAGAGAAGGGCGTTAAGCAAAAGAATAAATTCTCCACCGCCAAACAGATGTATATTTAATAGAGATCAATCAACACATAATAAAATCTAATGTCAGACACTGTAATGTCCCGGATTTTAGCTCGTCGGGTAATTAAATCATCAAATATTTTTATAAATATATGTGAAATATATAAGGGTGAATTTTAGTTATGTTTTTGAAAACATAAACATTTAAAGATCTAAATCATAACATAAATTCATATAGAAATATGGCAAAGTATTCACATACAAATTGATAACTCAATATACATATGAAAGGGGACAATGTATTGTTTTAAAAACATAAGGACTTGGAAACAAATATGATAGTAAAGCAAACATATGCAGGAGAAAACAATTGGCCATTCATATGTACATAAACATATAGAGGGACATGGCACACAAAATGTTTGATAAAATAACAAAGTAAAAATCTCAAAAGAAATGTAGATAAAAACAAAACCAAAGCATGTCATATAAAGTCAAGATCATTAATTTGATTTAGCCGTGAATAGAATAGCTAAAATAGGAAAGCACCATCACCTAAGTAGCCTAAATAGCAACTTGCAAATATAAAATTCTTGTTTGCAAAATATCTAAGCATTTTATAATGCAAATAGAATCAAATGAAATCTAAGAAAATATGTGAACCATGTGCAGCATTTAAGGAGGTTAAGTTTGGATAGATTTTGCTTCTAGAAGAGAATCATATGGTAAAATATCTAATTAAACAATTAAATTCTTCATACCTAAGCAAATCGGTAGGAGTAAGTCTAAGCTAGAACACACTGTAGTGCCTATATCTTAAGAGGTAAGAAATGAATTTTTTTAATAATAATTTGTGCCTATAAATATATCAAAAAGGCCACGAACTCCTCACATAAACAAGTTGAACCAGTGGAGATAATTATAACAGCAAGCAGCAAACTAAAGAAGAACAGAGACGAAAGCAACTTCGGTGAGTAAACTTATCTATTTTGTTTTAATGATTTTGATGATACATTCATGTTGTGCTGGATGATGAACTCGTCTGTGAACTCTTTTACTTTACCTACCATTTCCATATATCTATCTATGTGAACTTAAGAGTGCTGCATATATATGGACTTATAAACGTATATCGACGCAAACCTGGATCATGAGTTAAATCTGAAAACAACTAAAAACAGAGAACAAAACTCTGTAAGTAGAACCTCAGTTTTAGTTCATTTTAAGAAACCACCCTCTGAATTCATCCAGTATAATACAAATGGGTGTATTCACTTGTGTATGGCGTGTTGTGTGAATCAAACAAGCCTGAATATAAAAGTCTATAATCTGGAGTTTGCAGGTAAACAATGATATGTGAGTAAATTCCCCCCTTATCCATTCATGGTTTTGCAAACACATATAGATTTATATACATGTATGTTACTCAGTATATAAGCCATTTTAAAATCAATTCAGTCTTGATGTTAACCTAGAACTAAAGTATTTGAGTAATGAAAATATGAAATAAGACAGTAAACACAAATATTGCTATATTGGTGATCGCTAGTAATTAATACCATAAAATAAGTAGCACCGAGTTCAACCAAATTAATGGGGAAGGTTGAGCTTCGTGTCGTCTTCAAGTGGGTGGAGTTTTAAGGCTAATGGAGGTGGAGAATTGATATGTTAGCGGTCATGAAATGGTGGCAGTAAGTAATACACGAAGATGGGGAATTAAGGGAAGTAGGTTTGCTGTTTTGTGGAGATAAAAATAACGTGTTGAATATAAACAAATGCTCTGTCAGTAGCTTTGCAAGCATGTCCTTATAGTATAATTGAATTATGTATGCACTGGTAGTGCATGAGACAGTGGAAATATTAATAGTAGTAAGAAGGAGAAAGGGGACTGAGGACTAAGGGTGTGCATGCTGCACAGGCATGTGTACTAGAAAGATTTACTAAAGAAAAACAGGAAGTATAAGAAATGCAACAACAGTTTAAACAATAAAATGAAATAAAAGTATAAGAGGATCGAATAATGCTAGGGGTACCGCTTCTTAGTGCAAAAGGATAAATGCATGTGGCTACCTTGTGTCATGTTATGCTGATGGGGTTTTCCTTTTGGCTACAAAGGGAAAGAAGGGGAGTGAAAAGAAGTAGAGGCGACAGCAAAAATACGAAGAAAAGAAGAAAGAAGGTTGCGGCAGTATACCAACAGAAGGGATGCAAGGGTGAATGGAATATGGGAATACTTGCGTTAAGGATCTGAAGTATCCATTTGTCTGAGTTTTCATCTAAGTGCAATACTGGTTTAGTTAGGCACTAGGAGAAAAATATAAGCATTAGTTAAATGGTATCTTAAATAAATAATAGTTTAAATAATAACTAAGGGTGCCATGATATGATAAACTCCTTTGATGCTTTTGTATTTGAATAAATAATCAAAGTAGAGCATTTAACATACAAATAGAAGATGGTTGATGTTAATATAAGCTGCCATGCTTAATGGATTTCCTCGCAACGAATAATCAGTACATGGATCCAACCTGTACACTTAGAAAATATAAATTAAAAAGGAAAAGTAAGTAGAAATAAATGGGCAAATATAAGGACTGTTTCATGCTTCTTGTAAATCGCTATGCCGTTCACATCAGCCTTGGGTGACTTTGCTAGTTTTGATCTCTGCACCTGCTGCTAATTGGGGTGTGCAAATTCGTGTGTGAATAGGACTGTGCTATATATGTTGGACTGTTGAAGTCTTGACCCTGGAGAGAAGAAAAGGAGAGAAGCAATAGGAAGAAGTGACATAGTAGGAAGGGAAGGCGCCGAGAAGAGAAACAGGTATGGATTGTTTGAATGGAGGTGAGAGTTTGAATGATGCTAAAAGTTGTCATTTCAGCGATGGGATTTTTGTGGAATGGTGCCATGTTTATGGCGCTTGTAAATGGAAATGAAGTGGTACTTGGCGGCAAAATGAAATGGTACTTTGCGGCTAAATGAGGTGGTGCTTTGCGATAAAATGAAGTGGTATTTTGTGGCAAACAAGGTGGTACTTTGGCACTTTCAGAACGAACGATGGCTGGAGCGGTTTGGCAAGCGAAATCATGGCGTTTTGAAGCTGGTACTTTGGCAAACTGGTACTTTGGTAAATACGCCTGAAAATGAGTTTCTGAATGAAGTTTTTAATTAAAATTTATTTTAATTAAATAGAAAATAAAATTAAATTAAATAATAATTAATTAAATAAAAATATAATTTTTATTTAATTTGGCATAGGCAAGTGGAAAGAGGAAAATGGCAAGAAGATCGAGTACAGAAGTTGACCGAAGAAGTTCAACGAAGTTGAAAATTTAAAATATAAAGAAAATAAGTGAAATAAATTATTAAATTAATTTATTTATGATAAATTAGAAGAAATAAAATAACTTACCAGAAGAAATGGAGTATTGAACATTGTCTAAACATCGACGATGAACGAAGCAAAAATACCGTGTGCGAAGCACGTGTTTTATTTATCCATTTCTAAATAATGAACAAAACTGAATAGAATACCGTGTGCAACGCACACACTTGAACTGTTCATTTTAAAGGACAATACTACTATCCAGATATGAACAAGTAAATATACACTGTTTGCGTGATGACAATTAATGTGTAAACTGAATAATAATCATGTTTAAGCCGATAGCTATTCATCGACTATAAAAGACATTTCGTACATTGTTTCGAAGAGTCCGGAATAAATATTCCACTTCGACTCGAAGTATACGACGCTTGTCAGAAATATTGAAGACGGAGATATGCAAGGACTATTTTAAATAGTATCTTCGGTCTGTTCAGTCCCTGGACAAACCCGAATGGACGAGTATCTGACAACGTATGTCAGTTAGATTCTACACATCGAATTTACGTAAGTATATTACGTTTGTGGCAGAGAAATTCGTTTCTTTTAGCTTTATTGCCCGTAACATATTTGGGTAATCGAATGAGTGTTTCTGACGGATACGACGATGTGGCATTCAAAGTAATTGAAGAAATGAATTTGTCAGAAGAATAAACGTGACCTCAAGAACCTCACAACCAGGAAGTAACAAAAGTTGGGCTAGGCAGCATGGCTAGTTGGGTCATAACCAAGCAGGGTATATTATCACCATCTAGAGAATATTCATATTTGTTACTTCTTTTCAATTCTGTATCTCCCGGGAATGGTTATGTTGCTAGCAACCGTAGGTGGTAATATATTCGTTACACTCAAGCTAAATGAGTGGACGGTCATGTGTGGTCGGGTTGCAAGACGTTCTTGTTGAACCCCAGTGTATCCTCTCTAGAGTACACTGATCGGCAGGTGCTCCCATACCTTGTCTGTTGGAATCCAATCTCCAATAAGTGCTCTGCGACTTCTGATTTTATACTATATACGTGAACATGAGATGCAAGCGTTTCACTAGATAATTATTTATTTGATAAAAACTATTGTAATATCAAACGTTTTGGTATAAAATACTTGGTCATTATCCATATGCTAGTTATGGTTTAGCCTAACGATTTCTAAAGTAAATGAATCGGTCAACATGAAACCTTATTACTTATTTTCCTGTTTTACATCTTTTAACCGTGTTTACTCACACCAGTCCCCTGACTGACCCAGAGTTTATCTTCTGTGTTTCCTAAACTCTTGGGTACTCATAACACTTGTTATGAGTAGACAAGTGATCCAGGTGTCTAATGGAATTCTTTTGAAGTATTGAGGAGTACAAGACCAAGAACCAGTTCAGTAGCTATAACCATCTCTAAGTATCCAGTTTATGTATTGGGCCAGTATCACGTATGATGTTGTATTCGAATGATGTACTATGATGTAACAAACTCTGTTATGTAATATATTATGTATTTTGTGAAATTTCGCTGTGAGATTAATTCCGCTGTGTAATTATGATGTATTCTTACTCTTCTATTCTATTAGTTCTATCTTTTCTATCTCATCTTCTAAATTCTTTCAATAATGACACGATTTTCGAGGCATCAAAAATCGCGTCGTTACAGTTGGTATCAGAGCTTAGATTTTTCGAAAACCTAGGATGTGGATTAGTGTTGAGAGAGCGTATTTTTACTAAAAAACTATTATAGTATAGGACGACCTTAGTTATTGTCATAAGATTTTCCCTAAGATCATTTTTCGATTGAGTATTAACCATCAAACCGTATACTCAGAAAGTTGAAAATGAGTTCACAAGGAAGAAGAGACCGAAGAATGAGTAGGACCACCACAACGATCAATGAAAGGAGTTAAAATAGGATCAGCCAAGGATGAGTTCAACAATGTTGAATTAGATTTAGAAAAAAAATATCCAGTGAATAAATTAGGTATTTACCAGTAATGAAGACCAGACTTGTGTTAGTGGTTGGATATAGACCCATATAGCTGATTTTGAAATAAAATCAAAATCCTGGAATTCAGAAAATAGTTAACTAGACTTCAAATCAAATAAGAAATCTATCCGGTAAATAGTTACGAATGTGTATTTATTTAATTTTAGTTAAAACTGAAATCTACGCGTGACTCTTTAATTTCGGGTACGAAATTCTTTTAAGGGGGGTGGACTATAATGTCCCGGATTTTAGCTCCTCTTTGTTAATGATAAATATTGATTTAATGGGTAATTAAATCATGAAATATTTTTATAAATATATGTGAAATATATAAGGGTGAATATTAGTTATGTTTGTGAAAACATAAACATTTAAAGATCTAAATCATAACATAAATTCATATAGAAATATGGCAAAGTATTCACATACAAATCGATAACTCAATATACATATGAAAGGGGACAATGTATTGTTTTAAAAATATAAGGACTTGGAAACAAATATGATAGCAAAGCAAACATATGCAGGAGAAAACAATTGGCCATTCATATGTACATAAACATATAGAGGGACATGGCACACAAAATGTTTGATAAAATAACAAAGTAAAAATCTCAAAAGAAATGTAGATAAAAACAAAACCAAAGCATGTCATATAAAGTCAAGATCATTGATTTGATTTAGCCGTGAATAGAATAGCTAAAATAGGAAAGCACCATCACCTAAGTAGCCTAAATAGCAACTTGCAAATATAAAATTCTTGTTTGCAAAATATCTAAGCATTTTATAATGCAAATAGAATCAAATGAAATCTAAGAAAATATGTGAACCATGTGCAGCATTTAAGGAGGTTAAGTTTGGATAGATTTTGCTTCTAGAAGATAATCATATGGTAAAATATCTAATTAAACAATTAAATTCTTCATACCTAAGCAAACCGGTAGGAGTAAGTCTAAGCTAGAACACACTGTAGTGCCTATATCTTAAGAGGTAAGAAATGATTTTTTTAATAATAATTTGTGCCTATAAATATATCAAAAAGGCCATGAACTCCTCACACAAACAAGTTGAACCAGTGGAGATAATTATAACAGCAAGCAGCAAACTAAAGAAGAACAGAGACGAAAGAAACTTCGGTGAGTAAACTTATCTATTTTGTTTTACTGATTTTGATGATACATTCATGTTGTGCTGGATGATGAACTTGTCTGTGAACTCTTTTACTATACCTACCGTTTCCATACATCTATCTATGTGAACTTAAGAGTGCTGCATATATATGGACTTATAAACGTATATCGACGCAAACCTGGATCATGAGTTAAATCTGAAAACAACTAAAAACAGAGAACAAAACTCTGTAAGTGGAACCTCAGTTTTAGTTCATTTTAAGAAACCACCCTCTGAATTCATCTAGTATAATACAAATGGGTGTATTCACTTGTGTATGGCGTGTTGTGTGAATCAAACAAGCCTGAATATAAAAGTCTATAATCTGGAGTTTGCAGGTAAACAATGATATGTGAGTAAATTCCCCCCTTATCAATTCATGGTTTTGCAAGCACATATAGATTTATATACATGTATGTTACTCAGTATAGAAGACGTTTTAAAATCAATTCAGTCTTGATGTTAACCTAGAACTAAAGTATTTGAGTAATGAAAATCTGAAATAAGACAGTAAACACAAATATTGCTATATTGGTGATCGCTAGTAATTAAGACCATAAAATAAGTAGCACCGAGTTCAACCAAATTAATGGGGAAGGTTGAGCTTCGTGTCATCTTCAAGTGGGTGGAGTTTTAAGGCTAATGGAGGTGGAGCATTGATATGTTGGCGGTCACGAAACGGTGGTAGTAAGTAATACACGAAGATGGGGAATTAAGGGAAGTGGGTTTGCTATTTTGTGGAGATAAAAATAACGTGTTGAATATAAACAAATGCTCTGTCAGTAGCTTTGCAAGCATGTCCTTATAGTATAATTGAATTTTGTATGCATTGGTAGTGCATGAGACAGTGGAAATATTAATAGTAGTAAGAAGGAGAAAGGGGACTGAGGACTAAGGGTGTGCATGCTGCACAGGCGTGTGCACTATAAAGATTTACCAAAGAAAAACAGGAAGTATAAGAAATGCAACAACAGTTTAAACAATAAAATGAAATAAAAGTATAAGAGGATCGAATAATGCTAGGGGTACCGCTTCTCAGTGCAAAAGGATAAATGCATGTGGCTACCTTGTGTCATGTTATGCTGATGGGGTTTTTCTTTTGGCTACAAAGGGAAAGAAGGGGAGTGAAAAGAAGTAGAGGCGACAGCAAAAATATGAAGAAAAGAAGAAAGAAGGTTGCGGCAGTATACCAACAGAAGGGATGCAAGGGTGAATGGAATATGTGAAAACTTGCGTTAAGGATATGAAGTATCCATTTGTCTGAGTTTTCATCTAAGTGTAATACTGGTTTAGTTAGGCACTAGGAGAAAAATATAAGCATTAGTTAAATGGTATCTTAAATAAATAATAGTTTAAATAATAACTAAGGGTGCCATGATATGATAAACTCCTTTGATGCTTTTGTATTTGAATAAATAATCAAAGTAGAGCATTTAACATACAAATAGAAGATGGTTGACGTTAATATAAGCTGCCATGCTTAATGGATTTCCTCGCAACGAATAATCAGTACATGGATCCAACCTGTACACTTAGAAAATATAAATTAAAAAGGAAAAGTAAGTAGAAATAAATGGGCAAATATAAGGACTGTTTCACGCTTCTTGTAAATCGCTATGCCGTTCACATCAGCCTTGGGTGACTTTGCTAGTCTTGATCTCCGCACCTGCTACTAATTGGGGTGTGCACATTCGTGTGTGAATAGGACTGTGCTATATATGTTGGACTGTTGAAGTCTTGACCCTGGAGAGAAGAAAAGGAGAGAAGCAATAGGAAGAAGTGACACAGTAGGAATGGAAGGCACCGAGAAGAGAAACAAGTATGGATTGTTTGAATGGAGGGGAGAGTTTGAATGATGCTAAAAGTTGTCATTTCAGCGATGGGATTTTTGTGGAATGGTGCCATGTTTATGGCGCTTGTAAATGGAAATGAAGTGGTACTTGGCGGAAAAATGAAATGGTACTTTGCGGCGAAATGAGGTGGTGCTTTGCGATAAAATGAAGTGGTATTTTGCGGCAAACAAGGTGGTACTTTGGCACTTTTAGAACGAACGATGGCTGGAGCGGTTTGGCAAGCGAAATCATGGCGTTTTGAAGCTGGTACTTTGGCAAACTGGTACTTTGGTAAATACGCCTGAAAATGAGTTTCTGAACCAAGTTTTAATTAAAATTTATTTTAATTAAATAGAAAATAAAATAAAATTAAATAATAAATAATGAATTAAATAAAAATATAATTTTTATTTAATTTGGCATAGGCAAGTGGAAAGAGGAAAATGGCAAGAAGATCGAGTACAGAAGTTGACCGAAGAAGTTCAACGAAGTTGAAAATTTAAAATATAAAGAAAATAAGTGAAATAAATTATTAAATTAATTTATTTATGATAAATTAGAAGAAATAAAATAACTTACCAGAAGAAATGGAGTATTGAACATTGTCTAAACATCGACGATGAACGAAGCAAAAATACTGTGTGCGAAGCACGTGTTTTATTTATCCATTTCTAAATAATGAACAAAACTGAATAGAATACCGTGTGCAACGAACACACTTTAACTGTTCATTTTAAAGGACAATACTACTATCCAGATATGAACAAGTAAACATACACTGTTTGCGTGATGACAATTAATGTGTAAACTGAATAATAATCATGTTTAAGCCGATAGCTATTCATCGACTATAAAAGACATTTCGTACATTGTTTCGAAGAGTCCGGAATAAATATTCCACTTTGACTCGAAGTATACGACGCTTGTCAGAAATATTGAAGACGGAGATATGCAAGGACTATTTTATATAGTATCTTCGGTCTATTCAGTCCCAGGACAAACCTGAATGGACGAGTGTCTGACAACGTATGTCAGTTAGATTCTACACATCGAATTTACGTAAGTATATTACGTTTGTGGCGGAGAAATTCGTTTCTTTTAGCTTTATTGCCCATAACATATTTGGGTAATCGAATGAGTGTTTCTGACGGATACGACGATGTGGCATTCAAAGTAATTGAAGAAATGAATTTGTCAGAAGAATAAACGTGACCTCAAGAACCTCACAACCAGGAAGTAACAAAAGTTGGGCTAGGCAGCATAGCTAGTTGGGTCATACCCAAGCAGGGTATATTATCACCATCTAGAGAATATTAATATTTGTTACTTCTGTTCAATTCTGTATCTCCCGGGAATGGTTATGTTGGTAGCAACCGTAGGTGGTAATATATTCATTACACTCAAGCTAAATGAGTGGACGGTCATGTGTGGTCGGGTTGCAAGACGTTCTTGTTGAACCCCAGTGTATCCTCTCTAGAGTACACTGATTGGCAGGTGCTCTCATACCTTGTCTGTTGGAATCCAATCTCCAATAAGTGCTCTGCGACTTCTGATTTTATACTATATACGTGAACGTGAGATGCAAGCGTTTCACTAGATAATTATTTATTTGATAAAAACTATCGTAATATCAAACGTTTTGGTATAAAATACTTGGTCATTATCCATATGCTAGTTATGGTTTAGCCTAACGATTTCTAAAGTAAATGAATTGGTCAACATGAAACCTTATTACTTATTTTCCTGTTTTACATCTTTTAACTGTGTTTACTCACACCAATCCCCTGACTGACCCAGAGTTTATCTTCTGTGTTTCCTAAACTCTTGGGTACTCATAACACTTGTTATGAGTAGACAAGTGATCCAGGTGTCTAATGGAACTCTTTTGAAGTATTGAGGAGTACAAGACCAAGAACCAGTTCAGTAGCTATAACCATCTCTAAGTATCCAGTTTATGTATTGGGCCAGTATCACGTATGATGTTGTATTCGAATGATGTACTTTGATGTAACAAACTCTGTTATGAAATATATTATGTATTTTGTGAAATTTCGCTGTGAGATTAATTCCACTGTGTAATTATGATGTTCTTCTTACTCTTCTGTTCTATTAGTTCTATCTTTTCTATCTCATCTTCTAAATTCTTTCAATAATGACACGACTTTCGAGGCATCGAAAATCGCCATGTGACAGACACACAGTCCATTTACAAGTCCTTTCTGGGTCTGAACGAAACCGGAGGTATTATATACCTCGCAAACCCATCGATCACCACGTACGTCTGGATGATCACCACTCATTATCCATATTTCGGGATGCCTCCCAATCAGGACCTCGGTTACCATCCAAACGAGGTGAAGATCTCCAGTCTTCGACCACCGTCTTCATTTTCGATTACTTATCGTCGATTCAGTTATTCAGAATGGGATAAACCCTGTCTTTCTGAGCAACTCACGTATATAATAAACAAGTGCAACACTAACATACACACGCATCATTTCAATTCATTAGTCACTAACCGTCAATCAGTAAGAGAACGATTTTCCAAATATTAATCCCGAAGGCCGAAACCAACATCAGATCAACACCCAGGAAACCATTCGACTTAACCAACCTTCAGTTAATTTCTAAATCACATCCATACCGTTTATAATATTTTATAACGATTTATCGCTATTTTTATTTATTTTAAAATAGCCAATTTATTTAAAACGACGCTTCGGGCCATAACGCGGCCGTGGCGCTGTTTTTCTTTAGATTTGATTTACACCTATCTGAAAATCTAACCATTGGATCTTCACAAAATTTACATCATTAGAAAGATCTTTTCAAAACGAATCCAACGATGCCAGTTTTGGAAAATTTCGACGGTCGGATCTCCCGGTATAATCGTTTGAAGTTTTGATTTCGAAATATGAACTGCAGCGTCGTTATTCGATTAAATATAATTATATATATATATAATCGATTCTGGCCCTGTTTTTCTTCAGATTTGAATTAAACGTTCCAGACAATCCAACCGTTGGATTTTTACAAAGTTGGTGCCGTTGGAAAGATATTTCCAAAGCGAACCCAACGGTTGCGATTTCAGGAAAATTCGACGGTCGGATCTCCCGGTATAATCGTTTGAAATCACGGTTTCAAAAAATGAACTGCAGCGTCGTTATTCGATATATTTCAATTTTATTTATATATATCGATTCTTCAATTTCAAAACTATATTCTTTTCATACATTTGATAAAAATTATATTTTTATCTAACTGTCTTCTATTTCAACACTTCACTATTTTTAACGATTCGTGCATATAATAAAAATGTGATTTTTATTGTAAAACGATTCATTTCAAAACACTATTATTTCGTATAGTTAATATAGGTGATAAAAATAGGATTTTTATTATAAAACAATTTATTTCAAAACAAGATGATTTAATACATTTCATATTGATGTTAAAAATGGGATTTTTATTATAAAACAATTTCTTTCAAAATATGAATACCATCCAACACGTGAATTTCAATTCAACGAATGAATATCGATTTAACACATGAAGGTTTTCTATAATTTATATATATATATAGATAAAAATGTGATTTTTATATTTAAAAAAAAATACCGTTCAACACATGAATTTCCATCCAATGAATGAATATCGACTCAACACGTGAAGGTTTTCTATTCAACGAATAAATATAGTTTCAACAAATGAAAATAATTCAAACACATGAATATTATTCAAAATTTCGGCAGCATAACGGCAGGGTAGTTAAAACTGGGACCGTCCCTAGTACGGCTCCTCGCTCTACCTTAAAACCTCACGGTTTTTGACAATAGGGATCATGCATCTAGTTCGCACGCAGGTGGCACGTATATATTTATTTCATTTCCACAAACTAATCCTATGTGGTTTCAACCAAATATTTCTCAACCACAAATGGGTATTTTTCAACCACAATCAATCAATATCAACCACAAACAATCCCAATCAACCATTCGCTATCAATCAATTTTCACACCAATCACAACCAATAAATATCGTCCATGGTTTGTGGACGAGGGGCGTATATATATATATATATATATATATATATATATATATATATATATATATAGCAATTCACTTCTATTTCAACACATATATAATTTTTACAACGCATATACAACTTATACAACGCTTATACAAGAGGTGTACAACGCTTATACAAGAGGTGTACAACGCTTATATAACTCATACATCGACTATATAATTTATACATCGTCGTTTTCCATATCGTTTATAAATTAGAAATCTCACATTGGGTTCCAAACCACCAAAAATAGCAGAAGGCTCAGAAAAATATGCGGTCTCTTCTAGAATGTAGAAGACATCCACACGGTCACGATGTTTCCTGTTTCATCGAATTTCGTTTAGAAACGAAAAAGATATGATTTTTCAAAGGTTTGCAACGGTTTAAGGGTGTTAAAATCATTTCAGAAAATAAAACCCGTACCTTTCAATAAATGTTCAAAACTAGGTTTGCAATTTTCTTTCAATCCGTGAATCGATGGGAGGATCAGTCAGTGCAGCGACGAAGAGGGGGGAGGCGCACGCCTACGCGTGGTGGTGGGGGCCCACTCGATGCTCCTAGGCGTCGTCGGCGGTGGCTCGAAGCCCGCAACTTCGTGGACCCGTATCTCCTTCTACACGCGACGAGAGGCGATGAAGCTGGGACTGATTTGAAGCTCGGGCTGAGATCTTCAAAGTTCTCCAAAGGGGCCTAGGGTTTTATTGCGTGGATGAAGAGGAATCAAGGCGAGAAGAATTGAAGGGGGAGCGCCGTTTATCGTGAGGGAAGAGAGAGAGATGACGGGGAGAGAGAAATGGATGTCCAATGAATTTTTTTTATTTTTTTATAATTTTTAAAATCTCCAAAATACCCCTTTCACACACGAACCCCAATCCAAACCCAACGACTATCGTCCCTAGCGTTTTACCCCTGTTCCGAATGCAATGGGATATGTTTCGAAGGCCCATTCGACTGTTTCATTCGGTTTCCATTCAATTTAAAATATATAACATTCAATATTCGATTTGAATGTACATTTCAATTTGTCAGGGCCACAAACTGATTCGAAAAATTCCAGAAAAATAAATCTGGCTATGTTTTGACGATACGGTCCCAAAAAAACCAGTTTCGTCGAATTCTGAGACCGTTTGCAAAAAGGCCCATTTCTGGTCGATCCAATTTAACTGTAATTGACCAAAACACGTTTTCCTTTGCCACGCTCACATACTAGCTTCAAAAATTATTAAATTTGAAACCTAGCAATAACTTCACATCCCAGATCCAACAATAGTGGTCTCGTCGAATTCCGAGGTCATATGCAAAATGGCCAATTTCACGGGCTATAAAAATTCCATAGCGACCTTTCTGAAAATTCATTTGGCCATAACTTTTACTTTCCGCTATGAAAATTCGATTTTTCAGATTCGTTAGAAAGGTATTCACTAACAGATTTAAATATTTTTGGTTTCGCTCAAATCCGTTTTGTTTTGCACCTGGTACAATCCGACAAAGTTTGAATTTCATTTTTGAAACTGCAACGCCATTTCAGGCCTTGTTTATAATTAGAATTAATTATATTCGTTTTCAATTGTCGATTCAAACTCAGTTTTCATTGCTATTATTTAAAATATTTATTTTAAATATTTAAAATCCATTATTTTAGCCAATTTAAAATTTTTAAATTGGTTCAGATTTTCTGGGTCGTTACATTTAATTAGGTTGAAATGTAGATGTGGTAATTAAATTTACCAAATTCGAGATGTTTTTGAGAATGGAGTACCACCAGTTTTACTCCATGTGATAGTTAAATCTTTAATTAGATTTGAACATTAAACGGTAATTAAATTTATTAATAACACGATGGGTGTTAGATGTGGAGTACCACCAGTTTTGCTATATGGGATGAATAAGTTGGGATTGGGATAATTAAATAAATGATTACTTCGGTAAGGTTCAATAATCCCGACTAGTTTTATAAACCTTAATTTGGTTTAAGTGGTGAAAAGATAAAATAAAATCTTTTGAAAATGATATCCGTAGGAAGATTAAGCAATAAGTTTAAAAGAATTTATCTTTGATTAAATTAATGGGAACCTTCCACAAAAGATATGAATATTTGAATAAAAGAAATTCTGGATTGGAATAAAATGTGTGCTATCTTAGTGTATTTATCACATGATTGTAAAGATGCACCAGTTATTTGGAAAGACTGGGTTTAACCCATTTCGAATAACTGTTATGACGATTAAAAATTGAAAATGAAGTTTTGAAGACCAGAGATCTTCACATCGTTTGGGCTATTGCTAATGTCTCACTTGGAAAGTACACCCAAGTAGATATTATATGTGGGGCTCATCCAAACGTACTTGGAAATCGACTGCATATGCGAGGACCTCTCTTCTGTATTGGATATATGGGACGGGAAACGAGGTGCCTCCAGTTTCGTTTAGGCCCAGAACGAACTTGTAAATGGATTGTGTGTCTGACATTGGATTTCATTCTGTATTGATTGATATCTATTTAATATATATCTGTTTGGTGGCATAGAATTTATTCCCTTACTTAACACCCTTCTTTGAGACGTACGAGCTTAGAGGTTATATATGAATAGATATCATTTGTATGGCATGGATTCTCAATGTGGCAGGCTGAGATGCAATGATCGAGGCCTTTGTTGAAAAGTAGAGCTTTGTGTTTGATGATCAAAGTGTGGCTTTAACTAGCGTAGCTTTGTGTATAGCGTTAATTCAAGAGACCCACACCCCGGTATGAGTCAGAAACGGGATAGTGATGGCAAGGAGTGTATGTGTTTCTTTCTAGCTAGAAGTGGTGTCATGGTTTGGAGCTTAAATAGTTTTACTTATGTGGTTGATGGATTGCAAGGCGCCTAAGATGTGATTGGTTGACAATGGCCATTTTGGAGGTCTGATAAGACCAGAAAACGTATTGTTCAGGGATAACTAATCCACAAAAGTAAGAGTGGACTGACCTTAAAGATCCAAGGGTTACTAAGGGCATGATCTTGGGGCATTTGCTTGAGTGTCTCGAAACCGGTGAGGAGATCCCCTTACCTTGACTCATGACGGAAATCCAATTTCTAATATGTGACTTTTCAGTTTTCGCTGCAAACCAACATGGCGACATAATATATGGTACCTATGTCGTCTATGATTGATATATTTATATTCGAAGTTGTTTTCTACACTGTGCACTTATTGTAATATCAAAATTATTTGTTTTAAAGAGTATCAAGCATGTTTGGCTATTATAAGGTAAAACTCTATCCTCTGGCTTGTGTTGTATTTTGTGAGGACCTAGGTCTTATAATAGTTTCATTTTTCAAAAAGCATTGCGTTGATTTATTTTAAACTGATATTTTTTTGTGGAGTAAACGTGTAACGACCCGGATTTTGAGCGACTTTGGTTATCGACATAAGCACGATGTCGATAACCAAAACGTCGAAAAATCCTGGTAATTAATGAAAGAAATTAGAGGGTGAGGAAAGATAAGATAGAAACTTAGAATAGAAGAAGAAGAAGAAGAACACAACATCAGAGTAACACGAATCTCAAAGCAGAACGAATAACATATAATATATGTAACATAACTTTGAAATATACATCTGTATTTGAATATACATCATTTCAAAGTACAACACTTACAACACAGCGGAAATGACTATAGCTATATGATCCTGAAGCCTCCTGCTCCAGCTCTTCAACTATATCTGTAAAATCCCGACTACTTGACTGCCCGTACAAATTTAGGCACCCAAGAGTTTAGGGAAAACAACAAAGTAAACTCCGGGTCAGTCATGGGACTGGTGTGAGTAAAACAGTTTAAAACAGTTATACAGGTATATGATATCTCATAAGACCACGCCGCATAACGGAACGGGTTTTTCCCTTATGAGAATCCAAAATATCTTTATATCAAAAACCTTTTGATATTATAATAATGTCTATCAACCACAGCTATAATAATCATCTAGTAGAAACGCTTTCATCTCACGTTCTACATATATAGTATACAATCAAAACCGCAAGCACGTATTGGGTAATGGATTTCCAACTATGACAAGGTATGGAATCACCTTTCGCTCGTGTACCTCTAGAGAGGAATACACTGGGTTCAACAAGAACATCTTGCAACCCGGCCACACATGACCGACCACTCATTTCGCTTGAGTGTATCGAATGTATATCACCAACAGTTGGGATCAGCAACCGTTTCCCGAATGGGACAGCATCAACAATAGATTTTTAGAAGAAAATGAAACTCTAGATCAGGTGATTATACACCCTACTTCGGTGCGACCGACTTAGCCATGCTGCCTGCCCGATTTCTGTCATTTACCGGATGATGAGGCTAGAAGCTACGCTTTAACATCACATCAGATTCACTTTGAATGCCACATCGTCAAATCTATCAAATCACCGATTGACGTCCTCAACAATACATTATGTGTTAGCTAAAGAAGTTTCCTTCTCCGCTTCCACTCTTGGTACGGTTGGAGAAATCAATATATGTGATCGTCTGGAAATACTCTGTCAGACATCCGTCCATACAAGTCATCCAGGAACAGGATGAACCGAAGGCACTATTCTGTAAACAGGATAGCCCTTGCATAACTCCGTCTTCAATTTCCTTTGGCATATATGATTCGCAACGCTTATGCCAATACAGAGTGGTTCTTTGGATAATAATCCAACCGGTCTCTCCATATTAACAACGTTAAAATGGTCAAAACTTCGATAGTCTGTGATTTAACTATCAAATAAAAATAGGTGTGCAAACAATGATATTATTTCCAAATGGAGATTATATCGATCAAACATCATTCAACATTCATCTCTTTAGTTCATTAATTTACTTATCTCATGTTTCCCTACGTTCAATATTCCTTATTTTCTAAATTGGGAAAATATACGTTATTAACAATGGAAAACATTTCCATTTCTTTGTTTCTTTATTAGAAAACATTTCTGGTTTCTTATTTGGAAAACATTTCCAAAGCTTCTTCATTAGACTTAGACAGATGTTTAAACAAACCATCGCGATGCCAACTCAAACCATTTCCTTTACTGTCGAACCTTAACTATTCCTTAGTTAAAAACGAAGCCAATCAAGTTGGGGTAGAACTACCTCTCAGACCTTAACTGAACAACATTTCTAACTTTGAAATAGGCAAAGTTCACTTTATATCCCTTTACTAACTTCCTTACTTAACCCTCCTTCGAATAACTATATTCGATTGACTCTTATCAATTAACTCTATTGGACTAACCCCTATCAATTAACTCTATTGGACTAACACTATTTATTTACTCATTTCACTTACTCTTTTCGAATAAACTATATTCGATAATTCCTTTTACTTTCTATTCGAATAACTATATTCGATTTACTCATTTGCTTCTATTCGAATAACTATATTCGATTTAACTCATTTGCTTCTATTCTAATCGATTAAACTAACATCGATTATCTCCTTTCAACTTTATTCTCTAATCGATTAACTAACATCGATTAACTTCTTTTACCTTATTCTCTAATCGATTTACTAACATCGATTAACCCCTTTTTACTTTATTCTCTAATCGATTAACTAACATCGATTAACTTCTTTTACTTTAACACTAATCGATTAACTTCTTTTTCTTTAACACTAATCGATTAACTTCTTTTTAACTTTATCACTAATCGATTAACTTCTTTTTAACTTTAACACTAATCGATTAACTTCTTTTTAACTTTATCACTAATCGATTAACTTCTTTTTAACTTTAACACTAATCGATTAACTTCTTTTTAACTTTATCACTAATCGATTAACTTCTTTTTAACTTTATCACTAATCGATTAACTTCTTTTTAACTTTATCACTAATCGATTAACTTCTTTTTAACTTTATCACTAATCGATTAACTTCTTTTTAACTTTAACACTAATCGATCAAACTAACATCGATTAGCTCCTTTTACTTTATTCTCTAATCGATTAACTAACATCGATTAACTTCTTTTGATAAACTACGTTTTCCGTTACAACTATTTCCTTTTTATAACGTTTACTTACCGTTACAAATATTTCCTATTTATAACTTCTATTTACCGTTACAAATATTTCCTCTTTATAACTTCTATTTACCGTTACAAATATTTCCTATTTATAACTTCTATTAACCGTTACAAATATATCCTATTTATAACTTCTATTTATTTTCTAAATAAATATTCCTTTTCTATTTCTATTTATTTTCTAAATAAATATCCCTTTTATAAAACCGTGTTCGTTTTATAAATAATTCCTTTTATAAAATCCTGTGATTTTATAAAATTCCTTTATTTCAATATACATTGAAATACTTCTTTTTACATCCCAGGGTCTTTTATGATATTTACAATATCGAATAACAATGATCAACATCATTCCAACCCACATAATCCATAACAGATTATATAACACATCATATATCACAATATATGAAAACAGTAAAATAAATGTTGAGGAATCCAGTCGGATTCCTCCAACCTGTTTCCCTGCATCACAGATGTTAAACAATATAGATAACATCACTTTTCAGTTCTATATGATATATTCTGTTAAACAGAATCAATATAGAAAATTTAACTAACTGTCTAGCAGTTCAATCAAACAGTCAACATACAGTATCAGCCAATATCTAACAGTTCTAAAAATATAACATGAAATTATAAACTGTTCAAAGTTAGTGAGATTTACTCACATTTGCGCGTTAACCGTTAAATAACGGTTTGCGTTATTTGATTCAGTCGGACAATTTACTTCGCCATAAATTGTAACGAGCGCCAATCCACTCCCAGTCAGTTCCAATTTAAAATGTCCGTTCTCATGAACCTGTCGGATCTGATTTCATCTTTAGTTAACCTTGATTTATTGTTGCCTTCATCTCTGAACAGAATACAACAAAACCTCTCCTCAACAAGGGTCGTCACACACATTTTCCATCCACCGTAGCCGAAACTGCTGCTTCCTTCACACAGCAGGTTCATTTTCTTCCAACATGCCAACCTGCTCCCAAAATTTCTCCAATGCCGAAATTCCTGCTCCACGTTTGAACCAAAGACCATCAAACTTCTCTGGCCCATCTCCTAACACAAACTACCAGACCCGCTCATCCATACTCACCCAAACCAACTCTCTCTTCCTCCAGACAAAACCCATTCGCTCCAGACAACTTCAACGCCATTATGTCTCATGCAGTTGGTACGCATGCCCCATTTCCGCACTTGCACCCCATCATCTTTACTTTCTCTCCACAAATATTTCTCTTCCATCACCATGGTTAAACTCTCCCGTCCTTCCATGTTTCAAAGGGAACGAACAACTGCTCCTGTTTCTAGCGTATCCAAATTCGCTCCTTGTTATTCTCAAACAAACGGTTCCCAGTGTGTCTCTGACCTCGGCTACAGCCTCTCAAAATCGCGACCGTTTCACAGTATTTCCTTTAAGTTTAAAACCGTGAAAACAAAACTTGCCATGCTGCTCCAGTTTTAATTCACATCATAGACACTTCCCTCCCAAACAGTTAACGCCCATGCATATCTCCCCTGTTTAACGCATTCAACACTACTGTGCATTTCTGAGGTTATTGATTTTACTTTGATTTCTGAGGATTATTTTAAAGAGGCGTTTTCTCGTTTACATTCTTGTGAGTGGCGGCTCGAATTGTTTGCTGAGAGAAACGAAATTAGGTTTTAAGAGTTATAAGGATGGGTATTTATAGAAGTTGTTTTTAGATACTTTTTTTTTTCCGATATTTGTTGTGTGGTATATAGTTAGGTCACGTATTGGTTTTGAGAAGAGAAACGGTGGCAACCCAATTCCGTGAAAAATGAAGATAACTTTAGTCTTTGTTTTCAAATTTTAACATAACACGCTAAGTACAATTATATCCAGCTACGAGTGCTGCTGACTGAAATAAATATTCCGTTGTGACGAGCAAGGTGACACGGTTCCAAAAATATAATAATATCGGTCTGTTAACTTATTCTGTGAAACCCCGAAATCGCTGATTAAGGGTGCAAAATACTCCAAATAAAAAGTTGCTTATTTAATTAATTAAAAATTACAGTAAAATTCTAAAAATTAAATTATCACTACGCCTCAAAAGAACCTTGTCTAAATTCAAATCCGATATTTAAATATTCTCAAATAACCGTTATGGTCAGGGCGCTGCATTTCTGAGAATTTGATTTGGACGTAACTCAAAATCTACATGACGAAATCCCGATATTTCTCTTCCACTAGAAAGATATACTCCATCAGCTCCACACGTTTCTTGTTTCACAGAAATCCGATTTAAAACGAATCTTGTACATCCAGTTGAAGTTCGAATCGCCAATTTACGAACTGCAGCGCCATTTCAAGCTCGATTTTAATTATATAATAACCCTACGTTCAAACTGTCGTTAATTTAATATATTCGTTATTCAAATTCAATTCCAAGCTGAATTATATATCACAAATGATTCGGTTCACACCATATCGTCATTTCATCCAATTCTGATTATTTCAGAATTAAATATATTATTTAATTATTATTTTAAATTAAATATTCACCATGATTTTATTCAACGACCATGTAATTCACTAACCTACCATTTATACAATTAAATAAATTAATCATAATACCCCTGCCAATGCGGGTCATTACAATCTTCCCCACTTAAAATAATTTCGTCCTCGAAATTGCTAAAAGGTAGAGAACGACCCTATCGACTAGTTAGAACATACTTGTTCACTTCTTAACTTCAGTTTCAACTGAACCAATTTAATTTAAATTAAATTATTAATTTATTCTTATCAACGAAAATTTTCAAAAATCTTGAAAATTTTCCAACACTTCAACTCTTCGAAAAATTTCGCCAGCACCTCCTTTGTACTGGTCAATACGTCAAACCACCGCTCGCCTCTCTGGGCCATCTCCAACCCAAAAGAAAATCAAATAGCCAAGCGGCTTGCCAATTCGGCTCATAAATCTTATATCCAATAGAAATATAAACTTGTACCTTTTTATCGGGCAAATCAACTCTATTACTTCCATATGCTATCAACTCAGCATATACCAATGTTATCCCAATCAAATTCTGAAATTACTTTTATCTCCAACACAACCATTCGCTTTTACCAAGCCAAATTTTCATTTCAAACTCAAGTTCAATTCTTGATTTTCAATTCCTTAACTCCTCAATCCAATACCATTTCGGATTCTAATTTCACAAATCCAATTTATTCGATTTCAATTCAACTTCAGTTACCACTTAACTGACTTTACTTTCATTCAATTTTTGCTTTCGCAAATTTCTGTTAAATTTGTTTTTAATTCAAACAGTCTTTTCCTGGGAGTTTTCAAACAGTTTACTCTTTTCAAAAATCAAAATTTTCCTTTTTGAACATGTCACTGAGCCCTTAATCAATATTCCATTAGTTAAATCACTTCTCTATTCCTTTATCAATATTTGTTAACCAAATATTTTCAATAACCATATTGGCCCTTTTATGTTATTGGGAAAACATTTTTGAATATCGCCTTCCTTTATTTTCTAAACTTTAGAAAATATATGCTATTTATAATTGGAAAATATTCCAATTTCTTATCTCTTTTCTGATCTCGTTTATTTCTATACTTAGGAAATATCCTTTATTTCTATTTCCAAGTTACACTTATTTGGGTTAAAACGGATGTTGTGTAAAACATCGTTACGACAACCCAAATACTATATTCAACTAACTCTTATTCAACATTGATTTTCGAGCTTGAAATCTTACTGTTTATTGGTTAATAATGAAATCAATCAAGTTGGGGTATAACTACCTCTCAGACCTTGACTGAATAACATTTATAACGTCAAAACAGATATGACTACTTACTCGAATAATCAATACCATACAACTACTTATTCACTTTTAAAAACGTATACGCTTCCTCTTTCTATTCTTACGAGAATTTATTCTTATACTTCCTTTTTGATTTTACTATTCTATTTCTAAGTTCGTCCCCTTATCGACTTCTATATATATCGATACGTTGATTTCCTAACTATCAAATTATCTTAAAAATATTCTAACTCCTTAAATTCTCGGAAAAATTCGCCATAACCTCCTTTGTACTAGGAGCATCGGGAAAATCCCCAAACTGCCACGCATGCCTTCTCCAATCAAAAAGAAAAAGAAAAGCCAAGCGGCTAGCCGATACGGCGCATAAAATCTCATATATGAATTAAATACATACCTTTTCGTCGAGCAATCTATTTATAATTTATAACTCCTGCATTATCCTTATCCATACCTATCTCATGTATATCCATACATTTCTAATTCATTCCAACTTAATCCAATCATTTTAACTTAGTTCGTTAAGTGATTTTCAAATTACTGGTTTGCCCATTTCACCTTCATATTTGAGTATAACATGTTCAAATATATTTTAACTTGTTTATCAACTAATTGAATTCCATTTCAATTTTATTTGAATTTCCTATATTCATATTCCATTTCGATTCTCTTATTCAAATTCTATATTTGAACTTCCTTTATTCAAATTCCTTTTCAAACTTTCTTTATTCATTCTCTAAATAAGCCTTGATTTCAATTCCTTTTGAAATCGATATTTCCACCTTTGGAAAATAGGTTTTTCCTTTCAATTTCACACTTGTATTTTTTTGTTCTGAATTATCCAATGATAATTCTTTTCACTTCATTTATAAACTTCGTTTATAAAAGAACTATTTATAAACTTCGTTTATAAAGGAACTTCTCATTTTATTTCTTTTAAAACAAGTTAATATTTCAAATCTATTTTAAAAATTCAAATTCTATATTCTATATCCCATTTTAAAATTCAACACAACTTGTCTTTCCTAAAACAAATTCAAAACAGTATCTCTGGTAGTAATTCGTCACTTACAACTCGAAAATGAATACTAATGATGCAGCTGTCATCATCAGAATCTAATTTCCAGCGATCGAAGTGAGTTCAATACTATAAAACAATTTCCAACATTTCCACTTTGAAATTCATTTCAAAATATAATTCACACTGCTTGTAAAACAATTTTAAAATCTCCTAGGATCTTAAATTTTCCTTATTTTTAATCCCAATCCATTTACAACCACTTATCCAATTTTCCAGCATTTTAACTAAATTCCTGGATTAAATTTCAGATTTTAAATCATCTGATTTCACGCATTTCACTTATGTGAATTCTGATTGGTTATTTACATAACCATTTAATTTATAATCTTACTCGATTATAATAACAACCAATATATCCAATATATTCAAAATATACGTTGGGTAAACTATTTCGTTTACCCTCTTTCAAAACATACCATGATGGTTCATCGTATTCAAGTGTTTAGTAACTCCTACCGATACAGTGGATCAAACTGATCGACCAAAACTCATAAACGACTCAACCAATGAATCTCCATAATATAAAACAAATTTTTATATCAATAACAAATACGTTCACTCGTATATATACACTCAATCTCAGTCTAGGGTATTACTAACCCTATCTCTACCGAGTCACGCCACAGAGCCAAGTAATTCTTAACTTAAGCTTTGATACCAACTGTAACGACCCGGATTTTGAGCGACTTTGGTTATCGACATAAGCACGATGTCGATAACCAAAACGTCGAAAAATCCTGGTAATTAATGAAAGAAATTAGAGGGTGAGGAAAGATAAGATAGAAACTTAGAATAGAAGAAGAAGAAGAAGAACACAACATCAGAGTAACACGAATCTCACAGCGGAACGAATAACATATAATATATGTAACATAACTTTGAAATATACATCTGTATTTGAATATACATCATTTCAAAGTACAACACTTACAACACAGCGGAAATGACTATAGCTATATGATCCTGAAGCCTCCTGCTCCAGCTCTTCAACTATATCTGTAAAATCCCGACTACTTGACTGCCCGTACAAATTTAGGCACCCAAGAGTTTAGGGAAAACAACAAAGTAAACTCCGGGTCAGTCATGGGACTGGTGTGAGTAAAACAGTTTAAAACAGTTATACAGGTATATGATATCTCATAAGACCACGCCGCATAACGGAACGGGTTTTTCCCTTATGAGAATCCAAAATATCTTTATATCAAAAACCTTTTGATATTATAATAATGTCTATCAACCACAGCTATAATAATCATCTAGTAGAAACGCTTTCATCTCACGTTCTACATATATAGTATACAATCAAAACCGCAAGCACGTATTGGGTAATGGATTTCCAACTATGACAAGGTATGGAATCACCTTTCGCTCGTGTACCTCTAGAGAGGAATACACTGGGTTCAACAAGAACATCTTGCAACCCGGCCACACATGACCGACCACTCATTTCGCTTGAGTGTATCGAATGTATATCACCAACAGTTGGGATCAGCAACCGTTTCCTGAATAGGACAGCATCAACAATAGATTTTTAGAAGAAAATGAAACTCTAGATCAGGTGATTATACACCCTACTTCGGTGCGACCGACTTAGCCATGCTGCCTGCCCGATTTCTGTCATTTACCGGATGATGAGGCTAGAAGCTACGCTTTAACATCACATCAGATTCACTTTGAATGCCACATCGTCAAATCTATCAAATCACCGATTGACGTCCTCAACAATACATTATGTGTTAGCTAAAGAAGTTTCCTTCTCCGCTTCCACTCTTGGTACGGTTGGAGAAATCAATATATGTGATCGTCTGGAAATACTCTGTCAGACATCCGTCCATACAAGTCATCCAGGAATAGGATGAACCGAAGGCACTATTCTGTAAACAGGATAGCCCTTGCATAACTCCGTCTTCAATTTCCTTTGGCATATATGATTCGCAACGCTTATGCCAATACAGAGTGGTTCTTTGGATAATAATCCAACCGGTCTCTCCATATTAACAACGTTAAAATGGTCAAAACTTCGATAGTCTGTGATTTAACTATCAAATAAAAATAGGTGTGCAAACAATGATATTATTTCCAAATGGAGATTATATCGATCAAACATCATTCAACATTCATCTCTTTAGTTCATTAATTTACTTATCTCATGTTTCCCTACGTTCAATATTCCTTATTTTCTAAATTGGGAAAATATACGTTATTAACAATGGAAAACATTTCCATTTCTTTGTTTCTTTATTAGAAAACATTTCTGGTTTCTTATTTGGAAAACATTTCCAAAGCTTCTTCATTAGACTTAGACAGATGTTTAAACAAACCATCGCGATGCCAACTCAAACCATTTCCTTTACTGTCGAACCTTAACTATTCCTTAGTTAAAAACGAAGCCAATCAAGTTGGGGTAGAACTACCTCTCAGACCTTAACTGAACAACATTTCTAACTTTGAAATAGGCAAAGTTCACTTTATATCCCTTTACTAACTTCCTTACTTAACCCTCCTTCGAATAACTATATTCGATTGACTCTTATCAATTAACTCTATTGGACTAACCCCTATCAATTAACTCTATTGGACTAACACTATTTATTTACTCATTTCACTTACTCTTTTCGAATAAACTATATTCGATAATTCCTTTTACTTTCTATTCGAATAACTATATTCGATTTACTCATTTGCTTCTATTCGAATAACTATATTCGATTTAACTCATTTGCTTCTATTCTAATCGATTAAACTAACATCGATTATCTCCTTTCAACTTTATTCTCTAATCGATTAACTAACATCGATTAACTTCTTTTACCTTATTCTTTAATCGATTTACTAACATCGATTAACCCCTTTTTACTTTATTCTCTAATCGATTAACTAACATCGATTAACTTCTTTTACTTTAACACTAATCGATTAACTTCTTTTTCTTTAACACTAATCGATTAACTTCTTTTTAACTTTATCACTAATCGATTAACTTCTTTTTAACTTTAACACTAATCGATTAACTTCTTTTTAACTTTATCACTAATCGATTAACTTCTTTTTAACTTTAACACTAATCGATTAACTTCTTTTTAACTTTATCACTAATCGATTAACTTCTTTTTAACTTTATCACTAATCGATTAACTTCTTTTTAACTTTATCACTAATCGATTAACTTCTTTTTAACTTTATCACTAATCGATTAACTTCTTTTTAACTTTAACACTAATCGATCAAACTAACATCGATTAGCTCCTTTTACTTTATTCTCTAATCGATTAACTAACATCGATTAACTTCTTTTGATAAACTACGTTTTCCGTTACAACTATTTCCTTTTTATAACGTTTACTTACCGTTACAAATATTTCCTATTTATAACTTCTATTTACCGTTACAAATATTTCCTCTTTATAACTTCTATTTACCGTTACAAATATTTCCTATTTATAACTTCTATTAACCGTTACAAATATATCCTATTTATAACTTCTATTTATTTTCTAAATAAATATTCCTTTTCTATTTCTATTTATTTTCTAAATAAATATCCCTTTTATAAAACCGTGTTCGTTTTATAAATAATTCCTTTTATAAAATCCTGTGATTTTATAAAATTCCTTTATTTCAATATACATTGAAATACTTCTTTTTACATCCCAGGGTCTTTTATGATATTTACAATATCGAATAACAATGATCAACATCATTCCAACCCACATAATCCATAACAGATTATATAACACATCATATATCACAATATATGAAAACAGTAAAATAAATGTTGAGGAATCCAGTCGGATTCCTCCAACCTGTTTCCCTGCATCACAGATGTTAAACAATATAGATAACATCACTTTTCAGTTCTATATGATATATTCTGTTAAACAGAATCAATATAGAAAATTTAACTAACTGTCTAGCAGTTCAATCAAACAGTCAACATACAGTATCAGCCAATATCTAACAGTTCTAAAAATATAACATGAAATTATAAACTGTTCAAAGTTAGTGAGATTTACTCACATTTGCGCGTTAACCGTTAAATAACGGTTTGCGTTATTTGATTCAGTCGGACAATTTACTTCGCCATAAATTGTAACGAGCGCCAATCCACTCCCAGTCAGTTCCAATTTAAAATGTCCGTTCTCATGAACCTGTCGGATCTAATTTCATCTTTAGTTAACCTTGATTTATTGTTGCCTTCATCTCTGAACAGAATACAACAAAACCTCTCCTCAACAAGGGTCGTCACACACATTTTCCATCCACCGTAGCCGAAACTGCTGCTTCCTTCACACAGCAGGTTCATTTTCTTCCAACATGCCAACCTGCTCCCAAAATTTCTCCAATGCCGAAATTCCTGCTCCACGTTTGAACCAAAGACCATCAAACTTCTCTGGCCCATCTCCTAACACAAACTACCAGACCCGCTCATCCATACTCACCCAAACCAACTCTCTCTTCCTCCAGACAAAACCCATTCGCTCCAGACAACTTCAACGCCATTATGTCTCATGCAGTTGGTACGCATGCCCCATTTCCGCACTTGCACCCCATCATCTTTACTTTCTCTCCACAAATATTTCTCTTCCATCACCATGGTTAAACTCTCCCGTCCTTCCATGTTTCAAAGGGAACGAACAACTGCTCCTGTTTCTAGCGTATCCAAATTCGCTCCTTGTTATTCTCAAACAAACGGTTCCCAGTGTGTCTCTGACCTCGGCTACAGCCTCTCAAAATCGCGACCGTTTCACAGTATTTCCTTTAAGTTTGAAACCGTGAAAACAAAACTTGCCATGCTGCTCCAGTTTTAATTCACATCATAGACACTTCCCTCCCAAACAGTTAACGCCCATGCATATCTCCCCTGTTTAACGCATTCAACACTACTGTTCATTTCTGAGGTTATTGATTTTACTTTGATTTCTGAGGATTATTTTAAAGAGGCGTTTTCTCGTTTACATTCTTGCGAGTGGCGGCTCGAATTGTTTGCTGAGAGAAACGAAATTAGGTTTTAAGAGTTATAAGGATGGGTATTTATAGAAGTTGTTTTTAGATACTTTTTTTTTCCGATATTTGTTGTGTGGTATATAGTTAGGTCACGTATTGGTTTTGAGAAGAGAAACGGTGGCAACCCAATTCCGTGAAAAATGAAGATAACTTTAGTCTTTGTTTTCAAATTTTAACATAACACGCTAAGTACAATTATATCCAGCTACGAGTGCTGCTGACTGAAATAAATATACCGTTGTGACGAGCAAGGTGACACGGTTCCAAAAATATAATAATATCGGTCTGTTAACTTATTCTGTGAAACCCCGAAATCGCTGATTAAGGGTGCAAAATACTCCAAATAAAAAGTTGCTTATTTAATTAATTAAAAATTACAGTAAAATTCTAAAAATTAAATTATCACTACGCCTCAAAAGAACCTTGTCTAAATTCAAATCCGATATTTAAATATTCTCAAATAACAGTTATGGTCAGGGCGCTGCATCTGAGAATTTGATTTGGACGTAACTCAAAATCTACATGACGAAATCCCGATATTTCTCTTCCACTAGAAAGATATACTCCATCAGCTCCACACGTTTCTTGTTTCACAGAAATCCGATTTAAAACGAATCCTGTACATCCAGTTGAAGTTCGAATCGCCAATTTACGAACTGCAGCGCCATTTCAAGCTCGATTTTAATTATATAATAACCCTACGTTCAAACTGTCGTTAATTTAATATATTCGTTATTCAAATTCAATTCCAAGCTGAATTATATATCACAAATGATTCGGTTCACACCATATCGTCATTTCATCCAATTCTGATTATTTCAGAATTAAATATATTATTTAATTATTATTTTAAATTAAATATTCACCATGATTTTATTCAATGACCATGTAATTCACTAACCTACCATTTATACAATTAAATAAATTAATCATAATACCCCTGCCAATGCGGGTCATTACAAAACGCATTCTATGTCATTCGGCGTGGTCCCATGATTTTTCCCACTTTTAAAGTTAGTTGTAATAACTATTTTAAGTTCTCACAGTAGTCCCATGACTAACCTGGAGTTTATTGTTTCCATCTAAACTCTGAGTGCCCATATTTTCCACACGGGCAACTAGTAGTTTTGGTTTTGCAGATTTCTATTTAACAGGATCCTGGTTTACAACTGGAGCTATATTCGGAAAGCTTTGTATTCGTGTATTTCTTTCAGATGTATTTCCTCTATGCATTGTATTTATACATTTTTATTTCTGTTGCTATGTAATTTATCCTCTGATATTCTATTTTCGATGTGTATAATATTTATTCATACTATAGTATCCTTGTATTTTGATGTAAAATGTTGTAATGGCATTTGAAAGGTTATGTTGTTCTACATTCTGATGCGTCGTGTTCTCATACAACCCGCGTTCTCGAATAGTCTAGGTTGGGTTAGCGATCGTGTAACAACCTGTATTTTCAATAACCTGTTATAACATAAATCGAGGCAGAATTAAATTCTAAAATCTGAATCAAGGGAAACGGGCTATGCCATTGCGTTCGTCTCGGAAAAATACGCGAAATAGAGTCCGAGTTTTCGAAAATCGGAGTCCGTATGACCCAGTTAAGGCCCATTGAAGTTTTCAGAAATTTCTATGTTAAAAACAGATTTAAAATTCAAATTAAAAACATGGATTAGGGCTAATTGGTGTCAGGCGGGAAAATTCCCGCCAGGGCCCCCATGTCGACAGGCATGTCGACAGGGGTCCTAGGGTGTCGACTGCCCTGTCGACACGGGGTAGCCAGGCAGTTTTGCCTGGCGCACCATTTTGATTTGGGCTTGGTCTTGTGGCTTGGTTCTAGAGAATTCCTAAATCTGACGGGCCTAAACTAACCTAGGGTTAATCCTAGGGCTAAAAACACTCTAATCTTCTATAAATAAGCTCCTAATCCTACCCTAAAGCCTCATTATTCAATCTAGCAACCAAACTATGTCAAATTGAAATCTCAAATGGCCTCCACCTAAGAACCCTAGCCTCCACCCTCTTCAAAAATCATTTCTATTAAGATTTTGATGTTCATACAAGCTTTTCTAAGTTGTATGAATGATCATTAGCTTGCATACATCATCAAGTTGCAAGCTTTATTTGCTAAGCTAGAGTTTTTGGGATTTTTGTTAGTTGGAGCTTCTTTTGGGGTTTTATTTGCTTGCATAAAAAGGGCTTCTCAATCTTTATTAGTAAAATTGTGTCTTCATAATAGTTGTAAGCCCTCTTACCTTCATTTTAGAAACTCTAAAGTTAATATGTGATGAAAGTTGGGATTTTTGTATGTTTAATAAGTTATGCATGCTTATGCGAGTTCACTATGCTATGTTATGCATGTTTAATAAGTTATGCATGCTTATGCGAGTTCACTATGCTATGTTATGCATGTTTAATGAGTTATGCATACTTATGCGAGTTCACTATGCTATGTTATGCATGTTTAATGAGTTATGCATACTTACGCGCGTTCAATATGCCATGTTACACATGTTTGATAAGTTATGCATGTTCACTATGCCATGATTTGCAAGTTTAACAAGTTATGCATGTTTATGCATGTTCACTATGCCATGATTTGCAAGATTAACAAGTTATGCATGTTTATGCATGTTCACTATGCCATGATTTGCAAGTTTAACAAGTTACGCATGTTTATGCAAGTTCACTATGCCATGATTTACAAGTTTAACAAGTTATGCAAGTTCACTATGCTAAGTTATGCAAGTCCAACATGTTATGCATGCTTATTATGATATGTAAGATTTATCATGTATGTTGTGCCAAGTTCCCTCTTTCTATCCTTTATGCGTTATGACGAATATGTAAGCGATAGAATGACGTTGGGGGAGTTTTTGGGTAAAACTTAAAATACATGAAAATATAAGATTGGGAATTTACCTATTAAGTTAGGTCTACCCCTTGGGAATTTACCTATTAAGTTAGGTCTACCCAAGTTAAACTTGTAATTATGGTTTGAAATAAAGTGGACATGACACTTAGAAAACATGTGTGGCCAACTCGAGGTTGGGTTGAGTTTGTAGCGTAAACCTACCCGGAACTGACCGGCCTAACTAGTTGCTACAAACAATAGGACCCAATGTGAGAAGTTGGTCATGTGTACCTGGGACCCGAGGTTAGACCAAGTTGTGGTGTAAAGCTACCCGGACCCGCCCGGCTTAACTAGTAACCGCAACAAAGTCTAATGTGAGAGGTTAAGGTACAATTAAATTAATGCCTCATGATTAGGGTTAAGTCATGGCCCACTAATACTTAACCAATTTTGGGGATACGAGGGATTAAATGGGGTTAAGTGGTGAACTGTTGGTTACACTTAGCTAATTTAATCCATGATTAGTGAGGGGTTAAACCACACTTAACCCTCTTAGAAAACCCTAGCAGCGTGGTCTGTTCCAGCAGTTATCCCGGTTTGGTATCATTCACAACCCTAGAGGCTAGGCTAGGGCGGGGCACGATTACTGGACTGATGTAAGCGACCAAAGCGACGGCTGAGTGGTACAGCGGTGCGGGTCCAGGCGGGCTACGGACGTGCACGTAGTTCGGTGTTGGACAAACTCGAGGCACGGGTACCAGTAGGTTTGGACTATGCATCATTGCTTAAGTGTCTGGGGTTGACACCCGAGGGCTTGATACACCCAAGGGTGGACCCAGCACAGTCTGACTACAACCATATGTGGGCCGTATGGACACCAACACTTGACGTGTTAGGTTATAGGGAGCCGATCGATTAGACCATGGGCTGGACCTTGTATTAAGGTCACTTCTTGCTATTGGGCCAAAGTTTGGGCTGAGGGATCCATACCTGTTATGTTAGTTTGCTAGTACACTGTGGTGCAAAGCTTAATCTTCTTTATGTGATGACACCTTTATCTATTGTCAGTATATTCATCTCAGTTTCCATCATGATGTTAGCTTTATTAGTTTATAGACTGATCGTAGTAGGGCTTACCAGTCTTTTTGACTGACCTGTTTTCTTTCGCTTCTTTTCTTCCGTCCCCCCCCCCCAGGTTCTCAGGGAGGGAACAGTGGTGCTTAGCTTGGATTGCTTGCTTGTTCGCTGGATAGCTCATGTATGTCTGGATATTGAGCTCGCTATGGCTTATCACTTTTATTTTTGGGGATAGCACTATGTATTTCAGTATTTCTGTTTATGTTGTACTAGACATATTTATTTTGGCAGATGACTTTATGATGTACTAGACTTGTTTTGAGATGGTTTGAGATATTCCGCTGTTTTATTCTCACTTACTCTGTTTTACATATATATATTTATGTTCCTGTTCTGCCTTGATATATCATTATGCATGCTTACCCAGTTCTAACGCCCCCCAGAAGCTAGTGCCCCCGAAAGAGTGACCCTAGCGGAGGTGGGGTGTTACAAACTTGGTATCAGAGCATATGGTTTACGAGAAAGAACAAAAAGTTTTTAAAAGACTTTTGAAAAACTATTTTCAAAACAAGTATAAAGTATTTTCCAAAGAAAGTCTGGTATTTTAAAAGAGGCTATTCCCCAAAAAGCCATTGGCGTTATCCTTCGTTCCCTTGACCTAATCTTATCTTATCCTTCGTTTCATTATGGCTGAGGATCTTGCCATCCCGGATGGAGTAAACGTATCACTCTGGTATAGGAGACTTCTAGAAGCTAGGGCGGCAGCTGGCCCCGCAAACCCTACTCCCACTCCTCCTCCTGTAGTTGAGAATCCTCCCCTTAATGTCCCTCCTCCGGTGGTCCCTGTCCCTCCTCCGGTGGTTCCTGTTCCTCCTCCTCCAGTTGCTGAGGCTCCTCTTCCTCCTCCTCCCCCTCAGCATCCTCAGGTTGAGTTCACGAAGGTTTGTAAAGACTTCAAGGCGATGGGAGGCAAGAATTTCCTAGGCACGAAATCTTTTGTTGAAGCTAGGAATTGGCTGAAAGACACTGAGGACTTGTTTGCTATCTTTAGGATTGATGACGAGAGGAAGATCTTATTGACAGTGTGGCTTTTGAAGGACGAAGCAGCCTATTGGTGGGAGGTCACCAATGGGACGAGGCCCGTCGAGACTTGGGCCAATTTGAGGGCTAGATTTGTGGCCAAGTTTCTATCTTCTGCTGAGGCGAATTTACAGATGGAGAAGTTCATTGCATTAAAGCAAGGTGATATGTCTGTCAAGGAGTATGTGAACAAGTTTAATCAGCTGGCCCGTTTTGGTTTAGATATGGTGAACACTCCTGAGAAGAAGGCTCTTCGATTTGCTAGAGGGTTGAATGAGCCGCTGCAGGGTTTGGCGATGTCACATATTCCGCATGGGGCTACTTTTGAGAGTTTGGTCGATATGGCTCTACTTCAGGGAGATGGAAAGAAAGAGGTCAAGTCGAGTGATACTCAAGCAAAGAAGACTGATTCTCAGAGTAAAGGCAATCAAGGTGGTCAAAGCAGTCAGGGGAATCAGAGCAAGAACAAGAAGGGAAACAACAACAAAGGCAAGGGAAAGTGCAATTACTGTGGTGCGCCTGGACACTTTGCTAAGGATTGTAGGAAGAAGAAAAGGAAGCTTAGTGGTGGATGTTTTTCCTGTGGTGAGACTGGACACTTCAGCAAGGAATGCCCGAAGAAGAAAGGGCAGGGTCAGACTCAGCGTGCTGGACCTTCAGGAGGGCAAGTTCATGCTCTCAATACCGCTCCAGTTCCCGACCGAGGTAGTGTTTCTGTTGAGAACCTTGTTTATATCTCTGATCTTCCAGTTCGTACTTTGTTTGATTCTGGTGCATCACATAGCTTTATTTCATCTGATCTTGTTGATAGCTTGCATCTTAGTACTAGCTTAGTGGACGATCCCGTTTGTGTTTCGAATCCCATTGGGGGTTCTGCTCATCTATCTATGATATGTGAGGATCTGAGGATCTCTATACTCAGTGTAGAGTTCTTGTGTAGTGCGTATGTTCTTGGTTTCAGGGGATACGGATTGATTTTGGGCATGGATTGGCTGTCTAGACATGGAGCCATCCTTGATTGTGAGCATAGGGTTGTGAGGCTTGTGACTCGCCTTGGCAACACCTTAGAGATTTCATGCAATCCGAAGGATCCCGTCATGTTGTGCTATCTTGAATCTCTCGACTCGTCAGAGGAAACACTTCAGTCTGTAAGGGTGGTCCGAGATTATCCAGATGTTTTTGAAGAAGTTAAGGGGTTGCCCCCTAAACGAGAGATTGATTTTCGCATTTATCTGGTGGATAATGCTAAGCCTGTTTCTTTGCCCGTTCGGCACATGGCTCCGCGTGAGAGACGGGAGCTCAGCAAGCAAGTAAAGGAGTTGCTTGAGAAGAACTTCATCAGACGAAGTATATCCGAATGGGGAGCGCCTATGGTGTTTGCTACTAAGGCAGATGGTTCTCTTCGACTTTGTGTGGACTATAGAGAGTTGAATAAGCTGACTAAGAAGAACAGACACCCATTACCGAGGATTGATGATCTTTTTGACCAGCTTGTTGGTGCTTCTGTTTTCTCTCAGCTTGATCTTGCTACTGGATTTCATCAGCTCAGAGTGGCTGAAGATAGTATAGACAAGACTGCATTCAGAACTCCAGATGGATTCTTTGAATGGCTTGTTATGCCGTTCGGTTTGACGAATGCACCCGCGTATTTCGTGGACTTGATGAGTAGGGTGTTTCGAGAGTTCTTGAACAAGTTTGTCGTGGTCTTTGTGGATGATATTCTGATCTTCTCTAAGGATGAAGAAGAGCACGCGAGGCATCTTGTAGAGGTGATGGATACGCTTAGAGCGCATCAGTTAAAGGCCAAGTTCTCCAAGTGTCACTTTTGGAGAAGGGAAGTTCAGTTCCTTGAGCATATAGTATCTAAGCAAGGCTTGGCGGTGGATCCCGCTAAAGTAGTTGCTGTGCAGGATTGGAAGACTCCAAGGAATGCAACCGAAGTTAGAAGTTTTCTAGGTCTTGCAGGTTTTTACCGGAAGTTCATCAAGGACTTCGCGAAGATATCCGCTCCTCTTACTAAGTTGACGAAGAAGAACTTAGTTTTTGCTTGGGATATGGACTGTGAGCTTGCTTTTCAGAGACTCAAGAGAGCCCTTACCTCAGCACCAGTTCTAGCTTTACCTGATGGTGGTAAGATGTTTACCGTGTACACTGATGCTTGTGGCACGGGATTGGGCGCCGTTCTGATGCAAGAAGGCAGAGTCATATGTTTTGGTGGTAGGCAACTTAAGGTGCATGAGAAGAAGTATCCCACTCATGATCTAGAGCTGGCAGCGATAGTATATGCACTCAAGGCTTGGCGTCATTATCTTCTGGGAGAGAGATTTGAGCTGTATACTGATCATAAGTCTTTGAAGTATCTCTTTTCGCAGAAGGATCTGAACTTGAGGCAGCAAAGGTGGATGGAATTCTTGGCGTCCTACGATTTTGATATAGCCTATACCCCTGGCAAGGGGAATGTTGTAGCGGATGCGTTGAGTAGAAAAAGGTTGACACTAAGTCCTCTATTTGTTGAGATGAAGAATTTAGAGTTCTTGGCAACCTTTGATTTCTCTTTGGCGGTTGAGTCGATGACCGGTTCTTTAGCATCTCTTGAGCTCAGGCCTACCCTTCTAGATCAAGTTGGGGCTTCGCAGAAGGAAGACCCTCAGATAATTGAGATTATGGATAAGCTGATTCGAGGGGAGACATCTAGTCACCTTGCTTGATATTCTATAGATGATAAGGGTTGGCTGAGGAGAGACGGAAGGCTTTGTGTTCCGATGGTGGAAGACTTGGTGAGGAAAGTCCTTGAGGAAGCACATCGCTCCAAGTTGACTATACATCCAGGTGGTGATAAGATGTATAAAGACATGAAGCGCGTTTTCTTCTGGCCTGGAATGAAGAAGGATGTGGCCGAGTTTGTCTCGAGATGTGTTATTTGTCAGAGAGTAAAAGCTGAGTCGAAGAAGCCCGGTGGGCTATTGCATCCTCTAGAGGTCCCGCTATGGAAGTGGGAGAGTATTTCTATGGACTTTGTTGACGGATTGCCAAGGTCAAGAAAAGGGAATACAAGCATATGGGTCATTGTGGATAGACTTACGAAGAGTGCTCATTTCATTCCGGTGAAGAGCAAAAGGACCGCATCTGGACTAGCATCAGTATATCTTCGTGAGATAGTACGACTACATGGAGTTCCTTCCAGCATAGTCAGTGACCGAGACCCCATCTTTACTAGTCAGTTCTGGAACAGTTTGCAGGACGCTATGGGCACGGGGTTGAACCTGAGTATGGCCTATCACCCACAAACAGACGGCCAAACGGAAAGGGTGAATAGGGTACTTGAGGACTTGTTGAGGCTTTGCATTCTGGATTTTGGTGGTGCTTGGGAAGACCATCTTCCTCTTGTTGAGTTTGCATATAATAACAGTTATCAAGCGAGCATAGGGATGGCACCATTTGAGGCTTTATATGGGAGGCCGTGCAAGTCACCTACATGTTGGTGGGAGTCCACAGATAAGCTTATACTTGGACCCGACATGATTAGAGATACATCCGAGAAGGTCGAATTGATTAGAAGACGGATGAAAGCGGCCCAAGACCGACAGAAATCCTATGCTGATAAGCGAAGATCCGATTTGGAGTTTGATGTTGGGGACATGGTTTTCGTAAAGGTTTCTCCTTTGCGGAGTGTGGTCCGATTTGGAGCTGTTGGGAAGTTAGCACCAAGATTTGTTGGACCCTTCCCCATCATAGAGAGAATTGGGAAGATGGCTTATAAAGTGCAATTGCCCGAGAAGTTGTCCGGAGTGCATAATGTCTTTCTTGTCTCGCATCTCCGAAAGTGCCTACATGAGTCCGCTGAGGTGGTTGAACCTAGCATTCTTGAAGACGTGGAAGTAGAGAAAGAGGCAACTTTGAGGAGAGCTCCGATTCGTATCTTGGGGACAGAGACCAAGAAGCTAAGGAATCGTGAGGTCAGGTTGGTGAAGGTTCAATGGGGTGAAGCCGAAGAAGACGCAACTTGGGAAACCGAGGAGAAGATGCGTGGGCTTTATCCATTCCTTTTTGAGGGTACACTCTCAATCTCTTTCCTTTGTTTAGCATATCTTTCTCCAGTTATCGGGTTAATCTTGTCATGAGAACCTTAGGTAGAAAACCCTTTGGATGAAACATGTGTTTGGGACATGTTATGTTTGATGGTTGCAAGTGGTTGCAAGTGTTTGCAAGTGGTTACTCGTGGATGCATGATACACATTAGGCACTAGATCGGCTCACACACTCCTCATATTGCATATGCATGAGTGTTTATGCTTATTCTTGGATGGAATTTGTATGCAATCACATGGATGTTGCATATGGATGTATGATTGAGCACGCATGTAGATATTATACATTATGTTAGGGATTTGCATACATATGGATACATTTCACTAACATATTTTGCATTGATCTTTGCATTAGATAAGTACATATACACACACTTTTGCATATGTTCATACAGCATTTAGAATCTTTTAAGGACAATGGTTGCTCGTGGATGATGTTTTGAGTAGATGGATGTTGGATGGTAGGATATGTTCTTCCTAACTTGAAGATTTCGGGGACGAAATCCTTTAAGGAGGGGAGAATGTAACAACCCGTATTTTCAATAACCTGTTATAACATAAATCGAGGCAGAATTAAATTCTAAAATCTGAATCAAGGGAAACGGGCTATGCCATTGCGTTCGTCTCGGAAAAATACGCGAAATAGAGTCCGAGTTTTCGAAAATCGGAGTCCGTATGACCCAGTTAAGGCCCATTGAAGTTTTCAGAAATTTCTATGTTAAAAACAGATTTAAAATTCAAATTAAAAACAGGGATTAGGGCTAATTGGTGTCAGGCGGGAAAATTCCCGCCAGGGCCCCCATGTCGACAGGCATGTCGACAGGGGTCCTAGGGTGTCGACTGCCCTGTCGACAGCCCTGTCGACACGGGGTAGCCAGGCAGTTTTGCCTGGCGCACCATTTTGATTTGGGCTTGGTCTTGTGGCTTGGTTCTAGAGAATTCCTAAATCTGACGGGCCTAAACTAACCTAGGGTTAATCCTAGGGCTAAAAACACTCTAATCTTCTATAAATAAGCTCCTAATCCTACCCTAAAGCCTCATTATTCAATCTAGCAACCAAACTATGTCAAATTGAAATCTCAAATGGCCTCCACCTAAGAACCCTAGCCTCCACCCTCTTCAAAAATCATTTCTATTAAGATTTTGATGTTCATACAAGCTTTTCTAAGTTGTATGAATGATCATTAGCTTGCATACATCATCAAGTTGCAAGCTTTATTTGCTAAGCTAGAGTTTTTGGGATTTTTGTTAGTTGGAGCTTCTTTTGGGGTTTTATTTGCTTGCATAAAAAGGGCTTCTCAATCTTTATTAGTAAAATTGTGTCTTCATAATAGTTGTAAGCCCTCTTACCTTCATTTTAGAAACTCTAAAGTTAATATGTGATGAAAGTTGGGATTTTTGTATGTTTAATAAGTTATGCATGCTTATGCGAGTTCACTATGCTATGTTATGCATGTTTAATAAGTTATGCATGCTTATGCGAGTTCACTATGCTATGTTATGCATGTTTAATGAGTTATGCATACTTATGCGAGTTCACTATGCTATGTTATGCATGTTTAATGAGTTATGCATACTTATGCGCGTTCAATATGCCATGTTACACATGTTTGATAAGTTATGCATGTTCACTATGCCATGATTTGCAAGTTTAACAAGTTATGCATGTTTATGCATGTTCACTATGCCATGATTTGCAAGATTAACAAGTTATGCATGTTTATGCATGTTCACTATGCCATGATTTGCAAGTTTAACAAGTTACGCATGTTTATGCAAGTTCACTATGCCATGATTTACAAATTTAACAAGTTATGCAAGTTCACTATGCTAAGTTATGCAAGTCCAACATGTTATGCATGCTTATTATGATATGTAAGATTTATCATGTATGTTGTGCCAAGTTCCCTCTTTCTATCCTTTATGCGTTATGACGAATATGTAAGCGATAGAATGACGTTGGGGGGGTTTTTGGGTAAAACTTAAAATACATGAAAATATAAGATTGGGAATTTACCTATTAAGTTAGGTCTACCCCTTGGGAATTTACCTATTAAGTTAGGTCTACCCAAGTTAAACTTGTAATTATGGTTTGAAATAAAGTGGACATGACACTTAGAAAACATGTGTGGCCAACTCGAGGTTGGGTTGAGTTTGTAGCGTAAACCTACCCGGAACCGACCGGCCTAACTAGTTGCTACAAACAATAGGACCCAATGTGAGAAGTTGGTCATGTGTACCTGGGACCCGAGGTTAGACCAAGTTGTGGTGTAAAGCTACCCGGACCCGCCCGGCTTAACTAGTAACCGCAACAAAGTTTAATGTGAGAGGTTAAGGTACAATTAAATTAATGCCTCATGATTAGGGTTAAGTCATGGCCCACTAATACTTAACCAATTTTGGGGATACGAGGGATTAAATGGGGTTAAGTGATGAACTGTTGGTTACACTTAGCTAATTTAATCCATGATTAGTGAGGGGTTAAACCACACTTAACCCTCTTAGAAAACCCTAGCAGCGTGGTCTGTTCCAGCAGTAATCCCAGTTTGGTATCATTCACAACCCTAGAGGCTAGGCTAGGGCGGGGCACGATTACTGGACTGATGTAAGCGACCAAAGCGACGGCTGAGTGGTACAGCGGTGCGGGTCCAGGCGGGCTACGGACGTGCACGTAGTTCGGTGTTGGACAAACTCGAGGCACGGGTACCAGTAGGTTTGGACTGTGCATCATTGCTTAAGTGTCTGGGGTTGACACCCGAGGGCTTGATACACCCAAGGGTGGACCCAGCACAGTCTGACTACAACCATATGTGGGCCGTATGGACACCAACACTTGACGTGTTAGGTTATAGGGAGCCGATCGATTAGACCGTGGGCTGGACCTTGTATTAAGGTCACTTCTTGCTATTGGGCCAAAGTTTGGGCTGAGGGATCCATACCTGTTATGTTAGTTTGCTAGTACACTATGGTGCAAAGCTTAATCTTCTTTATGTGATGGCACCTTTATCTATTGTCAGTATATTCATCTCAGTTTCCATCATGATGTTAGCTTTATTAGTTTATAGACTGATCGTAGTAGGGCTTACCAGTCTTTTTGACTGACCTGTTTTCTTTTGCTTCTTTTCTTCCGTTCCCCCCCCCCCCCCCCCAGGTTCTCAGGGAGGGAACAGTGGTGCTTAGCTTGGATTGCTTGCTTGTTCGCTGGATAGCTCATGTATGTCTGGATATTGAGCTCGCTACGGCTTATCACTTTTATTTTTGGGGATAGCACTATGTATTTCAGTATTTCTGTTTATGTTGTACTAGACATATTTATTTTGGCAGATGACTTTATGATGTACTAGACTTGTTTTGAGATGGTTTGAGATATTCCGCTGTTTTATTCTCACTTACTCTGTTTTACATATATATATTTATGTTCCTGTTCTGCCTTGATATATCATTATGCATGCTTACCCAGTTCTAACGCCCCCCAGAAGCTAGTGCCCCCGAAAGAGTGACCCTAGCGGAGGTGGGGTGTTACAGATCGATTCAGACAGGGCGGAATTTGGTGTGATAGCTTTGTATCAAAGCTTTTGTTTGCAAAGCTCGGGAACAAGACATATTAGAACCAAACGAAAGAATTAATCAGAGATAGGATTAGTAATGTCCTATTAAAGAATACTCATTAGAGATACATTCAGTAGTATCATAAAATGAGAAAACTCATTAGAGATAGGGTTAGTAATGCCCTAGAATGGTTGGAAGAGTATTATATATAGAAAAGAATAAATTTGTTTATTTATAAAAATGAATTTGATTATGAAAGATTATATATAACAACCCGGAAAATCAGAACCAATTTAAATTTTTTATTTTGGCAATTTTAATGAATTTTGAATATTTAAAATGAATTATTTTAAATAACTACGACGGAAAATTTATTTTTGATGAAGTTAAAACGAATAATTTTATTTTAATTATAAAAGGAATTGAAAATGGCGCGGTGTTTGAAAATTCAATTTCAAATTTCAAATGAATGTACAGGATTCAAAATGAACCGAATTTTGGTGAAACCAAAAATATTAGAATCTATTTGAAAATATCTTTCCAACGAATTGAAATTTCATGGCGGAAATAAAAAGTTATGTCCAGTTGAAAATTCAGAATAGTCGCTATGGAAATATAGCCCTTAAAATAGTCATTTTGCAAACGACCTCTGTTTTCGACGAAACCACTTTTGTTGGATCTGGGATGTCAAGTTATTGCTAGATTTCAAAATTCATAACTGTTGGAATCAATATGTGAGCGTGGCACAATAAAACGTGTTTTGGCAGTTTCAGCCAATTTGGATCGACCAGAAAATGGCTTTTTTCAAACGGTCTGCAAATTCGACGAAATTAGTTTTGCTAGGACCGTATCGTCAAAACATAGCTAGATTTATTTTTCTGGAATTTTTGGAGTCAGTATGTGGCCCTGGTAAATTAAAATGTGCATTTGAATTTAAAATATAATTATTTATATTTTAAATTTAATGAAAACTGTTCGTAACAGCCGAATTGGATTACAAAACATATCCCATTGTGTTCGGAATGGGGGTATTATGCTAGGGAAGACAGTCGGTGGACTCGATTCAGAGCACAAATGAAAAGTCAACTTTAGAGAGGATTAAAATAAATAAATAAATATATAATACTCTCACCTAACTCTCCCTCTCTCTCCTTCTTTATCGTTTCAGAACAAAATAAAATAAAAAGGAAAAAAACACGCGAATGACGAGGGGAGGGGGGATTTGCCGCCGCGGCGGCGGCTAGAGGCGCCGCACCTCCGGCGCCGCCATCGGAGAAGACCCGCTGCCCCCTCAGCTCTCCACCCTCTCTCCTACCTCCACTAGAAGAACCCGTCCCTTTTCCTCCAAACCCACCACGCCTCCGGCCAAGACAGCTCCGGCACCGCCACCTAGGAGCTCCGCTGTACCTCGCCGCCCCTTTGAAACCCTCTGCTCCTCCTTCCTCTTCATTAAACCACCGTGAGTTTTTTATATTCTATTTTATTCAGTTTAAATAATTTAAATATCAGTTTTAATTTATATATATAATGTACAAAGTAGTGAATTTTTATATATTTCATAACCCAAGAAAAATGTGATTTTTATCATATATGTAGCAAAGTAAAAATATAATTTTTAGCGAAGTAAAAATATAATTTTTAGCGAAGTAAAAATATAATTTTTAGAATTGAAATAATAAAAATGTGATTTTTACTACGAACAACATGAAGAAGATTGCGTTGGAGTTTCAGGCAAGTCAGCACTGTTCTGAAAGTCAGAAATAAAAAAAATGGCGGAGTGGAACCAAAAGGTGAGAACTCCTCACTATAATTTTCTGTGTACAGTTATTTGTTTTATAACTACATTTATGAATGGCTCCCCGTCATCAACAGACCATGGACGACTTGTTTGTTTGATTGTGTTGTGAAAATTGTTTGTGATGTGAAATGGACTATATAAAAGATTCATATGTTGAATAAAATATTTGAAGAATAAAAATATCATTTTTATTGTGAAATGGACTGTACAAAAGATTCATGAGTTGAACAAAAGATTTGTTTATGTACACCCATTTGACTGATATTGATTGAGACGATAAATTTTGCACATCGCCCAACTACACAAATAAAATATATGTGTTTGTTGATTGAAACCCCACACGGGTGTTGGGATGATATTTGACGTACACTAATCCCAATTGTTTAGTGGTATGTCAATTGATTGGTTGAAAGGCTGTATTAGTGTTAATTATTTATATTTAATGCTTATAGAGTTGTAAATTACACTCTGGATAGTGGTTGATTGTTGATGATGGTTGTTATATACGTGTGTTGTATGAAATCCATATAAATTACATTATATGGTAATTGACTGTGTTTGATTCCAGTTCAGAAAGAAAAGAATATTTTTAAAGTAATGACCATTTTAAAATAATGAATATTTTAAAATAATATTCAGTAAAAGATCAAAATCTGATTTTGATGTCTGATTTGGGATGGACACGAATATATTTAAATATATAAAGCTGTGTTGATTAGATTAACGCCATTTTGACATGAAGGATATTTATGTGGATACTATTCATTTTTATAATGAATATCAAAAGGGAATTGATTTCAAAATCTAATGTTTTGAAGATAATATCATTTATATATTGATGATATGGAATATTCAAATTTTATTTAAAATTGAATGTGAAGTTGAAATCGTTTTGAAAACGAATTTAAAACGATTTATAAAATACGGTTTAAATGGAAATAGACGAAATATATATAATATATACTATATATGTTATAATGGCCTAAATAGAACGCGCCGCGCAGCGGCAGTTCGCAAATTTCGACCATTGACTTCGATTGGACATTATGGGAGATCCGACCGTCGGATTCTCCTAAAACTAGAACCATTGGGTTCGTATCGAATAGAGCTTTCTAATGAATCAAGAAATTAGAAATCTAATGGTTGGATTTGGAATTATGTCCAAATAAAATTTGGAAAAGGTCGTTGTAAGTGCAGTTCGATGGCCGTTTATGGAAATCGACTGTACGGGCCTTGATAAAATTATTAAAAATATTAATAGTTTGTGTAAAATCATAATAAATGATTTGGAAAGAACTAGGATGAAAAATTCCTTTGAAAAGATAAAAATATATTTTTATCAAAATGAACTAGTTATTGACTAGATTTGAAATCCAATAATTTTTAAATAAATAAATTGGATTTGGAATGGTTATAAAAATAACCAGGATTCCCAATATATAAATTGGAATGGATTTGAATCAAAATTGTCTTCGGAATATTTCGATGTTGAATTTGGTGATTATACAGATATTGTTATGGAAATTTGAAAAAATATATTTATATCATTATTTCCAATACGATATTTGTTGGTTGTGGAGTTTGATATTGAATATAGGTCGATATATTTTCTACTCAGAGTCTTGTATTTAATATCAACTGGGATTTGGGGTTTGTCGTGAACGGTGTCTTCAGCAACACTGTTCTTGAACCCCAGGTGAAGAGAATAAATCTTTTAATTCAGATTGTTAGAGTTTCCAATTATATTTAATAATTGGAATAAAATGGAATGTGAATTGGGTTTATCGTGAACTGTGTTTTTAACGACATTTGTTCTTTAACTCGATTTACAATGAAATATGATTTGGAATTTATAAATCTTTTGTTAAGATTTGAAGGAGATTTTCCAAAGCAAAGTTTTCCAATTTAACATATTATATTGGAATGGAATGGAATTCGATTTGATAATAATCGAAGTGAGTCTCTGTGGAGGAAGACTGTTAATATATATGGAATTTAAAAGGCTTGACCGTTATTCCATTTATATTATCGTTAGATATGGAAGTTCATATCGATTATATATATTGATCTGTATTCCGTGAAGTTTCCATTGTTAATGGAATGTGATTTTGGGTTTTATCGTGAGCTGTGTTTTAAATGACATTAGTTCTTTAACCCAGCTAAAGATAAGATTAATTTATTAACTTGGAGTAATAAGTAAGTAATGATTTTCGAGACTAAAGCTGAATTAGAGTTTTAATGAATCTTTAAATAGATTGAAAGGTGAATTTGATAACTAAAATTATCAAATTCAAGAAATGATCGAGAATGGGGTATCACCAGTTTTTCTCCAAGCGATATTTAAATCTTTAATTAGATTTGAACATGAAATGATAATTAATTTTACCGATAACACCGTGGTGTTAGATATGAAGTATTGCCAGTTTTACTTCATAGGATGAATAGGTTGGGGTTGGGAAATTGAACCAATGATTGCTTCGGTATGGTTTGCTAATCTCGACTAGTTTGGATAAACCATAATTTGGTTTGAATTGAAATCCAAAAGAAGATTAAAGAATAAATTTAAAGAATTTATCTTTGATAAAATTAATGGGAACCTTTCCCAAAGTATAAGAATATTTGAACAAAGGAATATTCTGGATTAGAATGAGGCATATGTTGTGTTTTTATAGCACTATTTTATTATATACGCGAGTTATTCAGAAAGACCGGTTTATCCCATTCTGAATAACTGATTCGACGATAAGTCGACGATGAAGACGGTGGTTAAAGACCGGAGGTCTTCACATCGTTTGGATGATTACTGATGTCTTGATTGGGCTTTACACCCAAGACAAGGTAATAAGTGGTGATCGTTCTAGACGTACTTGGAGATCGACGGATATGCGAGGGCCTCTCCCCTGTATTGGACATATGGGACGAGGAATAAGGTGCCTCCGGTTTCGTTCAGACCCAGAACGAAATTGTAAATGGATGTGTGTTTGACATCGGATTTCATTCTGTGTGATTGATAGACATTGGTTGCATAGCATGAATTTCCTGTGTGGCATGCTGAGATGCAAATGATTAAGGCTTCTGTTGAAAAGCAGAGTCCTGTGGTTGATGATCAAAGTATAGCTTTAATATAGCATAGCTTTGTGTAGCCTTAATTCGCAAGCCTCGCACCCCGGTGTGAACCAGAAACGGGAGAGGACTTCAGGGAGGGAATGCGTTTCCTTCTAGCTAGGAGTGGTGTCTGGGTTTTACATGACCAGATGTTTTACTTATGTGGATAGTGGATAGCGAGGCACCTCGGTTATATCGGTCTCTACAGAGCCGATGGATGGTCTTTATACATACCAGAATGATGCCCCATAGGGAGGGGAAACGTAGTGTTCAGGCATTTTAATCCACATCGAGTGGACCGGCCCTGATGATCCAAGGGTCGATGCGTTCTGATCTTGAGACATGGGCTAAAGCGTCTCGAAGCGGTAAGGACGATCCCTTGCCTTGGTTCACAGATGGAAATCCAACTTCCAATATGTGACAATTGCGGTTTTGATTATAGAGCCTAGTATGGCGACATACTGGGATGGGGCACTCATGCCGTGTGACGGCCCGCCCCGCACCAGCCGACATTTCCAATAAAAGTGCGCTGTGACAATGCCCGACTAGCACAGGACGGTCGCCATAGAAAGGAGAAGAAAGGAATTTGAACAAACAAGGAACCTGTAGAATGTCTCACAGCGCGTGGAATAAAATATAATAATAACATACTTGACATAAAACAGGTGAGACAGTGCATAAGCTGAAAATTAAACCATAATCATCATAGCAGCGAAAATCCAAAATACAGCTTATGATCCATAACTATTATTACAACTTCTAAATACTGTCTCTAAAGCAAAAGAAAGGAAAGGTAAACTACTAATGCCCAAAGTAGTGACCAGCAGCGACACAGGGAGAATATTTATATAGAATAGTAATGTAAGCCTCCTGCTCGTCTCCGGACAGCTATTCGTGCACAACCAGCTAAGCTGTCTCTAGTCTTCCCGTTTAAGAGCACCCAGAGTAATAAAAAGAGACATAAAACTCTGGGTCAGACAAAAGTCTGGTATGAGCGATAAGCAGCAAAATAGAACAATAACTTGTATACTAAACCATACCTGAACTTGGACCTGCAACCAAAGAGTTAGCACAACATATCATACAATACTCTAAGGTGCCACTAACATGTAGTGTAAAGGATACGGGGGTGCGGGTGTGCATGTCATAGTGGTGGCAAACAATCAAGCATAACAACCATCCTTACATCTCTCACTCAGTGCGTAAAGCACACGATATCCATGTTGTATATAACGGTGTTGTATACACAATTATATGATTTTTGTTTGATGATAACAACCAAATATATATTATTTTGATGTGTTTGTTACTGTACTGTTCTATATTTAAATCACAGACAGGAATATAATATTTATATTTAAATAGAATACTACTGTACACAAATTTTCACATAGTATTTTATTTAAATATAATATTTTATTTCAATATCAAATAGTACAGAATTAAAACTCCACTATTTGTAAACTTCACTAATATTCTTCATTCATACACAGCTCTTCACTACAACCCTGTCAACATACATTCACATTGATTCATATACAGACACTCAACTCTTTATACAGTTTTTTTCTATACGGTCATACAGACTTTTATACATTCACTGTTTTTTATTCTTTTGTCTTCTGTCCTCTGTCTTCACAGCTCTAAGTCCGTCCAGTCTTCATACCTGTCATACAAATGAACACACACACAGTACACTGCAATAGAAATAATAATGAACACATACAAATATAATTATTAATTTTAATTTTTTTTTGCCTCAGTTTTGTGGTGTGTTTCTCATCATTTTTCATGACTTGATCTGATTCATCTGTGTCTAGGCAGACAGTTTGTATATGTACAGGGACAGGAAATTTTCTGTTGGCTGCAAATACACACGTGTATATATATACATGTGTGCACTGCCTCGCCAATCAGCGAGCAACTGAGGAGGAGCCATGTAACACCCCGTAATTTTATAACATTAAAATTCACAAATTAAAGTATACTTAATTTTTAGAAAAGAATTAAGTGAAATGGGTTGCGCAGAGAAATATATATATTGATATATATATAAAAAAAATTAAAAATTAAATAAATATGCGAAAAAGTTCAAAACAGCGAATTGGGAGGGGGAATAACCGAACCGGCCCATTTTTGAGGTCGACCCAAGCCTCGCTGGGTCGACTAGGGGTTAATCCAGGGTGTTTGGCTGTCAACCCGTGGGCCGATTCGCTCAAATGCAGATTTTTCATTTGATTGGTTCTCCTGGTTCAGGGTTAATCTAATGGTCCTAAATAACTTCCTACACCTATAAATACATCCTAATGCTAACCCTAAACCTAATTAAAATAGAATAGTTACCGTCGCCATGGAAATCAATGGAGCCACCACCAACTAAGAAAGAAGAAAAGCAAATTCAATTCTAATTCTCTCAACCCTAAAGCAAAGCAAAACTCTCTCTTTTCTTCTCTAAATTGTGAGTATGATGATCTTAACAAGATTATTATCATTTTAATTAGGTTGAGTTATGAATGGATTATGAGTAGATAATGTGAATTATCATATATGTTGTTGTAAACCCCTTTTTCCATCATGTATATTGTAAATCCAATGTTATGTGATGATGATATCTTATATGTTGTAAATCATGCTATGATGATGTTATGTATGTTGAAAGTTTCTATGCTAAGTTGTGATGAATCATACATGTTAAAAAGCCATGATGTTACCATCTATGCTAGTTAGTTCATATAAATTAAATCATCATGTTTGGGTTATGTTGATCAATATGACAAGTCATATATGCAAGTTAGATTGATTAGAAAATTTATGAACATATACTAAGACATCTATTATGACATCTAGAATTATGCTATGACATATGTGATATCCTATGCTAGTTCACACCATCATTATGTTGCCTAAAAACCCCATATGCAAGTTTATGTATAGATTTGGGCTATGATCATATCATGTAAATTGAGACATTTAACAAGTTGACACTTTTTGATCCTTAACATGTGTAGTTTATGCAAGTTTCACCCCTATTATGATTAGATTTATTTTAATTGTCTATATGTTGTGATAATTTATCTTTGTGCTAGGTGTTAGACTATACAAGTCTAGCCTATATTATGCGTTGAATAAGCGAATGTATAAACGTGGGGTAGGGGTAATATTAAGGATTTAATATTAAAAAGTTGGGGTGCAATTGAAATGATTTTGCATGCCATAAGTGGATGGCCATAATTGAGTCAATTATAGACATCATTAAAAGTTGACTTAATTAATAATTTTAATAGGGAATTATTAAAACTGGGGTAAAAGATTTTAAGTGTTAATCAATGCTTAGGACACGAGGTTGGACTCGTTTGTGACGTAAACCTGCCCGGACCCGCCCGGCAAATCCAGTGGTCACAAATGTCAGCCCAATGTGAGAGGTCCTAGGCTTAAACTAAAGCATAACGGTTGTAAAGACACGAGGTTAGACTCTTTTATGGTGCAAGACTGCCCGGACCCACCCGGCAAATCCAGCTGCCATAAATGCCAGTCTAACGTGAGAGGTCTTTATGAGGTTATGGCCTGAATGAATTAAGAAATACTTAACCAGATAAACATGTAAGGTGGGACATGGGGGTTAAGTAGGTGCCTTGGGTGGCATGAGGAATCTAGGGGGTGCCCTTAGTGGCATGTGAAATACGATTAGTAAGACTTAACCAAACACACATGTAAATGAACATGACTAAGAGGGTTAAGTGGGATATACTAGTGACAAGCTTAGGTGGGTAGCTTGTGGGGGCCCATTTCGACCAGTATCCCAAACTTATCTTTGTGGGCTCGACCCAAGTCGAGGATGGGACACGCATGCTGGGTTTGACTGTAAGAGGCCAAAACGAGGAGCGGTGGCAACGCAAGTCCAACGGGTTTCGTATGCGTGTGTGGACCCGGGCTGGTAGGTAAGACGTTGTTGCATCGTGTAGGTATAAGCCGTGCATTCTCAAGTTGTGTCGGGTTGCCACTTTAGGGGAGTGATACACCCCACTGTGGGTCCAGCATAGGTATCTACGAGTAGGGAGCCGATCGAAAGTGGGTAGTGGGTTACACCTAGTGGAGATAGGGGCAGACGGCACCTATGTAGTCAGCTAGGGGTACGTAAGGCTATTTATAAAGTTTCTGTGTGAAGCAAGTAGGATCAAACAATAGGGTGACTAGTGTGGTGCAGTGTAGTAATGTGTGGTGCAGTGTAGTAATCATTCGTTAGTAATTAGGTGTGTCTTTACCGTTATCTTTAACGTTATCTTAAACGCTATCTTTATCTTCCTAAGAGTTCATAGACATTTACTTGTCTTCCAGCTTATGCCTTAGTCTAGTTATTTTGATAATAGTATTGTTAGAATTATCATACTCGCCATACTTTATGTCTGACCCCCTCTATTTCTATCCTTTTCCCCCTCCAGGCCCTCAGGTTGGGGCCAGCTCTTGTGGAGTTTGATTGAATTGCTTCATCTCTCTTTGGAAAGCTTGGACCGTTGAAGTAAAGTCCAGCTTGTTATCTTTTTAATGGCTATTTATGTAAGGGGATTATGTATTTTGTTTTTGTGAAGATGGATATTGTACTTCGTTATGATCTATGGTTTTATGATATAACAAACATGTTTAATTTCCGCTGCAATAAAATGAAGTTTTAGATTTCCAAGTACTATTTATTATCTGTCTTGTTGTAATTTTTCTGTTCTATATTCACTTATAACCTCCATGGAAGTTAATGCATTCCCTTTGTGAGTGACATTAATGGACGTGGGGTGTTACACGTGGTATCAGAGCTTAAGGTTACCAGAACAGATAAAAATAATTTAGAAAAATAGTTATTTTTGGAAGAAGTGTTTTCAAAAACATGTTTTAATAAGAAATTTAAAGAGAAAAGTTTTTAAGAAAAAATAACATAATCCCCAATAGCCCATATCTTTATCTTTCGAATTCTCCATTCTGAACCTTTCTTTTTCGTTTCAGCATGGCTGAAGATCTTAATCTACCCGACGGTGTAACGATACCAGGATGGTATAGGAGGTTATTAGAGGCTAGGGCTGCTGCAGGTCCAGCCAATGTTCCTCCACTACCAATTGCACCCGTTCCTCCTCCTCCTCCTCGCGTAGATACTTTTGCAAAGACGTGCAAGGAATTCAAGGCTATGGGTGGAAAACCATTTCAAGGGTCAGAAACGTTTGTGGAAGCTAGAGATTGGCTTAAGGAGGTGGAAGAATTGCTAGAAATCTTTGAAGTAGAAGAAGGGAGGAGAGTTCGTTTAGAAGCTTGGCTGATGAAGGGAAAGGCCTCGTTTTGGTGGGAGGTCACTAATGGGGAGCGTCCTGTTGACTCTTGGGCGGATTTCAGACGTAGGTTCGAGGCGAAGTTTCTCTCAAGGGCGGAAGAAAATCTATATATGGAAAGGTTCTTGACATTGAAGCAAGGAAGCTCATCAGTGAAAGAATATGTCAATAAATTTAATCAGTTAGCAAGGTTTGGCTTGGACTTAGTGAACACGCTGGAGAAGAAGGCGTTGAGGTTCGTGAATGGCTTGAATGAACCATTGCAAGGGTTGGCTATGACCCACATCCCGATGGGGGCCACCTTTGAGAAGTTAGTAGAAATGGCACTCCTGCATGAGGAGAAAAGCGCTAAAGCTGATAAGGCACCCGAGAAGAAGGGGGATCAGAAGAAACCACAACAGCAAAACAAGAAAGGTGGAAAAGACAATAATGGCAAGGGAAAGAAGAAGTGCTTTAACTGTGGAACCCCAGGCCATCTCAGCAAGGATTGCCGAAAGAAAAAGAAGACAAGCTGTTTTCATTGTGGCGATGCGGGACATTTAGTGAAGGACTGCCCAAAGAAGGGGCAGAGGGCAGGAGCTACCTCGGGAGGACAGGTGCAGGCTCTTATGGCAACAGGGCAGGCTAGGGGACAAGTTCAGGCTCTCGCGGTCCCACCGCTGCAAGAACAAGGTAGAACCATTTCTGTTGAAAGCTTAGTTTTTCTGTTTGATCATCCTGTCCGTACCTTATTCGATTCGGGCGCATCACATTCGTTTATCTCTACATCATTAGTTGAATCACTGCACTTAAACACCAGTTTAGTAGAGGATCCCTTAGTTGTTTCGAATCCAATAGGGGGCTCAGCTTATTTGTCCATGATGTGTTTGGATTTGAAATTTTCCATACTTAGCGTTGAATTTAGATATGATGCTTATGTGATGGGCTTCACGGGCTATGGGCTAATTTTAGGAATGGATAGGTTATCCAGAAATAGGGCCGTTCTTGATTGTGAAAGGAGAGTAGTTAGGCTCGTGACTCGCCTTGGAAACACTCTCGAAATCTTTTGTAATCCCATAAATTCGGTTATGCTAAGTTATCTAGAATCGCTTGACGCGTCTGAGGAAAATCTACGATCTGTTAGAGTGGTCCGAGAATATTCGGATGTGTTTGAGGAGGTGAAGGGCTTGCCTCCGAAGCGGGAGATAGATTTTCGAATATATCTTGTGGATAATGCGAAATCAGTATCTTTGCCAGTACGCCACATGGCTCCACATGAAAGAAAGGAACTCGGTAAGCAAGTGAAGGAGTTGCTTGAGAAGGGGTTCATAAGACGAAGTATATCGGAGTGGGGTGCTCCAGTAGTATTTGCCACGAAGGCGGATGGGTCCCTTAGACTTTGTGTGGACTATAGAGAACTTAATAAGCTTACTAAGAAGAACAGACACCCACCACTGAGGATTGACGATCTCTTCGATCAGTTAGTTGGCGCCTCAGTGTTTTCGTAGTTGGACTTAGCCACTGGTTTCCATCAGTTGAGAGTGGCTGAGGATAGCATAGACAAGACTACCTTTAGGACTTCAGACGGTTTCTATGAATGGCTAGTGATGCCCTTCGGTTTGACAAATGCCCCTGCATACTTTGTTGATTTGATGAGTAGGGTGTTTAGGGAGTACCTTAACAAATTTGTGGTAGTCTTTATAGATGACATCTTGATCTTTTCTAAGGTTGAAGAAGAGCATGCCCTACATCTTAGGGAAGTGTTGGAGACTCTTCGAGTGCATATGCTTAAAGCTAAATTTTCTAAGTGTCACTTTTGGAGGAAGGAAGTACGGTTCTTAGGACACGTGGTTTCCAAAGAAGGGATAGGTGTAGACCCCGCAAAGGTGGTGGCCATCCAAGATTGGAAGGTTCCCAAAAATGCTACCGAAGTGAGAAGTTTCTTGGGGTTGGTTGGCTACTATAGGAAGTTTATCAAAGACTTCGCAAAGATATCAGCTCCATTGACACGCTTGACGAAGAAGAACCTAGTTTTCACATGGGACGTAGATTGTGATGATGCGTTCCAACGTTTGAAGAGAGCTTTGACTTCAGCCCCAGTCTTAGTATTGCCAGACGGGAGTAAGCCGTTTACCGTTTATACTGACGCTTGTGGGACAGGACTAGGCGCAGTCTTAATGCAAGAGGGCAGGGTAATAGCCTATGGTGGAAGGCAGTTGAGAGAGCATGAGAAGAATTACCCCACACATGACCTAGAGTTGGCCGCTATTGTTTCCGTGCTTAAGTCTTGGCGTCATTATCTTCTTGGCGAGAAATTCGAATTATTCACTGACCACAAATCTTTAAAATACTTATTCTCTCAAAAGGACTTGAACTTAAGGCAGCAAAGGTGGATGGAGTTCTTAGCGTCCTACGACTTCGAAATAGCCTATACCCCTGGCAAGGGTAACGTGGTGGTAGACGCCTTAAGTAGAAAAAGATTATCCTTAAGTCCTTTGTTTGTTGAGCGGCGAAGTTTAGAATTCATTTCGATGTTTGACTTTAGACCTTCCGTTGACTTCGTACCCGGTTTGCTAGCATCCTTGGAGGTCAGACCTACGCTTTTGGGACGGATTGGCGAGGCACAGCGAGACGACCCGCAGTTGATTGAGTTAGTAGAAAAATTCAAAGGAGGGGAGTCATCAAGCCATCTCCGTAGGTATACCCTAGATGATAAGGGTTGGTTACGTAGGGATGGTAGACTTTGTGTACTAAAAGACGATGACCTAAGGAAGACTATTCTTGACGAAGCACATCATTCGAAGATGACCATTCATCCCGGCGGGGACAAGATGTACAAAGACATGAAGAGAGTTTACTTTTGGGCCGGCATGAAGAAAGATGTGGCCGAGTATGTCGCTAGATGCTTGGTGTGCCAACAAGTAAAAGTGAAGCAAAAGAAACCCGGTGGGTTGCTTCACCCATTGGAGGTTCCATTATGGAAGTGGGAAAGTGTCTCGATGGATTTTGTGGATGGGTTACCGCGATCGAGGAAGGGTAATACGGGAATTTGGGTTATAGTAGATAGACTTACTAAGAGCGCCCATTTTATTCCCGTGAAGAGTAAGAGGACTGCTCCATGGTTAGCTTCTGTATATGTCCGAGAAATAGTTCGTTTGCACGGTGTTCCTTCTAGCATAGTGAGCGACCGCGATCCTATTTTCACTAGCGAATTTTGGAGAAGCTTACAAGAGGCGGTAGGGACTCAGTTATGTATGGGCACCGCATATCATCCTCAGACGGACGGCCAGACCGAGAGGGTGAATCGCATTCTAGAGGATCTGTTGAGGCTATGCATCCTAGACTTTGGGGGTACATGGGAAGAGCATCTTCCATTGGTGGAGTTGCCCGAGAGACTTAGTGGTGTACACGACGTATTCCATGTGTCACATTTAAGGAAGTGCTTGCACGAGACCGCGGAAGTGGTAAAGGCGAGCTTTCTTAGAGAGGTGGAGATAGAGCGTGATGCGACAATTCGACGAGCTCCTACGCGCATTCTTGGGTCGGGGATCAAGAGGTTGAGGAATCGAGAGGTCAGACTAGTCAATGTGCAATGGGGAGATGATGAGAGCAACGCTACTTGGGAGACAGAAGAGAAGATGCATTCACGATACCCTTTTCTTTTTGAGGGTATGTCCTTTAATTTCTCCTTTATCGCTTAGCTTGTGCTTATCTTATCTTTAGTATATCCTCTCGCTAGTATCTTTGACCTTTAGTTAGGATAATCCTATGGTTGAAACATGTGTTTGAGACATGTTATGTATGGTGGATGCAAAGTGGATGCAATTGTTTGCTAGTGGTTACTCGTGGATGCATATACACACACTATTAGGCACCAGATCGGCTCAGTCACTTCATATTGCATATTGCATATATATGGATGTATTTAGTAAAATGGATGTATAATGGTTGTATTATCATATAGTTGCTGCATTCGGGTGGATGGTTGTGCACGCATATAGAATTAATACGTATCATTAGGAATCTTTTGCATACATATTGGACGCATGCCACTATCATGAATTGCACTAAGGAGGTTGACTGAATCAGTAGACCGCCTAATTTTGCATTAGATATGGACATATACACATACTGTGCATATAAACATTAAAGCATTAGAATTCTTTTAAGGACAATGGATGATGGTGTTTGATGGTTGAGTAGATGGACGATTAGATGGTAGGATATACATTCTTCTTGACTTGGAGATTTCGGGGACGAAATCCTTTAAGGAGGGGAGAATGTAACACCCCGTAATTTTATAACATTAAAATTCACAAATTAAAGTATACTTAATTTTTAGAAAAGAATTAAGTGAAATGGGTTGCGCAGAGAAATATATATATTGATATATATATATATATAAATTAAAAATTAAATAAATAAATATGCGAAAAAGTTCAAAATGGCGAATTGGGAGGGGGAATAACCGAACCGGCCCATTTTTGAGGTCGACCCGAGCCCTGCTGGGTCGACTAGGGTTTAATCCAAGGAGTTTGGCTGTCAACCCGTGGGCCGATTCGCTCAAATGCAGATTTTGCATTTGATTGGTTCTCATGGTTCAGGGTTAATCTAATGGTCCTAAATAACTTCCTACACCAATAAATACATCCTAATGCTAACCCTAAACCTAATTAAAATAGAATAGTTACTGTCGCCATGGAAATCAATGGAGCCGCCGCCAACTAAGAAAGAAGAAAAGCAAATTCAATTCTAATACTCTCAACCCTAAAGCAAAGCAAAACTCTCTCTTTTCTTCTCTAAATTGTGAGTATGATGATCTTAACAAGATTATTATCATTTTAATTAGGTTGAGTTATGAATGGATTATGAGTAGATGATGTGAATTATCATATATGTTGTTGTAAACCCCTTTTTCTATCATGTATATTGTAAATCCAATGTTATGTGATGATGATATCATATATGTTGTAAATCATGCTATGATGATGTTATGTATGTTGAAAGTTTCTATGCTAAGTTGTGATGAATCATACATGTTAAAAAGTCATGATGTTACCATCTATGCTAGTTAGTTCATATTAATTAAATCATCATGTTTGGGTTATGTTGATAAATATGACAAGTCACATATGCAAGTTAGATTGATTAGAAAAGTTATGAACATATACCAAGACATCTATTATGACATCTAGAATTATGCTATGGCGTATGTGATATCCTATGCTAGTTCACACCATCATTATGTTGCCTAAAAACCCCATATGCAAGTTTATGTATATATTTGGGCTATGATCATATCATGTAAATTGAGACATTTAACAAGTTGACACCTTTTGATCCTTAACATGTGTAGCTTATGCAAGTTTCACCCCTATTATGATTAGATTTATTTTAATTGTCTATATGTTGTGATAATTTAACTTTGTGCTAGGTGTTAGACTATACAAGTCTAGCCTATATTATGCGTTGAATAAGCGAACGTATAAATGTGGGGTAGGGGTAATATTAAGGATTTAATATTAAAAAGTTGGGGTGCAATTGATATGATTTTGCATGCCATAAGTGGATGGCCATAATTGAGTCAATTATGGACATCATTAAAAGTTGACTTAATTTTTGAATAGGGAATTATTAAAACCGGGGTAAAAGATTTTAAGTGTTAATCAATGCTTAGGACACGAGGTTGGACTCGTTTGTGACGTAAACCTACCCGGACCCGCCCGGCAAATCCAGTGGTCACAAATATCAGCCCAATGTGAGAGGACCTAGGCCTAAACTAAAGCATAACAGTTGTAAAGACACGAGGTTAGACTCTTTTGTGGTGTAAGACTGCCCGGACTCGCCCGGCAAATCCAGCTGTCATAAATGCCAGTCTAATGTGAGAGGTCTTTATGAGGTTATGGCCTGAATGAATTAAGAAATACTTAACCAGATAAACATGTAAGGTGGGACATGGGGGTTAAGTAGGTGCCTTGGGTGGCATGAGGAATCTAGGGGGTGCCTTTAGTGGCATGTGAAATACGATTAGTAAGACTTAACCAAACACACATGTAAATGAACATGACTAAGAGGGTTAAGTGGGATATACTAGTGACAAGCTTGGGTGGGTAGCTTGTGGGGGCCCATTTCGACCAGTATCCCAAACGTATCTTTGTGGGCTCGACCCAAGTCGAGGACGGGACACGCATGCTGGGTTTCACTGTAAGAGGCCAAAACGGGGAGCGGTGGCGACGCAAGTCCAACGGGTTTCGTATGCGTGTGTGGACCCGGGCTGGTAGGTAAGACGTTGTTGCATCGTGTAGGTATAAGCCGTGCATTCTCAAGTTATGTCGGGTTGCCACTTTAGGGGAGTGATACACCCCACTGTGGGGCCAGCACGGGTATCTACGAGTAGGGAGCCAATCGAAAGTGGGTAGTGGGGTACACCTAGTGGAGATAGGGGCAGACGGCACCTATGTAGTCAGCTAGGGGTACGTAAGGCTATTTATAAAGTTTCTGTGTGAAGCAAGTGGGATCAAACAATAGGGTGACTGGTGTGGTGCAGTGTAGTAATGTGCGGTGCAGTGTAGTAATCATTCGTTAGTAATTAGATGTGCCTTTACCGTTATCTTAAACGCTATCTTTATCTTCCTAAGAGTTCATAAACATTTACTTGTCTTCCAGCTTATGCCTTAGTCTAGTTATTTTGATAATAGTATTGTTAGAATTATCATACTCGCCAGACTTTATGTCTGACCCCCTCTATTTCTATCCTTTTTCCCCCTCCAGGTCCTCGGGTTGGGCCCAGCTCTAGTGGAGTTTCATTGAATTGCTTCATCTCTCTTTGGAAAGCTTGGACCGTTGAAGTAAAGTCCAGCTTGTTATCTTTTTAATGGCTATTTATGTAAGGGGATTATGTATTTTGTTTTTATGAAGATGGATATTGTACTTGGTTATGAGCTATGGTCTTATGATGTAACAAATATGTTTAATTTCCGCTGCAATAAAATGAAGTTTTAAATTTCCAAGTACAATTTATTATCTGTCTTGTTGTAATTTATCTGTTCTATATTCACTTATAACCTCCATGGAAGTTAATGCATTCCCTTTGTGAGTGACATTAATGGAGGTGGGGTGTTACAAGCCACGTGGACCAACTCAACTCAGTGCATATAAATACGGTCGAGTCAACATAAAATCATGCACATACAAGATGAAAGCAGCAAATACAATCCAAACCATTTCAAGTATCAAGCCAAGTCAGTGTACAAAGTAAATCATGGTCGAGCAAGGGTCCAACCATATGCGAGTCAAATTCACGTCGAGACAGCAATTCATGGCTAAACATGGTCGAGCTATGCACGACACATGTCTCAGCAATGAGCAATGCAGCAATACATAATTGGGGTGATCAAGTAAACAGCAAGCAAGTGGCACAACAGGTCAAATGGTCAAGCATGTATCCAGTCCAGAAGTGATCAAAACAGCACAAGTGCCAACATGTACAAGTGCACAGCATATAAACAACATGGTAGCATGGTGGTGAATGCAACATTCTTTATGATCAATGTCATGGCAATCACAATGTCAAAGTAGCATGGACTACATGAGAACAAGTCAGGTTCGAGATAAATGGTGCAGCCCAGAAATTAAAAATGGTCAAGCAAACAGTTCAACATCAAAGGGTTACAAGGCATCATAAGGTTCAAACTGCAAGTGTGACATAGAGCATAATAGCTCAAATGCAAACATAGGTTCAAATGAACATTTCGGGAAGTAAGAGGTGCAATAGCCTGGTCAAGTATAATGGTGCAAATTGCATAAATATCAAAGGTAACATGACATATCAAAGGTCAGAGCATACATGGGTGATCCTACCGTGTTAAGTACAATAGTGTATTCAAGCAAGCATATTGGAGCAAGCACAAGTGCTACACGTATGAAAGCATCAACATGAATATGGCAGTAGACTCAAATGGACAGAGTAGAGCAATTCTCAAGTAGCAGGGTATACATGACAGTGCAAGTAAATGAAAGTCAATCAAGTACAAACTCATGTCCAAGAACGGTGCAAACAAGTGCATGCTCAAGTATTTATATATGCAAGAATATGTGAATGTTGAAATCAATCAGGTGAACAACAAGTGAGCATGAAACAAGGACAGTGCAGTGTGAATCGAATTCAAATAAGGATTGATATTTAATATATCGAGAATTCAAAATATTCCTCCTTCAGAAAGATTGGTGTACACTCAGCACCTATAATGAATTAATAATATGTATGGCATGTAATAAGTCATGGGAACAAACAAGGGACAAGTGCAATTGAGTTCACACTGTGAAAAGAATGTGACAGATTAAAATCTGGCAAGAGTTTAATGTATTTTTGAAATCATGTTACTCTCTTCCAGATTTACTCAATCACATATGGGATAATGAAGTAATTAAAGCATTGGATTCAATCATATATGGAATGGTGATGAATGTTTTTTTTCTTCCGGCAATCAACTGCAAATATGCAGTTTTAACAATGTAAAGAAATTCATCCAAATACATAGAGAAGGAGAAAATCATGGGATGGTTCATCACAAACAAATATGTTTTCAAAATATTTCCCAAATTAATCGACTTAAAATCAGGGGACAAGGAACCGACTTGAATTCTTTCCGAATATTCACCAAATCAATTCAAGCAAGTCAACAATAACACAAAGGGCAACAAATCTGTAATTTCCAGAATTGTTCAAGGCAACACATAATTCAAATCAAAGCCGATTCTGTTTCATTACAAGGCAACATGTATCATGAAATCAGTGAATTAAAACTCGAGCAAATCAACTGAAGAATCTAGCCAGCAAAAGGGGAAACACGCAAATTCAGATCAAATCATTTAATTGAAATCAGAGAGTAATTATAGGGTTTCTATACCCTATAAACAACACCATTTCATCATAGGCAGTGCATCGAAAAAAAACAATCAATTTGAAGCAAACAATTTCAAATCAGAGAACTCACGTAGGTTTCGATCGAGAAGAAGAACAACCCCAAATCAGGGTGTCAGAGTCATCCATAGTCTTCGAAGCATCATAGAATTGATTCCATAAGAAAACGATCGAGATTCTATTTGGGATTTGAAGGAAACCCTAATTCCTTTTTGACGGCCGCCATTTCTGATTCCAAAAGCAAAAGAGATCGGGCAAATAAAAGTGAATGGGTCGGCCAAGTATTCATGGACTAAGTCAAAAGAAAAAAGGGGATGACCCCTCTTATTTAATATCCTTTAGTTTATTCTAAAACAAGGGGTTTTTCATTTGTTTTTGTTTTTAATTTTGTATTGTATTTTGTTTTAGTTTTGTAAATCGAATTCAAACAATTTCTAGATCTGTAGAAACTAGGGTGAATCAGTCAGGGTGTTGAATGTCAGTTTCAGAGTCTGTAAAATCTGGATTATGGATTACGGGGTTGTAATTTAGGAAAATCTGATCGAGTGGATATCGGTCAGTCTAGGGTATTGAGCGTAGGGTAGAATAGGAGCAGGGTTTGCGAGTGTACATGGTCTTGTATGTGGGAACTGTTCTATCACCTAGTAGAAACCTTAGAAATGCAGCAGTAGGCAGGGTTTTGCCGAAGCTGGGTATATTTGTGTGTGATTTATTTTCTGCATTTCTGTTTCTGCTATATTCTGTGATCTGTTTATTATTTTAGTATCATGTTAAGGTTTTTAATTCAGTTAAAAACTGTGATAAACCCTATTCACCCCCCCCCCCCCCCCTCTAGGGTTAATCTAGATCCAATAAGTGGTATCAGAGCCTGGTAATTTCATTAACCCTAGAATCATGGATCCTAGTTGTCAATCGATAGAGAGTCAGTCCAGTTCTTCTCCAACTATTTTCACTGGAACAGATTTCTTAAACTGGAAATCCAAAATGGAATTTTATTTAAAATCTGTTAATATTAAATGTTGGGATGTTGTTATCAATGGGTACGATATGGTATATAAAGTTTTTAATTCTCGTGCTACACATATTCTTTATTCTTATCTTGATGATGATCAATACAGTCTGATCTCCCATTGTTTAACTGCGCAGGAAATCTGGAGAACTCTTAATGCAAAGTATGGACCAATTGACAACAGTTGTTCAAAACCCCAGAATGTCAACTCAGATTCAGAGTTCTGCTTAACAGGATTTACAAATGAAAATTCAGATGGATCAGTCGATATAGATTCAACAGACGATGAGACAGGAAATTTCTCATATGAAGATTTAGTTTATATGTGTGCTGATCTAACTAAGTCTGTTGATAAACTCCAATCTAAAAACAAATTTCTGAAATCTAGAAATCTTGAGTTGACCAGCAAAATTGATGATTTGGAATCACAACTTGAATATTTTAAAAATTCTTCAAATTCAGATTGCAAAAATTGTTTAAAATTGAAAACTAATCTTGTCCATCTCAATAAAAATATTCAAAAGTTTGAAAAAGAAAACAAGATTGAGTTATCAAGTTTGAATAATTTTTTACAAAAGGAATTTGAAATTTTTAAGACTGATATATATTCCAAATTTGAAATTGCTGAAAATGAAAATTTGGTGAAGAGTGGTTTGATTTTGAAAGAACTTGAACATGAGATTGAACAATCCAAAAATTTTGTGTCTGAAAAGCAAAAACAATTTGAACTTGAAATTTCCGAATCCAAAGCCAAAATTAAATTTCTTGAAAATGAGAATTTGGTTTTGAAACAGTCCAGTACTAAACAGAAGATCGCTGTAAATAATTGCTCAAATTTACTAAAAGAAAATAGCAATCTAAAATCCAAAATTCAACGATTAGAATCAACTTTGGATAAATTTTCTAATGGGGAAAAATCGTTGAATATGCTGTTACAAAACCAAGTTTCTATTAGAAATAAATCTGGTCTTGGCTTGGGGAAAAATGATGTTTTTGGAAAACAAAATTCATTTGATTTGAAAAATCCCTCAAACTGTTTTGGAAAGAACTACTTTGAAAATTTGAACTCTAAAAATTTCAAAGGTTTTTTGAATCAAAGTTGTGATGAGAAATTGTTTCATAATAAACCTTTTAAACATTCTTGGATTCCTAAAAATAAAACGGGCTTCATCAAGTTCAAACAGATTTGGTTTCCTAAGGGTACAAAGGTTAATTCTGATGGTTTGTTATACAAACAGGTTTGGGTACCAAAAGTGGTAAACATATTTCAGAGTGGTTTTGCAAATTTTGTTAGACCACTTAATTCACTCAACTGTTAATTAGGTACCAGTGAAGGTTGAGGAACTGTTATGCTGAAAAGAGATTGATTTCAAGCTGTTCTATACTTCTGTATTCTTTACAGTTCCTTGACCAAGATTTGTTGAGTTAGAGATTCTGATTTTCATTGGATTCTGGTATGATCTCTAAACTCACCTTTGTAAATATTCTTTGTTTTTATTTTCTTTGTTTATTTCTCCTTCTATCCCTTCTGTTTATTTTTTTTGTTTTCTTTTGTTTTGATTTGTCACTGTCATATCTTTGTAACTTTTTAGGCTTCATTAACTTCATATTGGAGAATTCATATTCTTTCTGGAAATTTGCTTCATTTCTATAAAACTCTGATGTGTTTAATCATGTCCAGATCTTGAAATTATTTTTGTAAATATCTGCAATTGATTTGAAGTTTTTTTCTGATTCTCTGAATTCATAACAGTGTTGATGTATTCGTGCCATATCATGAACACTGTTAATTTGAATTCTAAATGTTTGAAGATCTAAATAATTAATGAAATTTCACACTCTTATGCTGTTTTGAGTTTTCTTCCAACTAATTTTGGAAACGCTTAAAATGTTATACTCACTGCAGCACACTGCTATTTATCAGTTGTGAAAATTTCATTGATTTTCGGATTGGCTTGGAAATTAATCTGTCTTAAATCTCAGTGATACATCTTGAAACCATCATTACTCATGATCATTATGGCTAGAATTTGTTTGTTTGAAATCATCTGAAATTATTGATATTTTGAATAATCACACACCTCCTAAATTTGAAATTATCAACCGTGTTTGAGTGATTCATTATACTCTAAAACTTGACATTGATTCAAGTGATTTCAAATAAATTATTCTATTTTTCTAGATCATGAATACCTTTCAAAATTGATATAGATGATCTGAAATTTCTTTTAGGCTTGTCTGAATTTTTGTGAAAATTTGATTTGAAAATCAAGTCTTAAAAATCACTGTTATTTCATGATAATTTGATTTGAATATCTGTTTGTTTAAAGTCATTTGAAATTATTGATTTATTGAATCTCACATATCTTGAAGCTAAAATTAATAATCTGGTGTGATCGACTCATTGAATCCTGAAATCTGCATATTCCACAAATGATGTCAAAGAAACGGTATTTTTTAATCATTGGTTCACGAATCATCTTGTGTGACCAACATCATGTCAAGTCTGATTTGAAATTGTTTCTGTTATGCTGCTCTGATACTGTTTTTCAAAGAACTGCCTATTTTAACCTGTCTGCTGCTTGGCTAATTTGTTATACTATCTGCTTGGTTTTTAAATTTCTGTTGACTATGATATCTTGGTTTGTCCCCGGTATCTTTGTGATTAAAATTTATTAATAGAGACACCAAGTGGTATCAGAAGAGCCTTATATTTGTTTCACCCATCTGATATTGTTTTGAAAATATTCTGTAATTGCTTGTTTATGATCTGTTTGCTGCTCTGATACTGTTCTTCAAATAATTGTTTGTTCTTGTCTGTAGCTCTAATAATTGTGCCAAATTTGTAATCTTGTCTGTTTGGGCTTTGTGTTTGAAATTTCATTAATCTTAGATATCTAGGGTGTGAATAATTTCCTCGATAAGGAGACTACAATTGGTATCAGCTTTTTCATCCATCTATTTTGAATTTTCACCTTGTATAGACACCTTACACTTTTTTTTTCCTTGTATAAATTCTTCTTGTAATTGATATTCAATTTAAAATTTATTTATTGATTATTTATTCGGAAATTGAAATTTATATCCAAATTAAACTGTATTTATAGTTCATCAAAATTGTTATTAGATTTTGAAATTGTGATGAATTGTGACTGCAGTATATTTCACAACAGGAGAAGATTTTATTTAAATTTTTTCATGATGGTTGAATATTTATTATAATATCTTTGAACTGACAATTATTTCACGACCATCTCCTTTATCTATCATCATTCTGCCATCCATGATAATTTTATATTAATGTGGAGAGTTAATATGTTTTAAAATCTTTTTTAATAAACAGTGAAAATATTGTGATGAAATTGTGGTTACATTATTATTCAGAATTAGTGATAATTGAAAATTTTCAATGATCCCGGTAAAATCGAGCATATATTTCATAATATAAATAATTTAGAAATTTATTTCACAGTCCATTTCTGTACCTACCACCTTTCTATCATTCATATTGGTTGTATATACCGAGGAGTTTTTCTATTTAAAGCTGAAAATGATAAACATATATAATATATATATAAGTGTGTCTCTAACCTCATTTAAAAATCCAAGCTCTGGTCATGCATGGTTAAGAGACAACTCATAATTTAAGCTACGACTGACCCCATTTAAAAATCCAAGCTCTGGTTATGCGTGGTCAGTGTGCTTTTAAATAAAAAATGTGATATAAGTTAAAATTAAACTGAAATCCTCCTTTGTGTATAAAAACCAGCCTATCAATCCATATTCTAATCTGTGAAATGTGTTGAAATCTTATGATGTATTATGATTTGTTGATCAATAGCTATTGGGATTTGAAAATATTCGATTTTGTCACTTAAATTAAAATTATTACATATAGTCCAAATTCCATCACTGTTTTTGAACCTCAATTTCATAAAATTTCTTTGGAAAATAATTGGAACTCATTTTTTTTAACTCTCCCCATTTTATATAAAATTCATCGTAAATCTGTCATTCTCTACAATGTGAAATATGCCACCTGTTCTCAGAATGTTATGATTTTTGTTTGATTGATTGAGATTTATGATGATCGTTCTTCCTCTTAAGCTGAAATTATATTGTTTAGTCATTATTTATTTATATTTTAAATTCTAAATCCTTTTGATGATAACAAAAGGGGGAGAATGCGTTCAGATTTTGATTTATGAGTGAAGATTTTATAAATATTTTTTATTTTGAAAATTCATTATTATTCATTTCATTTCACTCATGCACAGTTATAGGGGGAGTCTCTATTGTAGGGGGAGCTATCAAATAGGGGGAGTTATGTTATTGTATTCAAAATCTTAATATTTGTTTGTCATCATCAGAAGGGGGAGATTGTTGTATATAACGGTGTTGTATACACAATTATATGAATTTTGTTTGATGATAACAACCAAATATATATTATTTTGATGTGTTTATTACTGTACTGTTCTATATTTAAATCACAGACAGGAATATAATATTTATATTTAAATAGAATACTACTGTACACAAATTTTCACACAGTATTTTATTTAAATATAATATTTTATTTCAATATCAAAAAGTACAGAATTACAACTCCACTATTTGTACACTTCACTAATATTCTTCATTCATACACAGCTCTTCACTACAACCCTATCAATATACATTCACATTGATTCATATACAGACACTCAACTCTTTGTACAGTTTTTTTTTACACATTCATACAGACTTTTATACATTCACTATTTTTTATTCTTTTGTCTTCTGTCTTCTGTCTTCACAGCTCCAAGTTAGTCCAGTCTTCATACCTGTCATACAAATGAACACACACACAGTACACTGCAATAGAAATAATAATGAACACATACAAATATAATTATTAATTTTAATTTTTTTTTTTTGCCTCAGTTTTGTGGTGTGTTTCTCATCATTTTTCATGACTTGATCTGATTCATCTGTGTCTAGGCAGACAGTTTGTATATGTACAGGGACAGGAAATTTTCTGTTGGCTGCAAATACACACGTGTATATATATACACATGTGTGCACTGCCTCGCCAATCAGAGAGCAACTGAGGAGGAGCCACGTGGACCAACTCGACTCAGTGCATATAAATACGGTCGAGTCAACATAAAATCATGCACATATAAGATAAAAGCAGCAAATACAAGACAAACCATTTCAAGTATCAAGCCAAGTCAGTGTACAAAGTAAATCATGGTCGAGCAAGGGTCCAAGCATATGCGAGTCAAATTCACGTCGAGACAGCAATTCATGGCTAAACATGGTCGAGCTATGCACGACACATGTCTCAGCAATGAACAATGCAGCAATACATAATTGGGGTGATCAAGTAAACAGCAAGCAAGTGGCACAACAGGTCAAATGGTCAAGCATGTATCCAGTCCATAAGTGATCAAAACAGCATAAGTGTCAACATGTACAAGTGCACAGCATATAAACAACATGGCAGCATGGTGGTGAATGCAACATTCTTTATGATCAATGTCATGGCAATCACAATGTCAAAGTAGCATGGACTACATGAGAACAAGTCAGGTTCGAGATAAATGGTGCAGCCCAGAAATTCAAAATGGTCAAGCAAACAGTTCAACATCAAAGGGTTAAAGGCATCATAAGGTTCAAACTGCAAGTGTGACATAGAGCATAATAGCTCAAATGCAAACATAGGTTCAAATGAACATTTCAGGAAGCAAGAGGTGCAACAGCCTGGTCAAGTATAATGGTGCAAATTGGATAAATATCAAAGGTAACATGACATATCAAAGGTCATAGCATACATGGGTGATCCTACCGTGTTAAGTACAACAGTGTATTCAAGCAAGCATATTGGAGCAAGCACAAGTGCTACACGTATGAAAGCATCAACATGAATATGGCAGTAGACTCAAATGGATAGAGTAGAGCAATTCTCAAGTAGCAGGGTATACATGACAGTGCAAGTAAATGAAAGTCAATCAAGTACAAACTCATGTCCAAGAACGGTGCAAACAAGTGCATGCTCAAGTATTTATATATGCAAGAATATGTGAATGTTGAAATCAATCAGGTGAACAACAAGTGAGCATGAAACAAGGACAGTGCAGTGTGAATCGAATTCAAATAAGGATTGATATTTAATGTATTGAGAATTCAAAATATTCCTCCTTCAGAAAGATTGGTTTACACTCAGCACCTATAATGAATTAATAATATGTATGGCATGTAATAAGTCATGGGAACAAACAAGGGACAAGTGCAATTGAGTTCGCACTGTGAAAAGAATGTGACAGATTAAAATCTGGCAAGAGTTTAATGTATTTTTGAAATCATGTTACTCTCTTCCAGATTTACTCAATCACATATGGGATAATGAAGTAATTAAAGCATTGGACTCAATCATATATGGAATGGTGATGAATGTTTTTTTTTCGGCAATCATCTGCAAATGTGCACTTCTAACAATGCAAAGAAATTCATCCAAATACATAGAGAAGGAGAAAATCATGGGATGGTTCATCACAAACAAATATGTTTTCAAAATATTTCCCAAATTGATCGACTTAAAATCAGGGGACAAGGAACCGACTTGAATTCTTTCCGAATATTCACCAAATCAATTCAAGCAAGTCAACAATAACACAAAGGGCAACAAATCTGTAATTTCCAGAATTGTTCAAGGCAACACATAATTCAAATCAAAGCCGATTCTGTTTAATTACAAGGCAACATGTATCACAAAATCAGTGAATTAAAACTCGATCAAATCAACTGAAGAATCTAGCCAGCAAAAGGGGAAACGCAAATTCAGATCAAATCATTTAATTGAAATCAGAGAGTAAGTGTAGGGTTTCTATACCCTATAAACAACACCATTTCATCATAGGCAGTGCATCGGGAAAAAAACAATCAATTTGAAGCAAACAATTTCAAATCAGAGATCTCACGTAGGTTTCGATCGAGAAGAAGAACAACCCCAAATCAGAGTGTCAGAGTCATTCATAGTCTTCGAAGCATCAGAGAATTGATTCCATAAGCAAACGATCAAGATTCTATTTGGGATTTGAAGGAAACCCTAATTCCTTTTTGACGGCCGCCATTTCTGATTCCAAAAGCAAAAGAGATCGGGCAAATAAAAGTGAATGGGCCGGCCTAGTATTCATGGACTAAGTCAAAAGAAAAAAGGGGATGACCCCTCTTATTTAATATCCTTTAGTTTATTCTAAAACAAGGGGTTTTTCATTTGTTTTTGTTTTTAATTTTGTATTGTATTTTGTTTTAGTTTTGTAAATCGAATTCAAACAGTTTCTAGATCTGTAGAAACTAGGGTGAATCATTTAGGGTGTTGACTGTCAGTTTCAGAGTCTGTAAAATATGGATTACGGATTACGGGGTTGTAATTCAGGAAAATCTGATCGAGTGGATATCGGTCAGTCTAGGGTATTGAGCGTAGGGTAGAATAGGAGCAGGGTTTGCGAGTGTACATGGTCTTGTATGCGGGAACTGTTCTATCACCTAGTAGAAACCTTAGAAATGCAGCAGTAGGCAGGGTTTTGCCGAAGCTGGGTATATCTGTGTGTGATTTATTTTCTGCATTTCTGTTTCTGCTATATTATGTGATCTGTTTATTATTTTAATATCCTGTTAAGATTTTTAATTCAGTTGAAAACTATGATAAACCCTATTCACCCCCCCCCCCCCCCTCTAGGGTTAATCTAGATCCAACAATCCACCGCTTTGATCACCCAATACTTTATTACGATCATCGGCCCCATGGAGTCGTGACGGCTCCACTGCACTGACCCGTAACCACTAATACTTTGCTATGTCCGCTCTGCCCCATGGAGTCATGATAACTCCACTTCACTTGCTCATTGCCATGCTACGATCACTCTGCCCCATGAAGTAATAACTACCCCACTGCACTGATCCGTAGCCTAACATTCGTCTTTCGGTGGTGAATCAAAGTTATGGACGTCGATAACTCCTTAGCACACGTCCCGCAGCAAAGTCCAACCATGAAGTTAACTCATTGGTTCCCAACTGGATCCTGAGTACAAACTTCCCACTTGGACTACCATTGCATCTCGGGTTTTGGTCTCTTCCTCTCTGGATCGGTCTTCTTCTTCACTTCTCTTTACTTCAGGTTATACTTCCAGTTCGGTTCGTGGTTCACGTCTCCAGCCCATGCACCTTGGTTCGGATCGGTCATGACCATCCCTGGCGGTTCGTGGAGCTCTGGAGGCGGCTGTTCGTGGTGCCCCTGGTTGGATCGTGGCTCACTTGAGCGGTTCGGTTCGTGGAAGATCATCCAGGTCGGCTCATCCATTCCAGTCAATCATGCATGGCAACTCCCTTAAGTCGGTTCGTGAGCACCCATTGGGTTCGGGTCGTAACTTGCTTGGAGATGCGGATCGATTCGTGGTTAAGAGTCATGAATGGGTCAGGTTCGGAGATGGGTTCTTGGATCATGAGCGGGTTGAGTTGCAGTGGATATCACGATCGGGTTGGTTTGGAGAGGGGCGATCCGATCCGGTTTCTGCACAATTTCCTGCAACTCTTCCAGTGACTGTTTTACGCCATACGACGGCATTTTTAACTATTCTAGTTGTTCTAATCAATCACATAGCATACCCTATAGTCATAGAAAAATATAGAATTGACCACAAACATCAAAACAACAATTTGATATGTTAAAATGGATCAAACGTACCCAAAACCCATATTTTCCACTTAATCATGTTTAATAATAACTTATGATAGGATTAGCAAAACTTAACCAAATCAACCCAAATTTCTAACAGAGGCCTAAAACAATATTTTGAAATTTATAAATATTTTTCCAGAATGTAATCATGTATAAATTCACTTATTATCACTAATTACCCTTAATAAACCTTAATAACGTAAAAACAAGGCTAATCACTCACCTTTGTCACAATTAAAACTTTCAGAACTGAAACTCCTCTAATTTGGGCGAATACCAATGTCTAACAGCAGCTCTAACTCTGAAATGGTGCTATTTCTCCTTGATTTGATGTTGTTAAGCTTAATCCTTGATTAGAGAGCGATTTGGGATGAAATTAGAAGGCGAAGGCCATTGTTAGGGTTTCTAAGAGGTAAATGGTGGCTAGAAACCAGAAATAGAATGAAAGCCTAACTCCTATAACCCTAATCCGGAAATGGGTTATGGGCCCATTCACTAATCACCTCTTTTGGCCCGGTTAAGTAGTTTTTCACCTTTTAAACCTTATTTTGTCCATATCTCCCAAACGATAAATCCACTTTTCACTTATGACCACTCTATGGGAAGGTAAACCATCATCCGGATCTAATGGAAGTGGTTTCAAGTCAAAACTTCTTACCAATCAAAAGGTATGGCCAAAACAAGATCAGATAGGGGTAAAACGGTCATTTAAAAATCGGCAAAAATCATGAACATGGGAAATGACCCTAATAGTCGCCTCCCAAAGTTACATGACCATACGACTTTGTATGTAAAAGAAATAAATATTCTATGATCCTTCGATGCGTAGAATGCGGGTCGTTACATTCTCCCCCCCCCCCCCCCTCCCCAAAGAAATTTCGCTCCCCGCATGCTTATCAGCCATATACAAAAATCAAACATACAAAACAAACAAACAAGTCTATCCTAGCATGCGGAAAACTAAGTTGTAATTAAAATCTTACCAGGCAAAGATCTTTGGATACGTCTTCCTAATGCCCTCCACTGTCTCCTAAGTACAGTCATTCTCATCCTCGCCTCATGAACCTTGACTAGATTCACCTCTTTCCTTCGAAGTTTCTTCGTATCATGCTCGACAATACGAATCGGCTTGCGACTCCCAACCGCCTCGGGTACTACTTCGATATGATCCAACTGATCAGGTGAAATAGTCGCATCGGGGTCGTGCATGAATTTCCTTAACTGAGAAACATGAAATATGTTATGGACTCCTTCCATCTTTTCTGGTAATTCAACTTTATATGCCAAATTCCGAACTTGCTCGAGAACTAGGAATGGTCAAACAAATCTTGGTGTTAACTTGCCTCTCCTACCAAATCGTATCACGCTCTTTAATGGAGAAATCTTGACAAAAACCAAGTCACCAATCGAGAATTTTAAGTCTCTCCTCCTCTTATCAGCATAACTCTTTTGCCTATCTTGGGCACTCTTCATTCGTTGTCGGATAACTTTGATCTTATCTGAGGTTTCTCTTATCACATCTGGCCCAAGCACAAATTTCTCACCGGTTTCTAACCAACATGACGGTGAGTTGCACGGTCTTCCGTACAAGGCATCATATGGAGCCAACCAATACTGGATTGATAACTGTTATTATATGCGAACTCCACTAGATGTAAATGGTCATCCCATGATCCATAAAAATCCAATATGCAAGCTCTCAAGAGATCTTCTAATACTCGATTCACCCTCTCTGTCTGACCGTCAATTTGAGGATGATACGCAGTACTGGGGTGTAGTTCTGACCCTAGAGCCTCTTGTAAGCTCTTCCGAAACCCACTAGTAAACAATGGGTCTCGGTCACTCACAATGCTTTTGGATATTCCATGAAATCTCACTACCCACTTCATATACAGTTCTGCTAATTTATCTACCGTTCTATTCAACTTGATGGGTATAAAACTTGCACTCTTAGACAATCGGTCCACAATCACCCAAATGCTATCATGGCCTGATCTAGTCCTTGGTAACCCATCAATGAAATCCATTGAGACTTGTTCCCATTTCCATTTTGGAATTTCTAATGGTTGCAACAAACCACAAGGTTTCTTTTGCTCAGCTTTAACTAGCTGGCAATTCATGCATTTGGATATAAACTTCCAAACGTCTCTTTTCATCCCTTCCCACTAGTAGGTCTGCTTCATGTCTCGATACATTTTGTTACCACCGGGATGTATAGTCAGTTTTGAGTGATGACATCCTCTAAGCACTTCATCTCTCAATCCATCAACATTGGGCACAACTAGTTTTCCATTCTTTCTAAGCCATCCATCTCGATCAAGCCCATACTTGTTCATCTCTTCGTCGATTCCCATCTCTAACTTTGAGATGATTTCCAATAGGTTAGGATCGTCCCTCGGACTGGAACCAATCCGCTCAATCAAAGTGGGTCTGATCGTCAAACTTGCTAACATTTCTAGATCCAATTCGCACTTTGTTCTGAAATCATACCAAGCGATGTACTCCAGTTGCTTCCATTCTAGAAACGTAGCCCCTAAACTGGCATGTCTTCTACTCAATGCATTAGCTACCGCATTGCCATTTCCTGGGGTATATGCAAATATCAAAATCATAGGAAGCCAAGAATTCTAACCATCTTTGCTGTCGGAGATTTAGATCCTTCTAAGAGAAAAGATACTTTAACGATTTATGATCGGTGAACAACTCGAATCTTTCTCCCAAGAGATAATGTCTCCACATCTTCAATGCGAACACGATCGCTGCCAATTCCAAATCATGGGTAGGATATCTTTTCTCATGCGGTTTCAGTTGCCGACTAGCATAAGCTACAACCTTACCTCCTTGCATCAATACAACACCTAGTCCGGTACCACAGGCATCTGTGTATACCATCATCTCTTCATTCCCTTTAGGAATGACTAACACTGGTGCACATGTCAACTTTTCCTTTAGACTCTTGAATGCATTCTCGCACTTTTCGTCCCAGACGAAAGATTGATTTTTCTTGGTCAACTGAGTCAACGGTGTCGCTATCTTAGAGAAATCCTGGATAAACTTACGATAATATCCAGCCAATCCCAAGAAACTTCTTATGTTTGTTGCATTCTTGGGCGTAGACCAATCCTGTACCGTAGCCACCTTCGCAGAGTCCACGGCAATATCATTCTCTGAAACAACATGGCCCAAGAATCTCACTTCCCTCCTTCAAAAGTGACACTTAGAAAACTTCGCTTTCAATTGGTGTTTTCTCAACACCTCCATCACTATCCTTAAGTGTTCCTTGTGTTCTTCCTCTGTCCTCGAATAAACCAAGATATCGTCTATGAACACAAGAACAAACTTATTCAACTGATCTCTGAATACCCTATTCATAAGATCCACAAAATATGTTGGTGCATTGGTCAACCCGAATGGCATGACCAATCACTCATAAAATCCAAACGGCGTCCGAAATGTCATTTTAGCTATACTCTCAGCTTCCACTCTAAGCTGATGAAAACCTATTGCAAGATCCAACTGGGAGAACACTCTCGCACCACTCAACTGATAAAACAAATCATTTATCCGCGGTAGAGGATACTTATTCTTCCTCGCCACTTTACTCAATTCGCGGTAGTTCACACACAATCGAAGGGAACTATCTGCCTTGGTAGCAAACACAACTGGTGCTTCCCACTCAGAAACACTTCTTCTGATAAATCCCTTCTTCAACAGATCGCTTACTTCCACCTTGAGCTCTCACTACTCCCTTGGTGTCATACGACGAAGTGGCATCACTATAGGTCTGGCATCTTTCACTAAATCAATACGAAACTCAATCTCTCGGTGTGGTGGAAGTCCGGTTACTTCCTCGAATACGTCCGGATACTGGCCAGCCACGGGCACATCTGACAACTCATCATGCGGGATGTCGAGGGAATTTAGAAAACTAGCTATTACCCCATCACTAGGTAGACCACCAAACACTACCCTCCGCCCATCTTCCCCTCTAACTGTCACCAAAAAGCACTCAAAGTCTACCACCACCCTGTACCTTTGGAGCCAATCGACTCCCAAAATAATGCCAAACACAGTAAAGCCCAAAACAAAGCAGTCACAAACAAACATGCATCCATAACTCGATAAGACCACATTACGATAAATCATGCTAAGGCTAGTTGAACCACCAATCGGTTTCGTCACCGTTAAAGGTCTATCGACTATCTCGGGTTCCAATCCCAACCTATCTACTAGGTCACTGGATATGAAGGAACGGGAAGCTCCGGTATCAAAAAATACTCGAACATGAACATCATAAACAGAAAGAATATCTTGAATGACGACATTTTTTTCTTTCTCCGCCACGGTTGGGGAATTCAACGAAGAAGGAACAATATTAAGAGTATAAGCTTTCACAATCTGCTTCTCTTTAGGGGGTTGCAGACACTTATCCTTGTGATGTTCCACTTGGCCACAGTTGAAGCACTTCCTGTCCGCTGGCTTCGCTCGACATTCTTTAGCATAATGGTCCTTCTTGCCACAGCTAAAACACTCCACATCTTCCTTATTCTTTTTCTTCTGGCGATCCTTGGTCTGATTCTGCTTTCTCTTATTATGAGAACCATTCTTGCCTCCACCGCCTGCTTGCGGTTTTGGCTCCTCTGCAAATGCAACCTCAGTCTTCGACTTAGGGTATAGACTCTCTGATCTCAAAGCTTTTCCCACAATCGATTCAAACGTCTCATCGATATGGTTTATAAGCCTTTCCCCCAAGTACTGATCTAAGCCTGTTATAAACTTCTCATTCTTCTTCTCGGGAGTGTCAATAAGGGATAATCCAAACTTGGATAAAGTATCGAACTCAGCAATATACTCCGAGACTGCCCTACTATTCTGCTTAAGCTCCAGAAATTTCCTAAACAATTCTAACTTCTGAGCAGCTGGGATAAACATATCACTGAATCGCGTCTTAAACTGATCCCATGTAACTTGATCCTCTGGAGTAGCTGCCTTAATATCATTCCACTAATTCATCGCCCGTCCTTGCAGCTGACGGGAAGCTAGCTTTCTCTTCATCGCATCCTCAATACCCAAGTCTTCGAAGATACCCTTATAGCTATCCAACCAATCCTGAACTTCTGTAACTGATTCCGTTCCATGGAACGGCTTCCCACCAAGTCTAGTGTAATCCTTGCATAGCTTAGTGAAATCGGCCCTAGGTGCCTGCACCGCTGCACCACCACCATTTGCAGCATTAGGAGCTGCCCTCTGAACATCCCTAAGCATCTCTCTCATGAGGTCAGTGAACATCGTCTTCATATCAGGAGCATTCCCATTATTGGCTCCTCTACCAGTACCCCTAGTATATCGGCTCATCGTTCAATCTGTAAGGAGAAAACGATTAACCATCTCTTCAGTGGTGCCAATGCAATGCGACTTCAACCTTAAATATACTAATAGTATATATATAGCTTTTGAAAACCAAAATATCACAAATATGCACTCTCGTATACGTACTATCTCTCTCTGGTGTCTTCCCTAGGTTAACTACGCAACCTAGAGCTCCGATACCAAATGTGACGGCCCGCCCCGCACTAGCCGACATTTCCAATGAAAGTGCGTTGTACCAATGCCCGACTAGCACAAGACGGTCGCCAAAATAAGGAAAAGAAAGGAATTTTAACTAACAAGGAACCTGTAGAATGTCTCACAGCGCATGGAATTAAATATAATAATAACATACTTGACATAAAACAGGCGAGACAGTGCATAAGATGAAAATTAAACCATAATCATCATAGCAGCGAAAATCCAAAATATAGCTTACGATCCATAACTATTATTACAACTTCAAAATACTGTCTCTAAAGCAAAAGAAAGGAAAGGTACACTACTAATGCCCAAAGTAGTGACCAGCAGCGACACATGGAGAATATATATAATAGTACGTGTAAGCCTCCTGCTCATCTCCGGACAGCTACTCGTGCACAACCAGCTAACCTGTCTCTACTCTGCCCAATTAGAGCACCCAGAGTAATAAGAAGAGACATAAAACTCTGGGTTTGACAAAAGTCTGGTATGAGCGATAAGCATCAAAACAGAACAATAACAGGTATACTAAACCATATCTGAACCTGGACCTGCAACCAAAGAGTTAGCACAACATATCGTACAATAATGTAAGGTGCCACTAACATGTGGTGTAAAGGATACGGGGGTGGGGGTGTGCATGCCATAGTGATGGCAAACAATCAAGCATAGCAACCATCCTCACATCTCTCACTCAGTGCGTATAGCATACGATATCCACCGCTTTGATCACCCAATACTTTGTTACGATCACTCTGCCCCATGGAGTTGTGACGGCTCCTGTTACGACCCGAAATTCCCCTTACGGGAAATCACGGATTGAGTTGAGAACAAGCCACATCAAAACGCAGACAGAAGAACATTTCATTGCTTATTACAACAATTCATCAGAATACAAGAATATACAGAGTATTAACAAATAATATACATTATAAAATATCAGAGATTACAATACATTACATAGCAGTGGAAAATAATACAATACACAACTAGAAGAGATATACGGATACAGAGCTTTCCGGATATCATTCCAGCTGTAAACCAGGATCTTGTGAATATAAATCTGCAAAACCAAAACTACTAGCTGCTCGTATTGAAAATTAGGGCACCCAGAGTTTAGGTTAAAAATATAAACTCCAGGTCAGTCAAATCAGTGTATATAAACAAACAGCACAATGCTAAATAAAGAAAAATGAAGCTATTATAAGACCCAGGTCCCATCACACAATGCAACACAAGCCGTTGGATAGGGTTTTACCTTATAATAGCCAAAGAATGCTTGATACGTTAAAAACAAATCATTTGATACTATTATAAGTGTATAGTGTCAAAACAATTTCAATCATAAATATCAATCATAGACGGCATGGGTACCATATATCATGTTGCCATACTAAGCTCTACAATCAAAACCGCACAGTCACGTTTTGGAAGTTGGATTTCCATCTGTGAACCAAGGCAAAAGATAGTCCTCTACCGAATTCGAGACTCTCTAGCCCGAGCCTCAGGCAAGTACTCTGTCAAGCCTTAGGAGCCACAGGGCCGGTCCACCGATGTGGATTAAAATGCCTGAACACTGCGTTTCCCCGCCCTTTGGGGCGTAAATGAGTCCAATGACTCCATCGGTCCTGGATCGACCGATATATCTGAGGCGCCTCGCAACAGCAACAACCACACAGGTGAAAAGTATATAAATGTCAGCCAGTTTAAGCACTGACACCACCACTAGCTAGAAAGAAACGCATGCCCTCCCTGGATCCGTCTCCCGTTTTTGGTTCACAACCGGGGTGTGAGGCTCGCGAATCAACGCTACACAAAGCTATGCCACACAGGTCGTGCTTTGATCATCAACCACAAGACTCTGCTTTTCAACAGAAGCCTTGATCATATTGCCACTTAGGCATGCCACACAGGCAATTCACTCCATGCGTTAGATATCCATCAATATATAACCCCTGAGCTTGTACGTCTCAGAGAAGGACGTTAAGCAAGAGAATAAATTCTCCGCGGCCAAACAGATATATATTTAATAGAAATCAATCACACAGAATAAAATCCAATGTTAGACACACAGTCCATTTACAAGTTCGTTTGGGTCTGAATGAAAACGGAGGCACCTTGTACCTCGCATATCCATCGATCTCCAAGTACGTCTGGACGATCACTAACTGATTCCCTCCTCTTGGGTGTACAGCCCAATCAAGATCACCAGTAATCACCCAAACGATGTGAAGACCTCTGGTCTTCGACCACCGTCTTCATCCTCGACGCCACGTTGAATCAGTTATTCAGAATGGGATAAACCCGGTCTTTCTGAGTAACTCGCGTATATAATAAACAAGTGTTACACAAACACAACATACGCCTCATTCCAATTCAGAATACTCTTTTATTCAAATATTCTTATACTTTGGGAAAGGTTCCCATTAATTTTATCAAAGATAAATTCTTTAAATTTATTCTTTATTCTCCTTTTGAATATCATTTCGAATTAGTCGGGATTAGCGAACCACACCGAAGTAATCATTAAATCTAAATAAAAAGATTTAATCTTTTTCTCAACTGGGCTCAAGAACAGTGTTAATGAAGACACCATTCACGACAAACCCAAATCACACTTGATATTAAATACAAGGCTCTGAATAAAAAATATATAGGCTTATATTCAATATCAAATTCTACGACCAACAAATATCGTATTGGAAATAACGATATAAATATATCTTTCATAGTTCCATAACAATATTTGTATAATCACGAAATCCAACATCGAAATATTCCAAAGACAATTTCGATTCAAATCCACTCCAATTCAATTATTGGAACTTTCTGATTATTTTCAAAACCATTTCAAATCCACTTTATTTATTTCAAAAATAAATGGTCTATAATTCTAGTTCAAAACTAGTTCATTTCGATAAAAATCTATTTTTATCTTTTCAGATTTGGGATTTTTCATCCCAATTCTTCAAAAATCATTTCTTATGATTTTACGCAAATTATTGCTATTTTCAATAATTTTATCACGGCCCGTACAGTCGATTTCCATCAACGGCCATCGAACTGCACTTACACCGACCTTTTCCAAATTTGATTTGGACATAATTCCAAATCCAACCGTTAGATTTTTAATTTCTAATATCCGTTAGAAAGCTATTTTCGATACGAACCCAACGATTTCAGTTTTAGGAGAATTCGACGGTCGGATCCCCCATAATATCCATTCGAAGTCAATGGTCGAAATTCGCGAACTGCCGCGGCGCAGCGCGTTCTATTCAGGCCATTATATTATATATATATAATATATACTTCGTCGATTTCCTTTTAAAACGTATTTTATAAATCGTTTTAAATTCATTTTCAAAACGATTTCAACTTCCTTTCCAAATTCAAATCAAGATTGAATTTTTCAATATAAATTCGTTTTAATTTCATTTCAAATCGATTTCTATTCAATTTCAATTTAATTCGAATTTCGATTCATTTCAATTTAATTCGAATTTCAATTCATTTCAATTTAACTCGAATTTCAAATCTATTCAATTTAATTCGAATTTCAAATCTATTCAATTTAATTCGAATTTCAAATCTATTCAATTTAATTTCTCGTCGTTATTATTTAAAATAATTCATTTTAAATAATCAAAATTCGCTAAAATTGCTACGATCACTCCACTGCCCCATGGAGTCATGATAACTCCACTGCACTGGCTCATAGCCATGCTACGATCACTCTGCCCTATGAAGTAATAACTACCCCACTGCACTGATCCGTAGCCTAACATTCGTCTTTTGGTAGTGAATCAAAGTTATGGACGTTGATAACTCCTTAGCACACGTCCCGCAGCAAAGTCTAACCATGAAGTTAACTCGTTGGTTCCCAATTGGATCCTGAGTACAAACTTCCCATTTGGACTACCTTTGCATCTTGGGTTTTGGTCTCTTCCTCTCTGGATTAGTCTTCTTGTTCTTCTTCACTTCTCTTTACTTCAGCTTATACTTCCAGTTCGGTTCGTGGTTCACATCTCCAGTCCATGCACCTTGGTTCGGATCGGCCGTGACCATCCCTGGCGGTTCGTGGAGCTCTGGCGGCGGCGGCTCGTGGTTCCCCTGGTCGGATCGTGGCTCACTTGAGTGGTTTGGTTCGTGGAAGATCATCCAGGTTGGCTCATCCATTCCAGTCAATTCATGCATGGAAACTCCCTCAAGTAAGTTTGTGAGCACCCATTGGGTTCAGGTCGTGACTTGCTTGGAGAGGCGGATCGATTCGTGGCCTTCTAGAGCGGTTCATGGTTGAGAGTCCCGAACGGGTCGGGTTCGGAGACAGGTTCCTGGATCACAAGCAGGTTGAGTTGCAGTGGATATCATGATCGGGTCCGTTTGGAGAGGGGCGATCCGATCCGGTTTCTGCACAATTTCTGCAACTCTTCCAACGACTGTTTTACGCCATACGACGGCGTTTTCGACTATTCTAACTGTTCTAATCAACCATAGAGCATACCATACAGTCATAGCAATATATATAATTGACCACAAACACCAAAACAACAATTTGATATGTTAAAATGGATCAAACATACTCAAAACCCATATTTTTCCCCCTAATCATGTTTAACAATAACTAATGTTAGGATTAGCAAAACTTAACCAAATCAACCCAAATTTATAACAGATGCCTAAAACAATATTTCGAAATTTATTAATATTTTTCCAGAATTTAATCATGTATAAATTCACTAATTATCACTAATTACCCTTAATTAACCTTAATTAGTATAAAAACAAGGCTAATCACTAACCTTTGTCAAAATTAAAACTTTCAGAACTGAAACTCCTCTGATTTGGGCGAGTACCAATGTCTAAAGTAGCTCTAACTCTGAAATGGTGCTATTTCTCCTTGATTTGATGTTGCTAAGCTTAATCCTTGATTAGAGAGCGATTTGTGATGAAATTAGAAGGTGAAGGCCATTGTTAGGGTTTCTAAGAGATTAATGGCGGTTATAAAACTGAAATAGAATGAAAACCAAACTCATTTCAGCCTCCCCATAACCCTAATCCCGAAATGGGTTATGGGCCCATTCTCTAATCACCTCATTTGGCTCATTTAAGCAGTTTTTCACCTTCTAAACCTTATTTCGTCCATATCTCCCAAACGGTAAGTCCGTTTTTCACATATGACCACCCTACGGAAAGGTAAACCATCATCCGGATCTAATAGAAGTGGTTTCAGGTCAAAACTCCTTACCAATCAAAAGTAATGGCCAAAACAAGACCAGCTAAGGGCAAAACAGTCATTTAAAAATCAGCAAAAATCATGAACATGGGAAATGACCCCAATAGTCATCTCCCAAAGTTACATGACAATATGACTTTGTATGTGAAAGAAATAAATATTCTACGATCCTTCGATGCGGAGAATGCGGGTCGTTACATGCCGTCTATGATTAATACATTTATATTTGAAATTGTTTTGACATTATACACTTATAGTAATAGTAAAATATGAAATTTCATGTACCAAGAATTTTTGGCTATTATAAGTTAAAAATTCTATCCTCGGGCTTGCATTGCAATGCGTGATGGGACATGAGTCTTATAATAGCTTCATTGTTCTTTACTTAGCATTGCACTATTTATTTCATGCACTGGTATTCTTGAGGATAAACCTATTTCGTGTTATACGGCGTGGTCCCTTGATTTACCAAACTTTAAAATCAAATTAATAACTGTTTTAGTTCTCACACCAGTCACATGACTGACTTGGAATTTATTGTTTTAACCTAAACTCTAGGTGCCTCTATTTTCCACACGGTTAGCTAATAATTTTGGTTTTGTAAATTTATATTCACAGGATCCTGGTTTACAGCTGGAATGATATTCGGAAAGCTCTGTATCTGTGTATCTCTTTCAGTTGTGTTTATATTATTTTTCCGCTGCTATGTAATGTATTGTAATCTTTGATATTTATCAAATGTATATTATTTGTTCATACTCTATATATTCTTGTACTCTGATGTAAATTGTTGTAATAAGCAATGAAATGCTCTTCTGTTTGTGTTCTAATTCATCGTATTCTCAAAGCAATCCGGGCTTTCCTTCATGGGGAAGTTCGGGTCGTTTCAGTGGTATCGGAGCTTTGGTTTATAGAGCTCGGAAAACAAGACACGTTAGAACCAAACGAAAGAATTCATCTGAGATTGGATTAGCAATATCTAATGAGAATGACTCCTTAGAGATAGGATCAGTAGTGTCCTAAAATGAGTTGGAAGAGTGTTGTTTTTAAAATATAAGTAAAAACAAATCTTGTTTTGAAAATTAAATCTAATTATACGTATGTGAGTATATTATTTTATCTGATTTTGGACAGTCGAGTATATGAGATTTTGCATGTATGCGTCATGAACGTATATTCGAAGTTTAATATACTGGATAGATATAGAATCACACTCTAGTCGCCCGGAGATGATCCTGATGATCGCTATAGCATCATCAGTGCTTGTTTTCGAGTTTCGAAAGTGGGATGTTTATATACTTCCATTACACTAGTGTGAGAACCCAAAATTACATAGGATTATTTGTTGTGATTTGGCCTCAAAAACCGGATTTTTGACTATGTATTAAAGTTGTGCAATTGAAAATTAATCAACTAATTGATTGATGGTTGTGTTGTTTGATTATTGGTTTGACTAATTAAAATATTGGAATGATAAAACTTGTATGTGAATGAATGGTAAATTAGCCCAAATGAGTCAAATGTTGAACTGAAAATTATTTGAAATTGCATGCATGTACATATATATGTGTGAACAGGTCATAGCAAGGAGGCTAGAGAAGAGGAACAAAATTATATGCCAGACAAATAGGTACATGTTTACTAATTTATTGGGTTTGGATGACTTCATGAGCCAATTAGCAAGCCGCTTGGCGTTTTCTTTTTCTTTTTTAGATGAGAAGGCCTATGTGGCGGTTTGGGGATTTTCCCGGTGCTCGCCGTACAAAGGAGGTTATGGCGAAAATTTTCGAAAATTTAGGGTGTTAGCCAAATTTTTGAAAAATTTGAAAGTTCTTGGAAAGTGAAAAAGTTGAGGAATGAAAGCCAAATTGAAAGTTGAGTTGATTAGTAAAAAATCTTTCAGCTCCGTTCCTTTTCGAAGACGAAAAGATTTTAAGTGGGGGAGATTGTAACAACCCGAAAAATCAGAACCAATTTAAAAATTTTATTTTGGCAATTTTAATGAATTTTGAATATTTAAAATGAATTATTTTAAATAATAACAACGAAAAATTATTTTCGATGAAGTTAAAGCGAATAATTTTATTTCAATTATAAAAGGAATTGAAAATGGCGCGGTAGTGTGAAAATTCAGTTTCAAATTTCAAATGAATGTTCAGGATTCAAAATAAATCGGATTTTGGTGAAACCAAAAATATTAGAATCTATTTGAAAATACCTTTCCAATGAATCTGAAAAATTGAAATTTCATAGCGGGAATAAAAAGTTATGTCCAGTTGAAAGTTCAGAATAGTCGCTATGGAAATATAGCCCTTAAAAATAGCCATTTTACCAACGACCTCCGTTTTCGACGAAACCACTTTTGCTGGATCCAGGATGTCAAGTTATTGCTAGATTCCAAATTTCATAATTGTTGGAATCAATATGTGAGCGTGGCATAAGAAAATGTGTTTTGGCAGTTTTGGTCAATTTGGATCGACCAGAAAACGACCATTTTTCAAACAGTCTCCAAATTCGACGAAATTAGTTTTTTAGGACCGTATCGTCAAAACATAGCTAGGTTTATTTTTCTGGAATTTTTGGAGTCAGTATGTGGCCCTGGTAAATTAAAATGTGCGTTTGAATTTAAAATATAATTATTTATATTTTAAATTTAATGAAAACTATTCGTAACAGTCGAATTGAGTTAGAAACATATCTCATTGTGTTCGGAATGGGGGTATTACGCTAGGGAAGGCATTCGGTGGACTCGATTCAGAGCAAGAATGAAAACTCAAGTTTAGAGAGGATTAAAATAAATAAATAATTAGATAATACTCTCGCCTCACTCTCCCTCCCTCTCTCTCCCTTCTTTATCGTTTCAGAACAGAATAAAATAAAAAGAAAAAAACACGCGAACAATGCGGGGGGGGGGTGATCCGCCGCCGCGGCGGCAGCCAGAGGCGCCGCACCTCTGGCGCCGCCATCAGAGAAGACCCACTGCCCCCTCAGCTCTCCACCCTCTTTCCTACCTCCTCTAGAAGAACCCTCCCCTTTTCCTATAAACCCACCGCGCCTCCGGCCAAGACAGCTCCGGCGCCGCCACCCAGGAGCTCCGCCATACCCCGCCGCCCCTCTGAAACCCTCTGCTCCTCCTTCCTCTTCATTAAACCACCGTTAGTTTTTTTATTCCATTTTATTTAGTTTAAATAATTTAAATGTCAGTTTTAATTTATATATATATATAATATATAAAGTAGTGAATTTTTATATATTTCATAACTCGAGAAAGTTTTGATTTTTAAACAGAGAAAGATGCAATTTTTATGTGGATAAAGATGTCATTTTTAAAAAGGAAAAGCTTTGATTTTTAATTATAAAAAGCTTTGATTTTTCATTATATGAAGTAATGATTTTTAACAACATAAAGATTGGATTTTTACTTGTTAAAAGAATTGAATTTTATGTATATGGTTTTATAATAAAAATATAATCTTTATCGATATTAAGTCATTGTAAAAATATAATTTTTATTTATATGCAGCGTTATAAAAATATAATTTTTATTTATATGCAACATTATAAAAATGAGATTTTCATTTATATGATAGCGATATAAAAATGAGACTTTTCTAATATGAAGTGGCGATATAAAAATGTGATTTTTATCATATACGTAGCAAAGTAAAAATATAATTTTTAGCGAAGTAAAAATATAATTTTTAGCGAAGAAAAATATAATTTTTAGAATTGAAATAAAAATATGATTTTTACTATAAACAGCGTGAAGAAGATTGTGTTGGAATTTCAGGCAAGTCAGCACTGTTCTGAAAGTCAGAAATAAAAAAATGACGGAGTGGAATTCAAAGGTGAGTACCCCTCACTATAATTTTCTTTATGCAGTTTTTTGTTTTAAAGCTGCATTTATGAACTGCTCCCTATCGTCCACAGACCATGGATAACTTGTTTGTTTGATTGTGTTATGAAAATTGTTTATGATGTGCAATGGACTGTACAAAAGATTCATATGTTGAATAAAATATTTGAAGAATAAAAATATCATTTTTATTGTGAAATGGACTGTATAAAATATTCATGAGTTAAATAAAATATTTTATTGTTAAAATTGTAATTTTTAACATGCATATGAACGAAAATAAATATTCATCAACAAATCAGACGATTTGTTTATGTACACCCATTTGACTGATATTGATTGAGACGATAAATTTTACACATCGCCCAACTACACAAATAAAATATATATGTTTATTGATTGAAACCCCACACGGGTGTTGGTATGATATTTGACGTACACTAATCCCAATTGTTTAGTGGTATGTCAATCGATTGGTTGACAGGATGTATAAGCGTTAATTATTTACATTTAATGCTTATACAGTTGTAAATTACACTCTGGATGGTGGTTGATTGTTGATGATGGTTGTTATATGCGTGTGTTGTATGAAATCGATATAAATTACATTATATGGTAATTGACTGTGTTTGATTCCAATTCAGAAAGAAAAGAATATTTTTAAAATAACGAACATTTTAAAATAATATTCAGTAAAAGATCAAAATCTGATTTTGATGTCCGATTTGGAATGGACACAAATATATTTAAATATATAAAGCCGTGTTGATTAGATTAACGCCATTTTGACGTGAACGATATTTATATCAATTCTATTCATTTTTATAATGAATGTCGAAAGGGAATTGATTTCAAAATCTAATGTTTTGAAAATACTATCATTTATATATCGATGATATGAAATATTCAAATTCGATTTGAAATTGAATATGAAGTTGAAATCGTTTTGAAAACGAATTTAAAACGATTTATAAAATACGTTTTAAATGAAAATCGATGAAATATATATATTATAATGGCCTGAATAGAATGCGTCGCGCAACGACAGTTCGCGAATTTCGACCGTTGACTTCTAATAGACATTACGGGAGATTCGACCGTCAGATTCTCCTCAAACCAGAACCGTTTGGTTCGTATCGAAAAGAGCTTTCTAACAAATACAAGAAATTAGAAATCTTACGATTAGATTTGGAATTATGTCCAAATCAAATTTGGAAAAGGTCGCTGTAAGTGCAGTTCGATGGTCGTTTATGGAAATCGACTGTACGGACCTTGATAAAATTATCAAAAATATTAATAATTTTTGTAAAATCTTAATAACTAATATGGAAAGAATTGGGATGAAAAATTCCATATTTGAAAAGATAAAAATATATTTTTATCAAAATGAACTAGTTATTAACTAGATTTGAAATCCAATAATTTTTAAATAAATAAAATGGATTTGGAATGGTTTTAAAAATAACCAGGATTTCCAATATATAAATTGGAATGGATTTGAATCAAAATTGTCTTCGGAATATTTCGATGATGGATTTCGTGATTATACAGATATTGTTATGGAAATTTGAAAGATATATTTATATCGTTATTTCCAATACGATATTTGTTGGTTGTAGAGTATGATATTGAATATAAGTCGATATATTTTTTATTCGGAGTCTTGTATTTAATATCAAATGGGATTTGGGGTTTGTCGTGAACGGTGTCTTCAGTAACACTGTTCTTGAACCCCAGGTGAAGAGAATAAATCTTTTAATTAAGATTGTTAGAGTTTCCAATTATATTTATTAATTGGAATAAAATGGAATGTGAATTGGGTTTATCGTGAACTATGTTTTTAATGACATTCGTTTTTTAACCCGATTTTGAAATGTGATTTGGAATTTATAAATCTTTTGTTAGGTTTTAAAGGAGATTTTCCAAAGTAAATTTTTCCAATTTAACATATTATATTGGAATGGAATGGAATCCGATTTGATAATAATCGAAATGAGTGTCTGTGGAGGAAGACTGTTAATATATATATGGGATTTAAAAGGCTTGACCGTTATTCCATTTATATTATCGGTTGGACACGGAAGTTCATATCGGTTATATATATTGATCTGTATTCCGTAAAGTTTCCATTGTTAATGGAATGTGATTTTGGGTTTATCGTGAACTGTGTTTTAAATGACATTAGTTCTTTAACCCAGTTAAAGATAAGATTAATTCCTTAACTTGGAATAATCATTAAGTAATTATTTTCGAGATTAAAACTGAATTAGAGTTTTAATGAATCATTAAATAGATTGAAAGTTGAATTTGATAACTAAAATTATCAAATTCAAGAAATGACCAAGAATGGAGCATCACCAGTTTTGCTCCAAGCGATAGTTAAATCTTTAATTAGATTTGAATGTGAAATGTTAATTAATTTTATCGATAACACCGTGGTGTTAGATATGAAGTATTACCAGTTTTACTTCATAGGATGAATAGGTTGGGGTTGGGAAATTTAACAAATGATTACTTCAATAAGGTTCGCTAATCCCGACTAGTTTGGATAAACCATAATTTGGTTTGAATTGAAATCCAAAAGAAGATTAAAGAATAAATTTAAAGAATTTATCTTTGACAAAATTAATGGGAACCTTTCCCAAAGTATAAGAATATTTGAATAAAGGAATATTCTGAATTGGAATGAGGCGTATGTTGTGTTTTTATAGCACTTGTTTATTATATATGCGAATTATTCAGAAGGACCGGGTTTGTCCTATTCTGAATAACTGATTCGACGATGAAGACGGTGGTTGAAGACTGGAGGTCTTTACATCGTTTGGATGATTATAGATGTCTTGATTGGGCTGTACACCCAAAACAAGGTAATAAGTGGTGATCGTTCCAGATGTACTTGGAGATCGACCGAATATGCGAGGGCCTCTCTCCTGTATTGAACATATGGGACAAGGAATAGGGTGCCTCCGGTTTTGTTCAGACCCAGAACAAACTTGTAAATGGATATGTGTCTGACATCGGATTTCATTCTGTGTGATTGATAGACATCAGTTGCATAGTGTGAATTGCCTGTGTGGCATGCTGAGATGCAAATAATCAAGGCTTCTGTTGAAAAGCAGAGTCTTGTGGTTGATGATCAAAGCACAGCTTTAATATAGCATAGCTTTGTGTAGCGTTAATTCGCAAGCCTCGCACCCCGGTGTGAACCAGAAACGGGAGAGGACTTCAGGGAGGGCTTGTGTTTCCTTCTAGCTAGGAGTGGTGTCTGAGTTTTGCACGCCCAGATGTTTTACTTATGTGGATGGTGGATAGCGAGGCGCCTCGGTTATATCCTTCACTGCGGAGCCGATGGATGGTGTTCATACAGACCAGATTGACGCCCCATAAGGCGGGGAAACGTAGTGTAATCCACATCGAGTGGACCGGCCCTGACGATCCAAAGGTCGATGCGTTGTGATCCTGAGACACGGGCTAGAGCGTCTCGAAGCGGTAAGGACGATCCCTTGTCTTGGTTCATAGATGGAAATCCAACTTCCAATACGTGACAATTGCGGTTTTGATTGTAGAGCCTAGTATGGAGACATACTGGGATGGGGCACTCATGCCGTCTATGATTGATACATTTATATTTGAAATTGTTTTGACACTATACACTTATTATAATAGTAAAATATGAAATTTCATGTACCAAGCATGTTTGGCTATTATAAGGTAAAAACTCTATTCTTCGGCTTACATTGCATTGTGTGATGGGACACGAGTCTTATAATAGCTTCATTGTTCTTTATTTAGCATTGCGCTGTTTGTTTCATGCACTGGTATTCTTGGGGGTAAACCCGTTCCGTGTTATACGGCATGGTCCCTTGATTTACCTAACTTTAAAATCAAATTAATAATTGTTTTAGTTCTCACACCAGTCACATGACTGACCTGGAGTTTATTGTTTTAACCAAAACTCTGGGTGCCCCTATTTTCCACGTGGGCAGCTAGGAGTTTTGGTTTTGCACATTTATATTCACAGGATCCTGGTTTACAGCTGGAATGATATTCGGAAAGCTCTGTATCCATGTATCTCTTTCAGTTGTGTTTGTATTATTTTTCCGCTGCTATGTAATGTATTGTAATCTCTAATATTTGTCAAATGTATATTATTTGTTCATACTCTGTATATTCTTGTACTCTGATGTAAATTATTGTAATAAGCAATGAAATGTTCTTCTGTTTGTGTTCTGATTCGTCGTGTTCTCAAAGAAATCCGGGCTTTCCTTCACGAGGAAGTTCGGGTCGTTTCATTATATTTTATAATATGATTTTGAGTATTTTATTTTGATGTCGAAGTCAAACTATCGAGTATAAGAAGATTTTGCATAACTTCTTGCAAATGCATCCGAAGTCTCGAATATACTCGATTGATATAGAATCACATTCTAGTTGCTTGAGGATGATTCTGATGATTGTAGCTACATCATCAGTGTTTATTTTCGAGTTTCGAAAGTGGGATGACTATATAATTCCAATTTAAACATCGAAATATACTTAAACTAATTTAAGTAAGTATTTGGAAATGATTTGAGTTTTAAATTTAATTAATAATTAGTTGAATTGATTGAAAATATGAAAGTAAATCAAACAAATTAAATTTTAACTTAAGTGAAGTTAAATAAAATTTGAATATTAAAACCAATATGAGTGTAGAAGCTAAATTGAGCCAAACCAAATTTAAGGTTGAATCAACTTGAAATTAGTTGCAATTGGATATATATATAAATATGTATGTATGTATGTATGTATGTATGTATGTATGTATGTATGTATGTATGTATGTTGAACAGGTTATTGTATATGCAAGCTGAGTAGAGAAATAAATTGTGTGCACGACAAGCAGGTGCACCTTATTTAGTTGGTTGCACAATTTTATTATTATATTGTTGTGAGTGAATTGGATGCGCTGTGATGGATTCTTGTGTGAAATTAAACATACACCATATGATAGTAAACATGTATGGACTACACCGCATAACATATAAACAGGACATCATAGCATATACCATATAAGCATGCAATTATTTGGTGTTTATATGATGAGGGTTTGACTACCATATGAGCATGCATTTATTTGATGCTTGCATGGCGAGGACTGAATTACAGGTTGAACTGAGGACTGGTTATGGACTTAATAAACATATAACGAAACTGGCATGATTAATAACAAAATCTACACAGGTCTTGAGATGACAAAAATATACACGTCACTCTTGTTGTAGATACGACACATGGATCATGACTAATCCCCGTCACCAGGTCAAAGGATGATTTTTCACACATCTCCCTCGAGTGTAGATAATTGCTTTGCTTGATATATATTGATTTGTTGGGTGCCTGATAAGGCCATATATATTTGTTTAGATCAACGCGTACAAAAGAGGTTATGGTGAATTTTTTTTCAGAAATTTAGGGCGTTGGACAAATTTCAGGGAAATTTGAAAGTTCTTAGAAACTGAAAAGTTGAAGAAATCAAGCCATAATGAAAGTTGAGCAGCTCTGTTCCTTTTTTGAGGGCGAAAAAGTTTTAAGTGGGGGAGATTGTAACTACCCGAAATTTTGGAACCAATTCAAAATTTGTTTTTAATTGATTTTGATGGGAATTAAATATTTTGAACGATTTATTTTGAGAATAAATGACTTAAAATTTATTCAAAATGAGGTTTGAACGTATATATTTTTATTTATTATAAAACGAGCTCGTAATTGCGCGGTAGTTTGAAAATTTGGTTTTAAACTTTAAACGAATACACATAATTCATTATAAGCCAGAAATTGATGAAAAAAGAAACATTATAATCTATTTAATAATATCTTTCTAATAAATGTAAGAAATTGAGATTTCACTTTATAAATTGTAAGTTATGTCCAATTTAAAATTTTAAATAGTCGTTATGGAATTTATTATTATTTTAATATTATTTAAGCCTTTAAAAATGAACATTTTGCAAACGACCTCCGTTTTCGATGAAACTACATTTGTTGGATCCAAAATATTAAATTATTGCTAGATTCTACATTTCGTAATTTTTGTTGCTAGTATGTGGTCGTGCGCAATAAATTATGAACTGATCAGTCATCTGAGCCTGAAATAGAGCTTTCTTAGCAAACGAACTTAGAATTCGATGAAATGAGTTTCATTGGCACCGTATGGTCAAAACGTAGCAGTGTCTCAATTTTCATCGCCAATGGAGTTCCTGTGTGGTCGGGGCATCGTCAAATGTCGAACGGAGGGAGCATGAATGAAATAAAAGAATAAAATATTATTAAAACCCCTACCTATGTAATATCTCTTTCTCCCATAAACCCTATTCTCCTTCTTTCTTTAAAATGGCGGCCAACCCCTTTCCCTTTAAATTCATTTTCCAAAAAAGACCCTGAACTTTAAATAATTTATATCTTCCAATCCATCAACAATTAGCCAAAACTCATAAAAGGAAAGTTGTAGCATATGACGATCTCCGACTACCATAAAAATTTCATGATCTATCGTTGCAAGGATTGGCCGAGATCTCAGTTTAAAGTCAGAAAACTGACTTTGGTTTATAGGGTTTTGTGATCATACCAACGAGTATTAGATGATGGTATCAATGAGAAAGTTGCAGAGGGGAAGATGCTTGGCAACTTTGCTTCAGAGTGTTTTGTCTGAAGGTGGACGTGGTTGCCGGAAATGGGGCACGAACATCGATGTCGATTCGGGTGGAGAAGCACCAAACTCATTTGGGTTCACCAGCGGCAGAGGAGGCCGAGTTGGCCTGAGGTGGCTGAAGGTCGGGGATTCGTGGTGGAGTGGCAGAGGTTTCTTGTGGGGTCCGCGACCCTGACGTTGGACGGTGGCGGCGAATTTCTGCATCGACTGTGGTTCGGTCGAGCTTCAATTTCAGAACGCTGGAGGCGAGGGTCAGCGACTGGTGGACGAGCGGCGCCATGCAAGGGGGAAGAGGCGGCGGTGGTCGACATGGCTGACAGTAGTTTGGATCGATGGCGACGAGGCTCTAGTGGAGGGCAGCAACGTGAAATCGAAATTAGGGGTAAAATTAAGGTTTTTATTATTTAATTATTATTTTAATTATGTGTTTCAACTTCGGCCCTTAATATCTTGCACAAACGAACTCATAATCGCGCAAAGCTAGATCCATTAGGATCGTGGAGTCGAGAGCTTTGCAACAAAATTAATTTGGTCAAATTTGGAGCAAGTTGAATTTTTGGGTCAAATTAAACCCAAGTTTAATTTGATTTAAAAGGAAATCGATGATCTGAGCCGATCAAAGTGAGAACTCTCTCACTCAAATATTTTATTATATTATTAGATCATGTTTAAAACAATATTGATTATCTATGTTGATTTTTATCTGTTACATGCGATATCCCCTGAGTTCAACACATGAACTATTCACTAAGTTTATTTGTTATTAGAAGTGTTGTTTGAATATACGACACATGTATTTCAAACAATGTGGATAGACACTTTGTGGCGCCTTATATGGCAATGGATGATTATTTATGTTATGATTTGTGATGGTCCGCCCCGCACCAGCTGACATTTCAAATGAAAATGCGCTGTGCCTATGCCTGACCAGCACAGGACGGTCATCAAAGAAAGGAAAGAAGGGAATTTAAACTAACAAGGAATCTGTAGATGTCTCACAGCACATGGAATAAAATATAATGATAACATATTTGACATAAAACAGGTGAGACAGTGCATAAGCTGAGAACTAAACCGTGATAGCAGCGGAAAATTCAAGTTACAACTTATGTTCCATATCATCATTATTACAACTTTTCAAACTGTCTCTAAAGCAAAATAGGAAAGGTACACTACTAATGCCCAAAGTAGTGACCAGCAGCGACACAGGGAGAATATATATATATATATATATATATATATATATATATATATATATATATATATATCATACGTGGAAGCCTCTTGCTCGTCTCCGGATCAGCTACTCGTGCATAACCAGCTAACCTGTCTCTAGTCTGCCCATTTAAGAGCACCTAGTGTAATAAGTAGAGACATAAAACTCTGGGTCAGACAAAAGTCCGGTATGAGCGATAAGCAGCAAAATAGAACAATAACAGGTATACTAAACCATACCTGAACCTGGACCAGCAACCAAAGAGTTAGCACAACAAGATGTACAATACTCTAGCGTGACGCTAACATATGGTGTAAAGATACAGGGGTGGGGGTGTGCATGTCATAGTGATATCAAACAATCAAACATAGCAACCATCTTCACATCCCTCACTCAATGCGTAAAGCATACGATATCCACCGCTTTGATCACATAAATCCTTGCTATGATCACTCTGCCCCCATGGAGTCAAAGCGACGCTACTGCACTGATCCATAGCCACTAGTCCTTGCTATGTCCACTCTGCCCTATGAAGTCATGACGACTTCACTGCACTGGCTCATAGCCATGCTACGATCACTCTGCGCCATGGAGTAATAACTACCCCCACTGCACTGATCCGTAGCCTAACATCCGTCTTGGTGGTGAATCAAAGTTATAGACGTTGATAACCCCTTAGCACACGTCCCGCAGCAAAGCCCAACTCAAGAAGTTAAATCGTTGGTTCCCATCTGGATCCTGAGTTCTACTTCCTATTTGGACTTTCTTTGCATCTCAGGTTTTGGTCGAATTGGAGTTGGTCTTCAGAAGAGTCATCGCGTCGTAGTAGTGGGAGCTCAAACTAGGTTCGGTTCGTGGTCATTGCCTCGGTTCGGTCGTGAAACTCCGTGGTGCAGTTTGGTTCGGTCCTCAAAGTGCTCTTCCCCAAGTCAGTTCAGTTCGGTGTTCCTCCATCTCCAGATCCCGGTTCGGTGCTCCTGCCTGGGTTCGGTTCGGTCCTCTTCTCCAGTTGGTCCGATCCAATCCCATTCCAAGCTCTGGCCCGATTCCAACTCCAACTTAATGCAAGTGGTGGCCTTCCTTCTTGCCATAACCCAATCCAATTCAGTTCAGCTCTTCCGACCCGATCCCCTAGCCGATCCGATCCGGATTGCTCCAGAATTTCCAGTAAGCTTGTATCGTCTATTCTCGCCATACGACGGCATTTTCAACCATTCTAACTTTTCTAAACAATCATGAAATGTACCAAACAGTCATAGCAACATGTATAATCAACCATAAACAGCAAAACAACAATTTAACATGTTTACACGGATCAAACATACCCAAAAACCCATGTTTTTCCCTTAATCCTCCTTAATCATGTTTAAGCATACAATTAGCAAAACTTATCCAAATTAGCCCAAATTTTTATCAGAGCCCTAAAATAATATTTTAGAATTTTACAAAATTTTCCAGATTTTTCTGAGCCATAATTTCGCTAATTATCACTAATCACCCCTAATTAGCCGTAATTAGTGAAAAACAATGTTAATCACTCACCTTGGCCACAAACAAACTATAGATTTGAAATATTATCTGTTTTGGGTCGAATTCTAATGCAACACAGCAACTCCAACTCTGATTTGGTGTTATTTCCCCTTGATTTGACGTAGCTTGGCTTAATCTTCAATTAGAAAGCGATTAGGAGCGATTTGGGATGAAATTAGAAGGTGGAGGCCATGGCTAGGGTTAGAGAAATGTTTTAGGCGGCTGAAAAATGAAATAAAAATCGTTTTCCTACTGTTCTCAGCCCCCCCCCCAACCCCCCATAACCCTAATCCCGAAATGGGTTATGGGACCTCTTGCTAATCACCCTAATTAGTCCCGGTTAAGCTGTTTTTCACCTTCTAAACCTTGTTTCAGCCATATCTCCCAAATGGTGAGTCCGTTTGGCTAGTGTGACCACTCTACGGATAGGTAAATCATCATCCGGATCTAATGTAAGTGGTTTCAGGTCAAAAATCTTTACCAATCAAAAGTTATGGCCAAAACAAGATCAACTAGGGGTAAAACAATCATTTAAAAATCGGCAAAAATCATGAACATGGGAAATGACCCCTATATCGTCTCCCAAAGTTACATGGATATACGACTTCGCATTAAAAAGAAATAAATATTCTACAATCCCTTGATGCGTAGAATGCGGGTCGTTACATTCTTCCCCCTTAAGAAATTTCGCCCCCGAAATTCCTTAACTAAGAAACAAGTAAAAAGATCCCGACAAACAAGTCTATCCTAGCATGCGGAAAGCTAAATTGCAATTATAATCTTACCAGGCAAAGAGTTCCGGATACGTCTTCTTATTGCTCTCCTCTGTCTCCCAAGTAAAGTCATTCTCATTCTCGCCTCACTGAATTTTGACTAGATTCACCGCTTTCCTTCAAAATTGTTTCGTATCGTGCTCGATAATACGAATCGGCTTGCGGTTCCCAACCGCCTCGGGCTCTACCTCAATATAATCCAACTGATCATGTGAAATAGTCATATTGGGGTCATGCACGAATTTCCTTAACTGGGAAACATGAAATACGTTATGAACTCCTGCCATCTTCTCTGGTTATTCAACTTTATATGCCAAATTCCCAACTTGCTCGAGGATTGGGAATGGACCAACAAATCTTGGTGCCAGCTTTCCTCTCCTTCCAAATCGAATAACATTCTTTAATGGAGAGATCTTGACAAACACCAAGTCGCCAATGGAGAATTTTAAATCTCTTCTCCTCTTATCAGCATAAATCTTCTGCCTATCTTGGGCAACCTTCATTCGCTGTTGAATGATCTTAATCTTGTCTGAAGTTTCTCTTATCACATCTGGTCCAGGCACAAATTTCTCACCAGTTTCTAACCAACATGACAGTGAGTTGCACGGTCTTCCGTACAAAGCTTCAAATGGAGCCATACCAATACTGGATTGATAACTATTATTATATGCAAAGTCTACTAGATGCAAATGGTCATCCCATAATCCACCAAAATCCAATATGCAAGCTCTCAAGAGAACTTCTAATATACAATTTACCCTCTCTGTTTGACCATCAGTTTGAGAGTGATACGCGATACTGAGATATAATTCTGACCCTAGAGCCTCTTGTAAGCTCTTCCCAAACCCACTAGTAAACAACGGGTCTCGGTCACTCCCAATGCTTTTACGTACTCCATGAAATCTCACTACCCACTTCATATACAGTTCTGCTAATTTATTTGATGTTCTATTCGACTTAACGGGTATAAACCTTGCTTCTTGGTCAATCGGTCTACAGTCACCCAAATGCTATCATGGTCGGACCTAGTCCTTGGTAATCCATCAATGAAATCCGTTGAGACTTGTTCCCATTTCCATTTTGCTTAAGCTTCAAGAACTTCCTAAACAACTCCGACTTCTGAGCAGCTGGGATAAACTTTTCACTGAATCGAGCCTTAAACTGATCCCATGTAACTTGATCCACTGGAGTAGCTGCCTTAATAGCATTCCACCAATTCATCGCCCGTCCTTGCAGCTGACGGGATGCTAGCTTTCTCTTTGTCGCATCCTTGATACCCAAATCTTCGAAGATACACTCACAACTATCCAACTAATCCTGAACTTCTATAGCCGATTCAGTTCCGTGGAACGGCTTCCCACCAAGACTAGTGCAATCCTTGCAAAGCTTGGCAAAATCGGCTCTAGGCGCCTGCACCGCTGCACGACCACCATTTACAGCATTGGGAACCGCTCCTTGCACATTTCTAAGCATCTCTCTCATGAAGTCAGTGAACATCGTCCTCATATCAGGAGCATTCCCGTTATTAGCTCCTCTACTAGTGCCCCTAGTATATCGACTCATCGTTCAATCTGTAAGGAGAAAACGATTAACCATCTCTTCAGTGGTGACAGTGCAGTGCGACTTCATCCTTAGATATACTAATAGTATATATAAATATATATATAGCTTTTGAAAACCAAAATATCACAAATACGTGCTCTTATATACATACTATCTCTCTCTGGTGTCTTCCCTAAGTTAACTACGAAACCTAGAGCTTTGATACCAAATGTAACGGCCCGCCCCACACCAGCCGACATTTCAAATGAAAGTGCATTGTGGCTATGCCTGACCAGCACGGGACGGTCATCAAAGAAAGGAAAGAAGGGAATTTGATCTAACAAGGAACCTGTAGAATGTCTCACAGCACATGGAATAAAATATAATAATAACATACTTGACATAAAACAGGCGAGACAGTGCATAAGCTGAGAACTAAACTGTGATAGCAGCGGAAAATTCAAGTTACAGCTTATGTTCCACATCATCATTATTACAACTTTTCAAACTATCTCTAAAGCAAAATAGGAAAGGTACACTACTAATGCCCAAAGTAGTGACCAGCAGCGACACAAGGAGAATATCTATATATATCATACGTGGAAGCCTCCTGCTCGTCTCCGGATCAGCTACTCGTGCATAACCAGCTAACCTGTCTCTAGTCTGCCCGTTTAAGAGCACCCAGAGTAATAAGAAGAGACATAAAACTCTGGGTCAGACAAAAGTCTGGTATGAGCGATAAGCAGCAAAATAGAACAATAACAGGTGTACTAAACCATACCTGAACCTGGACCTGGAACCAAAGAGTTAGCACAAGAAGATGTACAATACTCTAACGTGACACTAACATATGGTGTAAAGATATAGGGGTGGGGTGTGCATGTCATAGTGATATCAAACAATCGAACATAGCAACCATCCTCACATCTCTCACTCAGTGCGTAAAGCATACGATATCCACCACTTTGATCACCTAAATCCTTGCTATGATCACTCTGCCCCATGGAGTCATAGCGACTCAACTGCACTGATCCACAGCCACTAGTCCTTGATATGTCCACTCTGCCCCCATGAAGTCATGATGACTTCACTGCACTGGCTCATAGCCATGCTACGATCACTCTGCCTCATGGAGTAATAACTACCCCGCTGCACTGATCCGTAGCCTAACATCCGTCTTGGTGGTGAATCAAAGTTATGGACGTCGATAACCCATTAGCACACGTCCCGCAGTAAAGCCCATGTAACAACCCGGAGAATGCGGGCTAATTTAAAATTTTTATTTTGGCAATTTTAGTGAATTTTGAATATTTAAAATGAATTATTTTAAATAATATCGACGAGAAATCTATTTTGAATAGAAATAGAAGTATATATTTATTTGAATCGTCGTTAGAATATAAATAATTATTTTAAATTATAAAAGGAATCGAAAATGGCGCGGTAGTTCGATAATTCGATTTCAAAGTTCAAATGAATGTACCGGTGCAAAATAAATCGGATTTTAGCGAAACCAAAAATATTAGGATCTATTTTAGAATATATTTCCAACGAATCCAAGAAATTGAAATTTCATAGCAGGAATAAAAAGATGCGTCCAGTTGAAATTTCAGAATAGTCGCTACGGAATTCTAGCCCTTAAAAATGGAAATTTTGCAAACGACCTCGGATTTCGACGAAACCACTTTTGTTGGATCCGGGATGTAAAGTTAATGCTAGATTCCAAAATTCGTAATTTTTCGAATCAATATGTGAGCGTGGCATAGGAAAACGCGTTTGACCAGTTTCATTTGATTTTAATCGACTGGAAAATGGTCATTTTTCAAACGACCTCATATTTAGATGAAATTAGTCTTATTAGGACCGTATCGTCAATACGAAGCTAGAAAATATTTTTCTTGAATTTTTCGAGTTAGTATGTGGCCCCGGTAAATTGAAATGCGCGTTCAAAATTCAATATACAGAGTTATATGTTGATTTTGACGAAAACTGATTGAAACAGCCGAACTGGCTTACGATTCATATCCCATTGTGTTCAGAATAGGGGTAATTAGCTATGGACGACAGTCTTTGGGTTCGATTTTTAGGTCGAAATAAAAAGTTGCTTTTTGAAATTAAATAATTAATTAATAATTTTTTCTTATTATCTCCTGTACCCCCCTCCCCCCCCCCCCCCCCCCGTTACTTTCCAAATCAAAAATCAAAAAAAAAAACCTAACATCCCTCTATCGCGTCCCCCACCACCGCATCGACGCCGCCCCCCATCGTAGAGCCTCCACAGGCGGCGGAGTCCCCCTCCTCCCCTCCTTGTTCCTCTTCCTCCCCTCCTCCACCCCTCGTGCCGCGCGCCCTCCTTCTTCTTCTTCTTCAAAAAATAAAAACCCGCAAGCCCCCTCCTGGCCCACCGCGCCCCTGCCCTTCCACCAGACCTCCAACGAACGGCGATTCCAGCCCCCTCTTCGACTGTAAGCTTTTAATTTGTTTATTTTGTTTAGTTATTTATTTTTACTTATTTAAAATAACTAGTTTTAAATAAAAATCAGTTTTGTTTAATATATAGTGATGAAAGGATTATGTTTTTCTATATATGAAAAATTAGATTTCTTTTTTTTTATAAAAAGATTTGATTGTTGTTATAGAAAAGATTTGACCTTTAGTGTAGAAAAGATACGATTTTTAACTTCAAAACGATATGGTTTTTAACTTTAAAAAGGTTAAAATTATAATTTTTATATTTTAGAAAGATTAAAAATATGATTTTTATATTAGTAAGAGGTTAGAAATAGTATTTTTATGTTATATGACTAGTAAAAAATTTCGATCTTTATATAAGAAGTAGAAATATAAAAATATAATTTTTTATATAGAAAGAAGCGTTGTAAATATATGAAGTGAAATAAAAATCTGAACTTTATTTTTAACGTGAAGTAGAGAAAATATAAAAATATGACTTTTATATATGTAGTGGCTACGGACGATGAAATTGACAAAAGGCGAGCACGACGAAGATTTCTACATATGAAGAGTCGTGGCGTTTGGTTTAGCTAGTCAGTGAGAACTTCTCACTTTAAATTTTCTTTTTCTAGTTATAATATATACTAGGATGCAGACGGTGTTTAGTAGCTCCCGACACCCGTCGTCCACAGACCATGGATGACTTGTATGTTTGATTGTTTGTTGTGATGAAAATTGATTGTGTGATGTGAAATAAAATAAAATATTTTATAGTTAAAAATATTTCATCGTTAAAAATATAATTTTTAAACGTGAATGTGAACAAATAAATATTCATTTACAAACCGGACGGTTTGTTTATGTACACCTATTTGAAGGATATTGATTGGGACGATAAATTTTACACATCGCCCAGCTGCACAAATAACATTCAGTGTTTGTTGATTTGAAACCCCACACGGGTGTTGGGATGATATTTGGCGTACACTAATCCCAATTATTTAGTTGTATGTCGATCGATTGGTCGACAGACTGTGTAAGCGTTAATTATTTATATTTGATGCTTATGCAGTTGTGTGGTGCACTTTGGATGATGGTTGATTATTTGCTATTATATACATGTATTGTATGGAATCCATATAATTAGCATTATATGGTAATTGATTGGGCCTCATTCCAATTTGGAAAAGAAATATATATTCATGTGTTGAATAGAATAAATACTCATTTGTTGAATAGAATAAAAAAGTTATTAAAATATATAAAGCTGTGTTGATTAGAGTTGCGCTATTTTGACGTGAATGACATTTACATCGATTATATTCGTTATTATAATGAATATAGAAAAGGTAGTGATTTCGAAATATAATGTTTTGAAAATATTATCATTTATATAGTAATGATATGAAATATTCAATTTTGATTTGAAATTGAATATAGAGTTGAAATGGTTTTGAAAACGAATTTAAAATGATTTATAAAATACGTTTTAAAAGGAAATCGACGAAATATATAATATATATAATGGCCTGAATAGAACGCGTCGCGCTGCGGCTGTTCGTGAATTTCGATCATTAACTTCGAATTGACATTACGGGAGATCCGTCCGTCGGATTCTCCTAAAACTGGAACCGTTGGGTTCGTATCGAAAAGAGCTTTCCAATGAATATTAGAAATTAGAAATTAGAAATCTAACGTTTGGATTTGGAATTATATCCAAATCAAATTTGGAAAAGGTCGTTGTAAGTGCAGTTCGATGGCCGTTGATGGAAATCGACTGTACGGGCCTTGATAAAATTATTAAAATAGTAATAATTTGTGTATAATCTTAAGAAATGATTTGGAAAGAACTGGGATGAAAAATTCCACATTAAAAAAGATAAAAATAGATTTTTATCGAAATAAACTAGTTTTGAACTAGAACTAAAATCAATTTATTTTAGAAATAAATAAGTTGAATTTGAAAGTGGTTTTAAAAATAATCAGAATTTCCAATACATGAATTGGAATGGATTTGAATCGAAATTGTCTTCAGAATATTTCGATGTTGGATTTGGTGATTATACAGATATGGTTGTGGAAATTTGATAGATATACTCATATCGTTATTTCCAATACGATATTTGTTGGTCGTGGAATTTGATATTGAATATAAGCCGATATATTTTCTTTTCAGAGCCTTGTGCTTAATATCAAATGTGATTTGGGTTTGTCGTGAATGGTTTCTTCATTGACACTGTTCTTAAATCCAGTTGAGAAAAAGATTAAATCTTTCTATTTAGATTTAATGAAGTGTACCAATTAAATAATATTAATTGGAATTGAATTTAAATTGGTTTTGGGTTTATCGTGAGCGGTGTTTTGAATAACACCTGTTCTTTAACCCGATTAACAATATAAGGTGATTTAGGGTTTATCGTGAATCGTTTTTTAGATGGCATTGGTTCTTTAATCCAGTTAAAGACAGGTTATTGATTTTAGAGATGATTTAAACTAAGTGGAGTTTTGATGAATCTGTAATCTGATTGAAAGGTGAATTGTTAATTTAAATTATCAATTTTGGAAAGTGATCGAGAATGGAGTATCACCAGTTTTGCTCCAAAGCGATAGTTAAATCTTTAATTCGATTTGAACGTGAAATGGTAATTAATTTTACCGACAACACCGTGGTGTTAGATATGGAGTATTACCAGTTTTGCTTCATGGGATGTATAGGTTGGGATTGGGAAATAAAATAAATAATTACTTCGGCGTGGTTCGCTAATCCCGACTAGTTTGGAAAACCATAATATGGTTTGAAAAGATATCCAAAGGAAGATTGAAGAATAAATTTAGAAGAATTTATCTTTGATAAAATTAATGGGAACCTTTCCCTAAGAATGTGAAAATTTGAATAAAAGAATATTCTGAATTGGAATGAGGTGTATGTTGTGTTTGTGTAACACGTGTTTATTATATACGTGGGTTATTCGAAAATGTCGGGTTCATACCCATTCTGAATAACCGATTCGACAACAAGTCGAAGATGAAGACGGTGGTTGAAGACCGGAAGTCTTCACATCGTTTGGGTGATTACTGATGATCTTGATTGGGCTGTACACCCAAGAGGAGGGAATCAGTTGATGATCGTCCAGACGTACTTGGAGATCGATGGATATGCGAGGAAAGTGCCTCCGGTTTCGTTCAGACCCAGAACGAAATTGTAAATGGACTGTGTGTCTAACATTGGATTTTATTTTGTGTTGATTGATCTCTATTAAATATACATCTGTTTGGCGGCGGAGAATTTATTCTCTTGCTTAACGCCCTTCTCTGAGACGTACGAGCTCAGAGGTTGTATATCGATGGACATCATTCGCATGGGGTGAATTGCCTGTGTGGCACGCCTAAGTGGCAGATGATCAAGGCTTCTGTTGAAAAGTAAAGTCTTGTGGTTGATGATCAAAGCACGGCCTGTGTGGCATAGCTTTGTGTATGGCATTAATTCGCGAGCCTCACACCTCGGTATGAGTCAAAAACGGGATAGTGGCTGCAGGGAGAGCACGACGTTACTTTCTAGCTAGTGGTGCTGTCAGTGCTTAAACTGGCTGACATTTATATACTTTTCACCTATGTGGTTGTTGGAATGCGAGGCGCCTCGGATATAGGTCTGTTAGGACCAGGAAACGTGTGCTCAGGAATTGCCAATCCTCAAAAGTAAGAGAGGATCGACTCTGAAGATCGAAGGATCGCTGTTTGTGGTCCTGAGACATTTGCTAGAGTGTCTCGAACGGAGAGGAGCTTGCCCCTTGCCTCGACTCATGATGGAAATCCAATTTCCAATATGTGATATTGCGGTTTTAATTGTAGAACTAGTATGGCGACATGATATATGGTACGCATGCCTTCTATGATTGATATTTATGATTGAAATTGTTTTGAAACTATACTCCTATAATAGTATCAAATGATCTGTTTTAAACGTACTAAGCATGTTTGGCTATTATAAGGGAAAACCCTATCCTCCGGCTTGCGCTGCATTTTGTGATGGGACCTGGGTCTTATAATAGCTTAATTTTTCCAAAAAGCATTGCGCTGTTTTGCTATGTGCACTAGTATTCTTGGGAGGAAACCCGTTCCGTGTTATATGGCGTGGTCCCTTGAATTACTCTCTTTTAAAGTAAAGTTTTAAATAACTGTTTTAGTTCTCACACCAGTCACATGATTGACCTGGAGTTCATTGTCTTAACCTAAACTCTGGGTGCCCCTATTTTCGATACGGACAGCTAGTAGTTTTGGTTTTGCAGATTTATATTCGCAGGATCCTGATTTACAACTGGAACGATGCTCGGAAAGCTCTGTATCCGTGTAATACTTTCAGTTGTGTTTTGTATTGTTTTTCCGCTGCTATGTAATTTATTGTAATCTCTGATATTTATCGAATGTATACTTATTCATACTTTGTATATTCTTGTATTCTGATGGAATTGTTGTAATATACAATGAAATGTTTTCTGTTTGCGTTCTATTTTTTCGTGTTCTCAAGATAATCCGGGCTTTCCTTACCGGGGAAGTTACAGGCTATCACAGTTGTGACGGCCCGCCCCGCACCAGTCTGCATTTCCTCCAAAAGTGCGCTGTACACATGCCCGACTAGCACAAGACGGTCGTCAGGAGAAAGGAAAGAAGAGAATGAACTAATCAAGGAACCTGTAGAATGTCTCACAGCGCATGGAATAAAATATGATAATAACATAAAACAGGAGAGACAGTGCATAAGCTGAAAATCAAAACTAAACATCATAGCAGCGGAAAATTCAGAATACAGCTTATTACAACTTTCAAACTGTCTCAAAGCAAAAGAAAGCTAAAATGGAAGATACACCACCAATGCCCAAGCAGTGATCTTCAACAACACAGGGAGAATACTATATATGTTACGTGGAAGCCTCCTGCTCGTCTCCGGATCATCTACCCGTGCATCACCAGCTAACCTGTCTCTAGTCTGCTCGTGTGAACACCCAGAGTAATAAGAAGAGACGTAAAACTCTGGGTCAGACATAAAGCCTGGTGTGAGCGATAAGCATCTAAACAGAATGATAACAGGTATACTAAACCATACCTGAACCTGGACCTGCAACCAAAGAGTTAGTACCACGTACCGTACAATACTCCGAGGCGCCATAATGAATAGTGTAAGAATACGGGGGTGGGGTGTGCATGTCACAATGATAGCAAACAAATCATCCATAGCAATCATCCTCACATCTCTCACTCAGTGCATAAAGCATACGATATCTACCACTTTGGAACACTAGACAAACTGAGGCAACGACGAATCCCGACTTGTAGAAACCCTGTTGTGACCAAGCCAAACACTTGGAGTCATGACCAAACATTTCAATGACCCACTTCATTGGTCGTAGCCCTTGGTTCTACCGATGCCATAATGGCCCTGAATCCGCCTTCGTACCTCCTACCATAGTGGTCCTAAGCTATAGACATCGATAACCCCTTAACACGCGTCCCGCAGCAAAGCCCAACCATGAAGCGAACTCGTTGATTCCCATCTGAATCTTGAGCTCTAACTTCTCATTTGGACTTCCTTTGCATCTCGGGTTTGGTCGAATTGGAGTTGGTCTTCAAAAGAATCGTCGCGTAATCGCAGCTCCAATCCGGTTCGGTGCTCCTTCGGTTCGGGTCCTCCACTCGGTTCGGTTCGGGTCACAGTACTCCATCCGGTTCGGTGCTCCTTCGGTTCGGGTCCTCCACTCGGTTCGGTTCGGGTGTCTTGCTCCTGCCGCCGTTTCTTCAACTACTTCCGAGTCCTTCAGAGTCGCGGTCCGGGTCTCCCTTGTTGTCCCTGAAGTTCCACGCTGCTGGAGATGCCACCACCTTGGTTCAGTTCGGCTACCCGACCCGATCCCCTTATCCGATCCGATCCCACTCTTTAGCTTACTCCGATCTGATCCGATCCTGCTCCATAGCTCCGATCCGATCCTCTGTCCAACTCCAACCCTAAGTAAACGGCCTTCCTTCTCGCCAAGCCTCCTCCAGTGACAAGTTCCAATCCAGTTCGAATTCCCTTGGTCAGTTCACAAATCCGATCCGACCCCTTTCTCCGATCCGAACCGGTTCGGAACCTGCACACTTCTGCAACTTTCCAGCGAGCTTTCTACGCCATTCGACGACGTTTTCGACCAATTTAACTATTCTAATCAATCATGAAACATACCATAGAGTCATAGCAACATGTAACATCAATTGCAAACACCATAACAACAATTTGATAGATTTAAAATGGATCAAACATAGCTAGAACTCCTCATTTTCCCCTAATCACTCTTAATCATGTTCAAGCATACAATTAGCAAAACACATCGAAATTAACCCAAATTTCTAACAGAGCCTTAAAACATTATTTTAGAATTTTAAGAATTTTTCCAGAATTTATTTACGTATAAATTCGCTAATCTTCACTAATTACCCTTAATCACCGTAATTAGTGCAAAAACTATGCAAATCACTCACCTTGGCCACAAATGAAACACCAAATCTGAAGTATCCTCTGTTTGGGTCGAATTCCTATGTATAGCAGCAGCTCCAACCTTGCTTTGTTGCTATTTGGCCTTGTTTTGATGTAGTTTAGGCTTAATCTTCACTAAAAATGTGTTTTGGAGTGGTTTTAGAGGATGGAAGCCATTACTAAGGTCTCAAGAAGGTTTGTGGCGGCTCAAAACTGAAACGAAAGTGATAACCTAACCCTAATCAGTCTTCCTATACCTCTAAACCCGAAATTCCCCTGTGGGCCTAGCTGCTAATCACCCGGTTAAGCCCAATTAAGCTGTTTTTCACCATCTGAAACTTGTTTCAGCCATATCTCCCAAAAGGTGAGTCCGTTTGACTAGTGTGACCACTCTACGGAAAGAGAAACCATCATCCGGAGCCAATGGAAGTGGTTTCAGGTCAAAATTCCTTTCCAGTCAAAAGTTATGGCCAAAACAGTGTCAACTAGGGGTAAAATGGTCATTTAAAAATCGGGAAAAATCATGCTCATGGGAAATGACCCCAATAGTCGTCTACCAAAGTTACACGACCATACGACTTCGTATGTGACAGAAATAAATATTCTACGATCCTATGATGCGTAGAATGCGGGTCGTTACACTCTCCCCCCCTTAAGAAATTTCGCCCCCGAAATTCCTTAACCCAAAACATACAAAGGATCCCGCATGCCTAACAACCACATACAACAATCAAACATGCAAAACAAGCAAACAAGCCTATCCTAGCATGCGGAAAACTAAATCAAAGTCAAAATCTTACCAGGCAAAGAGTTCTGGGTGTGTCTTCCTAATGTCCTCCTCTGTCTCCCAAGTACAATCACTCTCGTCCTCACTCCACTGTACCTTGACTAGCTTCACCGCCTTCCTTCGAAGTTGCTTCATGTCGTGCTCGACAATACGGGCCGGCTTGCGGTTCCCAACCGCCTCGGGTTCTACTTCGAAGTCCTCTAACTGATCAGGTGAAATAGTCATATCTGAGTCGTGAACGAACTTCCTTAGTTGGGAAACATGAAATACGTTGTGAACTCCCGCCATCTTCTCCAGTAAGTCAATTCTATATGCCAAATTCCCGACTAGCTCAAGAACAGGGAATGGGCCAACAAATCTTGGTGCCAACTTGCCTCTCCTGCCAAATCGTATTACGCTCTTCAACGAAGAAATCTTGACAAACACCAAGTCGCCAAAGGAGAATTTTAAGTCTCTTCTCCTTTTATCGGCATAACTCTTCTGCCTATCTTGGGCAGCCTTCATTCGTTGTTGAATGGTCTTGATTTTATCTGAAGTTTCCCTCACCACATCTGGTCCAAGCATAAACTTCTCGCCGGTCTCTATCCAACATGATGGTGAGTTGCATGGTCTTCCGTACAAAGCTTCAAACGGAGCCATACCGATACTGGATTGGTAGCTATTATTATATGCAAACTCTACTAGATGCAAATGGTCATCCCATGATCCACCAAAATCCAATATACATGCTCTCAAGAGATCTTCCAAAATACGGTTCACCCTCTCCGTCTGACCGTCGGTCTGAGGATGATATGCGGTACTGAGATGTAACTCTGACCCTAGAGCCTCTTGTAAGCTCCTCCAAAACCCACTAGTGAACAACGGGTCTCGGTCGCTCACAATGCTTTTAGGTACTCCATGAAGTCTCACTACCCACTTCATATACAATTCTGCTAACTTAGCTGCCGTTCTGGTCGATTTGACTGGTATAAACCTTGCACTTTTAGTCAGTCGATCTACAATTACCCAAATGCTGTCATATCCCGATCTAGTCCTTGGTAAACCATCGATGAAATCCATCGAGGCTTGCTCCCATTTCCATTCGGGAATTTCTAAGGGCTGTAACAAACCACTAGGCTTCTTTTGCTCGGCTTTAACTAGCTGGCAATTCATGCATTTGGATATAAACTTCCCAACGTCTCTTTTCATTCCTTCCCAGTAGTAAGTCTGTTTCATGTCTCTATACATTTTATTACCACCGGGATGTATAGTCAACTTTGAATGATGACATTCTTTAAGCACTTCATCTCTCAATCCATTGACATTGGGTACAACAAGCTTTCCATTCTTTCTAAGCCATCCATCTCGATCAAGCCCATACTTGTTCATCTCCTTATCGATACCCATCTCTAACTTGGAGATGATTTCCAATAGGTTAGGATCGTCCCTCTGACTAGAGCCGATCCGCTCAATCAAAGTGGGTCTGATCGTCAAACTTGCTAACATTTCTGGATCCAATTCGCACTTTGGTCTGAAATCAAACCCCGCGATAAACTCCAGTTGCTTCCATTCAAGGAACATAGCCCCTAAGCTGGCATGTCTTCTACTCAATGCATCAGCCACCGCATTATCCTTTCCTGGTGTGTATGCGATGTCAAAATCATAGGAAGCTAAGAACTCTAACCATCTCTGCTGACGGAGATTCAGATCTTTCTGAGAGAAGAGATACTTTAACGACTTATGATCTGTAAGCAGCTCAAATCTTTCTCCCAAGAGATAGTGTCTCCACATCTTTAACGCGAACACGATTGCTGCCAACTCTAAATCATGGGTAGGGTATCTTCTCTCGTGCGGTTTCAATTGCCGACTTGCGTAAGCTACAACCCTACCGCCTTGCATCAATACAGCACCCAGTCCGGTACCACAGGCATCCGTGTATACCGTCATCTCTTCATCCCCCTTAGGAATGACTAACACCGGTGCGCTTGTCAACTTGTCCTTTAGACTTTTGAATGCATTCTCGCACCTTTCATCCCAGACAAAAGCTTGATTCTTCTTGGTCAACTGGGTCAATGGTGCTGCTATCTTGGAGAAACCTTGGATAAACTTACGATAATATCCCGCTAACCCCAAGAAACTTCTTACATCTGTTGCATTCTTGGGCGTAGGCCAATCCTGTACCGTAGCCACCTTTGCCGGGTCCACGGCAATACCATTCTCTGATACAACATGGCCCAAGAACCTCACTTCCCTCTTCCAGAAGTGACACTTCGAAAACTTTGCTTTCAATTGGTGTTTTCTCAACACCTCCATCACTATTCTTAAATGTTCCTTGTGTTCTTCCTCTGTCCTCGAATAGACCAAAATATCATCAACGAACACAAGGACAAACTTATTCAACTGATCTCTGAATACCCTATTCATAAGATCCACAAAATATGCTGGGGCATTGGTCAGCCCGAATGGCATGACCAACCACTCATAAAACCCAGACGGCGTCCGAAATGCCGTTTTAGCTATACTCTCAGCTTCCACTCTAAGCTGATGAAAACCTGTCGCGAGATCCAACTGAGAAAATACTCTCGCGCCACTCAACTGATCAAACAAATCATCTATCCGCGGTAGAGGATACTTGTTCTTCCTCGTCACTTTATTCAAGTCGCAGTAGTCTACACACAAACGAAGGGAACCATCCGCCTTGGTAGCAAACACAACTGGTGCTCCCCATTCAGAAACACTCCTTCTGATAAATCCCTTCTTCAAAAGATCGCTGACTTGCACCTCGAGCTCTCGCTGCTCCCTTGGTGCCATACGACAAAGTGGCATCACTATAGGCCTGGCATCTTTTACCAAATCAATACGGAACTCAATCTCTCGGTGTGGTGGAAGTCCGGTCACTTCTTCGAAAACCTCCGGATACTGGCTAACCACGGGCAAACCTGACAACTCACTATGCGGAATGTCGAGGGAGTTTAGAAAACTAGCCAATACCCCCTTACTGGGTAGACCACCAAACACTATCCTCCGCCCATCATCCGCTCTAGCTGTCACCAACAAGCCCTCACAGTCTACCACCACCCCGTATCTTTGGAGCCAATCTACTCCCAAAATAATGCCAAACCCAGTAAAGCCCAAAACAAAGCAATCACAAACAAACATGCATCCATGACTCGATAAGACCACATTACGACAAATCATGCTAAGGCTAGTTGAACCACCAATCGGGTTCGTCACTACTAAAGGTCTATCGACAATCTCGGGCTCCAATCCCAATCTATCTACCAGGTCACTAGATATGAAAGAACTGGAAGCTCCGGTATCAAACAAAACTCTAACAGGAACATCATAAACAGAAAGCATACCTTGAATGACGACATTCTTTCCCTTCTCCGCTGCTGTTGGGGCATTCGACGAAGAAGGAATAGCATTAAGAGCGTAGGCTTTCACCATTTGCTTTTCCTTAGGGGGCTGTGGACACTTGTCCTTGTGATGTCCCATTTGGCCACAGTTGAAGCACTTCCTATCCGCTGGCTTGGCCCGACAATTACTAGCATAATGGCCCTTCTTACCACAGCTGAAGCACTCAACATCTTGCTTATTCTTTTTCTTCTGGCCATCCTTAGCTTGGTTCTGCTTTCTCTTATTCTGGGAACCACCCTTGCCTCCACCACTTGCTTGTGGCTTTGGCTCTTCTGCAGATGCAACCTCAGTCTTCGACTTAGGGTAGAGACTTTCTGATCTTAATGCTTTCCCCACAATCGATTCAAACGTCTCATCGATGTGGTTAATAAGTTTTTCCCCCAAGTACTGATCCAAACCAGTTATGAATTTCTCATTCTTTTTCTCGGCAGTATCAATAAGAGATAACCCATATTTTGAAAAAGTGTCAAATTCAGCAATATATTCCGAGACAGCTCTGCCATTCTGCTTGAGCTCCAAGAATTTCTTAAACAGCATTGACTTCTGAGCAGCTGGAATGAACTTCTCACTGAAGCGAGCTTTAAACTGCTCCCAAGTAATCTGATCTTCGGGAGTAGCTGCCTTTATAGCATTCCACCAATTCATTGCCCGCCCTTGCAGCTGACGGGACGCTAGCTTTCTCTTCATCGCATCTTCGATACCCAAATCCTCGAAGATACGTTCGCAACTATCCAACCAATCTTGAACATCCGTGGCCGACTCCGTTCCGTGAAACGACTTCCCACCAAGGCTAGTATAATCCTTATTCAACTTGGCGAAGTCGACCCTCGGCGCCTGCACTATTGGACCACCACCATTTCCACCATTGTGACGGCCCGCCCCGCACCAGTCTGCATTTCCTCCAAAAGTGCGCTGTACACATGCCCGACTAGCACAAGACGGTCATCAGGAGAAAGGAAAGAAGAGAATGAACTAATCAAGGAACCTGTAGAATGTCTCACAGCGCATGGAATAAAATATGATAATAACATAAAACAGGAGAGACAGTGCATAAGCTGAAAATCAAAACTAAACATCATAGCAGCGGAAAATTCAGAATACAGCTTATTACAACTTTCAAACTGTCTCAAAGCAAAAGAAAGCTAAAATGGAAGATACACCACCAACGCCCAAGCAGTGATCTTCAACAACACAGGGAGAATACTATATATGTTACGTGGAAGCCTCCTGCTCGTCTCCGGATCATCTACCCGTGCATCACCAGCTAACCTGTCTCCAGTCTGCTCGTGTGAGCACCCAGAGTAATAAGAAGAGACATAAAACTCTGGGTCAGACATAAAGCCTGGTGTGAGCGATAAGCATCTAAACAGAATGATAACAGGTATACTAAACCATACCTGAACCTGGACCTGCAACCAAAGAGTTAGTACCACGTACCGTACAATACTCCGAGGCGCCATAATGAATAGTGTAAGAATACGGGGGTGGGGTGTGCATGTCACAATGATAGCAAACAAATCATCCATAGCAACCATCCTCACATCTCTCACTCAGTGCGTAAAGCATACGATATCTACCACTTTGGAACACTAGACAAACTGAGGCAACAACGAATCCCGACTTGTAGAAACCCTGCTGTGACCAAGCCAAACACTTGGAGTCATGACCAAACATTTCAATGACCCACTTCATTGGTCGTAGCCCTTGGTTCTACCGATGCCATAATGGCCCTGAATCCGCCTTCGTACCTCCTACCATAGTGGTCCTAAGCTATAGACATCGATAACCCCTTAACACGCGTCCCGCAGCAAAGCCCAACCATGAAGCGAACTCGTTGATTCCCATCTGAATCTTGAGCTCTAACTTCTCATTTGGACTTCCTTTGCATCTCGGGTTTGGTCGAATTGGAGTTGGTCTTCAAAAGAATCGTCGCGTAATCGCAGCTCCAATCCGGTTCGGTGCTCCTTCGGTTCGGGTCCTCCACTCGGTTCGGTTCGGGTCACAGTACTCCATCCGGTTCGGTGCTCCTTCGGTTCGGGTCCTCCACTCGGTTCGGTTCGGGTGTCTTGCTCCTGCCGCCGTTTCTTCAACTACTTCCGAGTCCTTCAGAGTCGCGGTCCGGGTCTCCCTTGTTGTCCCTGAAGTTCCACGCTGCTGGAGATGCCACCACCTTGGTTCAGTTCGGCTACCCGACCCGATCCCCTTATCCGATCCGATCCCACTCTTTAGCTTACTCCGATCCGATCCGATCCGATCCTGCTCCATAGCTCCGATCCGATCCTCTGTCCAACTCCAACCCTAAGTAAACGGCCTTCCTTCTCGCCAAGCCTCCTCCAGTGACAAGTTCCAATCCAGTTCGAATTCCCTTGGTCAGTTCACAAATCCGATCCGACCCCTTTCTCCGATCCGAACCGGTTCGGAACCTGCACACTTCTGCAACTTTCCAGCGAGCTTTCTACGCCATTCGACGACGTTTTCGACCAATTTAACTATTCTAATCAATCATGAAACATACCATAGAGTCATAGCAACATGTAACATCAATTGCAAACACCATAACAACAATTTGATAGATTTAAAATGGATCAAACATAGCTAGAACTCCTCATTTTCCCCTAATCACTCTTAATCATGTTCAAGCATACAATTAGCAAAACACATCGAAATTAACCCAAATTTCTAACAGAGCCTTAAAACATTATTTTAGAATTTTAAGAATTTTTCCAGAATTTATTTACGTATAAATTCGCTAATCTTCACTAATTACCCTTAATCACCGTAATTAGTGCAAAAACTATGCAAATCACTCACCTTGGCCACAAATGAAACACCAAATCTGAAGTATCCTCTGTTTGGGTCGAATTCCTATGTATAGCAGCAGCTCCAACCTTGCTTTGTTGCTATTTGGCCTTGTTTTGATGTAGTTTAGGCTTAATCTTCACTAAAAATGTGTTTTGGAGTGGTTTTAGAGGATGGAAGCCATTACTAAGGTCTCAAGAAGGTTTGTGGCGGCTCAAAACTGAAATGAAAGTGATAACCTAACCCTAATCAGTCTTCCTATACCTCTAAACCCGAAATTCCCCTGTGGGCCTAGCTGCTAATCACCCGGTTAAGCCCAATTAAGCTGTTTTTCACCATCTGAAACTTGTTTCAGCCATATCTCCCAAACGGTGAGTCCGTTTGACTAATGTGACCACTCTACGGAAAGAGAAACCATCATCCGGAGCCAATGGAAGTGGTTTCAGGTCAAAATTCCTTTCCAGTCAAAAGTTATGGCCAAAACAGTGCCAACTAGGGGTAAAATGGTCATTTAAAAATCGGGAAAAATCATGCTCATGGGAAATGACCGCAATAGTCGTCTCCCAAAGTTACACGACCATACGACTTCGTATGTGACAGAAATAAATATTCTACGATCCTATGATGCGTAGAATGCGGGTCGTTACAACAGTTGGTATCGGAGCTTTGGTTTACAGAGCTCGAGAACAAGACACATTAGGACCAAACGAAAGAATTCATCAGATATTGGATTAGTGATATCCAATTAGAATGACTCGTTAGAGATGGGATCAGTAGTATCCTAGAACGAGTGTGAAGAGTATATTTTTCAAATGGAAATAATTTTGTTTTGAAAGTTAAATTCAATTATACGTATTTGAATATTTTATTTGTATTGAATTTGGACAATCAAGTATATAAAGGTTTTGCATATACGCGTCATGAACGTATATTTGAAGTTTTAATATGCTGGACAGATATAGAATCACACTCTAGTCGCTCGGGGATAATTCTGGTGATGTCCGGACATCATCAGTATTTATGTTCGTGTTTCGAAGGTGTGATATCTATATATTTCCATTAGACTGGTTCATAAAATGTAATTATTTTTTCTTTTTCAACCTTTCAATGAAAACAATATTATAATAGAAATGTAGCCTTTTTATTTCAACCATTTCAATGAAAACAATATTACAATAAGGATAAAATCTTTTATCGTAAACATTTCATTTATACTAAATAACAATAAAAATGTGTTCGTTTTGTTTTAAACAAATTGTCACTAAAAGTATGTTATTTTTAGTTATAACAAAATGATACCAAATATATGTCCTTTTTGTTGAAACATAATTTGAAGCTAAAACCATATTTTATGAAATCAATAGAAATAATATTTTTATGTAAACAATGAAAATGGATTTTTCATTTCATATTTAAATTTGATAAAAATTCATGTTCCATGTAAATCATGACAATGAGATTTTTATTACAAATCTTAATTCGATAAAAATTCATGTTCATGTAAACAATAATAATGATATTTTTTATTGTTAATCTATTTTCAACGTTCATGTATTCAATAAAGATAATTTTTTTATAATATAAACAAATCAAGATTCATGGGTCTAGATAAAAATGAAATCTTTATTCTAAAAACAAATCTTTGTATATAGATCTAAATTAAAGAACATGAATCTCATTATAAGAACATAGATCTAAATAGAGGAAGAAAAAATCTATGTTTATGGACCAAACTAGAAGAAGATCTTTATTATTAATATAAAAATAAAAATATGGTTTTTATTTCAAATCTATGTCTAAACATAAACTAGAGATTCAGATAAGAGAAAAAGCTTTAAATTTTAGATCTGGATCTAACAATATGAACATCACAATCAACACTAACAACAAACAACCATTTTCAATCTCAACATCACAGGTCTGATTTCATTACATACATACATCGATTAAAACAGCGATAAAATAATTAAATTTTAATCAATTATTAAAAACAGATATCTCACCTTGGTTTAAATCAGATCTAAATTTCTAACGGGTTCAGAATACATTCCAACCTAATCTATGTCGTAGAATTCGATGTCACCGCTGTTTCCACTAGATTTGTTTAACATACGAAAAAAGATACAATTTTTACAATTTAAAATAGATTAACAACGGATTTAAAGTTTTTCAATTCTTTTATTTTATATATACCTTATGTTTCAACAAATTGTTCAAAATTTCTGATCCAGATTGTGTGAGATTGGATGCACAAGAGGAAGAAAGATCTTTAAAATATTCTAAAGGATGGAGGTCTAATTCTTTACAAATGAAGAGAAATTGGAGGAGGAAGTTTTGAGGGGTTTAGGCTATTGAAGAAGAAAGAAGAATGAGGCGGCGGCTAAAGAATGAGAAGATGGATTAAGGTTTTGTTGAGTGGTATGAGAGAGTTCAGGATATTATATAGACGATCATTTTAACCCCTTACGTTTTATTCTATTTAATTATTTACTTTTTTTTCTTCTTTTCAAAATCAACTTATCTATTAAATCAAATTTACAAATTTCCCTAAATACTACTTTAACCATTTATTTGATTAGAATATTCTTACCATAACTTAGTCAATAAACCGTTTAATAACACCATATAATTCAAATCAATATCATCAACCAAAATATTAGGAATTTATTTAAATAATCAATTGTTACATAGTTAACAAATATTATTGAAGCAAAGAACATTAATATCATAGTTGACTCAAACATTAGTAATATTACGTTAATTCCATAATCACTCATTTCTATTTTCTGTTTCTTCTCATATAAACATACGTTTCTCTTTCTAAAACCCTTTTATTACATTTATTTCTATTATCTTTTTTTCTTTATTTGGTTATATATATTAATTTATTCCTCACTTGTGTCTCTACATATGTAGTAGGTTACAAATGAAATAAATTCATTGACATGACATGTCAATCTAATCATCATTTATGTCTTATTCAAAATTCAAAAGAAAATTACATAAAGAAAGAGAATAACGGAAAGTAATGAATGCATAACTTATTGTTAATGATGACTATAAGAAATTTATGTGACTTTTTAAATTTCAAAACACATAATATTAAATAACATAATGACGTGTTTATAACACTACATATTATAACATAATGACATGTCATAATTTATTTAGAGTCTACATATTATTTTAAACCAACCTATTCAATGCTTATGCAAGAATAAATAAAAATAAATAAATATACATACAATTTGATACTAATTTCAATTATAATAAATCACTATTAATCTAATTACAAATAATTGTTTATTAGAAATAAATTTGAAATCATTCATAAATAACATCATATTTTTTTTATTTTTTTTCAATTTAATAGTTTAATTTAATAATGGAATTTTTAAATTCTGATGCATTTTCTAACAAAATTTCCTTAAAATAAAATTTTAAATTGGTTCTGATTTTCCAGGTTGTTACAGGAAATGTCTTTTCACTATTTTTGACGGTTCAGAAACATTGCAACCTTTGAAATGTTATAAATAGAGGCTGATTTCGAATTTTTTATTATTTCTTCTTCTCCATCTTCATTCTCTTTCGTTACACCATTATTCTTTATCATTTTTATGATTTCTACACCTATACTTTGCCGAATTCAATCTGTATTCATTAATCTTCTTTTCTCTAAATTCCCTACTCATTACTCTTTAAATCATGTGCTAGTGAAGATTCATATGGCTGTCTGTAATTGTTTGGGTTGTGTAAGGAATTGGTGGTATCCCTTGTAGCCGTGAAATCAAGGAGGTTAGAATCGGTGGTATCCCTTGTAGCCGTGAAATCAAGGAGGTTGTAATTGGATATTGATATAGTATTAAAATTCTGCGCAATCCAGCATTGCGTGGGACTAGGCGTAGGAGCAATTCAGAACCAGTATAAAATTTGGTGCATTCTTTCCTTGTATGCACTTTACTTTTGGTTTACCTTTGCATTTATGTTTGACTCTGTGGTGTTTGATTCATATAGTATTTCATATAAGTTTAGATTTTGTTTAAATTCTCAAAAACACTATTCACCCCCCCTCTAGTGTTTGTTTTGCCTTAATGATCTATTGCGCAATCCCTAACAATTGGTACCAGAGCAAGGTCTTTCAAAAACTTCATAATCTGATTTTTGGAAGAAAAAAAATGACAAATTTTGGAATATTTGTTAACACTAGTGTCAATTCATGCATTGTTCCAATGTTGAAATAGTCTGCATATAATCATGTTGAAAAGTCATATATTGTTCAATCCAGGAAAAGATGTGTTTTATGACTTTTGAAAATTCAAAAGTTGAAAAGATGGGTAAAGTGGCTATTGGCAATTCAAATTCTGAAATGGTGGCTTTTGGAAATTCAAATTCTGAAAAGGTAGTTGTTGGAAATTCAAATCCCGAACTGGAGTGTTACATGGCTATTAAGAATTCAAATTCTGGAAAGCAATTAGTGGAAATCAAAAAGGATAAATGGATACTAGATAGTGGTTGTTTGAGAAATATAACGAGAAATCCTGAATTACTCAATAATCTGAAATATGTAGATGGAATGGTGAAGATAACTCTAAAGGATACATTATTGGCATCGACAATGTCGGTAATTCTGAAACTCCTACTACTTCTGATATTTTATTAGTTAGGAATTTAAAACACAACTTGCTAAGTGTAAGTCAACTTTGTGATATGGGTTATAAAATAAACTTTGAAAAGGATAAATGTTTTATAGAAGAGAGGAATTCAAAAGTAATATCTGAAGGAGATAGAAAGAAAAATATCTATATATTGTGTATGGAAATCTCCAGCAATAACCTATGTCTTATAGCCAATACAAGTGATCCCTGGATCTGGCATAAGAGATTTGGCAATATAAATTTCAAATATATATCTAAGATTTCTAAATTAGATTCAATCAAAGGATTACCCAAAATGAAATTTAAAGTTAATAACTTATGTGACAGTTGTCAACTCGGAAAATTAAAGAAAGTTCATTTAAATCAAAATAAGAAGTCACTACATCAAAACCATTAGAGTTAATTCACATGGATTTATTTGGTCCATCTCAAGTTCAATCAATAAATCATAATAGATATGTTTATGTAATAGTTGATGATTTTTCTAGATTTACTTGGAATTTTTTTATTAAAAATAAAAGTGATGCTTTTGATCAATTTAAAACAATTTTTAAAAGAATTCAAATTTATTATCACTAAAAATCAAAACAATACGAAGTAATCATGGCGGAAAATTCAAAAACAAAAATTTTGAAAAATATTGTAAAAAAAAGGGAATAACGCATAATTTTTCAATTTCGAGAGCCCCTCAACAAAATGGAGTAGTTGAACGTTAAAATAGAACGATACAAGGGTGTGCAACAACTATGTTATCTGATAGTAATTTACCAAGTTTTTGGCCTGAGGCAGTTGCGACAGCTTGTTAATAGAAAATAAGACCTTCAACTCATAAAACCCTATATGAAATTTTGTATAACAAGAAACCAAAAGTATCATATTTTAAAATATTTAGAAGTAAATGTTTTATATCAATACTAAAGATAATTTAAAAGTTTGACATAAAATCCGATAAAGGAATATTTATTGGATATTCAGAAAGAAGTAAAGCATATAGAGTTTTCAATACCCGAACCAATGCCATAGAAGAAACATTAAACATATCTTTCGACGAAAACTACAAAAGTATAATTCAAAACAATGAAGATGAATGTGAAAATGAAATTAATGAAATAAATCATGAAGATAATCAACCAAATAAAAGAACTAGATTACTTAAAGACCATCTTGTAGAAAATATCTTAGGAGTTATTGAATCCGTTGTTAGAACCTGTAATCAATTAAATAATATGAGTAATACTGCATTCATTTCAACTACTGAACCTAAAAATCCAAAGGAAGCATCTTTCAATGATTCGTGGAACTTTCTATGCAGGAAAAACTGAATTAGTTTACTAGGAATGATGTATGGGAACTTGTTCCTAAACCAAAGGATAAGAGTGCAATAGGAGCCAAATGGGTTTATAAAAATAAAATGAATGAACACGGTGAGGTCATAAGAAATAAGGCACGACTAGTAGCACAAGGATATACTCAAGGAGAAGGAATAGATTACAATGAAATTTTTGGCTTCGTAGCAAGACTAGAAGCTATTAGGACTTTACTAGCCTTTGCAAACCATAATAATTTCAAATTATATTAAATGGATGTCAAAGTGCTTTTCTAAATGGATTTGTTAAAGAAGACGTATATGTAGAGCAACCATATCTATTTAAAGACGAAAAATTACCAGATCATGTATATAAGTTAAATAAATCATTATACGGATTAAAACAGGCTCCTGGCGCTTGGTATGATAGATTAAGAAATTATTTGTTACAATCAAATTTTGAAATAGGAAAATTAGATAATACTTTATTTATTAAGAGAAGTAATAAAGATATACAGTTAGTTCAAATATATGTTGACGATATAATCTTCGGATCGACAAACGATAAGATGAATAAAGAATTTTCAGATATAATGACCTAAGAATTTGAAATGAGTCATATGGGAGAACTAGCATTCCTTTTAGAATTGCAAATTCGCCAATTAAAGAATGGAATATTTATTAATCAAGTAAAATACGCAATAGATCTAATTAATAAATATAATCTAACAACAATAAATGGGAGACCAACACCTGTGGCAACAATATAGCATTAAGTAAAGATGACACAACTAAAGATGTGGATAAAAAACTAAATAGAGGAATGATAGGATCGTTATTATATATAACTGCTAGTAGACCCGATATAATGCATAGTGTATTTCTCGGTGCAAGGTATCAATCGCAACCTAAAGAAACACATTTAAAAGCCGTAAAATGTATTCTAAGGTATGTAAAGCATACATCATACTTAGGATTATTTTACCTTAAGGATGATTCATTCGATTTAGTTTCTTACTGTGACGCAGACTACACAGGATGTAAATCCGATCGTAAAAGTACTAGTGGAACATGTCACTTCTTAGGACATTCATTAGACTCGTGGTTCAGTAAAAACCAAAATACTGTATCTTTGTCAACAACTAAAGCAGAATATAGCTCTGCTACTTTGGCTTGTTCATAAGTAATATATATGCAACAAACTCTAAATAATTTTGGATTAAAAATAAATAAATCTTCGATATACTGCGATAATAAGAGTGCTATAAATATTTCTAAAAATCCAACTCATCATTCAAGAACTAAACATACCGATATAAGACATCATTTTATAAGAGATAACGTAAGTAAAGAGAAAATTTCACTCGAATTTATAGAAACATATAAACAAATAGCGGATATATTAACAAAACCACTAAACGAAGCAACATTTACTGAATTTAGAAGAGAACTAGGCATAGGTTCCATAATTGATTTAGACTTATTAAAGATACTATTATATATAAAAATAGTATAAAAATTAGAAAAATTAAACGACCCAAACTTCCCCATACGGGAAAGCTCGGATTGAGTTGAGAACACGACAAATCAGAGCACAAACAGAAGAACATTACATTGCTTATTATAACAACTTACATCAGAGTACAAGAATATTCCAGCATATGATTAATTATACAACTAAAAATAATATCAGAGATTTAAAAAAATTACGTAGCATCGGGAAATAAGACATAAGTATAATGCGTAGTGGAAAAGCTTTCCGACTATAGCTCCAGCTGTAATCCAGGATCCTTTTAAATAGAAATCTGCAAAACCAAAACTACTGACTGCCTGTGTGGAAAATATGGGCACCCAAAGTTTAGGAAGGAACAATAAACTCCAGGTCAGTCATGGGACTGGTATGAGAACTCAAAACAGTTATTAATTTGATTTTAAAGTTAGGTAAATCAAGGGACCACGCCGTATAACACGGAACGGGTTACCTCCCAAGAATACCAGTGCATAAAATAAGCAGTGCAATGCTTTTAGGAAAAATGAAGCTATTATAAGACTCAGGTCCCATCACACAATGCAACGCAAGCCGGAGGATAGAGTTTTACCTTATAATAGCTACAAATGCTTGGTACGTGAAATTTCTCTTTTATTATTACTATAAGTACATAGTGCAGAAATCAATTTCGAAAGTAAATGTATTAGTCATAGACAACATGAGTGCCCCATCCCACTATGTCGCCATATGTAGGTTTACAACTAAAACCGCAAAGCTCGTATTGGAAAGTTGGGTTTCCATCATGATGGCTCCTGATTCGAAAGATCTATCGCGTAGCGCAATACCCCACGGCTTACTTCGCAGGCATGTGAAAACACCGTAATGCACATCCGCACTTTTGGGAAATCAAGTATCATTGCGGCTTACGTCCCCGCGAGAAAAAACACCGCTTACTCTATCCCTATATGGGAATCGGGGTAAATGCCCTATCCCTCATCTCGTCGACCGAATCCATGCTAATATCGAAAGCATACTGATCTGACCATCAGTTCACCATCATACATGGGTGTGAGGCTCACGAAGTCACACTACACAAAGATATGCTAAGTAAAGTTGTGCTTTGATTATCATCCACAAGGCTCTGCTTTTCAACAAAAGCCTTGATCAATGCATCTTAGCATGCCACATTGTCAATCCATACCATACCATTGATTTCTACCAATATATAACCTCTGAGCGCATACGTCTCGGAGAAGGGTGTTAAGCAAGAGAATAAATTCTCCACCACCAAACAAATATATATTTAGCAGAGATCAACGAATACAGCATAAAGGAGTACAATGTCGGACATACCATCCATTTACAAGTCCGTTCTGGGTCTCAACGAAACCGGAGGCACCTTGTTCCTCGTCCCGTATGTCCAATATGGAAGAGAGGCCCTCGCAAATCTGGACAATCAACAAGTACGTCCGGACAGCTACCACTGTAGCCCCTTCAGGTTAGCTACTCCAATCATGGGCATCAGTAACAACTCATCCTTTCGAAGTGAATATCGTCTGTCTTGCACCGTCTTCAATCTCTTCGACTGTTAATCGTTGTATTCATTATTCAGAATGGGTTAAACCCAGTCTTTCCGAATAACCCGCGTAATTTATAATCAAGTGCTATGAAATAACATCCAACGCCTCATTCCAATTCAGAATATTCTTTTAATAAAATATTCACAATTTTAGGGAAAGGTTCCCATTAATTTTATCAAAAATAAATTCTTTTGAATTTATTCTTTTTAATCTCAAAAATCATTACTTAATGGTTATTCGAATTTAAGAAATAAATCTTATCTTTAACTGGGTTAAAGAAATAATGTCATTTAAAACATTGTTCACAATAAACCCAAAATCATCTTCCATCAAATGGAATGTACACGGAAATCATAATAGTATATAATCGATATAAATTCTTGTATTAGACTAATAATATAAAAGGAATAACAGCAAAGCCTTTTAAATTCCATATATAGTAGTAGCCTTCATTCACAAAATCTCATCTCGATTATTACCGAATCGAATTCCATTCAATTCCAATTTAATCTATTAAATTGGAAAACTGTACTTTGGAAAATTCCCATTTAAATCTTAATAAAAGATTTATAAATTCCAAATTATCTCTTCACTGTTAATTGGGTTAAAAAACAAATGTTATTTGAAACATTGTTCACGATAAACCCAAAATCCAATTTCAATTCAATTCCAATCAAATATAAATTAATTGGTAAAATTTCCTAAATCTTAGTTAAAAGATTTATTATTTTCTAAAATGAGTTTAAGAACAGTATTATTAAAGACACCATCCACGACAAACCCAAAATCCAATTTGACATTAAATATAAGGTTCTAAATAAAAATTATATCGGCTTATATTCAGTATCAAATGTTGAAACCAACAAAATTTTGTATTGGGAATAACGATATATATATATATCTTCCAAATTCCCACAACAATATCCGTATAATCATGGAATCCAATATCAAAATATTCCAAAGATTATTTCCATTCAAATCCATTCCAATATATATAAATATATGCTGGAAAATTCTCGTTATTTTAAAACCATTTTTCAAATCCAATTTATTTATTTCTAAAAATATTTGAATTATTACTCTAGTTAATATCTAGTTCATTTCGACAAAATATATTTTTATCTTTTCAAAACTGGAATTTTTCATCAAAAATCGTTCCAAATCATTTATTACGATTTTACATAATTTTTCCATATTTTTAATAATTTTATTATCGCCCGTACAATCGGTTTCCAATAAAGGCCACCGAACTGCATCCATAGCGACATTTTCTGAAATTGATTTGGACATATCTCCAAATCTAACTGTTAGATTTCAAATCCCTTACATTCGTTGGAAAACTCTTTTCGATAAGAACCCAACAGTTCCGGTTTTAGGAGAATCCGACGATCGAATCTCCCGTAATGTCAATTTGAAGTTAATGGTCGAAATTCACGAACGGTCGCTGCGCGGCGCATTCTATTCAGGCCATTATATATATATTATATATATATATATTTCGTCGATTTCCATTCAAAACGTATTTTATAAATCTTTTATAAATTCATTTTAAAATGATTTCATTTTCAATTTTTAATCAAAATTGAATATTCCACATCTTTATCATAATAAAATGATAATTTTTTCTACTTTGCTGTCATGTAAATGATTTACATTTTAATGATTAAATAATACAATAACAATGACAATGTAATTTCGTTGTTTAAACTTTTTATTTGAAACATTGAATATTTTAAATCATTCCTACATACATAATAAAAATGTTTATTTTTATTGTTAACATATTCTATTTCAAACAACAGATATTTTTAATCATTTAAACATACAATAAAAATGTGATTTTTATTGTTAAAGCATTGTCTTTTAAGCATGAAACTTTTTGATGATTCAACAGTACAATAAAAATGTAATTTTTAATGTGACAACATATTCTTTTAAATATGATTCTTTTTAATGAATCAACAGTACAATAAAAATGTGAATTTTATTGTCTAATTATTTTCTTCAATCATGCATCTTTTTAACTTCACTTACATGTTAAATGTTACATTTTTAAGTGAACAAAATCATATTTTTAACATATGATTATTTTTATATTAACATCGCTAACATGTTAATAACAATATTTTAATCTAACCTTCATACAATAAAAATGTAAATTTTTATTGTTACATGTTTTTGTTTCAAGTAACGAATATTTTATATCATTCTAATAATGATAATATTTTCAAAATATCATATTTGAAATCACTTTTCGATATTCATTATAAAATGAATAAAATCGATATAAATATCGTTCGTTTTAAAATGGCGTTAACTACTTATCACAGCTTCATATTTCAATATTTACTGAATATTATTTTAAAATATTCTTTATTTTCCAAATTGGAATGAGACCCAATCAATTACCATATAATGTTATTTATATGGATTTCATACATCGCATGTATACAACAACAATGATAAACAAGCATTAAAAATTCACACAACATTCAAAGTGCAATTTATAACTGCGTGAGCACTAAAATAAATAAATACGCTCATCACAGACTGTTAATCATCAATTGACATACAACTAATTATTGGGATCAACGTATGTCAAATATCATCCCAATACCCGTGTGGGGTTTTCAAATAACAACAGTTTATTTATTTGTGCAGTTGGGCGATGTATGAAATTTATCGTTCCAATCCCTAACAGATAAATGGGTGTACATAAACAAATCGTCCATTTGCAAATGAGCATTTTATTGATTCACATATACAAAAAATATATTATTTTTATTGCATAAATATATTTTATTAAACATGAACATTTTATTATTAACGTCGCTAACATGACAATGTTTTAATCTAATCTACATACACAATAAAAATGTATATTTTATTGTTAACATATTTTAGTTCAAATAATGAATGTTTTTAATGATTTAAAACATGCAATAAAGGTGTGGTTTTTATTGTAAAAATCCTTATCTTTTAAACACAAATATTTTATTTTATTTTCCTTACTAACATGATAAAGATGACATTTTTATCAACAAAACATATATTAACAAATATTTCTTTTATTGGTCTATACATACAATAAAAATATGATTTTTACTGTCAAAACAATTTGTTTTAAAATTGAATCGTTTTAATGATTGATTCATGTAATACAAATTTAATTTTTATTATTTAAACATTTTATTTTCAAACTTAAATCTTTTTAATATTCATACTTACACTAAAATGTAATCATAAATGTAAACACAATTTTACCATATTTGAATCTTTTTATACGATTCATACAGATATTTAAAAATGTAATTTTTAATGTAAACACTTTAACAAGCTTGAATCTCCTTAATGATTCAGCCATATATTTAAAAATATAATTTTCAATGTCAAAAACATTTTCATCAAATTTAAATCTTCCAAACCTTAAAAATGTGATTTTATATGTTAACACATTTTTATTCAAACATGAATATTTTTAAAGAAATAAACATACCTTAAAAATGTAATTCTTATTGTTCAATCATTTAACTCCAAGAAATGAATATTTTTACTTATTTCTTATATACAATAAAAATGTAAATTTTTATTGTTTAAACATTTTATTTTCATTTCATGATAATATATATAATATATAAACAACAATATCAATCAATAACACTCCAAACAAAATCTAAATAGAACAATCATGGTTTGTACAATCAATGGTGTCGGGCCCTGCTAAGCACCGTCTACATCCTAGTATAAATTTAACTGTAAAATAATCAGAGTGAAAGGAGTTCTCACAGTGGTCGGTTTCGAAATTGTTGAATAACGATTATTTTAATAAAATCAAACCAGTGTTTAAATTTATCAAAAATCCCAGTAGCCTCTGTTTCAGATCTGCTCTGCTCCATTTTGTAGTGCTCTCCAAGACGGTTCCAGCATATTTCGTTTTGTTCGATTCTGTTGATGTATGAAGAAGTTACGGTACTTTAAACATTCGAATACGTTAATTATGTAATTTAATAATTAATTTAATTATAATCTTCCTTAACCCTAATCAAAGCACAATTCTGATCGTTGTTCTTCGTTCAGCCGACATAGGAAACTCATCATCAACCAATTAGGGTTCCATTTCGCTTGTGCCTCGGGGCACCGCCACCAGATCGGATACCCCCAGTTGACGCGTCTTCGAAGGAGCCACCATGCGCCTGAGTTTGGCCTAACTCGGTGGCCTTTCCTGGCCTGGAAAGGCGCCCAACCGACGGAGCTTCAAAGAAGGAATCGACAAATTTACTCAACTAAATTTGATCAAAACCATACCCACTCAAAGAGCTAGATTAGCTCTACAATCTTCACTTTGAAGTTGGATTCAAATTCAGATTTGATAGAGAGAATTTAGGGATTGATTTTCGGACAATGTTGGCCATTCGTTTTATAAAAGGGTGGTGGTAGAAAACATAGTATTAGGGTTCGTGAATACATGGTGGGGTATTTATATTTTATTTTTAATATTAATTGATTTGAAAATAGCTCGTTTAATCTCTGAATTCCAAATTAAACCCAACGACTGTTGCCCCTAGCTAAATACCCCTATTCCGAACACAATGGGATATGTTACGTAACCCAATTCGGCTGTTACGGTCAGTTTTTCTTTAAATTAAAATATAAATCAATATATATTAAATTTAAACGTATATTTTAAATTACCGGGGCCACATACTGATTCCGAAAATTCCAAAAAAAAATATATTTGGCTATGTTTTGACGATACAGTCCTAACAAAACTAATTTCATCGAATTTGGAGGCCATTTGAAAAATGTCCATTTTCTGGTCGATCCAATTCAACTAAAATTGACAAAACACATTTTCTTTTGCCACGCTCACATATTGATTCCAAAAATTCTGAAAATTGGAATCTAGCAATAATTTGACATTCCCGATCCAACAAAAGTGGTTTCGTTGAAAATGGAGGTCGTTTGCAAAATGTCTATATATTATATTAATATATATATATAAATTCCATAGCGACTATTTTAAATTTTAAACTGGACATAACTTTTTATTTCCATTATGAAATTTGGATTTTTCACGTTCACTAGAAAGATATTTTCAAACAGATTCAAATATTTCTTGTTTCACTAAAATCCGATTTATTTTGAATCCTGTACATTCATTTGAAATTTGAAATCGAATTTTCAAACTACTGTGCCATTTTAAACTCCTTTTATAATTAAATTAAAAAATTTCGTTTCAACTTCGATTTAAATAATTTTTTAGTCATTATTATTTAAAATAAATTATTTAAAATATTTAAATCCATTAAAATTGCTAAAATAAAAATTTTAATTTTGTTCTAAAAATCTGGGATGTTACAATTTCCCCTACTTAAAATCTTTTCATCCTCGAAAAGGAACGAAGTTGAAAGTTGTTTAAAAAACCAACTCAACTTTCATTCTGGCTTTAATTCTTCAACTTTTCAGTTTTTAAGAATTTTTAGATTCTTTAAAATTTGGGCTAACACCCTAAAATTTTGAAACATTTCGCCATAACCTCCTTTGTATGGGTTGATATTTAAAACCGCAACTAGCCTCATAGGGCCCTCATCAATCCAAAAGAAAAGGAAAAAGCCAAGTGGCTAGCCAGTCGCTCATAAAATCATCAAACCCAAACAAAACAGTAAATATGTACCTATTTGTCGGGCATACAATTTTATTCCTCTTCTTAGCCTCCTTGCTATGACCTATTGATAATTGTATATGTACGTATATGCAATTCTAATCAATTTTCCATTCACTTCAATATTAATTCAATTTGGCTAGATTTTCCATTTATTCACATATTGGTCAAATTAATCATCATTCCAATATTTTAATTAGTTAAACTAATTATCAAACATCACAACCAGCAATCAATTAGTTGGTTAAATTTTCAAACAAATATCTTTCTATATATATATATATATATATTCGAAAATCATATTTTTGATGTCAAATCATAACAGTAGCCCAATCTAGTATTGGTTCCCACACCAGTCGATTGGAAATATATAGATATTCCACTTTTGAAACTCGAACATAAATACTGATAATGTCTAGACCATCCTTAGAATCATCTCCGGGCAACTAGAGTGTAATTCTATATCTATCTAGTATCTGAGGCTTCGAATACACGTGGATCAGATGTATATTCAAAATCTTCATATACTCGATTGTCCAAATTAAAATATGATAATATCTCAAATACGTAGTTTGAGATAAAATTTTCATAACTAAATTTGTTTTCATTTTTATTTTAAAAATAACACTCTTCACACTCATTCTAGGATGTTGTGATGGCCCGCCCCGCACCAGCCGGCATTTCCTCCGAAAGTGCGCTGTACACATGCCCGACTAGCACGGAACGGTCGCCAAAGAAAGGAAAGAAGAGAATGAACTAATCAGAAACTCTGTAGAATGTCTCACAGCGCATGGAACAAAATATAATAACAATGTACTTGACATAAAACAGGTGAGACAGTGCATAAGCTGATAACTAAAACCAACATCAACATCATCATCATAGTAGCGGAAATCCAAATACAGCTTATTACAACTTTCCAAATTACTGTCTCTAAACAAAAGAAAGAAAGGTACACCACTAATGCCCAAAGTAATGACCGCAGCAACACAGGGAGAATGTCTATATATATCTATCATACGTGGAAGTCTCCTACTCGTCTCCGGTACAGCTACTCGTGCATACCACCTAACATGTCTCTAGTCTGCTCGAGAGAGCACCCAGAGTAATAAGAAGAGACATAAAACTCTGGGTCAGACAAAAAGTATGGTATGAGCGATAAGCAGTTAAACAGAACAATAACATGTATACTAAACCATACCTGAACCTGGACCTGCAACCAAAGAGTAAGCACTACATACTGTACAATACTCTAAGGTGCCACTAACACATGGTGTAAAGAATACGGGGGTGGGGGTGTGTATGTCATAATGAAGGAAAACAATCAAACATAGCAACCATTCTCACATCTCTCACTCGGTGCGTAAAGCATACGATGTCCACCACTATCAATCACTAGACCCATCAAAGTAGTGACGGAGTTCGACTTGTACAACTACTGCTACTACCAAGCTTATCCCATGGAGTCATGACCAAATCTTTACAAATGACCCCACTTCATTGGTCTATAGCTCTTTAGTCGTACCTAGGCCACTGTGGCCCTGAATCCATTCACGTACCCCCTACACATAGTGATCTAAAGTTACAGACATCGACAACCCCTTAGCACACGTCCCGCAGCAAAGCCCAACTCATGAAGTTCCCTCCTTGGTTCCTATCTGGATCCTGAGGTACAACTCCTCATTTGGACTTCCTTTGCATCTCGGGTTTAGGTCTACTTGGTGTTCGATCCTCTGGTTCGGTTCGCCCCCTCCTGCTTGGTTCGGTTCGAATGCTCCTTTCTAGTTCAGTTCGGGTGCTCGAATGCTCTTATTTGGTTCGGGTCGGAGTCCCCTATCCGGTTCGGATCGGATGCCCCTATCTGGTTCAGATCTGATGCCCCTACCCGGATGCTCCTACCCGGATGCTCCTATCCAGATGCTCTTATCCGAATGCTCCTATCTAAATGCTCCTATCTAAATGCTCCTATCCGGATGCTCCTATTCGAATGCTCCTATCTGAATGCTCCTATCCGGTTTGCTGCAAGTTTTTCCAGCAAGCTATTTTCGCCAAAAGACGACGTTTTCAACCATTCTAACTTTTCTATGCAATCACAAAACATACCATACAGTCATAGCAAGATGTGTAATCATCTACAAACACTAAAACAACAATATGACATTTTTATATGGATCAAACATACCCAAAAACCCATGTTTTCCCCTTAATCATGTTTAACAACAACTAATGATAGGATTAGCAAAACTTAACCAAATTAACCCAAATTTCTATCAGAGCCCTAGAACATCATTTTAGAATTTTACAAATTTTTCTAGATTTTTCTGAGCTATAATTTCGCTAATCTTCGCTAGTTACCCTAATTAGCCATAATTAGTGAAAAACAATGCAAATCACTCACCTTGACCACAAATAAAATACCAAATCTGAAATGATTCCCTGTTTGGCGTTGTTCCCAATGTAACACAGCAGCTCTAACCTTGCTTTGGTGCTTTCTCTCCTTAATTTGATGTAGTTTAAGCCAAAACTTGATTAAGAAGTGATTAGAGGTGTATTTACATGTTGGAGGCCATTGTTAGGTTGAAGAGAGGGTTTGTGGCGGTTGGAAAACTGAAATGAAATGAAAACCAAACTCATTTCATCCTCCCCATAACCCTAATCCCGAATGGGTTATGGGCCCATTTACTAATCACCTCATTTGGCCCGGTTAAGCAGTTTTTCACCTTCTGAAACTTGTTTCAGCCATATCTCCCAAACGATTAGTTCGTTTGGCTAATGTGACCACTCTGCGAAAAGGTAAACCATGAGACGGAGCCAATGGAAGTGGTTTCATGTCAAAACTCCTTTCCAATCAAAAGTTATGGCCAAAACAAGATCAGCTATGGGCAAAACGGTCATTTAAAAATCGGCAAAAATCACGAACATGGGAAATGACCTCAATAGTCGTCTCCTAAAGTTACATGACCATACGACTTTGTATGTGAAAGAAATAAATATTATACGATCCTTCGATGCGTAGAATGCGGGTCGTTATACTCTCCCCCCTTAAGAAATTTCATCCCCCGAAATTCCTTAACCCAAAACATACAAAGGATCCCGCATGCCTACCAGCCACATACAACAATCAAACATGCAAAACAAACAAACAAGCCTATCCTAGCATGCGGAAATACTAAATCGAAGTTAAAATCTTACGAGGCGAAGAGTTCTGGATACGTCTTCCTAATGCTCTCCTCTGTCTCCCAAGTACAGTCGTTCTCATTCTCGCCCCACTGGACTTTGACTAGATTCACCGCTTTCCTTCGAAGTTGCTCCGTATCGTTCCCAACAATACGCATAGGCTTGCGGTTCCCAACCGCCTCGGGTTCAACTTCAATATCATCCAATTGATCAGGTGAAATAGTCACATCTCGGTCGTGCACGAACTTCCTTAACTGGGAAACACGAAATACGTTGTGAACTCCTTCCATCTTCTCTGGTAATTCAACTTTGTATGCCAAATTCCCAATTTGCTCAAGAACTGGGAATGAACCAACAAATCTTGGTGCTAACTTTCCTCTCCTGCCAAATCGTATCACGCTCTTCAACAGAAAAATATTGATAAACACCAAGTCGCCAATGGAGAACTTTAATTCTCTTCTCCTTTTATCAGCATAACTCTTCTGCCTATCTTGGGCAGCCTTCATTCGCTGTTGGATAACCTTAATCTTGTCTGAAGTTTCTCTTATCACATCGGGTCCAAGCACAAACTTCTCAACAGTTTCTACCCAACATGACGGTGAGTTGCACGGTATTCCATACAAAGCTTCAAACGGAGCCATACCAAAACTAGATTGATAACTATTATTATATGCAAACTCTACTAGATGCAAATGGTCATCCCATGATCCACCGAAATCCAATACACAGGCTCTTAAGAGATCTTCTAACACTCGATTCCCCCTCTCTGTCTGTCCGTCGATTTGAGGATGATATGCGGTACTGAGATTTAGTTCTGATCCCAATGCCTCTTGTAAGCTCTTCCAAAATCCACTAGTGAACAATGGATCTCGATCACTCACAATGCCTTCGGGTATTCCATGAAATCTCACTACCCACTTTATATACAGTTCCGCTAATTTAGCTGCCATCCTGTTTGACTTGACGGGTATAAACCTTGTACTCTTAGTCAATCGGTCCACAATCATCCAAATGCTATCATGGCCCAATCTAGTCCTTGGTAACCCATCAATGAAATCCATTCACACTTGTTCCCATTTACATTCTGGAATTTCTAATGGTTGTAGAAAACCACTAGGCTTCTTTTGCTCAGCATTAACTAGCTGGCAATTCATGCATTTGGATATAAATTTCCCAACGTCTCTTTTCATCCCTTCCCAGTAGTAGGTCTGCTTCATGTCTCGGTACATCTTGTTACCACCGGGGTGTATAGTCAGTTTTGAGTGATGACATTCTCTAAGCACTTCATCTCTCAATCCATTGACATTGGGCACAACAAGTCTTCCATTCTTTCTAAGCCATCCATCTCGATCAAGCCCATACTTGTTCATCTCTTCGTCGATTCTCATCTCTAACTTTGTGATAATTTCCAATAGGTTAGGATCGTCCCTCTGACTGGAACCAATCCGCTCAATCAAAGTGGGTCTGATCGTCAAACTCGCTAACATTTCTGGATCCAATTCGCACTTTGGTATGAAATCGTACCCAGCGATGTACTCCAGTTGCTTCCATTCTAAGAACATAGCCCCTAAACTGGCATGTCTTCTACTCAATGCATCAACCACCGCATTGCCCTTTCCGGGTGTATATGCGATGTCGAAATCATAGGAAGTCAGGAATTCTAACCATCTTTGTTGTCGGAGATTTAGATCCTTTTGAGAGAAAAGATACTTTAACGATTTATGATCAGTAAACAACTCGAATCTTTCTCCCAAGAGATAATGTCTCCACATCTTCAATGCAAACACGATCGCTGCCAATTCCAAATCATGGGTAGGATATCTTTTCTCATGCGGTTTCAGATGCTGACTTGCATAAGCTACAACCTTACCTCCTTGCATCAATACAGCACCTAGTCTGGTACCACATGCATCCGTATATACCATCATCTCTTCATTCCCCTTAGGAATGACTAACACTGGTGCACATGTCAACTTTTCCTTTAGACCCTTGAATGCATTCTCGCACTTTTCGTCCCAGGCGAAAGCTTGATTCTTCTTGGTCAACTAAGTTAACGGTGCTGCTATCTTGGAAAAGTCTTGGATAAACTTACGATAATATCCAGCCAATCCCAAGAAATTTCGTATGTCCGTTGCATTCTTGGGCATAGACCAATCTTGTACCGTAGCCACGTTCGCAGGATCCACGACAATACCATTCTCTGAAACAACATGGCCCAAGAATCTCACTTCCCTCCTCCAGAAGTGACACTTAGAAAACTTTGCTTTCAATAGGTGTTTTCTCAACACCTCCATCACTGTTCTTAAATGTTTCTTGTGTTCTTCCTCTGTCCTCGAATAGACCAAAATATCATCCACGAACACAAAGACAAACTTATTCAACTGATCTCTGAATACCCTATTCATAAGATCCACAAAATATGTTGGGGCATTGGTCAACCCAAACGACATGACCAATCATTCATAAAATCCAGACGGCGTCCGGAATGCCATTTTAGCTATACTCTCAGCTTCCACTCTAAGCTGATGAAAACCTGTCGCGAGATACAACTGAGAGAATACTCTCGCGCCACTCAACTGATCAAACAAATCATCTATCTGCGGTATAAGATACTTGTTCTTCCTCGTCACTTTATTCAACTCGCGGTAGTCTACACACAAACGAAGGGAACCATCTGCCTTGGTAGCAAAAACAACTGGTGCTCCCCATTTAGAAACACTCCTTCTGATAAATCCCTTCTTCAAAAGATCGTTGACTTGCACCCCGAGCCCTCGCTGCTCCCTTGGTGCCATACGACGAAGTGGCATCACTATAGGTCTGGCATCTTTCACTAAATCAATACGGAACTCAATCTCTTGGTGTGGTGGAAGCCCGGTCACTTCCTCGAAGACGTCCGAATACTGGCCAACCACGGGCAAACCTGACAACTCACTATGCGGGATGTCGAGGGAATTTAGAAAACTAGCCATTACCCCATCACCGGGTAGACCACCAAACACTACCCTCCGCCCATCATCCGCTCTAGTTGTCACCAAAAAGCCCTCACAGTCTACCACCACCCCGTAACTTTGGAGGCAATCGACTCTCAAAATAATGCCAAACCCAGTAAAGCCCAAAACAAAGCAATCACAAACAAACATGCATCCATGACTCGATAAGACCACATTATGACAAATCATGCTAAGGTTAGTCGAACCACCAATCGGGTTCATCACTACTAAAGGTCTATCGACAATCTCGGGCTCCAATCCCAACCTATCTACCAGGTCACCAGATATGAAAGAACTGGAGGTCCCCGGTATCAAACAAAACTCTAACAGGAACATCATAAACAGAAAGCATACCTTGAATAACGACATTCTTTCTTTTCTCTGCCGCAGTTGGGGCATTCGACGAAGAAGGAATAGCATTAAGGGCATATGCTTTCACCATCTGCTTTTCCTTAGGGGGTTGCGGACACTTGTCCTTGTGATGTCCCACTTGGCCACAGTTGAAGCACTTCCTATCCGCTAGCTTGGCCCGACACTCTTTGGCATAGTGGCCCTTCTTACCACAGCTGAAGCACTCAACATCTTTCTTATTCTTTTTCTGGCCATCCTTATTCTGGTTCTGCTTCCTCTTATTATGAGAACCATTCTTGCCTCCACCGCTTGCTTGCGGCTTTGGCTCCTCTGCAGATGCAACCTCAGTCTTTAACTTAGGGTAAAGACTCTCTGACCTCAATTCTTTCCCCATAATCGATTCAAACGTCTCATCGATATGGTTAATAAGCCTTTCCCCCAAGTATCCATCCAAACCAGTTATGAACTTCTCGTTCTTCTTCTCAGCAGTATCAATAAGAGATAACCCATATTTCGACAAAGTGTCGAATTTGGCAATATACTCCGAGACAGCTCTACCATTCTGCTTGAGTTCCAAGAATTTCTTAAACAGTACTGACTTCTGAGCAGCTGGAATGAACTTATCGCTAAAGCGATCCTTAAACTGATCCCAAGTAATCTGATCCTAGGGAGTAGCTGCCTTTATAGCATTCCACCAATTCATTGCCCGTCCTTGCAGCTGACGGGATGCTAGCCTTCTTTTCATCGCATCCTCGATACCCAAATCTTTGAAGATACGCTCGCAGCTATCCAACCAATCCTGAACATCCGTAGCCGACTCCGTTCCGTGGAACAGCTTCTCAACAAGACTTGTATAATCCCTATTCAGCTTGGCGAAATCGGCCCTAGGCGCCTGCACTATTGGACCACCACCATTACCAGCATTGGGAGCTACCCTGTGAACATCTCTAAGCATCTCTCTCATGAGGTCAGTAAACATCGCCCTCATGTCAGCAGCATTCCCGTTATTGACTCCTCTACCGGCACCTCTTGCGTATCGGCTCATCGTTCAATCTGTAAAGAGAAAACGATTAACCATCTTCTTTGTGGTGAAAGTGTAGTGCGACTTCATCCTTAACTATACTAATAGTATATATATAGCTTATGAAAACCAAAATAATCACAAATACGCGCTCTCATATACGTATTACCTCTCCCTGGTGTCTTTCCCTATGTTAACTACGCAACCTAGAGCTCTGATACCAAGTGTGACGGCCCGACCCGCACTAGCCGGCATTTCCTCCGAAAGTGCGCTGTACACATGCGCGACTAGCACAGAACGGTCGCCAAAGAAAGGAAAGAAGAGAATGAACTAATCGGAAACCCTGTAGAATGTCTCACAGCGCATGGAACAAAATATAATAATAATGTACTTGACATAAAACAGGTGAGACAATGCGTAAACTGATAACTAAAACTAACATCAACATCATCATCAGAGTAGCGGAAATCCAAATACAGCTTATTACAACTTTCCAAATTACTGTCTCTAAATAAAAGAAAGAAAGGTACACCATTAATGCCCAAAGTAGTGACCGCAGCAACACAGGGAGAATGTCTATATATATATCTATCATACGTGGAAGCCTCCTGCTCGTCTCCGGTATAGCTACTCCTGCATACCACCTAACCTGTCTCTAGTCTGCTCGAGAGAGCACCTAGAGTAATAAGAAGAGCATAAAACGCTGGGTCAGACAAAAAGTCTGCTATGGGCGATAAGCAGCTAAACAGAACAATAACAGGTATACTAAACCATACCTGAACCTGGACCTGCAACCAAAGAGTTAGCACTACATACTGTACAATACTCTAAGGTGCCACTAACACATGGTATAAAGAATACGGGGGTGGGGGTGTGTATGTCATAATAAAGGCAAACAATCAAACATAGCAACCATTCTCACATCTCTCACTCAGTGTGTAAAGCATACGATGTCCACCACTGTCAATCACTAGACCCATCGAAGTAGTGACGGAGTTCGACTTGTACAACTACTGCTACTACCAAGCTTATCCCATGGAGTCATGACCAAATCTTTACAAATGACCCCACTTCATTGGTCTATAGCTTTTTAGTCGTACCTAGGCCACTGTGGCCCTGAATCCGTTCACGTACCCCCTACACATAGTGATCTAAAGTTACAGACATCGACAACCACTTAGCACATGTCCCGCAGCAAAGCCCAACTCATGAAGTTCCATCCTTGGTTCCCATCTGGATCCTGAGGTACAACTCCTCATTTGGACTTCCTTTGCATCTCGGGTTTAGGTCTACTTGGTGTTCGATCCTCCGGTTCGGTTCGGTTCACCCCCTCCTGCTTGGTTCGGTTCGAATGCTCCTTTCTAGTTCAGTTTGGGTGCTCGAATGCTCTTATTTGGTTCGGGTCGGAGTCCCCTATCCGGTTCGGATCGGATGCCCCTATCCGGTTCGGATCAGATGCCCCTATCCAGTTCGGATCGGATGCTCCTACCCGGATGCTCCTATCTAAATGCTCCTATCCGAATGCTCCTATCCGGATGCTCCTATCTGGATGCTCCTATCCGAGTGCTCCTATCTGGATGCTCCTATCCGAGTGCTCCTATCCGGATGCTCCTATCCGGTTTGCTACACGTTTTTCCAGCAAGCTATTTTCGCCAAACGACGGCGTTTTCAACCATCCTAACTTTTCTATGCAATCACAAAACATACCATACAGTCATAGCAACATGTATAATCATCTACAAACACTAAAAAAACAATATGACATGTTTATATGGATCAAACATACCCAAAAACCCATGTTTTCCCCTTAATCATGTTTAACAACAACTAATGATAGGATAAGCAAAACTTAACTAAACTAACCCAAATTTCTATCAGAGCTCTAGAATATCATTTTAGAATTTTACAAATTTTTCTAAATTTTTCTGAGTTATAATTTCGCTAATCTTTGCTAATTACCCTAATTAGCCATAATTAGTGAAAAACAATGCAAATCACTCACCTTGGCCACAAATAAAATACCAAATCTAAAATTATTCCCTGTTTGGCGCTGTTCCCAATGTAACACAGCAGCTCTAACCTTGCTTCGGTGCTTTCTCTCCTTAATTTGATGTAGTTTAAGCCAAAACTTGATTAAGAAGTGATTAGAGGTGTATTTAGATGTTGGAGGCCATTGTTAGGTTGAAGAGAGGGTTTGTGGCAGCTGAAAAACTGAAATGAAATGAAAACCTAACTCATTTCAGCCTCCCCATAACCCTAATCCCGAAATGGGTTATGGGCCTATTTACTAATCACCTCATTTGGCCCGGTTAAGCAGTTTTTCACCTTTTGAAACTTGTTTCAGCCATATATCCCAAACGGTGAGTCCGTTTGGCTAATGTGACCACTCTACGGAAAGGTAAACCATCATCCGGAGCCAATGGAAGTGGTTTTAGGTCTAAACTCCTTTCCAATCAAAAGTTATGGTCAAAACAAGATCAACTAGGGGCAAAACGGTCATTTAAAAATCGGCAAAAATCATGAACATGGGAAATGACCCCGATAGTTGTCTCCCAAAGTTACATGACCATACGACTTCGTAGGTGAAAGAAATAAATATTCTATGATCCTTTGATGCGTAGAATGCGGGTGGTTACAGATACTACTGATCTTATCTCTAACGAGTCATTCTTATAGGATGTTACTAATCCTATCTCTGATGAATTCTTTCGTTTGGTTCAAATATGTCTTGTTCTTGAGCTCTGTAAACCAAAGCTCTGATACTAAATGAAACGACCCAAACTTCCTCGTACAGGAAAGCCCGGATTGAGTTGAGAACACGAAAAATCAAAGCACAAACAGAAGAACATTTCATTGCTTATTACAATAATTTACATCAGAGTATAACAATATTCCAGTGTATGATTAATTATACAACAAAAAATAATATCAGAGATTTAAAAAAATTACATAGCAGCGGAAAATAAGACATAAGTATAATGTGTAGCGGAAAAGCTTTCCGACTATAGCTCCAGCTATAATCCGGGATCCTGTTAAATAGAAATCTGCAAAACCAATATTACTGACTGCCTGTGTGGAAAATATGGCACCCAGAGTTTAGGAAGGAATAATAAACTCCAGGTCAGTCATGGGATTGGTATGAGAACTCAAAACAGTTATTAATTTGATTTTAAAGTTAGGTAAATCAAGGGCCACGTCGTATAACACAAAACAGGTTTCCTCCCAAGAATACTAGTGCATAAAATAAACATCGCAATGTTTTTTGGAAAAATGAAGCTATTATAAGACTCAGGTCCCATCACACAATGCAATGTAAGCCGGAGGATAGAGTTTTACCTTATAATAGCCAAAAATGCTTGGTACGCGAAGTTTCTCTTTTATTATTACTATAAGTACATAGTGTAGAAATCAATTTCGAAAGTAAATGTATCAATCATAAATGGCATGAGTGCCCCATCCCACTATGACGCCATATATAGGTTTACAATTAAAACCGCAAAGCACGTACTGGAAAGTTAGGTTTCCATCATGATAGCTCCTGATTCGTAAGATCTATCACGTAGTGCAATACTCCATGGCTTACGTCGCAGGCATGCGAAAACACTGTAATGCACATCCGCACTTTCGGGAAATCAAGTATCACTGTGGCTTACGTCCCGGCGAGAGAGAACACTGCTTACTCTATCCCTGTATGGGAATCGGGGGAAATGCCCTATCACTCATCTCGGTCGACCGAATCCATACTAATATCGAAAGCATACTGATCTGACCATTAGTTCACCATCATACCGGGGTGTGAGGCTCGTGAAGTCACGCTACACAAAGCTATGCTAAATAAAGTTGTGCTTTGATCATCATCCACAAGGCTCTGCTTTTCAACAAAAGCTTTAATCAATGCATCTTAGCATGCCGCATTGTCAATCCATACCATACCATTGATTTCTGCAAATATATAACCTGTGAGCGCATAAGTCTCAAAGAGGGGTGTTAAGCAAGAGAATAAATTCTCCGCCACCAAACAGATATATATATATATTTAGTTGAGATCAACGAATATAGCATAAAGAGTACAACGTCAGACATACCATCCATTTACAAGTCCGTTCTGGTCTGAAGGAAACTGGAGGCACCTTATTCCTCGTCTCATTTGTCCAATACGGAAGAGAGGCCCTCGCATATTCGAACAATCAACAAGTATGTCCGGACGGCCACCACTGTAGCCCCTTCAGGTTGGCTACTCCAATCATGGGCATCAGTAGAAACTCATCCATTCGATGTGAATATCGTCAGTCTTGCACCATCTTCAATCTCTTCGACTGTTAGTCGTTGTATTCATTATTCATAATGGGTTAAACCCGGTCTTTCCGAATAACTCGCGTAATTTGTAATCAGGTGCTATGAAAACACATCCAACGGCTCATTCCAATTCAGAATATTCTTGTAATAAAATATTAACAATTTTAGGGAAAGGTACCCATTAGTTTATCAAAGATAAATTCTTTTGAATTTATTCTTTTTAATCTCAAAAATCATTACTTAATGGTTATTCAAATTTAAGAAATTAATCTTATCTTTAACTGGGTTAAAAAACTAATGTCATTTAAAACATTGTTCACAATAAACCCAAAATCATCTTCCATCAAGTGGAATCTAAATGGAAATCATAACAGTATATAATCGACATAAATTCCCGTATCAGACTAATAATATAAATGGAATAACAGCAAAGCCTTTTAAATTCCATATATAATAACAGCCTTCATTCACAAAAGCTCATCTCGATTATCACCGAATCGAATTCCAATTTAATCTATTAAATTGGGAAACTTTACTTTGGAAAATTCCCATTTAAATCAAAAGATTTATAAATTCCAAATTATCTCTTTACTGTTAATTGGGTTAAAAAACAAATGTTATTTAAAACATTGTTCACAATAAACCCAAAATCCAATTTCAATTCAATTCCAATCAAATATAAATTAATTGCAAAAATTTCCAAAATCTTAGTTAAAAGATTTATTATTTTCTAAACTGGGTTTAAGAACAGTGTTATTAAAGATGCCGTCCACGACAAACCCAAAATCCAATTTGACATTAAATATAAGGTTCTGAATAAAAATGATATCGGCTTATATTCAATGTCTAATGCTGAAACCAACAAATATTGTATTGGGAATAACGATATATATATCTTCCAAATTCCCAAAATAATATCCGTATAATCACGGAATCCAATATCGATATATTCCAAAGATAATTTCCTTTCAAATCCATTCTAATATATATAAATAAATATTGGAAAATTCTGGTTATTTTAAAACCATTTTCAAATCCAATTTATTTATTTCTGAATATATTTGAATTATTATTCTAATTAATAACTAGTTCATTTCAATAAAATATAATTTTATCTTTTCAAACTGGATTTTTTCATCAAAAATCTTTCCAAATCATTTATTACGATTTTACATAATTTTTCCATAATTTTAATAATTTTATTATCGCCCGTACAGTCGGTTTCCAATAACGGCCACCGAACTACATCCATAGCGACCTTTTCTGAAATTGATTTGGACATATCTCCAAACCTAACTGTTAGATTTCAAATCTTTTACATTCATTGGAAAGCTCTTTTAGATACGAACCGAACAGTTCCGGTTTTAGGAGAATCCGACGATCGGATCTCCCGTAATGTCAATTTGAAGTTAATGGTCGAAATTCGCGAACGGTCGCTGCGCAGCGCATTCTATTCAGGCCATTATATAATATATATTGTATATTTCGTCAATTTCCATTCAAAACGTATTTTATAAATCATTTATAAATTCATTTTAAAAAGATTTCAACTTCATTTTCAATTTTTAATCAAAATTGAATATTCCACATCTTTATCATAATAAAATGATAATTTTTTCTACTTTGCTATCATGTAAATGATTTACATTTTAATGATTTTATAATACTATAAAAATAACAATGTAATTTCGTTGTTTAAACATTTTATTTGAAACATTGAATATTTTAAATCATTCCTACATACACAATAAAAATGTTTATTTTTATTGTTAACATATTCTATTTCAAACAATGGATATTTTTAATGATTTAAACGTACAATAAAAATGTGATTTTTATTGTTAAAACATTATCTTTTAAGCATGAAAGTTTTTGATGATTCAACAGTACAATAAAAATGTAATTTTTATTGTGACAACATATTCTTTTAAATATGATTCTTTTCAATGAATCAACAATACAATAAAAATGTGAAATTTATTGTCTAATTATTTTCTTCAATCATGCATCTTTTTAACTTCACTTACATGTTAAAGGTTACATTTTTAAGTGAACAAAATCATATTTTTAACATATTATTATTTTTATATTAACCTCGCTAACATGTTAATAACATTATTTTAATTTAACCTTCATACAATAAAAATGTAATTTTTTATTGTTATATATTTTTGTTTCAAATAACGAATATTTTATATCATTCTAATAATGATAATATTTTCAGAATATCAGATTTGAAATCACTTTTCGATATTCATTATAAAATGAATAAAATTGATATAAATATCGTTCGTTCTAAAATGGCGTTAACTACTTATCACGGCTTCACATTTCAATATTTACTGAATATTATTTTAAAATATTCTTTATTTTCCAAATTGGAATGAGACTCAATCAATTACCATATAATGTTATTTATATGGATTTCATACATCGCATGTATACAACAATAATGATAAACAAGCATTAAAAATTCATACAACATCCAGAGTGCAATTTACAATTGTGTGAGCATTAAAATAAATAAATAACGCTCATCACAGACTGTTAATCCATCGATTGACATACAACTAATTATTGGGAGTATGTCAAATATCATCCCAACACCCATGTCGGGTTTTCAAACAACAACATTTTATTTATTTGTGCGGTTGGACGATGTGTGAAATTTATCGTCCCAATCCCTAATAGATAAATGGGTGTACATAAACAAATCGTCCGATTTGTAAATGAATATTTTATTAATTCACATATACAATAAAAATATGATTTTTATTTTATAAATATATTTTATTAAACATGACATTTTGTTATTAACGTCGCTAACATGACAATGTTTTGATCTAATCTACATACACAATAAAAAATGTATATTTTATTGTTAATATATTTTAATTCAAACAATGAATGTTTTCAATGATTTAAAACATGCAATAAAGGTGTGATTTTTATTGTAAAAATCCTCATCTTTTAAACACAAATATTTTGTTTTATTTTCTTTACTAACATGATAAAGATGACATTTTTATCAACAAAACATATATTAACAAATATTTCTTTTATTGGTCTATACATACAATAAAAATATGATTTTTATTATCAAAACATTTTATTCTAAAACTGGTTGTTTTTAGTGATTCATTTGTATAATGAAAATGTAATTTTTATTATTTAAACATTTTATTTTCAAACTTAAATCTTTTTAATATTCATACTTACACTAAAATGTAATTTTTAATGTAAACACAATTTTACCATATTCGAATCTTTTTGTATGATTCATCCATATATTTAAAAATGTAATTTTTAATGTAAACACTTTAACAAGCTTGAATCTCTTTAGTGATTTAGCCATATATTTAAAAATGTAATTTTCAATGTCAAAAACATTTTCATCAAATTTGAATCTTCCATACTTTAAAAATGTGATTTTACATGTTAACACATTTTTATTCAAACTTGAATATTTTTAAAGAATTAAACATACCGTAAAAATAATTCTTATTGTTCAATCATTTAATTCCAAGAAATGAATATTTTTCCTTATTTCTTATATACAATAAAAATGTAAACATTTTTATTGTTTAAACATTTTATTTTCATTTCATGATAATACATAAATTTTTTATATAAACTATCAATTAATAACACTCCAAACAAAATCCAAATAGAACAATCATGGTTCGTACAATCAATGGTGTCGGGCTAAGCACTCTCTACATCCTAGTATAAATTTAACTGTAAAATAATCAGAGTGAAAGTAGTTCTCACAGTGGTCGGTTTCGAAATTGTTGAATAACGATTATTTTAATAAAATTAAACCAGTGTTTAATTTTATCAAAAATCCCAATAGCCTGTATTTCAGATCCGGTCTGCTCCATTTTGTAGTGCTCTCCAAGATGGTTCCAACGCATTTCATTTTGTTCGATTCTGTTGATGTATGAAGAAGTTACAGTACTTTAAACATTCGAATACATTAATTATATAATTTAATAATTAATTTAATTATAATCTTCCTTAACCATAATCAAAGCACAATTCTGGCTGCTGTCCTTCTTCGTTCAGCCGACTTAGGAACCCCATCATCAACCAATTACGGTTCCACTTCGCTTGCACCTCGGGGCGCCGCCACCAGATTGGATACCCCTAGTTGACGCGTCTTCGAAGGAGCCGCCATGCGCCGGAGTTTGGTCCAACTCGGTGGCCTTTTCATTCTTAGAAAGGCACCCAACCGACGGAGCTTCAAAGGAGCAAATCGACTAATTTACTCAACTAAATTTGATTAAAACCATACCCATTTGAAGAGCTATATTAGCTCTACAATCTTCACTTTGAAGTTAGATTCAAATTTGGATTTGATAAAGAGAATTTAGGGATTGATTTTCGGATGATTTTGGCCATTGGTTTTATAAAAGGGCGGCGGTAGAAAACATAGGGTTAGGGTTCGTGAATACATGGTGGGGTATTTATAATATAATATTTATTTTATTTTAATATTAATTGATTAAAAAATAGCTCGTTTATCTCTGAATTCCAAAACAAACCCAACGACTGTCGCCGCTAGCTAAATACCCCCATTCTGGAAACAATAGGATGTGTTTCATAACCCAATTCGGCTGTTATGATTAGTTTTTCTTTAAATTAAAATATAAATCAATTTATATTAATTTTAAATGTACATTTTAAATTACCGGGGCCACATACTAACTTCGAAAATTCCAAAAAAAATATGTCTGGCTAGGTTTTGACGATACGGTCCTAACAAAACTAATTTCGTCGAATTTGCAGACCGTTTGAAAATTGGTCATTTTCTGGTCGATCCAATTCAACTAAAATTGATAAAACACGTTTTCTTTTGCTGCACTCACATATTGATTTCAAAAATTATGAAAATTAGAATCTAGCAATAATTTGACATTCTGGATCCAACAAAAGTAGTTTCGTCGAAAACAGAGGTCATTTGCAAAATGGCTATGTAATATATTAATATATATATATATATATATATATATATATATATATATATATATATATATATATAAATTCCATAGCGACTATTTTAAATTTTAAACTGGACATAACTTTTTATTTCCATTATGAAATTTGAATTTTTCACATTCGTTGGAAAGATATTTTCAAACAGATTCAAATACTCCTTGTTTCACTAAAATCCGATTTATTTTGAATACTGTACATTCATTTGACATTTGAAATCGAATTTTCAAATTAACGTGCCATTTTAATCTCTTTTATAATTAAATTAAAATTTTCGAGTTCAACTTCGATTTAAATAAATTTTTAGTCGTTATTATTTAAAATAAATTATTTTAAATATTCAAAATCCATTAAAATTGTTAAAATAAAAAATTTAAATTTGTTCTGAAAATCCGGCTTGTTACAAAAAATAAAATTTAAAACACAAGTATGTCGACATATAACTGCCAGAATTTCAAATTTAATTCCCACTGAAAGTTAGTTATATCAATAATTTAAACATTCTACTTTGACTTTTCTTTTTCATTTCTCTTCTTTGTAAAAATTCTAAACTGAAATAAACAATGGCCTCCACTAATTTTAATACCCAAATCAACCCCGATTTGTCCGTTGGACCATCCAAAAGTCTTTTTCAATGATCTACGCTCTCACATGTCATTAAAATTGAAGAAAAGATGGGGGTATGCTCTACAAATGATGGTTGAAATACAAGTACTTCAAATAAGGATGAGCCAAGAACAAAATAGGCAAGGGAAAGTAATACGGAATCTTCATAAATTCATAATAAATAATCAGGCTAATCCGATTATCATCGACGATGATAATCAAGCCATGGAAGAGGAGGAAGAACCAGAAGAGGAAGAAGAAATGATGGAGGAAGAATAACCTCAAGAAACTCAACAAACGATTACGAAAGAAGACAATAAGTTTGTATGTGTAGGAGAGGTCTTATTTAACCAAAATGGGAATGTGATTGAACAGAATGGGGATTTTTGTCCCCATTATTAAATTGTCCAATTCAAAAATCTCTCATTGTCAAGAATAACTGGTATTTAAGGTTTTCTTTGGTTTTCGTTCTTACGATGTATCGTGCTTGTAAAAATCCATGTACCATCGCTTGTACAAATTCAAGTTTAATATAATTGATTATGTTCAAGTTAAGTAATTAGTTATACATCTTAGCATAAAGTAATACAGATATAAAATTAAGGGAGAGTATAAGAATATTAAAAAAGAATATTTTACTTAGAGGGAGTATTCTACTTTGAATTAGAAGTTACTTAGTTACTTATAGGTTTTTACTTAGAGAGTTATACAATTTAGGGGGAGTAGTTTTGGAATTTCTTTTTGATAGTGCCAAAGGGGGAGAAATTATAAAATATAGACATAGTTTATAGGATTCATATAGACAGGGGGAGTATTTGACGGATCATCAACAACAGGTATATACAGTTATGATATTTTATAAATTAAGGTTGTCATCATCAAAAAGGGGGAGATTGTTGGAGAATGGAGTGTTGATGGCAACAACCTTATTTCAATATTAATTGATTATAAAATATATACTAAAGCTTTTGTCTAGAATATATATATATATACACACACACACACACACACACACACACACACATATGCAGGATTTATATACAGGAAACATTACTGAAGACTACACAGTTTAAAGATGTTAGAGATTCAGAATTCAGAGATGTTTCAAGGCTTACGAGTATTCAAGATTTCAATAGTTCAAGATAAATATAGTTATAGAGTCTAGATTATGTAAGACTCTGAATAGCACTCTAGGTTCAAATTAAAAATATTTTCAAATTTTGTTTTTCAAATTTTGTTTACAAATTCCATCTTCAATCTCTATTTTACTTTCTATTTTAATTTGGTTTTAAACTTAAGTTTTATAAGTTTATACTTCATAAGTTTTATATGTTTAGATACATTATATTTATATAGTTTTAAACTCTATAATTTTATAACTATGTTTCTATAATTTATATTTATGTTTTCATATGATTTTCTACTTTATAGTATTTATATATAACACTATATTTTAATTTAAGAATTTCTAGGATTATATATATATATATATATATCAAAACACTTGAAAAATATTCAAATTTCAATTTTGTACGTGTATATGTCGACATACACACACACACACACACACACACACACACACACATATATATATATATATATATATATATATATATATATATATACATGTCGACATATAGCTACTATCATTTTTTCAAAATTGAAAGGAAGTGTCTTTTCACTATTTGTGATAGTTCAGAAACATTGCAACCTTTCAAATGTTATAAATAGGGGATGATTTCGAATTTTTTATGAGAAAATATATTAGAAAAATAAAATAAAAATGATAGTTTTGACTATGGTATTGAGACAATGGAAACAACACAACGGAAGACGGACAAGTGAAAAAGGTAATGTATTGTAATAATACTAACGTAGACATACAAGTTAGTGCAAACAATTTTTCTTTGAAATAAGCAAAATACAATGCCTGAAAAGGTAAATCAGTTTTATTGCCATGAGTATTACACGAACTCCGACAAAGGCTTTAGTTTCAAATTTTGATCCTAATAATTTTTATTTACAAGATCCATAAAATAAGATAACACAATGAAATTTTGTAGAGTAGAAGATCTTACGTTGAAATTAACAATGACTCTCCATTTGATAATGGAATATGTTCAAATATACTCCAAAAACCCATATTGATGTTGTTAAATTATTCAAATAACATCCTTTAAATTTCACATTTTTTGTATTGCTAGGTCAAAATAAATATTTGAAATTATTATACATAACCTTAACAGAGTGCCATCTATGGGATATGGAGAGTGGAAACCATATTGTATAATACTTGTAAAGATAGAAACATGTTGGTTGTCCGAGGGTGCATTTGCGGCAAGTAGTATTAAGACATATGAACGCGGTCTTGGAACAAGATTAAGCCACTGGTTGAATTTCGCCACTACAATCGTGTAAAGCACGTTGGTTGAATTTACTTTATCTAACAGGAAATATGCACATAAATCAATAAACAACTCCTCCCTTTCATTTGTCAATAAAACTACGAATCGGGAGGAAGAGGACATACTATTGATAAATGAAAATGTAATTTTTTTTCAAAAAAATATATATTATAATACAAAAAAATAATCTGAATACGAAAGAAAATTTTCTAAAAATGAGTCTGAGCGAATCAGAAAACATTCAAGAAAGGAAGAGAAAGGTTGCGTTGGTGTAGAGGGGAGAAGAGGGAGGGTGTGTTATAGAACCATCAATGGATACTTTCGGATATGGATAGTGCTATATCTGTATCCACTAACGAAATCATTTTCGGATATCGGATATCCGTATCCGCTAGGGCTATCAATGGGTCGTGTCGGATCAAGTCGGGTTCGTATATGTTAGGGAATGCAGAATGGATCTTAAGGCAAAACTAACATTAGAGGGGGTGAATAGTATTTTCAAGGAATGTGAAAAAAAATCTAAAACTTATATGATCTACTATATGAATCACACACCACAGAGATAATCACAGACACAGATTTAAACACAAACACAGAAATAAACAAAAATAAAATATAGAAAAAGGAAAGAACACACCGGATTTTATACTGGTTCGGTTTGCTCCTATGTCCAGTCCCACGCAACGCTGGATTGCGCAGAGTTTTATTACTAGATCAAAATTTAAGTACAATCTCCTTGATTTCACGGCTGCAAGGTTAACATTGTTTCCACCACCCTTGATTTCCCGACTACAAGGTTAACACCGTCTCCTTTCCTTGATTTCACGGCTACAAGGAACCAACCGTTTCCTAAACAACCTCAAATAATTACAACATCCGTATAACTCTTCAATAGCACTTCGATTCAAAGAGTAATGAGCAGAGAGTGAGAAGAGAAGAAGTTTTATGTATTTAGAATAGAAATCAGCAGAGTAGAAGTGTATAAATCATAAAAGTATGAAATAACAATGGAGGAATGAACAGGGATGAAGATGGAGAAGAAGAATGATTAAAAAATTCGAAGTCAACCCCTATTTGTAAGATTTGAAAGGTTGCAACGCTACTGGAATGTTACAAATGGTGAAAAGACACTTCCTTTCAAAACTGAAAATATGACAGTTGTATGTCGACATAGGGTATTATGTATGTCGACATATATGTTTTGAAATTTTGAATATTTGAATATTTTCAAGTGTTTTAATATATATATATATAATTATGGAAATTCTTAAATTAAAACATAATGATATAAATAAGTATTATAAAGTAGAAAATCATATGAAATCATAAATATAAATTATGTAAACATATTTATAAAATTATAAAGTTTAAAACTATATAAATATAAAAGTATATAACTATATAAATATATATAAACTTATAAACTTTAAAACTCAAGTTTAAAATCAAAGGTAAGACGGAAAAACTAATTAAAATTATAATTTTGAAAAACAAAATTTGAAAATCAGAATTTGAATTTGAACCTGGAGTGTTATTCAGAGTCTTACATATAAACTAGACTCTATTACTATATTTATTTTGAACTATTGATTTCTTGATTATTCATGAGTCTTGAATCTTCCCTGAATTCTGAATCTCTTAAATCTCTAAAATTGTACAGTCTTCAGTATTAATTCTTGTATATAACTCCTGCATATATGTGTGTGTGCATATATATATATATATATATATATATATATATTCAAAAAATATATATATATATATTCTAGATAGAGATGTTAGTATATATTTTAAATCAATTAATATTGAAATGATGTTGTTGTCATCTAAACTTCATTCTCCAACAATCTCCCCCTTTTTTATGATGACAACCTTAGTTTATAAAATACTCATACATGTTCATACGTGTTGATGCTGATCCTTCTAATACTCCTCCTGTCACTATGAATCCTACATATTCTACTTAAACTAAGTCTATTTTTATAATTTCTCTCCCTTTAGCATTATCAAAAAGAAATTAAATATACCCCCTGCCTAAATCCTATATCTAACAATACATACTCTATAACTGACTCTATACTAAAGTATATAAAACTCCCCCTAAATTTATGCCTATACTAAGTATACAAACACATTAATCCAAATATCATAAGTTTAAATTTATATATACAAGCAAGCAAACCAATCCAAGTAATATTTACATATGTTTTAATATATATATATATATATATATATATATATATATGTTTCAAGTCAAGCAAATCAAACCAATCAATACATAGGTTCAAACAAAACAAATCAACCAAATCAAACCAAACAATCAAACGTTTCTTGGGACTTCTACCCAACCATCTTATCCAAAGATAGGATCCTTCTTATGACCTCCCAATCTGCATCTTTTTTTGTCGGCGGTGCGTTAGTGAGATTGTTATCTTCATCTCTGAAAAGAGAAGATATTAGCCAACGAAAGACATCAAATTTCTTCTCTTGTTGTTCAAACATCTTTATTTGGCTTAACTCAAGATGACACTGATTTCGTAGTACTATGGAAAGGTTGTTCTTGAAGGAATTCAATGTCTCTTCAAGATTTTCGCTTAAGTTATGAATTGGATTTGTTGGATAGTGGAGTTTTGATGACAACAACCTTATTTCAATATTAATTGATTATAAAATATATACTAACACTTTTGTCTAGAATAAATATATACACATATGCAGGATTTATATACAGGAAATATTACTGAAGACTGTACAGTTCAAAAATATTAGAAATTCAGAATTCAGAGTTATTTCAAGACTTACGAGTATTCAAGGTTTCAAGACTAATATAGTTATAGAGTCTAGATTATGTAAGACTAAAAAGCACTCTAGGTTCAAATTCAAATTCTGTTTTCAAATTTCTTATTCTGTTTTCAAATTCGATCTTCAATCCTCTATTTTAATTTTTTTTATCTTTTCTATTTTTCTTTCTTACTTTACTTTTGTTTTCAAACTCAAGTTTTATAAGTTTTATATATTTATATATTTATACTTTATAATTATATAGTTTTAAACTTTATAATTTCATAAATATGTTTATATAGTTTATATTTATCTTTTCATATGATTTCCTACTTTAAAATATTAATTTATAACACTATATTTTAATTCAAGAATTTCCAAAATTATATTTATATCAAAGCACTTGAGAAATGCTCAAAAATTAATATTCTACTAAATATATGTTGACATATAGAAAACACCATGTCGACATATAACTGTCATTTTTTCAAATTTGAAAGGAAGTGTCTTTTCACTATTTGTGACGGTTCTGGAGCATTGCAACCCTTCACACACTATAAAAAGAGCTTGATTTCGAATTTTTAATCACTCCTTCTTCTCCACTTTCACTTTCTTTCATTACACCATTATTTCTTATCAATTTTACGATTCCTACACCTATACTCTGCGGAATTCAATTTTGTTTTCGCTAATATTCTTCCCTCTACACTCTCTACTCATTACTCTCTGAATCAAGTGCTATTGTAGAGTTATAGGGCTATTGTAACTGTTTGGGAAGTATTTGGGAATCAGTGTTTTCTTTGTAGCCATGAAATCAAGGAACGAAATCGGTGTTTTCCTTATTGTTGTGAAATCAAGGAACGGGAGCAGTGTTAACCTCATAGCCGTGAAATTAAGGGGTGTAAGTGGATATTGATATAGTAATAAAATTCTGCGCAATCCGGCGCTGCGCGAGACTGGATGTCGGAGCAATCTGAACCAGTATAAAATCCGTTGTGTTCTTTCCTTTTTTGCAATTTTATTTCTGTTTATTTTGCATCTGTGTTTGATTTTGTGTTTATCGTTGTTTTTGTAGTGTTTGATTCATATAGTTTATCACATAAGTTTTAGATTTTGTTTAAATTCTCTAAAACACTATTCACCCCCCCCCCCCTTTAGTATTTGTTTTGCCTTAACGATCCTTTCCGCAATCCCTAACAGGATTTGCCATAGTTTTGAGCAGAATAGATTAGAGAGGCTGGAGAAATAATATAATGAATTTTTCTGGAAGAAGTAGGCTTAAACAGGGTTTAGAACTAGTTGGATTTCAATGGACATGAGTTAGTTATTTAAATTTAAATTTTGATTTTTTTTGAAAAATTGGAAGTCATATGTCGGTATAAGCAATTATGTATGTCGACATACTTTGCTAATTTTTTTTTTCAAAATTATCATATTTTGATTTGTTTGTTATTATATTAAATTATTTATAATTCTAAAGTTTTTTACAGTAACTTAAAGATGATTTAACATAAATAAAACTCCATTCATTACTTCTTAAAAAGCAAATACATCCAACTAATTACGAGACACTAAATACGAGATTCGAAAATAAAATACAAGCTAATACTAAAGATAACTTAAACTAGATAGGCTAGGTATCAGCGGATGATGAGGAGGAAGATGAAATTCCAAGTTTTCTTCCTATCTTGCTCATGAACTTAGTCGTTTTGGTAAAATTCTTTTTGAGCTTCTTTTGATTTTTGACGATTTTTATTTGATTTTGAACAATCTTCTCTTTGGAAATAGTTCTAGTGTTGATTAGACACTCAGCACTTTCCAAAGAAGTTTCTTCTTCTTCTTCGATTTCTATAGGCTCTTGTTCTTATTGCATTCGAGCTTATTTGTCTTCGAATGTCTCATAAGTTTTGAAAGTGAGTGGAATTTGCATAAAGTGTATGATTGTGGAGTCAAACACCTTTCTTGGCACAAATTCTTCTCCATGAAGATCAACTCTGAAATATTTAAAAATACGAGTGAGATAAACTCCATAATAAAGATTGTTCTCTCTTCCTGATGTTTCTATAGGATTGAATTCTTTTAAGATCAGGTCGGCCCAATTGATGTTATATTTACCAATAATAGCAAAGAGTGCTTTTTGGACCTTGAGAGTTGGGTTGTAAAAATTTCCAAAACGAGGAGTGATGGTATGTTGAAGGAGGAGGTTTACGATTCTTGTTTTTAGGTGGAAAAAGCGATTTTTGAATTCCATGTGAGCATCGCTTTAAAATATGGGGTAATAAGTTTCTAAATCGGTTTCATCAATTTTGAAATTTGAAAAATCTGACCCCATGCTTCTACAATCCAAGATATTGCCCAAGATTTCGCAATCTAGAACAATTTGTGCCTTTTACGCTAACTCCAAATTTGATCTTCATTTCCTTCGTAAAAGCCACGATTAAGATTTGCATAGAACATTTTGACAAGCTTCGGGTAACACACTTAATCGTTATCCCGAGAGTCATTCAAGCTTAATGCTTCATTGTGATTGAAAAGAGAGATCAGTTTATAGGATGGAAAGTCTCCAAAGATGGCGAAAGCACCTGTATTGACTTTTGCACTTGCTATATAGTCAACATAGGTTTAAATTGCCTCTTTATCATTATGGAGATATCCTTTGATGGTTTTGGTTAATTTCAATTTCTGAGATGAGCTTGAGGAAGCCATTAGAATGTTTGTTTTGAAGAATATAGATATGAAGAATGTAGTTTGAATTTTGAATGAGAGGTAGAGAGAATAGATATAAATAGAAATTGAACTGATATGAATTGAATAGGCACAACTTTTTAGAAAACAATGACACCTTTTTAGACCTTGGGAGTTGATGAAAAGTTGGAGGGAAGTTTGAAAGTTTAAATCTTTGAAATTCAAATTTTGAATTTCAATTTATAGGCTGATATGCCGACATATAGACATATGCATGTCGACATACATGTTCAATTTCAAAGGACATATGGTCTATGTGACTTTTGGTTTAACTTATCAATTTATATTTCAAGTTTGACTATTTCTTGAAATAATACTAATCCTAGCAAACATCCATAATTTATTTTATTAATTATTATTTTTATTATAATAATAATTATTATTATTTTGAATTTCAAAATCCAAATTTGAATTTTAAATTTCAACTTTGAATTTTAAAGTATAAATTTCAAAATCAAAACAAAGCGAGCAACCAAAGCATCCATTCAACCCCAAAAAACTAAAAATTATTTAAGGCGTACCCGATTTTTAGATTCATTTCTTCGATATTTTCTAAATTCTGAATTGCAGTGAAGCACATATTTAAATTTCCGGTTTCTGGCTCTTCATCACTTGATGATGAATCTGAATCATCTAAAGTTGTTATGTATGCTCTCTTTCTTTTCTTTGATGAATTGCTATTGTCCGTTTGTTGAATTGATTTGTCTGGATATGACCACATTCTCTTCATATGGCCTGGTTCATTGCAATTATAACATCGATTATCATTTCTTCCTGAACTACCTTGGTTATTACTTTGAAAATTATTTCTCTTTCCATATTTAGAAATTTTCTGAAATGTCTTGTCATTAAGGCTGTTTCTTCATCGTCTTCACTGCTCGAGTCCGAATCATTTGTTATCTCTTTGAATGCAATAGATTTCTTTTCAGTTGGTCTATTATCTTTTATTTTTTGTAGTTGGACTTCAAAAGACATCAGATTTCCGATTTACTCATTAATCCTCATTTCACTGACATTATAGGCTTCTTCAATCGCCAATCTTTTCTAATCCCATTCTGAAGTCAATGACTCAATATTTTCGTGACTTGGTCTTCTTCAGAATAAGTTTTTCCAAGTACAATTAGTGAATGCACTATCTCTTGAAATCTGCAATACATACCGGAGATAGATTCATTCTCATCGTTCTTTTTGAATAACTCAAATTGATTAATTAAAATCGATATATTTGTTTGTTTAACTTAACTAGTTCCTTTATGAGTAACTTGTAAAGTTCTCCAAATTTCACAAGCAGATTTACAAATTGACATTCTATTAAATTTCATTCCTATCTAATGAACAAAACAACATATTCATGTCTTTAGAATTGCTTTCTGCATCAGCCTTTTGCTCATTAGTCCATTGTGCAAAATTAGTTGTGGGTTCAACAAACTCATTCCGTGTACTATTCCATGCATCTAATCCTACTGATTATAAATACATTTTCATTCTACATGCCCAATATGAATAATTACTACCATTAAACAATGGACGGGCCCTCTACAAAAGAACTGTTATTACCAGTGTTGGTCGCCATTTAATATTTTCAAAAATCAGGTTATGAACTTTTTGAAAGACCTTGTTCTAATATCAATTATGCGGAATGGATCTTAAACCAAAACTAACACTAGAGGGAGGGGGATGAATAGTGTTTTCAAGGAATTAAAAAAAATCGAAAACTTATATGATCTACTATATGAATCACACACCACATAGATAACCACAAACACAGAATCAAACAAAAACACAGAAATAAACAAAAATAAAATGCAAAAAAAGGAAAGAACACACCGAATTTTATACTGGTTCGATTGCTCATATGTCCAGTGTAACGACCTACCATTTCAAACGATTCAAATCGACAATAATCCACACATGTCTGACTTGAATTGCTCAAAATAGTAAATTGTTATGTAAATTGGCAATACTTAACATATACAGCAAATAAACCAATCACAGAATCACAGATTGCAGACACAGAGTATTACAACATTTGCAGCGGAAATAACAACATAGTAGTTCATGAAGCTACTAGGAATAAACAAAGTCTCAAAACAAATACATAAGAGAGGTCCAAAATATCGAAGTTGCTAACAAAATAAATAACATGAGTCTAAACGGAAATAGCTGAATAACAGAAAACTGAATAGATAAATATCCAGCGAACTCCAACGACTTCAGCTCTAAGAAGAATGCCTAAAGCTGCAACACTCAGGCTGCAAGCAAATGTGGCATAAGTTGGACCGAGTCGTCTGAGGTGGAGGGATTGCGGCTTTGGAATTGGTTGGACAATTGGTGGAATAATGGCCCTTCTGATTGCACTTGAAGCAGGTGATAGTAGATAAGTCGGTAGGCTTCTTACCAATGCCCTGAGTCTTCTGCCAGTTAATCTTTTGCTGCTCAAATTTCGACTTCCTTTTCTTAGAATTGTCAGAACTTCCGTGTGACTGAGATGACTGCACCGCCTGTTTCTGCTTTCCTTTATTGCTGGGATTCTCAAATCTGATCGCCATATCTACGAGATCAGTAAAAGTTCCACGGACATGGCTAATCAAACGGTCATAAAACTCTAGTTTGGCACCACGAATAAATTTTTCATTCTTCTGCAGCGGGGTTTCAATCAAATTGGGACCATATTTTGAGAGTTCATTAAATTTTCTTTCGTACTCCGCGAAAGTCATATCACCCTGCTCTAAATCCAAAAACTCTCTGTAAAGCTGAGTCTTCCCCGAGTCAGGCATCCACTTTGTCACAAAGACATCCCTGGGAAGAGATTGATTAAAAATCAAGATAGATTAGAAAAAAAAGCAACCAAGATCGGAAGAACAAGCTTAATCTTACCTGAACTGTTGCCAGGTGATGTTTGATTTGATGGTATTAGCTGTAACTGTCCGCCACCAATTATAGGCAACACCCTTCATCTGCCAAGCAGCTAATTGACGCATCTGAGCATCAGTGATAACAAGACCGGTGAAAATCCTCTCGAGATTATCCAACCACTGCTCAGCTTCTACGACACCTTCTAAACCCGTGAATTTGGTACCTCCTAGCTGATCATACTCTTTGCAAAGCTTAGTAAACTTGGTTGGTTGGGCTGGCTGAATAACTGCTGCGGGATCAGCTGGGCCATCTCCCCGACCCCTACCTCTGGCATTCCTTATAGTACTCATCTGGAAACGTTCAAACGAATCTTTAGAACAAGGGGTAAAGATTATAGTCAAAAGAAAACAAAAGAAATCAACATCGAGGGTTTGAGGGTCGAACGAATATAATTCTATGATTAATTTTCTCACTCTAGAGTATTAGTACCCTATCTCTAATGAGATTTACTCTATATGCTAAGTTTGCCTAAAACCTGGCTCTGATACCACTGTAAAGACCCTAGGCTTTGCAACCATCAGGCAGTGGGCTAACCTCCCACCGTGACATACAGTGATACCTCAGAACTGATTTTACGGCCAGCCTCTCGACTACAACAACCAACCCAATCTTCCCATTGGGATGTGTAGGGGTAAGGGAGATGGCCTAGCTAATCCCGCAACAGTTATTCAGCCAAGCCAACCAACCAAGTTTACTAAGCTTTGCAAAGAGTATGATCAGCTAGGAGGTACCAAATTCACGGGTTTAGAAGGTGTCGTAGAAGCTGAGCAGTGGTTGGATAATCTCGAGAGGATTTTCACCGGTCTTGTTATCACTGATGCTCAGATGCGTCAATTAGCTGCTTGGCAGATGAAGGGTGTTGCCTATAATTGGTGGCGGACAGTTACAGCTAATACCATCGAATCAAACATCACCTGGCAATAGTTCAGGTAAAGATTAAGCTTGTTCTTCCGATCTTGGTTGCTTTTTTTTCTAATCTATCTTGATTTTTAATCAATCTCTTCCCAGGGATGTCTTTGTGACAAAGTGGATGCCTGACTCGGGGAAGACTCGGCTTTACAGAGAGTTTTTGGATTTAGAGCAGGGTGATATGACTTTCGCGGAGTACGAAAGAAAATTTAATGAACTCTCAAAATATGGTCCCAATTTGATTGAAACCCCGCTGCAGAAGAATGAAAAATTTATTCGTGGTGCCAAACCAGAGTTTTATGACCGTTTGATTAGCCATGTCCGTGGAACTTTTACTGATCTCGTATATATGGCGATCAGATTTGAGAATCCCAGCAATAAAGGAAAGCAGAAACAGGCGGTGCAGTCATCTCAGTCACACGGAAGTTCTGACAATTCTAAGAAAAGGAAGTCGAAATTTGAGCAGCAAAAGATTAACTGGCAGAAGACTCAGGGCATTGGTAAGAAGCCTACCGACTTATCTACTATCACCTGCTTCAAGTGCAATCAGAAGGGCCATTATTCCACCAATTGTCCAACCAATTCCAAAGCCGCAGTCCCTCCACCTCAGATGACTCGGTCCAACTTATGCCACATTTGCTTGCAGCCTGAGTGTTGCAGCTTTAGGCATTCTTCTTGGAGCTGAAGTCGTTGGAGTTCGTTGGATATTTATCTATTCAGTTTTCTGTTATTCAGTTATTTCCGTTTAGACTCATGTTATTTATTTTGTTAGCAACTTCGCTATTTTGGACCTCTCTTATGTATTTGTTTTGAGACTTTGTTTATTCCTAGTAGCTTCATGAACTACTATGTTGTTATTTCCGCTGCAAATGTTGTAATACTCTGTGTCTGCAATCTGTGATTGGTTAATTTGTTGTATATGTTAAGTATTTCCAATTTACATAACAATTTACTATTTTGAGCAATTCAAGTCAGACATGTGTGGATTATTGTCGATTTGAATCGTTTGAAATGGTAGGTCGTTACAAGAACCGTTACATCCAGTCCTACGCAATGTTAGATTGCGCAGTGTTTTATTACTAGATCAAAATCTAAGTACAATCTCCTTGATTTCACGGCTACAAGGTTAACACCGTTCCACCACCCTTGATTTCCCCGCTACAAGGTTAACACTGTTTCCTTTCCTTGATTTCACGGCTACAAGGAACACACCGTTTTCCAAACAATCCCAAATGATTACAATAGCCTTATAACTCTTTAATAACACTTCGATTCGAAGAGTAATGAGCAGAGAGTGAGAAGAGAAGAAGTTTTTTGTATTTAGAATAGAAATCGGCAGAGTATAAGTGTAGAAATCATAAATATATGAAATAATAATGGAGGAATGAGAAGCGATGAAGATGGAGAAGAAGAATGATTAAAAAAAATTAGAAATCAACCCTTATTTATAAGATTTGAAATGTTGCAATGCTTCTAGAATGTTACATATGGTGAAAAGACACTTCCCTTCAAAACTGAAAATGTGACAGTTGTATGTCGACATAGGGTATTACGTATGTCGATATATATGTTTCGAAAATTTTAATTTTTGAATATTCTCAAGTGTTTTACTTTATATATAATTCTGGAATTTTTGAATTAAAACAGAGTGATATAAATAAGTATTATAAAGTAGAAAATCATATGAAATCATACATAAAAATTATATAAATATTCATAAAATCATAAAGTTTAAAACTATATAAATATAAAAGTATAAAAGTATATAACTATATAAATATATATAAACTTATAAACTTTAAAAATCAAGTTTAAAATCAAATGTGAGATAGAAAAACTAATTAAAATTAGAATTTTGAAAAATAAAATTTGAAAAATTAAAATCAGAATTTGAAAAACAGAATTTGAATTTGAATCTGGAGTGCTATTCAAAGTCATAGATATAAACTAGACTCTATTACTATATTTATCTTGAACACTTGATTTCTTGATTACTCATGAGTCTTGAATCTTCTCTGAATTCTGAATCTCTAAAACTGTACAGTCTTCAGTACTAATTCCTGTATATTACTCCTGCATATATGTGTGTGTGTGTGTGTATTCTAGATAGAGATGTTAGTACATATTTTATAATTAATTAATATTGAAATAAAATTGTTGTCATAAAAACTCCATTCTTCAACAATATAAAAGGATCAGTCAACCTATTTATTAAACGAGTCATTTTTTCCCAACCCGTTTATAAGCGGGTTAACCCGAGCCGAGCCGACCTGTGTAACCCTTTTAATTAAACAGGCCATGTCAGGTCATATCGAGTTGGGTTTACCCGTTTTACCTACTAGAAAATATGGTCCATTAATATAAACAGAAAAAGAATCAAATCACCAATAAGCAGCACTATTATATAATCACCAACATGCACCAAGTTACAAAATTACCAACTACAGCTAGTAACAAAATCACCAACAGACATCACATATATAAAGCATGAAATTCACCATATTCAAAAATCGCTCTCTATACATGAGAATATATGAGCACACTACATACATGAAAGACTAACAGTATGGAAGAGATGCAGTTGTTATACGTAGAATATAACCAACAACGTACAAGAATAAATTACTAAAATATAATAACTTACACAAGAATATTTGTGCATACTAATTACTACATACATAAGAGACTAACGCTAACAACATACGTAAAAGACTAGTAGTACGGAAGAGATACAACATATAATCGTGTTTGGTAGGTCAAAATCGGGTTAGTGGGTCAACCCTAAACCCACTCGTTTATAAAAAGGTCAAATCAGTTTGACATGAAAATGACCCGCCAACGAAACAGGTCGGGTCAACCTACTAATTTCCGTGCGGGTTTCGAGTCGGATTTCGGGTCATATAGGAAATTGAAAGGCGTAATATCCGTAGTTACGGACGGATATCGAATAATTATCATATCCGCCAACATCAATAAATCAAGAAATATAAATAACACTTTTTTAGCATAACATAATTGTTTTTCATTTTCATTATTCACAAAAGTGTTAAAAATAAACAAATATGATGAAATTAAATAGATTTGAGTAGCAAATGTGCATTTAGTGCATGTAATATATACCTTCGACTTAGTAAAAACAATAAACTAATATCATTCATTGTACTAAAATACATATAATTTTGAGCATAACTGTAACGACCCGGGTTTTTCAGCTATTTGATTCGAATATTTAAATTTATTTAAATATTATATTTGAATTATTTACAGAATTTAGTATCGAATTCATTTATTTAACGATGAATGAACGTTTATATTTATATTTAATATAAAAAGAATTCGAAACAGCGCGGTAGTTCGTAAAATTGAATTTCAACTTCAATTGATCATACCGAATCCATTTTAAGTCGGATTTCAGTGAAACAAGAAGCGTCTGAATCTAGTTGACAATATTTTTCTAATGGAGGAGAAAAATCGAGTTTTCGTATTTTAGCTTTTGTTTTACGTCCAAATGAAATTCTGAAATAATCGCTATAGAATCGTTCATCGACCGTAACAGTTTATTTGAAATAACTGCATACTGGATTCAAATTTAGACAAGGTTCTTTTGAGACGTAGTGTTAATTTAATTTTTAGAATTTTACTGTAATTTTTATTTCGTAAAATAAGCAACTTTTTATTTGGAGTATTTTGCACCCTATATCAACATTTTGGGATTTCACAGAATAAGTTAAACTACCGATATTATAATATATTTGTGATCATGGCATACTGCTGAGCGCGATGGTATATTTATTTATGTCTATAGCAAGTCGTATGCGAACAGAGTTGTATGTAGTAGGGTACGATTAAATTTACAATTTTATACTAAAATACCGTTAGTCAGTTTCACCTAATCAAATCAAAATTTATTTTAAAAGGCAAAACCCTATTCTAGCCGACCTATAAATTTTCTGATTCCTTTTCTTTGAAGCCTCCATGTGAGAAAATCTTGGCCAAATCTTTTTCACTACTTCCGAGTGATGTGAAAATTCACTTCAGCACGTTACAAAAACACATAGTCTACTGATTTTTTTTGGGCTTCGCATACAAACGTACACTGTCCATCCATTTTAAGTCTTCATCAACATAAAGATGCACATGCAAAAGGAAAACACAGCACTTCCCTACCCTATTCTTGCTTGTACTGCCTATACATGGCCTATGTATTTTCTTTTCAACAAAACTGAGTCTTGCCGACCAAGTCTACAATACCTGTTCTTTCTTTTCATATCCATCGCATAGTGACAATGGAAAGACATTGCATACTAAGCTACCAACACAGCAGGCCTATTCTACCCAACAAATACGTGATGGCCAAGGCTCATATGGTTATAAATACTGGGTAGGTGATCCTTTGTTTCCAACAACCAAACATGAACGCAAGTCTTCAATCCTTGTTTTCCCTTTATTCTCTTCTTAACGCAAGGCTTTAAAAAATAAATAAAAAGAAAACAGTCCACTTTCTTTTTGAACATACAAACTGGGTAGCATGGAAATGCTCGCATGGGCCAGATGAAAGTGGAGGACTGTTTGAGCGCGTGTGCATGCATGGAAGGTGTATGCCAGTACATGGTGGAGTCCATCACGTTTTCTCAAAGAACAAAAGCTGGAAGTTACTGGGTGGGAAAGGTCAGCATAAGGTGGAGCATTCACGTGAGGAAAGGAAAGGCATGGGGGAGTAAATGTTTAAGCGGTGAGAAGTAAAAGAAAATAGAAAGGGGCGCATGTGCATGAAGGGTTAAATGGTGAAGCGTGAATAGGTTTTAGCCATGGAAAGAAAAAAAAGTGTTCAGATGGATTATTGGTAGCAGCTTTCGGCTAAGAAGAAATAGGCGAGAGGAAGACGTTAGCAGGCGGGCTGATAATTTGGTGTGGGCTTGGACCTAAAAAAACAAAAAAAAACAACAACTCAAGTACCCACTCTACAATCCCCAGTTTATTTAATTTCCTTGCTTCACCATGCAGCGAGCTTCGAATTTCCGAGCGTTCCCAGATGTTCAAACAACCTTTTTGTTCGATACCATATATTAGCAATAGCTAGATTTGGACTCTCTTCGAAAAATGATGATGCAGATTTGTTCTTTTCTAGAAGTTGACGTGAGGAGCTGGAGGAATACTTTGTGTTGTAGAAGAAGATCAGAGGAGAAGCTAACAGTGGAGTAGTGATGAATGTTGTGAACTGGGAAGAGAGGCTAGTTGGAGAGAGAGAGAACGTGGGAGGACGGTTTGCATGCTACAGGCATGGTGCGGTGGGATGAGTTGTCATGAAAGTAGGGAGGGGTCGAAAGTTTGTGTGTTTACTGGAGTGTGAATACCGTATTTTGGTGGTGGAAAAACGTGGTAAGGGATGGTGTTCAAGTGACAGCAGCATGAAGAGTGACAGACCAATGTTTTTGGAGAAATATTTGAGAGTAAAACATGGTGGTAGACTTGGGCCTTTGGGCTTTACACAAAATGGGAAACAGGGCGCATGTTTTCTGGAGAGTAACATTCAAAAGAAGATGGAAAAAGGATGGAGCATGTATGATGACGTGAGGTGGAAATACAGGGCATATGGGTTGCGTTGAAGAAGAATGCAAGGAGCGGTAAGAAGAGGAGAGAACTTTCTTGTCTGGTATAAGAAATAAAAAAAAGAAAAAAAAAGAACACACATTGCGTCAAAGACAAGTGGGAGGAACATGGGGGGTTTGGGATACGTGAGCTGATATAGGAAATGGAAGCAAGAAAGGGAGCGCAGCATGTATGTTTCCATACAAGTAGTTTGAACGTTTTTCCTAGGCCGGAAATTGGAGAATAACATGATGGTTTAAGGACGTTGCCAGACACGTTGATCTCGCAGTAGAAATTGAGCACTAAGCTGTTGAGCTGGACGTTCGGAAAGTTTTGGATGCAGCCGGATCATAGTACAAACAACGCAGAAATCGGTCATCGTAATAAGGTGAGTTAATTCTCACACATTTCTGAAATACTAGGATGTGCTACATTCATATAATTAAATATAATTGGTTGATTGGATGCCTTGGATGCCTATGGTTGATTTAATGGTCGACGTTAATTATATTATCGTCGTTCAAAATGATTCTATGTACTGACATAAAATATTATAATGGTCCGTGATGCAGGGAAGAACAGGTAGGAGGAATCAAACCGGTTCCTCAAATCTTTAATATGCTGTTATTTCATATTTTATATGAACTGTTTGAAAACCCGTTGACTTTAAAACCATGTTGGTTGTTAATTGTTGATTGTGGTTGAACTTTGAATCAATATATAGTATTGATTGTGGAATAAATAGCAAATGGTCATGATATACACCGTTTTATAAAAGATCGATTCACCGTTAGGTGAATAGCTAGAAATGAAGTTATGAAATTTATTTTTATAACCGAATATATATATTTTTAAATATATTATTTTAAATGAAGTTTCTAAAAAGGGAATAAAACCAGCCACATATATACATTGATTGGTTTAACCACGATTCACCATTTTTGTGCCAAATCTACCGTGCGCGAAGCACGTGCTTGTTAACCGATTGTTAAACGACTTTATTTCAAATGAATAAAATTAACAAAATGAGTTTATATTGATATTGATTTAATAAAAATCAAAGCAAATAAAATTATTTAGATTTATTTATTTATTTGTTAATCTAAATGACAAGATCAATAACGTTGGACTAATGGGTTAGTCATGTTTTGAACAAGTTACGGTGTTAACTGAAGTTGTTGATCAAATTAGTTCAAAGAGAGCAGTTAATGGTTAAGTAATCCAGATTTTATTTTAATAAATGTTAAAATTTGATTATTTGTCGTCAGGGTGATTATTTGAAATGGGAAATATACTAAGGAAAACTGGTAAAGCCGTGTTTATGATTAATAAGACGATTTAATATGTATAATGTGAAATCAAAGTTTAACTTAATTTTTACTGATTTATATTTACATGGATTCTATGAATCCAAGTCATACGAAGTTATAAAACCTAGTTTTATTGAATATATAAATGGGACGAGTTATTAGAAGTTACATTTGGAAAAAGTAAAAGGCCAGGATTTGAAAGTAAAGAATTAGAACTGAAACTCAGATTTGAAATAAAATGGTTAGACGAGTAAAGTTATAAAGGTGCGATCAAAGTTCGCTATACTTTATAAGGGATGATGTTTTACCAAGATATAACAAAATGGAAATTTTGGAAATGGGTATCATTTTGGTATTACAACTAATATCTATCTTTCGATAAGAACGTTGTTGATCAAGGTCTGAGAGGTAATTAAAATACCCCAACTTGAACAGCTTCAGGATTATCAAAGGATGATATTAGTCGTAATGATGAAGATATCAGGGTAAATTATTTTGGAAAAATAATAGTGTAACGTTATTTGAAGGATTTGGAAATATATTTATATAATGAGATTTCGTAATAAAAAGGGGCTTGATGGTATGAAATAATATCCCAATAATAAAAGAAATAAAAAGGGAGATTGGTGAAAGTATAACGGTATTTTCAAAGTATTAAAATGAGATTTAAGTGGGATTATTCTAAAGGGATGAGTAGTGATTTTGATGTTCAAATAACGAATCAAAGAAGATATCGTAATAGTTGTTTAACGAATGGTAAGTCGAATCGATAAGATCATAAGAAATGTTATAACCATGTTTTGAAATGTTAGTTGAAGATTAAATGAGATATGATATATAGGTAAAAGGATTTGAGTATAATTATATGATTAAAACCAACATATTATTTTTGGGTATTTCAACTGAGATATTGATTTTAAAATGACCAAGTATAAACCAATGGATCTGTTTGTTTTATGGTTGTTTATTTTGATAGTCAAAGAACCAACTATCAAAATCTGACCCGACATTATTGGCACGAAAAGACCGGGATCGAATTTATATTCGAAAACCATTCCGACCAATAAATACGATTACGTCAAAGACGCTGATCGAGATGGAGCAATTGAAGACCGTAGATCTTCATGAAGCGGAAGAGTTACTTACAATCTCTGGCTGATCCCTAGAGATATACTGTGATTCTTTCGTGATTGGAATCTACGGGTTGCAAGGACTTCTCGCTGCTGATCCATGGGGTGATTCCTATATTGGATGCAGTAGGAGAGTACCTTCGGTTCATCCTGTTCCTGGATGACGTGTTTGGACAAGGTAAATGATGGCCAGATGTTTCAAAAGTCGATTATAGCCTCAAGCCTCATCAACCGAGAAATGACAAAAATCGGGCAGGCATCATGGCTATGTGGGTCGCACCCATTAGGGTGTATTGTCACCATCTAGAGAATATTCATATTTGTTACTTCTTTTCGTTTCTGTATCTCCCGGGGATTTCGGTGGTCGCGACAAAAAGCCGAAAGGGTGACAATATACTCGATACACTCAAGAGAAATGAGTGGTCGGTCATGTATGGGCCGAGTTGCAAGATGTTCTTGTTGAACCCAGTGTATTCGTCTCTAGAGGTACACTATCAGCAGGTGGTCCCATACCTTGTCATAGTTGGAAATCCAATCTCCAATAAGCGCCCGCGGTTTTGATTGTATACTATATATGTGGAGCGTGAGATGCAAGCGTTCTACTAGATCCTATTTACTTGTATTTAGACAGTATGATACTATCAGATGAAGATATTGATTTCAAAACGATTTGGGTTATAGTAAGGTAAAAACCGTCCATGTTTATGTGTGGGCTGGTCTTACTATTATCCTTTGTTTCAAAAGGATTTCAAAGTTAAACAAGCTGGTTGCTGTATGAATTTATCACTGATAGTATTTTAGACTGATCCGGGTGAATTTTGTTTTATATCAAATGTGCTCGGGTCAGACCAAGCATATTTACAGGTCAGGTTTCCGCTTGAAGCAACAGAGATGGAGTTGAAGTCGAGACGTATTCCATATATATACTGGTACTGGTTTATTTCCGTTGTATGTTGTATTGATCTGAATGTATACTCTGATGTTATGATATAAAGTATTTCTGATTATTATATTTTGTCCATTCCGCTGTGAGACTTTGATCTTCTTATTCTTCTATTCTAAAATTTCTTTCTTTCTTTTCTCACCCTCTAACTTCTTTCTATTAGCTTTCTGGGTTTTCGGTACTTGAGTTTGGACACGGGATGTGTTAGCGTCTGGATTCGAGTGTCAAAATTCTCGGGTCGCTAAAGTTGGTATCAGAGCAATGGTTTAGGAATAACCTTGGCTCTGTGGTGTAACTCGATAGAGATTGGGCTAGTAATACCCTAGATCGAGTTGAGTGTATATAAATACGAGAGCTCGTATTTGTATTTGAATATAAAATTATTTTTATATTGTTTTGACCCAATATATTTTATTGGAAGGTAAAATTTATAATTTTATCAAATTATTATTTGATTGGATGAAATAGAATCATTTCAAATATGAAATGAGAATTAAATTCAATTTTTTTGAATGAATCTTATAAATTGAAATTGAAACAAGTCAACTGAAATCTGGCTTGTGTTGGGGAAAATGACAGTGAATAAATCCCAAATGAAATATTTGAAAATAAGTTGAATTGCGTGATTGGAGTTGATTGTATAGACTTGGTTTGAACAAACCTGAATGAGATGGAATTGATTCAGGTAATTGAATCAGAATGAGATATAAGGAATGGGTTGGTATATCTAAATGGATTGCTAAAAATAGTTACGACTATGAATTAAAAGGTTTGTAGAATGTGTTAGGGATGAGTAATATGGATTTAAATAACCAATGAATGAGTTGGGCTTGTTAAAATGAGACCCGGGTGTAATAAATTTGAATGGTTTAATAAAACCAGAAGGAAATTTAAATTATAAAATTGGTGAATATGAAATTTGATATAGAATTAAGTGAATCAGAACTTAACTTAAACTAGGTTATGTATTGGATGATTTGTTTGTGTTGTATGATCTAGTTTATTAAATGATAGTTGGTTATGTTAAATTCGACAAACAAGTTAATAAGAAAATTGAATGAATTGCAAACAGAGAGATAAATTCCAGTATAAGGAATTGAGATTAAAAATCAATTAAGAAATGAAACTGGGAAAAAAAATTAACCTTGGATTGCTACCTGTATTGTAAGTAGAGCTAAGTACAGATAGCAAAGGGCTATGAAGTTGGTTTGGTTACACTGATTGAGAGTACATATTGACAGACGAAGAGCAGTTACTTGGGTTGCTTTGGAATTGGAATCGAGTTGCTCAACAAAGTGGTAAACCATAATATATTGATTTGGTGTTTGAATTTATACCCGATATGGGTAGCCGCTTGGCTTTTATTTTCTTTGGATCAAAATGAGAGGCCCAGAGTGGCGCTTATAGTTGTTTCGATCGAACCGTGCAGAGGAGGTGCTGCCGAATTTTTCGAAAATTTTATAACTTGGTAATATTTTTTATAATATTTTGAATTAATTATTTTGAAAAATATTTGCGGTTGGAGCATTCTTTTTACCTAGCAATTTCGAGGACGAAATTTATTTAAGGGGGGAAGAATGTAACGACCCGGGTTTTTCAGCTATTTGATTCGAATATTTAAATTTATTTAAATATTATATTTGAATTATTTACAGAATTTAATATCGAATTCATTTATTTAACGATGAATGAACGTTTATATTTATATTTAATATAAAAAGAATTCGAAACAGCGCGATAGTTTGTAAAATTGAATTTCAACTTCAATTGATCATACCGAATCCATTTTAAGTCGGATTTCAGCGAAACAAGAAGCGTCTGAATCTAGTTGACAATATTTTTCTAATGGAAGAGAAAAATCGAGTTTTCGTATTTTAGCTTTTGTTTTACGTCCAAATGAAATTCTGAAATAATCGTTATAGAATCGTTCATCGACCGTAACAGTTTATTTGAAATAACTGCATACTGGATTCAAATTTAGACAAGGTTCTTTTGAGACGTAGTGTTAATTTAATTTTTAGAATTTTACTGTAATTTTTATTTCGTAAAATAAGCAACTTTTTATTTGGAGTATTTTGCACCCTATATCAACATTTTGGGATTTCACAGAATAAGTTAAACTACCGATATTATTATATATTTGTGATCATGGCATACTGCTGAGCGTGATGGTATATTTATTTATGTCTATAGCAAGTCGTATGCGAACAGAGTGGTATGTGGTAGGGTACGATTAAATTTACAATTTTATACTAAAATATCGTTAGTCAGTTTCACCTAATCAAATCAAAATTTATTTTAAAAGGCCAAACCCTATTCTAGCCGACCTATACATTTGTTGATTCCTTTTCTTTGAAGCCTCCATGTGAGAAAATCTTGGCCAAATCTTTTTCACTACTTCCGAGTGATGTGAAAATTCACTTCAGCACGTTACAAAAACACATAGTCTACTGATTTTTTTGGGCTTCGCATACAAACATACACTGTCCATCCATTTTAAGTCTTCATCAACATAAAGATGCACATGCAAAAGGAAAACACAGCACTTCCCTACCCTATTCTTGCTTGTACCGCCTATACATGGCCTATGTATTTTCTTTTCAACAAAACTGAGTCTTGCCGACCAAGTCTACAATACCTGTTCTTTCTTTTCATATCCATCGCATAGTGACAATGGAAAGACATTGCATACTAAGCTACCAACACATCAGGCCTATTCTACCCAACAAATACGTGATGGCCAAGTCTCATATGGTTATAAATACTGGGTAGGTGATCCTTTGTTTCGCAACAACCAAACATGAACGCAAGTCTTCAATCCTTGTTTTCCCTTTATTCTCTTCTTAACGCAAGGCTTTAAAAAAAAAAAACATTCCACTTTCTTTTTGAACATACAAACTGGGTAGCATGGGAAAGCTCGCATGGGCCAGATGAAAGTGGAGGACTGTTTGAGCGCGTGTGCATGCGTGGAAGGTGTACGCCAGTACATGGTGGAGTCCATCGCGTTTTCTCAAAGAACAAAAGCTGGAAGTTACTGGGTGGGAAAGGTCAGCATAAGGTGGAGCATTCACGTGAGGAAAGGAAAGGCATGGAGGAGTAAATGTTTAAGCGGTGAGAAGTAAAAGAAAATAGAAAGGGGCGCATGTGCATGAAGGGTTAAATGGTGAAGCGTGAATAGGTTTTTGCCATGGAAAGGAAAAAAAAAAGTGTTCTGATGGATTATTGGTAGCAGCTTTCGGCTAAGAAGAAATAGGGGAGAGGAAGACGTTAGCAGGCGGGCTGATAATTTGGTGTGGGCTCGAACCCTAAAAAAAAAAAAAAAAAAAACAACTCAAGTACCCACTCTACAATCCCCAGTTTATTTAATTTCCTTCCTTCACCATGCAGCGAGCTTCGAATTTCCGAGCGTTCCCAGATGTTCAAACAACCTTTTTGTTCGATACCATATGTTAGCAATAGCTAGATTTGGACTCTCTTCGAAAAATGATGATGCAGATTTGTTCTTTTCTAGAAGTTGACGTGAGGAGCTGGAGGAATACTTTGTGTTGTAGAAAAAGATCAGAGGAGAAGCTAACAGTGGAGTAGTGCTGAATGTTGTGAACTGGGAAGAGAGGCTAGTTGGAGAGAGAGAGAACGTGGGAGGACGGTTTGCATGCTACAGGCATGGTGCGGTGGGATGAGTTGTCATGAAAGTAGGGAGGGGTCGAAAGTTTGTGTGTTTACTGGAGTGTGAATACCGTATTTTGGTTGTGGAAAAACGTGGCAAGGGATGGTGTTCAAGTGACAGCAGCATGAAGAGTGACAGACCAATGTTTTTGGAGAAGTATTTGAGAGTAAAACATGGTGGTAGACTTGGGCCTTTGGGCTTTACACAAAATGGGAAACAGTGCGCATGTTTTCTGGAGAGTAACATTCAAAAGAAGATGGAAAAAGGATGGAGCATGTATGATGACGTGAGGTGGAAATACAGGGCATATGGGTTGCGTTGAAGAAGAATGCAAGGAGCGGTAAGAAGAGGAGAGAACTTTCTTGTCTGGTATAAGAAATAAAAATAAAATAAAATAAAAGAACACACATTGCGTCAAAGACAAGTGGGAGGAACATGGGGGGTTTGGGATACGTGAGCTGATATAGGAAATGGAAGCAAGAAAGGGAGCGCAGCATGTATGTTTCCATACAAGTAGTTTGAACGTTTTTCCTAGGCCGGAAATTGGAGAATAACATGATGGTTTAAGGACGTTGCCAGACACGTTGATCTCGCAGTAGAAATCGAGCACTAAGCTGTTGAGCTGGACGTTCGGAAAGTTTCGGATGCAGCCGGATCATAGTACAAACAACGCAGAAATCGGTCATCGTAATAAGGTGAGTTAATTCTCACACATTTCTGAAATACTAGGATGTGCTACATTCATATAATTAAATATAATTGGTTGATTGGATGCCTTGGATGCCTATGGTTGATTTAATGGTCGACGTTAATTATATTATCGTCGTTCAAAATGATTCTATGTACTGACATAAAATATTATAATGATCCGTGATGCAGGGAAGAACAGGTAGGAGGAATCAAACCGGTTCCTCAAATCTTTAATATGCTGTTATTTCATATTTTATATGAACTGTTTAAAAACCCGTTGACTTTAAAACCATGTTGGTTGTTAATTGTTGATTGTGGTTGAACTTTGAATCAATATATAGTATTGATTGTGGAATAAATAGCAAATGGTCATGATATACACCGTTTTATAAAAGATCGATTCACCGTTAGGTGAATCGCTAGAAATGAAGTTATGAAATTTATTTTTATAACCGAATTTTTTTTTTAAATATATTATTTTAAATGAAGTTTCTAAAAAGGGAATAAAACCAGCCACATATATACATTGATTGGTTTAACCACGATTCACCATTTTTGTGCCAAATCTACCGTGCGCGAAGCACGTGCTTGTTAACCGATTGTTAAACGACTTTATTTCAAATGAATAAAATTAACAAAATGAGTTTATATTGATATTGATTTAATAAAAATCAAAGTAAATAAAATTCTTTAGATTTATTTATTTATTTGTTAATCTAAATGACAAGATCAATAACGTTGGACTAATGGGTTAGTCATGTTTTGAACAAGTTACGGTGTTAACTGAAGTTGTTGATTAAATTAGTTCAAAGAGAGCAGTTAATGGTTAAGTAATCCAGATTTTATTTTAATAAATGTTAAAATTTGATTATTTGTCATCAGGGTGATTATTTGAAATGGGAAATATACTAAGGAAAATTGGTAAAGCCGTGTTTATGATTAATAAGACGATTTAATATGTATAATGTGAAATCAAAGTTTAACTTAATTTTTACTGATTTATATTTACATGGATTCTATGAATCCAAGTCATACGAAGTTATAAAACCTAGTTTTATTGAATATATAAATGGGACGAGTTATTAGAAGTGACATTTGGAAAAAGTAAAAAGCCAGGATTTGAAAGTAAAGAATTAGAACTGAAACTCAGATTTGAAATAAAATGGTTAGACGAGTAAAGTTATAAAGGTGCGATCAAAGTTCGCTATACTTTATAAGGGATGATGTTTTACCAAGATATAACAAAATGGAAATTTTGGAAATGGGTATCATTTTGGTATTACAACTAATATCTATCTTTCGATAAGAACGTTGTTGATCAAGGTCTGAGAGGTAATTAAAATACCCCAACTTGAACAGCTTCAGGATTATCAAAGGATGATATTAGTCGTAATGATGAAGATATCAGGGTAAATTATTTTGGAAAAATAATAGTGTAACGTTATTTGAAGGATTTGGAAATATATTCATATAATGAGATTTCGTAATAAAAAGGGGCTTGATGGTATGAAATAATATCCCAATAATAAAAGAAATAAAAAGGGAGATTGGTGAAAGTATAACGGTATTTTCAAAGTATTGAAATGAGATTTAAGTGGGATTATTCTAAAGGGATGAGTAGTGATTTTGATGTTCAAATAACGAATCAAAGAAGATATCGTAATAGTTGTTTAACGAATGGTAAGTCGAATCGATAAGATCATAAGAAATGTTATAACCATGTTTTGAAATGTTAGTTGAAGATTAAATGAGATATGATATATAGGTAAAAAGATTTGAGTATAATTATATGATTAAAACCAACATATTATTTTTGGGTATTTCAGCTGAGATGTTGATTTTAAAATGACCAAGTATAAACCAATGGATCCGTTTGTTTATGGTTGTTTATTTTGATAGTCAAAGAACCAACTATCAAAATCTGACCCGACGTTATTGGCACGGAAAGACCGGGATCGAATTTATATTCGAAAACCATTCCGACCAATAAATACGATTACGTCAAAGACGCTGATCGAGATGGAGCAATTGAAGACCGTAGATCTTCACGAAGCGGAAGAGTTACTTACAATCTCTGGCTGATCCCTAGAGATATACTGTGATTCTTTCGTGATTGGAATCTACGGGTTGCAAGGACTTCTCGCTGCTGATCCATGGGGTGATTCCTATATTGGATGCAGTAGGAGAGTACCTTCGGTTCATCCTGTTCCTGGATGACGTGTTTGGACAAGGTAAATGGTGGCCAGATGTTTCAAAAGTCGATTATAGCCTCAAGCCTCATCAACCGAGAAATGACAAAAATCGGGCAGGCAGCATGGCTATGTGGGTCGCACCCATTAGGGTGTATTGTCACCATCTAGAGAATATTCATATTTGTTACTTCTTTTCGTTTCTGTATCTCCCGGGGATTTCGGTGGTCGCGACAAAAAGCCGAAAGTGTGACAATATACTCGATACACTCAAGAGAAATGAGTGGTCGGTCATGTGTGGGCTGAGTTGCAAGATGTTCTTGTTGAACCCAGTGTATTCGTCTCTAGAGGTACACTATCGGCAGGTGGTCCCATACCTTGTCATAGTTGGAAATCCAATCTCCAATAAGCGCCCGCGGTTTTGATTGTATACTATATATGTGGAGCGTGAGATGCAAGCGTTCTGCTAGATCCTATTTACTTGTATTTAGACACTATGATAATATCAGATGAAGATATTGATTTCAAAACGATTTGGGTTATAGTAAGGTAAAAACCGTCCATGTTTATGTGTGGGCTGGTCTTACTATTATCCTTTGTTTCAAAAGGATTTCAAAGTTAAACAAGCTGGTTGCTGTATGAATTTATCACTGATAGTATTTTAGACTGATCCGGGTGAATTTTGTTTTAAATCAAATGTGCTCGGGTCAGACCAAGCGTATTTACAGGTCAGGTTTCCGCTTGAAGCAACAGAGATGGAGTTGAAGTCGAGACGTATTCCATATATATACTGGTACTGGTTTATTTCCGTTGTATGTTGTATTGATCTGAATGTATACTCTGATGTTATGATATAAATTTTTTGTATAAAGTATTTCTGATTATTATATTTTGTCCATTCCGCTGTGAGACTTTGTTCTTCTTATTCTTCTATTCTAAAATTTCTTTCTTTCTTTTCTCACCCTCTAACTTCTTTCTATTAGCTTTCTGGGTTTTCGGTACTTAAGTTTGGACACGGGATGTGTTAGCGTCTGGATTCGAGTGTCAAAATTCTCGGGTCGCTACAATAACGTTAAAAAATATCGAACAGATAATTTTTAGATGTGGATTGTTAACCAGCTTTTCAGATAAAGTCATCACAACTCAAGATTGGAACTCATTCTCGGATACCGACCCTCGTTATGGATCAACCGACTATGGTTCAACCCAGACCAACTTGTTAGCAAACAAAGATATATCCTCCTTCAGAATTGGTGTACAGTCAAAGCCAACCGATCGTTCGAGTCACTCCTAAGGGATCAGATTAGGCTTGGAATACAGAATCAAAATACCAGGCCAGATTATATGCTACAAGACGAAATCCTGTTCCCAAGGCTATAGAGTCGGTCAGCTTTTACCTGCACTACTTTTCATGCACCTGATTTCAAGCTCCACTATGGCACAATTCTTGAGGAGAACTATTCTTCAGTAGGACAACTACTTTTGGAACCGAGTTACACGTGGCCGAACCCGAAAAGATGCATGTCACGTTGCACTCAACTCAGCATACCTTCTCGCCTATAAATACCTCCTTACCGGAAATAGAAAGCATCTGAAAAATCTTGGATTCTACATACAAAAAACTCATGTTCGGCACTCCAAAAATCACATGTTCCACACTTCAACTATGACACAAGGATTTTGTGTATAAACCACTTCTTTTCTCTACTTACCTCCTTTCAATCAAAACAACTGTAACCTGTAATCGATAATATAAACAAAGATTATAAAGTGGACATAGGCTTATTTAAAGTCGAACCATTATAAATATATTGTGTCTCCTGTGTCCACTGTCTTTTCTTGCACTCTGTGATTATAATTATGTGTATATAACACACTTTGGGGGTTGACTATCACTAGACCAACTTTTGACGTCAACACTTTGGTGCGCTAGGAAGTGGAAGTGTCGTTAACCTTCGATCGCCTTCAGTAATATACAAAGGTAAAGCGGAAGAAGGATGCAACATCTTCCCATGATCATGCGCCTGGTGCAGCAGACACAGCAGAACCGAAGGTAAGCCAAGGGTCTTCCTCCCACGAAGACCCGTCCCAATACTTAACTAAGGACGAGATGGATAAAGTTCTGACCGAACTCAGAGCTCGGATGGCGCACTAGGACGGAATCCTCAAAAAGCAACAGGAAATGATGGACAACTTATTTGCTCGGATGGAAGGTAGGCTGAGCAACCCAGCACCACTTCCTGTATCAGGCGAAGCTGGGGCAATAACTAATCTTCAATCTAATGAAGTCCAAGCCCTAGATCGGTCTATAGCTCTGCCTCCTCCTGGTTCAACTTCACTTCCCGAACGGCAAATCTTAGGTCATCATGCCCTACAACCAATGAAGTTGGAACGACTGCAGATCCTCAGGTCAGCCAAAGCCAAGCCCGAGGTTGGTCGACCATTTTGCCTCCAGTCGAGGGTTCGACTCAACTTCTGGAAAATCAGTTTTTGAATCAGTGCAACTACTGGGTCGACCAGAACATGGACCGGTGCAACCTCCGGTCCGACCCAGTATCTTATCGCAAACCCGACTTATGCAGCCTCCCACTCAGCCTTTCCAACATGCCGATTCAAGCAGGGTTAGAGGCAACAACCCTTCGTCTCACCAAGACCACTTTTACCATACCAGTTCCTAACATGACGAAGGAAAACGCTACTAAAAATCACCATGACATCGCCCTGAGTGGGGGAAATACCGAGCCCTGAGCTGATAGCACTTACCCGAGTCGGTCCAATCCTATAGGCATGGGTATGGTTTAGACCAACACACATGCCAACTCAGAAACCCCGGACAATCTGGAACATACAACCGAGGCTGGGGACCATCTCCACCCATCACTCGGGGGCCGTACCGAACTGACCCCGAGAACTCAAGGCATGCCTCCACCCTGTCCTGGGACTCTCACCAATGTCCATGGTGCAGAATTGGATTCGTGGCAGCACCTTCTTGGGGACGGAAATCAGATCGCGAGCATCATTAAGCGCTTTACTCGAGGCACTGCTTCTCAGCAAGACGTAAATTAAATTATAATGGAAAAGATAAATTCGGAAGGATAACGTCCATTGTAGTCCATTCACACGGGAAAACTGAAATTTTCGAAACCCGCTTGACTTCAAGCTTTCGGTCCTGGAGCCCTACAACAGCAGGATCGAACCGACCATACATCTCATGTGATACATGCATCGTATGGAAGTACTATCAGCATCGGTTAATGTCCTGGACAAGTGCTTCCCTCTCTTTCTAACCGATATAGCGGGCATGTGGTTTCGACAGCTAACAACGGAATCGATCAACAGCTGGAATATGCTGGTTATCCGCTTCATTAAACAGTTCAGAGTTCATATATCTCGACCGAAGGGCATCATGTTCCTTACGTCTATCAAGCAGCGGTCCGGTGAGACCCTATCCTCCTTTTTAGAAAGATTCAACGCAGCTATAGCATTGGTCGATCAACCCGATCCATCGATGATGCTTATGGCCACCATCGCTGGTGTCTTGGATCGAACTAATTTCAAGATCTCCCTCCAGAGGGACCCTCCTAGAGACATTGGAGACTTATACTTCGAAGCCGATATATTCCTCCGACAAGAAGATGCCAACATCGAGATGGAAAATCTCGAGCTACTAGCTACAATGGATGGAGGGCCAACCGCCATTGTCCAAAACAAGGGTAAAGGGAAAGCCTCAGAAAAGAATGATAGGAACCTGGGGTTCTGAAGAGAACCCAAATACGATCAATACGAGATGAACTCCTCCCTACTAGATATATACCTCGATGTACGAGGATCTCTACCTTTTCCAAAGCCTCCCACGAGGGAGATGACCCGAAGAGAACGCGAGTCAGGAAAGCATTGCATGTATCATGATATGGCAGGTCATGGCATCAATGACTATAGACACTTGCGTGATCTCATAGAAGAGTGGGTTAAACATGGAGAGCTACTCGAGTATGTCAAAAAATCCGCGGCCAATGCACCGCTACCGCTCCCCTCTCATGCTCCTCGAAATGGTTCCCATGCTCCTTGGAATGGGAAGGATCCCGAGCCTAGCACTCGTGGCATCATCATCAACTGATCTGGATTAGATCGCTCCATTGGATCTCTTAGGATATAAGACATCCAACACTATTTGATTTTTTTTATCTTTTAATGGTAGCCCGGCTACTCTATGAATAAAATGGTCGGGTTGAAGTACACATGAACGGGTTAGGATGTAATCCTAAGGTATGCTCTGGATTCAACCATGGACCGATCAAGATTTGTCTTTGATTTTGTAACAATTTTGGCATAAATAAATTTGTTTTTCGAACATGGTTTATGTTTGATAAATGAAAGTACTTTGCCAGGATGTGGCAAAGTCTTCGATCCACAACCGGGCATGGCTTATGCCTGGATACATGGATATATGATTCACTCATCAAGATGTAATGAATCTAACCTTCTCCCAAACCGAGCATGGTTTATGCTTGTCCCCTAATGTATGGTTGATACCTTTCCTAAAAACTCTACTTGTCAGGATATGACAAACTTCGTTCTTCTCCAATAAGAGTATGGATGATACTCAAACTAAACCTTGTTAGGACTTGACGAGTAAATACCACTTAGGCTGGAGTATGGTTTATACTCGGTTTCCTTGGAAAAAATCACAACCCAAGCATGGTTGATGCTCGAGATCAAAATTTCAGGTATCTTTTATGCCTGGAAAGTAGACTTTCTTATCAAGCTCGGGTATGGTTTATACTTGACCCCTGGGTATGGTTGATACCTAGCAGATCAAAATCGACTCTTGTCCCAAATGAGTATGGTTTATGCTCGAACTCCAGGATATGGTTGATACCCCTCTCTAAACTTTAAGGTATTGCTTATACAGTTATACACCTCCTTGGCTTTCTTGGTATGGTTTATACCTCTCTTTAAACTTCCAAGTATGGCTTATACCCGCTAAACCGAGCTACCTTGTCTATATTTAGCAAGAAAACTCGATCATAATCTGAGTATGGTTTATGCTCCCAACAAACACCCAAGTACAGATTAACTTGACAAGATCCCGATCCTTATGCTTTTCTCCAAAAGTCGATCTGGTATGATCGATTGGTTTTCTGGCATTCTTGGATCATCGGCCATAATATGATCATTGGCGATTATCGATTTTCCAGCCTAATACGATCCTTAGTGATCGTTGGTTTTCTGGCCTTCTTCATAGTATGGTTCAGTGTAACCATGGCTTTTTGGATTACAATACACTGGATTCAACATTCTCTTGGAGATCCAGAACACATCTTCTTTTTCCAAAAAAAAAGATATGTTCTAGGGGAAAGTGTTAACCACCTTTTCGGATAAAGCCGTCACAACTCAAGATTGGAACTCATTCTCGGATACCAACCCTCATTATGGATCGACCGACTATGGTTCGACTCGGACCAATCTGTTAGCAAACAATGATATCCTCCTTCAGAATTGGTGTACAGTCAAAGCCAATCGATCGGACGAGTCACTCCGAAAAGATCAGATCAAGCCTGGAATACCGAATCAAAGTATTAGGCCAGATTATATTCTACAAGATGAAGTCCTATTCCCAAGGCTACAGAGATTATCAACTTTGATCTGCACTACTTTTTCTGCACCAGATTTCGAGCTCCATGTATGCCACAATTCTCGAAGAGAACTGATCTTCAGTAGGAGACTGGGTCCATCCGCCTACAACTACTTTTTAGGATCGAGTTACACGTGGCCGACCCCGAAAAATATGCATGTCACGTTGCACTCGATTCAGCCCACCTTTCCGCCTAAATCCTGAATTATACGTATGAAAAAGCTCATGTTCGGCACTCCACAAATAACATGCTGCACACTTCAGGTATAACCTGTGCAGCTAATGCCCCGCTATCTTCCTTCCTTATCCCCGCTATATCGTGTAGCGGATTTCTATCACTACGCTATTTCCAAATAGCCTCTGAAATATCCTTTCTGCTTCAAACCCTGTTATATTCCAATATTCCCGATATATCCCATTATTTCAGCTATATTCCGCAATTTTCGCTATATCTTTTGTAAAAGAAATGAATTTAAAAATGATGTTTGTATATTATGAAATATATTAAAATAGTTTTTAATATAATTTTTTAACATATATTTTTAAGAATAGGAAATGCTATAATATTCTACTAAATTTAATTAAGCTAAATAAATGTTTATATTTATTTACATATATTTGCATATAGTTTTATTTAAAAATAAGAATTTGCTAATTATAATTGATTTGAACATTAATTTTCCATTTATTTATCATTTATATATTTGTAAAAGCATTAAACAATAGTTTTACATGTTATTTTGTGTATAAACCACTTTTTTTCTCTACTTACCTCCTTTTAATCAAAACAACTGCAACATGTAATCGATAGTATAGACATGATAGGCTTGGCTAAAGCCGAACCACCATAAAAATATTGTTTCTCCTGTGTCCACTTTCTTTTTCTTGCACTCTGTGATTATAATTGTGTGTGTATAACACTCTTTGGGGGTTGACTGTCACTAGAACAACTTTTGACATCAACGTAAATATCTACGTATCTGAATCCGCATCCATTTTTACGAATATCAGATATGTATCCTCTTTTCGGATATGGATGTTGTAGGGCTGTGAATAAATACCCAAAAAATTTGAAATTCGTCCGCATTCATATCGGAAAAGTGAATAATATCCGACATCCGAAAACACAGATCAGATACGGATACGTTGACATCCGCGTCCGAAAATCATCCATCCAGACTTTTTTTAAAAACTATACTCAAAATTATATGTATTTCTTTTTGATGCAAATGGTAGTGAATCGCGAGATTCACGCCATACTTCATAACATAAAAGACTAGTACATAGTAATTTCTAGCATACGTGTATTTACAGGAATATATACAGCCCAAAAAATAGCACATGCTCGCAGGCACAGTAATATAGTAGACAAAAAATAGAGGTACATAATATAACCACATAGAAACTAGATATCCGAACAAACTGAACCAAAGTCATCAAACTCGTCTGCCACGAGTGCGATCCGTAACTCTTGCAGCTATGGTGTCCATAAACTTCACTTCGTCGCTGCTTGACCATAGAGAAACAAATCTGAGAATGCAATAAATAACTGTATTGGGCGGTTTCATTTTACATTTAAATTTTCGTGAGTTTCTTTCGTGCCAAAGTATCCAAACATAAGAAAATTTTAAAGTAGCAAATAGTTGTCGCATGGGTGTATCAGGGAGTGAAGAAAATATGGTGTGCCAAAAATGAAATTGATCGGTGATGAAGTCAGACCAGTCAAAAATAATATTAAGGCTAACTAGGCACTTCATCCAAACATAGAAAGCGAAATCACATCCAACAAACAAGTGCAGGTAATTTTCGTTATCTTCATCGAATAAAACACAACCACCAGCGGCACAGACTCCTTTTTGACGTAATTTGCTCTCCGTATTAAGCCTATTATGCATGATCATCCACATATGAATTTTAACTTTGGTAGGCACTGCTTTAAAACTCCACATACAGTCGAAACCAATATATCTCCTTTCCGCAAAATTCATCAGCTTATAATGGTGGCTAACACGAAAAGTTTTATTATTTCACTCAAGAATCCAAACAAATTCGTCATCCCCTTCATCAGAAAGCTGTATGTCTTCAAGCAGTCAAACCAAACAACACAGCTGAGTCAATGCATTACCAGCCACAATTCGACAAAAAGTCAGCCTCCATCTGAAATTCACAACATCCATGTTATACAATTCATTGACTGTGAAATGCTTATTGCATGTAATATTATAAAGATCAGCAAACTTGAATCTCAAAGGGATAGGGAGCAACCAACCGTCAAACCAAAATGAAGCATTGCATCCACTCTTTACAACGATGCCTGCACCAATCTTAATCCAATGAATGCTACTCATAACACCACACCAAAAAACCAAACAATGAGAAACATCCGCATTCCAACCAAAACTACCTCCATAACAAGTGCCGATAATCCATTCTTTCCAAAAAACATTTTGGTCGCTTAAGATAGTCCACTACTATTTGCAAAGTAAAGTCGTGTTCATGTTTCTCAAATTTAAAACACCCAATCCTCCCTGATTTTTGGATTTGCATACCTGATCCCAAGACACAAGACAACTTACTTTGCAAGTATCCTTCATGCCAGTCCAGAAAAAATTACGACGAAAAGCAACAATCTTCTCAATCACCCATCTGGGACATGAGTAAAAAGATAACCAGTATAATGGGATAGCATAGAGTACAAAATTCACTAACACAAGTCTTTCTACCTTAGGAAGGCTGTTACCCTTCCACTTCGCCAGCCTCCGATTAACTTTGTCAATAACTAGCTACCAATCTCGCTTCATCAATCTTTTTGGACGGATGCAAGCCCTAAGATAGTTGAGTGGAAATGAATCTGCCTTACAATTAAGCATCTCAACACAACTCCTGTTCACATCAACACTACAACCCATAGTGTAAACACTACTCTTATGAAAGTTATTTTTTAAGCCAGATAAACTTTCAAAAGCATAAAGCAAAATTTTTAAAGAGGCAATGTATTTGCATTCTGGATTGCTAACGATAATAGTATCATCAGCATATTGCAAGGAATTAATACCACCGATAATATGATCCCTTCCAAAGCCCTGAATGATATTGTTAGCACTTGCCACCTGAAGAATCAGACAGAAGATGTCCGCTGCCAAAATCAAAAAGAAAAGGGGAGAATGGGTCCCCTTGTCTCAAACCACGTTTCGAGACAATAGTATTACCAGCAACACCATTGGCACAAATATTTGATCTACTTGATGTTAGTATGCTGTGAATCCAATTTATCCATCTAGCAGGAAAACCCCTCGCTCTAAGCATATCCATGATGAATCTCCAATCAACAGTATCAAATGCCTTAGCAAATTCTAGCTTTAAAATTGCGCAAGATACATTATGCCTGTCACTGTGAGATATGACTTCCTGAACAAGCACTGCTTGTAATGACCCGGAATTTTGGCAACCTTGGTTATCCGATATACAACACATATCGAACATCCAAGGGTCGAAAATACCGGATGATTAATAAAAGAAATTAGAGGGTGAGAATAGATAAGATAGAAATTTGAATACAAGAAGAAGAAGAACACAAGAAGAACACAACATCAGAGTAACACGAACCTCACAGCGGAACGAATAACATATAATATACATAACATAACTTGAATATACATCTGTACGTGAATATACATCATTATCAAAGTACAACACTTACAACACAGCGGAAATAAATTATAGCTATAGAATCTTGAAGCCTCCTGCTCCAAGCTCTCCAAGTGTATCTGTAAATCCCGACTACTTGACTGCCCATACAAAATTGGACACCCAAGAGTTTAAGGAAAACAAAAAAAAAATAAACTCCGGGTCAGTCATGGGACTGGTGTGAGTAAAACAGTTTAAAACAGTTCAAGTAGGTAAATGATATCTCATAAGACCACGCCGTATAACGGAACGGGTTTTTCCCTTATGAGAATCCAAAATATCTTTATATCAAAAACCTTTTGATATTATAATAATGTCTATCAACCACAATATAATAATCATCTAGCAGAAATGCTTTCATCTCACGTTCTACATATATAATATACAATCAAAACCGCAAGCACATATTGGGTAATGGATTTCCAACTATGACAAGGTATGGAACCACCTTTCGCTAGTGTACCTATAGAGAAGAATACACTGGGTTCAACAAGAACATCGTGCAACCCGGACACACATGACCGACCACTCATTTCGCTTGAGTGTATCGAATGTATATCACCAACGGTTGGGATCAGCAACTGTTTCCTGAATGGGACAGTATCAATAATAGATTTTTAGAAGTAAACGAAACTCTAGATCAGGTGATTATACACCCTACTTTGGAGCGACCGACTTAGCCATGCTGCCTGCCCGATTTCTGTCATTAACCGGTTGATGAGGCTTGAGGTTACGCTTCATCATCACATCAGATTCACTTCGAATGTCACATTGTCAGATCCATCGAAAATCACTAATTGACGTCTACAACAGTACATTACGTGTTAGCTAAAGAAGTTTCCTTCTCCGCTTCCACTCTTGGTATGGTTGAAGAAATCAATGTACGTGACCTTTCTGGAAATACTCTATCAGACATTCATCCATACAAGTCACCCAGGAACAGGATGAACCGAAGGCACTATTCAGTACATCCATCCTAGGCACTGTTATCTAAGACTTACACAATAGCCCTTGCACTTTACTCTGTCTTCATTTTTCTTTGGCCAATATGATTCACAACGCTTATGCCAATACAGAGTGGTTCTTTGGATAATAATCCAACCGGTCTCTCCACATTAACAACGGTAAAATGGTCAAAACTTTGATAGTCTGTGATTTAACTATCAAATGAAACATGTCGGTGTACAAACAACGATCTTATTCCTAGATAGGAATTCGATCCACTCATCAACCATATATATATATTCATATTTCCTTATTTTCTATATTTAGAAAATATACGTTACTAATGCTGGAAAACATTTCCATAGCTTATTATGCATCACTACCATTCCACAACTATTAGTCCCTAACCGTAAACTAGTAGGAGAACAATTCTCTAAGTAAAAACCCCGAAGGCCGAAACCAACATCAGATCGATACTCAAAAAACTATTCAACTTAACTAATCTCTAGTCAGTTTCTAATCTTGTTTAACTCTATTTCTTTTAACTATGTTTGATTAACTTCTTTTGAATAACTATGTTCAATTGACTCCTTTCGAATAACTATATTCAATTGACTCCTATTTGATGACTCTATTTGATAACTCTAATCGACTAACTCTTTTCTATCTCGCTAATTTCCTTTTATAATCCTATTTATTTTCCCAATAAATATTCCTTTATTCTATTTATTTACTTCTGAATAAATATCCCATTTCAATTCTATTTATTTATCAAATAAATATCCCTTTATTCTATTTATTTACTTTCTACGTAAATATCTTTCTTTATACTTCTATTTACTTGCTAAGTAAATAATCGTTTTATAAAAATTCTTTGATTTTAAAATTACCCCCTTTCTAAATATCTCCTACTTATAAATATTCCAATTTATAAATATTTCTTATTTATAAATATTCCAGTTTATAAATATTTTATTTTCAATATCACTTTGAAAATTCCCTTATCAACATTCTGGTATGTTATGGTATTCAACATACTAAATCACGATGATCAATATCGTCCAAACACGTATAATTGACAACAGATTATATATCACATCATATATCACAATATATGAAAAACAGTAAAATAAATGTTGGGGAATCCAGGCAGATTCCTCCAACCTGTTTCCCTGCATCCACAAATGTTACACAATAAAATCAACATCACTTTCAGTTCCATATGATATATTCTGTTAAACAGAATCAATATAGAAATTCAACTAACTAACTAGCAGTTCAATCAAACAGTCAACACATAGTCAATCAGCCTATATTTAACAGTTCTAAAAATACAACATGAAATTATAAGCTTTTCAGAGTTAGTGAGATTTACTCACATTTCCAGTTCATCGTTAAAGAACGATAAACTATTTGTTTGATTTGAATCAAACAATTTATCTCGCCGTAAATTCAAACGAGCTCCACTCCTAGTCAGTTCCATTGTGTTGCGCTTGTCCGTACGATCCCGACGGATCTTATTTCGTTGATATCTGATCACGTATGATTTAGATATTTAATTTACAAGTTGATGTACTAAATTCAAATTTAAATTAAAATAAAAAGTTAGTGGGCTTTACCCCCCCCCATAAATTTCCATGGCCCATTTACCCTTGTACAAGCCCAAACACCCACCGAAGTCTTTGTCTTCCTCACAACCGAGATACAAGCTCCAGTAAATCCCAAATGTCACAGCCAACTTTGACCTCATCTCGTGCTTTCCCTGATCAATCGAAATCCAAATGGTCATCACCATTTCAATCTCCGACAAAAACTCCATCAACCCATACCCCAAACATCCCATTCGAACACCTCCTGAGATTTCCGTCGATCCCCAATTTCATCGACTACAGGGAAAAACATCGAAACCTTTTGAATCCAAACTTTACCAAAAATTCAAAACCGAAAGTAAACTCCATCCTGAGTTCTAATACAACCTCCATTCGATCTCAAAACCCAAGGACATGACCAAAACTCCAACCCTAATCTTCACGGTGGTTTTAACTATTGCGAACAGAAGCGTCGAACCACTCAAATGCTAAATCAAAACGAAGAGGAGGACCTGAGCATCTCGAAATTATATGTTATAGGATTTATAACATTTTATTTGATTTTGAATTGATTTTCTTTTATCTCGTTTTGGGTTTACAGCTGAAAGAAGTGGCGGCTCAAACGAAATTGAATTTATAAGGGTTTGGGATTTTTTTTTGTGGTTGTAAACGAAAGGATGTGGCACCTTACTGTTCACACATTTCATTTAGATATTTTATTTTTAATTATTTTTTCTTTATAAAAATTCGTGCGATCACACACGATACCCAAAAATCACGAAACTGGACATGTAGCTACAGCTCGACATTACGGTCCCAACAAAACTGGTTTCGTCAAATTCGACTTCGTATGCTCACACAGCGAATTTTTAACTGTCGAAATACTGACTGTTTCTCACTCTAAAAATCCGTACGACCACACACCGACTTCAAAAATCACGGAAACTGCACTCTAGCAATAATTTAATATTGCGGATCCAACAAAATTAGTTTCGTCGAATTCCGACTTTGTTTGCAAAATTGGCTTATTTTTACAGCTCTGAATGACCCATTTAAATATATAAATATATTTAAATATAATTAAATTAAATATAAGTAAATTTATATTATCATATATATTCACAGTGGAATACCATACAGTCGTAGAATATTCCTATATGAATTTCTAACTCGTTATTCACTTCTAGGTCAACCCGATATTTGATTTATATTGAAATTCCTTTTTAAAATATAAATATTTCCTTTATAAATTATAAAGGAATTCCATAGCGACTTTTCTAAAATTTGATTTGGACATAAATAAAAATCTACATGACGAAATCCCGATTTTTCTCTTCCACTAGAAAGATATACTCCACCAGCTCCTAACGTTTCTTGTTTCACAGAAATCCGACTTAAAACGAATCCAGTACATTCAGTTGAAGTTCAAATCGCCAATTTACGAACTGCAGCGCCATTTCGAGCTCGATTTTAATTATAATAAAATTATACGTTCAAATAGTATATTCGTTATTCTAATTCAATTCTAAACTGAATTATAGCATATATGTGATCCAGTTCACATCGTATTGTGAATTCTACTATTTCCGACTATTCTGGAATTTAAATATATTATTTAATTATTATTTTAATTAAATATTCATTATTGTTTAATTAAACAACCATTTAAATTCTCTAAACCACTCTTTAAATAATTAAATAAATTAATTATTATACCGCTGAAGATGCGGGTCATTACATTCTCTCTACTTAAAATAATTTCATCCTCAAAATTGCTAAGGTAGGAAACAAACCCTATCGACCAGTTAGAACTTATTTGTTCACTTCTTAACTTCAGTTTCAACTGAACCAATTTAATTTCAATTAAATTATTAATTCCTATTATCGAAAATTTTCAAAAATCCTGAAAATTTTCTAACGCCTTAACTTTTTGAAATTTTTTGCCAGCACCTCCTCTGTACTGGTCAATAGGTCAAACTCCAACTCGCCTCTCTGGGCCATCTCCATCCCAAAAGAAAATCAAACAGCCAAGCGACTTGCCAATTCGGCTCATAAATCTTATATCCAATAGAAATATAAACTTGTACCTTTTGTCGGCATATCATTATATCCTTTCCACCTGTTATCAATTCAGCGGATACAAGGGTCATGCCAATCAAATTCCAATCTGCTTTTATCCATAACACAACCATTCGCTTATATCCGAGCCAAATATCATTTCAACTCGAGTTTCTTCTTGATTCCCAACTCTTAACTTGATTATCACATTACACTTCAAATTTGAATCTCACAATCCAATTTGTCTGGATATCATTCTAATTCAATCTCAGTTACCACTTTACTGGCTTTACTTTAATTCAAATTTGCTTTCACAAATTTCTGTTAAATTTGATTTTAATTCAAACAGTCTTTCCTCGGGAGTTTTTAAACAGTTTACTCTTTTCAAAAATCAAATTTTCCTTTTTGAGATTCAACACAACTTGTCTTTCCCAAAATAAATTCAAAACAGTATCTCTGGTAGTAATTCGTCACTTACAACTCGAAAATGGATACTGATGATGCAGCTATCATCATCAGAATCTATTTTCCAGCGGTCGAAGTGAGTTCAATACTATAAAACCATTTCTAAACATTTCCACTTTGAAATCCATTTCAAAATATAGTTCACACTGCTTGTAAAACAATTTACAATCTCCCAGGATCTTAAATTTTCCTTATTTTTAATCCAAATCCATTTACAAACACTTATCCAATTTTCCAGAATTTTAATTCAATTTTTGGTTTAAATTTCAGATTTAACTCATCTGATTTCACGTATTTCACTTATATGAATTCTGATTGGTTATTTACATAACCATTTATAATCTTACTCGATTATAATAACAACCAATATATCCAATATATATCAAAATATATTTTGGGTAAAATTATTTATCCTCTTTTCAAAACATATCGTGCCGACCCATCGTATTCGAGTTTTTATAAACTCCTACCGATACAGTGGATCAAACTGATCGACCAGAACCCATAAACGACTCAACCAATAAATCTCCACAATATAAACAAATTTTTATATCAATAACAAATACGTTCACTCGTATATATACACTCAACTCAATCTAGGATATTACTAACCCCATCTCTACTGAGTCACATCACAGAGCCAAGGTAATTCTCTTAACCTTATGCTCTGATACCAACTGTAATGACCCGGAATTTTGGCGACCTTGGTTATCCGATATACAACACATATCGAACATCCAAGGGTCGAAAATACCGGATGATTAATGAAAGAAATTAGAGGGTGAGAATAGATAAGATAGAAAAATTAGAATAGAAGAAGAAGAAGAACACAACATCAGAGTAACACGAACCTCACAGCGGAACGAATAACATATAATATATATATAACATAACTTGAAATATACATCTGTACTTGAATATACATCATTATCAAAGTACAACACTTACAACACAGCGGAAATAAACTATAGCTATAGAATCTTGAAGCCTCCTGCTCCAAGCTCTCCAAGTGTATCTGCAAATCCCGACTACTTGACTGCCCGTACAAAATTGGACAACCAAGAGTTTAGGGAAAACAAAACAAATAAACTCCGGGTCATTCATGGGACTGGTGTGAGTAAAACAGTTTAAAACAGTTCAAGCAGGTAAATGATATCTGATAAGACCACGCCGTATAACGGAACGGGTTTTTCCCTTATGAGAATCCAAAATATCTTTATATCGAAAAACTTTTGATATTATAATAATGTCTATCAACCACAATATAATAATCATCTAGCAGAAACGCTTTCATCTCAAGTTCTACATATATAGTATACAATCAAAACTGCAAGCACGTATTGGGTAATGGATTTCCAACTATGATAAGGTATGGAACCACCTTTCGCTAGTGTACCTCTAGAGAAGAATACACTGGGTTCAACAAGAACATCTTGCAACCCGGCCACACATGATCGACCACTCATTTCGCTTGAGTGTATCGAATGTATATCACCAACGGTTGGGATCAGCAACCGTTTCCCAAATGGGACAGTATCAACAATAGATTTTTAGAAGTAAATGAAACTCTAGATCAGGTGATTATACACCCTACTTCGGAGCGACCGACTTAGCCATGCTGCCTGCCCGATTTCTGTCATTTACCGGTTGATGAGGCTTGAGGTTACGCTTCATCATCACATCAGATTCACTTCGAATGCCACATTGTCAGATCCATCGAAAATCACTAATTGACGTCTACAACAGTACATTACGTGTTAGCTAAAGAAGTTTCCTTCTCCGCTTCCACTCATGGTACGGTTGAAGAAATCAATGTACGTGACCTTTCTGGAAACACTCTGTCAGACATTCATCCATACAAGTCATCCAGGAACAGGATGAACCGAAGGCACTATTCAGTACATCCATCCTAGGCACTGTTATCTAAGACTTATACAATAGCCCTTGCACTTTACTCTGTCTTCAATTTTCTTTAGCCAATATGATTCGCAACGCTTATGCCAATACAAAGTGGTTCTTTAGATAATAATCCAACCGGTCTCTCCATATTAACAACGTTGAAATGATCAAAACTTCGATAGTCTGTGATTTAACTATCAAATGAAACATGTCGGTGTACAAACAACGATCTTATTCCTATATAGGAATTCAATCCAATCATCAACCATATATATATATATATTCATATTTCCTTATTTTCTATATTTAGAAAATATACGTTATTAACGCTGGAAAACATTTCCATGGCTTATTACGCATCACTACCATTCCATAACTATTAGTCCCTAACCGTAAACTAGTAGGAGAACAATTCTCCAAGTATAAACCCCGAAGGCTGAAACCAACATCAGATCGATACTTAGAAAACTATTCAACTTCACTAATCTATAGTCAGTTTCTAATCTTATATAACTCTATTTCTTTTAACTATGTTCGATTAACTACTTTTGAATAACTATGTTCAATTGACTCCTTTCGAATAACTATATTGAGTTGACTCCTATTTGATGACTCTATTTGATAACTCTAATCGACTAACTCTTTTCTATCTCGTTAATTTCCTTTTATAATCCTATTTATTTTCCCAATAAATATTCCTTTATTCTATTTATTTACTTCTGAATAAATATCCCATTTCAATTCTATTTATTTATCAAATAAATATTCCTTTATTCTATTTATTTACTTTCTACGTAAATATCTTTCTTTATACTTCTATTTACTTGCTAAGCAAATAATAGTTTTATAAAAATTCTTTGATTTTAAAATTATTCCCTTTCTAAATATCTCCTACTTATAAATATTCCAATTTATAAATATTTCTTATTTATAAATATTCCAATTTATAAATATTTTATTTTCAATATCACTTTGAAAATTCCCTTATCAACATTCCGGTATGTTATGGTATTCAACATATCAAATCACGATGATCAATATCGTCCAAACACGTATAATTGACAACAGATTATATATCACATCATATATCACAATATATGAAAAACAGTAAAATAAATGTTGAGGAATCTAGGCGGATTCCTCCAACCTGTTTCCCTGCATCCACAGATGTTACACAATAAAATCAACATCACTTTCAGTTCCATATGATATATTTTGTTAAACGGAATCAATATAGAAATTCAACTAACTGACTAGCAGTTCAGTCAACAGTCAACACACAGTCAATCAGCCTATATTTAAAAGTTCTAAAAATACAACATGAAATTATAAGCTGTTCAGAGTTAGTGAGATTTACTCACATTTCCAGTTCATTGTTAAAGAACGATAAACTATTTGTTTGATTTGAATCAAACAATTTATCTCGCCGTAAATTCAAACGAGCTCCACTCCACTCCCAGTCAGTTCCATTGTGTTGCGCTTGTGCGTACGATCCCAACGGATCTTATTTCATCGATTTCTGATCACGTATGATTTAGATATTTAATTTACAAATTGACGTACTAAATTCAAATTCAAATTAAAATAAAAAGTTAGTGGGCTTCCCCCCCCCCCATAAACTTCCATGGCTCGTTTACCCTTGTACAAGCCCAAACACCCACCGAAGTCTTTGTCTTCCTCACAACCGAAATACAAGCTCCAGTAAATCCCCAATATCATAGCCAACTTTGAACTCATCTCGTGCTTCCCCTGATCAACCGAAATCCAAATGGTCATCACCATTTCAATCTCCTACAAAAACTCCATCAACCCATACCCCAAACATCCCATTCGAACACCTCTTGAGATTTCCGTCGATCCCCAATTTCATCGACTACAGGGGAAAACATCGAAACCTTTTGAATCCAAACTTTACCAAAAATTCAAAACCGAAAGTAAACTCCATCCTGAGTTCAAATACAACCTCCATTCGAGCTCAAAACCCAAGGACATGACCAAAACTCCAACCCTGATCTTCACAGTGGTTTTAACTGTTGCGAACAGAAGCGTCGAACCACTCAAATGCTAAATCAAAACGAAGAGGAGGACCTGAGCATCTCGAAATTATATGTTATAGGATTTATAACATTTAATTTGATTTTGAATTCATTTTCTTTTATCTCGTTTTGGGTTTACAGCTGAAAGAAGTGGCGGCTCAAACGAAATTGAATTTATAAGGGTTTGGGATTTTTTTTGTGGTTGTAAACGAAAGGATGTGGCACCTTAATGTTCACACATTTCATTTAGATATTTTATTTTTAATTATTTTGCTTTCTAAAAATTCGTGTGATCACACACGATACCCAAAAATCACGAAACAGGACATGTAGCTACAGCTCAACATTACGGTCCCAACGAAACTGGTTTCGTCGAATTCCGACTTCGTATGATCACACAACGTATTTTTAACTGTCGAAATACTGACTGTTTCTCACTCTAAAAATCCGTACGACCACACACTGACTTCAAAAATCACGGAAACTGCACTCTAGCAATAATTTAATATTGCGGATCCAACAAAATTAGTTTCGTCGAATTCTGACTTAGTTTGCAAAAGTGGTTTATTTTTACAGCTCTGAATGACCCATTTAAATATATAAATATATTTAAATATAATTAAATTAAATATAAATAAATTTTTATTATCGTATATATTCACACTGGAATACCATACAACTGTAGAGTATTCCTATATGAATTTCTAACTCGATATTCACTTCTGGGTCAACCCGATATTTGATTTATATTGAAATTCCTTTTTAAAATATAAATAATTCCTTTATAAATTATAAAGGAATTCCACAGCGACTTTTCTAAAATTTGATTTGGACATAAATCAAAATCTACACGACGAAATCCCGATTTTTCTCTTCCACTAGAAAGATATACTCCACCAGCTCCTAACGTTTCTTGTTTCATAGAAATCCGGCTTAAAACGAATCATGTACATTCAGTTGAAGTTCAAATCGCCAATTTACGAACTGCAGCGCCATTTCGAGCTCGATTTTAATTATAATAAAATTATACGTTCAAATTGTCGTTCAAATAGTATATTCGTTATTCTAATTCAATTCTAAACTGAATTATAGCATATATATGATCCAGTTCACATAGTATTGTGAATTCTACTATTTCCGACTATTCTGGAATTTAAATATATTATTTAATTATTATTTTAATTAAATATTCATTATTGTTTAATTAAACGACCATTTAAATTCTCTAAACCACTCTTTAAATAATTAAATAGATTAATTATTATACCGCTGAAGATGAGGGTCATTACACTGCTCCATTAAGAATAAATCTTCCTTTAATAAATGTCGTCTGCGATTTGTCAATAAGCTCATCCATTTTCACTTTCAACCTATTCGCAAGAACTTTAGTGATCAATTTGAAGCTGCTATTCAGGAGGCTAATCGGTCGAAAGTCCACAACATAAACATTTCCTTCTTTTTTGGGTATCAAAACTACCTTTGCATACCCCAACACATCCAATCTCAACGTACCATCATTAATTTTTTTTGAAAATGTTTATGACGTCATTCTTAATCAGGTTCCAATATTTCTTGTAAAAAAAGTTTGGAAAACCATCAGGACCAGGAGCTTTGTCACCAGGCATCTCGTTCAAGGCTGGAAAATTTCTTCTTTTGAGAATTCAGAATCAATGCCACTTAAATTGAAATTTGAGGGGTACAGCGTATTCCAGTCTATAGCCACGCGATTCTCATTTCTTTCACCAAAAATACCCTTATAATATTCAGTAAACACTTCACCTATCTTCTGTTGGTCACAAATTTCTTCCCCATCTTTCCAAATGCTGCAAATCGTATTCGTTCTTCTTCTACCATTCACAACTTTGTGAAAAGTAACTCGTGTTACTGTCCCCTAACTTTAACCACTGAGTTCTCGATCTCTGTTTCCAAAAGATTTCTTCCTGATCAATCACCGTAAGGAGTTCTTTTTCTTTACTTTTTAACAAAGCTCGTTCATCTTCATCTTGATTCCTCCAACACATTGAGCTCCATGATCTCAGCTTCAATTCTTTGTTTTTTTATTTTGATATTACCCAAAACTTCTCTATTCCATTTGGATAGGAATTTTCGTAAAAGCCTCATCTTTTTGCAAAAGTTATTAGCCGCACCCCCATAACTGTGAAACTCCGACCACTTTTGACGGAGCAAATCATCAGAATTTGGCTCAATGCACTACATATTTTCAAATTTAAATAATTTTTTCCTCTTCAAATCAACGTTAATGTCCAAGACTACTGGGCAATGATCAGAAATGAGCGATGAAAGACCTTTTTGGATAATCAAGGGGTGTAAGTCTTCAAAATCAGAGTTAATAAAGAAACGATCAAGGCGAACCAATGTAGGAGGGGATCTACCATCACTCCACGTAAATTTTCTATTGGGTAAGTCAATTAAGCCACAACCACCAACAAAGTCACTAAAATCATTCATATCACCTAAACCAAAGGTTTTCTCTACATTTCTCTCAAAATCAAATCTAGTAACATTAAAATTGCCGCCAATAACCCAAGGACCATACGTGAGGTTATGAAAAACCACGCCCTCTTCCCACAAAGTCTTCCTTTCTCTTCTAGTATTAGGTCCATAAACATTAGAAAAGAAGTACAAAACATTGGTAGATTTGCATTCAAGAGCCACATGCAGACAATAAGTTTGCTTAATTTCTTGCTTAACAGTCCATGAATTGCTACTCCAACCAGTAAACATGCCTCCAGAAGACCCAACAGCAGGGATATATGCCCATTCATCAATTACACCCCACCCCAAACATTTAGACATAAATGGTTCAGGGTTCTCAATTTTTGTCTCTTGCATCGAAGTGATATCAGGTTTTATAGATTTGAGATAAATTTTAACCCTAAGACATTTATCAAAAGTACCTATGCCCCTAACATTCCATGTGACAATTATCATGGTGTAATGTTAGACCTCTTCAGTTCTTTATTTTTAATATCACGTATTACTTCATCATTTAACACAAAACCAGAATTACTTGCAATAGCATGCAGTTGATCACTATTCAAAGTATTAAGAATAGCAGGAACAAAAATGCTACCTGCCGCTGGGTGACCCATCCCTCATGCACTGCGGCCAGCATGACAACACCCTGATCCATGGCTCGTTTGCCTCTGCCCCCTGTTGAAGAGCATTCGCCAGAGCTGGATGGAGCAATAGCCAAGTGTCCAGCCAAGTTCAAGTCCTGTGAGTCGTTATCCATTACATGTTCATTTAATGCATCACCTTCACCATGCATATCATCCTCGGCCTCCAGATCATTCAAACCCATTCCTTCACCCCCATTAACAGGAACTATATCTCTAGAATCCGTGCCAACCCCCACTATATTTTCACCCCATCAACGTCCATCAGAACACCATCATCAAAGCGAACCACATAATTGTCATCGTTACCTCCGTCTTCAACAGTGTTACCCCCTCCTTCATCCTCAGCACTATCCGATGGGACAATAACTGGGTTATTAACATCACCAACATGCACTTTAGCACCCCATCTTTGCTGCATAAAACTTTAAGTTTACCGTCGCTGCCAGTTGCAAAAACCCTCTGCTTGAAATTTGGAACGTTAATTTGGGGCGATGAATCCTCCTCGCATATCTGAATATGAACTTCATGAGAAAAGCCATCAATTGGAATTACCACTGACAAAGGCAGCGGCTTTCCCACCTCTTCCGTCAGCTTGGCACGTAAGCAAGTATAATCTACATCATGAATTGCTCCATACTGCACTCTCTCCACATCGCCAATGTCGGCCAAAGCTGATTTGAGAACATCCAATTTACGACACACCACCGATGCGTTCTTTAAAAGAATCCAAAAGTCTCCTTTTCCATCGAAACACTGCCAAACTGCGCAGTCCACCTCTTCAAATAGATTGTTTTCTTGGTCAAAACGAACAAATACTGGAAGTTCTCCGTCAGCAGGGACTGTGGGAATCGAATAATAAACACGTCACCCATGTGTTTAACATTCCAGATCAAAAACGGAGCATGCCGACTGTATCGGGCTTTCAGAAGCTCCTCAATCTGATGAATTGAGAAGGATCCGCTCATGATAGTAATAATCACCATCGATCTAGCCCAGTTTGAATGATTTTGGAAAGAGATTTGCAGAGATCTGGTTGCAGGTTCTAATTTCAGCCATTTTTGAAGCGGGGAGACGATGAGTTTTACAATTGAAGCCCTTATGCCCAGTTTTGTGGCATCTTAAAATAAATAACTGTATTTCGACATGATCGTGCCCAGTGATCTGTCGATCCACAACTGAAGCAGCCATTTTTTGATTTGATATTACCGACAATTTCATTATAGCTGTTATGGATACGAGGAGACGATTTTGATAGTGGCTTTTTATATTTTAAAATATTTGGATCTGAAACTTGCTTTACAGCTGACCTAAGTAGTATATCCTTAAAAGTAGGATTATAGGAAACATTGTTAATGTTTTCAACGTTTGAAGATGAGATTTGTGAGGAGAAAGACGACTTTAGAGAAGAAAAAACAATTTTGGAGTTCTCCAATAAAGATTGCCATGAGGTCGCCATTTTTCATTCCCGTGAAAAAAAACAACCAAGCCGTCTATTAAATATACCAACCAAGCCGTCTATTAGGCTCACATCCTTAAAACTAAAGTTAATTAGGCTCACATCCTCCCCTTTTGAAACATTTAAATCTCATCCCTATTTTTAAAACGCAACTTTTATTTTTTCGGAAATGCCCTCATTCAAATTTAATGGTGTAGTTATTATTTATAGGTTACGTATTAGGGTTTTATTTTTTACAGAAACACAATTTTCTAATCCATGGCGGCGGCGGCTCCAGCACAAAAACCTAAATCCTGAGACGCGTGAGCCCCAAATCACGAGACCCCAAAACCTCGACCGCTGCTCCAGGATCCGCCAACGCGCCGCTACCCACTGGCGCACCCCCACCTCCAGCAACCAGCGACGACCACCATCGACCAGCCCCCCTTCGGTCGAAGGCAGCAAACCGTCCACAACAAACCCTCCACCCTTTCTGGCTTCGGCGATCCAAAACCTAAAATTGAGTGAGTTTTTTTTCCCTTTTCTATCTGATTTTATTTGTAGGATAAATATAAGGTTTTTATTAGCATAAAAATACGTTTTTTCATATGACAAGGACCTGTAAAAAACATAAATTCATGAAACTATTGTTAGAACTCGGTGATTTTTGCTGAACTTCTGATAAAAAGCTGTGGACAAATATGCATCTATTCTTAATATATGCACATCTGTATGCAATTTTTTATCAAACAATCAGAAAAACTTATTATTTTACAAATATATTCATATTTCTATGCATATAAATATTCAGAAATTATTGTTATTTTGCTGCATTGTACGCATGTATTTATATTAAGGTTTTTATTAGCATAAAAATACGTTTTTTTCATATAATAAGGACCTATAAAAAACATAAATTCATGAAACTATTGTTAGAACTCGGTGATTTTTGCTGAACTTCTGATAAAAAGTTGCGGACAAATATGCATCTATTCTTAATATATGCACATCTGTATGCAATTTTTTATCAAACAATCAGAAAAACTTATTATTTTACAAATATATTCATATTTCTATGCATATATCTAGAATACTTGCATATAAATATTTAGAAATTATTGTTATTTTGCTGCATTGTACGCATGTATTTATATTAAGGTTTTTATTAGCAAATATGCATCTATTCTTAATATGCACATCTGTATGCAATTTTTTATCAAACAATCAGAAAAACTTATTATTTTACAAATATATTCATATTTGTATGCATATATTTAGAATACTTGTATATAAAGATTCAGAAATTATTGTTATTTTGCTGCATTGTACGCATGTATTTATATTAATCTGAAGCTGTTTTTGTAATTTAGGTTACTGCACATTAAGCTTATTAATGTTGATTTTCTTTTTTTGATAACAGTGTTCCGACGGATATTGGTGTAGTGTTGTTGTTGAAGCTTGGTCGTCCATCTTTTTCCAAATGATTGAAATATGCAGTTGTTTCAACAGAGACTAGTAGATGTGGTTTGTGCAATAAGCTGGGTCTTAACAAAATTATTTGTTCTTCAAAAGACCATTAGCTTTGCTTTGTAAATGTTCTGAAATTTTTGATGTACTACATCTAAATGTGGTCTGTACTTATTTTTTGATGTAGTAGATGTAAATGTTATGAAAATTTTCATGTAAGTATGCACATATTTCTGTTATTTGCATATATATATATATGCATCTTGTTATAACTACATGTATTTATTTTGTTGTTATTTCTTTTGTTTCAGCAATTATGCAGTACAGCTCTGTATATGTATGCAATTATTTCACTTAGTTGCATAAATGTATGCAATTTTATGCAATATTTGTATCTAATTGTCTAGTTTTTCGTAAAAATCAAAAATCTTAATATAAAAATTGTAGTCACTACATTCAAGTAATAATTTATTTCTTTATAATATTAATGTATGCACGTCTAATTCATTGTTGCGTAAAAGTAATAATTTATTTTCTGTATAAAATTAATATATGTATGCAATTATTTCACTTAGTTGCATAAGTGTATGCAATTTTACATAATATTTGTATCTAATTGTCTATTTTTTCGTAAAAATCAAAAAAGGTAATAAGAAAAAACACTGTTGGAGTGATCAACGGTTTTGCATAATTGTAGGATTAGGTTTTTGAGCAAGATAATAGAACCGGTAAACTTAGTAAATGAGGACGAACAATTGTTGGATAGTTTTTTAGGTGCGTAAGGGTAGATCAAGATTTTTTTTAGCGGAAATTCAAAAATAGGGATGTATTCTATATTATTTTTATCACCGGTTTTTTTTTTGTATTTTGAAACTTAATAGGGACCTGTAAAAAACGCACCCAAAATTATATGTATTTTAGTGCAATAAATGAGATTTTTTAGTACTTTATTAAGTTGAAAGTTTATATTATATGCACTAAATGCATATTAGCTTCTCAAATCTATTTAATTTCATCATATTTGTTTATTTTAACATTTTTTTGATCAATATAATTGAAAAACATTTATGTTAAACTACAAGATTTCATTTATATTTCTTGATTTGCCGATCGCTGGTGAATAAGATAATTATTCGATATTCGTTAGTATTCGCGGATACAGATATCCGAAAATGATTTCGGATACAAATACAGATATAACACTATCTGTATCCGAAAGTATCCGTTGATAGTCTTAACAATATGTATATAGGGGATGAGAAGTGAAAGGATAATATTGTTGGTTGGAAATGTCAAAGCCGACGTCAACATATCAGTTTTGCTCAATTGGTTGAATGGTTTATTTCTAAAAAATGAAACGTTGTGGCGTCCGATGCGTTAGACATTAAGAATTAATCTTATTTTTTAACAGTGAAACCAATCTAAAAAAAAAAAGGATTAGCGAAGGAAAGGGAACCCGCCTAGAACTTGCCAAAAATGAATGGTTATCTGTCACATTGAATTCAGACACCATCACCACCACCGCTAAATTCGGTCCACTGCTGACTACTCCCTCGTTTCACTCATTCTCTTAACTTGCCTCACATGAAAGCAGAAAATGCCGCCACCTCCTTATCACAAAAGTGCGAAGAAACACTCCAACGATAACCAGACTCACAAATTTGCAGAGAAAACCCCGACTTTTTCTTCTTCGCGTACCCATCTCAACAACATCCCCAGCTCCTTCCCTTCTCCAGACGCTGCAGACAACAGCACTAAACATGTCTTTTTTTCATCTCCACCTTTTGTTTGTTATTTACATTTCCGCCCTTTATACCTTTTATGTAGATTTTTTAATTGTTCTCAATAGTCAATGGAATAACCTATGCATTCACACTCACATGACTGCCTGACTGGTAGCTGTGAAATGCATAAAGTTAATAATACCTATGTTTTGCTTTGGATTTCTTTTAGATGGGCCTCACATTTTCGACGTGAATGATTATAAATCCACAATGATTAAACTTGTTTTGGAATTTAGCAAGTGAGATTTGAATTTTGAAACTATTGGATGCTAACTCATTTGGATTTAAATCTGAATTTTCAGACTTTGGATGCATGCCCAGATCCAAATCACAGCAAAAAAGATAAAGGTTGGTACTATCTTGTTTGGGCGCCCTTTTGTTTTCACTTTATATTCTCTCTTTCCAGTTGTCATAATTGTTCCTTAATGCAACCGAGACAACACTTAAACAGCTGCAGTCGGTGAAGTGGAAGATTATTGTCTAGCCCCATCTGCAAATTCTTTCTCTCAAGCTCTCAAAGGTAAGTTCTTTAAATGTTAAAACACTGTCGTTAAAGTTTAAATTTATATGTTAATCGTCTCTTTGATTAAGAATGTCAGAACAGACGCATTAGATCCGAGACACATCCCTACTTAGAAAAAAAACTCAGTCGGCCAAATTCAGTCGATTTGAATGGGGCAGTCATATCACCTAGGTTTCTTGCTGAAACCATGAGTAGCATGAAGAAGAGCCCAAATTTAAAATATTCAACAAAAGGTTGGAGCTCAGAGAGAGTAGCAATGCCTACACATTCTAGCAGAAGATACCCTTTTAGCAATAGAGCCATTCCTTCAAAATGGGAAGATGCAGAAAAGTGGATATTTAGTCCTAACAGTGACAATGTGGGTAGGCTTTCAGTGCCCCCTCCGCACCATAGAAGGCCTAAGTCAAAAAGTGGGCCTCTTGGGCCTCCGGCATATATGATGATGTCATCTTCGGTGGTAGGGTCACCCTTAAACCCAGGGTTCGATAGTGGAAGGGTTGGGGGTTTTGGGGGAGGGTCTCCATTTTTGGGAGGAAACTTCGGAATGAAAAATATAGAGGGAGGTCGATGTTCCGGTGCCGACGAGGGTGGATGTAGGAGGTCTTCTTCTGTTAAAGCCGAACCATATATATTGAGAACATCAAGCGCACATGGGTGGTCAGAGTCTATGGCTGAGTCCTGCTCTTCACAAGGTACGAATTATTTGAGGTCACCTTCAATTGTCAATTTGTTATACTTTTAAGAATTAAGAAATAAAATAAAAAATGAACAGTTGATCTTCTGAACTATTATGCATAATTTTCAGAACTCATATTGTTTGTTATTAGTTGCTAGCTTTACCTTCACATGCTAGCAACAGTAGACGTTCTAAAGTTTTGCTAGATTTGGAAGAGTACAATATTGTTTGCCTTCACTCTGTGTGGGGTTTATATGGCACAAGTGGTAATTAGTAGATAATGAATAAAAAAGGAAGTTGCTTTTCAAAAAAAAAAAACATGGCAAATTAAATTGTACATTATTTGGATTATATTTATTTAATTTTTGGTTTCTTTGATATGGTAAATTTCGTTTTTATTGCTTAATGCTGCAGAGGTAGATATATTTTATTATAATTTATACTTTACTGTTTGCTTTCTAGTTCATTTAGCATGGATTCTTACTTCTTGATTGCCAGCCTACAGTATCAAATCCTCCAAAGATTGTTACCATATACAATATAGTAAGATGTTTGGTATATCATATTGATGATTATGTGAGAATTTGTGCGGGAACGCCATTAAAATTAGATTTACCACTAAATATATAAGAGGCTGAGCCCAGGCTTGTAGCTGTGATGGATGGAACACATTAGTTTGCCTTAGACACGTTACCAATCTGACTGTAATTACAATGACCAGTACGTCCTCTGAAGTTCGCCTTCCAAGGATATGAATTCCTCCAAAAATTGTTTATCATATATGATATGGTTAAGATGTTCAATGCTCAAGACTGATGGCTATGTGAGAGTCTCTGAAGGAACATTGCTGAAATAAGCTTTACTTTAAAATAAATATATTGTAGTTGGCTGACCCCAGGTTCCAACCTATTATGGATGGAGCACATTAGTTGGCATTAAAAATGGCCTGTGACCACTTCAAATGAAAGACCAAGAATGATCCCATGCATGTATTAGTATAGGTTTCGTAGAATATAGCATTTTGATGTGTTTTATATGACATTTTTTTAGAAAAAAAACTAGATGTCACATGATTTTACTTATATGTTATATTTTACAGTACTTTATGTGACAGTATGCAATCAATGGTTGCTTTCAAACTCTCATTTCTTTGAAACGGATGTAATATTTTGAAAATATTAGTAGCTAAAATGTCAATTTATCATTGTACGTTTACGCTAACCAGGACAGAATGAGAAAGAAATTGAAGCTTCCCTACGTAGAAAATTTCTCAAGCAATACATGAACTTAAGCTAAATCCATTTCCAAGTTTCATAAAATATCAAGCTAATGTTAATATAATACTAAAGAATTGTATTTTCGTTTTTGACTATATTATGTTTGCATCCCTTATGTGTAATCATCATTAAATCATTGTAGTTTATATAAAAAAAATTAGGTGGTAATTTATATGACTGTAATAGGAGTTTGACAATCTCTGTTGGTCAAATTTAAAGGCCAAAAAAATAAAGAGAATTTTACATAGGGGATGCATCCTATCACAATATCATTACCTGGTTTTTGGTCATTGCCATTCTTCTAAGGTTGATGGGAGTCTGGGTCCTGGGACACAATTGTTTGAAAAACAGCAGGATATTAACAATAGGCCTGGAAGCGGTTGGATACAAATTCAGATAGTGTCTTATCCATACCCTTATCTGAATTCATTCTCAAACATCAAATATCAGTGTCCGCAGATGCGGATGCAAATGCGGATGGATATCAGATATTTATCGGATATTCTTCGACTACTTCATAGCCAATAAATCTAAACAAATAAATACAAAATTTTAATTTATTATAAATCAATTTCTATACTAGAAATATGGAGAAGAATAAATACGCTAAAAACTAATTTTAAGCAGTAAATATTGATTTATATATATGTTGTATATATTATTACTTTACCTTAGATAAAGTAATAAAGACAATCTTGTTATATACTAAAATTTACAAAAAATAAACATAATTTCGATAAAAACCGGGTGGATGATTGTTAGACAAAGATATGGTCATATCCGCATTCATATCGTTTAGTCGAATATGATTTTTTTTTATTTTTTTCGCGATGCAAATACGAACGCATTTCGGATATTTTAGTTATTAACCGACAGTCCTAATTAACAACGTCCATTGTTATTTAGTAGATGACGAATGTTTCATAATTTGACCACAAGCAATAATGGACAAATTGTAGAATTAATGATTTCATAACCGGTGTATGTGTGCCCCTACACTAGGCCTGTCAATGGTACTGGTCTTTGCCTGATCCCACCCGAACTCCCTGTTGATATGGGCATGAGTTTTGCTCTTACTATCAAAGACTCACCTACGCCCGATCCAGTTACTATTAGTGTGGAATACGGGTTCATCAAAACTTGATCCAGTACAAGGCCGGCCCTGAAACAAAAAAAATTATCGGAGGCCCTAGGCAAACCAGAATAGCAGAGACCCTAGGCTATCAGAACATGTCGAAATACATGTAGTATGAGGTCGGAGGCCCTAGGTGGCCGCCTTGGTGGCCTGATCCCCAGGGCCGCCCAGTTTGGCCTCATTCCAACTGTTAGTTTTTCAGAGTGAAAACATGATTGTTTTTGTTATTTGCTTGTTTGCATGTAGATGTTTTTTGTATACTTTTGTTGCGAAGCTGAATGCGTCACTGTTCTATTTGAATGTTCATACTGTTTGTATAAATTCTTTTACAAAGTTTAAATTATGATTTTAACATAAATATTATGACTTTGGTGTATGGGTATTACCCAATGGACTTTGTTGAAAAGCCCGACGTGCACGACTTGGGTATTGGTTTTGAAATTCCCCTGTTGGTTTGGGCCAGGCTCGATTTTTGATTATTTCCATTGGGTTTGTGTCTGGGTTTAAGATACCCTGGGCAAACACAGTCCATTGACATGCCTACCCCACACCTTGATGTACTGCTGTCTATTTTAATGACTTAGCCAGATGGCAGTTATTGATACATTTTTTAAATAAGGAATTCACTTTTAAGAGATGAAAATTGACTAAAAATATTTGTATGTCTGTATAACATTTATTGTAAGTGGGTAGATGCGCTGTGTGATGTAGAAATCCAAAAAGGAACTATCCATCGCTATTATTACCGTTGCAGTCTTGTTTTGTTGGATCCTAAGGTCCACATAATATAACCTAATCCATCTGTACACACTCTATGATCACCACATAATTTCCATATAATGTGTCTTTTTTGGCACAAACACCTAATGATTTTTAAAATAGCAATTGTAATTAGATCAGATTATTATTTAGAAAATTGTGATATATATCAAGGGAAAATGCAAAATATTAATTAACTCTTTCTGATCTGATTAATAACCAAAAAACCTGAATTAAAAAGTATATATAAACATAAATTAAAGAAAGATAAGAGGAAAAGAAAATAACAACTAAACCATCATTTTCAAACAAGTTGAGGTCAGCTAAGAAAAAGAAAATAACACGATACGAAAATAAAAGAGTAGATTTTATGGTTTCAGTCTAAAGATGACCTACATACCTATATCTTCATTGATCATAGCCATCATATTCTATCTTTACAGGTTTTATTTTGAGTTGCAATTTATTTTTATTAATGGACTGAAGGAATTGGTAGAGCGGTGGTTGTTGCAGAACCCTGATATGTTTTTGTGGAGTAGAAAATGCTTGTTCAGTTATTCAATCCAATCTCTTATTTGTAGTTGAACCCTAACATAAGAATTTTGTGGGAAGTTAGTCTTCATTTTTTTAGCTGAGTCTCTTTTCTTTCGAACTAGAATTGTTTTCTTCGAGCAGTGTTCTTTTGCAGATTTTGATGTACCATCAAACAGCTTCTTGGTGTTGGTCTACGTATATACAAACAACTTCTTAAAATAGCCGATTAGTTATTTAAAGAAAATTTTGATTCTTATACAAACAACTTTTAAAACTGTATATCAAATACATGCAGCTTGGGTTTAACCTATGTGTATGCAGGCCAAAAAAAAAACACAATATTATCTTGACTGGTGAAACTACTATTACCATGATTTTTGACATTTCCTTGCTGTTATATTTACTGTGAACATGGTAAATTTATCATTATTACCAAAAAATTAAAGTTAACATTGGTATACTGATGTATTCAATATTGGTAACTGACTGCTTGGTGATGATAAATTCACCGTTTCCATAAAACCGTAGTACCTACGATAATTGAGATGTGAAATAATATAATACATATGTAAGTAGGGCAGAATTTCAGATAACTCTCTATTTTTTTTGAAATAATAAATGATAATTGTAAATGTTATTCAAGTGGTTTGTCTCAAGAGACTTCATATTCAAGGCTAAACAGCGGAGCTCTTGCTAATGTGCAAGGTTGAGCTGTTGCAGTTGAGGTGATGGTTCTGTTTAAGAAGCAATTTGTTGAACATATTGTTGAAGTTTATGCTTCTGAATGTGATCTTCGATCACATCCTTTGTCTTAAGAAATCATCGAATGACGGTATTTGCCAGTATTTGCGCAATGCATCCGGTTTTGGAGTTGGTTTCAGATATGGAATGGAGCCTCGAGCGGCCAAGTATATTTTTTTGATGGACCAAGTCAGCGTGGCATAGGAGTTACATCCTGGTGTTATATGATTGTTCCAGATTCGTGCATTTGTGATTTGCCCATCGGTCTTCAACTTTACTCATTCCTTTATCTGTTGGATTTCTAATTAACGATGGGTAAGTTGACTTATGATTCTTCCAAAGGGATGTTTCTTCGGCCTCTCGTTAAAATTATAGTAAGATATGTTTTGTTCATGACTAGTTCTTCCACTGATCGAGAGTGTCCTGAGATATTGTGGCCATATAGACCATGCATGAGCCTAGTTGTTTTATCCCGACATTTTCCATGTTTATTCATGCCACATTATCTTTTAAAGATTCTCCTCGTTGCTTGATGTATACACTAGTAGGCTGCCATCCCAATCAAGAAGACTGGGAAGTTTCTACACTTTTGCTTTTGATGTACGTACTTCCATGTGTGCATTGCATCTAAGCAAAGGATTAGTAGGATTGATTGTCCTATCTTATGATTCCATCCGTAGCATCTAGAAATTGATGGGAATTTGGGCTATTAGTATATACGATGTCAGTTGATTTCCAGGCTCTTCTTCTGAATCCAAAAATCAACCCGTTTCCTTTGAAAATAAATTCATTCTGCCAGTTTTTCATATCGTCTTTCTGATATTTTTCTGGATTGTTCATGGTTCTCTCTTTAGCTTCTATCATGATGAGAGGAGTATGATCTTGCTTCTTAGGGAGAATGGATTTGAATTCGGTCATGTTCTGCAGGGATTCTGGTTCTGTTTTGACCACTACTTTGTCTTTCCATGACAGCTTCTCGATCAGTTGGTCGAGGAAAGAAAGTCGAATGTGTTGAGTTTGGTCTTGAGTGCCTTTGTCGTTAAGTCGAATGACTCCAAGTTATCTGGGGCAAGACCAGGATTTGGATCGCCTTGATTGATCTGTATGCTTGGAGCATTTTGAAATTTATTCACCTGGAGCATTTTAAACACCTTGGTTGATTTGTTTGCCTCAATGTTTTTAAAACCCAACCGTGAGTCAAACCGTGAGGACTCAAGGTCCAAGATTTTGAGGTCTGACCGGTCGAATCGTCAAGAACCGTACATGCTTGTCATAAAAATGTGAATATTCAAGTTTTATGTATACTCAAACAAATGAATAATAAAGTTTAAAAGTCATCTATTTATTCACTAACATTAATAGATTGCATGATATAATTAAATAACAAGAGCATGAACAAACACACATGTTTTTTAGAACGAAGTGGTAAAGTTTACGATTTAGATGTTGGAACAGTTATGATTTTTTTATAGATATTTTAGTTGTTATTTTCAAAAAATACAAAAGATGAAATAATAAGAGAGAATTACACAACGAGAAATAGTGAAAAACAAAAAACCATGGTTTAACCCTGTAAAATTGAAGGTTGGATCGCTGGTTTGAAGGTCCGACCAGAGTTCATGCATAAATGAGGTCTGATTGAGTTCCGCGCCGTGATGATCCAAGGTTTAGCGTTATTCGAGGTCGGACCGCGACAGGGTCGGGTTATGAAAACACTGGTTTGCCTAGATCCATCCGTTCAACCAACGTTTGTTGTAGGGCCCATTGTTTAGCTTACTCGCTAACCACTGTCTCAATCATAGTCATCGTTTTAGCAGTTATCCTGAGCAATGTTTTAAAACACAACAGATGTACGTGAGGCGAGGCGTAAGCCTCGAAGCGTTGAGGCGTAAATCTTTCGGGTTAAAAAAAAAAAAAAAAGCGCAACACATATACTTAATTTTTAATATGGAATAACATTAAGTGTCAATTAAACAAGGACTGCTAAACAAAAACATACAGTAAAAGAAAGACAATACAATAAAAATAAAAATAAAAAAACAAGGACTGACCTTGCTACTAGCCAGGATACCATCACTGGAAAGACAATACAGTAAAAAAAAGAAAAAAAAATAAAGTAAATAAAACGCCTCAATCGGTTGAGGATCAAGCCTCAGAGGTAAAACGCCTCCCAGAGTTGCGCCTCAAGGCATTTTTGCTTACGCCTCGCCTCAAGGCGCGCCTCAGGCGCGTTTTTAAAACACTGATCTTGAGCCTCAGTGGAGTAACGGATTAAGAAGAGGCTAAAGATCCATTCCTTTATTCAGCATTTAAAGAGGCTACTTATCTGGTAGAAACCGTTGTTGAAATGTAAAAACTTCTCCTAGAAAAGGATTTAAGTGCTAGGAAAAATAAAATTTCTCAATTTTATTATACAGGAAAATATTTTTCTAGAACAGAATCAAAATAAAGGAAAAACATTTTTTCCAAAAATAAAATAAAATTGATTATTTCTTTTGTGAAAAATACCTTTGAAAATAAAGCAAAAAGATCCTATATGCCTCAGTGTAATTACCAAAAGGTTTGTATCAGATTTAACTGTTTTATAGAAACACTTAAGCTATTCAAGAGGAAATGGAAAATATCAACTCATATAGATCACAAAAATAAACAGAAAATAACAAATGTGAGAGGAAGAGAATAACAGAATAGAAAATTTCGAGGGAGACACCAGTTTTTCTGTGTAGGTTTGGTCTATTGACTTGCATCCTTTTGCATCTTCATTAATCATCACCTTCATCTTCTATCTTCGCAAGATTTATTGAGTTACAATGTATTGCTATTAATGGAGTGGATTGGTAGAGTGGAGAAAACTGTAGAGTTATGATATATTTTTATATAGGGAAGTTGCCTGTCCAGTTCTTCATTCTGAGCTCATTTCAATAGTTAATCGGAGTATGATAATTTCCTGTAAAGCTTCATTCGTTTCTTTGAGCAGAATCTTTGTTATTTCTGATGGAAAATTGTTTCTTTGACCAGAGCTTTTCTTCTTCTTTTGGAGCAGAATCTTCTTCTTTTCAACTTAAATTGACTTCGATTATTAATGCAGAGCTCCAAATTGTAGTGCTCGAATTTGAGAAAGCTTGGCTCTTGAGTGCTACCGTCAAACTTGAGTGGACCACTCGAGGCTTGGAGTTCTCAAGCATGATTCTCCTAGCTTCAAACGGAGCGCTCAAACTTTTGCATTACCCTAGAGCTTGCTTTAGAGTTAGTCTCACTAAGTATACACACACACGAGCGTTACGACACGTGCTTCGTGCGTGATGATGACGTATGCTTCGCACATGAATTGTTTTTCTATGAATTGTATATGAGTGACACATTCTAGAGAAATTAATCTTCTTAAAATTTAGTTATGTTTTTATCTTGAAAACATGTGTAGGTAGTTAATAAATTTATTTAAAAGTTGCAACATCTAATCTTTCATTAGTTTGTAATTTATCAATTTATAAACAATAATTTTGTAAATTATGTTTATTTGTTGGATGCTAATTTTAAGATGAAGGGATCTTTTGAATTTATAAAATAAATAAGTGTTATATTCTATTTTTAAGTATGAATGAATATTTTAATATTATATACCCAAAAAATGTGACACCAAAGGAGTATTTTGGGAAATTCTTGTTCGGGCAAAAAATTTACAGTTCTAAGCCAACTAATAATAAAAATAATTACAAGTACCAATAAAGATAAAGATAAACAACAGACTTGTAAAAGATGTTTATTTGTTTAAATGGTACTTATTTGTTGGATCCTAAGTTTAAGCATGGAGAGATATTTCGAATTTTTAAATATTTTAAACTATTATATTCTATTTTTAAGCATATAGGGATATCTTGAAATTTAAAAAAGTTTAACTATTATATCATACTTTTAAGGGATATTGAGATTTGTTAATATCTATATAGGGGCACTTTTGATAGTTTATGCTGACATCAAAAAACTGTGACCCCAAAAGTATTATTATATACGAGCGTTATGGCACACGCTTCACGCATGACCATGACATATGTTTGCGCGTGAATTATGCATTTAAAAGCTGTATATGTTTTACACATTTAAGAGAAAATGATTTGTATGAATTTTTAGTTATATTTTTAAGTTGAAATCACGTGCAGTTAGTTTGAATTTTTATTTTTAAATTCTCAGTGGTAATATCTATTTTTTTTATTACTTTTAATTTTTATCTATGTAATTAATTAATAAAGAACAATGTTGTAAAAAATATTTGTTAGATCCTAGTTTTAAATGATATTAATGTTTGTTAATATTTGCAGAAATGAAGTTTGAATTTGTACCAGTTGTTTAAATGCTAGGTCCTAATTTTAAGCGATATAAAGATAATAATATCTGAGGGTAATTTTGGTACTTTATGGTCCGACCAAAAGTCCGTGTTTGCAAGACAACTATTTATATATACATATATACACACACACACATATACATATACATATACACACACACACATGGTGAGCGATCAAGAGCATTCCAAATAGTGCAGCATCTCTTTAGCTCCCCCGATTAAACACAAGAAATCTCAACCACTAGATCGTCCCATGAATTCCACTTTCCACATAAAGACAAACAAATCTAACGTTCTACATTTTGTGTCTCTAACTTTGTGTTTAATTTTGTGTTCCAATAGTCGTTCTGTCTCTCTCTCTCTCTCTCTCTCTCTATATATATATATATATATATATATATATATATATATATATATATATATATATATAGTTACAAGGCACCCCTATTTTAGAGCACCTCTTTTTCCCTTCAACCTCGGTCACTCATTGTCTAATAAGTTAGCGAGGGGAGAGAGTTAGTGGGAGGAGAGAGAAAACATTATGTGTGGTGGAAATCAGGAGGCTATAAGGGTGCTGCACTTTTGGGGTGCTTTTGAGATATATATATATATATATATATATATATATATATATATATATATATATATATATATATATATATGAGGCACGCTCCAGGGCACCCTCTTTTCTTAGCACCCCTTTGCACCTCAACCAGAGCCAAATATTTATAGTTAAATAAGTTAGTGGGGGAGAGAGAATTAGTGGGAGGAGAGAGAAACCGAGATATGTGGTGGAAATCAGGGGGGGCTAAAGGGGTGCTGTACTATTTGGGGTGCTCTTGATCGTATATATATATATATATATATATATATATATATATATATATATATATACACACACACACACACACCCACCTACATACGGGGGTTATATGACATCCCTATTTTATGGCATCCATTTTACACCCCAAGGAGAGCCACTAATTTGTATTTAAATAATGTGCGAGTGGGAGAGAGAGTTGGTGGGAGGAGAGAGAAAGATGATTGTGTGACGGTAATTAGGGGCTAAAAGAGTGTTGCACTATTTGGGGGTGCTGCACTGGTTGGGGTGTCATTGAACGCTCCTCTCTGACTCTCTCTATTCATATATATACATACATATATATATATACACACACACGTATGTATTCATTCTCGAGACAAAAAAAGAGATGGAAAATGTGATACAAACAATGGAACTTGACTGTTGTAGCTCATTATGTTCATACAAAGGGATGAACTTAGTGGGGATTTTAATGGTTGAGATTTGCCGTATCATCAATTTGTATTCGAAGTAACTGATTTTTTTTCTTACGTATATATTTCAATGGTCGGGTGATGTAGTAGTTCCTAAACTTTAGATAACTATGTTTAAGAGCATCCCCAACAAAAATGCATGTACCTTAATATCAATGCATGTTACTTTATGGGTTTAAATGGAAAAAAGCCCAACAACTAGATGAGTATTTAACACACGCCCAAGTGTTGAATAGTACACGCCCAGTGTTGTGGAGAATTTTGACTCAAGGCTGCTCAAATCAAAAAACCCAAACCCAGCGGAAGACGAGATCGTGGTAAAGCTGCAAAAACAACTAATTAATATATCAAAACAATCTCAACCCAATCCAATAACCAATCATAATCACTAAACAAGAGCAATAACGAAAAATAAATCACATAGGGATTTATATTGATTCCACTAACGTCTTGTTAGTGTACATCCATTTTGAGAGAATTTTTATTAATATAAATATAAAAGTATAAGAGATTGATTACAGTGATCAAATTCACCAGAAAAATTTGATTTTGTGAAAATGAGAATTGAAGAAGATTAGGTTTGCCAAAACCCTAATTTGAATAAACCTAAATTTTAATCTCTTGATTAATCCCTTTTCTGATAATATCCCTTCTGGATTTGAGAACAACTTATATAGTGAGAGAATAATATTTAGCAATTGCCCCTGGAACCTTCACAAATCAGCCTGCCAAGCTTTTAGCCCGAAATTGCTTCAGAAGTTGCCTCAGATGTCTGTCGTGTTGTGACAGACATTTGTCCTCACCAGAGAAATATTTGTGTTTTAGCACAGACGTATGTCATCTTGCACAGACGTATGTCATCTTGCACAGATGTCTGTCTCCTTGCACAGACGTTTGTCTCCTTGCACAGACGTTTGTCTCTAGCTCAGACGTCTGTTCAGAAGTGACACACGTCTGTCAGATAGAACTCTCGCGAAAATTCACCTTGCCAACACAGACGTCTGTCTTGCCACTACAGACGTCTGTCATGCCACTACAGATGTTTGTCGCCGAGTCCAAATGAAACAAAGCACTTCTTCACATGTAACTTTCTCCTAAGAGCTACGATTTGCAAACCGTCTTCTCCGACACGAAGCTACTTCTATCCACTTCAATTTCTATCATATAATATTGCAAAATTTAACTCTCCACCTCGATACTATATGCATCTCCATCATCAACACCGATGAAACCAAACCATCCTCTACCTTCTATCAAATAAGCTTGAATGTTTTCTCAATGAACTCCGACATAACCACCGCCCATTGCACTCCACCAACGAGTTCAGTCAAAGCCCACACCCGCCAGTGAAGTGTTAAAAATACCCAATTCTAAAACTAGTCTCACCAAAAGACAAACGTACCAAGAAGATAGAACTTCAACCTCTCACTGATATTGTTCTCCATCCATAACCAAGCTTCTCCCTCAACCGTGCCACCCCGTAGCACCAAGCACCTCTCCAAGCGAATTAAGTTCGAGCAATGCTCAAACTTACCAACCGACAATGTCTTAGTGAACATAGACGCCGCTTTATCCTTTATGTGCACTTTCCGAAGGCATACTTGCTTGTCTTCGTCCATGGCTACTATAAATGACTCTCTTACTTCAATATGTTTGGCCCGTGAGCTAAAAACCAAATTCTCCGCCAAATTGATTGCACTTTGGCTATCACATTGAACATCGATACTATCATGTTCGAACCCCAAGTCACACAACAATCGCTTCAAGTAGAGTGCTTTCTTTGTCGCCTCCACCGCGGCTATCAACTCCGCCTCCGAGTGGATAAAACAAATACGGTTTGCAATCTCAATCTCCAACTAATAGTTGTACCCCTAAGAGTGAAGGAATATTCGAAAATTGATTTTCTCCGATCCTTATCACCAGTGTATTTCGAATCACAGTAACCAACCAACATGCAATTCTTCTCCTTACTACCCCGAAAACAAGGTAATGAGATGTACCTTTCAAGTATATCAAAATGAGTTTCCCTGCATCCCAATGCGATTTCTCTGGATTAGCCATTATCGACTAACCACCCCGACGATATTTGCAATATCGAGCCTTGTACACACCATGACATACTCCAAACTACCAACCGCACTAGCATATGATTCTTTTGCCATATAAGTCTTGTCTTTCTCCTCAATAGGTGATCCCTTACTCGAAAGATTTACATGCAAACATAAATATGTATTTGACGTTTTTGCATCCTCCATGTATAACCGATAATGCACTTTTCTAATGTATTCCTTTTTGAGTCAATTTCAACTCGAAACGTTTTATATCTCTTTCGATTTCCATGTCCAAAATCTTCTTTGCTTCTCCAAGGTCTTTCATTTCGAATTCCGCTTTTAATCTCAATTTCAACTTGTTAATTTCTTCTTTGTCCTTAGAAGCAACGAACATATCGTCCATATACAAGAGTAAATACACCCAACAATCATTTTTCAACTTCTTGAAATATACACAAGCATCCTTGATGCTTCTCTCAAAATCACTTTCAAGCGTAAAATGATCAAATCTCTTGTACCATCGCATAAATGATTGCTTCAAACCATATAGTGATTTCTTCAACTTGCAAACTAATTGTGACTTACCATCTACAACAAACCCTTTTGGTTGCTCCATGTAAATGTCTTCATCCAAGTCACCATGCAAGAAGGCGGTTTTCACATCAAGTTGCTCCGACTTCAAGTCGGGAAAAACAACTATGACAAGTAATATCTGGATAGAAGTATGTCTCACAACCGGTGCGAAGATCTCATCGTACTCCTTTCCATTCCTCTATGCAAACCCCTAAGCCATTAGCTTAACTTTGTATTTTTCATCGTCCTTCACCTTATATATCCATTTGCACCCAATAGCATAGTTTCCTTAGGAAGTGGTACCAACTACCAATTCTGGTTCTTCATCAACGATTGCATCTCTTCCTCCATGGCACAAATCCACTTCGAGCTATCACTCAAATCCATAACGTCATCAAGATCCATCAGTTCATCTTGGACTACATGAAGAGCATAGTCCAAATTCTCACAAAAGCTAAGATAGTTCCAATCATCATATCTTTCGGGTGGCCTTATAGCAGGACGACCAACCCGGGAAGCAATACCGCCACTTGATCTTCCTTCAACTCCACCTTGAACTGAATCTTCTCTAGAATTGTGCACATCACCAACACTACTAGAGGAACCCTGTGGACTATGTGATATAACATCAACCGCTACCTCCTCATAAGCATCTCCAACAACTTTACTCTCTGCCTGAAAGTGGAAAAATTTCCGTCTCGTTTGATTCACCATGAACCAAATTCGAATCATCCGATGGGCCCTCATTGTCCTTGAACATAGCCGACTCATCAAAAGTAGCATGACGAGAATTCATAACCTTTTCGTTTTCGGATTCCAAATCTGATAGCCTTTAACTCTGTCCGTATAGCCAAGCAAAATTCCCTTGAAAGTTTTAGACGCAAGCTTATCACTCTTTGGGTCATGCACATAAACAGGACTGCCAAATACACGAAGATAACTCAAGTCAATGCTTTTGCCCTTCCACACTTCCTCTGGAATTTTGTTATCAATGGCCGAGCATGGAATTCGATTAATAATATGTACTGCGGTTGACAAAGCTTCGGCTCAAAATCCCTTAGACAAACCCGAAGTCGATCTCAAGCATCGAGTTTTCTCCGGTAGAGTTCGGTTCATTCTTTCTGCCACTCCATTAGATTGCAGACCTCAAATGTAGTAAGATGCCTCCAAATACCATGATGCTTGCAAAATTTCAGAAAATCTCCAAAAACATACTCTCCGCCATTGTCGGACCTAAGAACTTTCAAAGACTTTCCACTCTCATTCTCAATAAGAGTCTTCCATTCCTTGAACCTTGTTAATGCCTCCGACTTGGCTTTCATTACATACACCTAAACCTTCCAAGAAAAATCATCAATGAAAAAAATGTAAAGTCTTGTTCCTCCCAAAAAAGATACTGGTGTTGATACCTAAAGATCAGTATGCATATACTCAAGAATCCTCATTGAATCATGTTTTTGTTCACCGAATGACACTCTAATTTGCTTCTCCATGACACATTTCTCACAAAACTCCAACTTGTTGAAACTCTTTCCATCAATCAACTTCCTTCTACGAAGAACATCCAAGCTCTTCTCCAAGACATGACCCAATCTCAAATGTCGCAACCGTGTCGCATCTAAGCCACGAGAACTATTAACACCAACACAAGTTTCACCATCTACAGTCATTCCTTGAAGCAAATAAACTTTATGAGTCCTAGCACCCTTCGTGACCACTAGCGCACCTTTCAAAACCTTCAAGCTATCACTCTCAATAGTGATCTTGCATCCTAAAGAATCTAGTTGTTTCAAAGAGATAAGTGACTTCCGTAGTCTCGGAACATAGCACACATTAGTGAGTGTACGAACAACTCCGTCAAACATCCGAATTTGCACGAATCCAATGCCCTTCGACTTACAAACAACACCATTTCTCATAACAATTGAATTTCCTTCTCGATCAACATAAGAAAAAAAAACAATTCTGATTAGGCGTCATGTGAAATGAAGCCTCAGAATCAAGCATCCATTCGCTGCTCGAAACATCCGATGCTACAGTCGACAAACATCTATGTCTCTCTCTCACCAACACCTCTCTCCACTGCAACTGATGAAGATGCTACTTCCTTCTTCCCCTTGTCTGGGCAATCATTCTTCCAATGATCAGGTTTCTTACATATAAAGCACTTGTTATTTCTTTCATTCGACTTTCCTCTCCAACCGGGTTTTCTAGACTTAGAACACCCTCGGTTTCTCGTTTTCTCAAATTTCCGCTTCTCCACAAATAAACCTTGACCATTACCTGCACCACTACTTCCATCACTCAGCTCTTTCATTTGATCTTGCGATTCCTCACTAAGAAGACCCATCTTGACATCATCAAGAGTCAATGTATCTCAGTCACAGATCAATACATTCAAGTGCGCGCCTTTACCGAAATTCGTTCCTTCTTCTTGTAAGTAAAGAAAGTTCGTAACAAGATCAGTCGATTTGTGAGTGAATCTCCATGTACAACTCCTCCAACTTGTCTTAAATGCTCTTAGCAGTCATCTCACCACTAATTTCGGAGATAGCATTCTCCCCCATAGTAAGTTGGAGTGTAGTGAATGCTCACTCTTCCATTTCTTCTCTCTCCACATTTGAGATGTCTATTGGCAATAAATGTGTATCACACTACCCGATGTACCCGATTTCGCTTAAGAACCGCTTTCATCTTCTATTGTCATTTTTCAAAATCATTATCGTCATTCCACTTGTCAATAACCAATTATGTCTCAAAAGCTGCGTACGAACCACGTACATAAAAAGCTATTCACTTGGACCATCTATTCAGGCACTATATGAATCTGATTCTGACATTTCTATAACTATCTACCAACACCAAAGCTCCGATACTAAATGTTTTGGAGAATTTCGACTCAAGGCCATTCAAATCAAAACCCTCAAACCCAGCGGAAGACGAAATTGTGATAAACGTGCAAAAACAAGCAAACAATGTACCAAAACAATCTCAACCCAATTCAATAACCAATCATAATCACCAAGCAAGAGAAATAAAGGAGCAATAACGAAAAGTAAATCACACATGAATTTATAGTGGTTTCACTAACGTCTTGTTAGTGTACATCCACTTTGAGAGAGAATCTTTATTAATATAAATAGAAGAGTAAAAAAGATTGATTACAATGATCAAATTTACAAAAAAAAAAAATGATTTTATGGAAATGAGAATTGAAGAAGATTAGGATTTGCCAAAACCATAAACTTGAATAAACATATATCTTAATCTCTTGATTAATATCTTTCCTGATCGTAACCCTTTTGGATCTGAGAATAACTTATATACGGAGAGAATAATATTTAGTAATTGCCCATAAAGTTCTTCCTATTAAAAGTCACAATATCTTTCACCGTATTTTGAGTATGAAGTATACTAATTACTGTTTGCTGTAATTATAACTTCCTTTTTTCAATTCAATTTTCATGGGTAATTGACCAATTAAATACGAGGCTGATAACATTAATAAGAAAAACAAAATACATTGTGAGCGGAGGCTTATAGAAGAGAAAGCCTTAACCCTAAAATAACACAAGAGGCCTTTATATATAGGCAAAACACAAATAAATGAAAGACTATACTACCCCTTTTATTATAAAATATGCTAACATCCCCCCTCAAACTCATGATGCGACAGCGATAAGCATCGGGAGTTTGTCAGTCAAAAACCGAAAGCGCGAAGCTGACAAAGACTTAGTAAACAAATCCGCAAGTTGCAAGGAGGAAGAGACAAATGGCAATATCAATGTGTCATTCTGAAGGTGGTGACGAGTAATGTGGCAGTCAATCTCAATATGCTTGGTCCTTTCGTGAAAAACGGAGTTATGAGCAATCTGAATAGCACTCTTATTATCACAATGCAAAGGAGTTGGTTGCTGCAAGAAAACACCCATATCTGCAAGCAACCATCGCAGCCAAACAATTTCACAAGTAGTAGAAGCCATAGCACGGTATTCAGCCTCTGTTGAAGACCGAGATATAACATCCTGCTTCTTACTTTTCCAAGAGATCAAAGAATTACCTAGAAAAATACAAAACCCAGTAGTGGATTTGCGATCAGTAGGATCACCAGCCCAATCTGCATCAGAGTAAGCACATAACTCTAAAGATGAAGTGGAAGAAAGTAGAAGAGTCTGAAACTGAGTGCCACGAAGATATCTCAAAATGCGAATAACAGCAGCCCAATGAACCGTAGTAGGAGAAGTAACAAACTGACTGACAATGTGAACATCATATGTAATGTCAGGGCGAGTGATAGTGAGATAGACAAAACTTCCAACAATCGTTCTATAAAGATTAGGATCTGGCAATGGAGATCCATCATAAATAGAGTATCGAGCATTGAGCTCAATTGGAGTATCAACAGTCTTATTATCCGAGAGACGAGCACGCTCAAAAATGTCAGAAATATACTTAGATTGAGAAAGAAGATAACCTTTTGGAGAAGAAGCAACTTCAATACCCAAAAAGTAACGAAGAAGACCCAAGTCTTTCATAGCAAAACTTCGAGTCAACTCAGATTTCAACAAATTAATCCCAACAACATCATCACCTGTAATAATCATATCATCAACATAAAGGGAAAGCAAAATTCGACCAGCCGAGGTACACTTGACAAACAAAGCAGAATCATGGTTACTCGGGCAAAAACCAAGAGAAGTAATCACAGTAGAGAATTTTTCAAACCAAGCACGAGGAGCCTGTTTGAGACCATAAAGAGCTTTTCTAAGTTTGCAGACTTCACCAGGTTGATGATCAACACCAGGAGGAGGGACCATATAGACTTCTTCATGAATATCTCCATTCAAAAAGGCATTTTTAACATCCATTTGAGTAATATTCCAGTGTCTAACAGAAGCAACTGCAATAAGAGTTCGGACTGTAGTCATTTTTGCAACAGGAGCAAAAGTCTCCTCATAATCCATACCATATTCCTGAGAATAACCTTTAGCAACCAAGCGCGCTTTATATCTTTCAACAGATCCATCAGCTTTAGTTTTAATCTTATAGATCCAACGAGAACCAATAGCACGTTTTCCTGCAGGAAGGGGTACCAAATCCCAAGTATGAGTTTGATGAAGAGCAGTCAGCTCCTCAGCCATAGCACGCTGCCAAAGAGGATCACGAACCGCATCTTTGAAAGATAAAGGTTCGGAGAGACAATGTATATAAGCAAGAAATGAGGAAAATGAACTTGAAAGACATGAATATTCAAAATCAGGTCTTCTAGTAGACTGACGGTTTCGGATAGGATATCGACGTTCACTAGTATCTATGTCTGATCTTGTTCGTATTGATCCTTTCACTGCTGATGATGAAGAGCTTCCTCCTGCTGACTGGGTTTTGAAGTCAGTGAAGGTGGCTTGAAGTCAACGAAGGCCGACGTGGGTATTGCTTTGAGGAAACAGGGAGGTTTGCTGAAAGAAGTTTGGGCGTGAGTACTGCTGAGAGCGATTGAGCGAAGATGCAGACTAGATAGCGAATACGGATTTCATTGGCTCTGATACCATGATAACATTAATAAGAAAAACAAAATACATTGTGAGCGGAGGCTTATAGAAGAGAAAGCCTTAACCCTAAAATAACACAAGAGGCCTTTATATATAGGCAAAACACAAATAAAGGAAAGACTATACTACCCCTTTTTATTATAAAATATGCTAACAGAGGCTTCTCATTTATGCAGGGGCGGACCTATATACCACCCAGTTAGGGCGAAGGCCCCATCTGGAAAGTTGTTATCCCTTCAGTAATAATGCTCTTTTTATATCAGCCCTACCTCATTTCAATAGTCTTCCCTATGTGGCTCAAGTTCCTAGGTCCGCCACTGCGTTTATGAGGGCAATATCCTGTTACCATTCAAGCATTATTCACAGTACCATTGTCTATAAGATCTGTAAACCATAAACATAGATTAATAATCATATTATTTTAATGTTAGATGAAAAGGCAGACAGTAACAGAGAACCAAGCACGATGACGTCTTCTTCAATATTGACAAAAGATGTAGCTACGCAAATGAGCCCTGATAGCAGCATACAGTCTTCTCCAAAAGCAAGACATTCTTTGTCCAAGTCTCAGGCATCGCATCCAATTGAAGAACCTGACCATGTTTCCAAATTAGAAGTCAGAGATGTGCAGGTAGATGATCGAGTTACAATGACTAGATGGTCTAAGAAACACATAGCAAGCGGTTCCGACAGGCGTCCAATGAGTATTCTTGAATGGAGAAAGAAAATTTTGGAGTCTAAAGCTGATTCTATATCAGATTCAGAAGCTGCAGAAATAACAAAAAGCATTTCTAGGTAAATCACATAGTCAAATCAAAACCGTGAGCATCTATTTTAGTTGATCCGGGCATCTTTTTTACTGTGCATTTAATTGCTAAAATGCTATTTTCTACTGAAGATGCTTATTCCTTAACAATTTCTATCTTGTATTTGTTTATCATTTTGAAAAAAATAATGCTTGTATATGTGTGTGTACCCACACTTACATCCAGTATGGGAGCATCTGTTTTACTATCGATTTCTTGCTTCTTATGCTCTAACCTCATTTTTTGTTAAAAAACTCCCCAGAAACTGAGTTTTGCTTGTAAATGCCAGCCATTAACATCCCAATTTTTTCTGTGTACAGTGGGATACATGTGCATATACATGCTACATTTAAGTACGCACTTGTTCAATTTCTTTGTGTACATTTCTAGGGCAAAGAGGGAGGAAGCAAAAATTACTGCATGGGAGAATTTACAGAAAGCAAAGGCTGAAGCAGCGATAAGAAAACTAGAGGTACTTTCCTTAAATTTAAATGTTTTTGGAGCTTCATTTATTGTCAGAGTCACTCAATATTTTGCTTGCTTGCCTTAGATGAAGCTGGAAAAGAAAAGAGCCATCTCCATGGATAAGATTATGAAGAACTTGAGGCATGCTCAGAAAAAAGCAGGAGAAATGAGAAGCGCAACTGCAACAAATCAATCTCAGAGTATTGAAAATAACAGATTGAAAAGTTTATCATATTTAGGTAAAGCCAAGAAGATTGGTGCTTTAGGAAGCTGCTTCAAGTGTCCGGCTTATTAGTTAATGTGCATATCAAATTTTTAATGATGGAGCTAGGATGATTCTGAGACAAATGTAAGTGCATTTGTAAATGGTTTTATTTTACCATCAGCGTGTCACATCAGTTAGATAAGGGGATTTGAGGTTGTTCTTATATTTTGTAAGTGCAAAGATTGGAAGTGCAGAGGTGTCTTTAGCATGTATGCGCCTTTTAGACGAATTGTAGAATTCATACAATTAGATGAGGATGGTATTTGATAAAGAACTTCAATGATTTCATCCATCGATCGCTTGCAAGCTGAAAATCATCTTAAATATCCATAGGATATTACTATGTTTCATGTTATTGTTAATAATCAAATTTGTTTATGTAAAGAGATGAAAATGTGCTATGTATGTTTTCTATCAATAATGATAACTCAGTGACTAGTCTACATTGTGCAGTTCCAACAATCCACCATCTTCTGCCCCTTCGCAGTAACTGGTGGTGGTTCGATGGACGATCCACTAAGGTTAGTAACTCAACCGCATTTAATGATTTAACTTCCTATTAATTTGAAAAAACGGAGAACTTGCGTGTTAACTTTGTATTGATACCTAGTTAAATAAAATAATTTTTTTTCCACTTAATTGTTAAAAACAATCTCCCTTACCAATAGTAGCGGTCTTTATTTGGAATGGTAACCCGTATATGCTACTCTAAGGTGTTATAGGGGGTACAATTATTACATATTTATATTATATAGAAGATTGGTAGTGAGTTGAAGATTATTCGAAATCCCGAATTTGAGTACGAGGGCTCTGCAAAACCTATCTCATATGTAGATATTTCTAGGATCAACTAAAGAAACTTTACGGTTAGGTTAAGCGTTGAAGATGAAGTATGAACAGTTGAACTCCTTTTTTGGTAAACTGGAAATTAACGATCTATGTCAAAATATACACCTAATTTACTATTCACTTAGTCACTTGATAAATGTGAGAAAAATGCATCATTAATGCTGCAAGGTTGAAGGAAATGATCGATCCGCTTGCCTTGAGAAAGAGAAGATTATTTTAACATAAGGTATTTTCTAACTTGGATCAATGGTTGTTACTAAGGACGTAAGCAGAGATACTACATAGTGAGAGCGTATTTCTCATTTCCTCAATTTCGAGCATCATATTTTATATTAAAATTAAATGGATATATGGATCAAACCTGTTTATGTTACCACTGGATAAAAAAACATACAAAATATCACCATAAAATGTAATTTTTGTAATATTACAAAACATGATATACTTTTTCTTCTTAAAATATCATTTTGAGAAATAAAATTCTTCACCAGCAAATACTTCAAGACTCCATATTTGTGGAGTATTGAAAGATTTCTTTAGTCTCAGTGGTATCAGCTATAACTTCCCCACGTATGGCACCAAATAATCATTCATAACATTATCTTTTAATCCATTACGTAGAGAAGTCTTGATAATTTTCGTTGTAGAAAACGTTTTCAAATGTAACGAGTGGTAATAATCCCAACTTAAAAGTACAAATAACATAAAAATCTAGAAGATATAAATGTTTCCAAGGGGTTTGAATGAACTTAATCAGTATGTTGAACATTGATTCAACTAAGTAAAAACTCAATAAATATTAAATAATTTTTCTGAACTAGTATTTTTAACCTTTTTTGAGACATTAAGCATGTACATACCTCATGAGAGAATGTTTGAAAGTGAGGACAACAAAGAAATCCAAGTCCACTTGAAAGTTTAACGTTTATCTCAGAGAAAGTTATGAGACAATTTGAAGGTTGTTTAGAATTTGGAGAATGTTTAATCTGAAGAAGTAAAAAGAAAGAGTGAATGGAACCGCTTTGATGTTGCATCGAAAGCATGGAAATGTATAGAAATCACATATGCAACATTTCCTATTTCTCACTCTAAAGTCCTGTAGGGTTGGCCGACCCCATTGGGCCCATACTGCGTATGTCATTGGTTATTATATGAGAAAATCTCAATCTCACTTTACTGAATTCTTATATAAAAAACTTATTTAATCCGTTTTGTAGATGACTTTGCTAATGCCTAAATGACAAAAAAACAAAAAAAGCATCATGTAACAACCTGAAATTTATCCTGAAAATTGACAACATAATGATTTAACAATTAAATTATATTTGATTATGAAAACAAAAAAAAAGTTTGGTTTATTGCCAATATAAGTTTAGAGAACCTATTTTCTTTGCATAATAAAACTAAAGAGAATTATTAATTTTGCCTAATAAAACATGAGAGAAGGCCTAATAAAATAAGAGAGTTTCACGATCTGCCTAATAAAACATTTTTTTATTAATATTGTCTAAAAAACAAAAAGAATAATGACACGTGCAGTAAAATAAGAAAGAATCTAAGTCTAACGTAATAAATCTACATAACATAATGACTCTCATTTAAATTATAAGAATAAAATTTGAATTTTTATACTTTATTATTAGACCAAAACGTGGTCGAACCAGGTTATGACATGCAGATGGATACTATTGGACCAAAATTTGATCAACTATGGTTATGCCATATGGATGATCATCATTTGATCAAAATGTAGTCGAATCACCTTGTGCTAAGAGTATGATTTGTTGGGGGAAATTTAAAATAAAAATGAGGAAGAGTAGTCCCACATCATGAAAGATAAATAAGGTTTCATGGTACTTAAGAGGCTCTCTTAGAAGTGTGTTGGGGTCTTGGGGCTCCCACATGTTTATTTTGTTGTGAGGAGGGAGACCACGGATGTTTAAACAAAACATACGCACGCCGCCACCGTCGATCGTCCGACCGGACGCGCCGCGTTGTGTATGGGTATGAGCTTGGAACAAACATATATTTTTGGACTACTGTGCAATAAGGTTTTTCAGCCTAAAATTTTAAATTATAAACAGAAATAAACTGCAGAAAATAGCCGTTACTGTAGTTTTATACCCTTACCAGTCGACTGGTAGTCTTTGGACCAGTCGACTGGTCCAAGGTATTAAACGATGGGATGTGCCCTTTTGAATTCAAACGGACACTGCCGTTTGAATGAACAGATGCGATCGTTCATTTGAACGGATGCGGCCGCGTCTCCTCGCTACTATAAAACTGACCACGCTCCATGTAACGTCCCGTATTTTTACGGTATTATAATTAATTAATTTAATGATTTAAATAGTGATTAAGAGAATTAAATAGTTGTTTAATTAAATAATATTAAATATTTAATTATTATAAATAATAGAATAATATATTTAATTCCGAAATAGTCGGAAATAGTGAGTTGGCAATATAATGTGAACTAGACAATTTAAAATATTCAATTCAGTTTAGAATTTGAATTAGAATAACGAATATATTATTTTAACGACAGTTGAATGTATAATTTATATTATAATTATAATCGAGCTCGAAATGGCGCGGCATGGGGATTCGAATTTCAACTGAATATACAGAATCCGTTTTAAATTGGATTTCGGTGAAACAAGAAACGTTCGGAGCCGGTGAAGTATATTTTTCTAATGGAAGAGAAAAATCGGGATTTCATTGTGCAGATTTTGATTTATGTCCAAATCAAATTTTAGAAAAGTCGCTATGGAATTCCTTTATAATTTATAACAATTTATTTATATTTTAAAAAGGAATTTCATTTTAAATCGAATATCGATTATATCGGGATTTGAATATCGAGTTAGAAATTCATATATGAATATTCTGAAGCTGTATGATATTCCATGTGAATATATACGATAATATTTATTTATAAATATTATATTTAATTATTTTTAATTATATTTATAATTAAACGGTCTATTTAGAGCTTCAGAAAATAGCCATTTTTGCAGACGACCTCCAAATTCGACAAAACCAATTTTGTTGGATTCGTAATATCAAATTATTGTTAGATTTCAATTTTCGTGATTATTGGAGTTAGTATGTGGTCGTACGGGATTTTAATATGAAAGACTACCGATAATTGGACTTTAAAAATACGCTGTGTAAGTAGACAGACTCGGAATTCGACGAAACCAGTTTCGTTGGGTCCGTAATGCCGAACTGTAGTTGCATGCCTATTTTCAGGATTTTTGGATACCATGTGTGATCGTACGGATTTTTAATGATAAATACAAAGAGCAGTTCAATAGAAATAAATAAAATAATCAATATAAAAATAAATAAATTTTCCTATATATACCCCTTAACATCTTCTAAACCAAAAGTCATTTTCTTTCGTGGTCAAGACCTTCTCAGCCTCCACGCAAAATAATAAAAACGCAGTAAAACAATACTTTAGAAAATCAAAGAAAATAAAATAAATCTCTATAAATCCTCAAACAACTATATTTGGAATCATGAGGTTGAGCACTTCAATCTCGTGTCAAATTCACATGATGCGACGTTGTTTTTGGGATGCTCGGAAACCTACAGAAGACCTAGGGTTAGAAACTGTGTGGTGACGAATCATTGCTGACGGATTTGGAGTATACATTTGATTTCCAGGTTCGAAGAGGAGCATGTTGACAAAGTTGGGTGGATTTCGACTATGAGATGTGACGCGCGAACTTCCTGTATGCTTGCGTTTCTAGGGTTCTGTCACGATTTGGAATAGAAGCACGAGTCGTGCAATATAGGTATTATTTGAAAGAGTAGTCGAAGAGATTGGAGTTGGTTATTTTAGTTTGATTTAAGGATGGAAGAAGGAGGAGATAAGAGGGAGTAAAGATCTGCTATGGTTGGAGTTTTGGTACAGGAAGTTGCGGTAGGAAATATTCCAACCTGGAAGAAGGGTATTCGCAGGTTAGAAGTGTCATGTGGGCCGGATTAAGTGGTAAAGCCCAATTATCAAAAATATATTTAAGTATTTAATTTAAATAGTATTCAAACTTTAAAAATGTGTAACTTCGTCATATATTATCAGAATCCGACGAAACAAGATCCCTTAGGATCGTATGGATGGACACTACACAATGGAACTGACTGGGAGTGAGTTGGAGCTCGTTACAATTTATAGCGAAATAAATTGTCCGATCTGAATAAAAAATAATTATCATTATTTAACGATAACTGTCCAATGTGAGTAAATCTCACTAACTCTGCACAGTTATATTTTTATAACGTATTTTTAGAACTGATAAATATTGGTTAATTGTTGTGTGTTGTTTGTTTGCATGAACTGCTGATTTATTGATTGAAATTATAGATAAAGATATATATATATAAATCGTTAATCAAACATTGATTCTGTTTAGCAGAATATTTCATATTGAAATGAAATTGATGTTAATTATATTGTTAAACATCTGTGGATGCAGTGAAACTGGATTCCTCAACATTTATTTTACTGTTTTTCATATATTGTAATATATGATGTGATATAATCTGTTGTTGATTATGTGTGTTGGAACGATATCAATCATTGTTATTTGGTATTTTAAATAACTTATATAATACTGGAATTAAAATGGGAATTTTCAATGTGTACGTTGAAAATAAAATATATTTATATAAAATCAAATGATTTGTTAAAAAGGAATTTCAAAGTGGATATTGAATAGAAAAGGAAATATTTGTAAAAAAAATATAAAAGGAAATATTTATTTAGAAAATAAATGGAAATATAAAGGAAATATTTATTCGTTAAATAAATTGAATTGAAAAGGAAATATTTATTTGTTAAATAAATAGAATTGAAAAGGAAATATTTATTTGTTAAATAAATAGAATTATATAAAAGGATTTATATAGAATAAATAGAATTATAAAAGGAATATTGTTTTAGAAAGTAAATAGATATATAAAAGGGAAACATTTGGAAAATGAATAGAGTTTATAAAAAGAGAATTTTTCATTTGGAAGGTTTAAACCCATGCTTCGCACGCGGGTGTAACATGATATTGATTTAAAGTAAATATTTTGCAAACAAAATATTATAAAGGAATTTGGGGTTTGAAATAGGAATTTAAAATGGAGTTAAAGGAATTAGAAACTGACTGGAAATTAGTTGAGTTGAATGAATTTCTGGGTATCGATCTGATGTTGGTTTTGGCCTTCAGTGTTAATACGTAGGGGGTTGTTCTCTTACTAGTTTACAGTTAGAGACTGATATATGAGAGAAGATAGTGATGCGTGAATCAGAAATGGAAACGTTTTCCAAAGTTAATAACGTATATTTTCTAAAATTAGAAAATAAGGATTTGATGAATATATGGAAACGAGAAATGGGGAAATGAATAAATGTTGATTGATGATTGATCGATAGAATTTCCATCTGGAAATAATATCGTTGTTTGCACACATGTTTTTCTTTGACAGTTAAATCACCAACTTTCAAAGTTTTTGACCATTTCCGTTGTCAATACGGAGAGACCGGGATCAAATATATTATATGAAAACCACTCCGTATGGCATTAGCGTTGCGAATCAAATATGATGAAGATAATTGAAGACGGAGTTATGCAAGGGCTGTCCTGTTTACAAAATAGTGCCTTCGGGTTGTCCAGTCCTATGACAAGTTGAATGGACGAATGTCTGACAGAGTATGTCTGGTAGATCGCGTAAGTTGACCGTTTCAAACGTATTTACGTTGGTGGCGGAGGAATTAGTTTCTCTTAGCTTATACCTGTGGTATTTTTGGGGGAATCAATTTGTGATTTGACGGGTATGACGATGTGGCATTCAAAGTAAATGAAGGAGTGATCTTTTAAAAGATACGTTATGGCCTCAAGCCTCATCAATTGAAAAATGAAAGAAATCGGGCAGGCAGCATGGCTAAGTGGGTCGCACCCAAGTAGGGTATATTGTCACCATCTAGAGAATATTCATATTTGTTACTTCTTTCGCTTCTGTATCTCCCGGGAACGGCTGTGTTGGTATACCAACCATAAGGTGATAATATATTCGGAACATTCAAGCGAATTGAATGGCCGGTCATGTGTGACCGAGTTACAAGATGTTCTTGTTGAACTCCAGTGTATCGCTTCTAGAGTACACTGATCGGAAGGTGGATCCATACCTTGTCATAGTTGGAATCAATTACCCAATAAGAGCCCGCAGTTTTGATTGTATATTATATATGTAGAACGTGAGATGAAAGCGTTTCTGCTAGATTTTTATTTACTTGATCTAGACATTATTATAATATCAGACAAGTATCGTTTTAGAAAAATATTTTGGGTTATCGTAAGGTAAAAACCATCCGTGTTTATGTGTGGATCGGTCTTACGATTATCCTTTGGTTCAAAATATTTTTTAAACTTAAATCAAATGATTTGAGTTTACTCACACCAGTTATATGACTGACCCGGAGTTTATTTTGTTTTGTTTTCCCTAAACTCTTGGGTGCCCAATTTTGTATGGGCAGTCAAGTAGTCGGGATTTACAGATACTGAGAGCTTGGAGCAGGAGGCTTCAGGATTATGTAGCTATTGTTATTTCTGCTGTGTTGTAAGTGTTTTACTCTGATAATGTTACTGTATACATATACTAGTTTTATTTCAAAGTTATGTATCTATTATATATTGTTCGTTCCGCTGTGACTTTCGTGTTACTCTGATGATGATGTATGTTCTTCTTCTTCTGCTTCTTCTATTCTAAGTTTCTATCTTATCTATTCTCACCCTTTGTTTTCTTTCTATTAGTTTTCTGGTTTCCAGTGCAATTTGGGTTGGACTTGTGTTATTTGGTCAGCTCAAATGGTACCGGAAATTTGGGACACTACAGTTGGTATCAGAGCCGAATGTTAAGTAATTACCTTGGTTCTATGGCATGACTCAGTAGAGATGGGGTTAGTAATGCCCTAGATTGAGTTTGAGTGTATAAATGAGTGTGTATTTGTTATTTGATATAAAAATGGTTTTATATTGTGGAGATTTATTGGTTGAGTTGTTTATAAGTTCTAGTCGATCAGTTTGATCCACTGTATCGGTAGCGGTTTACAAACACTTGAATACGATGGACCGACACAGTATGGTTTGAAAAGAGGGTAGATGATATAATTTTACCCAAATATATTTTGATAGAAAGAAAATATATATTGGAAATATTATAATATTGGATGTGTTGGTTGTGATTATAATCAGATAAGATTATAATTAAAACGGTTATGTAAATAACCAATTAAAATTCGTATAAGTGTTACGACATGAATTAAATCTAAAATTAAAATCAGAATTGGAATTAAAAATCCGAAAACATGAAAAGTGTTTGTAAATGGAATTGGATTAAATATATGAGAATTTTAAAATCCTGGGAGATTTTTAATTGTTTACAAGCATTGTGAAGGATATTTTGAAATGAATTTCAAAGTGGAAGTGTTTAGATATGGTTTTAAAAGTAATATAGTATTGAACTCACTTCAATAGCTGGAAATAGATTTCGATGATGATCATGACATCATCGGTGTTCATTTTCGAGTTGTAAGTGACGGATTACTACCAAAAATTTTGTTTTGGAAATGTTTTGAGAAAACAAGTTGTTTTGATATTCCGAAATGAATAATTGATTTTTGAGAAAGCAAAGTTGTTTAAAAACACCCAGAAACGGATAGTTTGAATTAAAACAAATTAGATGGAAATTTGTGGAACCAAATTGAAAATCAAGAATTGTACTTGAGATTGATAATGGAATTTGGCTTGGATAAACGAATGGTTGTGTTGGAGATAAAAGTGATTGGAGTTTGGTCGGGATAACATTGGTATATGCAGAATTGGTAACAGGTGGGAATGGTATAATGATATGCCCGACAAAAAGGTACCAGTTTATATCATATATGGGTTTGAGATTTTGATGAGCCGAATTGGCAAGTCGCTTGGCTATTTGATTTTCTTTTGGGTTGGAGAAGGCCCAGAGAGGCGAGTTGTAGTTGTACCGATTGACCAATACAAAAGAGGTGCTGGCGATTTTTTTTGAAAAGTTAAGGTGTTATAAAATTTTCAGGATTTTTGAAAATTTTCGTTAGCAGGAATGAATAAATATTTAATTGAAATTAAATGTTGAAACTGAAGTTAAGAAGTAAACAAATAATTTTTAACCCAGTTAATAGGGTTTGTTTTCTACCATAGCAATTTCGAGGACGAAATTATTTTAAGGGGGGAAGAACGTATTGTCCAGTATTTTTACGGTATTATAATTTATTTATTTATTGATTTAAATAGTGATCAAGAGAATTAAATAGTTGTTTAATTAAATAATATTGAATATTTAATTATTATAAATAATAGAATAATATATTTAATTCTGAAATAGTCGGAAATAGTGAATTGACAATATAATGTGAACTGGACAATTTAAAATATTTAATTCAACTTAGAATTTGAATTAGAATAACGAATATATTATTTGAACGACAGTTGAATGTATAATTTATATTATAATTATAATCGAGCTCGAAATGGCCCGGCAGTTCGCTATTTGGCGATTCGAACTTCAATTGAATATACAGAATCCGTTTTAAATTGGATTTCGGTGAAACAAGAAACGTTCGGAGCTGGTGAAGTATATTTTTCTAATGGAAGAGAAAATCGAGATTTCATTGTGTAGATTTTGATTTATGTCCAAATCAAATTTTAGAAAAGTCGCTATGGAATTCCTTTATAATTTATAACGATTTACTTATATTTTAAAAAGGAATTTCATTTTAAATCGAATATCGATTTATATCGGGATTTGAAATATCGAGATAGAAATTCATATAGGAATATTCTGAAGTTGTATGATATTCCATGTGAATATATACGATAATATTTATTTATAAATATTATATTTAATTATTTTTAAATATATTTATATTTAAACGGTCTATTTAGAGCTTCAGAAAATAGCCATTTTTGCAAACGACCTTCAAATTCGACGTAACCAATTTTGTTGGATCCGTAATATCATATTATTGTTAGATTTCAATTTTTGTGATTTTTAGAGTCAGTATGTGGCCGTACGGGATTTTAATGTGAAAGACAGCCGATGATTGGACTTTAAAAATACATTGTGTAAGCAAACGGACTCGGAATTCGACGAAACTAGTTTCGTTGGGTCCGTAATGTCGAACTGTAGCTGAATGCCCATTTTCAGGATTTTTGGATACCGTGTGTGATCGCACGAATTTCTAATGATAAATACAAAGAGCAGTTCAATAAAAATAAATAAAATAATCAATATAAAAGTAATTTAATTTTCCTATATAAACCCCTTAACATCTTCTAAACCAAAAGTCATTTTCTTTCGTGGTCAACACCTTCTCAGCCTCCACGCAAAATAATAAAAACGCAGTAAAACAATACTTTAGAAAATCAAAGAAAATAAAATAAATCTCCATAAATCCTCAAACAACTATATTTGGAATCATGAGGTTGAGCACTTCAATCTCGTGTTAAATTCACATGGCGCGACGTTGTTTTTGGGATGCTCGGAAACCTACAGAAGACCTAGAGTTAGAAATTGTGTAGTGACGAATCATTGCTGACGGATTTGGAGTATACATTTGATTTCCAGGTTCGAAGAGGAGCGTGTTGACAAAGTTGGGTGGATTTCAACTATTAAATGTGACGCGCGAACTTCTGTATGCTTGCGTTTCCAGGGTTCCATCGCGATTTGGAATAGAAGCACGAGTCGTGCAATTTAGGTATTGTTTGAAAGAGTAGTCGAAGAGATTGGAGTTGGTTATTTTAGTTTGATTTAAGGATGGAAGAAGGAGGAGATAAGAGGGAGTAAAGATCGACTATGGCTGGAATTTTTGTACAGGAAGTTGCGGTAGGAAATATTCCAATATGGAAGAAGGGTATTCGCAGGTTAGAAGTGTCATGTGGGCCGGATTAAGTGGGAAAGCCCAATTATCAAAAGTATATTTAAGTAGTTTAATTTGAATAGTATTCAAATTTTAAAAATGTGTAACTTCGTCATATATTATCAAAATCCGATGAAACAAGATCCGTTAGGACCGTATGGACGGACACTACACAATGGAACTGACTGAGAGTGAATTGGAGCTCGTTATAATTTATAGCGAAATAAATTGTCCAATCTGAATCAAAGATAATTATCGTAATTTAACAATAATTGTCCAATGTGAGTAAATCTCACTAACTCTGCACAGTTATATTTTTATAACATATTTTTAGAATTGATAAATATTGGTTGATTGCGGTGTGTTGTTTGTTTGGATGAACTGTTGATTTTTTGATTGAAATTATAGATAACGATATATATATATAAATCGTTAATCAAACATTGATTCTATTTAGCAGAATATTTCATATTGAAATGAAATTAATGTTAATTATTTTGTTTAACATCTGTGGATGCAGGGAAACAGGTCAGAGGAATCCAACTGGATTCCTCAACATTTATTTATTGTTTTCCTATATTATAATATATGATGTGATATAAAATATGTTGTTGATTATGTGTGTTGGAATGATATCGATCATTGTTATTTGGTATTTTAAATACCATATATAATACTGGAATTAAAATGGGAATTTTCAATGTGTACGTTGAAAATGAAATATATTTATTTAAAATCAAATGATTTTATAAAAAGGAATTTCAAAGTGGATATTGAATAGAAAAGGAAATATTTGTAAAACAAATATAAAAGAAAATATTTATTTAGAAAATAAACGGAATTATAAAGGAAATATTTGTTTGTTAAATAAATAGAATTGAAAAGGAAATATTTATTTGTTAAATAAATAGAATTGAAAAGAAATATTTATTTGTTAAATAAATAGAATTATATAAAAGGATTTATATAGAATAAATAGAATTATAAAAGGAATATTGTTTTAGAAAGTAAATAGATCTATAAAAGGGAAACATTTGGAAAATGAATAGAGTTTATAAAAAGAGAATTTTTCATTTGGAAGGTTTAGACTTGTGCTTCGCACATGGGTGTAACATGATATTGATTTAAACTAAATATTTTGCAAATAAAATATTATAAAGGAATTAGGGTTTGAAATAGGAATTTAAAATGAAGTTAAAGGAATTAGAAACTGATTGGAAATTAGTTGAGTTGAATGGCTTTCTAGGTACCGATCTGATGTTTGTTTCGGCCTTTGGGGTTAATACGTAGGGGGTTGTTCTCTTACTAGTTTACAGTTAGAGACTGATATATGTGAGAAGATAGTGATGCGTGAATCAGAAATGGAAACGTTTTCCAAAGTTAATAACGTATATTTTCTAAAATTAGAAAATAAGGATTTGATGAATATATGGAAACGAGAAATGGGGAAATGAATAAATGTTGATTTATGATTAATCGATAGAATTTCCATCTGGAAATAATATCGTTGTTTGCACACATGTTTTTCTTTGATAGTTAAATTACTGACTATCAAGGTTTTTGACCATTTCCATTGTCAATACGGAGAGACCGGGATCAGATATATTATCTGAAAACCACTCCGTATAGCATTAGCGTTGCGAATCAAATATGATGAAGATAATTGAAGACAGAGTTATGTAAGGGCTGTCCTGTTTACAGAATAATGCCTTCGGGTTGTCCAGTCCCCGGACAACTTGAATGGACGAATGTCTGATAGAGTATGTCTGGTAGATCGCGTAAGTTGATCCTTTCAAACGTATTTACGTTGGTGGTGGAGTAATTCGTTTCTCTTAGCTTATACCCATGGTTTTTTGGGGGAATTAATTTGTGATTTGATGGGTATGACGATGTGGCATTCAAAGTAAATGAAGGAGTGATCTGTTAAAAGATACGTTATGACCTCAAGCCTCGTCAATTGGGAAATGTCAGAAATCGGGCAGGCAGCATGGCTAAGTGGGTCGCACCCAAGTAGGGTATATTGTCACCATATAGAGAATATTCATATTTGTTATTTCTTTCGCTTCTATATATCCCGGGAACGGCTATGTTGGTATACCAACCATAATGTGATAATATATTCAGAACATTTAAGCGAAATGAATGGCCAGTCATGTGTGGCCGAGTTACAAGATGTTCTTGTTGAACTCCAGTGTATCGCTTCTAGAGTACACTGATCGGAAGGTGGATCCATACCTTGTCATAGTTGGAATCAATTACCCAATAAGAGCCCGCGGTTTTGATTGTATATTATATATGTAGAACGTGAGATGATAGCGTTTCTGCTAGATTTTTATTTACTTGATCTAGACATTATTATAATATCAGACAAGTATCGTTTTAGAAAAATATTTTGGGTTATCGTAAGGTAAAAACCATCCGTGTTTATGTGTGGATCGGTCTTACGATTATCCTTTGGTTCAAAAGAGTTTTGAAAGTTAAATCAAATGATTTGAGTATACTCACACCAGTCACATGACTGACCAGAGTTTATTTTTTTTTGTTTTCCCTAAACTCTTGGGTGCCCAATTTTGTACGGACAGTCAAGTAGTCGGGATTTACAGATACTGAGAGCTTGGAGCAGGGGGCTTCAAGATTATATAGCTATTGTTATTTCCGTTGTGTTGTAAGTGTTGTACTCTGATAATGTTACTGTATACATATACTAGTTTTATTTCAAAGTTATGTATCTATGATATATTGTTCGTTCCGCTGTGACTTTCGTGTTACTCCAATGATGATGTATGTTCTTTTCTTCTATTCTAAGTTTCTATCTTATCTATTCTCACCCTCTGTTTTCTTTCTATTAATTTTCTGATTTCCAGTGCAATTTGGGTTGGACTTGTGTTATTTGGTCAACTCAAATGGTACCGGAAATTTGGGACACTACACCCCAGTTTTGAAACATATGAATTTCTTTCTCTCACGTACTCTGCTATTTTCTTAAATAAAGCAAACGAGTTCTGGTTCTTGTAGGCTAGAACTCTGATCTCTAGTCACTAAAGCGAATTATTTCTAGATCTGAATCATCATGACTATGCAAACACGACGATTAAGGATAACTTATGTATTTACTCCGTTGTATCTTCAAACAGATTTGCCGTTACTCTTGCACTGAAATAAGGGGGCAAATACTGTTTTAGAATAGTGATCACCACATTGTGCCTCGAAGATTCGTTCTTCATAATCTACGTCAGCACAAATTTAACCAACAATCTAAAACAGTATTTGATCAATGGCTCCGAAGTCTTAAGGAATTCGCTGCTGATTTTACAAAACTGGAGAGGGTTAATGGTGTTAATTTCCTACGATGGCAGAAAAAGATGTATTTTTTGTTGGTTGGAATGAAAGTTGTTTATGTTCTAACTACGCCAAAGTCAGTGGAGATAGAAGATAAAACCATTGCGTAGACACGAGAAAGGATCAAATGGGAACATAATGATTATATTTGCAATGCCATCACTGATGCACTGTAACGGCCCGCAAATCCGTACTATCTGAGTTGACTACATACATCACACGTCCAACCCAAATTGCACAGGATTACGAATCATTATTAGAAAGAAGTTAGAGGATGAGAAATAGAAAGAAAGAAATATTAGAATAGAAGAAAATGAAGATCACAAACTCACAGCGGAACGAATAAAATCTATTAAATAACATAACTTTTGAAATACAAAACAGTAACTGTATATACACTACAACAAAATAAGGATTTCATAGCGTTTGAAAAACGCTATTATAACCTAACATAGCGTTTCAGAGAACGCTATGTAACGACATGCTATCTTAGACCTTTCACTTTGAATAACGGAAACGAAAATGCTATGAAAGATGACTTTTATATAGCGTTTTTTGCTTGCTATCAGAACAGAAACGCTATAAAATATACTATCTGATATTGACTTCTTATAGCGTTTGTGTGTGTTTCTTTAGCGTTTTTGCTTATTTGTATAGCGTTTAATCACTTTCTTTTATAGCGTTTCATGTAAATTCTATAGCATTTGTTCTTATACTTCCATAGGGTTTTTAAAACGCTATAATATCACATATAATTTCATTATACAACCGTTCTAGCTCTTTTGTTATCTTTATATACATAAATACCTTATATCATTACCTATTTGTCAAATACATACAAACATAACATATTTTCACAAACAACATGTAAACTGCAATATAATATTCCATACATACCATTCAAACATCGTTCACATATCCAAACTTAATATTTCATACATATGATTCAAACTACTTTTTACATATCCAAATTTAACAATTCATACATACTGTTTGATCAACTCTTCAATTCCCATAATATGTCATATATACTTGCATTAACAAGTTACTTACAAAGTAGTCAAATGCTTGATTTAATCTTGCTTTGCTTTTGATATTTTTTCTGTAACATAAGCATTTTGGTCCTGTTACAACAAAGATAACAATATTTAGTTCAAAATATTTGATATTCATATAAATTATAGAGCAAAACAAATGATTGTAAGATAACTAAGTTGACAAACATGTTAAGATTGTAGTTCTTCTTTCCTCTCGAGTGCAAATTAACAGATCCAAAATCTAGAAAATCTATGTCCTGGAAGTTAACAACATTGAATTAGCAGGGTCATTTCTGTGTTAATTTTCTGTCTGAATACATGCAAAATGGTTTGACTGGCATGATTACTGACATTACCAATCATTGCCAAAAAATAAAATAAGAAAACTAAAAAAAGAAAGAAAAGAAAGGAGCAACATAAAAATTGCAAATATTTAAAAACCTGAGAGACTTGGTCATAGTTCCTAGCACTTCAGACATGGCATGGTCTCAATGAAGTACCATTAAGCACCTTTACTTCTTCCTTTTTATCTTCGAGATCTTAACTATGTATCGATTTGGAGCTAAACATGCTGCAATAGCCCCCAATATCCGTCCACCTTCATGAAGAACATCAACTATATCGATCACCTTGAAACCAATCGATCCTGAAACAGGAGGCCAGGGTCTAATGTGATTCAAATCGTTTTGAGTTATTGTCGTTGAATTAAAAATCATTTTTTTATAATTTTTTTAAAATGTGATTTATGAAACGTCTGCTCCTAAAGATGAAATTGAAAATAATGTTTTCTAGTTCTTGATAATTGAGAGCAATTTTTTTAAAATGGGATTCAAATCGTAGCATTCAAACCTTAAATCAAAATGATATTTATAGCTGCACTAAAACAAAAATATTCTCTTAATGATTTTTTTCAATGGTGACCATTTTTCAACCCAGTTAATAAATCAATATATATATTTTTCTTTTATTTGTAAAGCAGAAGCACTTAAATTGAAGTTATTACCTTATGTAAATCCTGAAGCTTGTCAAAACCTGTTACAAAAACAGTCCAGCTTGTTCCTCTGCTACAAATTATTGATCATTAGTAGTTCTAGCGCATTTATGATCATAGTAGTTCAAGCACAGAATTGACGGGGTTAGAGATGGTTTTTCAGCATTGAACTCTTCGTTGTTGGTTTCCTCATCATCCTCTTCTTTCACATACTCGTCCTCATCCCTTGTTTCCCTAGACAGATCTATCTATTTGTACCTTTTATGCAGTTTAATAGTATATCAGTAAACTTGCAATAATTATACACATAAATGTACAAAATGAAACTAGGCATGCAAAATTTATTTGAAAACTTTGAAATTAGATCAGGGAACTCTATCAGTATTATTTGTTATTACTTAAGAGGGAAAAACTATTAGTAAGAATGATAGCTGAATATATAAAGTAAAAAATATGCTATCACAATACTGATGCTTATAAATGAGTCTTCAGGACCATGATAAAAATAAAAGTGGCAAGGATAACAAGTAGTATACCTAATACTACAACAAAAAAGCTAGCAAAAACTGAAGAGAAAACTAAACGAATGGAAGTTCTTATAAATCGACTGTGCATAATTTTTTTCATGAATTGAAAGTGAATGGTGAGCTTGTAAGTGAGCTGAAATGACTATACATGCATTTAGATTGTTTCGGTTTTTCAGGTCATATCCGCTATTCTAAGTATACATGCACTCGGACTGAAATAATTCCAATTAGAATAGTGGAAAAATGTGAAAAGAAGAAATTAGTACAAACTGGATAAATCATTGTGTATCTCGTATAAATAGTTATGTGATGCCTGTTTTACTTAAAACGGTTAAACTAGACTGTTTCACCTAAATTATTAAATTGGATAAATTATTGTGTAACTGGTACAAATAGTTTCGTGCTGCCTGACATATCTGTGTTATTGTGAATGCTCAAAGTAGGAAATCATGTTACATTCCCATCGGAAAACACCATCGAATCACTATAGCATTCATATTTATGCTCGTAAGTGAGGTTTTTTCAGGAGTATGCAGGTCTTAATTGTTCTATTTCGCTTATTGTTACTATTACAGGTATTTATATTTATTAACGGACACTTATAATTAAAAATAAAGTATGCAGGTCTTAATTGTTCTATTTCGTGCAGGTCTTAATTGTTCTATTTCGCTTATTGTTACCATCGACTGTGCATAACTTCCTGGTAAAAGGTCGATGGTTCGATTCCTACCATGCGCTTCCCCATCCTACATAAATTTACCCGGGGGTATGGGGGCTTGGATTAGCGGACGGCTTTACTGTACCCTCCTCAGGAGTTTACCGGCCCGCCGGGTTCTCCTGGGTTTTCAAAAAAAAAAAAAAAAAAAGAGTAAAACATTACATATTTATCCATATAGCTCACTTATTTCAATTCATTTAGATGTTTTCATTCTCTAGATATCACTCCCTAATTTCAGTTCATTCAAAGGTTGTCCTAGTGAAATCAGTAAGGCGTAAAACACAGTAAAATGTTTGTTATATACCTCCATGTATTTTGCACCTTTTCGAGTTTGGATTTCCTATTTTGGATGGAATAGACCAAAATTTAGTGCCATAATGATAAGGAAAGCTTCAAAATAACAGGACAAGATAGTTTAGAATTTCAAAATTAGTTCAAACCGGTCCTAGCAACAGCCTGATTCCCATTAATATTTGTGAAAATAGGGACATCATTTGAACAATTTGCCCAGGCAATATATTCTTCAACACCCGCTCTGTACAACAAAGTATTTTATGTGTCTTCATGTCAATATCACCCATACTGATCTGACTTGTATCTCATTTTCAAGGTCAAATTTAAGTAGTACATAGAGACAACAAACATTAAGAATACCAGTATTTTTCAAGATTGTAGAGGTAGAGGTTTCCCTTCTTGTAGAACTCCAGAGTCAGCTGCTCAAAATCCTCATACAGATCCTCTCTTAACTTTTTTCCAAGCATAGCTAAAAATATTACAGTAGACATTATATAAAGGGTATATAGATAAAATTCTAATGATACCACAACATGTCAAAGAGATACAGGACATGTTCATAGCGACCAGTTGTAATTTGAGGAAATTAAGAGCCTATTCGATGCTGATATGACAATTCATTAACTTAAAGACGGTCGGATTTTCTTTTCTTCTATCTTATTTTTTGAAAATAAGAGTGGTATTTCATTCGAGTAGAGCACTCAGTTTTACGTGTCGGGTGTACGAACCAATGTTACTTCTATTATTTTTAATTAGTCATCCAAACGAATTGATAAAAAAAACTTTGTAAGGACACCTGTAGAATCTGAAAAGACACTCTAGACTACAGTTGTAATTTGCAGCTGCATCTTCTAGAACCATCTTTTGAACTCTTTATACATCGATTCATTATATACTGCTGCTAGAGAAGTTTTCTTAGTATATCATAGCGATACATTATCATGGCATACCTCACTGCATCCAGTTCCAAATTTCTTCCGGTCGTTAAAACACCGCATGTGCAACTTATGATACCTATATCATGCATCAACTGATGAAATTAGAAGCAATTTGCCATAAAAAGAATTAAGGATAAAAATTAAGATAGTGCAATTACTCGAGTTAAAGGGCATAAGTTGAAAATAATCTGTACTTTTGTTGCTTAAACTCATTTGCTTCTAGGAGTTTATGGCTAGGATGCTGAAATAGTGGAAATGGCTTAGGCATGGATCCCACAGGTGGACTACTCCCAGAAAGAACTCCATGAGGAGAACTCAAGTTTGACAGTGAAGGCCTGCAAAACACACCACGGCAGACATAACAGTTTTTACTATATCCACTGATCATCAAAAATTATGTAACATTTAGGTTGTGGAAATTCAAAGAAGGCTGATTTTTCGCACTAACAAACAAGCTAACCCTCCGAAATGAGTAGCAAACATAAAAAAAATGATCGTAAGGTTTGGAATAACATACTCACAGAAGCTTATTATGACAAAAAAATTAAATAAGAAGAACTAAAGTACATTAAAATGAGATGCACCCGCTATTTTCAGGAAGGTTCATGATAGTAACACCATATTCCATCTCAACCCTTCAGGAAGGTTCGTGATTGGTAACATTAGAGCATGATTCCAATTGAAGATTGGTAACATAAGTTAACCAACATCAAACTTACCATGGTGCCGCTTGAAATTAAACAGAATCATTACTAAGTAGTGAAAAATGAACAACCGCATATATTAGAAAAAGCATGGAGATAGCACAAGACATAAACCACAAATTGAATATGCGATCAATTAAGTTTAAAAAAATGAAATTGAGTTAATACCTTCTGCTTTTCTGCCACGTCAATATGATTGAATTCTGGGTCTTTGGACAAAGCAGCCTCTTTGTAACTATTTATACAACAAACTAGTCGGTCGCAAACTGGTCCACTAACTGTCCTATCTTTATAGTGCACTTCAATGGATCCCCTTGCTGTGATTAATTCTCATTTTTCTGTTAAATGCTTCAATGACACTAAATAAAATTATCTACACAAAATATAATGTACCTTTCTGAGTTCCTCCAGCTTTGCAACACAAACACCTTTTACTGCATCCTCACCCTCTTCATAAAGCCAGTCTACAACTGCTTGCAAAGTTTCTATCAATTGATCCCTTTCTACAGGAATAACAAATTCTGAATACTTGTCTAGAAGCTACATATACATAAATAGTAATGAAATCGCATGTCTGAATCAAATATGGGTTAAACACTCCAAATTTTTATGTTATTCTTCTTGTTATTATAAAAAATATTTTAGCATATAATTGAAATATCCTATTGCTATTACACGAATAGTAATTACAGATGGCGATGGGAGTGGGAGAGGCACAACATGCAACATGACATTGGAAAAGGGATGAATAATAAATGCACTATAAATACAAGAAACACTAGATATTTAACTATATAACAGCTTTTGCTTGATTTCACATGAACATTAACACTCGACAGCTAACTCACCATCCCATCAATTTTCTTCTAACTCTGTCGATGATCTGACTTTGTAATCGTCTATTTGCTAATGGATATTCTGCAGTTCTGCTAATAGAAGTCTGTAAACTTTCAGGCACTGTCTTTCCAGTGTTGTATGTCTTTCTATTTCAGCCTAATATATCAAAATTAAGATAAAACAACTTTAATCAGTAATCGTCATAAAAGATGCTTATGGTCATATACTAAACTATCGGGCAAAACACGTCTTTAATAACATAAAGAAGCGACGATTGTCGTAATTTGTAACATTTGGAATTAACGACACATTTTATGTTTATATTAATGAAAAACACTCCCATATTTTTAAGGTTATCATCGCATATGCTAGACAGAACCAAAAACTTTTAGTAATGTAACCAAGCTTGTTATTACTATCTGTGGCGATTGAGCAAACTGGATTTAAATGGCTGATAGACATGAACAAAGATCACCATGCTAAGAGATATTACCCAGAAAATCTTCTGTTACTTGTTGCTTGTTTACTCAAACTCTATTTTTGTTTGTTGCTTCTTTTAAGTCTGATTTAATGAACATCTCAAATTAAGCTAATAACAATCTTTGGTTTACCAATTCTTTTGAAAGGCTTCCCGAGTATCATAAACCAGGTTGTTAAGACAAGTTTTCTTTTCAAAAAATGCAGGAAATTGTGACATCTTGAAAGAATAATATCACTACAAACGTCAAAAATTCATAGTTAGTTCATGCTAGACCAATGATTATTAATAGAAATTTAATTCTACACATTTTGTAAATGCACATGAATACATTATTCAATCCAATGCACATAAAACAAAGACCTCAAACTACCCAACCAGTTGCTTTCGCACACATTTCAATGTCCAGTAACATAAGGTCAAATTTCCACCTGCACAAAGAATGCAGCTTATGTATCCAATTCGCACATATATTAAATAACGTTTTGGACATTAAACATTGTAGTGAGATCAAATACTTTACATATAGACGTTTCCATAATACATTATCAGATATTCATTAACCACGATACAAAAAAGCAAGAGCTATTACCGCAAAATATAAATGTAAACAGAAATACGGAAATTCAAATAGTACATGAAATCAAACTACTAGCTATTGATGATGACGTTCTTCTAGAGTTAATCATGACGGGCGAGATCTTGACTCTAAACTATTTCCCATTAATACTTGCACATGCTTTCTCGAACATCTCACAGTGAGATACATAATTATCAAATTTAAAGAAACATCATTAAGTATCCTCATTGGACTAATCAGCAGCGTTGCATGCATATAAATTGAGATAACAGGAAGTCTATAGGCGTTTACCTCCGCAAAGGGTATGAATTTGGAATGTGATCATGCCTTTTTTTATAGCATACCAATAATTATCTAAATAACAATGTGATTTTAGACTAACTAGTAAGTGCAGTGATTTTATAATTGGGGACTTCAGGTTCTGCTACGCATGCAAATTTCTGAGAAACATTACTTACTAGTAATATACCAATTTCCGCTAGATACCACAATGTCATTCAAAATTTAGACCACTTAAGTGAGATAACTTAAAGAGTAACCTATATGTGTTTCAAAATACGTATGTAAGTAAATACTAAATTTAAGTTTTCCATAGTTTAACTTATATACATGTACAAGTAAATGGAGCCAAATATAAACAGACCTCACACAGCAGAATCGCTGGCAGCAACAAGCCAAGTCTTAACCAAAACTTCCTTTTTAATTCGATCACTATAAAGCCATTATTAATTTTAATGGAGCAATTTGCAAACTTGTTCGATGAGGTAAACCTATAATGACTGTTATTAGGTCATTGATATGATCTTTGATCTTAGGTCCATTTTTGCCACTAAAAGAAAATAATCGACTTTATTTTTGATAGAATACTATTAGTAATAAATATGTAATAATTTAGAATACTGATCTCCTTCTTTCAGGCATACGTATCAAGCGGTTTTAAAAACGATGGAAAATTCAAATTTGTACATGGCAACTCTTGACAAACTTTTATGAGCGTGTGATGCTATACAAACTTTTCGAGCCACAGAAAGGCTTCGTTGAAGAACCATAATTATGCATATATACTGCTACATGAAATATATTCGTCTTTCTAGATTAAAGAACCATAACAACTTATGTATTCAGGCATTGTCACATCTTTTCTCTCAACCCCTTCTCATTTTCCCAATTCCAAAAGCCTTACTGGCAAATTAAATCAGTTAAATGTTTCACCCACTTTTTTTTACTATGCCTTAGTTTATAGTCACCTGCTTAAAATATAATGAAGCTTCCATATTCAACTAACGTCTCTAGACTTAAGTAGAATGATGCCCAACACTCCAGCTTATACCATTAGTGTTCCCTCAATAATGGCTCTGCAAGTTATTCCCCACGCTTCATATTATTTAATGCTTAAATAAATGCTAATGTGTGTGCATGAAGAAAGGATAAAAACCATTTCAACCTCATACCCTTGTTTGTAAGTTCCAAACTTAGCAACCAACAATTTACGAACAACTTTTATCAAGCCCTCAAATAATAAAATTAGAAACAAAGTACATACATATATGCTAATTAAGAACATATTGTTAGTAGGTTAGATAATTGACCAAAGCATTTGTAGCAATTTTTATTTCTTTTTAAAGTATGAAAGTCTTGTTATCATATAAGAGAAATAATCGATGAATCCTACCGCAGAAACCTACTTAACACCTTATGGACATACTTGTATTCACAAACTAATGCTGCTAATCAAATTTAGCAATCGAAACATGTGAAACCTCCGTATCATGTTCCAGTAGCGACAAGTAAGTAAACATCGTAAAAGTGGCTAGAGATACAATGATCATACCTAGTTATATGTCCAAGTGGATCGTCAAAGGGTCAATCAAGCATTGCTGATCATTTGATCCTCTTTTTTCAATAGGTTTGTGCTTTTATTATGAAAATGTTTAGATGTGTACAGCCGCTTTGTGCACCTATTCAAAGGGCCTATCTAGAAGCACAGAACACACAAAACGCACTGTTACTACAAATTAGGGGTCATAAATTGATATTCATATTAACATTACCAAAAGGTAATCCCTAATTTTTTTAGGGAGAAGCCTTCCTGCTGTGAAAAAAGCCCTAAAATTTCAGATCTAAATCACTTCAAATGCAATAACGTAAAAGTGCAAACAAATAAAATTATAGGTTTACCTCGTCGAACAAGTTTTCAATGACCTAATAATGCCAAAAGCATGGATAGGCTTAGAGCAATTGTAAGAAAACCACAAAACATTATAATTAAAATAATATGAAATATATAACAATACCTCCTAGGGAAATTCAAAACGGAGATGCTCCTCTAGGTTTATGGACTGCGATAGACTGCATAAGAGAGAGATTGCAGCATTAATCGATTATTGATGACAGAGATACGCGATTGAGATTTGCGGAGGCAATGACGAATGATAGTTAATGTTTTTTGGAGGTAAAGAAATGAAACAATTTTTCCGATTGAGGAACTGACGATGGAATACAGGCTTTTCTAATTCCCGCACAAAATTGGTTTCCGCTTGCCTTTTTACTGTATAGCGTTGTATACAAAATTTAGCCAGTCAAATTTAGCTAGTCAAATAGCGTTGGAAACTCAAACTTGAATAGCGTTCCCAAGATGGTGAGCGGCTGATGCTATGAGAAGCCCAGTTTGTTGTAATGATACATACCATTATCAAAGCACAACAGTTATTCCTGGAACAGTTATAAATACTTGTTTCCAGATACAACATAGTACACAACGAAAATATGATAGTCTATAGCTAACTGGTGAAGCCTCCTGCTTCCAGCTCTTCCAAGTGAATCTGTAAAATCCCGACTACTTGACTGTCCGTACAAATTTAGGCACCCAAGAGTTTAGGGAAAACAAACAAAATAAACTCTGGGTCAGTCATGGGACTGGTGTGAGTAAACTCCAAACATTTGTTCAACTTTCAAAATCCTTTTGAAAGAAAGGAAAATAGTAAGACCAGCCTACACATAAACATGGACAGTTTTTACCTTACTATAACCCAAAATATTTTTGATATCAAATCCAGTGATATTATAATAATGTCTACAGCAAATAAATAGAATCTAGCGGAACGCTTGCATCTCACGCTCTATATATAATATAAAATCAAAAAAACCGCATGGCGCTTATTGGAAATTGGATTTCCAACATGACAAGGTATGGAACCACCTTCCGATAGTGTATCTCTAGAGAGGAATACACTGGGTTCAACAAGAACGTCTTGTAACCCGGCCCACACATGACCAACCACTCATTTCGCTTGAGTGTATCAAATGTATATCACCAACGGTTGGGATCAGCAACCGTTTCCCGAATGGGACAGCATCGATAGATTAAAGAAGTAAAAGGAATTTCTCTAGATAGGTGATTATTCACCCTAATGGGAGCGGCCCACATAGCCGTGCTGCCTGCCCGATTTTTGTCATTTCCTAGTTGTTGAGGCCTGAGGCAATGATTACTTATCATTCCTTGATAGCACAATCACTTTGAATGCCACATTGTCAAATCCGTTAATCACTAATTGATTTGCACAAATTTATTCTGGGTATTATGCTAAGAGAATAAATTCTCCGCCACCATATATATCTATACAGACCAACTATGCGATCATTGGAAATACTCTGTTAGACACTCGTCCATAAACGTTCGTTCTGAGATTGAACGAATCCGAAGGCACAATTTCTATAGAAAAAGTCCTTGCACTTTACTCCGTCTACGATTATCTTCATATAATCTAATTCGCAACGCTACTGCCATATGGAGTGGTTCACGGATAATAATCCAACCGGTCTCTCCATATTGACAACGATATTGGCAAATACTTCGATAGTCGGTTATTTAACTATCGAAGAAAAATAAACAAACATTCTAACAATCAAACAAATCACTGGGCCTTTAATTAATTAATATTTCATTAATTAAATCACTTATCCGTTTCTTTATCAATATTCGTTAACACGATATTTTCGATAATCATCTTGGCCTATTACGCTATTTGGAAAATATTTCCATATATCGCCTTCTTTTATTTACTATATTTAGAAAATATACTTTAATTGTAGTTGGAAAACATTCCAATTACTTATCTCTTTTACAACCATTTATTTCTATACTGAGAAATATTTATTATTATATTTTCAAATTTCCACTTACTTGGGTTAAAACGAATGCTGTATAAAGCATCGTTACAACAACCCAAAATACCACATTCGACTAACCCTTATTCAAACATTTTTCTTTGAAACTGGATCTTGTTATTTATCGGTCAAAAATGAAATCAATCAAGTTAGGGTATAATTACCTCTCAAACCTTGACTGAAAATATTATCAACTTCAAAACAGACAAGACCATTATTCCTGAATAATCAACACCATAAAAACCGATTATTCATTTCTAAAACACGTATACGCTTCTCTTTCTAATTTTCATTAGATTTAATTATAGATTTCCTTTTTTGTTTATAGTACTCTATTTTCAAGTTCGTTTCCTTATCGAATATCGATACATTGATTTTCAGCTATCAAAATTTCTTAAAAGTATTCTAACTTCTTAAATTTCCGGAAAATTTCGCCATAACCTCCTTTGTACCGGGAGCATTGGGAAAATCCCCAAACCGCCACACAGGCCTCTCCAATCAAAAAGAAAAAGAAAAAACCAAGCGGTTTGCTGATATGGCGCATAAAAACCCATATGAAATTTAAACGTGTACCTTTTTGTCGGGCACACAAATTATAACCTTCAATCTCTTCATTCCATACCTGTTAAGCACATGTTCACTTGTTTTCAATTCAATTCAACTCAATCCAATCGTTTGTATTCAGTTTCGCCTATTTATTCTTCAATTAGCTTCTTAGCTTATTTCACTTATTATTTGAACATATCACGTTCAAATATAAATTAATTTATTTTAAAAACAATCGAATGCCATTTCTAATTTAAGTTTCATATTCGATTTCGAATATGAATTTACAAACCTTTTTTCTGATCCAAAGTCCAATTTTGATTTAAAATTCCATTAACTAATTTTTCCTTACATTAGTTAATCCTACTCAACAATTAAACATCTGGTTTGATTTTGTTTCAAAAATCATTTCATTACTTCACTCGAGTTCAGATATTATTTATAACTCAAATCTGGATTTTTCCTAAATGAAATTCGGATTTTATTTGCTCAAAATCATTTTATTTATTTAAATAAACCGTTATGGTTTTATAATGGTTCTGGCGTTGTTTTTCTAAAAAAATTATTTTGACATAACTCAAAATCTATTCGACAAAATCCAGATTTTCCTCCTCCATTAGAAAACTACTATCAAATTGGTCACGTCGTTTCTTGTTTCAAAGAATTCCGACTTCAATTGATTTCTGTATATTCAATTCAAGTTCGAAACGCCAATTTACGAACTACCGCGCTGCGGCGAGTTCGTTTTAATTATATTCATATATATAAATGTTTAAACTTTGTTTTTAATAAATTAAACTCCATTCTGATATATTTTTAATATATATCAAATCAGTTTTCCCAATTCAACATCATATTTCTGATTTTCTAAAATTGTCAATTTCTCCTAACTCGGTAATTTATTTATACTTCGATCTTCTATATTAAATCCCAATTCCTTTTACAAAATATAAATCCATTGGATTTATTTCTATTATGTTTAAAAATCCGCATTCTGAATATATTTCGTCGTTCCTATTTCGAAATGATTTCAACTTTCTATTTTCAAATTTTCTTTTCAATTCTATTTGAATTTTCCATATTCAAATTCCATTTAAATTTTCTACATTCAAATTCTATTTTAAATTCATATTTGAATTTAAATATTCAAAATAATTTTTTTGATAATTAATTCATTATATTTATAAACACCATTTTATAAATTTTTCCTTGTTTTATATTTAAACAGGTCTATTTCGAAATCTATTTAAAACCAAAGTCTCCTTTTGGAAATTTCTATTTATAATAACTTATAACACCCAATTTATTTTCATATTCAATTTAACTTCTATTTAAATAAATTCAAATTAATCGAATTCAAATCATGTATCCTTACGGATTCATTTTAGTTCAATTTATATCCTGAACATCAGAATAAATTCCATTGTTTATTTCTTTAAAACGATTTCCCCATTATTATTTTAAATTCACATTTGAATTTAAATATTCAAATTATCCAATGATAATTTTTCCACTTTGTTTATAAACATTGTTTATGAATTCAATTCAATTCTCCGCATTATTCAATTTATAAACATCGTTTATAAATTCAACACTTGTTTTATTTATTTAAAACAAGTAAATATTTTTAGCACATTCTAAATCCAAATTCTATTTTTGAAAATAGAATTTCTCTTTTAAATCTCAAAATATCCTTTCCACGATATTTTTGTATATCAATATTTTAGGCCCAGTGATATTTCAAACACCCAAACAACCAATTATAAATGACAGGTTTTCTAACATATCATATATATATATATATATATATATGAAAAACAAACAAATAATAATATTTTTGAGGAATCCAGTTGGATCCCTCCAACCTGTTTTCCTGCATTCACAGACGTTAGCCAACAGAAATAATACCCATCCTGCTTTGTGGCAGGATATCGCGGTATGAAGGTCATCCACTATCATAGCGTGGGGCGTATAGGGTAATCATCCGCTAATGGTACTGCGGGCATCCGCTAATGATACTGCGGGAAATCCAACCACAATATATATATAATAGCAACCACCAGGCCTAAATAACTAATATATTTTAACAGCAACAAATAATATTTAAAGCATCCAAACAATCAACAAACAATTATTTTTACCTGATAAAAATAATTTTAAATAAAATTTGAGTGAGATTTACTCACCGTGTTTTTCTTTGGCGAATACCCCATTAAATTTCATCTCATCGCGGCTATGGATCATCTCAATTAATCTACTCGCACCTATGATTTATTAAATTTATCGATTAAACAACTATTTTAAATTAACTATTAAAATAAATTGCTTTTCTATGTATTTTTATTTAAAATTAAATAAAGATGTATGTACCTTACTGTCTTCAATCACTTATGGAGCCAGTTTAACCAACCACTAACCCATTACTACTACAATGCCAATTTCTGGACATTACTGCACTGCCTCAACTCCATCAGTCCCCACTCCATATCACTGATAGCCTCTTTTCCCGCTTAACCTTATCTCTATAGTTTACAGATCATGCTCCCCCATTTCTAAAACTAACCTTTCTCAAATCATTAACAACAACAAAACAAACTCCACCATCCCTCAAGAACACTGACATGAACTGCCCTCATCCTTCAACTGCTGAACCCGTACACCGATACTTCTCTCCTTCCAAATGACCATCACGCAACCTGATAACATTCATTGATTTCCCAGTTAGCATCGGGATCCAAACTACACCAACCCGTATGGTAACCGTGACCTGAATTGCTTTCATCTGCTACCTCAGAACTGAGTCTAGCGCCACCCCAAAAGTTGCGAACAAACTTAGCATCGAGCCTCACCATGTTTCCCCTACGAGTTCGCCTCTATCCTAGAACCCGACAAGCTCGAGCGCAAGATGATACATATATTTTGAACTCAAATCCAAACCCGAATCACCTCCAATAGCCTCGATATCCCAACCCTACTCGCGTTGGTTCGAACTCGAACCTCCTATAACTGGCGTCGCACCACTCAACAAGCTTCGAGAAATCAATTTGGGATTTAAGAGTTAAATCCGAACATGCTTTGAAGGATTGAAATTGTTTTCGATTTTGGAAGAATTCGAAAATATGGACATGGTTTTGCAAAGGGACTTTGATTTTGTTCATTCACTTTTACTGAAGAAAGAAAATAAAAGAGAAAGAGAGGGTGTATGCAGTTTTAATTTGTAGCTTTTCATTTCCTGTTGAAGCTTTCACTTTTATTTCTGAAGGAATGAACAAACGAGAAATACAAGGAGAGAATAGGGAGTCAATTGCGCTTATATAGATGAAGAACACTTCGAGTGGAAGGAATAGTAGGGTAAGGTACAAGGTAATAAATTTCGATTTGATTTCTATTTAATGCGATTTGAAATAAAGAGATTTTTACCCTTTTTAAATAGATATCGATTTGATTTTGATCCTATCCACTAATCAAATATATTGGGGTTCACAATTAAAAATCATGAACCGCTACCGACCGTCGTTCCAATATTATAACACTATTCTGAACTGAATTGAATATATTTTGATATTTAATTTGAACATATATAGAATAATCATTTTAAATCGATATAAAATAATTTAAATTCAGAATTAAATCAATTCGCTGGTAATAAATTATTTCTATTATCGTCTATATTCAAACAGAATTTATACCAGTTTTTTTTGACTCCGTATTTAACTTCGATTTCAACTATATTTCGTATTACGATAATTTAATATATTCGATATTAAATCGAAATCGATATTCAAACCGATAACATAAATAAAAAATTCAAGTATTATCAAACAAATATTTAAAATGATATTAAATATTTAAAATAAATGGATCAAAAATCCGGGTCGTTACATTCTTCCCCTTTAAAAGAATTTCGTCCCCGAAATTACTAAGGTAGGAAAAATGCTTCAGAACCATTATCTTTTCATAAACACATTTATGTTGAACTCAACTCTTCATATTTCTACAACTTTTAATTCTACCAAAACTTTTGGTTTCTATTTATTTACTTCGATCCATTTAAGTTAAATTTAAATTCCAGAATTCAAATACTCGGGTTTTTATTTCAAATCTTTTTAGAAATCACATAAATATGTACATACATTTATTTCCATTCAAATTCAAAACATTTGAATTTTCAAACTAACTTGTTTTCTTTCAAACAAATTTTCATCAAAATCTTTTCTAAGGTAGCAACCCATCACATAGAAACTCGAAAATGAACACTGATGAAGTCACGACCATCATCAGATTTATTTCCCAGCCACTGAAGTGAGCTCAGTGCTTTATACTTTCAAAATCCATCTAAAATGGTTTTTTAATCACAAATCCTTTCAAAACAAGGTTATATTATTTCAGTATACTTCAGAAAATATTTTCAAACTTCCCAGGATTTAAATTCCAAATTCTGGTTTGAATCCAATTTTAATTCATCTCATTTGTATATTTCATTCATATACAAAATATATTTGGTTATACATAACCATTCCAATTTTATAATCTTATTTGATTATAATCAACCAACACATCCATATCTTATAATGATTTCAGAAAATTATTCACTCTATATCAAAATAGAATTTTTGGGTAAAATTATTTCATTTACCCACTTTAAAACAATATTGTGTCAAATTTTTCTGTTCAAGTGTTTATAAATTCCTATCGACTTCATAGCGTCTCATGATTCGATCAGAATTCATAAATCACTCAATAGACTAGCCAACACAACATAAAAACTTTTTATATCAATTGACAAATATGCACTCTCGTATATATAGACTCAACTCATTCTAGGGTACTACTAACCCCGTCTCTAATGAGCACAATCCCAAAGCCTAGGTATTCGCTCAACTTAGGCTCCGATACCAACTGTAATGGCCCGCAAATCCGTACTATTTGGGTTGGACGTGTGGTGTTATTAGTCAACTCAGATAGTACGGATTTGCGGGCCATTACATGCACTCTTCGATATGGTGGAAGAAAACTAGTCCATGACATAAAATAAATTATGATGGAAATATAATATCTTAACTAAACTTTCAAAAAAATATTAACTGAACAAAATACCATTACGTCAAATTCTCAGAATACTTTAATTATCAGGGTACATAATTTATATTAAGACATCCCTCTCTTAAATTTACTTGCAATAAATACAATGACAAAATAGAAAAAAAAAATAGAAATTGAGAATACATAAGATTGGTGCGTCCAAGTCATGCTCCGAGCCTAACATCAGAAGACACGGGAGTATGAAAAATTTCACAAATCATTCTTTGATAATAGTTTCATTCGTATATCCCTTTTGCATATCCCATTAAGAGAAAATATAAGTTATTACAAAATATCATTTCAGTGGGTGACATATGAAGATGCCTCCTCGTTTGATTAGAGTCTAAACATATAGGCAATCACAACTTTACCGATACATTAAAAGATAAAAAAGTAGTGGCACTCTTAATTAGCTATAATCTTTTGTTCACCTTCGATAGCTTATTCGAAGAAGAAAGTGAACGACCTTAACCCTCGGCGTATTCAAATGAGCACCCGAGAGTTAAAGGGGAAAACAAAAGCTTAGGGTTAAAAAACTAGTGTGAATAATAATCCTTTATACCTGACACAAAGATATCTAACGAGACCACGCTGCATCATGGAATGGGTTCCCCTAGCTAAAATAAAGCTACAACCAAAACCAACACTGAGCTCTTGCACTTCGATGGTTAGGACAAAAGCCACAATAACATTAGTGATAATGTAAATGTGCAACATGCAACACACATTGAATTCACCATCCCCGTTATTTTCGACTTCCCATATTAACGACTTTCAATGATTTCCTGTCATTTTAATTTTTTATTTGAGTTCCCCTTTCGTACTTTGTAAAATACCTTCTCACTAACAAGGGAGTTGATACCACTTGGTTTCCACACTGCGCATCTCAAGGTGACCCCTTGCTTCGCAACGTAACCATTTCTCCTTCCGATCCCCCTCCTATGCTCCGCAAAGCTGCCCTCAATGAGGCCGAAGTCATATCCCTTTATCATTTAAGTTAATTGGTTTATCTAATTTATTTCACCTATTAGTCTCGCTAATGCTCACATAAATGCAAATGTTGTGTCCATGATTGCCCACCAAATAACATGTGCAGTCTTTTAATGGTGTTTTACTAAGTTCAACCACAACACAGAAAAGACCTTTAGTAGTATTCAAAAAATGCTACCAATACTTTTACTAGCGTTATAAAGAACACTAATACAGGTCGTGCAACTAAAAGTATGACATTTTTGGTTGCGTTTTTAATAAACGCTACAATTTTTTTGTGTAATTGCATTTTTTAAATGTTGCTAAAGGTTCTTCTGCGGCGTTTAATAAACCATACTAAGGCTAACATTTTTGATTATGTTTGTACTTGGATCATTCTTTGATTTTCTATGGCATTTAATTTGTGCAATGTTATAAAACGAACACAGAACAGAAGAAACAAGGGAGAGAGGACATTTTTATTCATTCAGATGTGTCATTATTTCTATTACATTGGCTCCTTTATATATAGGCTTTGGAGCTGATGTTTAACTTATTCGCATGATCTGGGACTAAACAGAGAACTAATAAAAGCATATTCACAACATTTAGATATTTTACAACACTCCCCCTTGAATATGCATCTTCAAAATCTTGAATGCTCTGCTAACTTGAAGTTGTCTCTTTTAAAACAAATATGATGATTGCTTCCTCTTATTACTATCTTGATTGCATATATCCGTCCAGTCGATACAATTATTGTCTATTTCCCTTAAAAATCTATCAGGAAAACCCAGTGGGAAAACCTTGAACGAGAAAAAAATTACACAATGTTTGACATTATGGATATCATATTAACATGATATTTCTTAAAAGAGTTTGATGCTTCAGGATTAAAACAATGCCTCATTAAAAACTTTTTTATGAAAAACCCTGTGGGAAAAATCATAAACAAGGAAAAGAGTGCAAATTTATTTCCTTTTTAGGTAACATGTTTTACAATGTTACCATGAGGGTTGATACTTCTGGATCAAGATAATGCCTCATTAAAAACCTTACTAACATAAACCCAGTGGGAAAAATATTAGTGAAGGAAAAGAGTACATTATAGCATAATTTTATATGCTCTCCCTTATTTATAACTCATTATTCAATTAGTCTATTGATGTAGTCGACACATGCAAATTTTGTATATCATCTTCTAGAATGTTGATTTTGAAATCGCCTTTGAGAACAGATCTACCCGCTTTTTTTGAACTGAATTTGTTTCTCCTCATTCTTGTTATCCTTACATTCATGTGTGAAGAGAAATTTGCTCCATCCTATCAGCCTTGATGTAATTCACTTGAATTTGAGCCATGCAAATTGCCTTGTCTTCATAAGTAATAGTTTACTACATCAAAAGATGTTTGGTACTTCTGGATCAAAATGTTGCCTCGTTAAAACCTTACTAAGAAAAACCCGATGGGAAAAATCTTAGTGAAGGAAAAAGTGTATAGTATAAAATGTCATATTTCCTACGTCAAAAGTAGTATAATACTTCTGGATCAATGTTATGCCTCGTTAAAACCTTAATAAGAAAAACCTAGTGGGAAAAATCTTAAATAAGGAAAAAGAGTACATTATAACTTATTTTTGCATGTTACTTTTGGGTTGATACTTCTGGATCATGGCCCATGCCTCATTAAAACCTTACTAAGGAAACCCAATAGGGAAAAACTTAGTTAAGGAAAAATAGTGCATTACATCATACTTATGGATGCTCCCCCTGATTTAATAATTTCCGCTGAATTCATATTCTTCTTTCAATAACTCAAATTGCTTACAAATACTTCTTAATGAAGTTTTTCTTTTAAAACTTCATGTGTATTTCCATGCTTCCGGCATGCTTTCTTATTTAAAACGCCTCCCTTTTGTGATTTGTATGATACTGATATTCATTATGAATACACTTCAGGTGCTTATAATTTTCCGTTTCAATCGGACTTGCATGTTGCAATACATACTTGATGAATATAACAACTTTCATTACTAAGCAGGAAGTAATCTACTCATCTTGAAGTATATCAAAATTTTCATTACAACAATACTTAGAAGAATGAAATATATCAAGATTTTCATTACAACAACACTAAGCAGGAAGTAATCTACTCACCTTGAAGTATATCAAGATTTTCATTACAACAATACTTAGAAGAATGTTGCAATCTATCATCCATGTTCTTGGTATTCTTTATAATAAAAAATGTTATTTATGTTCTTCAGGAACTTATATATTATAATAAGTTCTGCATATCGCAACTACCACTTCAATGGATATTAAGAGTTTTATTACAACAATTTTTGAAAGCAGGGAAGTGATCTACGCATCATGAATTATTTCAAGATTTTCATCACAACAATACTTAAAAGAATGTTGTAATCTACATTTCTTGATCTTTATCACTACCAAAGTTATTTAAATTCTTTTGGAATTTGTATACTTTCATCGTTTATACCTTCACAGTATTGTAAGTGTTTTAAACACTTTCACCACTTTAATCAATTCAATTTTCTCTGAAAATACAATGCTCATGGCACTTACCATATTGTTGACAATCTATGGTGCTTCAGTAACTTCCTTGTGTTTTTGTCATTATATATATTTCTTTTTTTATCTTATGAACTATAGGTTCATATCTTATGGACTACAGGTCCATATAACTTATTTAGGAGAATTTCATGATGGCCAATCATGTTTCTCTCTAATATAGGATTTTTAATCCATTTATAAATATAAGCACTTTATTATTTATTAACTTATCATCGACGATTATTTCTTGTTAGTTATATACATAATTTATTGAGATCTCAAAACTTATCATGCTTTAGGTACCTAAACCACTTCTGGGGTTATTTTGACAATCACGTCACAGGTTTCTTTCAAAGCATCTTTTGTGTTTCTTCAGGATCACTCATCTCCTTTATTTTGCATCTTTATGACTTACTCCAAAGATATTTTGAATTGACTTTTTACCACATTTTATCTGTGATTTACACCTTTTGATCCTTCGGGATTCAAATGTATATTGGAGAATATTTCAAAAAAAAAAAATGTATATTGGAGAAAGTCTATTAAGGACATAATTGATAATTTATGCAAGTTACTTAATATTTTGCATAATTCTATATGTTTGCAAATATTTAACATCGATGATTCCTTTATCCTCCCGCTCAATGTTGACAAACATTGTCACTTTAAATAATAAACCTACTTTGGATTCATTTTTGATCCATTACAGCATCATAGCTAGCAAATACATTAGATGTATTTCAATTGTAGGAGGATAATGCTCTTATTAGTTGATAAGATGCATTCAGATTGAATTGTGTGATAACCCGGAAATTCCCACCCTCTGGATCGACCATAAACCACACAGGTCTGAACCAAAGAATGGAAATCTGCGGATACATCAACTTTGGGCATACAACACATCAGAACAAATACAGAAGACTTTTATAACATCATAATAAATGTTACATCAGAGTACAGAATATATATCAGAGTACATTGGATAATATTACAGCGGAAGATAAATTACAAAAATTAATACATTTCAGCGGAACTAATCTCAGTGGAAGGCTATCAACATTCTGGCCACAGCTTCAGTCTTCAATCCAGGATCTTTGCTTAATATATCTGCCAAATGAGCTACTCGACTGCCCGTGTGGAAAGAGGGCACCCGAGTTTGCAAAGTGAAACAAACTACAGGTCAGTCGTGGGACTGGTGTGAGAATTCTTAACCTAAATTATCTAAATAGAAGGCTAATCCCAGGACCACGCCGCTAACGCGGAACGGGTTTACTCCATTGGATTGCCAGTGCATAACTAAAGTAAATCGTCAAATAACACAATGCTTTTTAGAAAAATGAAACCATTATAAGACCCAGGTCCCATCACACAATGCAACGCACACCAGAGGATAGGGATTTACCTTATAATGGTCAAGAAATGATAAATACGCAAACTACGATATTATTATTAGTGTGTATATATTTTAATTAAAACATTTCAATCATAATATCAATCCTAGACGGCATAGCTACCATCTACTATGTCGCCGTACTAGTAATACAATCAAAACCGTAAAGGGGCGTATTGGAAATTGGTTTTCCATCATGAGTCAAGGCTAGGGAGGAAGTCCTTACCGATTCGAGACACTCTAGCAATGTCCCAGGATTCGGACGCTGGCGAACCCTTGGATCCTGCAGGGCCGGTCCACAACTGCTTTAGTGGATTAGTTATTCCTGAACACACGCTCCCCGATCCTATTGAACCTATAATACGGCCGAGGGCGACCACATAAATCCGAGGCCTCTAAAAATCCAACAACTACATAAGTAAATGTCTGGGCTCCATACCAAGACACCACTTCTAGCTAGAAAGAAACGTGTGCACTCCCAGCGTTCCCTTCTCCCGTTTTAGACTCTACCGGGCTGTGAGGCTCGCGAAGTCACGATATACACAAAGCTATGCCTAAATAGACTGTGCTTTGATCATCAACCACAAGGCCTGCTTTTCAACAAAGCTTTGATCAATTGCATCTTAGCATGCCACATTGTCAGACTCTACCGTATCGTTGATCATCTACCAATATATATATATAACCTCTAAGCTCATACGTCTTAGATAAGGGTGTTAAGTGAAGAATAAATTCTCCACCACCAAACAGAAATATATAATCGGTAGCGTTCAAAAAAATACAGTAGAAAAGAATACAATGTCAGACACACAATCCATTAACAAGTCCGCTCTGGGTTTGAGCGAAACAACGTATCCATCGATCTCCAAATACGTTTGGACGATCATTACCAAATATCTTGCCTTGGAATGTACTGTCCCAATTCAAGATACCAGTCGTCATCATCCCAACGATGTGAAAACCTCCGGTCTTCAGCCACCGTCTTCATCTTCGACTCTTGATCGTCGTGATGATTATTCAGAACGGGTTAAACCCGGTCTTTCTGAATAACTCGCGTATTTTGTGATTAAAAGTCAAATATTGGAAAATCACACATTATGTCACATTCCGACCCCGAATATTCTTTTAATAAGATATTCATATTAAAAGATTTCCATTAATTCTATCAAAGATAAATTAATAAATTAAATCATAAATCTTCCTTAAAAGATTTATTAAAAATTCTAAATTTGATTTAATATCAAAAATCATTTTCACAGATCATTTATTTTAAAGAATAAATCTTCTTTTAAACGGGTTAAAGAACTCGTGTCATTTAAAACACAGTTCACGATAAACCCACAAATCAATTTCCAAAATATGGAATTCCATAGAAATCAATCAATACATGATCGATGTGAATTTCTGTATCGGACTAACAATATACATGGAATAACGGCAAAGCCTCTTAAATTCCATATATAATATCGTTCTTCTATTACAGAAGCCCATCTCGATTATTACCAATCGAATTTCCACTTAATTCCAATTTATTTTATGAAATTGGAAAACTAGATTTTTAGAAAATGCCTTTGTTAAATCTATAAAATAGATTTATAAATTCCAAATAAAAATTTCAATGTAAATTGGATTAAAGGAGAAATGTCGTTTAAAAACACCATCCACGATAAATCCACTTTACATCTCAATTTATTTCATATCATAAAATAAGATTGCAAATTCTAATAATCTTAATTAAAGGATTTCTCTTTAAATATTTATCATTAAAACCCATATTTTAAAATAATCATTAAAATATTCTTTATATAAAAGATTCTAAATGGGAAGTATTCTTTATATTACAGATTTTTATCTTTTACAAATATTCTTTGTTTTAACATATACTTGATTAAAAATATATTTTTATATTAAAATATATTCTTTATATAAAAAGAATTTCTAATGTAAGAATATTCTTATTTAAAAGAACACCTGAATCAAAATGCGACTCAAACATTTACCATATAATTTTGGATTATATGGATTTCACACATATCATATATATCAATAACAGTAAAATCATCCATTTCATCCAAAGTGTAAATTCCACTGCGTAAGCGTTAAAATTAAATAATAACGCTCATCGCAGCCTGTCGATCTAACGATCAACATACAACTAAATATTGGGATTAGTGTATGTTAATTTTCATCCCAACACCCGTGTGGGGTTTCAACTAACAAACAAATAATAAATTATTTGTGCACTTGGGCAATGTGTGAAAATAATCGACCCAATCACATAAACAAGTCAGGTAACTTGTCTATGGTAGTGTAATCACAATATATAACACGATGATAAAAATGTCTCTTTTTATTTCTATCCTTTTTATCGTATGTAAAATGTCAATAAGAATGAATTCTTTATTTCTATTCTTTTATGGCATCTAAAATGACGATAAAAATATAATCTTTTATTTCAATTCCTTTCATTATAAATAAATGAGAAGAAAGATATAATCTTTAATTCCATCTGTAATAGGGAATACAAATAATAACAAAAATATAACTTTTCATTTTATGCTTTATTTGCAATAGAGAATGCAAATAAAGATTCAGCTTTTTACTTTGATGTTTATTTACATAGAAGAATGTAAATAAAAATTGTAACTTTTCATTTCATAATTTATTTGCATTAAGGATTGCAAATGAAAATATTTCTTTTATTCTCCTGTTTTATTTGCGTTGAGTAAAGCAAATAAAAGTGTAATATTAAATTTCTAGTTTTATTTACACCAAGAAATGTAAATAAAAGAACAACTCTTTATTTTATGTTTATTTACATCAAGTGAAGTAAATAAATAAAAATGTAACTTTTATTTTAATGCTTTGTTCACATTTAAAACATGCAACAAAAATGTATCTTTTGTTTTTAATAAATTTGTTTGCATCTAAATTTGCAAACAAAATGTAATTTTTATTCTTCTTGTTTGTTTGCAACTAAGGTTGCAAACAACAAATGAAATTTTATCTCTTTATTTTATTTGCATGATAGGATGCAAATAAAAATGTATTTTCTACTTTCTACATTTCGTTTGCATCGTAGAATGCAAACAATCCTTTTATTTCTAACTTACATTTCGAATGTAAATTTTTTTATTATTGTTTATTTACATCAAAATGTAAATGTCCCCTTTTTCATTGTTTATTATTAACAAATAAAAAAAATTTCATCTTCTATATTTATTCTTTTCAATGAAAGCAATTTTACATAAAAATGTAATTCTTTAATTCTATTCTTTTTATTGTCTCTAGAAAGACAAATAAAATGTTACCCAAAAATATATTCTTTTTATCGCACCAAAAATGTCGATAAAATGCATCACTAACATTGTCTATTTTTATCGCACTAAAATGTCGATAAAAATGAATCACTAACATTGTCTATTTTTATCGCCCTAAAAATGTCGATAAAAATGACAACATTAATCATTCTATTTTTACCGCATTCAAAATGACAATAAAATATTCAACATTAACAATTCTATTTTTACCACATTCAATAATGACGATAAAATATTCAACATAAAGAAATGAAAGCAAAATGTTCTTTTTATTTCTAAAAAGAAAAACAACAAAAATGCTTCTTTTAATGCTAAAAAGAAACATGACATAAAAATGTTCTTTTAATGTTAAAAAGAAGAAGCGACAAAAATGACCCTTTTCATACTAAAAAGAAAAGGTGACAAAATATGTTTTTTAATTCTAAAAAGAAAAAGCGACAAAAATTATCTTTTTATTCTAATGCAATATCTTTAACAAAAGTGTTATTTTAATATCAATGCGAATTCTCAATTTCTTACTACATATAAAAATGTAAATTTTATTTTACATTGTAAATTCATGTCCCAATTACATAAAGAGATGTAATTGTTATAATGCAATACAAATTCATATTCTAATTACATTGAAAGATGTAATTTTTATCATACAATGCAAATTTACATTTTTAATTACATAGAAAAAAAATGTAATTTTTGTCATACGGTGCAAATTCATATATTAATTACATATAAAAATGTAATTTTACTCATGCGGTGTAAATTCATTCATAAATACCAAAATGAAATGTAATTAATTTCATACGGTGAAATTCATTCATAAATAACATATAAAAATGTAATTTATTTCATATGGTGTAAATTCATTCTTTTACTTCATATGACAATGCAATTTATTTTACATCATAAAGTTTCATTCTTTTACCTACACTGTAAAAATATTCACTTTTATGTTACAATGTAAAGATGTCAACTTTTTCTTTTATATCAGCAAATGTTCCCAATACTCTTAATATTAAACAACAAAAGAATAATAATTAAATTAATTAATATTAAATTAAAAATAAATTCTCACATTTTATAAATAAAATGACGTTCTTTCCTAATATTGACATTTTAAAACTAAAATGCCAATTTTACATCAATGTGACATTTCAAACTAAAATGTAAATTTGTTCTCTACCAAAAAATGTTCTAACTAAATTTGTGATTTTTTTTTTGTTTACAGAAATATTTTAACTAAACATGTTATCTTGGTCTAACATTTCATTTTAAAATAAAAATGATATTTTAATTCTTACATAACGTTTCATAACAAAACTAATATTTTAAATCTAATGAGACATTTACAACATTATCATAACACAATAAGTATCAAATTACCATATTAACATACAACATCAATCAACGTAACAATCAAGAATAACACAAATCAACGAATTCTGAATAACTATCATCGCAAATCTGAATTAAATCATCACACAATTATTTTAGAGAAAAAAATAAATTAATAATTAATTAAATAATGAAAATTTGAATTCTCACATTGAATTTTGGCCGTAATTTGACTGTCTCCGTTTCAGCTGCGGTCTGCGCCATCGCGAAGCTCTCGGAAAGATGAGTCCAAAGCAACTTACGGTTTGTAAAACGGACATCGTATGATCAAGTTATGGATTTTTAAAGATCGGACAAATTAAATAATTAAATAATAAGAAAAAAAGAAAGCGGGCCTTTCTTCCTCTCCAAACCCGTCGTATACCACCGAACCCAAACCCCATTTCCAATGCTAAACTCGCACCCCTCTAGAAGCCTCCAGACGACGATCAACTTGCACCCCGATGTCGAGCATCTCCTCCTCCACTAACGCCTAGAATGGCGCGCCGTTCGGTGGTGGCGTGTGGGGCCTAGGGAGCTGCGAACGGCGGCACTTTATGCCCCGTTATCTCACCAACTGCTTAACAATTTACGATCATCACCGTACAGATTGAAAGGTCTTTGAATTATCTTCGATTTGATATATTATGCGTCGATTTTCGTTGAGCGGATCAAAAGTTATAAGCATTTGAAATTGGAGCAATTCTGGCCATCGAAATCTGGGCGGCGGCTGGCCATTAGAATTAGGGTTTCAGCCGAAATTTTTAATAATATTTTAATCCTTAATCCCTTTTTACGTGAAATAAAGTGAAAAATCTGGACTTTCTCCGATTTGGGCCTGCTTACTGTCGTTCCTAAGGTTTTCACACCTTCTGAACGCAATGGAATGGGTCTCGGAGCCCAATTCTGAAATCTTTATATATTTTATTTAAAATTCCATTAAAAATTAATTAATTAAATATTGACCGTACATTTAAATGTGCCGAGGCCACATACGGACTCCAAAAATTCCAGAAAAATTATTTTTGGCCTTCTTATGACGATACGGTTCTAATGAGACTAATTTCGTCGAATACTGAGACTGTTTGAAAAATGGTCGTTTTCAAGTCGTTTAATTTTTACTGAAATTGACAAAACTGAAATCTTTTTGCCACGGCCACAAATTAATTCCAAAAATTATGAAAAATTAAACTTAACAATATTTTGACATTCTGGATCCAACAAAAGTGGTTTCGTCGAAAACGGAGGTCGTTTGAAAATTGACTATTTTCAAGGGCTATATATTTAATATTAAAAATACATTTTTAAACAAATAATTTCCGAAACTCAAAATATATAAGTGTTTATACTTTTTAAATGCAGAAACATCATTCCAGACTCAATGGAAGTGGTCTCGAGTCCAAATTCCTTCGTATGTGAAAAGTAGCCTTTTGGGCCATATATATTATATATAATTAAATTCTACAACGACTTTTCTAAAAATTGAACTAGCCATAACTTTTGATTTTTAAAACGAAATTTCAATTTTTCATATTCGTTAGAAAGATATGATTAAACAGATTTAAATATTTCTTGTTTCACTCAATTCTGATTTATTTTGAATCATGTACATTCAGTCAAAGTTTAAAATTAAATTTCCAAACTACCGCGCTATTTCTAACTCCTTTTATATTTAAATTAAAATGTATTTGTTTTAACTTCGATAGAAATAAAATTTAACCATTATTATTTAAATAAATTATATTATATTCTTAAAATTCATTAAAAATTTCTAAAATAAATTTTTTAAATTGGTTCGGAATTTGCGGGTTGTTACAAATTGCTTATTCCCATTCATTGATCTTATGACTTGGAGGAATTTTCTATCATTTGAATATGCGCATGACTTCAGATCAATCAATATTGATGTCAATCGACTTTCTAAAATATTAAATAGTATATGCATAATCTATAATATGAGCTCATGACAACTTCAGGTTGTTAATTAAATATTCGCTTATATATGTATATACGTGCGTCCACGTATTCCATATGTAATTGATTTGCATATTCTTTCTTATTCGAGTTACCTATTTTAGAACAAATTGTTCATAAGATTCCAATCATTAATTTTTGCTTATCAAGCAATGTCAATGCGAATCTTAAAGATCGCATCATAATATCCAAAATATCTGATTTGGAACTGTATTGAACTTCTGGTTCAAATGAAATATATGAACAACTTCAAGTTGTTAATCTATATTGAACTTGTGGTTCAAATAATATATAAGCAATTTCAAGTTTGTTAAACTATATTGAACTTCTGGTTCAACTGTATAGAACTTCTGGTTCAACTGTATTGAACTTCTGGTTCCACTATATTGAATTTCTGGTTCCACTGCGTTGAACTTCTGGTTCAAATAAAATATATAACAACTTCGAGTTGTTAAAATTTATTCTTAAATACAATATGTAAATATAAATATATAAGTAAGATACAGCTCATTTTGAAAATTGTGCAATCTTTGGATGCATTATTATTGTCGCATATGATTTAACTTCTTTAAGATGTGTAATGTTATTATTTCATACAGTTTGAATAAAGCTTCAGGCTTTTAAATTATGAAGTGTTTCAAGTTCGTTAATTGAGGAACTTCGAGTTCCTATGCATATATATACATATGTATATCAATTTTATAAATTTATACTGAACTTCTAGTTCTCAATCTTTTAACATACTTTTAATTTAGAAGCTTTTATATTTTTGCTAATTAACAAGATTTCAAACTTGTATACTTTATCAAATATATATATATATATATAATTCAAAACAGGAGAAGTTCATTTCTTCTGATTTTGTTATGCGTGAGCCGCTATTCTTCATAATTTCATCAATTTCTAATCTGATTTCTTTCGTTAACCTTCAATGCATTTACTCTTCGTAAATTGTTGATAAGTCGTTCGATTTCTATTTTAATGTCACAACCCTAAACCGGATTTAGGTCATTCCTTTTCAGATATGAAGAAAAGTGCTCGACAATCGCGATTCAGTCTCAAGCTGTTTAATATTGATCTTCTCTGACTCTGGATCTGATTCGGTTGGACTCTGGGTGATCAAGCCATTGCTGATTTGGGTTTCGGCATTATCGACATAACTCATATTAGTTCAGTTCCAAATCTTCCAACCGATCCTTCAGTTTCCTGAACGAAATCGATTTTAGTTGGTTTTGGGGGTAAGTTTCAATTGTTGGCTTGGATTTTGTCTGTGGTTTGTATTCTCATTCAGATCTGATCTATAAGGAGTACGGTTTGAACAAAAAAAATCTATTTGGGGGAAAAGTGTTTGTTTAGTATACAATTCATTACAGCTGTTTTGATCAGATCTATACACTTTGATTTTTACTGTATAAAAATTGGTGGATTACAACTTTTTGGGGGTAAGTATCGGTTTTAGTCATGGGGGTTCAGGGTCCGTGTGCAAGGGATATGTTCTGACGGCAAAGCGCTCATCCATTTCAGGGTGCAGTTGGCTTTCATATATTTCATGTTTTTTTTTCTTTTGGCTTTTGTTTGTAATGGTTAGTATGCTAACCTCTCTCTTGTATGAGTTTTAGTAAATAATAAAGTGAACCAATTTTCAAAAAAAAAAAAAGTTCAAGACTTCAGGTCCAAGACTTTGAGTTATACAACTTCCAGTATAAATATTTTCTTTGCACAACTTCAGGTTGTGGTTCTATCCTTTCTTCCATAACATTAGTTATTACTAGCTAAATACATCGAATAATAATACATATATTTATTCTTATTCCAAATACAAACGTACATCAATTAACTAACAATAACTAATGCATTCAATGCATTTATGACAATAAGGTAATATAATATATTATCCTAACAATGCATTCTCTAACATTCAATGCATTTATGACAATAAGGTAATATAATATATTTATCAATCGCATAAGCAACACTTTACATTCTCTAACATGAATGGTTCAAAAATTTACAGATCTGTGCATAAAATTCACAACTATAAACAAAAATAAACTACATGTCTCATATTCAATTTTTTTCTCATTCTTCAATATGAATGATTTGAAAAACTTGTAAACTTATAAATAAAATTCACAAACATAAAAATTACATATTGTTTTGTGATTCAAAATATACAACCCATATAAAGATTTTTTAGATCTTTCTTTTTATATCAAAATTGCTTCTTGCCTTTTTAGAAACTGCAGGTTCTAAATTTTCATGTAATGATAAAAACTGTTTTTGCATTCACTTCCGGTGTGCAGAATTGAGATCAATATTTAGATCTTAACATAATATGATCTTCAGGATGCATATTTTCTTTATAAAAGTTTTTCCTAAGAAACAATAAAAACATTTCTTCTGGAAATATGATATGTTCTAAAATTACTGTAATTAAACTTCAGGTTTTATTAGTATTCACATATTATTATTATATATTTTAAACGGAAGCAAATCCTCTAGATTTTCTTTTATTCACAAATGATAGTCATTTCCTTAATAAATATAATACAATGCATCATAAATAAATTACATAAAAAAATGTCATAAATTAATGCCAGAATTAATGCCACATAAAAATGACATATAAATGACATAGCAAATATGTTAAATAACATTAATGAACATAATAATAGCTATGATGTATATCTGACTATAGTATAGCTACAAAAAATGCTACTATGTCATTTTTCCTTTAGCTTATTATTGAAATACTTAACTAAGCCATAAATGATGCAGTTTAGATAAACATGCAAACTATTGCTCCTTTTATTTTATGTTGACTAAAACATGAAAGTGCAACATATCTTTCACATGCGCCATACATATAAAATATATGTATCTATTAAACATAAATGCATTAAATAAATAAAAAATCTTTTCTTATTCCTAATAGAAACAAGCTAAATTACTTAATTTCCATGACCAAATCATTTAATGCATTTATGATATTACCATAACAACCACAGTTAATGCATTTATAAGTAAAAAAAATGCAATGGACCGTTATGTGGCTAAAAAAATTGTAAACCAATATTACAACGAATTGGTTTAATTGCAAATATATATAAAACAATGAAACAAAAAACATTTCATCTCAGATCTAGGCATGCATACTTGATTCAAAATTTCTAAAATATCCCAAATACCATATATATAACTGTATGTCCAAATTAATTTAATCAACAAGATGATTTCCTTGCATAAATGGTTCTAGATTATTCAAACCGTTATATTCAATCAATAAACAATAGAAGAAAACAATCGTTCATAACATATTCAAAATGTTCTAAGTGATTCAGAATAATATGCAATAACTTATGTTATGATTAACAAATTTTTTTTCCAATTTTTAGAGCGATTCAGATTATTTCCAAAAAAATGACTTAAAATTTTTAATCTTCTAGATCTGTCTTTTGAAACCAAAAGAGTTTCATAAGTCAACCTTTAATTTTCAATGCAAAAGCAAACCAAAGATCGCAAGTGGAAATATAAGTTATACGTTCAGATCTGAATCCGAAAAAAAAGATCGGATGAAACCCCAAACTGTAAACATCAAAACCTTAATTTCATATATTCTTCAAACCAGAAAATTTCTCAATAAAATCAATTATGGGCGGCTCTGATACCACTTGTTGGAATTTCTATATACTTGATGATTGACAAATCATGAAATTCCAAATTTGAATAGATGACCCCATATTGATTTAATTGAGAAATAAATCAGAGAGATAGTAAAATGAATTAGCAGAAGCCATACCTGAATCCAGATGTTTACAGAGAGAAGATTAACCAAATTAAGTCATGGATCTGATTATCAAACGTAACATAAGCATTAGATGTGAATCCATAATTGCTGCTTTCATCAACTTAGATCTGATTTGTATCTAGAGCTTCGTGTTGATAATGTGTTATAAAACGAACACGGAACAGAACAAACAAGGGAGAGAGGACATTTCTATTCATTCAGATGTGTCATTATTTCTATTACATTGGTTCCTTTATATATAGGCTTTGAAGCTGATGTTTAACCTATTCCCATGATGTGGGACAAAACAGAGAACTAATAAAAGCATATTCACAACATTTATATATTTTACAACATGCAACTATTTTTTTTGTTTTATTTATTTTATGCCACTACAAATTCAGGTGTTGCTTTATATTTATTCTTGTAACATTTTTAAAATGCTACTAAAAGGTATTGATTGTTTTATAGCATATCTTAAATGCCACTGTATGCTATTAATGGCTTATATTATTTCCAACTACCAATTATATAATAGTCATATTAAATTCAACAACAATCGTATAACTACTATTTTCAAACCAATCAATCATATAATCATCATATTCAAATAATTGAGAACACGTTAATCACGTAAGTGTAATATCATTAACCACTTAGATAATAATTTATTGATAAAATGTGCAGATTCATATACCACAAACATTTATAAACAGGTTTGCATAACTAGTACTAATAAATATCATAATACATATAACAACTGAAGTCATGTCCTTTATTGCAGATGGTCTTCACTCCAAATAGGCTAATTACCTGTGAACAAGGTTGATAATCAATAATAAGAATTTGCCATGAATTATCAAGCACATAAACAACCAAGCCATCATGTTTTATTTGTTTTGTGCATTTGTTCGTTGTTTTATATTTAAGTTCTCTTACCATTTGGTGATTAATTTAGTTTAATATTTGGTATTTAATTTAGTTTCATTGTTATACTAACTTATCCATTTCTGCAATTTGTACTTCCAAACAAGACCCTCAATTAGTAAGGCATTACCTGAAACAACACATTGCTCCAAATTTATTTTGATCAATAATTGTAAGCAATACATGTTCACCAGCATATGCCATGCTACGTTCTATTTTTCTCTAGAAGTATTATTCTTGATTAAGAACGAAGCTCCTTTAATTTGTAATCTTCTTATGTATAGCTAAACCATTCTTTTATTGTTTTACATGATGACCAGTTTATCAGTTTCTTGTGGTTCTTAAGTGAACTATACGTTAATTTGTATATATTTCTACTAAGAAAACAATTATTTACAAAACATGAAATTTTTATTTATGTTGCTACAAGAATTCATTTATTGTACTAAGAAAAAGTTATTTACAAAATTACATCCATCATAGATAGTTGCTACAGGAATGCACATCCCTTTGCATTTAATGAGCTCTAAATATGAAATTTTTATTTTAATTGTTGTCGGGTAACCTCTGCCCTATCCCTGTAGTCCCTTACTCTAGTAGCAGTCAACCATTCATTACATGCAACAATAAAAGATTTTGGAGCACTTTATTTTTTTTAGTGTGTACATGGTTTTTAGTGCACTTCAGTTTTGATGTAACTTGTTTTTATCTCATTATAAATAGTATTATATGGATTGCAACTTAGTTTTATAATATTTTTGATCTTAGGTTAAAACTTAGGTGTATTGCAAATAGGCTATACAACCAAATTGCTATTTGCAACTAAGTTATAATACTGACTTGCAATGCTCATTTTTGTGCTTCTTGCTTTAAGTGCAACTGAGTTTTAACTTAAAAGGCACACTAACATATTAAGATGCTAGATTTGAATTTTAACCAAAAAGTACGGATAAAAGCTTAAAATTATAAGTTTTTTAACCAAAGTGAGAGGAATAATTAATAATGATCACTATTATTATTTATGAAATTTAGTTAACTTAAACTTGGTTAATCTTATAAAACTTGTTCAAGTTTAACAAAACATAACTATTTTTATTAACATAGTTAATTTGATTAATTTATTATAATATTTTTTAAAGTAAATTAGACATATATAAATGACAAAAATGAGACAAATAGTCTTTCTCCGATGTGGTCAAAAAAATTGAACATCAGAGCTAAAATTGCAATTGAGTATCTGGAACGCACTAACGACCACATACAACAAAGCCAAAGAGGCAACAAATGCACAAAACAACATCTAACTAGAGGGCCCTTAAGATAGGAAAACACCACACAAAAGGCATCAACAAGATGCGAAAAACCAGAAGCTCAAACCAACAAGCCTCTGGGTCCTCATTCCACAACCTGCCCGGACCAATAAAATGCGTTAAAGAGAGAAACTTTGGCCAACACGTCCAAAAATGCCAACTAAGCCTAATTCCAGTAACCGTAGCATGCAGGCAATCTCTAGAGCAAGTCCGCCCAGTTTGCTAACCCAGTCCTGCCAAGAGCCTAGGAATCAACCAGCACCATGAACCAGAGCCCACCTATAAGACCCAACCAATCAATCTTCCTTCCCAGATTCTGTTAAAAAAATCACCCTACACATGTTCGAGGCCTAGTCCCTCAGGTAATAAAGAAAATACATGCCAACATAACGACCAAGGATGGAGGTTTCCTGTGAGGTTCCTACCTCCAAAGGCGAAAAAATGTCGACTTTTACTTTATGAATGATGGAGATGGCATCATAGGCGACTCATCGAAAACTGTCTTGTTTCGAGAACACCACAAGCGATAACAAATGAGATAAAGAATAAGTCCGAAAAGAATCGATCTAAGATCATTTCCCATCCCTCTAGCCTACCAAACATGAATAATACTACTAAGGGTAGGAGGGACTCCCTAGATATCTACAAAGTCCCCGAAGTTAGGCCAAACAACACTTGCACATTTACCTACCAATAATAGGTGTACTAATGACTCCGACGAACCAGACTGGCAATACTGACATTTGGATACAATAGGAATACCAATCCACATAAGGTTAACATCTAGAGGAAGCCCTTCATGAAGATTTCCATATAAGAATGGAAATCTTGGGAGGGATGCGGTTGTCACAAATAAAAGAAAATAGGATTCTGGGCCTTGGAGTTCTAGTAGTGTTCTAGGCAGCCCTAAGGGTGAACGAACTCCCACTCTAACCAAAGCCACGACCATAGAATTCAGAGAAAGCCTTGAAAGACTACATCCATTCCCAAGTCTCACTCACATAAGATGGGGTCCCAGTGAAATCTGAGGTCAATGGGCGATGAGCGTGAAGAAACGATTCCTATAAAGAGTTGTTAGATCGAAATCTAACCTAGAGCTTAAAGGTGTAAGCCTTACGTACATCCCTAGGATTATGCATCCCTAGACCATCACCCTTGCACATAGGATGACATATGTTATCCTAAAAAATCCATTGGTGCTTCTTAGCATCATACTTTTTACACTATAAAAAGGACGATGCCAGTGAACGATAAATAAGAGAGGAAAAAAGAAGTAGGCGTCATGGCAACGAAGATATGAGACCCGAGAGAATTGAGAACCGACTTGATGAGAACAAGTCTTCCATCTTGGGAGATGAGAGTCATGTTCCATCTAAGAATATTCCCTTTCCTTATTCGTAAGGGGGTCAAGAATCGCATTGAATTTGAGGCCACAATACAGAATAATGTCGAGATAGGTAGGAGGAAGAGTAACGACTCGAAAGCCAGTGAAGGTCTTAAACCAAGATATCCATGAAGGGATTATAGTTTTGGCCAGGACAAAACATTTTTTCGAATGGTTGATTAATTACTTAGAATATCGTTCGTACAGATGAAGAAAAGAAAGAACCCGACAGATGGAACATCGATTTCCATTAGTGAAGATAACAATGTCATCAGCAAAAGAGAAGTAGGAAATCACTAGGCATCTGCTTGGTATACCAAATTAGTGAATTTGTCATACTATTTGTAATAACCAGGAATTTCTGAACCAATTTTTAAAAAAATATTTTAGCTATTTCAATGGGTTTTGAAAATTTAAAATGATTTATTTTAAATATTAACAACTAAAAAATTATTTAAATCGAAGTTAGGACACGTATATATTTAATTTAATTAAAAGGAGTTTGAAATGGCACAGTAGTTTGAAAAATCGATTTTAAATTTTAATTGAATGTACAAAATTCAAAATAAATCGGATTTCAGTAAGACTAGAAACGTTAGAATCTGTTTAATTACATCTTTCTATTGAATGTGAAAAAACAAATTCTCCTTATGTCAACATATTTTATTGTCTAGGAGGAATCACGCTTGATTTCCGATCAGAGGTAGCCTGCTGAGAGAGGCCCCTCACTCAAAGGTAAGATCAAAACTGCTCCGTGCCCTGGCATGTGATTCTGCCCTCTACTGTGTAGTAAGCGAGTAGTGGGACGCTGCCGACTTATCAGCTGCTCCCGCAAGTCAACTCAAATAAGCAAATAAGCGTTATGCACTCCATCTCTATTGGACATAGAATGCCAATCTTTAAAATGTAAAAAAGGATATATTAATATGTTGAGCCCCAGATATTCATTTGGAAAGTCCAGTATATTATAGGGAGCCACTCTAGCAACCGGGTCCGTACTAACCTTACCAGTTATTACTGCCTAGTTCCCAAACCACTTAGAGAGTTGTTAATCAACGATAGAAAAAGATCCATTTTGCATCATATCTAATGGATTCCTTGGTTCGGACCGAAGAAGTAATGTCACTCGATTATTATTAAATAATATAAATTGAAAGTTATGTCCAGTTAAAGATTTAAAATAGTCGCTATGGAATTTATATATATTTTAAATAATATATAGCCCTTAAAATAGCCATTTTGCAAACGACCTCCGTTTTTGACGAAACCGCTTTTGTTGGATCTGGAATGTCAAGTTATAGCTAGGTTTAAAAATTCATAATTTTTGGAATTAATATGTGAGTGAAGTGAATTTAAATGTGTTTGGTAATTTCAGTTTGAATTTAATCGACTGGAAAATGATCATTTTTCAAATGGCCTCCAAATTCAACAAAATTAGTTTTATTAAGACCATATTGTCAAAACATAGCTAGATTTATTTTTCTGTAATTTTTTGAGTCAGTATGTGGCCCCAGTAAATTAAAATGTACGTTTAAATTCAATATATATTGATTTATATTTTAATTTTGATAAAAAATAGTCGAAATAGCTGAACTGGCTTACAAAACATATCACATTACGTTCGGAATGGGGGTATTTAGTTAGAAATGGCAGTCGCTGCGTTTGATTTGGAGGTCGGACAAAAATTGGGTTAATTAGAGAATTAAAAATAATATATATATATATATATATATATATATATATATCCATTTATAGGGGGTCAAAACCCTATTTTCGTTCATTGCCTGGTCAACCCGCCTCCAGCAAAAACGAACGGCGATTTCTGTTCGAACCTTCTTCCTCCAAAAACTCGAAATTCCTTCAATGATTTTCGAAACTTCCTGCTGCAGAGTTGTTCATCTACGTGAGTTCTTCACAACCAACGGTGGATATCGAATATCGTGCCCTAAATTGTGTGATTTTGAACTCAAACATGTTGGCATCAAAGTTGTTTTCTGGCCAGATGTGGCCACCGATTTGGCCGACATACAGTGAGGAGGTGGCGCGCTCGTAGGCGCTCAACGTGGTGGCGGCGATGGTAGGTCCGGCGATGTCTGGTGAGGGAGCAGCGGAAACCTAGTTTTGGAGGTTTGGGTTCGATGGCGGTAGTATACAGAACAAAGAAGATAAAGGTTTAAGGAAAAATTAAATTAATTAATTTAATTATTTTATAAGTTAATGTAATCAATGTTCAAAATATTGTAACTTCTTCATACGAGGTCGGAATGGAATGATTTCAGTTGCATTACACTCGTGACAGCGAACACTACACAATGGAACTGACCAGAACGAAAATGGGGCAAAATGGATTTTCAACTAAAATTAAACGCGCATTTAATTCAGTTTGAAAATGTAATTCAGAAATGAAGACTGACGGAGTGGAACCCAATGTGAACATTCTCTCACTAAAATATTTGTTCCATTTATTTATTTTACAACTGAAAATAAATTGTCATTGCTGATTTTTATATGTTATTTATTTTTAAAGTTTAACACACGAACTCACACAAATCATTTGAATTGGAAGCGATGTATGGATATTAGCGACACTTGCATTTCATACTCCGCGGATGGCCACTTGTGGCGCCGTAAATGGAATTGGGTAATTGCGTATTTATTTATATGGATGATATTGTTGAATTGTTGTGTTATGATTGTGACTGTGATTATGAAAATTTTAATACGTTGGAAAAATAATTATAAAATTATTGCGATAGCTAAAATGGACATAAATTATTTATTTATAATTTAAACTGTGAAAATTGGTTAGTAGAAAAATAATTCAAACCGAATTAGAATTTGTTAAATTAATTAACCAATGATTTATTTAAATAGACTGTTGTTGTTTGAAAACCCCACACAGGTATTGGGATGATATTGGACATACACTAATCCCAATATTTAGTTGTATGTCGATCGATTGATTGGCAGACTTTTGTAAGCGTTATTTATTTATTTTAATGCTTATACAGTTATAAAATGCACTCTGGATGATGGTTGAATGTTGAATGATTATTAATCATTATTGTTGAATACATCCGATGTATGAAATCCATATAACTGAAATTATATGGTAATGGATTGAGTCACATTCCGATTCAGAAATAACGAATATTTTAAAATGACGTATATTTTCAAATATCGAATATTTTCAAATAACGAACATTTTAAAATAATATTCAGTAAGGAATTAAATTAATGAACGAATATTTTAAAATAATATTCACTGAAGAATTAAAATATGGTTTTGATGTCCAATTCTAGACGGACAAGAAAATATTGGTATATATGAAGCCGAGTAAGTGGATATTCGCCATTTTAATCCGAACGGATGTTTCTGTCGATTTTATTTATTTATAATGAATATCAAAAAGAATTGATTTCAAAATTTGATATTTTGAAAATATTATCATTTTAATATTATAATGATATAGAATATTCAATTTTGATCTAAAATTGAAATTGAAATCGTTTTAAAATGAATTTATAAACAATTTATAAAATACGTTTTGAATGGAAATCGACGATATATATATATATATATATATATATGTATGTATATATATACTGCAATGACCTTGTCTTTACACATATCAATGACACGGATATGAATTGATCGTAAGTACGTATTTACAAATACGATTTAAAATCCAGACTTTAAAATTCCAAAACATGTTAACTTATGTATAATAGCATTAACATATGCATGTATCACAACATTTACTAAAACCCATTTTTACACATTCATGTATGATAGCAGGTATTAGATAGCGTTTGTTTAAATTTATTTTACACATGTAGTTAGGATAACACTTATGCATAGCAAGTTTTTAAAATGCCATTTTCTATTACACATGTTTTTTTCACTTTTTCAAAGGATTTAAAATTTGGGTTTTTGCAAATTTCTTGAGTAAATAAAAGACAAGACACTTAAACAAATTTTTATACAAAGCTACCACTTCCTTTGCTATACAAGTTCAAGTGAAAATCCTTTGTTCACATGTACATACACCAAAACATGGAGTGCCATTCTCTTTTGCAAACATATTTTCACATATAAACTTAAGGATACAACCTAACCTAGTAATAGGCTAGCATCTAAGACCTAAGATTTATCATAAAAAATATGTTCACATGACCAAATCATTTGTGATCAAATATTTTCAGTTTTAAAATCTTTTTACGTGTGATTTCTGAAAATACAATTTCTTTTCTCAAGACATGGTGATGTTTGTCATAACCCATATGCCTTAAAATCTTGCTAAATCTTGCATATACTACCAAAGATCTTGCCTACACTAGATCAATTCTAAAACATAGATTTTCTAAGATTTTCTATGCATATTTCATCACATGCCATGTATTCTTTTGCACAAAAACTTTCAGATTTTAGAGCATCTTGGAAGGCAAGTAAATATTTTATATGATTTCTTGTTAAATCAATATGTCATGTGAAAAATAAAGAGAGAAAACCCAAAATATTCTAAGCATTTATGGTACAAAGGATGGTCACTAAATTTGTGTATACCAAGGAAAGATTTGGGGAGAACATGGTTGTACCATTGGCATTTAAGGTAATAGTTCCTAGAAGACCAATAGGATAAGAGGATGTTCTTGCACAAGTGATTTCAGTATGAATGTTGGCTAATATAAGCCATGTGAATTTGGGTAGTGGTGCTTTCATTTAGAAAGAAAAAGATTTTCTAAGATGTCAATCATTTGTCTCAAGAAAATCTGAAAAACTGTTTTTACTCTTCTTCCGAAACAGTATTTAATGCACAGTTTTTTTTTTTATTTTCCTACTACTATAAGTAGACCATGAGCATACACATTCTCCTCATGCAACACAAGCATTTGAATTATCAGTGAAGGGGAAAAACTGAGAATTCAAACTATTTCAGATGCGTAATTTTTTTTATAAATTTTCTTCCTGTTTCTTTTATTTTGAACTGTAAAGTAAACTTGTCTTGGATGTGCTTAGTTAGATCTTAAGTGTTGTTTGAATATCACCTGATTAAAGAAAGGGATAATTAGGACTTAAACTAATTGAATATTATTAGTTTAAGAGTATAATTATTATTACAAATCCTGTTGTCTTGTTTCAGTTTTAAAGCATCAAATTGATGATCTCTGTTCAATAACCTTAAGTCAGATGATTAATATGATTCCAGGTTAGTTTTATGTCGTTACATCACAACCAAAACCAATTCAAAGTAAGAAAGAAAGTATAATACTTTAAACAAAGACTGATACTAGAGAAAAATAAAACACAGTACCTCTCTGTTCCATCAAAAAAACCAAGTTGCATGAAAACTAAATTTGATTATAGAAATGGAATCAGGTATGAAAATGATGATTTCTGAAAATGGTTTCACGATTTTTAGTACCTTGGATTGGAGATATACCAAGATGATTGGAATTTGAAGATTTGATCAAATTCCGACCATCCAGGCCGCTAAAGTCCATGCAGTTGGGGATGGGGTTGCACCGAGGGTCGAGGCTTCGTGGAAAAATGCAACAAAAAATTTCAGATGAGGAAATCGTGGGGACATAATCGAAATAGGGTTTGAAAGGGAATTTTTGGGTTCGGTTATTCTCGCCGGAACTGCTCTTCGATACGGTGGCTAGGGGGGTGCGATCCTGGGGGATTGGCGACGTCGGAGTGATGTGGCGGGCCAGGAAGCGGAAGGCAGTCAGTGGTCGAGGCGAGGTATGGTTGGTCATTTTCCTGGATGGTGCTTTTCCTGGAAATGGTGGTGGTACGGTGAATCCTCACTAACGACGTGGTGATGGTGATTGGGACACGGGATCGTGATCAGTGGGTGGAAAGTGACTCATGTGGATGATTAGTGGCGATGGACATGGGCTCTCGTCGTGGTTGTGCATATGCACGGGGATGTCATAAACGAGAAGAAGAAGAAGAGGGGGTGGTACTACCAGGTGGTACTGCCAGGTAGGGAGTGTTCGTGCGGTTTAGAGTTGATCTGGCAAGGAAATGCCATGATTCGAAGGTGGTACTTTGAGGCTGAGTGGTACTTTGGTCTGCGCATGGGAGCCAGGGCCGATCAGGCAAGAAAAACACACGAAATCGATGTGGTACTTCATTGTACTTTAGTACTTTGGGTTTAAAAGAATATTTTTAAATACAAATCAAATTAAAATCAGTTTTTAATTAAGTATAAATAGAAATAAATAATAAAATAAAAATATAATTTTTATTTAAATTAGCAAATGGGGAAAAAGAAGTGAATCAGGATCAAGTGCAGTTTTTGTCAAGAATTGAAATTAAAGTACAGAAGCTGTAATTTAAATTAAATTGTAAATTTAATTTGTAATTAGAAATGATTTTCTAATAAAAATATTTAAATTTTAAAGTCAAATGAAAGGGAAAATAGTACGCTATACATACGATCAAATTGACTGTTGTAAACCTTAAGTCTGAATTTTCTGACATAAGTAACTGGTCATGTACTGTTCGGTATTTTATAAAATAAGTACTAAATCATATTTTTAATCGTGTTTAGATTGATAAATAAAAAGAGAAATTTTATTGGTATATAGAAAGAAGAAATAGATCGAGTATAAGGGATCAAAGGGAAATTTTGATAAAAACAATATAAAGTGTAAAAGTTGTAAAATAAATTATAAATCATAAATTTAATTCATTTATGAATAATTAGATCAAGTAATAATTATGAGTAACAAATTTCTAAAAGAATAATGTAAGTATTTATTGGAAAGAAAAACCGTGTGTGGCGCGCACACTGAAATTGTCCATTTTTAAGAGATGATCAAAATACCCAGATATAGGCAATATGATTATATATTGTTTAGTTTGAATGTAATTATATATGTAAATTAGATTATAATCATGTTAGATTAATAATTTAAAAAGAAATGTTTTGCTAATCATTTCAAAGAGACCGGATTAAAACATTCCACTTTGATACGTCGCGCGACAGAGATTTTTAAATTGAACACGGAGATATACAAGGGCCATTCTTGAATAGTGCCTTCGGTTTGTCCAATCCTAGGACAACTTGTATGGACGAATGTCTGACAAAGTAATTCTAACTGATCACGTAAGTTGATCTCTCCAAACGTATTTATACGGTGGCAGAGGAATTCGTTTCTCTCGCTGTATACCTATAATATATTTTTGGGGAAGTCAATTAGTGGTTGGCGAGTTTTGACGATGTGGCATTCAAAAAAAATAAACAGTGATGATGAAAAGGTAAGTCTAGCCTCAAGCCTCACACCCAGGAAGTGACAAAAATCGGGCAGGCAGCATGGCTATGTGGGTCGCTCCCATTAGGGTGTATAATCACCTATCTAGAGAAATTCCTTTTACTTCTTTAATCTATTTCGATGTTGTCCCTTTTCGGGAAACGGTGGTTTGAGCCCAACCGTTGGTGATATACATTCGATACACTCAAGCGAAATGAGTGGTCGGTCATGTGTGGGCCGGGTTGCGAGAAGTTCTGGTTGGAACCAGGTGTATTCGCCTCCAGAGATACACTGTCGGCAGGTGGTCCCATACCTTGTCATAGTCAGAAATCCAATTTCCATAAGCGCCAAGCGGTTTTATTTGTATACTATATAGGATAATGTGAGATGCAAGCATTCTTCTAGATTCTAAATTATTTGTGAAACACCTAGACACTACGATAATATTTGATTTCAAGTATACAAAGTGTTTTGATCTCATAAGGTAAAAACCCATCCCGTATTCACGGTGCGGTCTTATGCGATATTTTTATTCCTTTAAAGTATTTTAAATCGTTTACTCATACCAGTCCCCTAACTGACCCGGAGTTTATTTTTCTGTGTTTCCCTTAAATTCTTGGGTATTCATAACACTTGTTATGAATAGACAAGTGAATCAGGATTGGATAAAACTTGGAAAGCTGGAATGGAACTTTCTGTGTGCTGATCCATGTCTACTGTATAATTAAGTTTGCAAGTTAGTCGTCAATGATATGTATAATTAAAGATGTACTATGAATGGCTTGTATCACTAGATCTATGATGCTCTGATGTAATATGTACTGATGTGTAATATTATGAAGTATCATCTTTTGAAAAATTCCGCTGTGAGATTCTGATGTTTTCTGTGATTTTATCTTCTATCTATTCTTATTCTTGCTAATGGCATGACTTCCGATGTGTTTTAAAGTTGGGTCATTACAGTTGGTATCAGAACTTAGGTTACTGATTACCTAGGCTTTGTGTGAGTGTGAGAGAACGTATTTTTGAAAATTTAAAATAAATCAACTTGAATGGTATACCTAAGTTAGTTATATCCAACCAAGTCTGGAATGACAACCTGTTACATTCAGGTGATTGAAATGAGTAGCCGAGGACGAAGAGGTCAGGTTAGTGGAATTTCCATTATTACTGGTCGTAATACTGGATCCCAGGATCAAGGAGAAACTAGGGAGGAAGTTGCACCAGTCTAGCAAGACAAAAGCTTTGCAACTATTTGTAAGGAGTATAAAACTCTGGGAGGAAAAGTTTTCAAAGGGACGGAATCTTTCATTGAAGTCCAAGCATGGTTGAGGTCCTGTGAGAGGATTTTCAAAGGACTGAAATTGAATGATGAGCGGAAACGTCTCTTAACTTCGTGGCAACTCCAAGAAGCTGCTGCGATCTGGTGGGATGCTCAAACTGCGAATGTTCCTAAAGAAGATTTTACTTGGTACAAATTCAAAGAGGCATTCGAAGCACAATTTCTTCATGCTGCAGGAAAGACTAGAATGTATCGGGATTTCATTGACCTCAAACAAAGGAACATGAAATATCCGAATATGAGAACAAGTTCAATTCACTTTCTTGTTTCGGGCCAGAACTGATCAATACCCCACTCAAGAAGAATGAAACGTTCATAGCAGGATTGAAGGATAACTTGCAAGTTCAAATGATTGGACATCTCAAGATTCCATTTGTTGATCTAGTTGATATGGCAGTTCGTTACGAGGCACTAGAGGGAAAGAAGCCAGTTGAAAAAGCGCAGACAGGAGAACCCAGTGGCGAGAATTCCAACAAAAGGAAATTTAATCTGAACTGGAACAACAAGGGAATACCAAAGATGGGAGAGAAAGCCAAAGAGAGTTATAAAGATACACAATGCCATAACTGCAAGGAGAAGGGACATATTGCTAGGTTTTGTACGAAGCCACCAGCGGAAAAGCCACAGCAAACTCAGCAGCCGGAGCAACCTCAACCAAAGGGAACAAGTGATACTATTCCCCAAAAGTTTTCATGCTATAACTGTCATCAGCCTGGGCACTTGGTTAAAGACTGTCCACTTATGAAAAAGGCAAAACAACAAAAGGTCTATGCTTTAATGGATAAGTCATCAACTTCTGAGAATGTGAAAATGGAGGAAATTTCAGAAGGTACCTTACTTTTAAAAAAAATGAATTAATTAACTTGGGTCAGCCTTAAGATAAATTAAATATGGTTGGATTAAATTAGAATAATATCCAATCATATTGATACAAGAAATCGAGTTAGAATTATAAATTTTGGATTTCCTGAAATTAAGACTGGACTTAAGTATTAATTGGATATGAACCCAAGGAATGTGAACTGGTCGATTTGTGAAATTAAATCATATTGAGTCCCGAAATGGAGATAATTAACTAAGTGAATGAAGATGGTGGGTAATACTTAACGGAGTTAAGTAAATTGACTGATGAGTTAAAAAGGGAATTTCGACAGATACAAATGCTTGAGCAAGATTGATTCAAATCAATGAAGTGAATAGGACCTGAGATCTATTTTCCAAATAAAATCAAAGATATTTGGAAGTTAATGAGAATTTAAGAGATGGAAGACAAAAAGTAGTAATATATAAATGGAAATGTTTTCCAACCGTAGTAACAGATATATCCAGTTATGGAAACAGCTGTTATAAATAAAATATTTATTGATGTGTGTCGATAACTCTAATCTTCTATTTACAAATTTCGAGGACGAAATTTTTATAAGGGGGTAGATTGTAATGACCCGATCTTTACACATATCATTGACACAGATATGAATTGATCGTAAGTACGTATTTACAAATACGATTTAAAATCCTGACTTTAAAATTCCAAAACATGTTACTTATGTATAATAGCATTTACATATGCATGTATCACAGCATTTACTAAAACCCATTTTTACACATTCATGTATGATTGCATGTATTAGATAGTGTTTATTTAAATTTATTTTACACATGTAGGTAGGATAACACTTATGCATAGCAAGTTTTTAAAATGCCATTGTCTATTACACATATTTTGTTCATTTTTTTCAAAGGATTTAAAATTTGGGTTTTTGCAAATTTCTTAAGTAAATAAAATACAAGACACTTAAACAAATTTTTATACAAGGCTACCACTTCCTTTGCTATACAAGTTCAAGTGAAAATCCTTTGTTCACATATACATAAACCAAAACATGGAGTGCCATTCTCTTTTGCAAACGTGTTTTCACATATAAACTTAAGGATACAACCTATCCTAGTAATAGGCTAGCATCAGGATCTAAGATTTATCATCAAAAATTTGTTCACATGACCAAATCATTTGTGATCAAATATTTTCAGTTTTGAAATCTTTTTACATGTGATTTCTGAAAATACACTTTCTTTTCTCAAGACATGGTGATGTTTGTCATAACCCATATGCCTTAAAATCTTGCTAAATCTTGCATATATTACCAAAGATCTTGCCTACACTAGATCAATTCTAAAACATAGAATTCTAAGATTTTCTATGCATATTTCATCACATGCCATGGATTCTTTTGCACAAAAACTTTCAGATTTTAAGCACCTTGGAAGGCAAGTAAATATTTTATATGATTTCTTGTTAAATCAATATGTCATGTGAAAAATGAAGAGAGAAAACCCAAAATATTCTGAGCATTTATGTTACAAAGGATGATCACCAAATTTGTGTATACCAAGGAAAGATTTGGGGAGAACATGGTTGTACCATTGGCATTTAAGGTAATAGTTCCTAGAAGACCAATAAGAGAAGAGGATGTTCTTACACAAGTGATTTCAGTATGAATGTTGGTTGATATAAGCCATGTGAATTTGGGTAGTGGTGCTTTGATTTAGAGAGAAAAAGATTTTCTAAGATGTCAATCATTTGTCTCAAGAAAATCTGAAAAACTGTTTTTACTCTTCTTCCAAAACAGTATTTAATGCACAGTTTTTTTTATTATTTTCCTACTACTATAAATAGACCATGAGCATACACATTCTCCTCACGCAACACAAGCATTCGAATTGTCAGTGAAGGGGAAAAACTGAGAATTCAGACTATTTCAGTTGAGTATTTTTTTTTATAAATTTTCTTCCTATTTCTTTTATTTTGAACTGTAAAGTGAACTTGTCTTGGATGTGCTTAGTTAGATCTTAAGTGGTGTTTGAATATTATTCCTACCTGATTAAAGAAAGAGATGATTAGGACTTAAACTAATTGAATAGCATTAGTTTAAGAGTATAATCATTATTATAAATCATGTTGTCTTGTTTTAGTTTTAAAGCATCAAATTGATGATCTCTGTTTAATAACCTTAAGTCAGATGATTAATATGATTACATGTTAGTTTTATGTCGTTACATCACAACTAAAACCATTTCAAAGTAAGAAAGAAAGTATAATACTTTAAATAAAGACTAATACTGGAGAAAAATAAAACACAGTACCTCTCTATTCCATAAAAAAAACCAAGTTGCGTGAAAACTAAATTTGATAGTAGAAATGGAATCAGGTATGAAAACGATGATTTTTGAAAGTGGTTTCACGATTTTTAGTACCTTGGATTGGAGATATACCGAGATAATCAAAATTTGAAGATTTAATCAAATTCTGACCATCTAGTCCGCTGAAGTCCACGTGGTTGGGGATGGGGTTGCACCGAGGGTCGAGGCTTCGGGGAAAAATGCAACAAAAATTTTCAGATGAGGAAATCGTGGGGACATGATCGAAATAGGTTTTGAAAGGGGATTTTTGGGTTCGGTTATTCTCGCCGGAACTGCTCTTTGATACGGTGGCTAGGGGGGTGCAGTCATGGGGGATTGGCGACGTCGGAGTGATACAGTGGCGGGGCAGGAAGCGGAAGGCAGTCAGTGGTCGAGGTGAGGTGTGGTTGGTCATTTTCCTAGACGGTGCTTTTCCTGGAAATGGTGGTGGTACGGTGAATCCTCACTGACGACATGGTGATGGACGTGGGCTCTCATGGTTGTGCATGTCCATGGGGATGTCATGAACGAGAAGAAGAAGAGGGGGTGATACTACCAGGTAGGGAGTATTCATGAGGTCTGGATTTGATCTGGAAAGGAAATGCCATGATTCGAAGGTGGTACTTTGAGGCTGAGTGGTATTTTGGTCTAAGCATGGGAGCCAGGGCTGATCAGGCAAGAAAAACACACGAAGTCGATGTGGTACTTCATGGTACTTTGGTACTTTGGGTTTAAAAGAAGATTTTTAAATATAAATCAAATTAAAACTAGTTTTTAATTAAATATAAATAGAAATAAATAATAAAATAAAAATATAATTTTTATTTAAATTAGCAAATGGGGAAAAATAAGTGAATCAGGATCAAGTGCAGTTTTAGTCAAGAATTGAAATTAAAGTACAGAAGCTGTAATTTAAATTAAATTGTAAATTTAATTTGTAATTGGAATTAGAAATGATTTTCTAATAAAAATATTTAAATTTTAAAGTCAAATGAAAGGGAAAACAATATGCTATACATATGCTCAAATTGACTGTTGTAAACCGTAAGTCTGAATTTTCTGACATAAGTAACTGGTCATGTACTGTTCGGTATTTTATAAAATAAGAACTAAATCACATTTTTTATCGTGTTTAGATTGTTAAATAAAAAGAAATTTTATTGGTATATAGAAAGAAGAAATAGACCGAGTATAAGGGATCAAAGGGAAATTTTGACAAAAACAATATAGAGTGTAAAAGTTGTAAAATAAATTATAAATTTAATTCATTTATGAATAATTAGATCAAGGAATAATTATGAGTAACAAATTTATAAAAGAATAATGCAAGTATTTATTGGAAAGAAAAACTGTGCGCACACTGAAATTGTCCATTTTTAAGAGATGATCAAAATACCCAGATATAGGCAAGATGATTATATACTGTTTAGTTTGACTATAATTATATATGTAAATTAGATTATAATCATGTTAGATTAATAATTTAAAAAGAAATGTTTCGCTAATCATTTCAAAGTGACCGGATTAGAACATTCCACTTTGATTTGATTATACGCCGCGCGACGGAGATTTTTAAATTGAAGACGGAGATATGCAAAGCTATTCTTGAACAGTGCCTTCGGTTTGTCCAATCCCAGGACAACTTGTATGGACGAATGTCTGACAAAGTAATTCTAACTGATCACATACGTTGATCTCTCCAAACGTATTTATACGGTGGCAGAGGAATTCGTTTCTCTCGCTGTATACCTATAATATTTTTTTGGGGAAGTCAATTAGTGGTTGGCGAGTTTTGACGATGTGGAATTCAAAGAAAATAAACAGTGATGATGAAAAGGTAAGTCTAGCCTCAAGCCTCACACCCAGGAAGTGACAAAAATCGGGCAGGCAGCATGGCTATGTGGGTCGCTCCCATTAGGGTGTATAATCACCTATCTATAGAAATTCCTTTTGCTTCTTTAATCTATTTCGATATTGTCCCTTTTGGGAAACGGTGGTTTGAGCCCAACCGTTGGTGATATACATTTGATACACTCAAGCGAAATGAGTGGTCGGTCATGTGTGGGCCGGGTTGCGAGAAGTTCTGGTTGAACCCAGTTGTATTCGCCTCTAGAGATACACTGTCGGCAGGTGGTCCCATACCTTGTCATAGTCGAAAATCCAATTTCCATAAGCGCCAAGCGGTTTTATTTGTATACTATATAGAAGAATGTGAGATGCAAGCATTCTTTCTAGATTCTAAATTATTTGTGAAACACCTAGACACTACGATAATATTTGATTTCAAGTATACAAAGTGTTTTGATCTCATAAGGTAAAAACCCGTCCCGTATTCACGACGTGGTCTTATGAGATATTTTTATTCCTTTAAAGTATTTTAAATCGTTTACTCATACCAGTCCCCTGACTGACCCAGAGTTTATTTTTCTGTGTTTCCCTTAAACTCTTGGGTATTCATAACATTTGTTATGAATAGACAAGTGAATCAGGATTGGATAAAACTTGGAAAGCTGGAATGGAACTTTCTGTGTGCTGATCCATGTCTACTGTATAATTAAGTCTGCAAGTTAGTCATCAATGATATGTATAATTAAAGATGTACTATGAATGGCTTGTATCACTAGATCTACGATGCTCTGATGTAATATGTACTACTGTGTAATATTATGAAGTATCATCTTTTGAAAAATTCCGCTGTGAGATTCTGATGTTTTTGTGATTTTATCTTCTATCTATTCTTATTCTTACTAATGACACGACTTCTGATGTGTTCGAATGTTGGGTCATTACATATTATATATATAATAAATGGTTTGAATAGAACTCGTCGCGCAGCGATCGTTCGCGAATTTCAACCATTAACTTCAAATTGATATAACGGGAGATCCGACCGTCGGATTCTCCTAAAACCGGGACCGTTTGGTTCATATCGAAAAGATCATTCCAATGAATAGAATAGATTTAAATTTTAATGGTTGGATTTTAAATTATGTCAAAATCAATTTCAGAAAAGGTCGATATGGATGCACTTCGGTGGCCGTTATTCGAAACCGACTGTAAGGGCCTGAATAAAATAATTAAAAATATTGAAAAATTGTGTAAATTCATAATAAATGATTTGGAAAGATTTTGGGTGAAAAATTCCATACTCGAAAAGATACATATATATTTTTATTGAAATGAACTAGTTATTAACTAGAACAATAATCCAATGTTTTTAAATAAATAAATTGGGTTTGCAAATGGGTTATGATATAAACAGATTTTTCCAACGAATGAATCGGAATGGATTTGAGTGGAAATAATCTTTGGAATATTTTGATATTCGATTCCGTGATTATACGGATATTGTTGAGGAAATTGGAAGATGTAGATATCGTTATTCCCAATACGATTTCCATTAGTTTTAGAATTAAAAATTGAATATAAGCCGATATAATTTCTATTTAGGGCCTTGTTTTTAATATCAAATTGGATTTGGCTTTGTCGCGAATGGTGTCTTTAATAACTGTTCTTAAACCTAGTTGAGAAATGGAATAAATCTTCTAATTAAGATTTAGAGAAGTTTAACAATTAATTTAATTGGAATTAAAATTGAAGTTGATTTTGGGTTTATCGTGAACAATGTTTTAAATAACACTAATTCTTTAACCCAATTAATAGTGAAGATATGATTTTGAATTTATAAATCTTTCTAATAAGATTTAATGGAAATTTTCCAAGATAAAGTTTTTCCAATTTAATATATTAAATGGGAATTGAATGGAATTTAATTTGGTAATAATTGAGATGAGTTCTGTGAAGGAAGACTGGTAATATATATGGAATTTAAAAGGCTTTGCCATTATTCCATTTATATTATTTGTCTGATACATAAATTTATATCGATTATATATTGATCTGTTTTCCGTGAAGATTCCATATAAAATGGAAGATGATTTTGAGTTCATCGTAAGCTGTGTTTTAAATGACATTGATTCTTTAACCCTGTTAAAGACAGTATTAATATTCCTAAAGTTGAATAATCATTAAAGTAATGATTTTTGAGATTAAACCTAAATGGAGTTTTAATGAATCTTTAATTAGACTGAAAGTTAAATGAGGTAATTAAATTCACTGAATTTAAGAAATGGTCGAGAATGGAGTACCACCGGTTTTACTCTATGCGATAGTTAAATCTTTAATTAAATTTGAACGTGAAATGGTAATTAAATTTATCGATAACCCAGGGGGTGTTAGATATGGGGTACTACTAGTTTTGCTCCATGGGATGAATAGGTTGGGATTGGAAATAATAAATGATTATTTTGGTAAGGCTCATAATCCTAAGTAGTTTTATAAACCTTAATTTGGTTTAGAATTGTTAAAAGATAATATAAAATCTTTTACAATGGCTTTTAAAGAAAGATAAACAATAAGTTCAAAAGAATTTATCTTTGATAAAATTAATGAGAAACTTTCCCAAAAGATATGAATATTTTAATAAAAGAATATTCTGGATTGGAATGAGGCGTATGATGTGTTTATATAGCACTTGATTATAAAATACGCAAGTTATTCGGAAAGACCGGGTTTATCCCATTCCGAATAACTGATACGACGACTAAAGGTCGACGATGAAGACGGTGTAAGACCGACAATCTCCACATCAAATGGATTACTATTGATGCCCTGGATGGAGTTGCAGCCTTTAAGGGGTTATAGTGGTGGTTGTGCGGACGTATTTGTTGATTGTTCGAATATGCGAGGGCCTCTCTCCTGTATTGGACATATGGGACGAGGAATAAGGTGCCTCCGGTTTCGTTCAAATCCAGAACGGACTTGTAAATGGATTGTATGCCTGACATATATTGTGTGTTATATTCATTGATCTCTACTAAATATATGTATGTTTGGCAGCGGAGAATTTATTCTCTTTCTTAACGCCCTTCTCTGAGACATACGAGCTCAGATGTTATATATCGGTAGACATCAATCATATGGTATGGATTGACAATGTGGTATGCTAAGATGAAAATGATCAAGGCTTTTGTTTAAAAGCAGAGTCGTGTGGATGATGATCAAAGCATGGCTTTAATTAGCATAGCTTTGTGTATAGCGTTAATTCGCAAGCGTCACATCCGATATGAGCCAAAAACGGGATAATAACTACAGGGAGTGCATGCGTTTCTTTCTAGCTAGAAGTGGTGTCATGGTATGGAGCCCAGACATTTTTACTTATGTGGATGATGGATTGCGAGGTGCCTCGGATTTGAGTCACTAGTGGCTCTTGATATGGTCGATGTACTGACCAGATTTTACGCCCCATAGGGCAGGGAAACGTATTGTTCAGGAATAACCAATCCACTAAAGTAAGTGTGGACCGGCCCTGAAGATCCAAGGGTCGATGCATCTGATCCTGAGGCACGGGCTAGAGTGTCTCGAATCAGTGAGGCTGATCCCTTGCCTCGACTAATAGATGGAATCCAATTTCCAATACGCGACTTTTTGGTTTTAATTGTAAACCTATGTATGGCGGCATAATATATTTTACCTATGTCATCTATGATTGATACATTTATATTTGAAGTGATTTTGACACTATGCACGTATAATAATATCACATGATTTGTTTTAAACTACCAAGCATGTTTGGCTATTATAAGGTAAAACTCTATCCTCCGGCTTGCGTTGCATTGTGTGATGGGACCTGAGTCTTATAATAGCTTCATTTTTCCAAAAGCATTGCGTTGTTTACAAACTGTTTTATTTCAAGTTTTGGTATTCACATGGAGTAAACCCGTTCCGTGACATACGGCGTGCTCCCGTGAATTACCTTATTTTAAAGTAAAGTTTTAATAACTGTTTTAAATTCTCACACTAGTCCCATGACTGACTCGTAGTTTATTGTTTCTGCCTAAACTCTGGGTGCCCATATTTTCCACACGGGCAGTTAGTAGTTTTGGTTTTCGCATATACTTCTTTTCATAGGATCCTGTTTTACAGCTGGAGCTATATTCGGAAAGCTTTGCATCCATGTATTTCTTTCAGTTGTGGTAGTTGATGTATTTCCGCTGTGCATTGTATTTACACATTTTTAATTCTGTTGTTATGTAATTTAAATCTTTGATGTTATATTTTCGCTATGTAACATTTATTCGTACTCTGATATTCTTATACTCTGATGTAAATTGTTGCAATAGCAATGAAATGTTCTAGTGTTTGTGTTCTGATGCGTCGTGTTCTCATACAGTCCGTAGTTTCCCGTCTCTTCGGAGGCCGAGAGATTTCGGAGCGTTACACTATCGTAAGAGAGTGCACATCTCAAACGAGAGCCTCTGTTGTGATGAAAAACAGAGTTGGGGAAAGGGGATAGCCCTGACGAAGACCCCTCACTAATTGAAAAAACCCATTGGCCACTCCATTAATAAGAATAAAGAACCTATAACAACCCATGTTTTTAAATTAAATAATAAAATAAACATTTGTAAAATTTTCAGAATTTGGTTATGGAACTAGAGACATTGCGTCCGTGACGATTTTCTGATCAATTTAGATCTATAGTTTGTAGAAAATGGAATTGATACGAAGAAGATATCTTTTAAAGAAGTTTTAGAACCAACATGAAAAAGAAGATATAAGAAAAACACAAACAAGATCAACAGCTACCAATATTTTAATCTTATGAACAAAAATCACTGCAACAAAAGTACGATATTACAACAGCCTTTTTTTACAACTGTCACAAACAACAGTTGTAAAAATGTTTTTTTACAACTTTTTGTTAAGAAAGTTGTAATAAACTTATTTTCAACAATTATTTTAGTTTGCTAGTTGTAATATATGCCTATTACAACACTTCACTATTATCAGTTGTTAAAGATGCGTATTCTTATAATACTTAGTCCAAAAATTCGATAATTAATAAAAAATATTAATACGTAATAACTATTGTTTGATAATAATCAATTGTTTATTTCAAAATATGTAATAACTAATATTAATAATTTCTTTTCGCTATATAATAATTAATAAATAATAATTATTTATTAGCATTAAAAATTAATAAATAAAAAGAGTTTTTAGTAATGAACAATTTATACTAGTAATCAATAAATTAGAAGTAAAATCACTAATTAAGAAGTAATAATTAAACAGTTAAAAATTACTATTAAATATTTTAATAAAAATTTCGAGCAATTTATATATTATTTTAATAAAAAAACTCATAAAATAAAGAAAAGAAAAATCATAAAATTAATAAATAACTATTATATATTACTTAACTTACCATATTAAATAACTTTCAAAATAATAATTAGTTGATGAGATTAGTGGTCTACTTCCCTGCGTATTGAAAATTTTCCATATATATATATATATATATATATATATATATATATATATATATATATATATATATATAACAACATTTAATTAACTTCCCTCTCTGCTCAAATTTTAAAACTTCAACACGAGAAAAATCAAACCTTAAGGTAGCGTTTGGTTTATTTTGTGTTTTGCATTTTTAGTTTTCGGCGTTAATTATGAAAGTTGTCAAGATTTAAAGTGCAGTGGTGGTGATGGATCAAAGGGAAAGGGAGTGACGGAGGGGACCGCGGGAATGGTGGATAGAAGGATTTGTTATTGTCATTCCCTTGTTTTTTGAAATATGAAAAATAATAAAAAGATTTTCCTGCCATATTGAAAATATTTTGGCTCGAACACGAGAAAAATTCCCTCTCTGCTCAAATTTTAAACCTTCCCTCGATACTAACTGCTATTTATATCACTTTGCAACTTCCAATTACACCTCTTCGATTTCCTCCTTGTCATATCTGTGGGCATCTTCAGTTCCGTCTCCTTTTTTTACTTCTTTAAAACCAAAATACATCAGATCTAGCTACAAATCAAAATCTCCTTTTCCCCTCCTTTTAACAATCCTACTCCTCGCATCAAATCTTCAAGCCGAATTCGCATCTGCTTTTCAAGCCGAATTCGCATCACCTATTCGACCGATATTGGCATCAGATCTAAATCGATAAACTCATCATATTTGTAGATCGAAGGCAACGTGAAAGGGTTCATGAAGATCAAAGCGGATTTCGTGGATTTCAGATTTTTGGGTATTTTCCAGTTGGGTTTTTTCTACTTTGAAACTGTGTTTGATTTAGTTGGTTTTTTTTGTATATTTGATTTATGTATCTAATCCAATGTTGTAGTTCGACAGGTGAATTTGGTACTTTTTTAGAGTAGCCAAAGATCAGTTCCAGATTTAGTTTATATAAAATTTATAGATTTGGTTTTTGTTGGTACGTTTGATTCGAGATGAGGGTGGTTTAGGTTTCTAGACAGACTGTATTGTGAGTTTCAGGTAGCAGGGGGTGGTTTATGGTGTTTAAGTGAGATATATGTGGGTTTCTGGTAGTAGAATCGTAGTAAGTCGTTTTTTATGATTGAAGTGTATGCAGTTTCGGCGATCAGGCTGTTTTTTTATGAAAGATGGTTATCAACGTGCATGTAGGATACCCAAATTCAAGGTATGTTACTATGTTACCTCCTTTTTGGATATTGTAATAATGTTGATTATAGTAAAGCCAGGTGCTTGATTTTTCTATAGGGTGCAAATTTCCATCATTTGTCGGGTGTGTACGTTGGGTCTGATAATATAATGCAACGGGATTCAAATGTTAAAAGGTTTTGGCAAACAATTGGTGCATATATAAGCTTACCTTCTATTTTGTTTTTGATAATTTTTTCCTTAATTTATTTTTTATTTTCTAACGAATCAGACCCCTGATTATGCAATGTATTTTGTGAAGGGAAAGTCCTCCAAGTAAGTAGTTTTATTTATAGCTTTCCCTTTTTATTGTGTTTGTTAACTAACCTTGAAACTTTATTGTAGGCCGTTTGGTCGTCTATGGTGGGATGAAACTGTGTCAACCTTGCTTGCAAGAGCAGAGGCCTCATAACCAGGTTTTATATTGCTGTCAAAATTTTAAGAATCAATTTCATTGTATCTTATATCGTTAAGATTTTATACCTTTGCAGCTGTATTGCTTACTAGTCTTTCATTTTCAGATAATGGAGTCGTTATAATTGTTCTTCTGTTATATTATAATCTCATTTTTTTGCACCCTAACATAGGTGTTTATTGTTCTTTCTCCCTTTAAAAAAAAATGTTTCATGCAGTATAAAAATGGGCATGCTTATAGCCTTTTGTCATTATTCACAATTCCATTCTGGCTTCCAACATTAGGATTACTATCTGATGTTTTTTGTTTTTCTGATGAGGGATTATAAATGATGATTTTAGAAAATCATTCATCCTATACAAGATAGGGTTTAACTGTCTGAGAAAATGCTAGAATACAAGGTTTTCCAGATCGTTACAAGCTGTTTGGGCTGATAAAAGCAAGGTATGTTAAAGTTGTACTGAAACTCAAGCATTTGATGCATGCTGTCACAACGGGGATGTTTGCAGCTATAGGTTCCCTCAATATATCACCTTATTTCAAATGCTAGTGATAATAGTAGTACATCAGTTTATATACATTATCATAAATAAATATGCTAGTGTATATGTTGAGATTTGTGATACGCAAATCACAAAATTGTAGGCAACAAATTTTCTATGTGGATCAATTTTTGATGGAGATATTTGTTGCTACTTTTGTGGGATATTTAAAAATGAAGGCAAGGATTATTTGGTGCTTATCCAAATGGATATATTTGAGATATATGAGGATATATTTGAGATATATGAGGATAATTTGAGTATGAAGCAATTCACTCTATAAAAGGCCTAGTTGATATCTTCATTATATGTGGTGGAAAAATTTGCCATTGTTCTTCATTATCTTTCTCCTCAAATTGTTTAGCCATTAGATATTCTCTACCTATTTCTCAATAAGGTTATTGATTCAAGTTGTGTTTGTTTAACGATAGTTGAGATCGGTTGTAAACAATATTTTGGTGAATCAATAAAGAGGGTGGTTGGGTGGAATATCGTGTGTTCATATTTCCGATAATTTTTTGTGTTGTTGTTTGTTATTTAATCACATTCATCTTCAAGTGATTGAGTGAAAAAGATTCATTTTGTTTTTGGGTGTTTTGTCAAAACTTCCGCTGCGCACAAAACCCCAACAATATATGCTTACCTTACGTTTTAAATAATTTTTGTACTCAACCTCAAACTAGAAAGGTAGATATTATGATTTTAGTTAGTGTTTCTCTTAACCAACAATTTTCACTGTAGGAGCTGTTGTTACTACTGGATACTGCTTGAACCACAACCATGCATGGTTGAAGTACATCAGCATTGTTTTGAGTTATAGCTATTATCTATATTGGAGCTATGTCTGATTGCCGGCAATGTAGTGTTGACCTGCTTCACGTCTTCCATTACTGATTTTGTTTGAATGTAGTTTTCCTCTTAACTAAGGAGACATAGGTGCATGACATATGTTCGTAGTAAGTTCAAATCTGTTATAATATTATATTACTTAGTTTAATTTAGTCCAACTATAATACTATATTACAATCAATATACCTTGTCTTCTAGAATAATAATGTCTTCTAGAACTGTTTATACTTCACATTATCATATCAGTTCATATTTAATTTACAGAAATATTAACATTGAATGCTGCATAGCTTTTGTTACGTTTTATAACTTAGGTTACTTCATACTTTAATATGCTTCATTCTTATTGCTTAATATGTTACTATATATAGTTTACTTCAAGAACACCTGCAGAATTGCGAGAAAATCTTAAATTCATTGGAAGTCAACTCAAGAATTTGCAGCGTTGTAAGCAAATCTCAATTTCATTACGTTTATATTACTTCTAGTGATGTATATTTATGAAAGATGACTTCAAGTCATTTGGATTTTGGAGTCTTGGATAACGGACTTGTAGTTGCTTTATGTACTTGAGATACTTGTATGATTTATAAAAAAAAAACGATGGGAGTTTGAAAATTCTAATATATTGTTTTGGTTCATGTTTTAAGTTTGTTTGGTATTTTCAGTTTTTTAGATAATATGTTCTGAAATGAATTCTTTTATTAGTAATATGTATATAATTTGTTCATATATTACTACTGTAAAATAATACTTTTAATAAAATATATTACAACAGTTATAAACAGTTGTAATAAAATTTATCATAATAGTGGAAACGGTTGTAAAATACATTTCACGACGGTGTCACAAAGATGCAAAACAGTTGTAAAATATACATGTCACAACGGTGCAAAACAATTGTAAAAGATTTTAGTTTGTTACAACTTCTTAGTAGATGACGGTTGCCCCACCGTTGTAAAAAGTCTTTTACAACCGGTTCCACCATTCTAATATGGTCAGTTTGTTGTAGTGAATTAAGTTAGATGAGTTGGTAAAGCATGCACTTCCCTATGTGGAGGTTAGGAGTTCTAATCCCACCATCATTAAATTTTAAGAAGGATAACTAAAAAAGATGCATATTCTAAGAGAAATATATTTATATATGTACATATAAGGAAAAATTATATATAGATGAGTGTGTGTATATACGTATACGTATATGTATATGAGAGAGAGAGTGTGTGTATATATGTAAGTGTGTGTGTGTATATATATATATGGGCATTCAAGTAACATGCAATTAATTAAAAGTAAGTAAGAAGTAAATGTTGGAAAAGCGTTGTTTGAATTTTGAAAATTAATGGAGTTGTACATAAATATATATATGCATATATTCAAAAATTGAAATTTAAGTGTAAATTAAGGGTGGAAGATAACAATGGAATGAATTCGCACATTTATTTACGTGTGAACACACATTAAAAAGATTGGAAATAATTAAATAGATTAGAAAGAAATTTGGCTAAATAATAACATTTATTGTGCACTATTAACGAACACAAGTTTATGAAGTTACGCGTGAATCGCAGGTTTGAATTTGAAATCTAAAATGTGCGTTATAAATAGAAGAAATTAACATAGGGAAGAATAACAGGCAAGAAAAACAACGTTGATTGAAAATGTTAAACAAGAAATTAATAGCAGCGAATTTCACGTTCACGACCCAGTATATGGGTCGACCTATCTTAGGACCGGGTCGACCTAGGGGCCGACCCACCTGGAGCCGGGTCAACCCAATTCTGGGGAATGTGACGTGTTTTGACCGACTTTTATGGCTCAGATTTTATTTATTTCAATCCATGGACGAGGTTCTTCTAAGAACCTATAAATAGACCAGTAGAGCCCAGCCTCCAACTTATATTTTTTGAGAGGACGCCAGAGCACTACAATTTTTTTCTCATCCAAATTCTTTATAAAAAAAGTATATTAGTTTTAGGATTTTTGATTCAAGATTTAGGGATAAAAGATTATAGATTTGAGTGATAGATGCTAAAATCCTCCGTCTAGATAAATCTAAAAAATCTGAATCAAAAAAGAAAGTAGGTAGATCCAAATCAAATTCAAGAATTGTGTGCAGTCATGTGAGTGGATTAAATTATAATTTTCAACAATGATTTTTGTATCGTTTGATTCATGCAAAAATTTACAATATGTTCTTCTTTTACAATCTTCTTCACCAAATTATACTGTTTATGTCAAATTTTGATTATGCGCGAAAATTGAATGGGGTTATGCGAAAATTGGATAATTGAATTATGGATAGATGCAAAATTATTGAATTGTAGTTATGTGCAATTTAATTGAAATTATAAACAAAAAGGGGAAATTTTAGTGATTTGGGGCTAAAAGAACATATTATGTCAATATGGTAATAAATGAAGGATTTGTGTATTTACATATTATTTGTAAGAAATCCCCTTTCAGATTTAAATGGAAATAGTGCAGAAATTGTAAGGAATAAAAGAAAGGGAAGTGTAAATCAAATTATGTCAAATTTTACTGTAATTTTGCAAAACAAAATGAAGAAAACAAGTTAGAGACAGTAATTAATACATATTAATCAAATTTGAAATTAGTAGTAGTCTAGATTGATAAGTTAGGAAAGAAGGAATGTATCTGCATAGTTTGGGTAAAAAAAGAATAATAGGAAGCATGATTGTAAACTAAAATTATGAATAAATAAAGATTAGTGTGAAAAAGGAAGTTAATCGTATTAAGTGCTAATTTGCCGACCTCAAAAAAGGAAAAGAAAAAAAGGTATGTTTTGCAATCGTGGGTTTCTATTATAGTAATTACCTATAACTATGGAAATGGATTTTATTACTATTTTGGTAACCAATCAATTTGAAATAGACCTAACTTCCTAAAATGAATAAACTGTAGAGTTAAGAAAGAAGGGTAACATAACTAACTGAAAGAGGTTACGAAAAGAAAGAGAGATATAAAAGATTTATGGTGTACACTTGCAAAGATGGTAACTAGATTAACATCATAGCTATAAGGGTTATGTTAAATAATAAGAAACCCAAGAAGTACATAACGAATGAAGAATGTAACCTGTGATAATAAATTATATCAGGCGGGAATGTAATATAATAGATAGACTTCACACAAGTTGTAATAAAAAGATAAAATGGGAAGTATGAGGCTTATTATAAATAAACTTAGACAACAGAGAAAAGTTTTAATAAGCAAGCACACAGTTATAGTTGTGATAATATTATAACATGATGTTATAATTAAATGGAAAAGAGTAGAGTAGGCTTATTATTGGTAAACTTATAATTGAGGAATTAAGTTTAATGAATATAATAATAATTGGTGGTTCGTTCCAATAGTGAGAGCTGATTAGGGAAAATAAGCGGCCAACTAAGGCTAATAAACAAATAACTTGAATGCAGAATAAACAAATTAATGTTTAAGTTTATTAGCAATGTGGTAAGTAAAACAAGCGCGTAGTTGAAGATTAGACATATGGTCTGCTAACGTAATCATGAGATGTGCTTCGACCAATCCGTACGTTTTAGGATGAAGAGCTTAACGGGGCAAATCATCGTGGGTGTCTGGAGACACGAAGGGAGCACATTTAGATTATTTTACAGGATTGTAAGGAAGTGCGGGACTTCTACGGGGTGTGAGGATACTTTGTGATGGCCCTTTATGGTAGACCTAATGAAGTTGTACCTATAAAGACATGGTCTATACAGTTCCATCCAGTGATATGCCTTGGTTGCATCTCAGATGATGGACAATCTAAAGACTGATAAAAGGATGATCTTAGGATAATGCGACGGTTGCCTCAAGGAGGGAGGCTTCATGGTTAAGGACCCAACTAAGGATAGTTGGTCACTGGATACATGTCGTCGTTAATCGAGGCATGTGCGAGAAAGATATGAGCTAAGCCAATAGTCCAATGATCTTTTACTATCGGGTCATTGGATGAGGGACCACATGTTTGTTTAGATTGGATGGAAGGACGGTCTGGGGGTAGGCTAGAGTGAGGCCTTGGAAAAAACCACCGAAGAGACAGACCGAAATTTGGATATTTTTATTGTGGGCCTAACGAGGTTGTCCTTTACAGGTATGTGTAAAGCCCCCGATTGAGTTTCGTGGAGGAACTTAGGGATTATGGCGAGCTTATGGCACAGCGGTAGAGGCTTATTCTCTTTTGCAGCATAGCTTAGTATGCTTTCATGGCATAGCTTTGGAGGCTCAGTACGTTTTCGTAGTACGGCGATGGGGATCACTCTAGGAGGATACTATGGGGAGTACCTCGATATATTGGGTATATAGCTAAATATATATTATTTATTAGGTTAATCCACCGGGGAGTAGATGAGTACGATTTATGCAGAGAAATCAAAAGTGTATTGTGAAATAAACCCGCTTAATAAATATGAATCAATGATAGAATGGTATATGTAGTGTTATTTGTAGAAAGCATAATTTATCCATTCACTAGAACTTTTGTTCTGACCCCCTCCTGATAACAATCCTGCAGATTAGACAGGTGGTTAGATACACTTAGAAACACTGGTTTAAATTGTGTCATTATATTGGTGAGTATTTACTTACTATTATATTTTATTCCTTCTACTCTGAGATTTCTATTATGAGCTCTGAGATATTTATCTTTGAACTTCTGCAGGATACCAGATAGACCAGCTCGAGCTTCAATGCATTTGGATTTTTGAAAAAAAATCGGTCTATCGAAGTTCGGGTTGTTACAAAACCAATAGTTCAAAATAAGCCTCCATATAATGTCAGTTAGAGGCTCGAGAAATCCAAATGCTTGGAGAACACGGATGATAAAAAACCAAGACTTGCAATCATATGCTTTCGCCATATTAGGCTTAATCAACACATTTGAACCCCAAATCTTCTAATCGATTTGAGATATAAGTTCTAGGGCTAGCAGGACGTTGTTGGTAATTAGGCGGCCTTTGATAATGCTAACTAAAGATGAGGAAATAGTACAATCCAGGATACTCGCGAGCTTAGAAGACTTAATCTTGGAGATGACCTTGTTCAAGAAGTTACAAAGACTAATCGGCCTGAAGTCAGAACACGAATAGGGATTCTAACATTTTGGAAATTTTTATGCCAGTAAAAGGCATAAAGGGTTAGAGTTCTCTATCGGTGATATGGTGTTTGTCAAGATTTCTCCTTTGAGAAATGGGTTCGGTGGAAGAGGAAAGTTTACATTGATATTTGTGGGTCTTTTTGTGATCTTAGAAAGGATAAGGAGCCTTGCTTATAAGATTGACTTTCCTTATAGGATGACTAGAGTGCATAGTGGATTCCACGTTTCTCAATCACGGAAAATTTTCATGACCATCATACCAGTTCATTTGATGATATTAAGATTGAGATAGAAGCTTCAAGGCCTTGTAGGCCAATTGATATTGTTGGAGATGACACAAAGCAGTTAAGGAGGAACACTACACCATAACAGCCAATTGGTAACACTTAACTTTTTCAAATGCCAACACTTATATGTGTTACGGATTAACGACATTTATATGTGTTGCCAAGCTAAAAATGTGTCATTGAAAATATATATTTATGGTATTTTTATTGGTAACACTTATGTGTGTTAGGGGATGTGGATTGGCAGGGCAAAATAGTAAATGACCGACTCTTTGTTCGGTATCACTAACCTCATTCTCAACGCTCGATCCTTCCATCAACCGCTTAAACGAAAAACGCTTATTTCATTTCGATCCCGCAGAAAACAGAATTCCCCTTCAAGCATATCAACGCCTCTCTTCTTCGTGGAATCAATGGACTGTTCCTTCAATGGATCGCTTCTTCGTGCTTGGAATCAACCGCTTCTTCAGTCGAACTTCTTCGTGCTTGGAATCGATATCAACTACATTCGATTCGATTTGGGAAATGACATCAAGCGATTCAACTGCAACCTAAGGCGGCCGTAGGCAAGCACAAAACTTCCAATCGAACGACAGTTGCAAAGGAATAGCAGAAGCCAAGGCAAGCTTTCTCATTCAAGTCAATTCGGCCTTAGCTTCTATTATTTTCTTTTTAATCCATTCGAAATATTTAATTATTATGGGTTTTTAGGTTTATAATTCTGTTGGACAACCCAGAAGTTGGAAAATGTAGTTATTGCTTGAATTCAAAATTAGTTTCAGATTCCAAATCAATGGCGATTGCTATGTTTGGTTGTACAGAGGCTAGCGCTAAAGACGAAACATCTTGGTAAAGACCTCGAAGGTAAAATTTACTTTTGTTTTTAATTCAGTTGCCGTAAATAACTGGAGATCTCAATGATCTAGAGTAGATGATATTTCATAGGTTAAGCCGAGCAGGAACAGAAAATCGTTAAATACAAGTGGTTAGAATAATTTGTTGCAAGTTTTTTTGACTGATAGTTCTCGTGTTCTCATACATTTCAAATAAATTTGGTTCCAATAATTTCCAATATATGTGTTCTTATACAAGTTTTTTGGATACGGTATGTGCGTTCATTATTAATAGTTCATCATTAAAAATGCATTGGTCATATCTGAATACATCACCCAGGTATTGCTAGCAGTAGGACGGACATGGCTTTGGTCTTAAACATATTGCTCCTTCCATTAACGGGGACATTGTCAAAATTTATGTTGATCGGAACTATGGAGACAACGGCGTCACATGACTTTGAAGTGTAGAATTTCCTTGGGTAATTTTATATTACAAAGTAGAATTCTGTTTTTACTTCTTTTTTGTAATTTTGAGCAATTTAACTTGAAAAGATGAAGTGGAAGGTGAAAAGAAGGGAGGCACATAAAATTAACATCAATGAAAGCGAGCACATGACTTTGAAGAGTCATTTATTGTTCACATATTTTTACTATATTTAGTCAAATACTTATGGTAAAATTCAAAGCTCGAACTTATATATATATATATATATATATATATATATATATATATATATAGCGAAAATCAAAATTATCGTTTGTATACGATTTTACTGCGAAAATCAAAATTATTGTTTCAAATTTGGTAATTTTCCCTCGTTCTTTTTTTATGTTGAATGTAATTTTTGATGTAAAGGAGGGAGAGGAGGATTGTCAGGCACGATGATAAGTTAAAGTAGATGAAGACAAGAATACTAAATGTGAACAAACCGAGGAGGATGGTGGATGACGGAACCCGAGTAAATAGGTAGAAGATGGTTATGCCATGCACTTTGACGGTTAAGATGATATAATTTAACGGAGAGTATTATATATGTTTTTTTAAAATATTTAAATAGGTTTCAATCATTCCTATTTAAATTGGACTGCTGTACACAAAAATTGTATTCAAAAGAAATCACAATTAACTAAAGGAGTGGATGTTATTAGGTCATCAACATTAATAATTAAAGGCGTAGAGATCCGTATATTCACAATTTTGTTGCTATATTAGTTTATTCTTTTGTGTCATTTAATCATCTTAGTGTGTAAATTTAGTTATTTCCACTGTTACTAATTTTCAAAAAGGATTTTATATTAAAATTTCACATATCTGTGAGACAGTAGACGATTTTTGGCACTAAGGATGCAATGTGTAAATCAATGTGATAAGATAATGTGATAGGGAACCTCTGTATGGATATTTATGAGGATGATGTTTCAACATAATAAGATTAGGTCATCAAAATTAACCGTTACTTAATATCATCCATCGAGCATTTTATAGATTTGTAAGTGTAAGCACGATTGTCTTTTGAGCATCAAATATTTATAGTTGATAGTCATGATATATTTGAATCAGTCTTAACAAAATATTCTCTGATAATTGCTAATCATTTCAAGTTATTAGAGTTTCAACTATAAACAAATGTGATGAAAAGTGGCAGAGAAGTTCAAAGGCACTGAATTTGCAGTCTGACTGATGCTTATGTATTTACTTCCTATTATGCATAATATTGTACATGTTACCATGTAGCTTTGCCAATACTGACCTTCTTAATTCATTAGTCTTAGCTCATGATAGGTCAAATATATTGGATGCTCAGGCGCTCTGTTTCGTATAATTTTAGCTCGAAACTGAGCCGCTCAGTTTCGAAACTGAGCTCCTGAGGCTTAGTTTTGAAACTGGGCCTGAGTCTCTCAGTTTCACGATGATAATGTTTCTGTCTTGGAACATTGATAGTGGATACTGAATGTTGAACTTGTGCATGTTGTAGTCGCTGTAATTTTACTTTTATCTGTCTTCTTCTTGGTTTTTTTGTTTTGATCATTCAGGTTCTTCTGTTGGATTTAGGCTTGATAGCCTTTTAGAATTTTCTGATACCAGAGCAAGGAATAGTAAGATGACTCTCATGCATTACTTGTGCAAGGTAATTTCATTTATTGATTTCTTTCTTTAACATTATGTCCCCTGGGACTTAGGCGCAACTAACTTCATCATAAATTGCGGACACTAAGGTGGGCATTACCATTGTCAAATTCAAACTGAATTTTGCAGCATCGTCCTCCAAAGCATTAGAAAATTTAGATTTATCTTTATCATTGTTGCTTGATAACGTCGATTCTTAGGTGTGACTCGTATTGTATTTGAGTGGATGCGGAGATTGGATTTGTGATTAGTATCACGTCGCAAGATATCTTAAAGATGATGTGGGTGTGTATGTGTATATTTGTATGTATGAGATTGATGAAACGTAACATGCAGAATTGTTTTTGTCACAAGTAAGTGTTATCAAGACCATACATGTGCTCATTTCAAAAGGCGACGCAAGAGATCTTTTATTAGGTGGTGCCATTACGAAGCGTGCATATACGGATGCCTTGAAGCATCAAAAATTATAACTTCAGTATGTTCAAATTACTTTAAATGAACCGTAAGATTAGCCGCACCATTCCTGACTATTGCGAACTATTTATTTTATAGGATCCTAGTGACCACCATGTTTATTGCATAAACTGTGCTATTGGATCCATTAGTTTCCAAATCCTTTGTTTTTGTGGCAGAACTGATAGAGTGAAGAGTGTAATCGACAGTTATGTAAACTATTATACAACTTAACTATTATAAATGAATTTTATTTGAAATAAATTATGATTTAGATTTTGTTTTCTATAGTGTGAGCTGTTGTATTGCGATATAAGTAATGCTCTAAAAACATTAGATATAAACAAGTTGAAAAGTAATAGAAAAAGTACTTGATCGCTTACAGTTACAGAATGCCGTAAATGTCGACTTGTGTATTTAGAACACTTATCCTTAGATGTTCATAGTCAAGATATCTTAAGAAAACTAGATTAGCAGAAACATTAGTTTTCTCCAGCATACCACCACTAAGCATTAAGCTTTCTGATTCAAAGCTTTGTTGACGTCGTTATATGTTCCCGCGGTATCTTCTATTGGTCCATGGACAGTGAGATACTTTTTCTGGCTAGAAGCTGCTTTCCAACATTATCAAAGTACTCCCTAATTTCATGAATTGCAAAGGTTGCAGAATAGTTGGTTGTCAGTACATACTACTATTTGAATTAATTGATTAGCTACTCCCTCATCACCCAAGAAAACCAAGCTAAGAGATGCATAGTTTGTTGATAGTGTAGATAAAATTAACGCGCCGGTAGTGTGGATGGCATTTATACACTGACTGAAAGTTGAAACATTTTACCTTATGTATTTTCAGTTCACCCACCTCGCCTGCTGTTGGCTGCTTCAGTTGCGAACCACGCCTCATACAATCATATATATGAAAAAGGGTTTGATATTTCCAAAAGGCACTAACTGTATTCATTTTGGCTTTCAGAAAGCTGATTATTTAAGACCAGTCAAACAGACTGTGAATGTGCGAGGAGGAAGAACCTAGAAGCCTAAGGTAAGCTTTTATCATCATATAAGGCCTCTCTTCCAGTTACAGCTTTTTAAACATTAACCTTGTTGCTTGATCTTGGCTATATAGATAGACACACACACACCCCCTCTTCATGTGAGTTCTGTGCAATTGGATAAGAAGTACGACAACTTGGCACATCTACAATATACTTTTTGGACAAGTAACTTTCTTGCTCTTGTCACATGGAATATGTTCTCCTTATCCTGTTAAGGACATAAAACCTGAACTTGCCCATTATGTTTCAGTCTTTAATCAATCAGTATGGCCGTAAATATTTTAGCTAAAGGATGAAGTGTTGGAATATTGTTTCTCAGCTCCTGTAAGTGAACTTTATACATGGTTTTACCATAACTGTTATCTATGCGAATTCCCATCACTGCTGTTCATAATCTTTGTTCATGATGGTCCATGTTATTCTCTCAAGCTTCCATGTTTTCCTCCTCCTTTTCTTTTCCAAAATTCCACAATTGACATTCTGGTAAATATTCTTTAGCAGATCTGATATGCTGCAGCTTTACTTTAGGCTTCTTAGAGGGAGATCAGAAGCATTAATATATATCCTGATAATTTGTGTAGTATCATAGGAAGTCAATAGGCAGCTTTATAATTAAGCATTTCTCTTAAACAGTTCAAATCCATGAAAAAGTATAAATTTGGTTTAGGTTTTGCAAAATTGAGTTTGCAACTCAGTTCGTCAAACCGAGTTTGCAACTCAGTTCTGCGAACCGAATTTGCAACTCAATTCGGCGAACCGAGTTTGCAACTCACTTCGGCGAACCGAGTTTGCAACTCAGTTCGGCGAACCGAGTGGCAAACTCAGTTCGACGAAACCGAGTGGCAAACTCAGTTCGGCGAAACCGAGTGGCAAACTCAGTTCGGAGAACCCGAGTGGCAAACTCAGTTCGGAGAACCCGAGTGGCAAACTCAGTTTTCAAAACTGAGTTGCAAACTCAGTTTTGCAAGTTTGCACAACCGAGCTGCAAAACTCAGCTAGTTTTGCAGCTTAGTTGCGCAAACTTGCAAAACTGAGTTTGCAGCTCAGTTGGTCGAACTGAGTTTGCACTCAGTTTTGCAAACTGAGTTTGCACTCGGTTTGCAACTCATTGCAAAACTGAGTTTGTAAACTGAAATGAAGCTGAGCCTGAGGCTCAATTTCAAAGCTGGGAGTTCAGTTTCGAATCTGAACTTGAGTATCTCAACGAAGATGTAGTCTTGCGGCTTACTATATGTAATTTGACTTATTCTGATTAGTAGCTCAAGTGGATGTGGTTTGTTTTATTCTGATTGGTACTGCAGAGTCCAAGCTATTTACGTGCCTTACCATATGTAGTTGGTTTTCCCTTCTAATTCTTGTTTTTCTATTTTTTTTACAGGAATTGCTAAATTGTGAAAAATACGAAATTCTTGCTTGAAATCTCGGTTTGTCTGTAGCTTCACTTTAAACCTATAGCTGTTCAGGTAAGCTATTTCATTTTGAAACATTTGTAATATAGACAAATATTATTGAGTATTGTAACTTTGGTATCGTTGTGCTTATCCATGATTTTTAAACCATTATTTCCGTAAATGTTGTTAATCATTAAAAGGCTACTTAGAACTGCTAGTTTCAGATCAATAAAAAATATTTCAAGAAATTTTCTAGTATTAGTTTTATAGTCATGCCTTGTTCTGCTGATTTAAATGATTTGGATCAGATACGAACTTTAACACGACCCATTGAGTCTTGCCCCAGTTTGCAAAAACTGAGGCAAACTGAGTCTCGACTCAATTTGCAACCTGAGTCGCAGACTCAGTCGTGATTTGGTTTGCACACTGAGTCTGTGACTTAGTTTTTGCAAACTGAGCCGACTCAGCTTGCAAAAACTGAGTCTCGATTCAGTGTGCAAACTGAGTCGCGATTGAGTCCGTAATTCAGAATGCAAACTGAGTCGAAACTCAGCTTTTGCAAATTAAGTCTCGCCTCAGTTAGCAAAGTGAGTTGCCGACTCGGTTTGCAAACCGAGTCGTCGACTCAGTTTTTGCAAAACTAAGCCGAGCCTCATTTTTTGCAATGCACTTGTTATTTATCAGTTTTTGCAATGTACTTGTTATAAATACATTCAGTTTTGTTGTTTATAAATACACTTGTTATTTATCAGTTTTGTAACTTGTTATTTCTGTAAAAATGAGTGCATTTATATTTTGTAGGCACTTGTGGAGGAGAAAAAAAACATAATTTGGAATGTAATGGCAACAAGAAAGAAAATACGTGTGACCTTGACAATGATCCTATCTCAAAAGTTTTTGATTCGATAAATTGTCGTGCTATTAGCTCCACTTCTTCCGTAAAGCAAGCAAAGTTGATATAAGCTTCAAAAGCAATTGCCAAGTAGAATAAAAAGGAAGATTTTCGTCAATGGTCTATGGAATTACAAAATCAAGTTGCAAGTCATGTGGATAATCAAGTGTCAATCCAAATCAACAATGCTCTTAGATCATTTGATTCATCCTTTCTTACTATGGTACCGGGATTGCAACATAACGTTAATGGCGGCTTTGTGATGTGGTTCATGTTTTGCCTTCACAGTATCCAAATTTTTATGCATCTTTAGTAAAACTTTATATTGTTTTTATAATTTGAACATGATATTATGTTATTTTGAAATTGGAAGCATGTAACAAATATTTGAGCATTATGCGAATGTGACATTGTTGAATTTGAAATATGGAAGTGTACTAAATCTTATATTGAATTGATATGTTGAATTATATATGTGATTGGAAATCATAGACATGTTATACTTATTTGTTGTGACATTTATAAGTGTTAGTAGGATTATGATACTGACATTTATAAGTGTTACTATATCTTATGGTTCTGACATTTATAAGTGTTAGCAATGAAGATGATTGTAACACTTATAAGTGTCACAGTATATTATGGTCCCAACACATATAAGCGTTAGCATTGAGTCTGTTTGTAACACTTATAAATGTTACAATATCTTATCGTTCCAACATTTATAAGTGTTAGCAATTAGTCCGTTTGTAACACTTATAAGTGTTACAAATTTTGCTGGTCAATTCCTCACACGCCATTGGTAACACTTAAAAGTGTTACAGAAATTATTTGTAACACTTATACTAGTTGGGAATCCACTGATTTGGTGTAGTGGAAGGTGGTGAAGTTAGTAAAGTGAAAGTGAGGGTAATTGCACTTCAAAAACTAAGAAGTGCATGAGGAAGTTGTATCCAGAGATTTTTACTTGTTAAGATTTTTTTTATCATTTCATAGGTGACGCCATTAGCTTGCCTTCTGATAGTATCATGCATGTAGGATTAGGTTATATTTTGTCATTATTGGTTGCTATGGATGTATGTTTGGTTTTAATGATTGTGTATGGTTGATAGGCATGTAGGATAGCCTATTGACTTATTTTCGGAATTTCGAGGGCACAAATTTAGGAGGAGAATGTAAAGGCTCGTTGTTCTAACATGTTTTTAGCACACAAATGAGAAATATTATTTTCTTATGAGGTTGTATCATTGTATAAATTGGAAAATGATTATTAGAGGCATTTCGCACATTTAGAATTTTTGTTTAATTTTTCTGTGGTCTTTTTAACCTTGACAAAATCTTGTTTCATCCATAACTTTTGGGTGAAGTGGAGTTTTGATTCGAAACCGCTTCCATTGAATCAATATGATGGTTTCCTGTCCTAGAGTGGTTATATGTCGAAAACAGATAAACCATTTGAGATATAGGACTATTTGAAGGATTTTTAAAATTCAAACAGCCTATTTTCAACAATCAAGGCCATTAATTAAGGGGGGCTGGTCTTTATTTTGAGATTAAGGAGAAAAAGGGCTCGAATGAGTCAGTGTAACTCGTTTCTTGCGTTTTCTCCCTCTTCTTCTTCGCGAAGCTACTACCTCTATTAGAAATAATTTCTTCCTCCAAAAACCAAGATTTCTCCACTAAAGTAAAATTAAAATAGAGGATTGAGTAGATCTAGAGAAGAGAAACATATTTGTAACTGTTAGGTGAGGAGATCTATTTTATGCTATTTTAGATCTATTAAAGGTGTTCAAATCCAGAATTTCATGGGCAAAGGTAAATGATTTATCCTCATTTACAAGGTTCTACACTTTCTAATCTCAGAATCATTCTTAAGAAGATAAACACATTAGGAATTTTACAATTTCAAATTACAATTATGAATGTAAATAATTAAGGGTTAGGTTGTGACATTATCCCATGAAATTACTAGCAATGCAAACTCTCTATTCTTGTTTTAAGATCTGGACCCTGTAAATTAGATGAAATGATTATTGTTATCATATATATTGTTTCATATGATTTTATGCATCTATTTGTTGCTTAGATGTCTAAAAATGACTACGAATGGCAGATATATACTTAGGACTTTTCAAAAAAGTCCAAAAAATTAAAATTGCTCAGATTCACTTCAAACTTGAAAGAGGTAAGTTGGAAGGTCTCCTAAGGTTGTGTGAAAAATTTAGGGCCATTTGGAGTTCATATGGAAGATTTATGGTCAATTATATTTACAACAACATAAAACTGAAATTGTCCAAAATTTCATTAAACTATTAGGCAATAAAGGATTATTTCTAAAGGCTACTTTTCAATTTCAAGTCGATTGAGGTTATTTTAAAGAAAATACGATGGTGCAAAGTCCGAACCTGACGGCTTTGGGTCGATGCAAGGGATAGGACGCTTCAGATTGGATCAGCTAGTGTGGTGGCTTTCGTATCGGTGGGAGTTAGTGGTTTCGGATTGCGGAAGGCACGAAGATCAAATCGAACTAGCGAGGAAAAGGATCCAAGTTGATGTGAACGCATAGAGTTGGATCAGATCAGTGCAAATGCACCAACTTGATTCAGTTTTGTGTAAATGCTTCAATCTGGATTGGATCAATCACTGATACAAAGCAATAGGATTGGTATTGATACAAGCATGATGACTTCAGGGCCATGCGGCCTCTGTAAGTGTGGTGCATGGGATTGATGAGATTTCTTGAAGGGACGATGACAGTCCATTGTGGTTTTACGTACTTCACATGATGTCCACGTGAGGGCTCTTTAATTACATTGCTTGACGACTATACCAAAATTAGAAAAAATGACTCAATAAATAACTAGTTAAAAATCCTTGAATGAGAATAATCCTATGTGTTAAGATGGATTGACTATTAGTCGAAATGGAAGAATTGCGAAAAGAGGTTGAAAGGGTAGAGTTTGATGATAGATGTTATTGCCTAGACAGTTGCCAACTTAAAGACATCAGACGAAAGTTATGAAGACAATTCTGGAGTGACTTCATAGTGGAGATATTTATGCAAATGGATCGTTAGTGTGTAAGTTCAGATAGGTACTTGGAGATCAATGCTTTAAGCGTCGATTGAGTCTTCAACCTAACTAGGCTATAGCCAGAATTGTAGGCTTCCCATTAGATATTCAACCATATTGCATGTTGTTTATCCATAGATGGATATGCGACTATTTTATGCAAATTCTTAACCTGACATTGTTTTATCGCCTAGACTAGTAAGATGCCTCGCATCAGAGCTCTTAGGGTTGCGTATAGGCTCCATGGAACTAAACATACTATCAATCCAATGCATTGAGTGAGTAAATGTGAGGTATTATATGTTTTCTTAGTCACTTATCACCCTTAGGGATATCATTATATGTAGGTAGAATTAGTGGAGATAAAAGCAGCATTGGTGCAGACATTTAACCACCATACTTACAACCATAGTATTAATGTTTAAGAGTAGTATATATTTTTATGTGCTAACTCTTTGGATGTAGAGACATGTCAGATATGGTTTATCGAACTGTGCATTCCAACTATTTTGGAACTCGAGATTTATATCGCTCATATCATACTTCGTCTGACCTGCAAGATATGCTTTTCTTTATATTACTCTAAGTGCTCTTAAATGAGCATATTGTAGTTAGGTTAGGGATGAGCACGAGTAACTGATCAGGAGGTAAGATAGAGGTCGTTTCACCTATTACTTATACTTATTCCTTTACTTTGTGATGTTCACTATTATAAGGCTCAATAGTATCTTTATTTCATAGGTAGTTTTTTGAGTTATTTCCGCTTATATAACTCTATGACATTGTTGTTTGCTGTTTTGGATCTATTTCACTGATTGTGGGATTCATTTCAGTTATTTACTGTCTTTCTTATTTTATATCAGTATGTTTTATTATTATTATATATTATTTTATGCATTGTGAGATATACAAGGGTTTACGTAGTTTTAGTTCTTTTCTACCTAGTTGGTCGCCTTACATTCTCAAGACACTGTAGCATAACACTCTTCACATATCTTGAGCTTGAAAGTTTTGGGTGATCATTTCATAATTGGTGAGTAATTAATGATATTTCATGCTAGATCTATGATTAGATTTGATTGATTCATGTTTATATGAAATTAGATGATAATATATGTTTGAGATTGGTTATATTTCTATTTGAATCATTGAATTGCTTATTATGCTTGATTTATGTGTTAGCGTTATGCGTGTTAGATCTAGATGGATGGTTGGAGCGTATCCAGATCAAAGTTCATCGGAAGCGTGTGAAACTTGGAGGATAAGCTCTGAAGCATTTTAAAAGGGAGTATGATAAATCGCACCAAAATTGGACCTAAATGAAAGTGAGCTATGGAGCACGTAAAAGCAATAAAATAAAAACGACATCAGAAATTTTTATACTTGTTCAGGGCCCTACCCTACATCTATTTTCAGACTCCTTTTGGAATATCGACAAATAATAAACCCTCACTTAACCCAGAGGAATAGGTATACAATACCTAAGAATACGAACAGGAATTTCGCACCTTGAAAACCTAAGAGGACTTCAAACATGCCTGAGAAGACGAATAGGACTTTAAAAAATACAAAAGATAACTTCGACTATTTGCATTCTTGATAACACGGAATTGCCACTGATAGTACACCCTTCCTATAATCTTCCCCTCAAGCATATGTATGTGTGTACACACACACAAAATATATATATATATGTGTGTGTGTGTGTGTGTGTGTGTGTGTTATGTGTGTGAAGATAAGAAAAGAAAATATTACTTAGAATAAAAGAATTGAAGTTCAGATTCAAGCAATTTAAAGTCTGAGAATATTTTTAGCATACAGAAAAATTATTACTAATAGATTTAGAAACTTAAGATCAGATAAATTCAAAGAACTGAGTTTGATTGTGAATTAAACACATATTCTTAGTATATATATAATTACATCCATTAACAAAGAGATTTAATTGAAAAGAGGCATCCAAATATCATTGTAAATATCCAGTTGACTGAAGTTCATAGGCAGTCGATTGAAAATTCAAATTTTCGTGCATATCTGCATGATGCACAAATATGACCATGTCTGTCGACTGACCTGGTAATTTTTGTGCACAATACAGATGAGCACACTTTATATAAAGTTATATATATATGTATAGGTTCATATACTAGTTTTAAAAGATATATATATATATATATATATATATATATATATATATATATATATACTACTTGAGGATAGATTGTAGCGGATGTATACTAGGACCCAGAATTATATAAATAATGAATTATGTACCATTTTGAAGTCTCGCCTCCATCATAGATTAAATCATTGTGTGCTACTATCTTTTTGTCACTCTAATTGTGGAATCTTCTTTTTGAAAGGTAAGCTCTTTGTCATGACTCAAAATCATGATTCAACATTCTCTCCTTTTTTGATAGATGACAACCTATAAATGAAGATACAATATATGACGACATTCTATGCCCAGCATGAAATGGTTAGCATACAAAAAAAATTCCCCCATTATCGTCGACAAAAAGGAATTAGACTCGGTAATAATTCACATGATGGTAGAACATAACCATATGACAATTATACGACTTTTTTAGATAAATAATATTATATTACTCCACGTTAATACTTGTTTCATCTAAATTTATATACCACCTCTGTCAATATGCGTAATTTTTCCCCCTTGTTATCATTAAAAAAGATGAAAACAATCATTGTTTTTGGATCATATTATAATTTAGACTGTTTCACAAAATATTTTATTAAAAATACAACCCTCGAAAATGAATAAAATAATGAATTAGATATACCGAATTTGTTGTTCTGTTAATCGTAAATGCTCATTTTCCATCATATGTAAGGAACAATTGTCATGTCAAATTCATGTCATCTTTTGATATTTTTGGGTGGCTGCGAAAAATGAATATTTTGGTACCCACTTCTTATATTAAGGTCCAAGAGGTTAGATGGAAGTTAATCATACCTAAGAGGGTTTAACGTAACCTTTAAAAATAAATTTTTTATTATTAACAACTGAATCAATATACTTATTGATATATTTTTCTCTGTTTTTCCAATTAATAGGAACCCAAATACTTGGATAATTTCTATTCATATTTCTATTAATAATATTGTACTTTTAGAAATAATATAAGTGTACTATTCATGGACGCACTTGAATTTCTATAAAAACTGGTTCTATAACTTACCCGAAATTTAGTACCAGCACTAATATTTTTATGGGACAGTTTGACACAAGTCCAGTTTAGGTTTCACAATACAAAAAAACTCTCTATCTAAAAACTGTATAAATTAAGTCCCTATTTTTCGAAAATCACCAAAAAAATCAACAAATAACAGCACAAAAATTTATCAGACTTCCAAATTTTATTCAACATAATCATCATCATATTCATGCAAGAAAACAACAAAAAAATGATTCAAAAACAAAAAAAATCAAAATATGCATGTTCCAATGAATTTCAGCAATTTTCTTAAAAATTGCTGACATCGCTGCAATTATATCAGAAAAATAACACAGTTTTATGCAACTTTTGCTGATTTGCGTGGAAAATTCAAACTCAAAACCTATACTTATTTAAACATTCATGTATTGCAAAAAAATAATAAAGAAGACGTACAAATGAAAAATACTTCATCTCCAGTAAATTATTGCAATTGATGCAACTATTTGCAATATTTGTAGACATTTCTACAATTTTTCATGTAGTTACATCATTTTACACTGCACTGTAAAATAGTTACTGATTTATCTTAAATTATTAATAATAATTGCAGAAATTGCTACAATTATTCATCCCCTTTCAACGTATACATGTACTGTGTGAATAATTGCACAAGTGTCTACAATTATCCCCAAAAGTTGCTGATATTTCAGCATTTTTTGTGTGTAGAATTATGTTGCAAATATCTACAGTTTTTGATTTTTTTAATCTAGAAATGCAAAAATAAAAAAACATGTTGCTACAGAAAATTGGGACGTGCTTTACATACAAACTTACACAAAGATTCGAGTGAATTAATTCTAAAAATAAGGATGTGCACCTAATTTCCACTATTTTTATTATACATGAAAGCATATTTAGTACTATTTTTATGATCAGTTTTAATATATCCTAAACCACTTTTTTCATATAAAGGTCTAGAACTAGATAAAATCATGTTTAAATCATTTTGACCTATGTTAAATTTTACATAATCTTTTTTACATTTTTTAAATTTAGTTTTAAAGTTGCAACTTCATTTTCAAGAGAAATTTTGCTATTTTTCAAAATATCAATTTCGTTATTTAATCCATAATTCTCGATCTTCAATGTACTATTCTCATGTTCGAGACGATCAACTCGAGATTCCAAATCATCTATAGATGATTATAATAAATTATTTTGATTTTTTCATAAATTTCTTTTGAAAGATTTTTGTTGTCTTTTTCAAACTTGGTACATTGTTCATCTATATAATCTTTAAGGTTCACAGAATTATTTTTTAAAATACCTTTTTTGTTTTCCGAATCTATTTTTTATTTTCTTAATTTCTCATTTTCAAGTTCAAATTTCTGCTAAAATAGGGAAATCAAGTTTTGAAATCTTATCACTTGTACTAACTAGTTCATCATTATTATGTATTAAAATTTATAAATCAAAGAATATCATTCTCTATTCCTCACTTATTGTAGCTTTGTTTATACCGACATTTTTCTTGTTGTATTTCGACCACATTTTTTTTGACCATTATTCCATGATGTTGTGACGATTGATAGAATACCTTGCTCTGATACCAAACGAAAGTGAGCTATGGATCATGTAAAAGCAATAAAGTAAAAAACAACACCAGTAGTTTTTATACTGGTTCAGAGCACCAATCCTATGTCCAGTCCCAAACTCCTTCTAGAATATTGACTTACATCAAACCCTCACTTAACTTGGAGGAACAGGTATACAACACCTGAGCAGACAAACAGGAATTTCATGCCTAAACAACCTAAGAGGACTTCAAACTTGCCTGATTAGACGAACATGACTTCAAAAAATGCAAAAGATAAGTTTGACTATTTGTGTTCTTGATAACACAGATTTGTCATTGATGGTACACCCTTCCTATAATCTTCTCTTCAAGTATATATATATATATATATTATGTTTGTGAAGATAAGAAAGGAAAATAATGATTAAAATAAAAGAATCGAAGTTCCAATTCGAGTAATTTAAAGTTTGAGAATGCTTTAAGCGTATTGAGAAAGTTTTCACAATAGATTTAGAAAGTTAGGATCAGCAAATTCAAAGAAGTGAGTTTGATTGTGAATTAAACACGTATTCATAGTATATGAATAGTTACATCCATTAACAATGAGATTTAACTGAAAAGAGGCATCAAAATATCTTTGTAAAGATCACCCTTCTCGAATGCACATGATCACACTTTATATAAAATTATTTATATGTATAGATTTATATATAAGTTTCAAAAGATATGTATTTAAACTACTTGAGGATAGATTTTAGCAAATATATACTAGGACCGAAAACTATATAAATAATGAATACTGCACCATTTTGAAGTCTTGTCTCCATCATATTTTAAATCAATATGGCTTTCCTTTTTTGCTCTAATGGTTGAATTTCTTGTTGAAAGGTTAGCTCTTTGTTATGAATTAAAATTGTGATTCAACACTAAGTATATGGATCAACATTGTTCCATATGGCATGGATCGACACTGATCCATAAGTGCTTCTCCGATAATGGAGCGGCCTATAAGGGAGGATTGTAGGGCCCTATTAAAGCTGCTATAAAGAGATGATGGTGAGTGTATAAGCCAGATGTCAGCAGGACAATGTATCGACTAGAAAGATTTTTGGATTCGTCTTTAACAACTATGAAGAACTAAATCTAAGTGAATCAAAACGTGAAATGACAAAAATCATCAAGCAGGTGTACGTTCAAGACCAGGAAGTGGATGAACCAAATTAATTGTTAAGTATATGGAGTAAATATGATCTATAGGTTATGGATCAATACTGATCCATCCAGTACTGGGAAAATAATAGGCGATCCATGTGGGATATACAGGACTTCTGTTAGAGCATATGCAAATTTATGGTTCGTCGATAGCTTCTAAGATGCGTAAGATATGGTGTGGGAGTGGTCAAAGGTTTGTGATGAGAAACTTTAGATGGAATGAGGTCGCTGTGTGATGCATTGATTTGGGTGGGAGTCGAAACTTAGATTGAGTATAGATAGCTCTTGTATTTCATAGTGCGAAGGAATCATTCATAGATCGGAGTGTGTTCTAATCGTTGAATTAAAGCAGGGGTATCGGGGTGATTCCCGCTGGGGTTGGTAGCCATGGCCATATACCCATGATAACTAAAATGGAAAATCTTGTTGTTGGATGCTTGCTTCCTAAAGGAAAATGAATAAACATATGGACTTTGAAAACATGGTATTCTAATAAAAACGAGTGCTTTCCATTAGCTCTTGGCACGAGTGCGGATGGTCATACGGGTTAAAAATGTATTCAAGGCTTTAGAAGGAGATATCTAGGTTTTGTTTGATGGATCCTATTGTTGTTATGGTTTCTCTTTAGGCTATCACTTATAGGATACTGAAGTGGGGATCGAGAATTCGAAGGCTGGAAGAAGATGCTTAGATTTTTCTATCTTATTCCATTGTAGTATCTATTAATGTTGTTATTTAAGTAACATATATTACTTAATTATTATGCGCTAACTCTTTGGTTGCTGCGACAAGTTAGGTATGAGACTTAAACCTTTCTAATAGCATGTCTTCCGTCATAGCCTTTGATTGTCATTTATCGCAAAATCCAGGCTTTGTCTGACTCAAGGTTTTACGTTTCTCTTATTATCTTGAGTGCTTATCAGTGATGCTGATAATAAGAGTAGACATTAGGATTAGTGATGAGGTTGCTAAGCAAATTCAATCTTACGTACTGATCTAGTTTATAGAAATTATGTCTTTTGCTTCTTTGTTGTACTTTGAATGATTGTAGTGAGGCAATGATGTATTCATATCTTGTGACATCTTCTATATAACTCAATGATTCTATATCATTGGAAATTTACACTCTATAATGCTTCACTACTATTTTGTTGCTTATATTCTTGTTATGCTTTATCCATGCACTGTGATATATAGGACATGTTTTGCTTTAGTTTCTTTTTTGATGATCTTTCTATATCCACTTGGCATGGTTTGGGAACATCTTTATTTTCATTCAATGCAGGTGGTATGGGTCGATCGTCCATTTGGTATCATATCTTTGGTTATTCGATTGGCCAAAGTTAGCAGAGATTATATGCATAAGAGAGACATATATGTAAATGATTTGGATCTAAGCTATATAACAAATATATGACATATAGCAGGCACTTGTGTACCATTGTGGCTTTTCTTTGTAAGAGGAGAATCAAATTAATTTTAGAGAAAAAGTAAATTGAAGTACATGAAATGCTGCAAATAATAATTCTATTATTGAAGAGGCTAGCTGGGAAGCAGATTGGGAGTAGAAACACCAATTATCATGCTATATTCGAGGCTATGATGGTGTTAATGTTGAGAAGAGTTCAATCTACCGTTGAGGTAGTAATAGATGTTGGTGCTTTTCTGCAAGCTTCGAGGATTAATTTCACGAACCTATGAAAGGATTATTTTTCTTTAGGAGGTAAGACGTTTGTTGTTACACCCCACATTTAATTGAATAATAAAATGGGTAATAAATGAAGATTGCAGGAACATGTATATATACATAGAATTTTAATATTGAAATAAAAGGTGCAAGTTAAGAGAAGGAAGAAATAAATGCATAAATAAATACATGCATGAAAAGTGGGCAAGAAATTTGGTAGCATATGAAATTAGAATGTATGCATTAAAAAGGGAATACAACAATGCATTAAAAGAAACACAACTAAAATGAATTAATAATGTCATTAATTACATTATATAAGCAGTCATTAAATAAGAAATCGAAAGGTAAGTTATTAATGAATTAATAACCAAAATATTGCATGCGTATATAAATATGCAAATTTGAAATTTAAACAATAAGATAAGTTATAACTAGATTTATTTAAATCAGGAATGAACGAATATACAGCAAGTAATTACCATTGGTAAGAATGTTATAAATTAGAAATCACAGCGAAAGATCTGCCTGAACCCAAGATGGGTCAACCCAAGTGTACCTGGATCGACCTATGGGCTGACCCAAGTGTACCTGGGTCAACCCACTACTCGGGAGTTGACCTGATCGGGCCCAAATTTGTTTTGTGTGATGTGGATTTCTGATATCAGCGGTTCAGATTTTAATGATTAAATATGATGGTCCAGACTTTCTCGTACACATATAAATAGACTAGCAGGGCCTAGCTTTAATCTCATACTTTCTGAGATGCCGCCAAGGCACTACCATTCTCTTCTTCCTCCAAATCTTTTTAGATCATTAGAATATTAGTTCATAGAGGTTTTGATTTATGATTTGAAGATAAGAGATATAAATCTACAAATAGGTATTCAGAATTCTGATCAACCTAAGGTAAGTTATTGAATCTGATTTATATAGGTTTCTGTAACAACCCGCATATTAAACGATAATATATTTAAATATAACGTCGTTAATCGTTAATCGAGTGTATGTCCAAAAAGTCACATTTTTCATACGGATGAATTAGGACTCAAAACCACTTCCATTAAGTTCAAAATGTTTATTGTGACTTTTAAAACTGCAAACATCGATACCTTTATAGTTGGGTGAAATATGGTCTTTTTCATTGGATGTATGACCAAAATATCACTTTTTGCATATGGACGAACTTGTGTAAAGTCTGTGCGTGTATACGACTTGTGCAGGATCTATAATATGGCTATGCAGAATGTATGTGATAACTTAAGCTATTCAATAGTTATGCAAGTAAAAATTCGCAAATAAGATATATATATATCACAAATAACTATAAATGCAGTAAAGTAAAGTAAAGTAGAGTAACGACACCAGGATTTTTATACTGGTTCGGACCTCCAGTCCTACGTCAAGTCCCGAAGCTCCTCTTCGACTTTTCACTAAACAACGCCCTCGCTTCACCCGGAGGAACAGGTTCACAACTACTTGATTTACGGGCTACAAGTTTACCCACTTGATTTCATGGGCTACAAGCTTACCCACTTGATTTCACGGGCTACAAGCTTACCCACTTGATTTCACGGGCTACAAGCTTACCCACTTGATTTCACGGGCTACAAGCTTACCCACTTAATTTCACGGGCTACAAGCTTACCCACAAGACAATTACAAGAGTTTGACCTTGAATGTGTTCTTTCTTCAACACTGATTAGTCAATGATTGAGTACAACCTTCCTATAATCTTATCCTCAAGTATATGAATTGAATGCGAAGATTTGAAGGAAGTTAGTTGCTTGTTGAATCAAAATATAAGAAATATTATCAAGGATTCAATAAGTAACCTGAATTTGGGAGCTTTTTAGAATGCAAGAGTATTTAGAACGTAAGATCAGAAATCAGAGCAAGAATTGGTTAATTGGTGATTTGAATGATTGAATCTTGATGTATTTATAGCAAATGAGAAGTTGTAATTATTGGTGAAAAGTTGCAATCAAAAGAAGCGATTTTTAATGAAGAGAAATGGATGCAACTTTTCAAGAAAGAAGATGACTCTTCACAAATTTCAAAAAGCTGTTGAAAACAATAATAGGTTGACAGGTTTTTGACCGTTATATTTATGAACAGACACTTTCTGTGCATTTTGCCTGAAACAGGTCGACAGGATTTAATTTTAGGTTGACAGGTTTTGCTTCTGTCTGAAACAGGTCGACAGGTAAAAAATTTAGGTCGACAGGTTTTGTAGGTCGACAGGATTTTTTTGTAGGTCGACAGGTTGAAAATGACAGGTCGACCTAAAAACTCTCTGGAATGAAAATCATCTATTTAGGTCGACCGGATTTTTTTGTAGGTTGACCTGTTTTTGTCAATTTGCACAGAAAACGTGTATTTATGAATATATTCAAAAATGATGAGGAGTATGATTATTTGAGGATAGATTTTAACATTTATAACTCTAAATAACCAACTTCTAACCTATGAAAACATCGATTCTTCTTTTTGTCCTTGATTCTTCTTTTTGTCGATCATGAAGCTTCTTCTTGTCATTAATCAAAATAATCATTGAAATCTTTGACTCAACGTTCTCCCCCTTTTTGATTGATGACAACATAGCTTGATATTTCAATTGTTATCTCCCCCTGTATATATGCTCCCCATTAAACATCTACATATCTATAATCTTAGCTCCATGTCATGATTTCCATTGATCTTCATTTTGTTGTTGTCAATCGAAATTCTCGTGTCTCAACATTCTCCCCCTTTTTGATTGATGACAACACCTTGGATTTTCTCCCTTTGAATATAAAACTCTGCCTGAATTTCTGCAACATTTGTTAGTAAATAATCTTACCTTTTGATTCCTGCATTAACAAATGTTAGCACACATATACTTTCACCATATTAAGCACATAATATTTTAAATAGTATATGTAAAATATTTCTCCCCCTTTGTCATCAATTAAAAAGAATAAATATCATAATAATCTCAATAATCGAGAGTAGTGGAGAATACAAATAATTATAGCACCTTCAGGAGATATTGAATCATGTGCTTTTTGATAAGCTAAATTTTCAAAGATATTTAGAGATACCGAATAGCCTTCTCTTTGTTGTGGTGTACCTGCAAAAAATATGACATATATACTTTTGGTACCCACTTGCTTTGTTTGGGTCCATGGGTTAGAAGGAAGGTAACCATACCCAAGAGGGTTTAATGGAACCTTTAAAGATAAAATTTTCATTATTAACTACTGAATCAAAATAATCATCAATATATTTTTCTCTATTTTTCCAACTGACAGGAACCCAAATACTTAAGTAATCTCTATTGATATTCCTTTTCATACTTCTAGATCTATTATGTAGATCTCTAGTCATAGAAGTATTCGAATTTCTATAATAATTGGATCTAGGATGAACATTAGTACTAGCAGTAATATTTTTATTGTACATGAAGGCATATCTAGTACTATTTCTAAGATTAGTTTTATTATATCCTAAACCATTTTTGTCATGTAAAGGTCGAGATCTAGATAAAATCATATTTAAATCATTTTGACCTTTATTAAATTTTGCGAACTTATTTGCACATTAATTAAATTTATTTCCAAAGTCGCTATTGACATTTTCAAAAGAAATTTTGTTATTCTTTAAATCATCAATTTCCTTATTTAATTCAGAATTTTTCCTTTTTAAAGTACCATTCTCAGTTTTGAGACCTAAAATTTGAGATTCTGAATTATCTAAAGAAGATTGTAACTTTTCAAAAATTTCTTTTGAGTCAGAAATTTCATTTTGCAAAATATTATTATTCACCTTTAAAAACTCACATTCTTTAGATAGTTCTAAATTCTTTTCAGTTAAAGCTCCATTCTCTTTTTCAAGAGACGAAATTAAAGAACTAGAATTATTTAAAGAATCTTCTAAAGATTTATTTCTATTTTGCAAAAGATCGATTTCCTTTAAAAGAACATTGTTATATTCTTTTAATTTGGAATTTTCTTGCTCGCAAATTTTTGACTTAGCTATAATGACAGTATTGAGTTTGCTCAAAGTTTTAAATTCTTTCAATAATTTCTCATGGTTTAACAAAAGATCTTTATATAAAGAATCTGTACATACCGATTGTGATCTGACTTTTGCCATGAGACATTTGTTTCCCTGCTCTCCTGATTCTGCTTTGTTCCTCTTCCATTTTCTAATACCTTGACTAGATTTCTTTATCGCCATTTGTTCTAAAATGTTGTACGATCTATAGAACACCAGGCTCCCATACCAATTGTAAAGTCCGTGCGTGTATACGACTTGTGCAGGATCTATAATATGGCTATGCGGAATGTATGTGATAACTTAAGCTATTCAATAGTTATGCAAGTAAAAATTCGCAAACAAGATATATATCACAAATAACTATAAATGCAGTAAAGTAAAGTAAAGTAAAGTAAAGTAACGACACCAGGATTTTTATACTGGTTCGGACCTCCAGTCCTACGTCCAGTCCCGAAGCTCCTCTTCGGCTTTTCACTAAACAACACCCTCGCTTCACCCGGAGGAACAGGTTCACAACTACTTGATTTACGGGCTACAAGTTTACCCACTTGATTTCACGGGCTACAAGCTTACCCACTTGATTTCACGGGCTACAAGCTTACCCACTTGATTTCACGGGCTACAAGCTTACCCACTTGATTTCACGGGCTACAAGCTTACCCACAAGACAATTACAAGAGTTTGACCTTGAATGTGTTCTTTCTTCAACACTGATTAGTCAATGATTGAGTACAACCTTCCTATAATCTTATCCTCAAGTATATGAATTGAATGCGAAGATTTGAAGGAAGTTAGTTGCTTGTTGAATCAAAATATAAGAAATATTATCAAGGATTCAATAAGTAACTTGAATTTGGGAGCTTTTTAGAATGCAAGAGTATTTAGAACGTAAGATCAGAAATCAGAGCAAGAATTGGTTAATTGGTGATTTGAATGATTGAATCTTGATGTATTTATAGCAAATGAGAAGTTGTAATTATTGGTGAAAAGTTGCAATCAAAAGAAGCGATTTTTAATGAAGAGAAATGGATGCAGCTTTTCAAGAAAGAAGATGACTCTTCACAAATTTCAAAAAGCTGTTGAAAACAATAATAGGTTGACAGGTTTTTGACCATTATATTTATGAACAGACACTTTCTGTGCATTTTGCCTGAAACAGGTCGACAGGATTTAATTTTAGGTTGATAGGTTTTGCTTCTGTCTGAAACAGGTCGACAGGTAAAAAATTTAGGTCGACAGGTTTTGTAGGTCGACAGGATTTTTTTGTAGGTCGACAGGTTTTGTAGGTCGACAGGTTGAAAATGACAGGTCGACCTAAAAACTCTCTGGAATGAAAATCATCTATTTAGGTCGACCGGATTTTTTTGTAGGTTGACCTGTTTTTGTCAATTTGCACAGAAAACGTGTATTTATGAATATATTCAAAAATGATGAGGAGTATGATTATTTGAGGATAGATTTTAACATTTATAACTCTAAATAACCAACTTCTAACCTATGAAAACATCGATTCTTCTTTTTGTCCTTGATTCTTCTTTTTGTCGATCATGAAGCTTCTTCTTGTCATTAATCAAAATAATCGTTGAAATCTTTGACTCAACAACTTGGACTCGAAACCGATTCCATTGAGTTCAAAATGTTGTTTACGATGACGAAAAGTGTACGCATTGATGTATTCCAAGTTTCAAAATTTTGGCACATTGGTTGGGTCTTGGTTTAGCTAATCTAGCACAGCTTATAACCCCCAAATCAACCCCTTCTCCCTCATTCCATTTCAACACATCAAAGATGATGGAAATGGGTAGAGGAATGGAAAATTAAAATTCCCTAAGCCCTAGCTTAAACTTGGAGCTCCAATTCTTGCTGAAATCAAGTGCAAATCCAAAGAAAAGCTTAGGTAAGCTCCTCTCCATCTTGTTTCCTCCTCAATTAGCGGTATTTCCTATGACCTTACTTTCAGGAAATTTGTGCATTAATGTTTAGATTGAGGATTAGCAAGTTATATTGGAAGAGAGGTTACTCTAGCTTGTTATTGGATCGATTTCTTGCTTCTAGCAAGCAAAGACGAGTTGTTTTAGAACTCACATCTATGCCTCAATCTGCATGCTTGTAAAGTGTGCCTATGGCACGAATATGTTGCGAATAAGTTGTGTATGCATTGATTTAATTGCTTAGGTTGTCGTTTTCCTAGTTTTTCTAGTATTGGAAATCTTATGATATTCTATGTTCAGATTGTTTATGCTATCGGTGAAGTTCTTGTGTGCAACCACCCTCTTATAGTTTTCCTTTAGCATTGTCAAACCATTTATTTCTAGCTTGAATTGCATTTGATTGCTTTGGTTAGAGATTTGTTCATTTAAGAATATATAACCAAAATCATATCAATCTCATGTATATATGTTTGTGCATGTGAGTTGTGTATTGTGAGTGGCTTCGGCGAGCTATAAAGGCTTCATTTTCACTTATAAAATGTTATAAGCCATCACCATTGATCCGACTCGTCCAAGGTCGATTGCACATTCATTAGGAAGAAAAATATTTAATTACTTCAGCTTAGACGTCTGGTCAAATAGGTCAAACGTTTGTCCAAGCTCTCGAGAACAATAAAAAACTGATGTTTGTCAGCTCAGACGTCTGATGCCTGTATTTCTGCTAATTACCGGTGGAAACCATAGTCATTAGTTTAGGTTGTTTCGGGCTCTTTCCCGTCTGAGTTTCGGCCCGTTCGGCCTTCTTTTGTGACTTTTTAGTTTCTCTAGTTTATAAATTTTTGCATTTGATTTCATGGACTTTCGGATCATTCGTAATAAACAAATTTATAATCGATACTTCTGATATTTAATTTATGTTACTAAACATGAACCATTAGTTCGATTGTCATTTTGATCGCTTTTTTAACGAGATTTGCCACTTCGAAACTATATAAAAGGATTTCCAAATTATTAGTAGATACCGAATCTTTTACTAAACGGTTTTTAATTCTACTTCATTATATGTTGTTATTTTCCAAATTGTTTTACTATCTACTAGTATATGATTTTATAAACCTTTTTCTCATTCATATGAGAAATCTAATTATACGCCTTAGTAAAAACTAGGACTATGACCCCTTGTATTTACTCTGACGGTTATTTCTTAGACTCGTTCGATTGAACACCGTGGAATGATCGTTTTGTATTTCTAGTGGAATATACAACTTGTTTGTAAATATTCGAGTAGAGCTAGTGGTTATGGAACATGTAGCTCGACTGTTATATTTAATAGCTTGACGTGGTTGACACTATAATTGATAAATTTTGATCATATCGATGATCTTCGAATCATCCTGAGGATCTTCAGATCATTCCGACCTTCGGGTCGCTTTGATGATCTTCGAATCATCTCGAGGAACTTTGATTCATTCCTTTTATATCGATGATCGTTGGATCATCCTAGCGGGGTCGTGACCCGCAGTTTTCAGACCATCGTAGGAGCTTTGGCTCAACACTATGGCTTGTGCCTTGAAATCGCGTCTCACCTTCGATATTGAGTTGACTGAGTATTCAGACTCCCATATTGACTTGGTTGAGTCTTCGGACTCCCATATTGATTTTGATGAGCCTTCGGGCTCCCGCCTTTACTTAGGTCTTCCCCTTCTTTGGGATCTTCAAGATTTCTAATTTATTGATTTCTTCGATCTTATTTTTAATGATATATGTGATGTCAATCTCGTATTGATATTAATTTATCAGTCTTATTTTTATTGACATTTTTGTTGTCAATCTTGTATAGATATTAGTTTATCAATCTTAGTTTCTTTGTTATTCAAATATCCTTATATAGTATCGAGATTTCTTTGGCATATTTTCTGGACGTCTCGAGTCTTCACATTTTACATGTGAACATTGTTATTGTTTCAAATATGTCATTTTCTGTTTATATCTCCATTTCTATCTCAGTTTATTATGATGAGTACAGCTATACTGATATGTTTATTGTTTGTTCTTATAAATAATACTCGGGCCAGACCGAGTATTACAGGTGCCTCTCCTTGACTGTAGCATGGGCTAGTCTTCCTTCTGGTTAACCGCACTTATTTTAGTAGTTTCTTCTTTCATGTATTTTAGATTGTGACTCTTATGTATACATATTCTTTTGTGTTGTACATGTATTTATTATTTTATGATATAGTGGATCTTGCATGAACACTTATATTATGACCACCACTTCTGTAGTATTATTCATATCTATTTCGGCCTTAGTGATATGAATATCTGTGTCTGACTCTGAATTTTATTGCTATGTATTTTATATTGTTTTCCGAATTATATACAACCACTGTGTAGTAGATTTGAACTTGATTTAGATGTTATGGATTTCCTCACAAGATTTAAAAAGTTAGACTATATTAATTATCTGATATATTTAACACTCGTTCAAAGCTAATATACAGATGGTCACTCCTCAACAGCTTTATTCTTGGGTTTAGTTGACACCATTTCTTGCAATGGCCTTGGCTAACGCGAGTATAAAGATGGGCATTACACTTTGTATCAGAGCCAAGTTCGGAACAATATAAGATACCATGGCGAGGATCATTGTCCTAAGTTTCTTAGTAAATTATCTTTAGTATTTTATTCGAGTCTTAGGACCCGTCATATTCTATCTTATATCTTGATCCTTTGTTTGACCAATCAATGTTACTCGAATCTAACCTTTTTCCTCTTCTCTTTTTTTAGAAGAGAAGAATGGTTAGGAACTCCCATTATGGTGTTGGATCTTCAAACAATCCCCCACAAGAAGGATCCTTTATGTCCTCTTAGCAACTTTTGGATCTTGTGACTAATGCACATGCTGCTGGAGCTGCTTCGTTCTTACCCATCCTAAATCCGAGTTCACACGATTACGTGGCGACTTCACCAAGCTTGGTGGAAAGCCGTTTAAAGGTTGTGGAGATGTTATTAAGTTCCAATCATGGTTGAGGACAAGCGACCGCATTTTTTTCCCGCATGGACCTATCGGACTTGCAACGGGTCTAAGTAGCCTCTATTATGCTCTTGGACAGAGAAATGGATAGGTACGAACTTTTAACCTCTGAAGTTCAGAAATGGACCTAACTTGGAAGCAATTCCGTGAGAAGTTCGAAGCAAAGTTCGTACCCGAGAGTGAGAAGGTAGCGTTAGCCCGTTGTTTTATGGACCTTGTTCAAGATGGCTCTTCCATAGCAGAATACGCCGCATCTTTCGACTCTCTGTCCAAATATGGGCTTGAGTATATTGACACTGCGAAGAAGAAGAATCGTAAATTACTTTTTGGGCTTAACAAGAATCTCAAGAAGTCCTTACTTCTTAAGTTGGCCTTGCCTTTTGATGAACTTGTGGATATCGCGCTTAGTCTGGAGGAGGCCGACAGAGTGAGCAGCGATGATAATGGAGTTGCTAAGATGAAAAGGATGCAGGCAACTTCAACATCAAAAGCTTCTACCCTGAGTCGTGGGGCATATTTCAATTGTGGTGCTAAAGACCACTTTGTGAGTGATTGTTTAGAGCCCCTCTTTTGTCGCTATTGCAAAAGCTCGGACCATCATATTTCGGCATGCCTTGAACTCCAAAATAAGAGAAAAAAGTGATCCTTCTTGGATACGGTACATTTCTTTCTACCATTGAACTATTGTTGTTTTCATAATTTTCATTCTTGGGATATTTTTGTTATGGGTCAAGAAGGCTCATAGACACCTTGTCCTTAGATATTTTACAATTGATCATTTGTATACTTACCCTTGAGTTTTTGTTTCCCATTTATTTTTCTATTGAGATATCTTTAGCTTTCTTTGGGTAATGATTGAGTATTCTCACTTGCTTTAGAGTGTTACTTGTTTCAAACAAGTAATTTTGTCTTTCTGATTGAATAAGGAATTTAATTAAATGTCTTAGTAATAATGAGTGGGTTGACACACTTGCGTTTAATTCATCAGTTAATTTTTGGACTTGGTCAGTTGAGATTTGATTTCATTTTGGGTGAAATAATAGGATCATGTTTGGATCTTCGGTTGTCTCATGTATTGTATATCTTTATATGCATCCCTGAGAGATCTCGTGTGTTGTATATCTTTATATACACCCTCATTGATCATCTTTGTAGTCTCATGTGTTTTAAATCCTTATATGCATCCCTAAGAGATCTCATTTGTTGTATATCTTTATATATATATATATATCCCCGTTGATCATCTTTGTACTCTCATGTGTTGTGTATCTTTATATGCATCCCTAAGAGATATCGTGTGTTATATATCTTTATAAACATCCTCATTGATCATCTTTGTAGTCTCATGTGTTGTGTATCTTTATAAGCATCATTGAGAGATCTCATGTGTTGTATATCTTTATATATATCCTTATTGATTATCTTTGTAATCTCATGTGTGGTGTATCTTATATGCATCCCTGAGAGATCTCGTGCATTGTATATCTTTATATACATCCTTGTTGATCATCTTTGAAGTCTCATGTGTTGTGTATATTTATATGCATCCCTGAGAGATCTCATGTGTTTTATATATTTATATACATCCTCGTTGATCATCTTTGTTGTTCTCATGTGTTGTGTATCTTTATATGCATCCCTGAGAGATCTCATGCGTTGTATATCTTAATATACATCCTCGTTGATGATCTTTGTTGTTCTCATGTGTTGTGTATCTTTATATGCATCCCTGAGAGATCTCGTGTGTTGTATATCTTTATATACATCCTCATTGATCATTTTTGCTGTTCTCATGTGCTGTATATATATTGAGAGACCTTATGTGTTATATATCTTTATATACATCGATGTTGATCACTTTCGTTGGAACTTGTATGTTGTATATCTTTATGTGCATCAACGAGAACCTTACGTATTCTATAGTGGATATATGGCTGACAAAACTGCTTTTGGGAGGTATCAACAACCTGGCCTTTATAGACAAAACTGCTTTTGGGTGGCGTCAGCAACCTTGTCGTTATGGTCAAATTGTTTTTGGGAGGTGTCAGCAACCTTGTCGATGCCATAGGTGTCGGACCACCTTGTCGAAAGGAAAAAGGTTCTGTGTGAGGATTTGCAACTTTGTGGTGAATGAAGTTGCTTATCTCCTCACCACGTTTAGAACTAATCAACTAGGTGACTTTTGATTTGGGGTCGGCCATTTCTTTCTTTTGGCTAATTCTGTTTTCATGATTGTTTAAACTCTTTCCTTGAAGAGTGATCATTCTATACACGCCTGTTTGCATGCCTTGTTTGTTTGGAATTTATGGTGATTTTTGGGAATGAATTGGCATAATCGCTTTGAGGTCCATATTTTATTCTCCAAAAGAATCATCCATTTTCGACATCACATATTTGTTATGTGTTCTTCTTTGGAGCTGTGTGCTCATTCGTGATTAATAGTGGATTATGCAATCTATTTTTAAATACTTGAGTTAAGTCAGTGGTTATGGGAAATTTGGCTGAACTCGCCTATTTACCGACTTAATGTAAAATTTCACTTTTCTTATTGATCGTTCATGATCACTTTGCTATTTATGGAATTTATATGCTCTCACTTATTGTTGTTCGAGCATCTTTCCATATTAGGTTCTTCTAGATCTCTTTGTGTGATTTCTAGAATTAGAGTGATTCGAGTTTTCATTTAATTTTTTTTAATATCAAAACTTCTTTTGAAAAATGATAAGCTATATTCTGCTTATCAATCTTAGTCTCTTGTTTCCAGACTTTGAATTCGTGATCTCTGGGATCTCGTAAATATGGGTAACTGATTATTCCAGTTTATTTTGTTAAGCTTATTGAACCAAGATTTCGAGATCATAACCCGACTGGTTTGAACTCATTCTTCTTGGTAACGTCCTTGTGAATTTGAAAACCAAAAGTTTTCAAGTTCTATAAAATTCTTTCAGCTTCTACCATTTATCATATTTCCATGATTTAGAAGTTTCTCATGAAAATTTAGAGGACGTGCCAATATTTCAAATTTGAGATTTTAACGGTTTATTGAAAACTTAAAAGTTCCAATTTATTTATTTTTAATATATTAGAGAATGCGCTAATATTTCCCATTTAGGGTATATAACCCGGATTTTTATTTCATGATCTTGTTTCTCCGACGGGATGGCATATCCTTGTGAATGGGATATGTGACCATCGTATACATCCTTTTCAATATGAGAAAATCTTGTAAGCTAGAATATTTTTAAGGAAATTTCTAAATGATTGTGGGTCTAGAATATACAGAATTTGAGTAAGAAAATGCTAACTTCTTGAAAACACTTATTGGAAAAATAAGCTAAATTCTTATATATGTTCGTGACTTTTATTTGAACATTATACATGTATAAACATAAGTTATGTAGTGATTATAACTCAAAGTCTAAAATTTTTGTAATAATTCATAAGTGAATTTCTGGGTTCAATATATTTTTGTATATTAATGATAGGTTGCTACTATATGGGTTTTTCCTTAAGTAATTGCGAGGACGCAATTTCTTTAAGAGGGAAAATCTGTAACAACCTGCATATTTAACGATAATATACTTAAATATTTTATTTAAATATAAGATCGTTAATCGAGTGTATGTCCAAAAAGTCATATTTTGCATACGGATGAATTAGGACTCGAAACCACTTTCGTTGAGTTCAAAATGTTGTTTGTGACTTATAAAACTGTAAACATCGATACCTTTAGAGTTGGGTGAAATCTGGTCTTTTTCATTGGATGTATGACCAAAATAACACTTTTTGCATATGGACGAATTTGGACTTGAAACCAATTCCATTGAGTTCAAAATGTCGTATACGACAACTAAAAGTGTAAGCATCAATGTATTCTGAGTTTCGGAAATTTGGCACATTGGTTGGGTCTTGGTTTAGCTAACCTGGCCCACCTTATAACCCTCAAATCCGCCCTCTTCTCCCTCATTCCATTTCAACACTTCAAAGAAAATGGAAATGGGGAAAGGAATGGGAAATTAAAATTCTCTATGCCCTAGCTTAATTTTGGAGTTCCCATTCTTGTTGAAATCAAGTGTAAATCCAAAGAAAAGCTTAGGTAAGCTCCTCTCCATCTTGTTTCCTCTTCAATTTGTGGTGTTTCCTATGACCTAACTTTTAGGAAATTTGTGCATTCATGTTTAGATTGAGGATTAGCAAGTTATATTGGAAGAAAGGTTGCTCTAGCTTGTTATTGGATCGATTTCTTGCTTCTAGCAAGCAAAGGTGGGTTCTTTTAGAACTCACATCTACGCCTCGAACTATATGCTTGTAAAGTGTGCCTATTGAACGAGTATGTTGCGAATAAGTTGCGTAAGCATTGAGTTAATTGCTTGGCTTTTCAATTTCCTTGTTTTTCTAGCATTGGAAATCTTATGATATTCTATGTTCGGATTGTTTATGCTAGCAGTGAAATTCTTGTGTGCAAACACGCTCTAATAGTTTCCCTATAACATTGTCAAACCACTGAGTTCTAGCTTGAATTGCATTTGATTGCTTTGGTTAGAGAATTTTTTCATTTTATAATATATAATCGAAATCGTAGCCATCTCATGTATATATGTTTGTGCATGTGAGTTATGTGTTGTGAGTTACTTTAGTGAGCTATAGATGCTTCATTTTCACCTAGAAAACGTTATAAGCCATCACCTTTGATCCACTCTCGTCCAAGGCCGATTGCACATTCATTGGCAAGAAAATTATTTAATTGCTTCAGATCAGACGTATGACCAAATTGGACAGACGTCTATCAAAGCTCTTGGGTTGTCAGCTCAGACATCTGTCCTAGGTGCCCAGAAATCTGATGCATGTATTTCTACTATTGACTAGTGGAAACAACGGTCAACAATTTAGGTTGTTTCAAGCTCTTTCCCAGCCGAGTTTCGTCCTGTTCAGCCTTCTTCCGTGACTTTTCAGTTTCTATAGTTCACATATTTTTACATTTCAATTTCATGGACTTTCGTTTCATTCATGATAAACGAATTCATTATCGATACATCTGAGATTTAATTTATGTTACTAAAACGTGAATTATTAGTTCGATCGTCATTTCGATTTCTATATCACGAGATTTGTCACTTCCAAACTATATAAAAGGACTTCCAAATTATTAGTAGATACCATATCTTTTACTAAACGGTTTTTAAGTCTGCTACATTATATGAAGTTATTTTCCAAATTGATTACTATCTACTAGTATATGATTTTATAAACTTTTTTCTCGTTCGTATGATAAATCTAATTAAACTCCTTCGTAAAAATAAGGACTACGAACCCTTGTGTTTGCTTTGACGGTTAATTCTTGGACTCGTTCGATTGAACACTGTGGCAATGACCGATTCGTATTTTTAGTGAAATATACAACTTGTTTGTAAATATTCGAGTAGAGCTAGTGGTTATGGGACATGTAGCTCGACCCTTATATTTACTAGCTTGGCGTAGTTTACACTATAATTGATCAATTTTGATCATATCGATGATCTTCGGATCATCCTAAGGATCTTCGGATCATCCCGACCTTTTGGTCAATTTAACGAGCTTCAGATCATCTTGAGGAACTTCTCATTCCTTTATATCGATGATCTTTGGATCATCTTAGCGAGGTCGCGACCCGCGGTCTTCGGACCATCGTAAGAGCTTCGGCTCAACACTATGGCTTGTGCCTTGAGATTGCATCTCACCTTCAATATTGAGTTGCTTGAGTCTTCGGACTCCAATATTGACTTGGTTGAGTCTTTAGACTCCCATATTGATTCTGATGAGCCTTCGGGATACCGTATTGACTTAGTTCTTGCCCTTCTTTGGGATCTTCGAGATTTCAAATTTATTGATTTCTTCGATCTTATTTTTATTGACATATGTGATGTCAATCTCGTACTGACATTAATTTATCAATCTTATTTTTATTGACATTTGTGTTGTCAATCTCGTATTGATATTAATTTATCAATCTTAGTTTCTTTGTTATTTAGATATCCTTATATAATGTCGAGATTTCTTTAGCATATTTTCTGGACATATCGAGTCTTCACATTTTACATGTGAACATTGTTATTGTTTCATATATGTCATTTTCTATTTATATCTCTATTTTTGTCTCATTTTATTATGATGAGTACAGCCAAACTGATCTGTTTATTGTTTATTGTTTATTCTTATAAATAATACTCGGGTCAGACCGAGTATTACAGGTGCCTTTCCTTGACTGTAGCATGGGCCAGTCTTCCTTTTGGTTAACCGCACTTGTTTTAGTAGTTTATCTTTCATGTATTTGAGATTGTGACTTTTATGTGTATATATTATTTTGTGTTGTACATGTATCTATTATTTTATGATATAGTGGATCTTGCATTACCGCTTGTATTATGGCCACCACTTCTGTAGTATTATTCATACCTATTTCCGCCTTAGTGATATGAATATCTGTGTCTGACTCTGAATTTTATTGTTATGTATTTCATATTGTTTTCCGAATTAAATATAGCCACTGTGCAGTAGATTTGAACTTGATTTCGATGTGTCGGATTTCCTCATGAGATTTAAAAAGTTAGACCATATTATCCGATATATTTAACACTCGTTCAAAGCTAATATATAGATGGTCGCTCCTCAACAGCCTTATTCTTCGGGTTAGTTGACACCATTGCTTGCATTGGCCTTGGCTAACGCGAGTATAGAGGTAGGGCGTTACAATTTTCCTCTTCTTTTTGTACCATATTTGTGAATCCGTGGTTATTTGGATAATAGACTCACTTAGGAAAGTCATGGAATAACAAGATCTGGATCAGATTCAAGGATTGGAAAGCTTACTATTGATATAAATTTTATTATACCCTCCGTTTGAATTGAGAAACTTCTGTAATACTATAATCGTGAAACTATAATTAAAAAGTAAAAACGAAAGTAAGGAGCCTGTTTTGGTTAAAAGAGAAGATTGCAATAGTTGTGAATACTAAATGAAACAAAAGTTCAATATCTAGCTCAGAAAATAAGAAAGGAAGGTATGTAGTGGACTGGGTTTGTGGGATTTGGGAGAAAAGTGATATAATTTCCTAAGTAACCTATTCCTGAGAACGTAGTTGCAAGAAGACCACAACAAAAATAACAGAAATAGCTTGCAACTACAAATCTAGGTAGGTGCACATTATGAAAATAAATCACTGTATCTTTCTATAAATCAAACTAATAAGGTGCGTGAAGTGTTTTATTTAAGAAATAAGGGATATACCTGACGGTAAGTAAAGAAAGATTACAGCAGTAAAACAATTGGGAATAATAGAAAAAGAATAGATATGCCTAATTTACATGTAAAATTTACAATAATTGGGAAATTGTAGATAAGCACACTAAGACACGAGGTTAAGTTCAACTTGTGGTAGAAGCCTACACGGAACCGCCCGACAAGTGGCCAACTAAATGTGAGAGGTCTGGTGCCTAAACATATATAAAAATATATGTATGCAATGGAAATAACTGTATGTGTGAAAATTTACAAGACAGTAAAGAGATAAATGTTACAACAGTATTGGTTAACATTTAAAAAACCAAGGAAAATACGATGAGCGGGGAGTATAACCTATTATAATTGATTATATGAATGAGAATGCAATACAATAGGTAGGCTTGTCCTAGGGACAAGTGGAAATTATAACGTAGGTTACAATAAATGAAAAGGAAACTTATTAATAAACCTTAGTTAAGAGAACTAAGTTAATAAGTAAACAACAACAACAACAACTTGTAATGATTGTGCAAGATGAGGTTATGATTAAATAAGAAAGAATGAGGTAGACTTATGGAATGAAATAAGTTATATTTAATAATATATATTAATGTAACATGTTAATAGAAAACATGCAGATGGGTACGACATAAGTATAGAGCCTTGAGTGATGTTAACCCAAACTGACCTAATAAACAAGAAAACGTAACTGAATGGTATATGTAGGATAATTTCAGAATCTGAATTTTATTCCAGCCACTTGAACTTGTGTTCTGACCCTCTCCTCATAACACACTCGCAGGTTAGGTTTATGGCAGAGATTTGATAGGTTTGGATATCGGTTAGGTAGTATTATTACTTTAGTATGGCTATATTTGATTATATTATATTTTATTCCATTCTTCTGTGAGATGTTTCCTGAACTCTAATATATTTTATATCTCTGTCTTTTCTGTAGGATACCAAACAAGCCAACTTGGGTTTCGGTAGATTGGGATTTTTGAAAAAAAAATCAGTCTATCGGAGTTCGAGTTGTTACATCTGGTATCAGAGCTTAGGTTTAAGATTCTTCTATAGATAGTGAGTGAACGTATTTGTATTTTTTAAAATATAAATATATTATATATACATACCTAGATCCATAAAGAAACCAACTTAGTAGGAAGAGCAACATATGGAAAAAGTTGGGATATCAGTTAACGAATGGTTATGGAAATCTGAAAATAAGTGGTGGTTTGGGTGGAAAGTGTACAATGTGTTTTGTAAAGGAAAAAAGATGGATCATGTAGCTAGTATCTGAAATGATAATGTTTCATATTAGTGGTTTAGCAGCAGAGCCTTATAAATTTGGAAAGAAAATGGATTAGGAATATAAATTTGAGAGAAATGACTTTGTCGGAATGATTTAGAGAGGTATAAGTAAGTTAGAAACCCACTTTGAGTCTATCCCCATTGTTAACTTTTAAGAACTTGAAATATTAAAAGCTTTTGGGTGATAGTTTATGGTGTTTTTCAAGTTTTGATGTTAAAATTACATATTGAGTTTTGAGGAAAAATAACATAAAATTGGGTATATTTTGGAAATGATGATTTCTTATGGAATTTTTGTCTAAACTGAATTCTTTCAAAAAGATGTATACATAAAAGAGCATGTAAAGCTCACTAGTTTTAAAGTATGAAAGAATTAAATAACAAAACATAGGAAATATTGCATTTTGTCAATACACTAAAATTTTCGGTACGAATTTTTTTCAAAATCTCTATTCTTTTGACAGAAATTTTTGGTGGGCGGACAAAGTAAGTTGTTAAAAATTTAGAATAGAGTAGATGTTTGGACCTAGTTGTGAGTAATTATACTAGTGTTGTAAAAATGAATGGTTGTGAAATTAATTGAGAAATAGTTGTCCTTCTCTACTCCAATTTTCATGGTTTAAAAAAAAATAGAAATTCCAAGAAATGGGAATAAAATGAGTTTTACCAAAGAAAATTGAAAAAGAAAATCTATAATAAAGAAATTTTCTTATGAGAACTATGCTTGGATAGGAAGATAGGGGATCTTTATACAATAGTTGCATAAAATCCAAGTACGGGTATAAAATGTACATAAAAGAAAAGCGGGAGATGTCAAGTTTTCCGTTTTCCTCCTTTTTGTAACATAAGAAATTGAATTTAGAAAATTAGATTTTTCGGGAATTTGAAATTTTAAAGTTGGTTAGTAGAGTTTTGGATGCAAAAATTGGATAAACTACGCTCTTGCTCAGTAAGAGTTGTAGGAAAATTTGGATGAAAAAGCATTTTGATTTTCAAAATATTGCATCCATATAGAAATTGCCAGTATATTTAGGGTGTATAGATCATGTTTTCGAAAGATTTTCGAGAAAATATTGCATTCATATAGGAGGTACCGCTTAGGCATTCATTACATCCATGTATTACTATGTTGAATTACACTTTGCACAAGTGCACAAATGGTTTAAAAATTGAATGTACACCTGATGGTTGTGAATTATGCGAGGAATTACTTAATTTTTACCCTTATAAAATTTCGGGGACGAAATTTCTTCAAGGTGGGAGAATGTAGCACCCCGCATTTAATCGAGTAATAAAATGGGTAATGAATAAAAATTGCATGAATATGTATATATGCATAGAATTTTAATGTTGAAATAAAAGGTGCAAGTTAAGAGAAGAAAGAAATAAATGCATAAATAAATACATGCATAAAAAGTGGACAGGAAATTTGGCTGCATATGAAATTAGAATGCATGCATTAGAAAGGGAATAAAATAATGCATTCAAATGAATACAAAAAAATGAATTAACAGTGTCTTTAATTACAATAGATAAGCAGCCATTAAAGGACAAGGAATTGAAAGGTAATTTATTAACGAATTAATAACCAAAATATTGCAAGCGTATATAAACATGCAAATTTGAAATTCAAACATTAAGATAAGTTATAACTAGAATAATATAAATCAGGAATATATGTATATACAACAAGTAACTAACGTTAGTAGGTAACATTATAAATCAAAAATCACAACAAAAGATCTGCCTGGACCTAAGATGAGTTGACCCAAGTGTACTTGGGTCGACCTAAGTGTACCTGGTTCGACTTATGGGTCGACCCAAGTGTATGTGGGATGATCTATTGGTCGACCCACTGTTGGTGTGTCGACACAGGGGTCGACCCGATCGGGCCCAAATCTGTTTTGTGTGACGTGGATTTCTGATATTAGCGGTTCGAATTTTAATTGATTAAATATGATGGTCCAGACTTTCTCGTATACCTATAAACAGACCAGTAGGGCCTAGCTTTAATCTCATATTTTTTGAGATGTTGCCTAAGCTCTGCCATTCTCTTCTTCCTCCAAATCTTTTCAAAAAAATTAGAATATTAGTTCGTAGGGGTTCTAATTCAAGATTTGAAGATAAGAGATATAAATCTACAAATAAGTGTTCAGAATTCTGATCAATGTAAGGTAATTTTTTGAATCTAATTTATGTAGGTTTCTCTCCCTTTTCCTCTTCTTTTAATACCAGATTGTGAATCTCTGGTTATTTGGATAATAGATTCAGTTAGAAAAGCCATGGAATAACAAGATCTGGATAAGATTCAAGAATTGGAAAGCTGTCTGGTGAGTGGATTTAAATTATACCTTTTTAAATAACGGTATATCTATCATTTGCATTTCTTGTTATATGTAATATGCTAAACAATTGGTAATTGTGGAAATTGGCTATTAAACTATTTGGAATATGCTGAAATCATTACTGTTGCAATAGACATAAATTTCATTATATCCACTGTTTTAATGGAGAAACTTCTGTAATATTGTAATAGTGAAACTTGAATTAAGAAGTTAAGTGAAAGTAAGGATCAATATGCCTATTTTGGTTAAAAGAGAAGATTGCAATAGTTGGGAACACTAAATGACATAGATGTTCAGTGTCTAACTTAGAAAATAAGAAAGAAAGGTATGTAGTGGACCGAGTTAGTGGGATTTGGGGGAAAAGTGATATATTTTCATAAGTAACCTATTCCTGAGAACGTAGTTACAAGAAGATCACAAAGAAAATAAAAGAAATATCTTACAACTGCGGATCTAGGTAGGTGCACATTATGGAAATAAATTACTGTATCTTTTTGTAAATCAAACTAATAAGGTGTGTGAATTTTTTTCCTTAAGAAATAAGGGATATATATATACCTGACGGTAAGTAAAGAAAGAAAAATTAAAACAGGTATTTTTTTTGGAATAATAGAAAATGAATAGGTATGCCAAATTTATATGTAAAATTTACAGTAATTGTGAGATTGTAGATAACCGCACTGAGACACGAGGTTAAGTTCAACTTGTGGTAGAAGCCTGCCCGGAACCGCGCAGTAAATCCAACGTCCACAAGTGGCCAACTTAATGTTAGAGCACTGGTGCCTAAACATATATAAAAATATATGAAAATTTACTAGACAGTAAAGAGATAAATGATACAACAATAAGAGTTTGGTTAACATTAAAGAACCAAGGAAAATTTGATGAACGGGGAATATACCATATTATAACTGATATGAATGAGAATGGAATGCAATAGGTGGGCTTGTCCTAGGGACAAGTGGAAATTATAATGTAGTTATAATAAATGAAAAGGAAACTCATTAATAAACCTTAATCAAGGAAACTAAGTTAATAAGTAAACAACAACAATAAGTTGTAATGAAAGCGTAAGATGAGGTTGTGATTAAATAAGAAAGAATGAGGTAGACTTATAGAATGAAATAAGTTATATTTAATCATATACATTAATGTAACATGTTAACAAAAAACATGTAGATGGGTACGATGTGAGTATAGAGACTTGAGTGTTGTTAACCCAAACTAACCTAATAAACTAGAAACATAACTGAACGGTATACGTAGGGTTATTTCAGATTGTGTAATCTGGTCCAGTTACCAGAACTTGTGTTCTGACTCCCTCCTCATAACACACTCGCGTGTTAGGTTTATGGCAGAGATATGATAGCTTTGGATACTGGTTAGGCAGTATTATTACTTTGGTAAGGCTATATTTGATTATATTATATTTTATTCCATTCCGCTGTGAGATGTTTTCTGGAGGATACCAAACAAGCCAACTTGGGTTTTGGTAGACTAGGATTTAAAAAAAATTGGTCTTTCGAAATTCGAGTTGTTACATTTTTTGGGACCGAGTTAGGTATTCAAGTACAAAATTTGTAGATATCTTTACTTGCATTTAAGTGATCTTGGAATTGATGATGCATTAAAGAGAAATCTTACTCCTAAGCATCTAAAAAGAAGCACTATTAATTGGTGGAACTTCATTACTATTGAGGCTTCGGAAGATCAGATTTCATGGTCCTGTTTGGAGATAAGTTTGTTTCTATGGTTTAGAAATCTACCTTTTCAAGAAGTTTGTAGAGATGAAATAAGGAGATAGATTTTTTTTTTTGAGTAGCCGCTAAGTTTGAGGCATTGTCTAAACATGGAATATCATTTATTGAGATGTCTCAAAAGAAAAACCAAACTTTCGTAGTTGCCTTGGATGACTATTTCGGAAAGAAGCAAGTTGATCACATAAATATTCCATTTGAGAAGCTTATTAATAAGGCTCTTAGACATAAAAGTATTTTCCTGAAGAAGACTATTATTGTTATTAACATTATTGAGAAGGGAGGACCAAAACCTTATTAGGGCAATTGAGGTAAAAAGAAATGGAATGGCAAGAGGAAGTGACTATAGCAGGACAAGGATGGAAAACTGAAGAGTAAGATAAAGTTGTTTGTTATAATTGTAAAGGGAGAGGTTATCACTCTAAAGAGATTAAGGCAGAGAAGACGTGCTTTAATTTTGATGAACTTAGGAATTTGAAGAAGAATTGTTCAAAACCACCCAAAGATAAGCAGATCATTAAGACCTGTGCTTTGGATGCAAGTCTTACTACTTCTAAGACTGTTGGTGCCATGGATAAAGGAAAAGGGGTTGTGGTGCAAGGTATGCTTTCCATCAAAGATGTTTCTATTAGAGTTTGGTTTGATTTTGGGGCTTGCATTCTTTTATCTATAGTGATCTAGTATGCAAATTAGATCTAGAATCTATGATAGTGGATAAACCTTTTATTATGACTAGCTCTGTAAGAGGATCCAATGGTCTCTGTATGAGTTGTCGTGGTCTAGTCTTATCAAGTTACCCCCCTTGTGTCCGATTTGTTTTGAACTATTGCTTGGTTTACAATTATTTTAGGTATGGGCTGAATCAAGAGTTATGTGGCTATAGTAGATTGCGAGAATCTTGATGTAACAAACTGGAACGTGGAAGGGTAAACTGTTGCGATACGCTGCCTATTGAAGAATAGAGTATTGGTTAATTTACTTTATTCTTCTTGAGATTCTACGGGATGGACTATCATCTGTGCCTATCGCTAATGATTATTCAATGTCCTTCATAAAGTCAAATGATTTTCTTCGCAAAGACAGATTATGTTTTAGAATGATTTAGTGGATGAAGTTAGGCCTATAGATATGCCCTTGAGGCGTATAGCATCTAAGAAAACAAGAATTGAAGGTGCTAGTTAATGATAAGCTGGGGAAAGGATTCATTTAGAGTAGCATATCTAAATAGGGTATACTAGTTGTGTTTGCGAAAAAGACAGATTGTACTTTGAGATTATGTGTGCAACAATCCAAATTTCGACAAATTGTTTTTTTTTCAAAAATCCCAATCTATTGAAGCTCGAGCTGGCTTATATGGCATCGTGCAGAAAAGACAGAGATAATAAATATATCATAGCTCGATAAAACATCACACAACGGAAAGGATAAAATATAATAATCAAATATAGTCTTACCGAAATAATATTATTGTCTAACAAGTGTCCAATGGCAACTAAAACTCTGCCATAAACCTAACCTATGAGTATGTTGTGAGAAATGGGGTCAAAATACAAAGTTCTAGGGAATGGACAAATTATACATTCTAAAATAACCCTACGTATACGTTTAGTTATGTTTTCTTAATTATTAGGTTATTTGGGTTAATAGCACTCAAGGCTCTATACTCACATCGTACCCATCTACTCCCCGGTAGTTTAAACCTAATATAGTATATGTGTAGCTTAACCCAAAGTATCAAGGTACTCACCATAGTACCCTCCTCGTACGATCTCCGCCGCCATGCCACGGGAGCATATGAAAACTTCATCCTACGCCGAACGGCGAGTGGAAATCTATTTGCTATGCTACATAATGGCATAGAACCACCATCGCTATGCCATGCAAGTGTACGGATCGTCATATCTGAACTCCTCGATCGAATCATATCTCAAAACGGAGTAACGTACTATCTACAACACACCACCCAGTGCGTGTATCTAGACCCTCACACGAACATGCTATCTACTATAACCCTTGTCCCGTAATAGGGTTGCATTCAATATACGAAACCCAGTCGGGAGCTTTCAATATCTGTAAAGGACCGCCTCATTATGCCTATAATACAGATGTTCAAGTATGGTTTGCCATTTCACGGTGCCTATGGCCACACCCTAGCCCCTCCCTCAACTAATGTAAGACTACACCAAAAGCTAAGTGATGTGCCCCTATTAATCAATCTAACTTCCAATTTTGTGTGTCCGCAACCAATGTCTCGATAGTGAAAGACTGAAGGTCTATAGGTTTATCTCTAGTTTTCCCACATCACACTGACTACTGATGACAGGTATCCGATGATTAATATCCTTGATTTGGTCCTGACCCACCTCTCCCGAGGCAAACCACTGAATTACCCAACGCCATCTGCTACAGCCTTCTGACTGCCAAACTACAATTGCAGCCAAGGTATGCTCAGCAGGTGGTACCGTACAGACCAAACTCGTACGAGTACAGCCTGAGCATGTACCATGCAGAGGACCACCATGGAGTACCCTACCACGTCACTTAGAAGCCACGTGCTTCTCTCTAGTCCTGTAGAATAATCAGTTGGACGTGCTCCTCACGTGTCTTCAAACCCAGCGATGATCTACCCCGTTGGATTCTTCACCTTCATACGTACGGACTGGTCCAAGCGCATCACACTGTCGTGTTATTAGATCCTGCGTCTAACCTTTTAATCATGCGATTTCTTTGTCTCGTCCCGTTGCTAATTAACTTGATTATTCATATATTCACTTTTTATTCAAGTTACAAGGTTCACTAGCTCATAGTTGGCTGCTTACTTTCTTTATTCATCCCCATGCCGCCTGAGCAAACTTCTAGTTATTATTTATTACAATTATTAGACCTAATACTTTCAATTATAAGTCTACCAATAATAAGCCTACTTTTTCTTTCTTATTTAATTATAATCTTGTCTTACACTATTATAACGACATGTTGTTGTTTACTTATTAACTTAGTTCTCTTAACTAAGGTTTGCTAATAAGTTCACTTTTCTAAATTATAACCTATGTTTTGATTTCTCTCGTCCCTAACATAAGCCTACCTATTATATTTCATCCTCATTCATATAATTAATTATAATATGTTATATTTCCCGTTCATCACAATTCTTCTTAGGTTCCTTAACATTAACTAAACTTTTACTGTTGCAACCTTTCTTTAACTACCATCATGTACATTCTTGTTATTTCAGAGAAAATATTTCACATACCTCATTAGAATGATTAGCGGAAAGATGTAAAGATCTATTTCCATAACGTACAACGATTAAGATCCATAGTTGCAAGTTATTTCTTTTATTTTCAGTGTGGACATACATACATATTTTATTTGATTAGTGTGCAATATGGTAAAAGAATCTCTATTTCACATAATCTCTTTTTCCTTTCTTTTCTTGCAACTACGTTTATAGAAATGTACCCATTCTTCCCCAAATCCAACTAACTCAGTTCATTGTAAATTTCCCTTTTTTGTTTTCTGAGTTAGATGCTAAAATTCTGTTTTCATGTACCTTTTTACAATTACTATAAATTTTCCATACAAAATTAGGCATACCAATTATTTTCCATAATTCCCAATTTCACTGTAATTCTATTTACAACATATCCAATTTGTCATTAAATAACAATCTTAAGAACATATGTTTATTGTAAATTCCACATTTTCAGCATTACAACAATTCTTAAACCAAACAAAAGATTATAGGAAAAGATTTGTAGAACAGCAATATCCTTAACGTACTGAAAAACAGATTATATCGCAATCACCACAAATTCCAATTGTTTATCACATTAAGAATTACGGGAAATGTAAATGATAAATATACCGTTACCCAAAAGGTATAATTTTAAATCCACACAACTAGCTGCTTTCCAATCCTTGAATTTGATTCAGATCTGCTGTTCCGTGAACTTTCTAACTGAATCTAATATTAAGATAACCACATATTTACAAATATGATGCTAAAAGAAGAAGGAAATAAATAAACCTAAATAATTTAGATTCAAAGGATTTGCCTCCCATTGACAAGAAATCTGAACACTTATATTCTAGATTTATAGTTTTCTCTTCAAATCTTGAATCAGAATTTGTAAAAACTAATATTCTAATTTTCAAAAGATTTGGAGAAGAAAGAAAATGGAAGAGTCTTGGCGTCGTCACAGAAAATATGAGTTAGAGGTTAGGCTCTACTAGTCTATTTATAAGTGTACAGAAGATTCTGGTCTGTCGAATTAAATAAAATAAAATCTGAAATGTACAAGTGGAAAAATATAACGTTAAATGACCTGGGCCATTAACGCTAATTTTTGCCTATATTAATTTATTGTTTAACATTGCTTGTAACATTTCTTTTCTTGATAAATATTGTTATGTAACTTATATTCTTCCACTTATAACACATACTCAATATTTAAATTTCAAATATGCGCATATATATGCATATAACTCTTCAAACCTTTGTCTGTTAATAGCTGCTCAATTAATGTCATTATTAACGTCATCAATTCATTTATTTCTTCCTTTAATATATGTTCTAATTTCAAATGCAGCTATCTTTTTGTTCATTTTTCATTCATTGTACATTTATTACTTTCCGTCCTTAAATTACATTTTAATTTCAATTTTTGAATTTATGCATATATGTTTACACACAATCTTCATTTCTTTTCAAAATTCAAACAACATTATGGCGTCCTTTATTTCTTACTCAAGTTGATTGGTTTTAAGTTACTTTTGAATTTCTTATTCATATATATATTTTAAACACACATACACATGTATACACATATAAATGTATGTATGTATATTTATACTCACGTACATGTATAATTTTTATTATATGTACATTTATATATTTTTTTCTTAGAATATACATTTCTTTAGTCGTCCCTCTAAAATTAAAAACATGACGCTGACAGGACACGAACTTGCACCACTCGCATGGGAAAGAGATGTCTCTACTAACTCACCTACTTAGTCTTTTGTTCACAAAAATAAAAACATTAGTATTTATTATTTTTAGTAGTGTTCTTCTATATATTCTTTTGCACGTTTATTCTAATACTTTATTTAAAGATAACTTTTTTCATTTTAAATCCGTTTTCTATAAACCATAGGTCTAAATTGATCAGAAATTTGCACAGACGCAATGACACTAATTCTATGACCAATTTCCAAAACATTTCAAAATTTTATTTTATTATTTAATTAAAAATGTGGGGTGTTACAATGTGTTACCAATCATGAGCAGAAGAAGGTGATTAAAAAGAAAAACTGTCATCTTCCATGGACTGATAGCTTGTTTGATCAGTTACATGAATCTAAGGTGTTTTCTCAAATGGAATTGGTTATGGAATTTCGTTAGTTGAGAGTGGTAAAGGACAATGAAGTGATGGTTGTGGCAAAGGACAACGCACTAATGAATTTTTTAGGACAACATTGGTATTTTTCAAGTGGTTGGTAATGGCTTCCAATTGACCAATGCACCGGCATATTTTATAGACCTTACAAATACGGGTATTTATAGATTAGATGAATAAGTTCATACATTTGTTTGTAAATAATTTTTAAATCTACTTCAAGATCAAGGAGAATACAAAATATACTTTGGCATTTTGTTGAGAATTCTTAGATAGTAATAGTGGAGGGAAAAATTTCTAGTGTCACTTTCGCAAAGAAGAAGTATGCCATGTAGAATCTGGGGGATAGAAATGGATCATACAAAGAAAGTAGCAATCCATGATTGGAATCGATATCCGAGTGCTACGATGTTAGGAATTTCCTTTTTTGAATGGGCATTATTGAATTTTCATCAAGGATTTCTTGAAGGTAGTAGCACCATTGACCACCCTAGCAAAGAAGAATTTGACCTTTATACGAGATGTTAAGTGTGAGCAACCTTTCTTAATTTTGAAGAAAGATTGACAAGTGGCCCTTTATTAGTTATTCCAAGTGGAAATAATGAGAAGACTATTTTTACGGATGCATGTGGTACCAGTTTAGGAGTAGTAGTGATGTAGAAAGGAATAGTTGTCGCTTATACTAGTCCTCAGCTAAAGACGCATGAACGGAATTACCCAACTCATGATGCAGAGTTAGCGGTAATAATGTTTTTTCTGAAGATGTGGTGGCATTATCTATTAGGAGTGAGATTTGAGTTATTCACGGATCATAACTCATTGAAGTAATTTTCTCCTAAAAGGTCTTAATCTCATATAGTAACAATGGTTATATTTTTTAGATTCATGCGACTTTAATATTTTTTACTCTAAGGAGAAGGCGATGCAACCATGGATGCATTGAGCAGAAGACATACTAGTTTAGGAGTCATGTTCTTAGAGTGGAGGAAACTAAGGTTTATAACTTGATTTGATTTCAGAACATGTTGTGAATTAGAACCTAAAATATTGGCAAGCTTATCTGCTAGACTACTAACATTGAAAGGATCAGAGCTAAGATGTCATGCTACTGAAAATTACTGAAATGGGAGTTGAGTCTAAGGAAATGAAGAAATACGAAATTGACCGAGATAGTCGACTTCTTTGAGGTTGAAGGCTATATGTTTCAAGTGTAAATGGCTAATGAGATAAATCATTGTAAGGAATCCATCATTCTAGGTTAACCATTCATCCAAGTGGTGACATAATATGTAGAGACATGAAAAGGACTACTGTTAGGAAGGTATAACGAGGAATGTTGGGAAATTCATCTTGAAATGTATGAACTGCTAATTGGTAAAAGCTAAGCAGAAGAATCCCAGTGGATTGCTGCAAACATTAGAAGTTCTCATATGCAAATGGGAGAAATTGTACATGGACTTCGTTGGTGGGTTTCTTAGGACTAGGCTTGGATATGATAGTACATGGGTCGTTGTTAACCATATGACCAAGAACACAAGATTCATTTCCGTCAAATCTGCCAGAACCTCATCCAAATTAGCTGAGTTGTATATTGGATGGACAGTTTAATTTTTTGGAATACCTAAAGCATTATAAGTGGCAGTTTAATTTGTTAGTTGATTTTGGAAGGGTTTGCAAGAGACAATAAGAACTAAGCTGCATATGAGTACAATTTACTACCCTAAGACTGATGGGAAAAATCAGCAAATGATCTGAGTTTTTGAAAATCTTCTTAGAATTTGTATTTTGGATTTCGGAGGATCGAGGGAAGACTATATTCATTTAATTGATTTTGCAAACAACAATAGCTGTTAATCAAGTATTTCATGATATTGTACGAGTCATTATATAGAAGACCTTGCAATACACCCTATTGCTTATTAGAAACATGAGATAATATCATTCTTGGATTGGATTTGATAAGAGAAATCTTGGATAAAATATATATTATTTGACAACTAATACGCAGGATCATCAAAAATGTTGTGCATAATAGAAGGAAAGACTTAGAATTTTCATTTAGAGACTTAGTATTTCTAAGGTTTCTCCTTTTAGAAAATATTTTTCAATTCAATAGAAAATAAAAATTAGCACCAAGATCCGTTGGACCATTTCCAATTATGGGAAGAATCGGGAAGCTAGCTTATAGAGTAGATTTTCCTTTGAAGATGGCAGTTTTCCACAATGCTTATCATATTTTGTATCTACGGTAGTTTGTGCATGACTTAGATATTGTAGTATCACTAAATCATCTAGAGGATGTATAGGTAGTGCGGAAGCCCCAAGACCTCGTAAGCCTTTTCAAATCATTGGAAATTACACGAAACAACTTAAGAGGAAAATAGTTAAGTTAACTATGGTTTAATGGAGCAAGGATGATATCGATTGTATATAGGAGACTGAGGAAGGTGCGAGGACAACATATCCAAAAAAAATTGTATGCATCTATCATATCTACTGGCACCATTATGTCTCTCCATATGCTGTGAAAGGAAATTATTGTGTCTTTGATTCCTAGATGCTAGAATGGATGTTGAATTGCTTGCTCGTGGATGGTAGGGATGTAGTATGTTACATTTGCTTGTTTTGTGCTTGCGGATTTCAATAGCGAAATTCCTAATGGAAGGGAGAGTGTAAGGACTCGTATTTTACATACCCGAGGATCGTAACATAACTCTGTTAGATTCACATGTGATTGAATAATTCTAATATTATAGGATACGATTCTTTGGGATTTAACATGTCCATGATTTTTGCCGAATCATTATGTGATCATTTTTTTCCTTGAAAAGTCTTATTTCGACCATAACTTTTGATAAGAGCCAAATTGGATGCTCTGAGTTGCCTCAATGCTTTGAGATGGTGACTTTACATTTGTTATATGAAGAAAATGGATAAGTAGTTTGAGAGGTACTATAGTTTTTAAGTTTTTAAGGATGTCTCCCAAAATTAAAATAGCGCAAATGGGTTGATATTAGCAAGCTTATTAGTCTAATCACTGTAAATTATAAATAAGGGGCTAAAGGGAGATATTTGAGGCTTTCCCTCTCATTTCCTATCGACTTAAGAACTAAGATCTACTCTAGTTCATCTCTAATTACTCAAATTAGTACTTATATTCACACCAAATAATCTGTAGTTAGTAACTAAAGATTAGATCTACGTCGAGGATCCGATCTCTTCACCTAGTTACTTATTCATCACTTTTCATTTCTGTTCGAGATATATCTCTATTTAATAACACTGAATTATGAGATTTGATGAGTGATTATGACCTCTTATATGTCTATATTGGATTATATATTGTTGTTAGGAAATTTAATCACTTGTAACTAATCGTATAATCTCAGCAGATCTATAAATTTCAAATATAGAAACCCCTAAGATAAGGTAGTTATGATATATGCAGATTATTGTGTTATACATAATGTAATTATAGAATAATTAACCATTTTTAATGCTAGATCTATGATTAAATTTAATTGATTCATGTTTATATACAACCAGATGACTATGTACTTTGAAATTGGTTAAATTGCTATTTGAATGATTGAATTTCTTGTTATGCTTGATTTGTCTATTGTTGCGCATGTATTAGGATATAGATGCACGATCATATAAGGGAAAAGGTCCATTGGAATCGCATGAAACTTAGAGGATATGATCTAGAGCATGTTGAAAGAGTGCCTGAGAAATCATATCAAAATTGCAGCAAAGGATATGGACAGACACTGATCCATACGGTACAGATTGACACTGATCCACAAATATTGCTTTGGTGATGGAGCGATATACATGGGAGGATTATGGGGCCTTCATGAAGCTATTGTGAAGAGATGGTTGAGACTGGATAGGTCATATCTTGATAGAGTGATGGATCGGGCAGGGAGAGATTATGGATTAAGCTCTATGCAGTTAAAGCCCCGCAAAATCCCTGCTATAGCATGTAGCATCCTTCCGCTTTAAGTCCTACTATTTTCCGCTGCACCTGCTAAATCAACACATTTTAGCACCGCTTTAGCAATATTAATATATGAAGCTTGATTTGACTAGTTTTCATTTAAAACAAATCAATAAAGTTAGTGTAAAGCAATAATTTTAACGTATAAGTGTCTAATATATAGTCGAAAACTATTTTAGTCATCAATCCTAATGTGTGTAGCCAAGATATTCTTTTTATATAAGATTAACGGATATTAGTTTCTTCTTCATAAATGATGAGATAGTGATAATTAACTAATTAATTTTAAAAGTCTTATTTTTACATCTGATGTACCTTTTTTCACCTCCGCTATTTCCTCGCTTTATCCCCACTACACCTTTTTGCACCTCCACCGCTATAGAATCGCTAAGCGCTTTAACTGCACAGATTCAGCTTTGATGTAAATAAAGGGCTAGAACTAAGTGAAGCAAGATGTTGAATGGTCTAAAGCATCTTGGAGGAATATGTTCAGAACCAAGAATCATTTAACAAAATAATTGGTTAAATATATAGATCAACATCAATCCATGGGATATGGATCGATACTAGTCCATCTAATGTAAGGCAAAAGATGTGCCATCCACATAGGAGTTGGACTTCATATGATCATAGACAATTTGTAATTTATTGGTAGCTTCGATGGTGAGGAAGTTATGGGTTATTGAATTTGTGACTCTTTGATTGTGAACTTAGATGTGAGTGGTCGAAGTGTGATGAGCCGCTTAAGATGGGATGAGGTCGCTGGCTATTGGACTGTTTTGGGTTGCACTCGGACCAAAGATGGAGTTGTGAATGTCTCTTGTGTTTAGGAGTGCTAAGAATTCATTAATGGCTTGGATTGTTATAATTGTTGACTCAAAGAAAGGGTATCATAGGGTTGGACTGACACCAATGACCATGTACCCTGGATCACCCAGACAGGGGGGTTTAGTTGCTAAACACTCGGGTCTTGAAGGCAACATGCTGAACATATGGGTTTCGCAAACACGATAGTCCGAATAGCACCAGGATATACTGGATGATCATATGAGGTATCAATGTATTTAAGGCTTAAGACGGTAATAGTTAGGTTTTGTTTGATGGATTTTATGATTGCTATGGTTTCTCTTTCTCTTCTTCTAGGTAGGTTATAAGTTGTATGATACTAAATTAGGGATCGACATTTCGAGAGATGAAAGTGGATGCTTAGATTCTTCTATATTAATTTATTAAAGTATCTATTATTATTGTTTATTTAAGTAGCATATATTAATTTGTTGTTATGTGATAACTCTTTAGTTGTAGGGACATGTCAGGTATGAAACTTAAATATGTGGTTTATCAATCACACCAGACTTTGTCTGACCCAAGGTTTTATGTTTCTCTTACCATCATGGGTTCTCCTCAACAATGGTCGAAGTGTGATGTACATAACTAACTGATTCTATATAGATGGGACTTTCCACTTTATCTTGCTTCATTACTATTCTGTCATATATATATATATATATATATATATGTGTGTGTGTGTGTGTGTGTGTGTGTGTGTGTGTATGTATATTAGTATTACACTTTATCTATGCATTGTGAGATATACAAAATGTTTTGCATTGCTTTCTTTTTTATGATTGTCCCATATCAGTCCGCTATGGTTTCTTCGTAACTTTCTTATCATTATATGCAGTGTGTGGGATGGTCGTCATAGTATGTCAACTAGATAGTGCAGCTACTTATACAAATTGGAAAAAACAAAGTTTTCTTTGAACTATTTGAGAATATTTTAACTTAAGTTTTATCCATTGCATGAACTAATAATATAATTAAAGATCTGAGCCTACATAGTGTTGCCAAATGGTACATATACTTTCATTTAAAATGCATTATACTTAAGCAATTTTCAATACATCCACTAAGTCTTATATATATATATATATATATATATATATATATATATATATATATATAAGAATGAACGATTACCATGTTGTGACAATAAGTGAAAATAACAAAGCATATCTCTGTGCTATTCCTAGAATTGAAAATCAGAAGCATGTTTTATAAATATTTAGTATAATGCCAACTGAATTATACTTTATGAAAATTGGCTAGTTGAATCTCATTCTATAAAAATGAGCCAGAAGCTCACATTTGCAAAGACAGTGATTCTTTGTCATGATCGCTTGGGTCATCTTGGGTTAAATATGATGTGTAAGATTACTAAAAAAACCGAATGGACATGACTTATCAAACCAATTGAATTCACCAAGTGATTACTTATGTGTCCTATTCATACATGGAAAATTAATCACTCGATCTTCGTATAATAAAATCACTTCTGAATCTCTAGTATTTTTACAAAGAATTCAAGGTGATATATAACTTAATTCACCTTAAATGTGGACCATTTTAATTTTTCATGGTATTAGTTGATGCATTAACTCGTTGATCATGTGTACATTTTCTTTTACAAGAAACATGTTATTTTTCCAATTGTTTACTCGGATAATCCAACTAAAAGCGCACTTCCCTAAAAATCAAGTAAAATCAATTTGACAGGATAATGCAAGAGAATTTACCTCTCAAGTGTTTGATAATTATTGCTTATTACTGATTGAAATTGAACATTTAGTTGCTCATGTCAACATTTTAAATGGTCTGCAAGAATCGTTAATTAAGTGTTTGCAAAATATTGTTAAAACACTGCATATGCATTCAAAATTACCTACTTCAACTTGGGGACATATAGTTTTAAATTGATTAAAATTAGATTGATAGCTTATCATCCATTTTCACCGTCATTTATTTTAAATAAATCAGAACCAAGTATCTCACATTTATGAGAATTTGGTTGTATTATGCATGTGCCTATTTGTCCTCCACTTCGTACCAAAATAGATCATTAGTGTAGACTGAGAATTTATCTTGGATTTGGTTTACCCTCGAATACTTGTTATCTTTAACCTCTTACAGGTGATGTCTTCAACGCAAGATTTCTAGAATGTATATTTAATGAACATTTTTCCTGTCATTAGGGAGAGGAAAGATCATCCGAGTAGAATAGCGTGAAATATCATGAAATAACCTATGTACATCTTATTTGGATCCACTTATAAGCTGTGCCAATATGGGGTATAAAGAATTTTGCATCTTTAGATTATTACAAATCAAATTTCATATGCATTTAATGATGCTGCAAAAATAAATAAGTCTCTCATTCCAACAGCAAGAGCGCCAGCCATGACTGAAGTCCTACAAGGACCAAAGTTGAGTATAGGAAAAAATAAACCTTGTTGTGAGTAAAAGTTGTATATATGTAAATATGTATATACTGTCATGTTTGGTGTAAATATGCTATTGGCATCAAGCTGTTAGAAAAAACAGCTAGGCGCTGACACCGAAGCCAATACCAAGAAGATAATACAAAAGCCGAAGATGATACCGAACTCGATACTAAGAAGATAACAAAAAAGCCAATACCGAAGAAGATAATACAAGAAGCTGATACAGAAGCCGATAATGAAGTAATGAAGTTGGTACTAAAGCCAAGGAAATAATACAAGAAGCTGATACCAAGAAGTCTTGATGTCGATGTTGGGAGGCCATACCAAGAAAAAATGCAAGTGGCATTGATGTAATTTTCCATTTCATTCCTTGTATAAATAGTGGTATACTGATGATTTGAAAATTAATGAGAAAGTTTTATCTTTTCTTATCCATATAGTTTCTTCTTCGTTTATAACATGGTATTAGAGCAGCGATCCTTGAATTAATTTCAAGATCTCAAATCTATTTCTCAATCTTATTCTAGAATCATGGGAGACACCAAATCGATGATGGAGGTCATGTGGATGATATCTAAGATAACCGAGCACAAGTTAAGTGAATCAAATTACTTCGATTGCAGTGAAACGATTCAATTGTATTTACATAGTATTGATAGAGATAATCATCTAGTTGAAGATCCACCTGAAGCCGATCCATCTAACAAGGATGCAGTTGGCTTCGAGATGATGCTCGTTTGTTTCTTCAAATCTGAAATACAATTAAGAGTGATATCATCAGTTTGGTGAATCATTGTGAGTTCGTGAAAGAACTTATGGATTATCTAGAGCTTTTATATTCTGGAAAAGGAAATATAAATCGGATGTATGAAACTTGCAAGTCATTTTATCGAGTGAAAAAACACGACCAGTCACTCGTGAATTACTTTATAGCATTCAAGAAGACTTATGAAGATTTTAATCTACTACTTCCTATCAGTGATGATATTAAAGTGCAGCAGAAGCAGAGGGATCAAATGGCTATTATCAGTTTTTTGGCAAGTCTCTCATCTGAGTATGAATCTACTAAATCTCAAGTTTTATCTGGATTAGCTGTGACATCATTGCATGATGTGTTTAGGCGGATTCTTAAAACTTAAGTCTCGAGTTCAAATTAATCCAACTCCATCAGTTCAACACAATAATGCTTTGATTAGTGCAACTAATAAACATCAACCATGGAAACCTAATCAGAACTCATACAAAAGGGAGGTTAGTATGCTTGGATATGAAAATCAGACAGTGAAGCCATGTGCATATTGCAAGAAACTCGGACACACTAAATTTGAATGTTGGAAGCCACAAAATAAGCAAAAACTGGTTGGAAATCGACAAGAAGCAAATGTTGTGAAGAATTAAGATCAAGTTAGCCAGAATGTTATGATTTCAACTGAAGAATTTGCTAAATTTACTGAATATCAGAACGGTCTCAACAAGTCAGTTTAACCTATTTCTATTAAGTTGCAGATAATATCAGTTTTTCCAATCCAGGAGAACTCAATGGGTCCTTTATTCTGATGCTATAGATAATATGACAAATAATCGTATTCTTTTCTCGAGTTTTTAATCACAAACTCCTACTCATAATGTCACTTTAGCTAATGGTTCCTCTTCAAACATTCAAGGGATTGGAATAGTAAGTCCAACCTATTCATGCTCTTTATCAACATATGCCTTATATATACCTAAACTTGCATTTAATCTACTCTCTATAGATAAAATAACACAACAATTAAATTGTTCTATCTCATTCTTTCCATCTTATTGTATATTTCAGGATCTCGTGACTTGTAAAATTATTGGTAGAGGACGTGAGTCAAAGGGACTGTATATACTCGATGTTCCTTCCATAAATCAACAATCATTTGTTTGTTCTAGTATTTCTCAAGCCTTAAAGACACACTGTAAATTAGAGCATCCATCTTAATCCTTTTTAAAGAAATTGTATCCACAATTTAAATTATTACAATCATTGAACTGTGAATCATGTCAGTAAGTTAAACATCATCGTGTAAGTTTGACTCCTAAAATAAATAGAAGAGCTAATTGTCCTTTTGAGCTTGTTCGTTCTGATATTTGGGGTCCATCATCCATGATTTCTAAACCAAGGTTTAGATACTTTGTTAGCTTTATGTATTATTATTCATGTATGACTTGGTTGTTTCTTATGAAAAACCGGTCTGAATTGTAATCAATATTTTGTTCATTCTGAGCTAAAATCAAAGCTCAATTTAATGCTTCTGTTAAAACTCTAAGGAGTGATAATGCAAAGGGGTATACTTCGAGTCTATTTCAAACTTACATGAGTCAAAATGGAATGCTACATGAAACATCTTGTGTTGACACGACATCTCAAAATGGATTTACTAAAAGAAAAAACTTACATTTGCTTGAAACAACATGGACATTGTTATTTTATATGAATGTGCCTAAAAGCTTCTGGGCTGATGTTGTTTCCACATCAGGTTTTTAATAAATCGTATGTCGTTAATCGTTCTTAATAGTTATATACCAGACTCGATCCTCTTTCCGAGCACATCTCTATATCCTATTAAGCCAAATATATTTGGTTGTACATGTTTTATTCAAGATGTCAGACCATAAATTTCTAAACATGATCCAAAATTTGTCAAGTGTATATTCATTGGTTATTCTCGTTTGCAAAAAGGATACAAATGTTTCTGTCCCTCTCTAAATAAATATCTGATATCTATTAATATCATTTCATGGAAGAAACATCATTTTTTCAGTCATCGTCTAGCTTACCTTATCAAAATCAAGAAAATCAGGGGGAAAATGACGATTTTCTTGTATATGAAATATCACAGTCTGTACAAGAAGAGAACAATATCAGTGATTCTGTTGAAAATGATTTATCACCTTCTCGTGATACAACTCCATCTACATCTGATACTATCTCTCCACTTGAACATGAACCTGTTTCTACATACAATCTTGAGACTGATCTTCCTATTGCTCCATGAAAGGGAAAAGGTTAGTGCACATATCCTATTTCTTCATTTGTGTCGTATAAACATTTATCATCATCAACTCATTCACTTATCACTTCTCTTGAATCTGTTATATCTAAAACTATTGAGAAAGCATTATCAAATCCTAGATGGTAGGCTGCTATGGTTGAGTAAATGAATGCTCTTGAATATAATGAAACATGGAGTTTAGTTCGGTTACCCTAAAATAAGAGACCTATTGGGTGTAAGTGGGTATTCACTGTAAAAGCAAACTCTGATGGTTCAATTGCTAGCTTGAAGGTGCATTTAGTTGCAAAAGAATATGCACAAATTTATGGAGTGGATTATTCTAAAACTTTTCCCCAGTAGAAAGTTAACTTCTATTCAAATGTTTATTTCATTGGCAGCAACATATAAATGGAAACTACATCAGCTTGAAATAAAGAATGCATTTATTCATGGTGATTTAGAAAAAGAAGTTTACATGGTTCAGTCCCGGGGATTCATTGCACAAGGGAAGAGTGGTCTAGTGTGCAAGTTGAAGAAAACATTATATAGATTAAAACCGATTCCTAGAGCTTGGTTTGGAAAGTTCAGTAATGCAGTGGAAATCTTTGGAATGGTGAAGAATAGATGTGATCATTCAGTGTTCTATATGGATTCTAAATCTAGTACAATTCTACTTGTGGTTTATGTTAATGACATTGTGATGACTGGCAATGATGAACAAGGTATTTCATCCTTTAAGACCTTTAATTACAACCGATTTCACACTAAAGATTTAGGAGACTTGAAGTATTTCCTAGATGTGGAAATTACAAGAGATGATGGTAGTATTGCTATGTCTCAACGAAAGTACGTTCTTGATTTACTGGAAGAGACTTGAAATTTAGGTGTTTAAACCTAGTACTATTCATATTCCATTAAACTGTAACATTATAGAAAATGGTGAGTTATTCAAAGATGTAGAGAAATATAGGAAATTGGAAGGAAAATTAAATTATCTAACTGTTACATGACCTGATATTTCTTTCTTTGCCGGTGTTGTAAGCTAGTTCATGGCATCTCCTATTGTGTATCATTTGGGCATACTAAAACATATTTTGAGTTATTTTAAGGGAAATGTTGGGGGAAGAATTGAGTACAAGAATCATGGGCATGTAAGAATTGAATGTTTCTGTGATACTAATTAGGTAGGAACAAAACTGGATAGGAAATCTATATTTGGGCTTTGTGCGGTTCTAGGAGGAAATTTGATTTCATGGAAAAGAAAGAAACAAAATATTGTTTCTAGATCGAGTGTTGAATCTGAATATAGAGTTATGGCTACGACAATCTGTGAAGTAATGTGTGTAGATAATCTTATGTGTGAAGTTGGGATAAATGTTGTTAAACCAATAACTCTCTAATCAGGCTGCAATGCATATTGCATATAATCCAATGTCTCATGAGAGAACAAAGCATATTGAAGTAGATTGTCACTTCATTAGGGAGAAGGTTCAACATGGTCTGGTTCTAACAGAGCATGTCACTATTGAGGAGTGGGTGGCTGATATGTTTACGAAAGCACAAAATGATGCTAGAATCAAATATTTGCGTAGCAAGTTGGACATGACGAATGTCTATGCACTAACTTGATGGGGGGGTGTTGTGAGTAAAAGTTGTATATTTGTAAATATGTATATAGTGTCATGTTTGGTGTAAATATGCTATCGACATCAAGCTATCGTAAAAAACAACTTGATGCCGACACCGAAGCCAAGAAAGCGATATCGAAGCAAATACCAAGAAGATAATACAAGAAACCGATACCAAACCAATATTAAGAAGATAATACAAGAAGACGATATTGAAGCTGATACCGAAGAAGATAATACAAGAGGTCGATACCGAAGTCGATAATGAAGTAATGAAGCCGATACTAAAACCAAGAAAACAATACAAGAAGCTGATACCAAGAAGTAATGATGTCGATGCTGGGAGGCGATACTAAGAAAAAATGCCAGTGGCATAGATGTAATTTTCTATTTCATTCCTTGTATAAATTGTAGTGTACTACTGATTTGAAAATTAATGAGAAAGTTTTATCTTCTCTTATCCATATAATTTCTTCTTCGTTTATAACAAATCTAAAGCAAGGAAAAAGCGTGGAAGTTCCATTAGTTCAAAAGACAACCCTCAGGAACTGAAAGTCTAATGAAAAATCAACAGTTGGTAAATCTTTCAAATATGTTGCAGATGATCCTGAAGATCAATTACATAAAATTCTGATTCTCCTAAAAATGCCGAAGGAACTATCATACGAAAGAAAAAACATAAGCTTGTAAAAAAAATGGTTATAGGAGGAGACAACTTCAGATCACGTTGAAATTTCACTAAGAGAATCTTTGGATGAAGACAACCTCATCATAAAAATCTGGGCCTACAACTCGACACTTGATCAGATCAGTACTGATCCATATATGCATTGGATAAGAATCGGTCTGATTTATTTCTCAATTGTGATTAATATAATAGGATCTCATGTGTGCTATGTTCATGTTTCTAAAGCTGATTTGTGTAGTTGCCTTGGTATTTTCTAGATATCGGTTACCTTTTCGACTCTGAATTTTCCTGGCTAAGCTACCGGATCGGACCGATGCAATACTTAGTGTACTTCTAAAATGTCATTATATTTATTTTCCTGATTGTTATCTGATAGACTAATTTGTATTTGATATATGGACCTTCAAATCATCGTTTAGGTTTGTCCGCCTTAACAATTGTCAAATTGCACTTACTTGAATAGTTAGAAATAACCGGACCGAACAACCGCATCCATAAAATACATCTTGTTGTAAACACGATGTTCTCCGATTCAACACAAGTCTAAATCGTTGGAAAGGACTTCATATTGCTTTATGAATGGTAGTTATCCTTTCGGTAAGATGACTTTGTAAAGATCTAGGCATTTTGCAATCGATCACAATGTTTGGTCAATATCGGACATTATAAGTATAATATTTCAATATTTTATACAAACTATGGAGAAATAAGGGATCGAAGTAAATATAATTGATGATGTTTTCTCTTTCGCAATACCTATTGAAATAAATGAAAATCTTGACTTTAATGTGAGAATAATGACAACGAACCAAATAGCATAACTGAACGTTAAAAAAGACACGATTGGTTGAAACAACACGACGTTATTCAAGTTGAGCTAGATTCAATCAAAAAACATGGCGTATTTTGATCGATAGGTAAAACACTAAAAATGCTAAACTAGTAGATTATAAATGGGTGTTTGTTAAAAAAAAGAGATGGTAAAAAAATGTAGTCATGGGATATAAAACACGAGTTGTTGCATAATGTTATCTGTGGAAATCAGGTTTTGACTTTAAAGAAAAGTACTTCCTTATTATAGATATCATAACATTTCAATATTTGATGTCTTAGAGTTTCTAAAAACATGATATGAGATTAACTGATGTTGTGATAGCTCATCTTTAAGGTGGATTAAAGATATCAAAATTTATATTGAAATCCGAAATAAATATAAGTTGCCTGAAGCAAAATCAAAGTTCGCGTATTTGTTAAAACTGAGACGATCACTATATGGTTTGAAACAATTTGAAAGAATATGCTATAACCGTCTTAGTGAATATTTGATAAAGCAGGATATAAAAAAAAAATTGCATTTGTCATGTATCTTTATAAAGAAACAAGCAAATGGATTTGTCATTTTATTAGTTCATCTTGATGACATAAATTTGATTGGGACTTCAAAAGAGATTTATGAAATAATAAATTACTTAAAAAGGAAATTGAAAAGAAAGATCATGGCAAAAGATAATATTATCTTGGTCTAAAAATCAAATATACAAATAACGACATATTAATCCATCGTTCAAACTATGTTAAGAAAATCCTAAAGTATTTCAACAAAGTACATCTATTTAGTATGCCTATGATGATTGTTAGATCTTTAGTTGTTAAAAATGATCCTTATTGCCTAAAAGAAGATTTCGAAAATGTGGTTGGTCCAAAGTACTATATCTCAGTTTCTTTGTGGTGCGTAATTAAACCAACCATTATGGAGGTTTGCTTACTGTCACTTGGCCAAAATAAACTTTTGTGAAACCAAAAAAACACTGCCCTTTTCTTGGAATTGTTTTCTCGGATGTTTTTAATAACTCAAATTGTAATCCCTAAAATTTCTCTAAAATATCCATTACATTTCATTATTCTAGATCTACCGTTAATATCCTATTTCCACTACAACATCCTTTGATTGTTCTAAATAGACTATTTAGAAAATGCAACAAAAATTTAAATCAGTCATGTTTTAGTTGGTTAATTTAAAAATACAACAATTTTTTTCTTTAAATTATATATTCAAACTGTTGGTTTTTCCACTGTTGTGTGGTTATACTAGTTATATTTGGTCCAATGCATGGGACTATATTTTGCACTACCGATAAATCTTCTATCTAGATGTGCAGTTCAGCAACAAAAAGACATTGAAATTAAGTTGCACTTTTTTCTTGTTTACATTTTTTTTTCATTGTATTTTCCTTAACAAGGTTTTTACTGAGGCAATTTCTGTTGGAAATTTTATGAATTATTTAAAATATGAAATAAGTTTATGATGGCTCCTATTTGTGAATAGTCCCACATCGTGGGATTATAAGAAAGATGCAAGTATTTATACTTGTTTCTAAGAAGTCATGTTGGGGCCTTGGGCTCCCAATGCATGCTTTGTTGTGAGGAGGGAGACCATGCATCATGACCACCACACATGCGCGCACGACCAACCGACTCGACTCGGCCCGGCCTGGCTCGGCTCGGTTCAGTTCGGTTCGGGATTGGGCTTGGGCCTTGGCTATGTGGTGTAGACACTTATATTTTTGGTCCAGAAAACACTGCATTTTTCGAACTATTTTTTAATACAGAAAATATTTTTGAGCTGACTTTATGAAGCAGTGAACTCTTGACCTAGTATTTTCAACAGATCCTATTTTTCTTCCTCTGCCCAGTATTTTCAATTAACCCTAATCTCCGTCTAAATATTATCTTCAGTTGTAGACGAGATTACTACAGAAAAAATACTATTTCTCTCCTCCGCCATTAAAATATTCATACAGAATTTTTCGAGCAGTTATTAATTTTGAAAGTGCAAATCTACACTGATTTGTTGTGCAAAGCAAATCAGTTATTAGTTTTAGAGAGGCTGTTTTATCCTAGAGGCGACGGTGGAAGTACGAACTGGTTTTGCACCACCGACCAGATTGCCGAATCGTCTTCAAGAGAGCGACCTAGTCTGCGACTCAGCCATTGTTTCCCAACAATTTGAAGACGATTAATGAAACAATGGCTTTGTCTGCTGCCCCATTCAGTCTCGGCGACCTAATCTCAAATCACACTGCTTAAGAACAAATTCAGTCAACTTGATCAGCATCTAAATCCTCGAGCCAACGGTAGGGGTCGGAGGTCTGGACCCCATGGTAGTTGTCGATGATGATTCTTTGCGACAAACGATTGGATAGTGAAGACTGCTCATCAAATTGCAACCGGACAGTTGCATTATTTTCCAACAAAGTTCTGCCGCAAGTGGTTGAAGAAGCTGGATAATAAAAAGGAGTAATCACTTGGAGAATCAGACTTCATGAAGGTACATTCTATTAACGAGATTTATTCTCTATGCTGATTATGTGCAATAAAACAAATATGGAACCATGAATGGTAGACAATTTTTAAACAAGATGCTGCTCATAATTGTTAGATCTAGGAATTTTCAAGTTACACCTAAGATAGTTTCAAATTTTCTTGGAATATGAGCAGTTAAGATACAGAAGTTTTATGTCTTCATGAAGGTATTGAGAACAAATTACACTTAGGATCGGTAGATACATTCCAAGTGATAATTTTATCTTTGGTAGTGAACTTATTATTTGAAACCAGCAATGCGTTTAAGGACATTCTGGGAGCACATGTACAATCCCAAATCAAAGAATTTGACCGAACATGGTTCCATACTGAATTAAAATCAAAGTTTTCATTACCAATAGGCAACTAATGCTAGATATCACTGTCTTTTGTGAGATTTCCTCTGTGAGATACATAGCGTAAAGAATGCTTATGCAGATTTTGATTTTCTGACTTAGATCGAGATTGAGTTCTAAGTATCTATTAAGACTGATAAGTAAAAATGCAGAAATTAATTTTTTCTGTGATTCAATTATGTTAGCCTCTGAGTTTATGAATATTTTCCTATGAGAAAATATAAATTCTCAAACATATGAACATTTAAAATAGTAAGCATCCACAACCGGTCAGTAAATAACAGAATGGAATCCGCAAGGAAACCATAAACGACAGCAACAACCAACCCAAATGAATGATTCTGAACAGTTATTCTATAATACAAATGTAGAAAACCAGGTCATATGACACAAAAGTGTCGGAACAGGCCAGACTCTGCACCGCAGGCAAACCTGACTGAGAAGCCTCTAACGACTATGATTACCGAGATTCACCTTGTTGGTGAATCAGAGGGTTGGTGGGTAGACATTGGTGTTTCTCGTCATGTTTGCTATGATCATGATATATTCACAATATACACGGTTGCTGACGATCAGAAAGTGTGTTGTGAGATCCTCACACCACTTAAGCTGTAGAGACTGGTAATAATGAAAATAAAGCATATGATTGGAAAGACATTGATTCTTAAAGATGTGATGCATCTGATATGTTTGAAACATTCAAAATTGAAATCAAGAAAATAGGAAAATTAAGAGACTACATAGTGATAGAGGAACAGAATACAAATCAAATTCTATTCTGGATTTTTTATGTGATATATTGTACATAAGAGAACAACACCCTATTCACCTGAAATGAACGGTAAAGCTGAAAAAATAGGTCCTTTACCGAAGTAGTAATTGTCATTTTATTAAATTTCGGTGCAGCAAAACATTAGTGGGGGGATACTTTATAGACTGTATGTTATGTTCTGAATAGAATCCCCAAATCTAAGAATAAAATTTCGCCTTATGAAATTTTAGAGAAATATAAATCCAATATGTCATACTTTAGAACTTGGTGTTGCTTAGCATATGTTCGCATTTCAGACCCGAAGAGAATAAAATTGGCAAGTAAATCATACGAATGTGTATTTATAAGCTATGATGTTAATAGCAAAGCATACGGAATTTATGACCTAAATACACATAATATATTTTGAATTTAATGATGCCAATTTTTATGAAACGAAATTTCCTTTTAAATTAAGGAATAGTGGGGGCACATCAAGTATGCCTATTAGAACAGAACTTAATAAAAGTTCTGAAACTGAACCTAGAAAAAGTAAAAGAGCAAGAACCGTAAAAGATTTTGGTTCATATTTTTTGTGCTTTTACTATAGAGGAGGATCCCTTAAACTTCCAAGAGGCTTTATCTTCTTTAGATGTCGTTTTTTGGCAAGAGGCTATAAATAATGAGATGGATTCTCTGGAATCCAATAAGACTTGGCATTTGATAGATTTACCTCCTGGTTGTAAATCTATAGGCTGTATATGGGTACTTAAAAAGAAATTAAAAACCTGATAGCACTATTGATAAATATAAAGTACGACTAGTAACTAAAGGTTTTAAACAAAAAGAAAATATATATTTCTTCGACACTTTTCACCTGTAACTAGAATTACATCCATTCGGGTATTAATCTCACTTGTCTCTATTCATAATTTATTAATACACCAAATGGATGTGAAAACCGCATTTTGAATGGTGAATTAGACGAAGAAATTAATATAGACCAATCTGAAGGATTTGTAATACATGATCAAGAACATAAAGTATGCAAATTAGATAAATCATTATATGGTTTAAAACAAGCACCTAAACAATGACATGAAAAATTTGATTACTTTAATCATTTCACATGGTTTTAAAGTTAATGAAAGTGACAAATGCATTTATTACAAATCTTAGAATGACATTTGCACTATTATAGCCTTTATGTAGATAACCTACTCATTTTTGGGTCAAACATTCATGCCATAAACTCAGTCAAAACCTTACTAAGTGCCAGTTTTGATATGAAAAATCTAGGTGAGGCGAGTGTAATCCTTGATATTAAAATTACTAGGTCTGAAAAAGGGATTTTCTTTGGATCAATCTCATTATATTGAGAAGCCTCTAAAGAAAGACAATTACTTTGACTGTAAATCTGCATGTACATCATACGATCCCAGTGCAAAGATATTTAAGAACACTTGTGAAGGTGTAAGACAGTCAAAGTAAGCGAGCATCATTGGCTTCCTTCGGATGCCACTGATTGTATTAGACCCGACATTGCCTATGTTGTGGGATTATTATGCATGTTAACTAGTAGACCTAGTATAGAGCATTGACATGCTATTGAAAGGGTCATAAGATACCTTAAACGAGCCATGAACCTTGGATTACATTATGAAAAGTTTCCAGCTGTACTTGAAGGATATTCTGATACAGACTGGAATACTTTATCTGTTGATTCAAAAGCGACCAGCGGCTATATATTTAGTATCGCTGGAGAAGCTGTCTCTTGAAAATCCAAGAAACAGACTATTTTGACTTAGTCTACTATAGAGACTGAGATAATAGCACTAGCAACAGCTAGTGAAGAAGCAGAGAACTAAAGAAATCTACTAGTTGGGATCCCTATATGGGAAAAATAGACACTAGTGGTGTAATCGATTGTGATAGTTCCACGGCTATTGCAAAAAGTATAGAACCGTTATAACAACGGTAGAAAACGACGTCGTAAGCACAATACTGTAAAAGAACATCACATATATAGTGATGAAAAAAAAATGACGACTATTGAAAGAAAAACAGAACCGATATTACAACGGTAAGAAATGACAGTCGTATGCACAGTATTGTTAAAGAACATCACATATAAGGTGATGATAATTTGGCAGAACCTTAGACGAAAGGACTGTCCAGAAAGAAAGTCCTTAATAATTCTAAAAGAATGAGACTATTGCCCTGTAATTGTGGAATCACGCACAATGGTAACCCGACCTAAATGACTGGAGATCTCAAGAACTAGGTTCAATGGGTAAAAACAAGTTGTGTAGTGATAAGAAGCATGTATTCCTGAAGTGATTAGAGGATGAGTTAATAAAAACTCTTAATGAGATCTATACTCTATTTGGAGTGGAGTACCTACCTTCAGGAATGCTCTTGATAGACTCATCTTTGTGAATGTGGAAATGTGGCCGTTTCCTATGAAGTTTTGGGCAAAACTTCTAGAGCGTTCACTAAACTGGGATAGACGTGCATGGCCATAAACACACGGGCTTATTTGATTGCACTATAGAAAAGATTGTGTGTGGTTTGATGTCAGGAATAGAGTTCAAGACTACGTGTCACTCTAGTAAAAACTGAATCTTATTCACTACGCAAAGGTTCAAGTCGGATGACACCTTTGTTTATGCACAGTCTTATGTTTTTAGAAACTGCTCGATAATATTTTAAAAATTCAAGTGGGGGATTATTGAAAATTTTATGAATTATTTAAAATATGAAATAAGTTTATGATGGCTCCTATTTGTGAATGGTCCCACATCATGGTATTATAAGAAAGATGCAAGTATTTATATTTGTTTCTAAGAAGTCATGTTGGGGCCTTGGGCTCTCAATCATGACCGCCACAGACGCGCGCGCGATCGACCGACTCGACTCGACCCGGCTCGGCTCGGTTCGGGATTGGCCTTGGGCCTTGGCTATGTGGTGTAGACACTTATATTTTTGGTCCAGAAAACACTGCGTTTTTCGAACTATTTTTTAATACAGAAAATATTTCTGAGCCGACTTTACCCAGTATTTTCGATTAACCCTAATCTCTGTCTATATATTATCTTCAGTTGTAGACGAGATTACTACAAAAAAAAAATACTATTTCTCTCCTCCGCCATTAAAATATTCTTACAGAATTTTTCGAGCAGTTATTAATTTCGAAAGTGCAAATCTGCACTGATTTGTTGTGCAAAGCAAATCAGTTATTAATCTTAGAGAGGTTGTTTTATCCTAGAGGCGGCGGCGGAAGTACGAACTGGTTTTGCATCACCGACCAGATCGTCGAATCGTCTTCAAGAGAGCGACCTAATCCGCGACTCAGCCATTGTTTCCCAACAATTTCTCTTATAACTTTCATGTATGGATATTCAAGTAAACTGTTATAGAATGTAGTAGTAATAAATGTGAATATGCTAAATGTTAATGCATATTATTCAATTTTCATTGCATCTGAAATATATGATGGTTAGTTTATTGTACATGTAGGATGATAAAAATATTTTCTTCCTGATGCCTAAAAAACATGCTTCTGTTCTTTTGATTATATAACAGAACTTACTTTATATTGCATGCAAAGCCGTAAGCATGACACCATTGTATTATATCTAAAGCGGCCTCAGAAGTTCATTTTAAAAGATACTGAAATATGATAGAAGATGAACATTAATAAAACAAAAACTCTTCGCTACCAGTTTCTTTCTTTCTCCTGCTTCATAGTTCATTCTTTGAAGTATTACGTATACACAATATGATATGAACGTGGAGCATAGATTTTTGAGTAATCTTATTTATTCTGTAAAATCATGCTGCTTTAGATAGATATTCAATAATATATAAATGCATATTTAAAAATAAATAACTAAGATGGGAATGATATTGATACATATCGCGCACATATATGAATACAAGCTGTACTTACTTCACACCTATGATTTTATATGTTAACATTAACAGCCTCATTTTTTGTGAACTCACTGCACTTAAACATATATAGACGTAAGACATGGAGCTCTTTAATGTAGTTATGCCGTTGTTTTACCATCGATCCCAAATTAGGAACAATACAAGAAGAAACAACCCAAATAAAAGATCCAGTAAGTTTGGATAATTATATATGTAAGATAATGTAAAGTATTGAATACAATTCAGGCTAGATGCATCTAGCAATATATGTATACCATAAGTTATTTGAACAATAAAGGAAAAAAAGTGTCAAATGATTATGTTTTGATACATCCCCCTACCATACTAATATAATAAAAAGAATATATGTAGTGCAGCTAAAATTAATGATTGAAGTTGGCAGGTTGGATTTTGCCCTTTTAATTGATTCAGTTGCTAGAAATTGATTAGATAAATGTTAAATGCATTGTTTTTTACTTATGCCAATCATACTATTTATACCTTATTATTGATGTTCATGTGTAAGAAAACTGAATGAATTTGTTGGTGTGATTTTGTAATTGAGATGCAAAAATGAATTTGATGCTGCTGATACAAAATGCTTCAGTAGAATTCTCATTCCTTTGCAACACAGAGATACACGTTTGTATTTATATATTGCTAACGTTTGTATTTATATATAAGCAATACTAGCCCAATGGGCTTCGGGTATTATACCAGCTGTTTTTTCTAAATAACAAGGGCATTGTTATTTGCAATTCAAAATTGGTTAAAGGATGATTAATTTTATGGGACTTGAGTCATATAAAATTATTATGAGGCGTACTAAAAACAAAATTAGTATACGGAAATACCCTTACTTTACCTCTCGGGTGTTGTTATTGACACTCCAGTTTTGGTTAAAAGTGTTACGTCCAAAAACGAAAATTCAGTATCCCCCACCGTTTTTCATTTTAATCATTTTTGGCGGGTCTTCTTCGAAATTCAGACTTAAACTAGACATACTTCTGTCTAATTCTACTGGTAAATTCAGCAGCATCTTGCCGAATAAGTCTCCCCTTAACTAAAAGTGGGGTGTCGGTAACAGTTGATAAACACATGCCTCTATTACGAAGCTGATAAGGGTAGTTTGGTCATATTATAATTTAGTTTTAATGGGGTCACTTTCTAACATCCTCCAGTTAGTAAATTTAAAAATACATAAAAAATGTGTCATCTCTTAATCAATTTTGGAGTGCGAATAACAATGGTCATAACAAATGAAATATAACACTGATGTAGACGGCTTCATTTCGTTGTCACTTTTACACCCCAACCCCTCACCCCTCAAAGTCGTGCTAGGGTTAGGGTTAGTTATCATCGGTCGCCATAAAGTTCTTTAATCTTCATCTAAGTGAAAAAAAATTGTACTTTTCTCCTTTGTTCTAGAAAGATGGTCAAGACACTGGTTTGGAGCTCCTATTGGTGGATCCATGAGATTTGATGTGAATTTGTGGGGAATTTGTCATGCAATCACTGCTAGTCACTGGATTTGAATGTGATTCGGCTTGGCAAACTAATTCGATTCTTCAACCTTCGGGTCTTCCTGCAACTTAATGAAACTCCTCTTCGACAAGGGTTTAGCTAGGACGTAGACTATTTGGTAAGACGTTGGTAAATGATATACATTGATTTCTCCTTTTACTACTTGTTCACGAACAAAGTAGATATCTAGTTCATGTGCTTTGTCTTGGTGTGTAACACTAGATTTGTGGTTGTTGATACAACGCTTAGGTTATCACATTATATTGTAGTATTATTGTCCGTTTTGATTTTCAGTCCACTCAACATTGATTGATCCAGATGTTTTTATATGTTGTTAGCAATACTTCGATATTCGACTTCGGCACTTGATTTGGACACAGTTGGTTTTTTTGGCACTATGAGACAAAATTATTACTCAAGAATATACAATAACCTAATATTGATCCTTTGTCATCAGGATCAGCACCCTAATCAGCATAGCTTGTAATTTTCATAGTTTTACTTGAATTGAATTTTAACCCATAATTGATTGTCCCTTCCAAATATATTAGTATATTTTATGCTACCTTCAAGTATTCATCTAATAGATTTCGCATGTATTGACTAACTTTATTTACATTGAAAGAAATTTATGTCCTTGTTATTGTAGCATATTACAAGTCTTCAACTATGCTTTTGTATAGCTTCTAATTTACTATTGCTTCTCCTTTGTCCTTTGACAAGTGTTAGTTAATTTAGTGTTGGTGGGTTTGCTTTACCATTTTGTCTTTGATCAGAATTCTTGTCATTTACTTCTGTTGGCATAGAATAATTATTGACCTAGATCTTCATTTCACCAAATACCAAGAAAATAATTGAGATTTCCAATGTCTTTGATTGAAATTTTTTGTTCAAGTATTGAATGAGTCTTCTGGTTTCCTCTTCACAGTTTCTTGTAATAATGAAATCATCAACATATATTAGTACACAGATGATTACATTGTTGTAAAATTTAGTGAATGAGGAATTGTCAGATTTAGTTGATGAGCATCCAAGCTTTGCCAGTGTAGATTTTAGCTTTTCAAACCAAACTCTTGAGACTTGGTTGAGACCATAAATAGCTTTGCCAGTGTATTCCTACAGCGGTTCCATGTATACTTCTTCCTGTAGAACACCATTCAAGAATGCATTATTTATATAAGTTGTTTGATGATTATATCCCTATGTAATCAATTGTGAGTAATATTCTTATAGTTGAGGGTTTCGCAACTAGTGAAAATGTTTCGTTGAAGTCAAAGCTAACCAACTTTAAAATATTAAATTATGCTGAATTTTGAACAGAATTGTTTAAAAATATAAATTTATGATTTGAAACAAAACTCTTAAATAACAAACTTAAGTATGATAACATATATTTGAATATAAATTCTAACTTATATAACTTTTGTACTGCCTTGAAATAGCAGTAGTAGGTGTGAAGGAAGGATTATATTCCAAACTTAAGATTTTGATAAAATTAAATTTTGTATATATCAATCCTTGCATTCATTATTACTTTTACTAAATAAATAGCTGCAATTTACCTTGTCTTATATATTTGATTTGATTTGAACCAAATAAATACTTGTATGATAAGAAAGAAGCACAATTTAGGTTTATTTTAAATTTAATATTGACATTAACTGTATTAACTTCGAATCTTTTAATTTAAAAATAGTTCTACTTAATTTCAATCAACGAAATATTATTAGAAAACATACTTTTATGTTAGCACAAAAGGAATAATTTTAATAAATTAATTGATTAGGTTTAGGATTATGCGCAAAGAAAAAACGTGATTTTAACGTGTGAACTTAGAGTTAAGATTCATCTTAATGTTATGTAATAGTGGCCACATTATGTTTCATTTAATTTATTGTGCATTAATAAATTTATGGGTGTAATTTGAATATATTAGGGTCACTAAACTTAATTAAGTGTCCTATAGGTTTTAGCAATTAACTGTTTTACTTGAAGTATTTATTAACTACATCTCAAGTGTCATATTTCAAATTGCCTCTTTATTTCCTTTATTCATAATACATGCTTCTATTCATCTCTTTTTGTTTGTTAAAATTTTCAAATTTCAATTTGCACATTTTGTTTTTCAATTAGCGGTGTCAATGGGTCGGGTCGGGTCAATTCGTGTTTGGGTTGATTTTAAACGGGTCGGGTCAACCCATTTTGAAACACCCCACCTCCGTTAAGGTCACTCACAAAGGGAATGCCTTAACTTTGGTGGAGGATTATAGGTACAAGACACTAAAAAATTTACAAGACAGATAAATATAAGCAACGAAATTCAAATATTTATTGCATACATGGTTCAATACAAAATCATTACAACAATTTCTCTAAAAATAACTTCCAAAACATTACACCATAATTTCTGTCTTGGTTATTTAATAAAGAAGCATAAACCATAAATAAACTGCATAAATACCCAAGGGTAGTTGTCCAAAAGCCATAGCCAAGGTGAGAGAGTCCCAATCATACATCTACTTTCTTGAAGCTTGCAAAGAGTCTGACTAAGCTGGAGTATTCCCTCCCTGTGGACCTAGTGGGGAAACGGAAGAAAAGAGGAGGAAAGAAAACGGGTCAGACAATAAGTCTGGTAAGTTCAGTGATTACTAGTATTTAAAGAAGGAAAGGGATCATGACAGTAATAACAGAACATAGGACAATACCCTAATATAAGATAAGAGGAACATGTGATCGCACCCATTACTATAGTCTCTGCACCTACTTAACCATTGGTTCAACCAGCCCCACGTGTTCATAACAAACGATCCCCATAATGATCGGCTCCTACTCGCATGCATTCATATCCTATGTCCTTCGGCCCCGCTTGACTGTAGATACCTGTGTTGTCCCACCATGGGGTGTATCAGTCCCTCTGGTGGCAACCCGACATGATTCAAGATGCACAGTGTATACTACTGATGCCCAGTGCCTTCTTTTTCCACTCCGGAGTACGTGCACGCCCGTACTCCGTCGGAACCAACACTGACGCACCAACCGCCGACGTTTTGACCACTTATAATCAGCCCAGTAATCGTGCCCCACCCTGCCTAGTTCAGGGTACCATGATACATCTATGTGGGTTACTGCTGAAATGGGTCCCCGTTACTAGGGTTTTCTAATCAACATGTTTATTTGGTTAAGTGTCCAAGTTTACCTAACCCCACCCATCTATTTAGTTAACATGTTGAATCAGTTAAGTGTTTCCATAATTGACTTAACCCTACCAATCCTGACTTAGCTTTAATTTATTCATTAAAGCACCAACCACTCACATTAGACAGGTCTTATTGTGATCACTGAATATGCCGGTCGGTTCCGAGAAGTTTTACACCACAACTCAGTCTAACCTCGGGTTCTTTTTGGGCTTGATGAACTAACCATCCACATTAGACAGGTCCTGTTGTGATCACTGGATATGCCGGTCAGTTTCAGGCAGTTTTACACCACAACTCAGTCTAACCTCGGGTTAGGCATATTCGACTTTTTTAAATCCATATATTTTCTATATATGTCTAATTCTACATGTAAATTAATCTTAATTTAATCATGCCATAATTATCCTTTGATTATGCTCACAATAAATGGTATATCAAATATACCATTTTATGAACAAATCTATGCCATGAAATTTTCATATTTTCCCATCGCTATCCCCGTGTAACGTACGCATGAATAACATAAAATATTGGACTAGTAAATTAGCCTAAACCCATAAACAAAAAGGGGTAATAAACAAGGGACATGAAATAAACATAAAATAGCATACATTTAACTTATCACGTGTAACTTGGCATAGAAGTATCATTAACTTAATTAAACGGGTAAACGTGAACTTGTGACTAAGTTGGATCTAATTGTCATGTAAACTTGATATAGGTCTAGCATGGAGGTTTAACATATGAATACAATTTTAAACCACAACTTAGCATATTAACTTACGTATGTCAAAACATAAGAAAGCTACTATGAACATATTTAAATCACAATTTAGCATGATAACTTATGTGTGTTAAACATAAAAGAGCTATTATAAACATATTTAAATCACAACTTAGCATGATAACTTATGTGTGTTAAACATAAGAGAGCTATTATAAACATATTTAAATCACAATTTAGCATGATAACTTATGTGTGTTAAACATAAGAGAGCTACTATAAACATATTTAAATCACAACTTAGCATGATAACTTGTGTGTTAAAACGTAAGAGAGCTACAAATCCAATCTTGCAACATAAATAGATTCAACTTAACATGGTTCTAAATATACATGAATTTGATCTAACATGTAAGCATGTGCTTTAGATCATAAACTTGCAAGTAACCACCAAATTATAACATGACATGTTTCACCATTCAGTTGGCATAATACGTTCATTTCCCAATCATAATAGATCCCAATATATAAAATATGGTATGTTCATCACCACAAGCATATAGACATGATCAATCGCAACGGTAATTTAAAATAAATGAAAATCAAACTTTATTTATCTTATACATAAGCATCATTCTATATTCAAGTTACAACATGTCATGATTTCATTTAAAAGAGCGTTTAAATCTACGTAATAACCAACTTACAAACAAGAAGGAATTCTTGATTTCTGGAATCTGAATTCTGAAGTTGGAATGCTCGCCTTTGATGTAGATCGTTGAATTAGATTACTTTAATTTGATTTTGATTCAGGTTTATATCTTGTCTTGGAATCGAAAGCGGTGACGGCTACTCCAAGTTCTCTATTGACGGCATGATAGTTCCAGAATTATTTTTTGTGTGATTTTAGATTGAGCATTGGGTTGTTTATATAGAATTTCAATTTAATTAGAGCCGTCGGATGATCCTAGAGTTAACCACAACCATTCAGTCAGGATAGGGTGACACCTCAGCCCTAATGACTCAGTAAGGAGTCTGAAAGGACTCAGCAATGACTCATAGTATGGATCTGAACATACCAGAAAGTTGTGCAGGCTCTCAGCCCAGCCTGGGCGCACTTGGCAGGTGCGCCAGTGCAATTTTTGTACTGGCGCACTTCCCAAGTGCGCCAATGCATTTCTATTTTTTTTTTTTTTCTGGTTTTCTGCCTAACTTTGTTCGTCCATATCTCCTTCATACAGTGTCCGTTTTACGCAAACTCGGACTCTATCTCAAGCAGAATTCTGAGACGAACGCAATGGCCTAACCCGTTTCCCTTAACTCTCAAATTTGAAATTAATTATTCTTTGATTCGTTACTATAACGTTAACAGAAAATACGGGGTGTTACATTCTCCCGTCCTTTTAGGATTTCGTCCCCAAAATCTTCAAGTCGAGAAGAACTTATATTCTACCATCCAATCACCCATCTACTCAACCCTCAAACATAGGCGTCCATTGTCCTTAAAAGATTTATAATGTTTCATGATCATATGCATAGTGTGTGTACATGTCCTTATCTAATGCAAAATCAGGCGGTCTACTGATTCAGTTGACCTCCTTAATGCAAATTATGTCAGTGCCATGAGTCCATAATGAATGCAATTTTTTTCCTACTCAAAATTTCCTATATGAGTGCACAATCATTCATACAAATGCAACGTCCATATGATAACACATCAAGTTTCAATACATATACAAATACATATATGCATATGCAATATGAAATTGACTGAGCCGATCTAATACCTAATGTGTGTGTATATGCATCCACCACTTGCAACCATCAACCATAACATGTTTCAATTACATGTTTTCATCCAAATGGGTTTCTACCTAAGGATAAAGGATAGGATCGAGGAGATATACCTAAAAAGGTAGATACGAGCATAAACTTAAGGAAAAAGATATCAAGGATGTACCCTCAAAAAGAAAAGGTAGGCTGCGCGTATTCTGTCCTCAGTTTTTCAAGTCGCGTCTTCCTCGGCGTCGCTCCATTGAACTTTGACGAGCTTAACTTCACGGTTGCGTAGCTCTTTGACTTCTGTTCTCAAGATACAGGTTGTAACTCTCCTCATAGTTGCTTCTCGTTCAACTTCTACTTCCTCTAGCATGCTTGGTTCTACCACTTCCGCAGACTCGTGTAAGCACTTCCGCAGGTGAGAGACATGAAAGACATTATGAACCCCGGCCAATCTTTCGGGATGTTGTACCCTATAAGCCATCTTCCCATTCTTCTCGATGGTAGGGAACGGCCCTACAAATCTTGGTGCTAACTTTTCCGCGGATCCAAAGCGAACGGCGTTCCTCAAAGGAGATACTTTAAGGAACATTTTGTCTCCAACTTTGAAACTCAAGATCAGTCCTTCTTTTGTCTGCGTAGAACTTCTGTCTATCTTGGGCAGTCTTCATTCTTCTTCGTATCTAGTCTACTTTCTTTGAAGTTTCCCTAATCATGTCTGGTCCAAGTATGAGCTTTCCTGTGGACTCCCACCAGCAAGTTGGTAACCTGCACGGTCTTCCATATAAAGCTTCGAAAGGCACCATGCCTATGGTGGCTAGGTAGCTATTGTTGTAAGCGAATTCCACCAAAGGTACATAATCCTCCCATGTACCTCTGAAGTCAATAATGCATAATCTCAAGAGGTCTTCTAATTCTCTGTTGACTCTTTCCGTTTGGCCATCGGTTTGAGGGTGATAGGCCGTGCTTAAGCATTACTGCATGCCTACAGCCTCTTGTAAACTCTTCCAAAACTCGCTCGTGAAGATAGGGTCTCGATCACTCACTATGTTGGAGGGTATCTCATGGAGTCGAACTATCTCTTTAAGACATATGGACGCTAGAGATGAGGCAGTCCTTCTACTTTTTACAGGTATAAAGTGAGCGCTTTTAGTAAGCTTGTCCACTATTACCCAAATGCAGGTATTGCCCCTTCTTGACCTAGGCAACCCATGTATAAAGTCCATCGAGATGCTATCCCATTTCCACTGTGGGACCTCTAGAGGATGGATCAGACGACCAGGCTACTTCTGCTCCGCCTTGACTTGTTGGCATATTAAACACTTGGAAACAAATTCTGCTATGTCTTGCTTCATGCCATTCCAAAAGTAAACTCTTTTGATGTCTTTAAACATCTTATCTCCGCCTGGGTGTATGGTCAGCTTGGAATGGTGTGCCTCTTCTAGAACCTTCTTTACCAAATCCCTTGCTTTTGGGGCGCATAGTCTTCCATCCTGTCTCAACCATCCCTTATCATTGATGGAGTATCTATTGAGGTGACTCAATGTCTCACCCCTAATCAACTTATCTATTATATCAATTAGGTAAGGGTCTTCACGTTGCACGGTCCCCATTGAGTCCAAAAGCGTAGGCCGCACTTCCAATGTTGCTAATATGCCAGGTACAAATTCGGAGGAGGGTCTGAAGTTAAAGCTTGCTATGAACTCCAAGCTTTGCCTTTCCACAAAGAGAGGGCTTAAGGTCAGTTTCTTTCTACTCAAGGCGTCTGCCACTACATTGCCCTTACCATAGGTATAAGAAATCTCAAAATCATATGAGGCGAGAAATTCCATCCACCTTTGCTACCTCAAATTAAGATCTTTCTGAGAATAAAGGTATCTTAGTGATTTACGGTCAGTATACAATTCAAATTTCTCACCTAGGAGATAATGGCGCCAAGACTTAAGCGCAAAAACGATGGCTGCCAACTCTAGGTCGTGGGTTGGGTAGTTTTTCTCATGTACTTTCAACTGCCTTCCTCCATATGCCATTACCTTCCCTTCTTGCATCAGAACAACGCCTAGTCCCATTCCGCATGCATCTGTGTATACTGTAAACATTTTGCTTCCATCAGGCAATGTAAGAACTGGGGCTGTTGTTAGAGCCCTTTTCAAACGTTGGAAAGCAATATCGCAATCCAAATCCCAATTGAAAGCTTGGTTCTTCTTTGTCAACCTTGTAAGTGGAGCTGAGATTTTGCAAAATCTTTGATGAACTTTCGATAAAAGCCTGCTAGCCCGAGAAAGCTTTGGACTTCGGTTGCGTTTCGAGGAACCTTCCAATCTTGCACAGCAACCACTTTCGTGGGGTCCACAACTATCCCCTCTTTGGACACCACGCGTCCAAGAAACTTAACTTCTTCTCTCCAGAAATGGCGTTTGGAGAATTTAGCTTTCAACTGATGTGCACGGAGAGTATCCATGACTTCCTTTAGATGCTGAGCATGCTCTTCCTCATTCTTTGAGAAGATCAAAATATCATCTACGAAGACCACCACAAACTTATTGAGGAACTCTCGGAACACTCTGCTCATTAAATCAACGAAGTAAGTGGGTGCATTTGTCAAGCCGAAAGGCATGATAAGCCACTCGAAGAAACCATCTGGAGTTCTGAACGCGGTCTTATCAATGCTGTCTTCAGCCACTCTTAGCTGATGAAACCCGATAGCTAAATCTAATTGGGAGAAAACCGATGTACTTACAAGATGATCGAACAAATCGTCTATTCTCGGTAGTGGGTGCCTATTCTTCTTGGTCAGCTTGTTTAGCTCCTTATAATCAACGCACAGGCGAAGCAAACCATCCGCTTTAGTTGCGAACACTACTGGAGTACCCCATTCAGAAATACTCCGCCTTATAAACCCCTTCTCAAGCAATTCTTTAACTTGCTTGCTGAGTTCTTTCCTCTCCCTTGGAGCCATGTGTCTAACGGGTAAAGCAAGGGGTTTTGCGTGGTCAACGAGGTATATGCGGAAGTCTAAGCCCTTTACCTATTCAAACACATCCGAGTATTCACGGACTACCCTTACTGACATCAAGTTCTCAACAGACGCATCAAGAGATTCTAGATAACTAAGCATAACGGAGTTCATGGGATTACAAGAAATTTCGAGAGTGTTACCGAGGTGAGTCATGAGTCTAACCACTCTCTTTTCACAAGCGAAAACGGCACCATTACTGGATAGCCAGTCCATGCCTAGAATCTACCCATAGCCCGTGAAGCCCAAAACAAAGGCATTACATCTAAACCCAATGCTTAGTATAGATATTTTCAAATCCAAACATACCATTGACAAATGAGCTGAGCCCCAAATTGGATTTGAAACAACCAAGGGATCCTCTACTATATTGGTGTCTAGGTGCAAAGATTCCACTAACGCAATAGATATAAAAGAGTGTGATGTGCCAGAATCAAATAGTGTACGAACAGGATGATCAAAAAGATAGACTAAACTTTCGACAGAAATATTTCTACCTCATTCTTGTGGAGGTGCTGTGAGAGCGTGAACTTGTCCTCCAGAAGAAGGTCCGGCTCTCTGCCCTTGCTTCCTTGGGCAGTCCTTGGCCATGTGTCCTGTCTCACCACAGTGGAAACAACCACCCATCTTCCTTTTCTTCATCTTGCAGTCTTTAACCAGATGTCCAGGAATGCCACAAAAATTACACTTTCTCTTGTCACGGGGTTTGTTGTTCTTCCTGCCTTTCTTTGAATTAGCCTTCTTGTTCTGTGACCCCTCCCCATTCTTATCTTGAGGCACTTCCGCTTTTGCCTCTTTCTTGCCCTTGTCTTCCTCATGTAAGAGTGCCATGTCCACTAACCTCTCGTAAGTAGCCCCCATAGGTACATGGGTCATAGCCAGGCTGTGAAGTGGCTCATTTAATCCCTTGACAAAACGGAGAGCCTTCTTATTAGGAGTATTCACTAGGTCCAGTCCAAATCGGGCCAACTGATTGAATTGGTTGACGTATTACTTGACCGTCATACTTCCTTGCTTAAGAGATAAGAACTTTCCAGCTATAAACTTCGTTCAGCTTGTGAGAGGAATTTCATCTCAAACCTCATTCTGAAATCCATCCATGTTTCAACTGGTCTTTCAGCGTTAGTGACTTCCCACCAATAGGAAGCTTCGTCTTTGAGCAACCATACAGCCAACTGTATCTTCTGCCTATCGTGCACCTCGAAGATAACGAACAGATCTTCAGTTTCTTTGAGCCAATTCCTTGCTTCTACGAATGATTCAGTTCCCTTGAAATCCTTTCCACCCATGGCCCTAAAGTCTCTACAAATCTTTGAGAAAGCATTTGCACGAGGAGGAGGAGGAGGAGGAAGAACCGCTGCAGCTGGAGGAGGAGGAATATTTGCTGGGCCTGCGTCGTTGACCCTAACCTTTAAGTACCTCCTGAACCAGCTAGGTATTAGTACACCCTCTGAATGGTTAAGATTCCTAGACATGCTGAAACGGAAAAGAAAAGATTCAAAACGAAGGATAGAAAGATAGTGCATATGGCTTAGGGGATTATGCCTTTTTAAATTCAAAACAACACTTTTTCTTGTAAAATGCTTCTTTATATTTCTTTTTGAAAATAGTTTTCAAAAACTCTTATCTGATCTGGTAAACCTTTGCTCTGATACCAAGTGAAACACCTCACCTCCGTTAAGGTCACTCACAAAGGGAATGCCTTAACTTTGATGGAGGGTTATAGGTACAAGACACAGAAAAATTTACAAGACAGATAAATATAAGCAGCGAAATTCAAATATTTATTGCATACGTGGTTCACTACAAAAGCATTACAGCAAATTGTCTCAAAATAACTTCCAAAATATTACACCATAATTTCTGTATTGATTATTTTATAAAGAAGCATAAACTATAAATAAACTGCATAAATCCCCAAGGGTAGCGTCCAAAAGCCATAGCCAAGGTGAGAGAGTCCCAATCATACATCTACTTTATTGAAGTTTGCAAAGAGTCTGACTAAGCTGGAGTATTCCCTCCTTGTGGACCTTGGGGGGAAACGGAAGAAAAGAGGACGAAAGAAAACGGGTCAGACAATAAGTCTGGTAAGTTCAGTGATTACTAGTATTTAAACAAGGAAAGGGATCATGACGAACATTGGACAATACCCTAATATAAGATAAGAGGAGCATGTGATCGCACCCATTACTATAGTCTCTGCACCTACTTAACCATTGGTTCAACCAGTCCCCATGTGTTCATAACAAACGATCCCCTTAATGATCGGCTTCTACTCGTATGCATTCATATCCTGTGTCCTTCGGCCCCGCTTGACTTTAGATACCTGTGCTGGTCTCACCATGGGGTATATCAGTCCCTCTGGTGGCAACCCTACACGATTCAAGATGCACAGTGTATACTACTGATGCCCAGTGCCTGCTTTTTCCATTCTGGAGTAGGTGCACGCCCGTACTCCGTCGGAACCTACACTGACGCCCCAACCGCCGACGTTTTGACTGCTTATAATCAGCCCACTAATCGTGCCCCACCCTGCCTAGTTCAGGGTACCATGATACATCTATGTGGGTTACTGCTGAAATGGGTCCCCGTTACTAGGGTTTTCTAATCAACATGTTTATTTGGTTAAGTGTCCAAGTTTACCTAACCCCACCCATCTGTTTAGTTAACGTGTTGAATCAGTTAAGTGTTTCCCTAATTGACTTAACCCTACCAATCCTGACTTAGCTTTAATTTATTCATTAAAGCACCAACCACTCACATTAGACAGGTCTTGTTGTGGTCACTGGATATGCCGGTCGGATCCGGACAGTTTTACACCACAACTCAGTCTAACCTCGGGTTCTTTTTGGGCTTGATGCACTAACCACCCACATTAGATAGGTCTTGTTGTGGTCACTGGATATGCCGGTCGGTTCCGGGCAGTTTTACACCACAACTCAGTCTAACATCGGGCTAGGCATATTCGTCTTTTCTAGATCCATATATTTTCTATATATGTCTAATTCTATATGTAAATTAATCTTAATTTATTCAAGCCATAATTATCCTTTGATTGTGCTCACAATAAATGGTATATCAAATATACCATTTTATGAACAAATCTATGCCATGAAATTTTCATATTTCCCATCGCTATCCCCGTGCAACGTACGCATGAATCACATAAAATGTTGGGCTAGTAAATTAGCCCAAACTAGAGTAATAAACAAGGGACATGAAATAAACATAAAATAGCATACATTTAACTTATCACATGTAACTTGGCATAGAAGTATCATTAACTTAATTAAACGGGTAAAGGTGAACTTGTGACTAAGTTGGATCTAATTGTCATGTAAACTTGTTATATTTCTAGCATGGAGGTTTAACATATAAACACAATTTTAAACCACAACTTAGCATATTAACTTATGTATGTCAAAACATAAGAAAGCTACTATAAACATATTTAAATCACAACTTAGCATGATAACTTATGTGTTAAAATATAAAAGAGCTACAAATCCAATCTTGCAACATAAATAGATTCAACTTAACATGGTTCTAAATATACATGAATGTTGATCTAACATGTAAGCATGTGCTTTAGATCATATACTTGCAAGTAACCATCAAATTATAACATGACATGTTTCACCATTCAGTTGGCATAATACGTTCATTTCCCAATCATAATAGATCCCAATATATAAAATATGGTATGTTCATCACCACAAGCATATAGACATGATCAATCGCAACGGTAATTTAAGATAAATGAGAATCAAACTTTATTTATATTATACATAAGCATCATTCTATATTCAAGTTACAACATGTCATGATTTCATTTAAAAGAGCGTTTAAATCTACGTAATAACCAACTTACAAACAAGAAGGAATTCTTGATTTCTGGAATCTGAATTCTAAAGTTGGAATGCTCGCCTTTGATGTAGATCATTGAATTAGATTACTTTAATTTGATTTTGATTCAGGTTTTTATCTTGTCTTTGAATTGAAAGCGGTGACGGCTACTCCAAGTTCTCTATTGACGGCATGTTAGTTCCAGGATTTTTTTTGTGATTTTAGGTTGAGCATTGGGTTGTTTATATAGAATTTCAATTTAATTAGAGCCGTCGGATGATCCTAGAGTTAACCACTACCATTCAGTCAGGATAGGGTGACACCTCATCCCTAATGACTCAGCAAGGAGTCAGAAAGGACTCAGCAATGACTCACAGTATGGATCAGAACACACCAGAAAGCTGTGCAGGCTCTCAGCCCGGCCTAGACGCACTTGACAAGTGCGCTAGTGCAAATTTTGCACTGGCACACTTCCCAAGTGCGCCAGTGCATTTCTAATTTTTTTTCTTTTTTCTTTCTGGTTTTCTGCCTAACTTCGTTCTTCCATATCTCCTTCATACGGTGTCCGTTTTATGCAAACTTGGACTCTATCTCAAGCAGAATTCCGAGATGAACGCAATGGCATAACCCGTTTCCCTTAACTCTTACATTTGATTTTAATTATTCTTTGATTCGTTACTATAACTTTAACAGAAAATACGGAGTGTTACACATTTATTAAACGGGTCAAAAATAGCTCAACCCGAACGTGACCCATTTAAAAACAAGTTGACTCGACCCGACCCGTGTAGCCCATTTAATTTGGCTGGGTCAGGTCATAAACGGGTCATGGCACGTCGGGTCATAAATGGGTCGGGTCTACCCGTAAACGGGTCAAAAATGGGTCACAAACGGGTCAAATTCGGGTTCATAGGTCAAACGGGTTGTAAACGGAATGTACCAACCCATATAAATATATATAGGTTATAAACGGGTCAAATTCGAGTTAGCAGGTCAAGCCGAAACCCATTGGTTTATAAACGGGTCAAATTCGGGTTGACCCGAAATGACCCGCTAACTAAACGAGTCAGGTTAACCTGCTAATTTATGTGTGGTTTTCCGGTCATGTAGGAAATTGACATCCCTATTTCCATTATTCACTCATCTCATTTATTTCTTTTATTTCCATCAATTCCCTTAACTCCAGCCCATCTTCTGAAAATTGTAGTCATCTCCATTCCATTTCTTTATAAATTGCGATGTTGAGTATTTTGTTTGTCCAAATTTATCTAAATAATAAAATTTCTAGAAATCCATTTTTGTCAAATTTTAATTTTAAATTGAAATTTTAAAAGCTGTATAATTTAAAAGTTTATTTATAAAAACAAAACTTGACTAAATTCTGAGTTGACTACCACTTTTCCTTTCAAAAAAATCGGAGTTCTAGAGCTCTAAATATGTTATTTACAGTGTAAAAGTGACACGACCCGAACTTCCCCGTGAAGGAAAGCGCGGATAGCGTTGAGAACAGAACAAATCAGAACGCAGACGGAAGAACATTTCATTGCTATTACAACAATTCCATCAGATACAAGAATATACAGAGTATAAATGAATAAATTACATTCGATAAATATCAGAGATTACAGTAAATTACATAGCAGCGGAAAATAATACAAAGCACAACTGAAGGTGATATACGGATACAGAGCTTTCCGGATATCATTCCAACTGTAAACCAGGATCCTGTGAATATAAATCTGCAAAACCAAAACTACTAGCTGCCCGTGTAGAAAATAGGGGCACCTAGAGTTTAGGTTAAAACAATAAACTCTAGGTCAGTCATGTGACTGGTGTGAGAACTAAAACAGTTATTTAAAGCTTTACTTTAAAAGAGAGTAATTCAAGGGACCACGCCGTATAACACGGAACGGGTTTCCTCCCAAGAATACCAGTGCATAGAATAAACAGCGCAATGCATTTTCGAAAAATGAAGCTATTATAAGACCCAGGTCCCATCACACAATGCAACGCAAGCCGGAGGATAGGGTTTTCCCTTATAATAGCCAAACATGCTTGGTACGTTTAAAACAAATCATTTGATACTATAATAAGTGTATAGTGTCAAAACAATTTCAATCATAAATATAAATCATAGGCGGCATGTGTACCATCTATCATGTCGCCATACTAGTTCTACAATTAAAACCGCAATACACGTATTGGAAATTGGATTTCCGTCATGAGTCGAGGCAAGGGGCAAGCTCCTCTCCGCGTTCGAGACACTCTTGCAAATGTCCCAGGGTTACACACTCTGGGCAACCCCTGGATGCGGCTGGGCCGGTCCTCACTTACGTTAGAGGATTAATTATGCCTGAACACACGTTTCCCGATCCTTACAGACCTATAATCGAGGCGCCTCATTCCAACTACCACAAAGGTGAAAAGTATATAAATGTCAGGGCTGGTAAGTCACTGATACCACCATAGCTAGAAAGAAACGTCGTGCTCTCCCAGCGGTCCGTATCCCGTTTTTAACTCATACCGAGGTGTGAGGCTCGCGAATTCACGTTATACACAAAGCTGCCACGTAGGCCGTGCTTTGATCATCAACCACAAGACTCTGCTTTTCAACAAAAGCCTTGATCATTGCATCTTAGCGTGCCACACAGGCAATTCATGCTATGCGACTGATGTCCATCGATATACAACCTCTGGGCTCGTACGTCTCAGAGAAGGGCGTTAAGCAAAAGAATAAATTCTCCGCCGCCAAACAGATGTATATTTAATAGAAATCAATCAACACAGAATAAAATCCAATGTCAGACACACAATCCATTTACAAGTCCGTTCTGGGTCTGAACGGAACCGGAGGCACTTTCCTCGCATATCCATCCATCTCCAAGTACGTCTGGACGACCACCAACTATTTCCATCCTCTTGGGTGTACAGCCCAATCAGGATCGTCGGTAATTATCCAAACGATGTGAAGACTTCCGGTCTTCGACCACCGTCTTCATCTTCGACATATCGTCGAATCGGTTATTCAGAATGGGTATAAACCCGGCCTTTCCGAACAACCCGCGTATATTAAAACAAATGTTACACAAACACAACATACGCCTCATTCCAATTCAGAATATTTTTTTATTCACAAAATCACATTTTTAGGGAAAGGTTCCCATTAATTTTATCCAAGATAAATTCTTTAAAATTTACCCTTTAATCTTCCTTTGGATGTCATTTCAAACCAGATTATAGTTTTCTAAACTAGTCGAGATTAGCGAACCACACCGAAGTAATTATTTATTTTATTTCCCAATCCCAACCTATTCATCCCATGAAGCAAAACTGGTAATACTCCATATCTAACTATGGTGTTATCGGTAAAATTAATTACCATTTCACGTTCAAATCTAATTAAAGATTTAACTATCGCTTTGTAGCAAAACTGGCGATACTCCATTCTCTCTCATTTCTAAATTTGATAATTTAGATTATAGATTCACATTTCAACCTAATTGCAGATTCGTTAAAACTCCTTTTACTGGGTTAAAGAACTAGGTGTTATTTAAAACACAGTTCACGATAAACCCATTTCAAATCCAATCAAATATATTAGAAATTCCGATTTATTTAAAACCCCTTTTTAAATCTAATTTATTTATTTAAAAATAATTGGGTTTTAAATTTAGTTCAAAACTAGTTCGTTTCGATAAAAATCCATTTTTATCTTTTCAAATATGGAGCTTTTCACCCCAATTTTTCTCAAATCATTTCTTATGATTTTACACAAATTATTGATATTTTTAATAATTTTATCAAGGCCTGTACAGTCTATTTCCATCAACGGCCATCGAACTGCACTTATAGCGACCTTTTTCGAATTTGATTTGGACGTATCTCCAAATCCAACCGTTAGATTTCAAATTTCTAATATTCGTTAGAAAGCTCTTTTCGATACGAACCCAACGGTTCCGGTTTTAGGAGAATCCGACAGTCGAATCTCCCGTAATGTCCATTTGAAATAAATGGTCGAAATTTACGAACTGCCGCGGCGCGGCGCGTTCTATTCAGTACATTATATTATATATATAATATATATTTCGTCGATTACCATTCAAAACGAATTTTATAAATAGTTTTGAATTCGTTTCAAAAACATTTCAACTTCCATTTCAAATCAAATTCGTTATATATTCCATTGAAATCAAATTCGTTTTCTATTCAAATCAAATTCGTTATATATTCAATTGAAATCAAATTCGTTATATATTCCATTCATTTCGAAATCGTTTTATATTCAATTCATTGCGAAATCGTTTTATATTCAATTCATTTCGAAATCATTTTATCTTCAATTCATTTCAAATTTAAAAACGAATATAATCGATATAAATATCGTTCACGTCAAAATAGCGCATCTCTAATCAACACAGCTTTATATATTTCAATAAATTCATTATTCTATTCAACAAATGAATATATATTTTATTCAGTATGTGAATCTATATTTTTGTCAACACACGACTAATCTCAACGAATGAGTACTGTCCACGTGTGACCATTTTTGTTGTTTAATATATTTTATGGAAATTAAGGTATCTATCGTTTGATATTAAATCAGACTCCAACCGTAAATTAGTAAGAGAACGATTCCCTGAATATTAACCCCGAAGGCCGAAACCAACATCAGATCAATATCCAGGAGACCATTCATCTCATCTATTTTCCAGTTGATTTCTAATTCTATATATGATAAAGATGTAGTTTTATTATTAAAATATTTCGTTCAACACATGACTAATCTCAACGGATGAGTATAGTCAACACATGAACCTTTGTTTTATAATGATAAAGATATAAATTTTATTGTTTAAAATATTTCGTTTAACACATGACTAATCTCAACGGATGAGTACAGTCAACACATGAACCTTTGTTTTATAATGATAAAGATATAAATTTTATTGTTTAAAATATTTCGTTCAACACATGACTAATCTCAACGGATGAGTACAGTCAACACATGAACCTTTGTTTTATAATATTCTTTATCTTCTAAATTGGAATGAGGCCCAATCAATCACCATATAAAATTAATTATATGGATTTTCATACATCACACGTATATAATAGCATTGAAAAATAATCAACCATCAACCAAAGTGCACTACACTGTATAAGCATCAAATATAGATATCTAACGTTTATAACAGCCTGTCAATCAATCGATCGACATATTTAATCAATCAGGATGAGTGAACTTCAAATTTCATCCCAACACCCGTGTGGGGTTTCAAACAATCAAACACAGATTTTAGTTGTGCAGTTGGGCGATGTGTAAAATTTATCAACCCAATCAATGTCCTTCAAATAGGTGTACATAAACAAAACGTCCGGCTTGTAAATGAATATTTATTTATTCACATTCACTATATTCATATTCACGTTAAGAATTATATTTTTAACGATAAAACATTTTATTCCAACATATGAATTTCTATTCAGTTCATTCTTTAAATAAAATGATATTTTTATTTTTCTAAAATATTTTAGGAAATTTCGGCGGCATAATGGCACGATACTAGAAACGGGACGAGGCCTAGCCTTATCCCCGGTCTAGTGAAGGCCCATGCCATTCCCATATCAATCAAATTTACCAAACAAACAAATTAAAATCAAATCATCTAACTAATTTATGCAACCAAACAAACAAGTCCATGGTCTGTGGACGATTGTGTCGGGTGCTACTAAGCACCGTCTGCATCCTAGTATATATATAACTAGAAAAGAAATTGAAAGGTGAGAAATTCTCACAGAATTGCTAATCCAACATCACGACACTTCATAGGTAGAAATCTTCTTCGTTTCTTCTATCGTCACTTTACTTGCCCGTATTCTCTACATATGTAAAAATCGAATTTTTACTTCGCTATTTAATATATAAAAATCGAATTTTTACTATGCTATTCAATATATAAAAATCGAATTTTTACTTTGCTATTCAATATATAAAAATTTCGCCTTTTCAAAAATATAGATTTAGCCTTTTCAAAAATATAGATTTCGCCTTTTCAAAAATATAGATTTCGCCTTTTCAAAAATATAGATTTTATTTCTAATATTCCTATCATGTAAAAATTATATTTTTAATTCTCTACCTAAGCAAAAATCATATTTCTACATCTTCTATATAGTAAAGATTATATTTTTAATACTTTAAAAAAATAAAAATCATATTTTTATTACTCTACATGAATAAAAAATTATATTTTTAATATGCCACTAGTATAAAAATTATATTTTTAACTTTTCTATATTATAAAAATTATATTTTTTAACCTTTCTATATTATAAAAATTATATTTTTAATCTTTCTCTAATATAAAAATTATATTTTTAACTTCCTACTATTGATAAAAATTATATAATTTTTTCTCCAATAAAAACCCTTACTTTTTTTTTCCATGATTCAAAATCCCTTCTTTCGTTCATATATATATAAAAAATATATATATATATATATAATCTTTTTAGTTTTACCTATCACATAAAATCAGATCTTTATCTATGATTATAATATAATAAACCGAAAATAAAATAAAATAACTGTAAATAAATAAATAAATAAAACATACCTTAATTTCATATATATTTTTTTGGAAGGGGGAGGTGATGGTTCGTCAGAGGGTCGGTGGAGGGGAGGTGCGGCCGTCGGAGGTCTACATGCGGAGTCGGCTTCCAGGCGGTGGTAGGTTTGGGGGGGACAGCGCTTTAGGGTTCGATTGGCCAAGGGGAGAGAGGCGCGAGGCGGAGAAGAAGAGGGGGGTGGGGGTATCTGCAGCGCGATGATCGAGTGGGGGGGGGGGGGGGGGCGGCGTCCATCGACGGGGTGGAGGCGTCCTCCGCCTGTCGCCATTTTTTTTTATTAAAGTCGATTTCGGTTTTGAAAAGAGGGGGGCTAGTTTGATTTAGTTAAGGAGAGAAAGGGGGTTTTAAATTTTATTTATTTATTCATTAATTAATTCAAAAAAGGTAACTTTTAAATTCGAACCCCAAACGAAACCCACCGCCCGTTGTCCATAGCGTTTTACCCCCATTTCGAACACAATGGGATATGCCACGTACGCTGATTCGACCGTTTCGAACAGTTTTCTTTAAAATCAACATATAACTCTATATATTGAATTTGAACGCGCATTTCAATTTACCGGGGTCACATACTAACTCGAAAAATTCCAAAAAAATATTTTCTAGCTTCGTATTGACGATACGCTCCTAACAAAACTAGTTTCGTCGAATTCTGAGACCATTAGAAAAATGGCCATTTTTCAGTCGATTAAAATCAACTGAAACTGGTCAAATGCGTTTTCCTTTGCCACGCTCACATATTGATTCAAAAAATTATGAAATTTAGAATCAAACAATAATTTGACACTGCGGATCCAACAAAAGTGGTTTCGTCGAAATCCGAGGTCGTTTGCAAAATTCCCATTTTTAAGGGCCCGAATTCCATAGCGACTATTCAGAATTTTCAACTGGACATATCTTTGGATTCCCACTATGAAATTTCGATTTTTCGAATTCGTTGGAAAGATATCATCAATTAGATCCTAATGTTTTTGGTTTCACTAAAATCCGGATTGTTTTGCACCCGGTATGTTCAATTGAAGTTTGAAATTGAATTATCGAACTACCGCGCCATTTTCAATTCCTATTTATAATTATATATAACTATTTATATTCTAACGACGACGTATATAATATATACGTCGAATTTCAATTCAAAATAAATTTCCCGTCGATATTATTTAAAATAATCTATTTTAAATATTCAAAATTCGCTAAAATTGCCAAAATAAAAAATTTAAACTGGTTCGGATTTTCGGGTTGTTACAATCTCCCCCACTTAAAACTTTTCGTCCCCGAAAAGGAACAAAGTCGAAAGTGGTTTGATTAATCTACTCTACGTTCGATCTGGCTTCCATTCTCCAACTTTTCAGTTTCTAAGAATTTCCAAAAATTTGGCTAACACCCTAAATTTTCGAAAAATTTCGCCATATCCTCCCCTGCACCGGGAGCCACGGGAAAATCCCGAAATTGCCATATAGGCCTTCTGATCTCAAAAAGAAAAAGAAAAAGCCAAGCGGCTAGCCAATAGGCTCATAAAATCATCATCACCCAAATAAAACAGTAAATTATAGTAAACATGTACCTATTTGTCGGGCAAACAAATTTTATTCTCTGCTCTAGCCTCCTTGCTATGACCTGTTCAATGTAAGTATATGTATATGCAAGCAAATGCGACCAATTTTCAATACAATTCAATATTTGACGCAATTAGACTAAATGGTTCAAAATTAGCAAACAAATAAACAAACAACACAAACATCAATCAATTAGTGGATTAGAGTTTCAAATTCATAACTTTGATACATATACAAAAATCATGTTTTTGATGCCAATTCACAACAATGTGTTCTAGCTATATAAGTTTTGGTTCTCACACCAGTCTAATGGAAATATATAGATATCATACCTTCGAAACACGAACATAAATACTGGTGATGCACGTGCTATCATCAGTACCATCTCCGGGCGACTAGAATGTGATTCTATATCTATCCAGTATATTAAAAATTCGAATATACGTTCATGACGCGTATATGCAAAACCTTTATATACTAGATTGTCCATATCAATATAAATAAATATTCAAATACGTAGACTTGATTTAAATTTTCAAAACAAAAATTGTTTTCATTTGAAAAGTATACTCTTCACACTCGTTCTAGGATACTACTGATCCTATCTCTAACGAGTCATTCTAATTGGATATTACTAATCCAATATCTGATGAATTCTTTCGTATGGTTCTAATGTGTCTTGTTCTCGAGCTCTGTAAACCAAAGCTCTGATACCAAACTGACACGACCCGAACTTCCCCGTGAAGGAAAGCGCGGATAGCGTTGAGAACAGAACAAATCAGAACGCAGACGGAAGAACATTTCATTGCTATTACAACAATTCCATCAGATACAAGAATATACAGAGTATAAATGAATAAATTACATTCGATAAATATCAGAGATTACAGTAAATTACATAGCAGCGGAAAATAATACAAAGCACAACTGAAGGTGATATACGGATACAGAGCTTTCCGGATATCATTCCAGCTGTAAACCAGGATCCTGTGAATATAAATCTGCAAAACCAAAACTACTAGCTGCCCGTGTAGAAAATAGGGGCACCCAGAGTTTAGGTTAAAACAATAAACTCCAGGTCAGTCATGTGACTGGTGTGAGAACTAAAACAGTTATTTAAAGCTTTACTTTAAAAGAGAGTAATTCAAGGGACCACGCCGTATAACACGGAACGGGTTTCCTCCCAAGAATACCAGTGCATAGAATAAACAGCGCAATGCTTTTTCGAAAAATGAAGCTATTATAAGACCCAGGTCCCATCACACAATGCAACGCAAGCCGGAGGATAGGGTTTTCCCTTATAATAGCCAAACATGCTTGGTACGTTTAAAACAAATCATTTGATACTATAATAAGTGTATAGTGTCAAAACAATTTCAATCATAAATATAAATCATAGGCGGCATGTGTACCATCTATCATGTCGCCATACTAGTTCTACAATTAAAACCGCAATACACGTATTGGAAATTGGATTTCCGTCATGAGTCGAGGCAAGGGGCAAGCTCCTCTCCGCGTTCGAGACACTCTTGCAAATGTCCCAGGGTTACGCACTCTGGGCAACCCCTGGATGCGTCTGGGCCGGTCCTCACTTACGTTAGAGGATTAATTATGCCTGAACACACGTTTCCCAATCCTTACAGACCTATAATCGAGGCGCCTCATTCCAACTACCACAAAGGTGAAAAGTATATAAATGTCAGGGCTGGTAAGTCACTGACACCACCATAGCTAGAAAGAAACGTCGTGCTCTCCCAGCGGTCCGTATCCCGTTTTTAACTCATACCGAGGTGTGAGGCTCGCGAATTCACGTTATACACAAAGCTGCCACGTAGGCCGTGCTTTGATCATCAACCACAAGACTCTGCTTTTCAACAAAAGCCTTGATCATTGCATCTTAGCGTGCCACACAGGCAATTCATGCTATGCGACTGATGTCCATCGATATACAACCTCTGGGCTCGTACGTCTCAGAGAAGGGCGTTAAGCAAAAGAATAAATTCTCCGCCGCCAAACAGATGTATATTTAATAGAAATCAATCAACACAGAATAAAATCCAATGTCAGACACACAATCCATTTACAAGTCCGTTCTGGGTCTGAACGGAACCGGAGGCACTTTCCTCGCATATCCATCCATCTCCAAGTACGTCTGGACGACCACCAACTATTTCCATCCTCTTGGGTGTACAGCCCAATCAGGATCGTCGGTAATTATCCAAACGATGTGAAGACTTCCGGTCTTCGACCACCGTCTTCATCTTCGACATATCGTCGAATCGGTTATTCAGAATGGGTATAAACCCGGCCTTTCCGAACAACCCGCGTATATTAAAACAAATGTTACACAAACACAACATACGCCTCATTCCAATTCAGAATATTCTTTTATTCACAAAATCACATTTTTAGGGAAAGGTTCCCATTAATTTTATCCAAGATAAATTCTTTAAAATTTACCCTTTAATCTTCCTTTGGATGTCATTTCAAACCAGATTATGGTTTTCTAAACTAGTCGAGATTAGCGAACCACACCGAAGTAATTATTTATTTTATTTCCCAATCCCAACCTATTCATCCCATGAAGCAAAACTGGTAATACTCCATATCTAACTATGGTGTTATCGGTAAAATTAATTACCATTTCACGTTCAAATCTAATTAAAGATTTAACTATCGCTTTGGAGAAAAACTGGTGATACTCCATTCTCGCTCATTTCTAAATTTGATAATTTAGATTATAGATTCACATTTCAACCTAATTGCAGATTCGTTAAAACTCCTTTTACTGGGTTAAAGAACTAGGTGTTATTTAAAACACAGTTCACGATAAACCCCTTTCAAATCCAATCAAATATATTAGAAATTCCGATTTATTTAAAACCCCTTTTTAAATCTAATTTATTTATTTAAAAATAATTGGGTTTTAAATTTAGTTCAAAACTAGTTCATTTCGATAAAAATCCATTTTTATCTTTTCAAATATGGAGCTTTTCACCCCAATTTTTCTCAAATCATTTCTTATGATTTTACACAAATTATTGATATTTTTAATAATTTTATCAAGGCCCGTACAGTCTATTTCCATCAACGGCCATCGAACTGCACTTATAACGACCTTTTTCGAATTTGATTTGGACGTATCTCCAAATCCAACCGTTAGATTTCAAATTTCTAATATTCGTTAGAAAGCTCTTTTCGATACGAACCCAACGGTTCCGGTTTTAGGAGAATCCGACGGTCGAATCTTCCGTAATGTCCGTTTGAAATAAATGGTCGAAATTTACGAACTGCCGCGGTGCGGCGCGTTCTATTCAGGTCATTATATTATATATATAATATATATTTCGTCGATTACCATTCAAAACGAATTTTATAAATAGTTTTGAATTCGTTTCAAAAACATTTCAACTTCCATTTCAAATCAAATTCGTTATATATTCCATTGAAATCAAATTCGTTTTCTATTCAAATCAAATTCGTTATATATTCAATTGAAATCAAATTCGTTATACATTCCATTCATTTCGAAATCGTTTTATATTCAATTCATTTCGAAATCGTTTTATATTCAATTCATTTCGAAATCATTTTATATTCAATTCATTTCAAATTTAAAAACGAATATAATCGATATAAATATCGTTCACGTCAAAATAGCGCATCTCTAATCAACAAAGCTTTATATATTTCAATAAATTCGTTATTCTATTCAACAAATGAATATATATTTTATTCAGTATGTGAATCTATATTTTTGTCAACACACGACTAATCTCAACGAATGAGTACTGTCCACGTGTGACCATTTTTGTTGTTTAATATATTTTATGGAAATTAAGGTATCTATCGTTTGATATTAAATCAGACTCCAACCGTAAATTAGTAAGAGAACGATTCCCTGAATATTAACCCCGAAGGCCGAAACCAACATCAGATCAATATCCAGGAGACCATTCATCTCATCTATTTTCCAGTTGATTTCTAATTCTATATATGATAAAGATGTAGTTTTATTATTAAAATATTTCGTTCAACACATGACTAATCTCAACGGATGAGTACAGTCAACACATGAACCTTTGTTTTATAATGATAAAGATATAAATTTTATTGTTTAAAATATTTCGTTCAACACATGACTAATCTCAACGGATGAGTACAGTCAACACATGAACCTTTGTTTTATAATGATAAAGATATAAATTTTATTGTTTAAAATATTTCGTTCAACACATGACTAATCTCAACGGATGAGTACAGTCAACACATGAACCTTTGTTTTATAATATTCTTTATCTTCTAAATTGGAATGAGGCCCAATCAATCACCATATAAAATTAATTATATGGATTTTCATACATCACACGTATATAATAGCATTGAAAAATAATCAACCATCAACCAAAGTGCACTACACTGTATAAGCATCAAATATAGATATCTAACGCTTATAACAGCCTGTCAATCAATCGATCGACATATTTAATCAATCAGGATGAGTGAACTTCAAATTTCATCCCAACACCCGTGTGGGGTTTCAAACAATCAAACACAGATTTTAGTTGTGTAGTTGGGCGATGTGTAAAATTTATCAACCCAATCAATGTCCTTCAAATAGGTGTACATAAACAAACCGTCCGGCTTGTAAATGAATTTTTATTTATTCACATTCACTATATTCATATTCACGTTAAGAATTATATTTTTAATGATAAAACATTTTATTCCAACGTATGAATTTCTATTCAGTTCATTCTTTAAATAAAATGATATTTTTATTTTTCTAAAATATTTTAGGAAATTTCGGCGGCATAACGGCACGATACTAGAAACGGGACGAGGCCTAGCCTTATCCCCGGTCTAGTAAAGGCCCATGCCATTCCCATATCAATCAAATTTACCAAACAACCAAATTCAAATCAAATCATCTAACTAATTTATGCAACCAAACAAACAAGTCCATGGTCTGTGGACGATTGTGTCGGGTGCTACTAAGCACCGTCTGCATCCTAGTATATATATATAACTAGAAAAGAAATTGAAAGGCGAGAAATTCTCACAGAATTGCTAATCCAACATCACGACACTTCATAGGTAGAAATCTTCGCCGTTTCTTCTATCGTCACTTTACTTGCCCGTATTCTCTACATATGTAAAAATCGAATTTTTACTTCGCTATTCAATATATAAAAATCGAATTTTTACTATGCTATTCAATATATAAAAATCGAATTTTTACTTTGCTAATCAATATATAAAAATTTCGCCTTTTCAAAAATATAGATTTAGCCTTTTCAAAAATATAGATTTCGCCTTTTCAAAAATATAGATTTCGCCTTTTCAAAAATATAGATTTTATTTCTAATATTCCTATCATGTAAAAATTATATTTTTAATTCTCTACCTAAGCAAAAATCATATTTCTACATCTTCTTATAGTAAAGATTATATTTTTAATACTTTAAAAATATAAAAATCATATTTTTATTACTCTACATGAATAAAAAATTATATTTTTAATATGCCACTAGTATAAAAATTATATTTTTAGCTTTTCTATATTATAAAAATTATATTTTTAACCTTTCTATATTATAAAAATTATATTTTTAATCTTTCTCTAATATAAAAATTATATTTTTAACTTCCTACTATTGATAAAAATTATATAATTTTTTCTCCAATAAAAACCCTTACTTTTTTTTCCATGATTCAAAATCCCTTCTTTCGTTCATATATATATATATAAATATATATATATACATATATAATCTTTTTAGTTTTACCTATCACATAAAATCAGATCTTTATCTATGATTATAATATAATAAACCGAAAATAAAATAAAATAACTGTAAATAAATAAATAAATAAATAAATAAATAAAACATACCTTAATTTCAGATATTTTTTTTGGAAGGGGGAGGTGATGGTTCGTCAGAGGGGAGGTGGAGGGGAGGTGCGGCCGTCGGAGGTCTACAGGCGGAGTCGGCTTCTAGGCGGTGGTAGGTTTGGGGTGGACAGCGATTTAGGGTTCGATTGGCCAAGGGGGGAGAGGCGCGAGGCGGAGAAGAAGAGGGGGGGTTGGGGTATTTGCGGCGCGATGATCGATTGGGGGGGGGGCGTCCATCGACGGGGTGGAGGCGTCCTCCGCCTGTCGCCATTTTTTTTTATTATTATTAAAGTCGATTTCGGTTTTGAAAAGAGGGGGGGCAGTTTGACTGAGTTAAGGGGAGAAAGGGGGTTTTAAATTTTATTTATTTATTCATTAATTAATTCAAAAAAGGTAACTTTTAAATTCGAACCCCAAACGAAACCCACCGCCTGTTGTCCATAGCGTTTTACCCCCATTCCGAACACAATGGGATATGCCACGTACGCTGATTCGACCGTTTCGAACAGTTTTCTTTAAAATCAACATATAACTCTATATATTGAATTTGAACGTGCATTTCAATTTACCGGGGTCACATACTAACTCGAAAAATTCCAAAAAAATATTTTCTAGCTTCGTATTGACGATACGGTCCTAACAAAACTAGTTTCGTCGAATTCTGAGACCGTTAGAAAAATGGCCATTTTTCAGTCGATTAAAATCAATTGAAACTGGTCAAACGCGTTTTCCTTTGCCACGCTCACATATTGATTCGAAAAATTATGAAATTTGGAATCTAACAATAATTTGACACTGCGGATCCAACAAAAGTGGTTTCGTCGAAATCCGAGGTCGTTTGCAAAATTCCCATTTTTAAGGGCCCGAATTCCATAGCGACTATTCAGAATTTTCAACTGGACATATCTTTTGATTCCCGCTATGAAATTTCGATTTTTTGAATTCGTTGGAAAGATATCATCAATTAGATCCTAATGTTTTTGGTTTCACTAAAATCCGGATTGTTTTGCACCCGGTATGTTCAATTAAAGTTTGAAATCGAATTATCGAACTACCGCGCCATTTTCAATTCCTATTTATAATTATATATAACTATTTATATTCTAACGACGATGTATATAATATATACGTCGAATTTCAATTCAAAATAAATTTCCCGTTGATATTATTTAAAATAATCTATTTTAAATATTCAAAATTCGCTAAAATTGCCAAAATAAAAATTTTAAACTGGTTCGGATTTTCGGGTTGTTACAAAAAGTGTGCAAACAGGTGTTGTTTGGGTGTTACTTTTGTTCTTTCTCTAACGCCTGTGTTTGGGTGTTGCTTTTGTTCTTTATCTAAGGCCTTTTCTATATTGTCCCTGGCTACTTGAGAAAGCTTCACCTTGCCACATCTCGTTATTATATTGTACGTTTAAATTTCAAAAGTCTTCTAGATAAACATAGATACATATTCTTTTTTCTTAACATTTCATTTTCATTTTCTCGATGCTTTTGTCTGTCATTCTCCTTCTTCCTCCCTCGTTCTTATTCTCTATTAAATTTTTCTCTATAAATCTCCGTAGCTTCTCTCTCCACAAAAATTCCCAAAACCAAATCTAATTCCATTCTAATTTTCAAACTACCTCTTCCTTTCACAAAACCTAACTTCCTCTACCTAGCACTCTACGCCACTATCTCCTCACCTTGAACCGCCACCTAAATCCCTTGTCCAAGCCACCCAGGCCCGTTGCACAACGTGTCTGCACCCAAACCACCTGGCACCCATCCCTTCAGACCAAACCCAAAACGCTAACTCTAATCCTCGAATTATACGCTCTAGTTTTTTTTCTATTTTTCCAAATTTTTACCCTTCTTGTCGCAACCATAACTTTCTTATAGTTACCCAAATTCACTTTTTCCCTGTTTTCAAGATTCATTGAAATCAAGTTAGCAACAATATTATGTTTACTTCCATTTTGAATTTTGTTTTACATGTCAAAATCGCGAATATGTCAGACTAAATTTCAGATTTAGATTTTCTGATTCGAAAATAACCTTCATTTTTCATTCTTATCTCCTTCAAAAATAATCAAAATTAAATTTTTATTTTTTATATTATAAAATAATTTTAAAGAATTTTGTTGTTGATCATTTTTTCAATTTTAATGGTTAAAAAATTCAAAAGTCAGCTTTAAAATGAACAAATTTCAGTTCTATTTTTTAAAATTTTATAAAATCAATACTTAACTTCCCTAGACAAAATCCTATTGCCATCTTCTCTTCTCTTCTTAAAAAACCATTTATAGAAAACTTTTTTCTTATTGACGGTTTTTCACTCTCTTGTGTTCACATTCATTCACTTGTCGTGTTCGCCTTCTCTTTACCATGAAAGGTAAGAATCTCACTCACAACTAGTATTTGATTGATAGTTAGTTGATTATCACATGAAACGTCAAGATGATAATATTATGGTTAAAAATTTGGTTGTTAATTGTTTATTACATGATGATACATTAATTATCAAATGTATGGTTAGTTGTCATTCAAATGATTTGTTGGTAGTAAATTAAAGGAAACATTAATTGTTGTTTACATGAAATGTTTATTGTTAATTTTTTGAAATGATTATTTTAATCGCATGAATAATAGTTGCACATCTGTTGAAATAATACTTTACTCATTCATATGATTATTTATGATTGTGAATCCCTATGTTATGTCAATTATATGTGTGTTATTAAGATTATCCATTCATTTGACGTCATTCCAGTTTTCACATTGCAAGTACGTGACGCCGTATACTGTATATGAAACCATTATGAAATTAAACTAGGATATGTGTTGAAACTAATAAAACTAAATAATTTAAGTTAAATTGTTAAATTAAATTAATTAAACTGAATAACTAATTTAAACCAATAAATGAATGGGTATATGAAAATGGTTTAGAATTGGAATTTGACTGTATGCTTTAAATTTGAACAAGTTATGCTTTAAGTTGATTTGAAATTGAAATTTGAATCCTAAATTAATGTTAAGCCGAATTATGAAAATACTAGATATTTGCATTGGATTATAGAATTTTTTTAATTTAATATTATTTTATATTAACTAATTTATTTAAACTAATTTCTCTATTACTATTTATTTTCATAATATTATTTATATTTTATAACTATTTCAGTTAAGTTACTTTTTTATTAAATTTAACTATTTGTATTTAATAACTAAAATTTTATTTTATTTTATCCTAAATTTAACTATTTATATTTTATAACTAGTTTAATAAGATCAATTTATACTAAATTTAGCTATTTATATTTCATAAGTATTGACTACTATATATTCAAAATTTCCCCTATTACGTTCATATAAATATTTTAAATAAAGGATTATATCCAATCCAAGCATTAAAAACTAAATCTAAACTATTTGAATACAAGGTTTCATTAAGAAGAATTGTAATATAGAAATAAAAAAAAATGAAGTTTGAGTTTTGAAAATGAACTATCTTAAAATATGGGATTGAACCTGAACTTGATTCCAATAATTTAAGATGAATTTGGATTTGTTATAGAATTGATTTGGAAAATGATAACGAAAATTAATGTTTGAACTGAACCAATTTATAACACGAAGTACAATGTTTACGTAAACTTGATTCGCTAATTGTATTTTATCCTTGAACATCTTACTTGAGTTGATTTATCTACATAAGAATGGTAGTCCTAACTCAAGTGTTTTGTTTTGTTTTATGCTCCAGTCAAATCAAGTATTTCAGTATATTGAAGACCTTTATTTCTGAAGACGAAGATGGAGCTGAAGACCATATCTATTATTATTATTATTCTATAGCATTAGTTACTATGCATGTTAAATGTACAATTCTATTTATGGTATAAAATGTAAATTCTGATTTTGTTATAAAACAACTTCATGAACTATTTATGTATTTATTATATTTGTGTGTTATATTTTTGGGCATTGTTATTGACACTCCAAATATTGTTTGGGGGGGGGGGGGTCAATTTTTTTTTCTTTAAAAATTTGTTAAGAGGAGTAGTATCCCCTTAACAAATAAAGGTAATCTTACCTTATTACCCATTTAGCCCCTTAACAAATAAATGTAATTTTACCTTAACAACTATTGCGAGAGTCGCAGTATTTTTTTTCCATTCGCATATATCGGTTTTTTAAACCATAAAGGATAAGCGTTTTCGGAGGAATACGATCGAACATTTTTTTTTTGGTCGACATAAATATGCTGTATTTTATAATTACGGAGGCAATGCACCGAAATAATTACTAATTTTTGACATATCACTATCGAATACATATATAATTGATTATGTGTTGCATTTGGTGCAATGGTGACGAACTGCTTATTTTAATTCGGTTTCCCTTGTTGAAAGTTTTTTTTAATCTAACTTGAAAGGGCAATCCGGGAGTATTGAGGAGTGTGAAATAATATGTTTGTGTAGCCCCTTAACAATTTTTCAAAGAGTGGAGTGTTTTTAAAAAATGACCCCCTTTAACAATAGTTGGAGTGTCAATAACAACACCCATATTTTTCCCTTTCGTTGCGAGATTATGTAATTGTTCTTCTGAAACCCTACTTCTTTAGAAAAAAAATGCATTAACGATATGTCTACTTGAATAGTTAGAGTCAGGCATGTGTGGTTTATTGTCGATTTGAACTGTCTTAAAAAGCAAGTTGTTACAGTTGGTACCACATCTTAGGTGTAACAATAAACCTTATCATGTTTAGGTCAAACTCATTAGGGATAGGGTCAACGATACCCTAGAATGAGTTAAGTGTATTGAGAGAGCGGACCTGTATTTTTGTAAGTAAATTTTAAGATTTCGAATAATTATTACAATTTGAAAAATCTTGGGTTTAAGTAAAGTAATTATATAATAAGCTAAGTATATTATAAGCCATGATTTTATAATTTAGGACTAAATGAATATGTAGTGATCCAGAAAAGACATTTGTTCTGAAATCTTTAAACTTGTTTTGTCGTCAAGGAAAACATACTTAAGGTTGATAACTGAAATGAAGAAATTAAAATGAAGGGTATTCGTGCTAAATGGATATCATGAGTTAATAAGAACCTAATATTAAAATTTGATAAGAAGTTGTTGTAACTAAAATTTATTCAACTAAAAAAAATTGAGAATTGAATTTCAAAATTAGTTTCTAATATTTTGAAATGGCACTTGTGTTATTTAAAAGTTATCTCCGAATATAAATGTATCAAAATGATCTTCCTAAAGTGTTTCCAAAAGAAATAAAGTATGGAGATCTCACTTCTATCGTTGAAAAATAATTTCGGTGACCCCGGCTGCACCATAAGAATTCATATTTGAGTTTCAAAGTGGGGGAACCACTATAGTAGCTATGTTACTTGTTTGTTTGATGAAGTGTGTAACGACCCTGAATTTTGGGGCCAAGTTAAAATTTATTTTAAGTGATTTTAAATGAGTTTTGATATTTAAAATAATCTATTTTAAATAATAAGGATCACAAATTTGGTTCAAATTGAAGTTAGAATGAATAAATTAATTTTAAATATAAAAAGAGCTAGAAATGGCGCGTAGTTTGGAAAGTCAAACTTGAACTTTGACTAACCATACAGGATGCAAAATTTAACGGATTTTAGTAAAACCAAAATTATTAGAATCTATTTAAAAATATCTTTCCAACGAATCCGAAAAATCGAAATTTCATAACGGAAATCAAAAGTTATGGCTAATTCAATTTTTAGAAAGGTCGGTGGGTAATTTGCATAGGACAAAAATGCTACTTTTCACATATGTAGGAATTTGAACTCGAAACCACTTCCATTGGTTTCAGAATGATGTTTCTGCATTGAAAAACAGTAAACACTTATATGTTTCGAGTTTCAGAAATTATTTGTTTAAAAATGTATTTTTAATATTAAATATATTCGCCTTGAAAATAGCCATTTTTCAAAAAGTCTCAGAATCGAACGAAATTAATTTTGTTGTGATCGTATCGTCATAAGAAAGTCAAAAATAATTTTTCTAGATTTTTCTGAGTCCGTATGTGGTCCCGGTGAATTTCTGCGTACGTTTGAATTTAAAATAATGATTTATATTTAAAACTGAAAAACGAAGGCCAAGACGATCCCGTGGGCTGATGAGACAGGTCCAGATGAGTTCGGGACGGGGGCTATTTGGTATAAATGACAGTCGTTGGGCCTGAATCGGAGTTCGGACCAAAACGGACCTTTATTGGATAATTAGATATTAACCTAATAAAAAAATAATATAAATAAGAAAAAGGTACGGCATCCTTCTTCTTCATCGTGAGTAAGCCGCCACCGAAACCCATTAGCACTCAGAATTTCAAACTCCATTTTCTCCCTCATCTCTCAACGGTTTTCAACAAACTTGTACTCATTTCGAAGCTCTCTCCGAGCTCTACGTTCTCCGACAAATCTCAGCCTCCCTCGTGCCCTGTAGCTCCGCCACCGAGCCCGCAAACTCGCGCCGCACGCAGCCACGTGGGCCCCACCACGTCCAACCGCACCGCCCCCAACTCCCGGCGAAGATCGGCCTCTCGTAGCACTCCAAGCTCCAACAAACGGCACCCAAAACCGTTCAGTAAATCAAGAGAAATCCGGATTTGAAGTTTTGAACAAAAGGGTATGAATTATTTCAGATTTTGTAACGCTTTTAAGTGTTACACAGCCAGTTGTTAAAAGCCTGAATTTGATTTTTTCTATGAATTTGCATTGGAATCATTCCAGATCTAGAATCAAATTGAATACGAACACCGAATCTGATTGAACCTGAGTCGTCTTTTCAGAATCAAGCAAGGTGAGAATTTATTTTTAATATAATTTAATTAATTAAATTATTATTATTGTTGTGTTATGTGTAATTGAACATCAAACAAGTAGATTTGTGATGAATGTTGCTATGGGATGGATTCAAATTGTTGTGATTCTATGATTTTAGATCCGTTATTTTTTTTTTTTATCATAGACCTGTTAATTAAAAACATAGATCGGTAGGAAAAAATGAGATTTTTCCTCGTTTAAATTGTTGATGGTTGCTTGTGATATGTTTGTTGTTCATGTTATGCTAGATCCGTACTGAAGTTCCATATATTGTTGAATGATGTTTGCGGTAAAAAAAAAACTTATTTTTGTTTATAAAAAAGAGAATAAGAACAAAAACTTATTTTTTTTTTTATAAAAGAAGAAAAAGAACAAAAATACTCCCTTTTGATGTTTGCATTGGATTGAATAAACAAAATTAGCATTTTGTTTGCATTAAGAAGAATTAGACAAAATATACATTTTTGTATATTAAGAGTGAATTAGCGAAATAAGTATATTTTCACAATGCAAACATGACGTTAGCAACAAAAATTCATTTTTGTCAATGTAAAGTTAGCAACAAAAATTCATTTTTGTCAATGTAAAGTTAGCGACAAAAATTCATTTTTGTCAATGTAACGTTAGCAACAAAAATTCATTTTTGTCAATGTAAAGTTAGCGACAAAAATTCATTTTTGTCAATGTAAAGTTAGCGACAAAAATTCATTTTTGTCAATGTAAAGTTAGCGACAAAAATTCATTTTTGTCAATGTAAAGTTAGCAACAAAAATTCATTTTTGTCAATGTAAGTTAGCAACAAAAATTCATTTTTGTCAATGTAAAGTTAGCAACAAAAATTCATTTTTGTCAATGTAAGTTAGCAACAAAAATTCATTTTTGTCAATGTAAAGTTAGCAACAAAAATTCATTTTTGTCAATGTAAGTTAGCAACAAAAATTCATTTTTGTCAATGTAAAGTTAGCAACAAAAATTCATTTTGTCAATATAAATGAAGTTGGCGACAAAATCATTTTTGTCAAATAATGAAGTAGTGATATAATTATATTTTGTCAATGTGAAAGAAAGACAAAATATACATTTTGACAAATGTAAAGAATGACATGAACCGTATGTGTATGCTATGATATAAACCATTGTATGTTAATGAATATATTTTGTTCATTATATAAAAAGAAGAAAGCACTGTATGTGAATGACTATATTTTGTTCACTATAAAATAGAATATGGCATTATATGAAATGAACAATATTTGTCATAAATAAGAAATATTTGCATTGTATGAAAATAGCATATTTGTTAATATTAATATAGAAAATTTGCATTGCATGAAAATAGTGATTTTGTCAATTTAGAAAAGTATAAAATGCATTGTATGTATAGTATTTTTGTCAATTTAGAAAAGTATAAAATGCATTGTATGTATAGTATTTTTGTCAATTTAGAAAAGTATAAAATGCATTGTATGTATAGTATTTTTGTCAATTTAGAAAAGTATAAAATGCATTGTATGTATAGTATTTTTGTCAATTTAGAAAAGTATAAAATGCATTGTATGTAAATAATATTTTATCATGATTAGAAAATATTAAATGCATTGCATGTGAAAATAGTGTTTTTGTAATGTTAATAAATAGAAAAAGCATCATATGTAATATTAACATTATCTTTAATGTTAATAAATAAGAAAAGCACCGTATGTCAAGAAGGATAATTTAATCATAGGATTCATATACATTTATTTTCAATGTTATTAAAAAGAAAATGAAGTGTATGTAAATTTGACATCATTTACAATGTTATTTTACAAGAGGATTCACCGTATGATTGATTAACATATTTTTAATGTTAAAATAAAAATATCTACACCATATGGTATTAACATCATCTTTAAATGTTAAAAATAAGAAAAACTTTCATCGTAGGAAAATTTCATTTTTGTTAACGTAATAAAAAGAGAAATCCACCGAATGCTATTTACATTATTTTATAAGTATAATATAATTGAAATTCATAGCATGATGAAATTAACATTGCTAATGTTAATGTAATAAAGGTAATTTCACCGTAGGATGTAATTAATATTTTTTAAATGTTAATATAAAAAGAAATTTATGCCGTAGGATAAGATGTTCATTACTTTATAATGTATATAAAAGAGAAAAATGCATCGTAGGAAATGTACATTACTATTATTTTTATGTTAAATAGAAAGGTAATCTACATCGTAAGATGAAGTGTACATTATTTATAATGTGAATAGAAAGGGAATTCCATCGTAAAATAAAATTTCATTGTAATGTAATTGAAATTAAAAATGCATTTAAAAAGAGAATTAACTGTAGGATGAGTTACATTATTTTATATTGTGAATTAGAAGAAGAATTGCACCGTAGGATGAGAATAACCTTATTTTTAATTTTAATTTTAAAAAGAGTTTAACGATAGGATTAATATACATTATTTTTAATGTAGATAATAAAAGAAAGTTTAATCAGAGGATAAGTTACATTATTTATAATGAAAATTAAAGAGAATTGACCGTAGGATTGAATTATATTATTTTAATTAAAAGGTAATTTAATATAGGATGAGTTACATTATCTTAATGTAAATTAAATGTAATTTACATCGTAGGAAGTTAACTTTTATGTTAAATGATTAACATTAAAGAAGGATTACAACGTAGAATGAGTTAACATTATTTTTGATGACAATATATAAGAATGCGACATGTAAATGCAAGTTTACATTTTATTCATTGTAAATAAGTAAGAATGTGACATGTACTTGCAAGTTTGCATTTTATTAAATGTAAAGAAAACAAGAATGCGATATGTAATGAAAGTTTACATTTTAATTAATGAAAATTAAAATATGATTTTGAGAATGCATCGTTGAATAAGAAGTTTGACTATTTTAAATAATTAAAATAGAATGAATTGTTAATAAAAATAATTATTAACAAATAAGAAGGATTTTCAAAATATATATATATGTATATATATACGAGGATGGTTTGGGAAGTCCGAGATATTCTCATCCCAAATTTATCCAGCGGCGTTAAAGATCGAAGTAAGAAGACGAAGCATGAAGACCGTAAACCTTCCCTCGAATGGACAGCAATCGAGACCCTGAGTTGACTTGCTACCAATTCATGGGTCAAGGTCATTGCCCAGACGTACGTGTTGGTTTCACGGATTTGACTTTCGTTCAGACCCAGAGCATAAGTTTAAATGGATGGTGTGTCTGACATCGTACTTCGTTATATATCATATTGTTGATTTTCTGTTAATATATAAATATTGGTGGTGGAGAATTTATTCTCTACTTAACACCCATTTATGTATTGATGGAGAAGCAATGGTATGGTATGGAGTGACAGTGTGGCATACTAAGATGCAATGATCAAGGTTTATTGTTGAAAAGCAGAACCTTGTGGAGACGATCAAAGCATGGCCTGTTTAGGCGTAGCTTTGTGTAACGGGACTTCGCGAGCCTCACACACCGGTTGAGTCAAAAACGGGCGAAGGGAACGCAGGGAAAGCAGCACGTTTCTTTCTAGCTAGAAGTAGTGTCAGGGACCTCCCAGCGCTGATACTTTACTTATGTGGATGATGGAATGTGGCGCGCCTCGGATAGGTCCTATAGGACCGGGAAACGTGTGCTTAGGAATAACTAATCCTCTAAGCTGTATGTGAGGACCGGCCCTGCCATTTCCAAGGGTTAACTGCGGGTAATCCTGAGGCACTAGCTAGAGTGTCTCGAATCGGTAAGGAGCTCCGCTCTAGCCTTGACTCATGATGGAAACCAAAATCCAAATACGAACCGACGAATTTGATTGTATTACTAGTACGGAGGCATAGCATATGGTACCTATGCTTCCTAAGATTAATACATTTACTTTGAAATGCTTTCATATACACTAATAATAATATTAGATGCGTATTTGCCGTATTTAGCATGTTTAATCACCATAAGGTAAAACCCTATCCTCTGGTGTGCGTTGCATTGTGTGATGGGACTTGGGTCTTATGGTGATTCCATTTTTCTAAAAAAAAAAAAGCATTGCGTTGTTTACGAGGTACTTATTTATTTGTTATGACACTTTAAATTATGCACTGCAATCCATTAGAGTAAACCCGTTCCGCGTTAGCGGCGTGGTCTTTGGATTTGCCTTATATCTACTAGTATTTTACTTAAGAATTCTCACACCAGTCCCACGACTGACCCATAGTTTGTTTCACCTTTTTGCAAACTTGGGTGCCCTCTCTTACACACGGGCAGCTAAGTAGACAGGTTCATTCTTTGCTTGGAGTTTTTCTTTGGAGCCGCTTATCATTTTTCTTGGATTTGCTTTTGTGGAGAGGTGATGACTTGGAGCTAGAAGACATTTATCTTTTGTTTCTATGGCATCTTTTCTTTCCGTTTTATACATCAAACTTATTTCTTTTCTGCAAACTTGTTGTAATAGCTTAGATTATGTGACTGTGGATTTTCTGTGATTGATGACATTATATTTTTCCGCTGCTATAATGTTATTACTCTATGAATTTCCTTTGCTATATTGTATCTGTGTTCTGTTTTATTGTATTTATGTTGTATTCCAAAAATGATTACTCCTGCTTTCATCCGTGGAAGTTTGGGGTCGTCACAGTTGGTATCAGAGCTTTGGTTTACAAAGCGGAATATAACATATTTATAATAGTTCGTTTACCTAGAATCACTATATTCTATGGCGAACAGTTCATAAGATACATAATAGCCAGTCACTTTATCATCACCCTTTCCTTTATCCTTCGATCTTCTCTATCCCTTAGAATCACCTTTACCATTGTTTTGACTCTTTCCTTGATCATACGTTCGAAGAAGACTAAGAGAAGTAGCGATGCTCAAGTGGCCCATGTGTATAAAGGAGCGAAAGGACCAACTTCTTCAGTGCCAGCTTCTACTGAAGGAGGAGGAAAGCCTGTTGTCTCTAAAGGTACGCCTAGAATAAGTTATGTTCTCCATGTTTCTTTCTATTCATTTTTTTTATGAGCCGTTGCTTGGCTTTCTCTCTCTCTTATCCTCTTTCTTCTTTCTCTTTCTCCTTTTCGAGGACGAAAAGTTCTTAAGTGGGGGAGACTGTAACGACCCTGAATTTTGGGGCCAAGTAAAAATTTATTTTAAGTGATTTTAAATGAGTTTTGATATTTAAAATAATCGATTTTAAATAATAAGGATCACAAATTTGGTTCAAATTGAAGTTAGAATGAATAAATTAATTTTAAATATAAAAAGAGCTAGAAATGGCGCGTAGTTTGGAAAGTCAAACTTGAACTTTGACTAACCATACAGGATGCAAAATTTAACGGATTTTAGTAAAACCAAAATTATTAGAATCTATTTAAAAATATCTTTCCAACGAATCCGAAAAATCGAAATTTCATAACGGAAATCAAAAGTTATGGCTAATTCAATTGTTAGAAAGGTCGGTGGGTAATTTGCATAGGACAAAAATGCTACTTTTCACATATGTAGGAATTTGAACTCGAAACCACTTCCATTGGTTTCAGAATGACGTTTCTGCATTGAAAAACAGTAAACACTTATATGTTTCGAGTTTCAGAAATTATTTGTTTAAAAATGTATTTTTAATATTAAATATATTCGCCTTGAAAATAGCCATTTTTCAAAAAGTCTCAGAATCGAACGAAATTAATTTTGTTGTGATCGTATCGTCATAAGAAAGTCAAAAATAATTTTTCTAGATTTTTCTGAGTCCGTATGTGGTCCCGGTGAATTTCTGCGTACGTTTGAATTTAAAATAATGATTTATATTTAAAACTGAAAAACGAAGGCCAAGACGATCCCGTGGGCTGATGAGACAGGTCCAGATGAGTTCGGGACGGGGGCTATTTGGTATAAATGACAGTCGTTGGGCCTGAATCGGAGTTCAGACCAAAACGGACCTTTATTGGATAATTAGATATTAACCTAACAAAAAAATAATATAAATAAGAAAAAGGTACGGCATCCTTCTTCTTCATCGTGAGTAAGCCGCCACCGAAACCCATTAGCACTCAGAATTTCAAACTCCATTTTCTCCCTCATCTCTCAACGGTTTTCAACAAACTTGTACTCATTTCGAAGCTCTCTCCGAGCTCTACGTTCTCCGACAAATCTCAGCCTCCCTCGTGCCCTGTAGCTCCGCCACCGAGCCCGCAAACTCGCGCCGCACGCAGCCACGTGGGCCCCACCACGTCCAACCGCACCGCCCCCAACTCCCGGCGAAGATCGGCCTCTCGTAGCACTCCAAGCTCCAACAAACGGCACCCAAAACCGTTCAGTAAATCAAGAGAAATCCGGATTTGAAGTTTTGAACAAAAGGGTATGAATTATTTCAGATTTTGTAACGCTTTTAAGCGTTACACAGCCAGTTGTTAAAAGCCTGAATTTGATTTTTTCTATGAATTTGCATTGGAATCATTCCAGATCTAGAATCAAATTGAATACGAACACCGAATCTGATTGAACCTGAGTCGTCTTTTCAGAATCAAGCAAGGTGAGAATTTATTTTTAATATAATTTAATTAATTAAATTATTATTATTGTTGTGTTATGTGTAATTGAACATCAAACAAGTAGATTTGTGATGAATGTTGCTATGGGATGGATTCAAATTGTTGTGATTCTATGATTTTAGATCCGTTTTTTTTTTTTTTTTTTTATCATAGACCTGTTAATTAAAAACATAGATCGGTAGGAAAAAATGAGATTTTTCCTCGTTTAAATTGTTGATGGTTGTTTGTGATATGTTTGTTGTTCATGTTATGCTAGATCCGTACTGAAGTTCCATATATTGTTGAATGATGTTTGCGGTAAAAAAAAAAAACTTATTTTTGTTTATAAAAAAGAGAATAAGAACAAAAACTTATTTTTTTTTTATAAAAGAAGAAAAAGAACAAAAATACTCCCTTTTGATTAAAGAAATACATGAAAACAAAATTTACATTTTGTTAAAGAAAAGATTAAGAACAAAAATATACATTTTTGTTTATAAGATGAAAAAGGAACAAAATATACATTTTTGTTCAAAGAAAAGAATGAAAACCAAAATTCACATTTTTGTTTGCATTGGATTGAATAAACAAAATTAGCATTTTGTTTGCATTAAGAAGAATTAGACAAAATATACATTTTTGTATATTAAGAGTGAATTAGCGAAATAAGTATATTTTCACAATGCAAACATGACGTTAGCAACAAAAATTCATTTTTGTCAATGTAAAGTTAGCAACAAAAATTCATTTTTGTCAATGTAAAGTTAGGGACAAAAATTCATTTTTGTCAATGTAAAGTTAGCGACAAAAATTCATTTTTGTCAATGTAAAGTTAGCGACAAAAATTCATTTTTGTCAATGTAAAGTTAGCGACAAAAATTCATTTTTGTCAATGTAAAGTTAGCGACAAAAATTCATTTTTGTCAATGTAAGTTAGCAACAAAAATTCATTTTTGTCAATGTAAAGTTAGCAACAAAAATTCATTTTTGTCAATGTAAGTTAGCAACAAAAATTCATTTTTGTCAATGTAAAGTTAGCAACAAAAATTCATTTTGTCAATATAAATGAAGTTGGCGACAAAATCATTTTTGTCAAATAATGAAGTAGTGATATAATTATATTTTGTCAATGTGAAAGAAAGACAAAATATACATTTTGACAAATGTAAAGAATGACATGAACCGTATGTGTATGCTATGATATAAACCATTGTATGTTAATGAATATATTTTGTTCATTATATAAAAAGAAGAAAGCACTGTATGTGAATGACTATATTTTGTTCACTATAAAATAGAATATGGCATTATATGAAATGAACAATATTTGTCATAAATAAGAAATATTTGCATTGTATGAAAATAGCATATTTGTTAATATTAATATAGAAAATTTGCATTGCATGAAAATAGTGATTTTGTCAATTTAGAAAAGTATAAAATGCATTGTATGTATAGTATTTTTGTCAATTTAGAAAAGTATAAAATGCATTGTATGTATAGTATTTTTGTCAATTTAGAAAAGTATAAAATGCATTGTATGTATAGTATTTTTGTCAATTTAGAAAAGTATAAAATGCATTGTATGTATAGTATTTTTGTCAATTTAGAAAAGTATAAAATGCATTGTATGTATAGTATTTTTGTCAATTTAGAAAAGTATAAAATGCATTGTATGTAAATAATATTTTGTCATGATTAGAAAATATTAAACGCATTGCATGTGAAAATAGTGTTTTTGTAATGTTAATAAATAGAAAAAGCATCATATGTAATATTAACATTATCTTTAATGTTAATAAATAAGAAAAGCACCGTATGTCAAGAAGGATAATTTAATCATAGGATTCATATACATTTATTTTCAATGTTATTAAAAAAAAAATGAAGTGTATGTAAATTTGACATCATTTACAATGTTATTTTACAAGAGGATTCACCGTATGATTGATTAACATATTTTTAATGTTAAAATAAAAATATCTACACCATATGGTATTAACATCATCTTTAAATGTTAAAAATAAGAAAAACTTTCATCGTAGGAAAATTTCATTTTTGTTAACGTAATAAAAAGAGAAATCCACTGAATGCTATTTACATTATTTTATAAGTATAATATAATTGAAATTCATAGCATGATGAAATTAACATTGCTAATGTTAATGTAATAAAGGTAATTTCACCGTAGGATGTAATTAATATTTTTTAAATGTTAATATAAAAAGAAATTTATGCCGTAGGATAAGATGTTCATTATTTTATAATGTATATAAAAGAGAAAAATGCATCGTAGGAAATGTACATTACTATTATTTTTATGTTAAATAGAAAGGTAATCTACATCGTAAGATGAAGTGTACATTATTTATAATGTGAATAGAAAGGGAATTCCATCGTAAAATAAAATTTCATTGTAATGTAATTGAAATTAAAAATGCATTTAAAAAGAGAATTAACTGTAGGATGAGTTACATTATTTTATATTGTGAATTAGAAGAAGAATTGCACCGTAGGATGAGAATAACCTTATTTTTAATTTTAATTTTAAAAAGAGTTTAACGATAGGATTAATATACATTATTTTTAATGTAGATAATAAAAGAAAGTTTAATCAGAGGATAAGTTACATTATTTATAATGAAAATTAAAGAGAATTGACCGTAGGATTGAATTATATTATTTTAATTAAAAGGTAATTTAACATAGGATGAGTTACATTATCTTAATGTAAATTAAATGTAATTTACATCGTAGGAAGTTAACTTTTATGTTAAATGATTAACATTAAAGAAGGATTACAACGTAGAATGAGTTAACGTTATTTTTGATGACAATATATAAGAATGCGACATGTAAATGCAAGTTTACATTTTATTCATTGTAAATAAGTAAGAATGTGACATGTACTTGCAAGTTTGCATTTTATTAAATGTAAAGAAAACAAGAATGCGATATGTAATGAAAGTTTACATTTTAATTAATGAAAATTAAAATATGATTTTGAGAATGCATCGTTGAATAAGAAGTTTGACTATTTTAAATAATTAAAATAGAATGAATTGTTAATAAAAATAATTATTAACAAATAAGAAGGATTTTCAAAATATATATATATGTATATATATACAAGGATGGTTTGGGAAGTCCGAGATATTCTCATCCCAAATTTATCCAGCGGCGTTAAAGATCGAAGTAAGAAGACGAAGCATGAAGACCGTAAACCTTCCCTCGAATGGACAGCAATCGAGACCCTGAGTTGACTTGCTACCAATTCATGGGTCAAGGTCATTGCCCAGACGTACGTGTTGGTTTCACGGATTTGACTTTCGTTCAGACCCAGAGCATAAGTTTAAATGGATGGTGTGTCTGACATCGTACTTCGTTATATATCATATTGTTGATTTTCTGTTAATATATAAATATTGGTGGTGGAGAATTTATTCTCTACTTAACACCCATTTATGTATTGATGGAGAAGCAATGGTATGGTATGGAGTGACAGTGTGGCATACTAAGATGCAATGATCAAGGTTTATTGTTGAAAAGCAGAACCTTGTGGAGACGATCAAAGCATGGCCTGTTTAGGCGTAGCTTTATGTAACGGGACTTCGCGAGCCTCACACACCGGTTGAGTCAAAAACGGGCGAAGGGAACGCAGGGAAAGCAGCACGTTTCTTTCTAGCTAGAAGTAGTGTCAGGGACCTCCCAGCGCTGATACTTTACTTATGTGGATGATGGAATGTGGCGCGCCTCGGATAGGTCCTATAGGACCGGGAAACGTGTGCTTAGGAATAACTAATCCTCTAAGCTGTATGTGAGGACCGGCCCTGCCATTTCCAAGGGTTAACTGCGGGTAATCCTGAGGCACTAGCTAGAGTGTCTCGAATCGGTAAGGAGCTCCGCTCTAGCCTTGACTCATGATGGAAACCAAAATCCAAATACGAACCGACGAATTTGATTGTATTACTAGTACGGAGGCATAGCATATGGTACTTATGCTTCCTAAGATTAGTACATTTACTTTGAAATGCTTTCATATACACTAATAATAATATTAGATGCGTATTTGCCGTATTTAGCATGTTTAATCACCATAAGGTAAAACCCTATCCTCTGGTGTGCGTTGCATTGTGTGATGGGACTTGGGTCTTATGGTGATTCCATTTTTCTAAAAAAAAAAAAAAGCATTGCGTTGTTTACGAGGTACTTATTTATTTGTTATGACACTTTAAATTATGCACTGCAATCCATTAGAGTAAACCCGTTCCGCGTTAGCGGCGTGGTCTTTGGATTTGCCTTATATCTACTAGTATTTTACTTAAGAATTCTCACACCAGTCCCACGACTGACCCATAGTTTGTTTCACCTTTTTGCAAACTTGGGTGCCCTCTCTTACACACGGGCAGCTAAGTAGACAGGTTCATTCTTTGCTTGGAGTTTTTCTTTGGAGCCGCTTATCATTTTTCTTGGATTTGCTTTTGTGGAGAGGTGATGACTTGGAGCTAGAAGACATTTATCTTTTGTTTCTATGGCATCTTTTCTTTCCGTTTTATACATCAAACTTATTTCTTTTCTGCAAACTTGTTGTAATAGCTTAGATTATGTGACTGTGGATTTTCTGTGATTGATGACATTATATTTTTCCGCTGCTATAATGTTATTACTCTATGAATTTCCTTTGCTATATTGTATCTGTGTTCTGTTTTATTGTATTTATGTTGTATTCCAAAAATGATTACTCCTGCTTTCACTCGTGGAAGTTTGGGGTCGTCACAAAGTGAATTTGATTTAAATATATAAAGTATGGTTTGATATACAAAGATGTGTATATATTTCGAGTAATTGAAATAAAATCTGAAATTTGATTCTTGAGTTTTTGTTGGATGATATTATTCTATATATTAGAATAATTTGATTTTCACATCCTAAAGAGGTGATTGATTACCAATTTTCAATTATTATATTGGAATATGATTTTTCGACCATCTTGAGTAACTTGACTCTTTCAAATGAGATTTAAAGTATTAAGCTAAGTATAATTTAAACAAGTTTAAAGCGACTAAATATATGAAACGTAAAATGAACAAGATTTCATATTTCATAAGAATTAAAATTTACTTTAAAATGTTCAAGTGAAATACTCATGTAATTCAAAAAAAAAGAATGACGATAACATTAACATGAGAATGATTTTGATTTAATATTAAATAATAATGATAATCAAGTTGAGTATTAATTAAGTAAAGATATTATTTAGAACATAGGTACTTAAATACAAATGTGAAACATATAATGAAATGAATATTTGAATAATAGTTATAATCAAAATTTACTTCACGAAACTGGAGAAACCTTATGAAGTATGAACAAAATTTGTTTTGTATGTAAACAAACTCGAAGTTATTGATTTGATAATAATTGAATTCATTCGAGTTATATTGTAATGCTCCCCGTTTGAATTCTTATGAAGAAACGATCTTTGTGAGATGTTTGACAAATCAAGAATGAATCTTATTTGAACATGAAATGAACCAAAACTGTTAAGCTCCAAAATTTGAAAGTGAAAATTTATGATCTTATACTTATATAAGCAGTAAATCGAAAAGTTTGGAAGCTACTAATTATTTAAAAAAAAATCTCGTAACTTGACAGAGGTTTGATATTGAAAATATATTCTTATACTAAAAGAAATTTGATTCTATATAAACGTAACTTTTAAAATATAAGTGAATTTCCTAAACTATTGATTTTGGAATTTTGAAGATATAAAATATAAGAGAAATACTAGCGCAACAGGCCCATGCGGTACCCGAAGACCCATTTAATCATGAACAGAGTATTAAGGAATATGTATTTGGAGCCTTTGATGCTAATGCAATGGTAATATTAAGTTTTTGGAGCTGTGAATGATGCCTTAGTAATTTTGCCTTGGGAATTGGGCATGACGCATTCAATTCTATATAGGGTGTGTTTTTTGCAAACGGTAACGGGATATTTGAGTGTGACATTTTAGTGTTGTATTTGAGCATGACATGTTAGAGAATGGGGAATACATTTTTTGCTGCAAACTGAGTATCTGAGCATAATATTTGAACGGAGTATTTATATATAATAGTGAAAATTAGTGAGTCATCCTTATTATACTTTCATATTGTAAAGCCGGTCATTGTCAATGTTTCATTGTAAATCCGATACTTATTTTCTAGAAACAAAGAAAAATATTGTTGATATGTCAGCAACTTTTAAAATTATTGTTAATATGTCAGCAACTTTTATTGGTAAAGTTTCACTGTAAATCCGCCTCCTATTTTTTCCAGAAACAAAAGAAAAATCATTGTTGAAATGTCAGCAATTTTTATAAATAATTCTTGATATGTCAACAACTAATTTTATATAGTGTACAGACAAGTGAAAAATTATTGCTGAAATTTCAGCAACTTCCGTAAATAATTGCTGATATGTCAGCAGCTTTTATACCGTGTACAGAAAAATTGCTAATATGACAGCAACTTTTATGAAATGTTGTTCATATGCCTACAACAATTGAAGATAAAAAAAGCAGAGATCTAATTTACATTGAAATTTAGTGAATGACTTAATAACAGTGTATTTCAAACCTTAATAAGGATTAGTGCCAAAAGTACACTTAACATAGGAATGGACGTACATGCTAAATATATTTTTGCTTATTTCTTTTTAGGTTGGTGTCACATGTTCAGTTTTATTTAAATAATCACGGGGCTAGTTTTGTTTCATCATAAATGCATTTGAACTAGAACACACAGGACGTGCGTGTGATTTGCAGCTTTTTTACCAAGGAACCTGTGATACGCTTAATTAACACTGCTTTTGGTGCACGACGCTCTCACCGCACCGGCATCAGGCAAGTACAGTTACAGCAATAGAAAAATACGGAGCAGGAATAATCTCACTGACTTAACAAGTCAATACCGACAAGTGCATGTTTCCATTTATAGCGTTCATAGACTTTTTAGACCTTTGTATTCGGACTGCACACATGAGCCCTTCAAAAACCAAGGATAGCACACCATCAATTGTCAACGATCACACCGCCGGCCTTCAAAAACTCATTCTCTCATCTCCTATTTTCTACTCCCCTCCCCTGAATCATTTATAAATCCGACCTTTCATTTTATATATTTAGCATTTGATCAATTGTAACACCAACTCAATCTCAATGACACACACACACAAATATATATATATATATATATATATATATATATATATATATATATATATATATATATATATATATATATATATATATATGTTGGATTGTATCTTAACCGGCAAAAAATTAACCGGTTAAGGTATTATATAATTCTGACCCCTTCGATTGCGATCCATGTGACAGAGGGAAGAAATCTAACCGTGCTTATTTACCCGGCTTTTAAAATGCCGGCTAAATCTCTTTCAAAAGCAACCGACCGGGTTGCTTTGGCAACGTCCGGGGTTGCCAAAGCAACCCGAATTTGATTTACTGACCCTCCGTTGGGGGTCAGTTGCTCCCCAACCAACACTGCGTTGGGGATGCTCTAACACCAACTCAATCTCAATGACACACACACAAATATATATATATATATATATATATATATATATATATATATATATATATATATATATGTCAATCACTAACATTAAATTATTTCCTCCTACCAACATACTAAATTAATTAAATTAATCATGGAAGCACTCAAAATATAAAAGCAAATATAGATGCAGGCTTCACATAAGAAGCTGTAACAATACTACTACCAACTTGACGAATCATACAAAAATAACTAAGTAATATAAAAAAGTATTAGTTTTCCATATATACACACATACACATATAGTATATTATTGGAAATAAAGGATTAATAGACAAACAAATGTGGAAGCATTGAAAAGTAAGACGTATTAAATGTCCTAAAATATGAATAATCTCACATCTTGGTATTTGATAATATTACATGGTTATATACTAAGATGATGATATTATTATATTTCCAATGATAAAAAAAAATAACTGCAAAATCATCTTTGCAAGTCCGAACCCACATCCGTGGCGTGAACAATTGAGCATTTAAGGCATGTCAGAGACATTTCACATTTTGCAATTGGCAGTTGACATGTCTTCACTATTCAAACTAGAGAGTATTTTTATTTTTCCGTTCAAATTCTAACATAAACAATAATAAAAATGGTCACATCACTTGGTAAAGGATCGCAACCTTTTCAAACGTTAAAACAGTGTCCCCATACCTATATAAACGACAAGCCGAGACAGAATAATTCATCAAATCAATTTTGAATTATGTTCTCCTTCATCCTTATATTTTTGTTCTTAATTATTTCACTTTAGTTTGTCGTTCTCTGCAAATTCAAGAGCAGTGTTGCAAAGTAAGTCTACTTTGTCTTGAAAAACAATTGCTCGCCACTCTCCTACTATAAAAGAAGGGATAATAATGTTTCATGGAAACAGATTATTCTGTACTTGGATAAGCCGAAAGGTACTATACTTAATTGTTTATATTGCTTTTGAAAAGTACTTTCAACAGTTTTTGCAAGATCTTTACAACAATTTTTGCAAATTGTTTACATTAGTTTTTTGTAATGTAAGTAAACACGGTTTGGCAAGTATTTACAATAGTTTTTTCTGCTACACAAATTAATAAAGTTTTTGCAAAACGTATGCTAAAGTTTTTTACATCATAGCTGCAACAATTTGTGTCGTATATTTCCTATTTTTCCCTAACATACATTACGACTGATGCTGTAGAGATTTTTATGCGCAGCAAAAAAGACAAAACAAAAAAAGATCTTTTCACACAATTACTTGAAGATGAATTTGTAGAAATACCACAAAACAAACAAGTGTTCCTAAAACCAATTGGTGATAGGAACAACGACCTCATAGTACATATACAGGAAACGAGACACAAATTGCGCGATATGGGACAATTTTAACACCACCCCCTGCACGTGGGGCAACACTGGACATCACGTGCCTAAGCCAGATGAGCCAAAACAAATCTATGATACCATGTGTAGAAGTACTAGAAAACAAACAAGTGTTTCTAAAACCAATTGATGATGGGAGCAACAATCTTATACTATATATACAAGAAGCAAGACACAAAATTGCTCGATGTGGAACAATTCTAACAGAATTTGATTGAAAATAACAACACAATAAATTAGAAATAATAGCAATACATAAATATTCCATCCAACCACCATCTTTATTGATTCACCAAAAACAAATTTTGTTTACACTCAATGGATCAAAACAAAAAATAAACAAAATTACAATTTAACTCAATAACCTTATTAACAAAGGAAAAAAAATATCTAGATGACTACATATATTGTTGGAGAAGAAGAACAATGAAGAACGACAACAAGCCCTTGAATCAACCTGGAGGCGCCAACTGCGTCTATCGGTAGTAAATAAGAATAGCTTCTACCAGCCCTAATTCCTACATCTTCCTCTTCAGGGAGCAAGCCTTAGAGGCACACAACATCTCCAGATATCTCACATGGTTTCAGGTTGGTTTGATTTAACCAAGAAGGCTGCATATATATGAGAATAGAAGACCTAGTCAAATATCCAAATTGTCCCTTTAAAATATCTCCAGAATACAATCATTTATTCCTTTCCTTCTATGATAAAATCGACCAATCAATCAATCAAATACATAATTGACAACTTTCGAGGTCTGTTTCTTTTGGTGGTATTTTTGTAACTAAAATATAAAGCCGTCAATTCCGTTGGAATACAAATTATCGGCAGTTATTACTCACCATTAATCTATAAGCTCCAACATGAGAATTGTAGTTCATTATCCAAATCCACCATTTTAACACCTAAAACCTTCTATTCCGCGTCGTCCCTTCACAACTTACATCTGAAATCATCTCTAACTTTGCCAAATTCCATGTTTATCATCTCTAATCTCCTAATTAAACTATAATCAGATTCTATTTCTAAATCCTAATTAGTATTAATTTTTGTACGTTAGATTCAATTTGTTAATCTATTGTTTCTATTATGTTATTGATTATTTAATATACTTTATTGAATGTTAATTATTATTATTACCCTTTGTCGACCCACCTTTTTGCAAGGTCGTCATAACTCGAATTCTATCAGGAAAACTGCTCATGACTTGAGTATAAACTTGCATTGATTGACATTCACTAGGAAGAAGTAACAGAGTATTGATAAGATTTAACTTTGCATGCACAAACCTTCGGGTCAGATCGATTTAGAATAGCTTGGCATCATCACTCCAACATCAGTTCGAACAGGCGGGTCGAACTGGTTGGGTCGAACTCCACCCGCATGCACACAAGAACTTGGCATCATGACATCATTGGTTCGGGTCGAACAACTCCAACCCGAACCGCTTGAAGTGGTTACACCAAGATGTAGGACTATTTTTTTAGGCAATTCACAAGTTCTCTACATCCTACAAAACCGAGTCGAACTCTACCTGACCATGAAGACACGTTCTTCAATCACCCGACTACTTTTCCGAGCCCATATGGATGCTCGACTCGTGGCATTCGACCCAAGCCACCTCAACGCCTATAAATACATGATTTCGAGGCAGATTAAGGGATCTTTTTGGCATTCTCTCTTCCCGGCCTCCACCGTTGCTGAAGTGCAAGGACTTTCACATACTAAGGCCGATTTCACTTGTAAAACACGAGGATTTCGTGTATAAACATTCTATTTCTCCTCTTTCTATTGTAACACAATGATGTTGTGTATGATGAGTTCTTACGAATTGTAAGACTTGTACTTGTAACTTCTTAGGATTTAAGAAGCTATAAAGTGGATGTAGGCTTGGTTTGAGCCGAACCACTATAAAAATACCATGTATTCCCTGTTATTTACTATCATTTACATTCTGTGATATGTGTTTGTGAGGATTTCACACCGCATTGGGTGTCAGGGCCACATTTCGGCCTAGCATTTTAGCGCGCTAGATAGAGGATCACACTATTACTTCTTCTTTTAGCTTGAAAGAAAGCAGATTGCGTGATTATTGGATAGATGGTCAAACAAAAGAAAGACGAAACGCTCTCCCATGTTGAGGATGCTGGCATAGAAGGTGCTAGGAACGAGGAAATTCGGGAGGCTTCCTCTCACGGAGATCCATCAACATACTTGACTAGAGATGAAATGGATGGTGTTCTCGATAAATTGAGAACCCACATGGCATGACAAGACGAGCTTCTTCGTAAGCAACAGGAAATGATGAACGAGTTCTTCACTCGGATGGAAGGCCGAGCAACAATCATCAACTCATCGGAAACAATGCCTCTAGAGAGAAAATGGCAGCTGATGTAGCTCGAACAACAAACTCTCCTCGGGTCTGATCGAATGGGACCCCAGGGAAGGCAGAAGGCAATCGTCCTTCTTCTAGCAGCATGCAACATGATACAATAACACTCAACGTTTTGGATGAAATTGCAGGCAATGCAATAATCGCGGAAAACTTAGGTCATGCTCAACCTACCTCTGCACCAGTTCGAATAAGCTTCAGCGCACCAAATCCAACTCAACTTCGACAAGAAGCTCCCCAAGCCGAAACTCAAGGACCGGGTCGGGTTGAACCACTCGAACCGCGACCCATAGGCATTTATGACCCGCAATTTGAAGTTTAACATACACTTCCTCATTCTCATGAACACAACGCTGGGGGCACCAGCGTAGGATTGGACGATTGGCAACAGTTGATGACCGGTCTGAACCACATTGCTAATGTGATTCAATGCTTCACGAGAGGCGACACTTCCCAAGATGACATGGATAACGTCAATCGCAGTCCATTTACAAGGGAAATCAGGAATTCCCGCAATCCTTTATACTTCAAACTTCCAGCTTTGGAACCATACAACGGTAGGACGGATCCTACCGTGCATCTAATGCATAATATGCACCACATGGAAGTCTTATCGGCGTCAGATAATGTCATGGCCAAATGCTTTCCCCTCTTGATGGGTAGAGCTGCTATGTGGTTTAGGCAGCCAGAATCTGAATCGATCAACAGTTCGAATGTGTTGGTCACTCATTTTATTAAATAGTTTCGGGTATACATTTCTTGATCCAGTAACGTCATATCGCTCACTTCATTCAAATAGAGGTCCAACGAGACCCTGCGTTCATTCCTGGAAAGATTCAACATTACAGTAGCGTTAGTAGATCGACCTAAACCATCTTTAGTATTGATGGCAGCTGTATCCTCCATTCTGAATAAGTCGGACTTCAAAGTCACTTTGCACTGAGATCCTCCCAGAGATCTTGGCAAATTCTGTTTTGAAGTAGACAAATTTCTTTGGGAAGAAGATGCGAATTCCAAGAAGGATGTTCTCAACGTTAACATGGTCAAGGATAGAGGACCATCCAACTCTGGAAAAGGCAATGGCATGGGCAAAAGAAAAGCCGCTGCTAATAATGATCATAACGCTCAACCCCGGAGATGGCCCAGATAAGATAAATACACTGAACTCAGTGCTTTACCGATTGATATTACATGGATACGAGAAATGATATCTTCTACCCAAAGTCTCCCAGAAGGGAGCCAATGCTAAGAGAGCGCGATTCTAGAAAACATTGCATATTTTATGAGATGGACGGTCATAACACCAATGACTGTAGGCATTTGCAAGACTTGATTGAGGAATGGGTTAGACGCGGAGAGCTGCCCGAGTATGTCAAACAACCAACAACGCTAACACCTGCGCTGCCACCTCCTGCTCCCCAGAGAGGGAATGATCTTGGATCGAGTTCTCACAGGATTGTCATCAACTGATTTGGATTAGATCACCCTGCATTTTCTACATTTCTTAGGACTTAAGATATGTTTCTATTTTACTTTTAGTCATCCGAATGGCTAAGTTGAAGTACATACGTACGGGATTATGATGTAATCCCTAGGTGGGCTCTGGATTCAACGATGAACCAAACATGGATTTCTTTGGCTTGTAATCATTTTTGAATTAAATAAACTTTTCAAGCATGGATTATGTTTGGCAACTTAAGTATCTTGTCAGAATGTGGAAAGATTATCAATTTCAATCTATGTATGGTTTATACTTATCTCGGAACCCTAGGTATGGATTATACCTAGGGATGGACTATCTTGTCAGGATATGACAAGTATAGCTCTATCTTGATATGAGTATGGTGTGTACTCAGTTGGATTCCTTTGTATGGATAGTGAACAGGAACGTCAAATTGTCCTGTCAGGATCCGATAGATGAAATCAATAAAACTCGAGTATGTATTATGCTCAGTTTGAACTCCCAGGTATGGATTATGCCTGAGAGTTTGGCACCCCTGGCCAAGACATGGTGGGATGATTCGAAAGTCACCTGAGTATGGTTTATACTCAGAATTGACACCCAAACATGATTTATGCTCTAAAAGTATAAGCATAGTTGTTAGGATTTGACACATTTGTTTGCCTTCTTTTATTTGTTAGTATGGATTATACTCGCAGGTGGTGGGGCCGACTTAGCCCTGGTTTTCTTGGATTTTTGGCCTTAATACGATCCCGAGTGATCGTCAGTTTTTTGGCCTTAATACGATTCCGAGCGATCTTTGTTTTCTGGCTTTCTTTTAATGCGATCTGGCATGATCGCGACATTCTGGACTTCTATGGATTATGTATTTCTCAGATTATCCAGAACACATCTTCCTTTCTCCAGAGTGATATGTTCTTGGGGGAAAATGTTGATCCGCCTTTTTGCAAGGTCGCCACAACTCGAATTCTATCAGGAAAACTACTCAAGACTTGAGTGTAAACTTGCACTAATTGGCATGCACCTGGATGAAGTGATAACGTGTTGATAAGAATTAACTTTGCATCTACAAACCTTCGGGTCAGATCAAGTTAAAACAACTCGGCATCATCACTCCAGCATCGGTTCGAACAGGTGGGTCAAACTGGTCGGGTCGAACTCGACCTACATGCACATAAGAACTTGGCATCCTAACATAATTGGTTTGGGACGAACAGCTCCAATGCGACCCGCTTAAACTGATTACACCAATACATGGGCTTATTCTTTAGGAAATTCATACGTTCTATACCAACTATAAAACAGAATCGAACTCCACCTGGCCACGAAAGACACGTTCTCCAGTCACCCGACTACTTTTCCGAGCCCACCTGGAAGCTCGACATGTGGCATTCGACCTGAGCCAACTCAATGCCTTTAATTACATGATTTCGAGGCAGATTAATGGATCTTTTTGGCATTCTCTCTTCCCGGCCTCCACCATTGCTGAAGTGCAAGGACTTTGCATATACTTAGGCCGATTTCACTTGTAAAACATGAGGATTTCGTGTATAATCATTCTCTTTCTATTGTAACACAAGGATGTTGTGTATGATGAGTTATTACGAATTGTAAGACTTGTAGTTGTAACTTATTAGGATTTGAGAAGCTATAAAATGGATGTAGGCTTGGTATGAGCCGAGTCACTATTAAAATATCGTGTATTCCAAGTTATTTACTATCATTTACATTCTATGATATGTGTTTGTGAGGATTTCACATCGCATTTGGTGTTAGTCCTACTTTTCGATCTAACACCCTCTAAATGTCAAAAATACTAGTTTGTTTAGTTTGTGCGACGATTAATTTGTAGGTTCTAATCGATCTAATCGCAACTAGTAATTAACAATTTTAACTGTTTAAGATCTAAGGATCTATGTAAAATTGGTAAATCGAAAACCTTACCTTCGAAGGGTTCCAGGAAATCGTTAAAACCCTAGTTACTTTGATCTGAGAAGTAATGGAATCTAATGGATCGAATCGAGAACTCGACAAGCATCGAGTCTCTACAGGTGTCCACGGACGATGATCTCGAAATCCAGATGGAATCGAGATAGGATGAAGTGGTACTAGCCAGAAGATTGGAATTTTAGGTTTTTCCAGATCTCGTGTGTATATTGGAATAATATAAAAATAAGGGATCGACCTTATTATATATTATAACAATACAAGATATTTTAAAAACCCTATGTACTCATTCAACCATTTTAAATAGAAGAATATTCAACCTTTTTGAACTCCTTTTATTTCGAATGACTCTCACCCCATTCAACGTTCATATGTGTGACCCAATAGGTTATCATAACGTTGGCAATAATTTAAATAATATTTAAACTGTAAACAGTGAGCGGCTCTAGTAATACATTACTGCTACCCAAGTTATAATAATATTGACGATTCGATATAACCATTATGTGACCAGTGTATCAATGTAATATAATCCTTTTAACCGTTAAATCCACGATTAAACTCAAGACATGGATCGTATCATCCTCTTTATAGTTTAATCTATCTATCTTAATTGATGAGTAGACTATATAAAACAACTCAATATTTGAACACGACCATACATTACATAGTCTGACTCAATCAAGAGGCCCACGGATATCACCACAAATATATTATGCGGTTAAATTCCATCTAGATCATTCATAATGTTCATTCACTTTGAGATGTATCCAATAATCACTGTTATCATTACTCTTTTACGAATAAATTTAGATGAAATCAAAACACAAATATCCTCGAATAAAATTATAATGATTTCAGATCTGAAGATCATTACATCACTGTCACTATGAGGATAACTTATGATACTGTTAATTATATTCTATGTAGTTATGTCACGGTGGGTCAGCCCAATACGATATTCTCTAATACATATTTATGTTTTGACATTAATACCACGTATATTAATGATCAGTGAGATGTGATCATCAGTCAATCAACATACTAGTCTCAACGCTTTATTGTTGTCCTATATAAACAATAAAACTTGACTAGGGACATTTAAGAACTATAATACTTATCATACTATATAATCTCAAATTCAAGTCTTACTCAAACTATATAATTCCGTCTTATAATTCTAAGGACTTCTATTATATTAGTATTTATATTACGTAGTAAATATAATATAATATAATATAATTTTGTTCCAAATAAAACAATAACATCAGCAGTGTTATCAATCTCATCAAATGAATTGCCTCTAGGGCATAAACTCTAACAATCTCCCACTTGCACTAGAGTCAATTATTCATGTATCGTATTCTAATGAAACTAGTGTGACTATTAAACTTCTGCTGCAAAGAGTTTAATTCAGTAGGTCTGCAACATTACAACTTTTGCAACTTTGCAGATATGTTTATTTTCTCTGTAAACAGCTTCACATAAGAATTATATTTCTTAAATATATGTTTGGATCAATTGTGAGTTTAAGGTTTTAGGCCTGAGCATTAGCCACATTGTTATCACAATGTAAATTATTGGATTAACAATGAACTAAGTTCAATTATGAGCTTCTTAATATAAACATTTTCTTGCTTAGAATCAGTATTTATTTCTGTTTTTAAAACTAACATTATTCACAATAATTAACGTGTTATCAAATAACATTAGAATTATTGTGTCACTCCTACTCAATTTCTTGTCTATACAAGATTTAATGACATTTTATGGTTTTCGAGACATTTCGAATTCTATTTCATTCCCATCAGTATCTTAGAGACTGGTTCTCCTTTAAAAGGATACCAATTTGAGCAATGAACATTTTATTCTTAGAGAATTTATAGAAATAATATCTATTTGTTTCTTGTGGATATAAAATAGTTATCTGATTTGGGTCTAATCATATCAGAAGAAGGACGTTTAATAAGCGTCTTTGCATCCCAAATCTTCGCATTAGACACACTAGGACATTTCCTAGTCCATATCTTATATGGCATCTTTAAAATCGTTTTAGCGGGATTTAATTCAATTGCTCTAAATTTAATTTACCGAAAGATCTATATGACCTATCATTAATTGTACTATATCTTATAAGGTGCGAATTCTCCTTTCAGACACACCATTTCAATATGGTGTTCTAGATGGAATGAGTTCTGAAACAATTTCAAACTCACATAGATAGTCATTAAATAATTGGCTTAAATATTCTCTTTGATTCGTTCGAAGAAAATTTAATTTTCTATCAAAATTGGTTTTGAACTTCATTTTTGAATTCTTTGAACTTTTCAAAGGATTTGGATTTGTGTTTTATAAGATATATGAATATATATTTACTGATCGTTATTAGTAACTATAATGAAGTAATAAAACCCGCCTCTAGCTTATGTATTCATTATTCCATATACAACGAGACCCAATACTTATCACCCATTCACTTTGTCAAGTGAAAGGTGATTCAGTTACTTTTCCTAATAAACAAGATTTGCATTCTTCATATGATTCAAAATCAAATGATTTCAAAATTCCATCATTATGGAGTTTTGATATACTTTCTTGTTTAAATGGGCTAACTGGCAGTGCTAAAGGTATGTTGGATTTAAATCACTACATTTAATCCACTCATTAATTATGTCAAGTACATTATAGTTAAGGATTTACAAAGATCATTAACTATTTGTGAAATTCCATACGATATTTCATTTAAATAAAATGAATAACAATTGTTCTTTTATTACAAATGAAATTCAAACTTGTCTAAACAAGATCTATTATAACATTTATCTTAAGTGGAATTTCATAATAACAATTATTTTATTTATTTAATTAAGCCAGTATATTCAACAAGAATCAACTTCCTATGGATAATCCAGCAACATTTGCTTCATTTACAATCGTAAGTCCACTTGTCCATTTACCAGATTTCAACTTATTTCTGTAAATCAACATACATTTATGTGATTTACATCTAGTATCTGATATTAGAAATGTATAAGTAGATTATTATAACATTTATACCTTATTCAGTTGAAGTCGCACTTTAACTTTTATTTTAGATCTTCAGTATTTGTAAAACAATTACGTTTAGTTTGTTTGAGGACAATCCTCAAATTTTAATGTTAGTTAAGAAATTTGATTTAATTCAATTTATCCTTCTCAAGGATTAATTTAAATTATCAGAGTAATTTAACATCTACAGTAGATACTAAGTAATAACTGATTCTTTAATATTTAATATAAATACAAAATTTTGACAATCAAGCTTTATATTTATATTAATGTATAATTTTAAACTAAAATACGCTCCCACTCAAATTAACATCCCTTTGTTCATATATATATATATATATATATATATATATATATATATATATATATCGGTATGTATATATAATGGTGTTCCAAGATCCATATCTAGTCATGCCTTGACCTAGCTTTGGCTAATAACCCAAAACACAACCTTTTAGGTAGACATCTTATGTCAATTATATCATGTATATAATTCCTGTATTGCATGATGAACATTTTGTTCAGTATTATTCATTAGCTCAACTTATAGAATAATTTCATGCTATTGTCTCTAAGGCCATAAATACTATTATGCAGCCTTGGTTAAATCAGACCCAATAATACAATCGAAGCACCACAATTACTCCTACCGCATATAACCAAAACAAGAGGATGCACAATGCTTTGGCATTACCTACATCCAATGATATTGGACATTGATGGGTGTACTATTGGAAGACTTCACCATGATTTAATATAACAAAATTTGCTTTAAAGGGAATTTATAATTCGTAGTGTGAAACAATATCAGAGTTATGTGTATGTATATATATCAAAAAAAAAAATTTTATATTCGTAATACTAATTGAATTTAATTATATATATATATTCAAAAGTGCATAAGAATTACCCGACACTCCTAACGTAGTTGTTTAGAGGTGGGCGAATTGAGATGAGACATAGGTCTTATGTTTGAGGGCCACCTCTGCCAATTTCTAGGGGTGACTGCCTAGGTAGTGTGAAGACATTGAAAAATCGGGGTATATCACTACCCGTGGGGTTTATTAAGACCGACAAGCAATGGCTTGAGTGAAGTCTTAGGTTCCACACGTAAATCAAAAAAGTGCATAAGAATTATGCCTAATATTTCTTTTGAACATTTCAAAATTATTGGTTATTATAACTCTACTATCAGAGACTACATTCAAATCTATTAAGGATGTCAATTAACCAATTCTACAACTAAATTTATATAGATCCGGCATAAGTCCATATTTATGCATATTTCACAAATTTACATAGATTGGCATCTCAACAAGTCATACTTGTTTTATTTTGTATCCATTATACAAAACATATAATATGTGTATATATATATATATATATATATATATATAAAGGGTCTAACCCATTTAAGTATGAAAACACTAAAGATTTAATCTATTAGCTTGCTCGATTATTATACAAGTTTGTACATACAAGTTCAATATAACCAGTACAAGTTTAACATAACTAGTATAATATAACTAGTGCAATCCAGCCAGTACAAGTTCAATATAATTTGTGCATATATACAAGGTATTTCATATAAGTTCAACATCTTATACATACATAATAAAATTTATAGCTATTGCCTTTCACTGATTCATATGATATCACATGTATCTTTTCATCAACTTGTTAACAATACTTTCAATATGCACGGACAGGGCCGGCCCTGGACTTCCCGTTGCCCTAGGGGAAGACAGGTTAAATAGGGAAAAAAATCAGAGAATGTTGCCCCTGTGAAGAAAGTTTAGATGGGGATAAAAAATTCAGAAAATGTTGCACCTGCTGGGTACTGAGCACCCAACTTCCAGGTATACAAGTGGATGCTCCACCACTGGGCCAAAGGAGGTTTTAGTTATCCTTCACAATAGTCGTTTAAAAATATAGAAGAACTCAAACTTACTGCTTCTTCTTCCTCCTCCATGCTGCCCCCATCCGGGTGGTTGCCCTAGGCGGTAGTCTCCCTCGACTACCCCTAGGGCCGGGCCTGTGCACGGAACAATAAGATTAGAAAATTGCAATATCATCTACTGCCGAGCCCAGTTCCCTTTTGAATTGAACTTTCTGCTGAAATAATTTCAGCATATTCAACTCCTGTAATCATGAAACATTTTCAATCCATGAGGTTTGGCAGATTTAAATACATCAAATGTATTTAATATTTATGCATCAACTTATATATACTAAACATATGTATATAATATCTTTATGCAGTAAAACAACAACCCATTATTTTAGCTCAGTTTTGGTAGAGGATGAAATTTGTGTACATATATGATCCAGCCAACACATATATATATATATATATTTAAATAACAATTAAATTAACAGATTCGTATTTGGAAAGTGTATGTACAAAATAAGAGTAAAATATTAGCAAGTCATACTTGCTATAGTAGGCACAACCCAAATTTGTACATATAAACTATCCACATATAAGCACATCTCGTATGCATGCTCCTGATGTACACCAGATAACAAATTCAAATGAAGTGTCTAGATAATCAATACTATATCTAAACAATTCAGTAAACATGATCACCGTCAAATTCATAGAGATCATAACCGAATATTATAAGGGGGTTTTCATATGCATATGATAAAATGAGATGAACACACACAGTTTTTCAAAACGTAGGGTGGTCCTACAATTATTGCTAGCATGACATTCATGCTATTGTCAACAATGTATAGGTCTTACAGTAGATGATATACATATATAATGTAAAGGCAGATCATATTTTCCAAATTTTCAGACAAAGTCATAACAAAGTTTTGAACAACTATATTTTAGTTCAACATATTGTACTATATATCAGACAGTTTTGTATTAAAACATATCTTATCTAAATAAGAACTGGAAATTCCAGTATATACATGTGAATTAATATCAGACACTAATTCAGATTCAGTATAAGTAACAAAACAAAATTTTGTTTATTATGAAACAATTTCATGTCTAAATCGGATGTTTATAAACTGAGATTGGAGGGTGTTGTAACAAACTTTTAGCATAACTTGCATATATAATTGTATATGCTGGTAATTAATAAAATTAGATTTTATTCGTTACAGCTAATTAAACATAAGTCTGATCAACACATATATCAATACAACAAGTTTAAACAAAGATCATTATAGTATCTAAATACTATGATTTATACTAATATCATAGAACAGATAGTAAATCATATTTACTGCAGTTTTTCAAATTATATTAGTATCATATATTCATTAATATAAAACCACAAACAGTATTTTAAAACAGAATGTATCATAGATATATCATTATATATACATTTATACATAAGTATATTATAAAGCTAAACAACAAATCATATTTGCTGTAATCCTTTTAAAAAAAATTGATTTGCAATATTCTAGTTTATCATTATAAATGTAAAACTAGTATTTAAAACCTAAAAGTACCTCCTAATATACCACATGCTATAAGTCATATTACAAGCATTATGTCTAATATATATTGATCTTCTTGCAAGACTGGTCAATGTAAACATTTTCAACAGGTGCAGTTTAATATTTGTAAACTGCAATTGAATTGAAAAACATAATATCATATAATATCTGGATTTGATTATGTTCTAAACATGTAAAATTATAGAACATTCATATATAATTACATACATATGTAATTATTAGTACATATTTATCTATATACATGCAAACTTGTCCATACAATTATGAACATATCTGCTGTATAACTAGTTTATATAATAAACTACTTTATATAATAAACCATTTGTATGTAATCCGAAACTGCTTTATAAAATAAATTGTTTTATATATAAAGGCATGACTTGTTTCAGATCATAGTTAAAGGCTTTAAACAGGGTAACACAGTGATGCAAAACAATAACACACACACACACACTCTCTATACTATCATATGTATGATATACGTATAACATAACATATTTGAGAAAAATAGCCAATTTTCAACATGATTTAAGATCATATATATATATATATATATATATATATATATATATATATGACAATAACCATGTGTATGCTAATCAGGTGGAGGTGTTCATAACTTTCAACAGTATTATAAATGTTAGATCAATGATAAAATAATCAGCATCATTACAAAATAAAAGTATACACTTACATTTAAATCTGAATAGCTGCAGATTATTATGTGAACATTTTACACAATCTAAATGGTTTTAAACTACCCTCCTAATTAATACAAAATATCAGCAATAATATAACTTGATTCATATTGTGACATTGCTTAAAATTCTAGATTCAGACACATTTTAAATATCCATAGAATTAAAAAATTTAATCTACAGATATATTTTATTTCAACATGTGTTTGACTAAGTAATTTTTTATTGATTTCGAAAATCAATCAAAATAGAGATGATTATACAACCTGCATTCAATAATAAGAGGTTCAATTCAAAATTAAACCCACAATACCAGTTTTACCAATTTAATTAATCCAGTCTGAAAGGATTAGTTGAATAGGTATCAGTGATTAAATTGATATCCAATTTCAATCTTTAAATGGTTTTTGAATTTAAATCAAACACAAATTTTATTATGAATGAAACATTTCATGTTAGAATAAAACTATGTTTTAAATATTTTATTAAAACCATATCAGTGTCTCTAACACATTATTGAACAAAACATTGAAACTCCAATATTATTGTCATTACCTTTCAATACATTGAATTTATATCTAATAGGTTTCAGATCATATGCAAAAAACCACATATGTAGATAAATATACAAAAGGTACATAGGTAATTATATTAATCATTGTGTCTCTAGATTTTAACAAGTAAAAATGACAATCCAAATATCATTATTAACATCAAATATTAATTTATGATCCATCCAGAATACTTAACAGAACAAAATTATGTTTATGATGAAATAATTTCATATGAAAATTGTGTTTTATATCTGCTAGCTAATTCCTATTGTGTTCATGACACACATCGTTCAATCCAGCGACTAAATAAATCCTCAAAATACCAATTTTACAAAGTCGTAGCTCTGATACTACTATAGGTTCTAATCGATCCAATCGCAACCAGTAGTTAACAATTTTAACTGTTTAAAATCTAAGCATCTATGTAAAATTGGTAAATCGAAAATCATACCTCTGTAAGGTTCCACAAAATCGTTAAAACCGTAGTTACTTCGATCTAAGAAGCAATAAAATCTAATGGATCAAATCGAGAACTTGACAAGCACCGAGTCTCTATAGGTGTCCACGAACGATGATCTCGAAATCCAAATGGAATTGAGATAGGATGAGGTGGTACTAGCCAAAAGATTGGGATTTTAGGTTTTTCCAGATCTCATGTGTATATTGGAATAATATAAAAATAAGGGATCGGTCTTATTATATATTATAAATAGAAGAATATTCAACCTTTTTGAACTCCTTTTATTTCGAATGACTCTCACCCCATTCAACGTTCATATGTATGACCCGATAGGTTGTCATAACTGGCAACAATTTAAATAATATTTAAACTATAAACATTGAGTGGCATCTAGTAATACATCACTGCTACCCAAGTTATACTAATATTGATGATTCGATATAACCTTTCCATGACTAGGGTGTCAATGTAATATAATCCTTTTAACCGTTATATTAGGATTAAACTCGAGACATGGATCATATCATCCTCTTTATAGTTTAATCCATCTATCTTGATCGATGAGTATACTATATAAAACAAATCAATATTTGAGCACGACCATGCATTTCAAAGTCCGACTCAATTAAGAGGCCTATGGATATTACTACAAATATATTATGGGGTTAAATTCCATCTAGATCATTCTTAATTTTCATTCGATTTGAGATGTATCCAATAATCACCATTATCGTTACTCTTTTACGAATAACTTTAGATGATATAAAAACACTAATATCCTCGAATAAAATTATAATGATTTCAGGTCTGAGGATCACTACATCGTTGTCACTATGAGATTAACTTAAGATACTGTTAATTATATTCTGTGTAGTTATCTCACGGTGGGTCAACCCAATACGATATCCTCCAATACATATTTTTGTTTTGACATTAATATCATGTATATTAATGATTAATTAGATGTGATCATCAGTCAATCAACATACTAGTCTCAACGCTTTATTATTGTCCTATATAAACAATAAAACTTGACTAGGGACATTTAAGAATTATAATACATATCATATTATATAATCTCAAATTCAAGTCTTACTCGAACTATATAATTCCGTATTATAATTCTAAGGACTATTATTATATTAATATTTATATTACGTAGTAAATATAATATAATAGAATATTATTTTATTCTAAATAAAACAATAACATCAACAGTGTTATCAATATCATCAAACGAATTGCCTCTAAGGCATAAATTCTAACATAATTAGTGCGTATGCGTTGATAATTAGTGCATTTAGGGCATGCTTTGGTCATTTAGTGCGAATGAGCATGATTTAACATATGTGTTTTTCTACAATATCAAAAATGACTTTTTACAGCGGTTGATTAATTATAATTTTAAATAAGTGCATATGTAATGAACCAGTGTATATAATAGTTTAACTTAATTAACATAACCGTTAGCTTATATATCATACATAAAATCATTTTTCTAAAATGTATATAGTATGTAATATATTATATTCATAAAAAGCTTAGAGAGTTTCTATCCCCGTCAAATGAATGTTGCATATAATCGTTATATGAGTATTTGTTTTTATCACAGAACAAACATCTATAGTCATTGTATACAACATTTGTTGGATTTTTCCCTGTTTTGAAACACATTACAAACATAATAAAGCAATTTTTGTATTTCTTGTTTTTTCCTTCTTCTCGAGTTACCTACCATTTTCCTTTTTTTTCTTTTTGCCGGCATTTACCACCATAACAGCTTTCTTAACAACCTTTGTTTTTGGCCTTCAATTTCCTTGTAGTTAACAATCTCAATAAAATTCTCAACAGTTTTATCTGCTTACTCACACTCACTTGTAACATGTCCAAACATTTTATAGAATAAACAGATATTAGGTTTCCACAAATTATCTATTTCTACCATTTGAGTGCCACCATTAACCAGTTGAACTGAAAAGTGTTCAGTAAGTTCACATTCATCTTTAACTTCAACTAGGCATTTATCATATTCCAACCTCTCAAGTTTTTTAATTGCCTCATCCATGCATAGAAGTTTTCCTGGTCTGCTCGCTAACCAATTCACACCAAGGTGCGACCATACCAATATATGTATATTTAAGAACTTTACACAGACGAGCACTGACTTTACACCTCCATAAACACTACCAACCGATGGATCCCGTGGCTAGATAACGAAAAGTTTATTTCACATGATTAAAGGACCACTTAAAAACTTTTTTTAATAGGAAGATAATATATAAATACCAAAAATGAGATAATAACCAACCTCCGATGGATAACAAAAACGGGCTAGCATAAAACTAAGACCCGAAAAAGCAGAATAAACAGCCCGAAAAAACAACCCCTACATAGCACACGAAAACAGCACAACCCCACTCACACCAAAACAACCAACAATGCAGGAAACCAGTAGGGAAATTTCGGCCCCAACCTAATGAAAGCTCTTGATTCTCCGGGCACAGCCAAAAAAGTCTCACATTTCAAACAAAAGTAGAAGCACCAGCAAGCTGAAAAGAAGCAATCCAAGCATCTAAAGATGCACAAACCAAAAGCTGTCGCACTAACTCCAGCTTCCTGAAGCTGCAGAGAAACCATTAGAACAAGAGAGCACTGAGAACCTTCACAAAGAGAAAACTAACCCAGAGCCTGCACTCAAAAAAACAAAGGGAGGAGGGAGGACAATGTAAGGATGACGATCAAGGATCTTAAGGCATAACAAACACTAGGGGTGAATAGTGTTTAAAGAATTTATAATAATCTTAACCAATTATCAATTACTCGAACTACTGTATGAATCATAGAATGAATATTATAACAGAAACAATCACATATTCAAATATAAACAAAAGTAAAATGCAAAAAAGGAAAGAACACACCGAATTTTTATACTGGTTCAGATTGCTCCTACGTCTAGTTCCGCACAACGCTCGATTTTGCAGAGTTTTATTAATATTAGCATCCAACTATAACACCCTTGATTTCATGGCTACAAGGTTAACACCACTCTTTTTCCTTGATTTACGGGATACAAGGAACACACCCTTCCCTTTCCTTGATTTCAGGGCTACAAGGAACACACCCAACCTGTTTATGATTATAATTTCCATAGAACTCTTGAGTAGCACTTTCAAACAGAGAGTATTTGATAGAGAACGAGAATAGAAGAAGAATGATATAATTTATATTGAAATCGGCAGAGTATAAGTGTGTAATCCCTGAAATAAAACCAGTTGTTTAAAATATAAATTTTCAAGTATAAAAACATAATAAAATATTATTTAAACATATGATTTAAAAACTATATATATATATATAAGTGATATAAAACTTTGTAATATAATTATAAACACATATAATTAAAACTTTATAATATATATATATATATATATATATATATATATATATATATAAGAAGCTTAGGAAGTATATATATTTGAAATCATAAGTTTGACATACTTAAATGATTAAAAACAAACATTTTTTAGAAGAGTTTGAAATCTATTTGAAAATAGTTTAAAACCAATTTAAAAAGAGATAATTTGAAAAATAAAGTTTGAGTGCTATTTAGAGTTTTGCATACTAACTAGACTCTGTTAGTATGATAATTCTGGACTCTTGATATCTTGATACTCACGAGTCTTGATTCTCCCTTGAAATATTGAATCTCTTAACTGTACAATCTTCAATATTTTTAACCTGCATATAAATCATGTATGTATATATATATAATGGATAAAAGTGTTAGTATATATTTTATAATCAATAATGATAATGATTGAAACAAGGTTGTTGTCATCAAACATTATCAACATTCCATTCTCCAACAAAAAAAACCACCCATGCTAAAAAATAAAGAAAATCAGCCAACACCAACACGAGGGAAAGGGCCCAAGAAAACATCGAGAATACGAGCCAAACTCTACGAGCGAAAACGAATGATACCCAAGAAAGAACTGCCACAAAAACCAAGGAAAACATCATCCTTAACCCGTCGAATTACAGAAGACGAGTTCATGGAAACCTCATCGCACACAACCTTACTCTGGGCGCACTAAAGATGCCAACTGATTAGGCAAGGAATCAGGCGGAAAAGGATATAACGAAGAGACTTTCCGGTAATTCCTTCCCACGAAAGGCGAAGCAAATCGAAAAGTGAGAAGGAATTACCTCAGATACCAACCTGGTTCCCTAAGTAAAACCAAACAGCTTGAACACAAAGACCCTTAAAGAACAGATGGCCAGAAGATTCCACATCTCTTGGACTGCAACATCTACAACGAGACACAATCGGGATACCGATCCTCCTAAGATTCTCATCTGGTTGTAAACCATCAAGGAGGGTTTTCCATATAAGAATAGAAATCTTGGGAGGGGTGCAGGATTCCTAAATGAAATCGAAAGCCAGAATCCTTGGACCAGGGGTTCTAGCGGAATTCCATGCAGCTTAAAGGAAAAAAGAAGCGCCATTCTAGCCAATACCACCTCTGTGAGAGTCTAAGAAGGTCTTCAGGAATTGCATTTGTTTCCACGTCTCACTAGCATACGATGGCGTCCCAAAGAAATCCGCTGAAAAAGACGACGATATTTTGCGTGAAGAAACAACGCTCAAAGAGAGTCGTTTCGATCAGAATTGAACCCAGAGCTTACAAGCAAAAGCCATGCAAATATCTTTAGGGTTCTAAATGCCTGTCCCACTCTTGCGCTTGGGGGCAACAAACGACTTCCCAAGAAACCCAGTGGTGACGATTAACATTGTCCTTTTTCCTTCAAAAGAAGGACAAGGCTAAAGAACGGTAAGAACAGAAAAAGGAGGAAGTATGAGTCATGGTTGTGAAGACATGAGTCCCAATGGAATCTCGCACCGACTTAATAAGAACAAGAAGACCTGCTTAGTAAAGGAGAGAGGCTTTCCAGTGAATAATCTTACCCCTCGCTTTGTCAGTAAGAGGATCAAATATTGCATTGAGCTTGCGATCTTGATAGAGAAAAATGTCTGGGTAAGGCAAGGGAAGGGAAGTAACCTCAAAACCGGAGAAGGTTCCAATCCAAGCTACCCTCTCCTAAGTCATACACTTGGAAGGAACGAAATAACTTTTTGACAAATTAATGAGTTGGCCAGAACACATCTCGTATCGATGAATGATACCGAGGAATCGACGAATGGATCGTCGGTTCCGGTTAGAGAAAATAATGATGTATCCGCAAAAGACAAGGAATAGATCATCGGGCAACCATTTTGGATGCCAAAATGATGGATTTGACCCGCAATCGTGAGTGAATGTACACCACGCACAAAATCTCAACGGCGATGACAAACATAGTCGGCAGATCGGGATCTTCCTAGAGAAGTCCCCTCCCTGACCTGAAAAAACATGTGGCCGATCCGTTGATAAGAATGGAAAACCAACAGTTCGAGATGAGCCTCCAAACCATGTCAATAAGAGGCTCAGGCAAGCCAAACCCGAAGGACTCTGATGATGGAAAACCAAGACAAACGATCATAGGCCTTAGCCATGTCGAGCTTAATCGCCACATTAGATCCCCAAACCTTTCGATTGATATAAGAAATAAGCTTTTGAGCCAGAAGGACATTATTTATAACGACACGCCCTCAAACGAAGCCAACCCGAGAAGAATAGATAAAGACAAGGTGCTAGCCAAGAGGAAAGCACCTTAGAGATGACCTTGTTAGAAAATTACTCAAGCTAATAGGACGAAAATCATAGCATAAATGGGGATTATCGCATTTTGGGATAAGCACCAAATTGGTAGAAGACCATCCTTTAGGGAGCTCTCTACCAGAGAAGAAGAATTGGATAACCAGGCAAAGTCCAAATAAATGATCGACCATGCACTATGGTAAAAATCCCCGTTGAATCCATCTGCCTCACACGCACTGTACTTGCTCAGCGAGAACACACAAGAACAAATTTCCTTATAAGAGGGAGGGCATAAAATAGCTTCACTCTCGATGAGAAGAACCAAACTTAGGATAAAGGCCAACAACTCCGAGTCAAAGCAGGAAACTAAGGGGGATCCAAGGAAGGATTGAAAGTAAGAAAGGATAATCTCTTTGACTTCCATAGGAGTGGAAGCCAAGGACTGATCCGGGTGAAGTATCTGATTAACTGAAAGGAGATTATTCTTCTTCCTGATGGTTGAATGAAAGAATTTGGAATTCGAGTCGCCATCGACGATCCATTTGATCCTGGCTTTTTGACAAAAGAAATCATTCTCGATGCAAAGTTCAGACGAAAAGATGAGTTGGGTCAGAGCCTAACCCTCCTTGTTAGCGGCAAATGGACTTCATCCAAAGAAGATTCTACCAAAATAAGAATCTCTTCAGCCGCCTGAACACGGTCGATAATATTCTAGAAAACCTGCACATTCAAAACCTTGAGACAAGCTTTGAGACGTTTCAGTTTGTACAAACAAACATCAAAAGGGGAACCAAAAGCAGCAGAGGACCAAGAGTACTCCACAATATGAAGGAACGAATGATGAGACTTCTACATGGAATGACGAAGGACCTGATGAAGTGAGGGGCGAACAACTTAGTACCACCGGAGCGTGATCCGAGTTGACATGGTGTAGATGAGTAACGGAAAAAGGTAAGGGCGAGCCGACCCTCAAAACCGAAAACACGATTGAGGCGAGATAGTACCCGATCGTTCCCTTCTTAGTTATTACTCCATGTAAAAGTCGAGCTAACAAAGGACACCTCATTCAAGCCACATTCTATGACGAAAGAGTTGAAATCCCCAACCGCAGCGCGGCTAAAAGAGGTTCACCATGATTCTCAGCTTGGCATGAAATAAGATTGAAGTCTCCACCAATGATCGAGACTACAAAGCCTAGATCAGAAAGAGACAGAATATCTAACCAAAGAACCAGCCTATCGATCCGATCGCATTTCACATACACAGATGAGAAAAGGAAAGACGAGGAAAGAAAAGAAATCGAACAAACAACCAACATAAGCTGAGTCGAGTCGAATAGAGGGCGAACAAAAACGTCTTTAGCCCAAAGAATCCAAATTTTATTGGATACGTTGGCAAAACCGCCCCTAAAACCGAGAGAAAGGATAGAATTGGAGATCACCTTAAAACCCACGAAAGGCTCTAGAAGTGCCACTGGACTGATATAATGCTTCTTGACAATGCTCTTAGGCCTCGCCAAAGAAGCATCATTGTCGATGCCACCAACGTTCCTAAATAAAAAGTTCGCCATTCTCAATACACAGACAACAGGCAGACAAAAGCAAGAGCAACTATAGACTAAAAGACAGGACCGAACTTAGACAAGGTAGAGGGAATGTTGAGTAGATCGAACAATCTACTCAGCCCCCACTATAGAGTGAGTACGAATGATGCGGGGAGTTCGAGGTATAGACCTCGATCTTCCACACATAGGATGGAAGGAAAGGAATAGAAGATCCAACAGACGATATCCCAAGGGCAACGAAAATCAAAAAATCTGAATAGTGGGGACGAGATAGAAGGAACCGTCAATGAAGTGGCAACCTTTGTTGGGTGGGAGTTCTTAGTAAAGTAAGATAATCGATCATTAATGATCGAAATCTCCTCCTTGCTACGGAGGGGGATAAGTGCGAATAAGAAGAAGAAATCATAGATGGATGTGTAGAAACGTAAAATAAGCTCATTTCACTTTGCTATAAGGATCCTCTCTATGTCAAGTTATCATTAAATTGACAATCCGACACGATAGAGAGCATTTTTAAGACAGAAGGAAAAAAGACACCTAAGAAAATCCGAGAGACCACTAATCACTAGAAAAGAAAGAGCATACAAATGGAGATGGAAACCCGTAGTCCTTGTATAGCTACCAACAATAGTGGTCGGTATACGACGACTATAATATACAACCCACACCCATTGCCAAATACGAAAGGAAACAAAACAACCCACCAAGCAATACCAAAGCCAAACACAATCGGATATAAACAAATCATGAATTAATTTGCCAAGCCGGAAACAGAATAGTCCAAACCCATGGAAAGAGCCAACGTCGACAAGCCAAGCCGACGCCAAAGAGTACTAGCATGGCCCGTCCTTGGCTATTGGGAACGAAAAGTGGCAAAACACAAAGCAAAATCCAAAAGACCCACGAAAACAAAAAGACCAGCACTGAGCCTAACAATAGCTTGAAATTACCCATCCGAGCACCTCAACCCATCCCCAATTCGATTTTTGGCCAACCAGACCGAAGAATAACCGATAATGGCAAAGGGAGCTCCACACAGGAAGGAGCACGCAAATCAAAGGGAGAGGAAACCAATACAAGAGAGCAAACCACCCCATCATCAAATACAGAAAATCGTAAACAATCACCAGTCAAAGGAAATAAAGCGAAAGAAATGAAAGGCCATATCTTGATAGGCAGCCCACCAGTAAGGAACAACCGACGCACACCAACCTCAGACCCATCGGATTCCCTGCCAATTGGCAAGAATAATGGTTGCATCTGAATAGTCGAAATTCCCCAACTGACCTCCAACCCCAGTTGGAACGAGTCACACCACTTACGATGCCCACCACTACCCAGTGCCTTGATAGGCAGCCCATCAAAAATGAAGTGATAAACACCACCGAGCACAACTTCAGACCCAAAGGATGTCGCGCCAACTGTCAAGCACAGTGGCTGCATCCTCTGAGTCGAAATGTGCCAACAGTCCACCGACCTCGATTGAAACGAGTCATGCCACTTCAAACATGTGCCCCTACCTAGCACTTACAAAATAGAACCTATAGTAGCACACTGAGAGCAGCAAAAATCTATAACCGGAAAAGTTTCCAAGAAGAGCAAGGAAATGGGTTGCTAGTGGATAACGGAGGCGACGTACGAGAAAAAGCCAAACCCAGAAATACTGAATCAAGTAACTTCACTATAGAGATTGACATCGGATCCCCAGCACCAACCCTACCCACAATAGAAAGATGTCACTTAAAACGCTTACGATGAAGCCGTTTAGGGGATTCATTCACAACATCTATATCATGCCACTCCTTTACCGGTAAAGATAAGCGAGGTAAGCGCTTGGGTAGGAATCGAAGGGGGGTGGGGGTCAAATTCCCTAGTCCAGTGTCACTACCACAAGGCATCGCTGAGGGACTGCCATACGACAAACCCACAACATAAGAGGCGTAACCATCCATAAAACCACAACATGCCACACTTTCCATAGCTTTGGGTTGAAACGAGATAGGAGTGGTCAATTCCCTTATGCCAGTGTCACCCAAACCATCACCAAGAAGATGTCGGCAAACACACACAGACGAACACTGCCAAAACAAACACCTTAGGAGTAGGAATAACTTCACCAATCGAAGAAGCCTCCAAAGAAGGCGCCTCCGACATAAAGAAGCAGTATTCTAGCTCCAAGAAAATTTCACCAATCAGAATAAGTCGGTGTTTGGAAATCGCAGCAAATGCTGAAAGCGAAGAAACTTGAACCAGAACTGAAGAGGTGCTTAGCCCCGTCACTTCCACCAGGGCAGAAATAGCTGCACAAATACGATTGGAAATTTGCACCAATGGAGGACAAGATTCCACGAACGAGCCCACAACCACGAATTTGAATTCTCCCCTTGTTAAGTTCAGGAAACCTTAAAACAAAAAAGGAGAAAAGTTGAATAAAGCCGATGAACAACATAGGAAGACCCAAAGTTGGAACTGAAATCGAAATAAAGAGAGAAAGAGAAATTAGGAGAGAGAGCACGAGAAGAATCAATTACTTAAAATCCTATTCTTGTCCTCCTCACACGAAAAAAGAAATAAAAAAACAAACCCATAGAATTTGACATGAATAGAGCCCTTAAGTTTCCATACCTATCCAGAACCACAAAAGAAAAGGAAAGTGGCTTGTCTAAGAAGAATATGACGAGATAGTTGTTCCAAACATTAGTGCGTGTTTCCACCATAATAGGGAAAGGAATGTACTTACCTGCATTCTTAGGTTTGTCCTTGAACATGGAAGTCCATTCGTGTAGAGAATTTGCACTGACATTGGTAGCAAAGGTGGAAGAATAGATAAGAGAAGGAAGGACAATTTGGGGGGTCGAATGGACAGAGGATGAGGAAGGGTCAGGAGGAAGAAATGGATGGTTAGGTAAAGGATGATGAAGCAATGTTGCTGAAGCATAGAGAAAGGAAAAAAGTAAGGGAGCTTAGAAAGGTATGGGTTTTTAAAGTGGGGACGATATGGTAGCTGCCATGAAAAGAAAGGACCTTCGTTGAAGGTTCAATTTGTAGATCATATATCAAAAAAGAAGCTATGTTTTTTTCTCATTATTTTAGTGACCTTATGAACTTATCATTTGAGAGTGCTACACATAATGATGAAGACAATGATCGAAATGACTCTCAAATAACATTTTCTATTTTCCAAAAAAATGGCCGATCTATTGGCAAATGTGTTAAAGTGTGGCTAGACGATAGAGATTATCTTGTAGCATATACATACATCCTTCTTAATTGTGCTGAAGTTGCACCATTTGTTAGGTGATATATATTTATTCTTCCTGGTGTAATTATTATCTATATACATGTACATATATATTCATACGTACATATTGTACTACAATATTTACGAATCACAACATTCAAATGGAGATATCAGCCAAGATTTGCTAGTTGGTTAGCCAACTACGTTTGTGATATGGCAACGATAAAGGATTGAAACATTTAGCTATAAACAAAAAAGAAAATTCAAAACTTATCCAATATTCTTCATCAGTGATATAAACTCAACACCAAAGAATATGATGGTGAAAAATTAACTAACAATATCGATGTATTTGTTGAAGGTTGTTAAGATCCATATGATCATATAATAGAATCTTATGGTGTATTGACCAATACTTTGCAATTGATATATTTCTCAAGAATTACGAATGGAGTTTTGTTGTTTAGATGCAATTGGTTTAGTAATTTTACAGGCTCTGGAATCAACGTGCATGTAAAGTACAATATTATTGAAATATAACATACCTCGAGTTTAATTACAATTGTTTTATACTAGCCAAACAAGATCTGCAAGTTTATTACGGTCCATATCCATCTCTAATAAGAGACAAAGCATATTAATATGTTATTATCTTTAAAACGAATGCAAGTTTTACAAATGAAGGGCATAATATTCCAAATGAACAAGCTTATCAAGCAAACATCGAAGAAAATAGTGGAATAATAATAACCAATGATCAAACCAGTTTTGGACCTCTAAACTATGAAACAAATGTATCAGTATAAGCATTTGACTATAGAGAAAATTAATATAAAGTACAAAATCGAGTTTGGATCAGAAAGCGACGATGACTTATTAATAACATACAATTTGATAGAAAGTAATTTATATGTTCATTTATGTTACATTTTTCTCATGCTTCTCATAATTAAGTGACATGTTCTTCCATAATATGTTTCCCATCATTAAGTGATATGTTCTGCTAAAGTATGTTTTTCATAATCAAATGATATGTTCTGCTAAATGAAATATTTTGTCATAATATGTTTTTCATAATTAAATAATTAGTTCTGCCATAATACATATTTATCATAATCAAATGATATGTTTCTCATAAACACTACAAGAAAACACGCTATTCCGATGGCTGAAACCCATCGGCGGCCGTTACTAAAAACCGTAGCAAATCAAGGCGTCGATAAACAATCATTTTGATGGCTTTCGACAGAGCCCATCGTTGTGTTTTCCTACGGCTAGTGACAGCTTGCAACGGTTTCTGTCAACCGTTGGAAACCGTTGCATACTCTAACCAATAAACCGTCCCAAGCCGTCAAAAACCATTACATACTTGAATGGCAATAAGCCGTCGGAAACCTTCAGAAGCCGTCAAAAACCGCAGAAGCCGTCGGTAAAGCTGCATTTTTTTTAATATTTCAACTGCTATTCAGCCCTCAAACTACATTTACAGCTCATATTATCATCTAAGCCACAATCTGGGCTCCCAACATATCATATACCAAGCAATTACCAACATAAAATCAATTCTAAATCGAAAAATCAAAGAAAACAACATAAATTAAACCACAAACCCAAACAACCAATTATACACTGCATAAATATGTACATATCACTGTCTACCATCACAATATCAGAAATGCATCAACTCCAACACCATGTCCAGCACAAAAAATATACTGTCAAGTCAAACATAAACTGTGCCATTATAATACATATCAAAAAATCAAAATGAAGTCATACCAGCCCAACAAAAAAACATACCAAACACTTCATCACTAAGCAGCATTTGCGGAATCGGCTGAAGAGGTAACGCGTCCATGCTGCTGCTCAAACTCCGCCAAACGCTTCTCTAGGAGCTGAGTCATCTCAATGGTTTGACGGCAATTCTGCTCCTCAAGCTCCGCCACCCTAGCCGACAACCGCTCAAGCTCTGCAGCGTCTAAATCAGATCTAACCTGCCTGCCACGTGCCTGTTGACTGGTACCCTATACATAATTATGCAACTGGATAAATATTTGAACTCGATTTTTTCTTATGAGATGCATTAACTAAAATATAAATTGAAACAAACAATAATGCTTCGCTTTATAAATTATAATATAATATGAAGAACAAAAGTGCAAAAAGACAGTGATTTTAATTAGTTTGTTTATTACTATTTTTTAATATCTGACATAGTTAGGCAATGGACTTGTTGGTGACCAGAGAGAAGAAACGTTATTACTTAAAACTAGTTGTGCGTGGTTATGATGATGATGAATTAAATAAGTAGGTGCCATATTACTCAACTAGAGTTGTTAATGTAGCATACTCTTTAAAAGTAATGCAGGCAATTTTGATATCAACCTTACTCTTTAAAAGTGGCGATGGCGCGACCTCTTTGTGAGCCTTTGTGATGCCAGTTATCATATATCTACTTTCATTTATGAGGCATAACATGCAGCTAGTTTAATACGCCAAATCTATCATAAATATACCACCAATTTTCATATCGACAATGAGCATCATTTAATGCAAACCAATGTTATAACTTTACAATGATGAAACTCTAAAGAGTGTCGTACCATGGCATCGACCTAATGACCAATTGTTCTAGAGTCATATATTTTAAATGGGATTTTGATTTTAAGAGGGGCAATACCCTATATCGACATTAATGGTTTTCTTTTTATCTGTAAGCTTAGTCTTAATGTTTTTTCCTCTATTGGCTAATGTTTTGATGTGTTACTACTTCAAGTTGATATTGACTTCCATTAATACTATTTTTAAAGCATATATCTTAGCACAAATGTTTTAGACAAAGTAAAGGTATATAGTTTCATTCATTAAGTATGATTTCAAAGGTTAAAATCAAATTTAATGATTAATGTTTTCAAGGAAATAAGAAAGATATTTAGCCAAATATTTTACTTAAGAAATTATTGTTAGACTTTGGATAGATGGAAACTTTTAAGTTTCTTTATTAACTTGTATTATGCTATTTATTTTTTACTTTTTGAAAACAGTGCACTTGTATGCAAACCGTGTATTATGTAGCATACCACATGACACGAGGGTAAAACACCGCTAACGGAATCCAAATTCGTGATATTTCTTAAACAAATGAATTCTCAAACAAATTTTGTGTCTTTAACTCATCTTCTAAGTGAAATCGACGGACATAAAATTTTCGGTTAACTTGAATACTTAAATTGACAGTTAACAGTTTTATATAATCAAAGCAATAAATGAAAATTTGTCTACCACTTGATTTCCAAAGCCGTAACGCCTGTTTCGTACCATTGGATCCATCACTAACTGGAAGATAATGTCCTCCTCGTCAGTCGTCAGCTGCTTCTGTTTTGTCTCAGCTAGACGGTTTTGCCGTTGCTTCATAAACTTCTCCTGCATCACCATGAATATGTAATTAATTTTTTATTATAATTTATTTATTATAATTAACATTTACTACAAATACTTATACATAAAATGAAATATTACATGGCTCTTTCTGGATTTTTCATCATGCAATGAATATGTGATGTTCCCATCTGCATCAGTATGCTCGATGGCGTGCGTGCGAGTGAATACATCCACGTATGGGACCGGTCCCAACCCCTCAGCCTTCTGAATTTTATTATTATACATACAATTATTAAACATTCGAATGTATATAACATATTAACTTTTTATAAGTCACATTTATAAAATATACCAACTCCTGTCGATACTGCTGAAACGACTTAGATCCTCCTCGATGCATGACTGGATTTTTATTCCTATTTACACAATTTCTTGCTGCCTCTTCCTGTACATTTTTGATCAAAAATTGATACATTACTTACCAATTTTTTTTTAATTTATAAAAAGAAGTACACTTACCTTCGCCTCAACACTTTCCCAATGCCTAAGAAATTCGTCCTAACCAGCTAGGTTTCTTCCTCGTTTTCTTCATTGTTGAAATGCAATCCTTCTAATTCTTTCTCATCTTCATCATCCAATAGGTCCGCGCCAGCGATAAGTCAAATAAAAGTATCAGTAAAATATGTCCATTTTATCAGCGAATAAAAAAAAATTGGAAAAAAACTTATAAGGACATCCTACCAAATAACCATCTGTATGTGAGGTGGGATCATATTCCACTTCGGCCAACACGCTGAAAACCGCGCCCTATATGCTGCTGTCGATGCGCTTAAAAGAACCTTAGAAGGCAGAAAGTCAAATACCCTGTGTTCAATATGATATACATAAGTGTATTTATGGTTGAAAAATGTAAATGCTAAGTAAACTGTTTTTTATCCTATACTAGTAGGGATCAAGGTGACAACAGGACGCTTCGAGGATTGCGATGGAGCAGAACCATCGCCTGATGAATTTTCTCTGGATGACATACCTGTCACATAACAAATTATTTTAAAAGATAACAATAAACTACGTTTATGTTGCAAAATAAAAAATTAATGACACAAAAATTTCTATCGTAAATGATGTAAATGCGAATAATAATTTACAACATAATGACGAATTCTAGTCATTCACAGATAATTGTTTTATCTACACCATATTTTTTTTAGTAAAATATTGGATAAAATTGCATAGTCAATTTACATGCTTTCTATACATGGTTAGTTGGATTAAACTTAAATTCCTTTTAGGTATCAAATTCTATTTAAAATTTTTAGGTTATTCTCATATTCCATTTAATATTTTTCAATTCAAATTATAATACGTATTCAATTTCAAAATTTTTACTCATATGATTCCTAGAGCACTATATTCTTCTCTACCTTTTACTTAATTTAAATACAGTTTAAATCGACTATAAATATTGAAATTGTTTAACATTTTAATATCCAAAAATTAAACTAAATTTGCTACATAAAAATCATTTTTATGTTATATTTTGCCACGTACAAATCAAAAATTAACTTATTTGGAATTGAAAATGCATGACATTTTTATGTTATACAACACAATAAAAAGCATGACATTTTTATGTTATATTTTTATCCACATTCAAAGAAAAAAAAACACACACACACACACACACACATATATATATACACACACACACAAATAAATATATGGAAGCAATTCTCTCGATTTCATAACACTAATACGAGACCCGAAGCCTCCTACAAGAACTATCACTGATTTATAACCAAATATTGGACACAAAATTTTTAATGTCAACGAATCACATGAAATACATATATAATGTAACACCCCGTATTTTCGGTAAACGTTAAAGTTACGAAATAAAGAATAATTAATTTCAAGTGTAAGAATTAAGGGAAACAGGTCGTTCGTCTCGGAATTCTGCTTGAGATAGAGTCTGAGTTTGCGTAAATCGGAATCCATATGAAGGAGTTATGACCTTCAGAAGATTCAGAATTTAAAATAAACAGTTCAGAAATTCAAAATTCAAAATTCAAAATCTGAAGCAGAAGCGGGCTGGGCGGAAAATTTCCCGCCCAAGGCCAGGTCGACCTCCCCCTATACAGGTCGTCGACCTGGGGTCGACCTGGGTGTCGACCTCCCCCTCGAGTTAGATCTAAAATCTAACGTGTTTTCTCCTGTGACGAATTTCTGTGTCATTAAGGCTTGTGTGGCACGTTCTGGTTGGTTCTCTTAGGTTAGAATGGCTTTGATTTGCTCTAGGTTAATCTGACGGCTCCTATTAAATCAAACTTCTATATAATCAACCTAAATCTTAACCCTAAAGATACACAAAAATATTCCTAAGACCGTCATGCTGTCAACACTCAACCTAGAGTAGCCTCCATTCTCCTTCAACTAGAAAGCAAGTAGGAATTGCAAATCAAATCTAATTCAACTAAGAGAATTCAACGTCTACAACAAAGGAGAGCTATTCAAATTCAGAATATAGATCCCAGAACTCACGACTGGCCTCCTTTTTGTAAGTCCAGTTATTATTTAGACCTAAATGATGTTAGAATTGTGACTAAATAACTGGATATAGAACATCGCCTATGTAAATCTATGCCTATCCTTTTTGTTAAAACTGAATTGAATGAGACTATGATTCTTTCTATGCTAAGTTGTGAATCTTGTTGTATGTAATTTAATGATCAAAGTTAAATGCTTTGGACCCATATGTTGTATAATTTGCCAATGACATATATGTTGTGTAGTTTAGCGATGACATACTATGCTTTGGCAATGACATATCATGTTGAATAAATCGGAGATGACATATTATGTTGTATACTTGGTGATGACATAAATTGACGATGACATATTATATTTTGGCGATGGCATATCATATTGTGTAGTTTGGCAATGACAAACCATATTGTATAATTTGGCGATGGATGTCACATTGTGTAAATTTTGGCAATGACAATTCATGTCGCATGATTTGATAATAACACCTGTATGATATGACAATTTGGAAATTTTGTTATGGTTATGCAAGTTCAACCATGTTCACATATATGACCAAAACTACATGCTAATATGATTAGGTTCATGCTAGATTAGATCCAACAAATTTACGAAGTTCACAATTACATGCCTAATGTTAAGTTTATGTAATTTTATGTAAAACCCCTATTTCATGATCCATGTTAAGTAGATCTAAATTTGCATGTTCATAATTGAATGTATATTGTTCTATGCTAAGTTCATATGATACATGTGTAGTTAGATCCATATTTTTATGATGTTGGAATTATTACATGTTCCACTTTTTCCCCTTTTGTGTATAAGTTAGGCTATGTATCGAGCCTAACATTTTATGTGATTCATGCGAACGTTTAATGGGGGTAACATTGGGGAAATAAAATAAAATTATATATAATTGGCATATTTTGCTCATGAACATGAAAATGTTTTATGGCATAAAGTGGTATAAATTTTTATACCTAAAATTATGAACTTGATTTAAAAAGAAAAGTAGGGACTTGACTTGAATGACAATAATTTACATATAAATATAAAGAAGTAAATATGTAAATTTAGAAAAGACGAATACGCCTAACCTGAGGTTAGGGGACTTGGCTTGAATAACAATAATTTACATATAAATATGTAAATTTAGAAAAGACGAATATGCCTAACCTGAGGTTTGATTGAGTTACGGTGTAAGACTGCCCGGAACCGCCCGGCACATCCAGCAACCGTAACAATATATATCTAATGTGGGAGGTTAGTGTATCAAGCCCAAAGGAACCCGAGGTTAGACTGAGTTGCGGTGTAAAACTGCCCGGACCCGACCGACACATCCAGTAACCGCAACAATACCTATCTAATATGAGTGGTTGGTGCTTTAATAAATGAATTAAAGCTAAGTCAGGAATGGTAGGGTTAAGTTAATTAAGGCAACACTTAGCCAATGCAACATGTTAACTAAACTGATGAGTGGGGTTAGGTTAACTTGGACACTTAACCAATTTAACATGTTGACAAGGAAACCTTATTAACGGGGACCCATTTCGGCAGTAACCCACATAGATGTATCATGGTACCCTGAACTAGGCAGGGTAGGGCACGATTACTGGGCTGATTGTTAGCGGTCAAAACGATGGCGGTTAGTGCGTTAGTGTAGGTTCCGATGGAGTATGAGCGTTCACGTACTCTGGAATGGAAAAAGCAGGCACTGGGCATCAGTAGTTATACACTGTGCATCTTGAATCGTGTCGGGTTGCCACCATAGGATTTGATACACCCCATGGTGGGACCAGCACAGGTATCTACAATCGAGCGAGGCCGTATGACACAAGTGGTAAACGCGTGCGAGTAGGAGCCGATCAATGAAAAAGGGATCACTGGGTTTTGAACTCATGATAATGGTTTAAATATCTAGTAGATGCAGAGAATATGGACATGAGTGCGATAGTATGATTATTTTATTTTGCTATGCTTATCTTGCCCTGTTTAGCTTACCTTATCTTATGTTACCTTATTTCCTTATTATTGTCCCGTGTCCAGCTTATTCAAGTCATGTTTCTCTTATCAGTTTACATGCTGAATAATCACTGGACTTACCAGACTTATGTCTGACCCATTTTCTTTCGCTCTCTTTTCTTCCGTTCCCCCCCCCCCCCCAGGTACCCAGGAAGGGAATAGCTCAACCTAATTTGGACCGTTCATCTTTCCAAGCTTGAAGACTTTGTGATGTATAGCTTGGAACTTCTTATCTTTGGCTATGGCTTTGGACACACTACTACTTGGGGATTTATGCAGTTTTATTGTGTTTTATGCTTCTTTATGTAATCATCAAGACAAAGATTTTGATGTAGTGATTTGGAAGTTGGTTTGAAACGGTTTGCTGTAATGTTTTGTTATGAACCACGTTTGAAATAAAGTTTGTTTTTCCGTTGCTTATATACATATCTGTCTTGTAAATTATCTGTGTCTTTTACATATAATGCTCCACCAAAGTTAAGGCATTCCCTTTGCGAGTGACCTTAACGGAGGTGGGGTGTTTCATATAACATGATGTTATAACATATAACAACACCATTGGAATCAATTGCAGTCAACTAAAAACCCTAAATTTGTAATTTGAACAAATATAACTTTAGGAAAAAATTGAATTTTTAAGCAAAACAGGAGGTTATACCTGAAGTTGATCTCGGTGGAGGTTTGAATTGAAGTTGGGAATGATCGGACGAGAAGAAATCGGTGTTTAGAGGCAAGAAATCACGGATTTCGAGGTTCTAGGGTTTTGGAGGCTGAGCTGTTAATTAGGGAAGCTGAAGTGGAAATGAGGGAGAAAGCTCTCGGGTTGCAAGAAATACGTTTATAATCGACGGTTTCCGACGGCTACAAGGGTCGTCGGAAAATAACCGTCGGAAGCCGTCGCCACCCTCTATCGAAAATATCTACGTTCCTTGTAGTGAAATGATATGTTTGTGATCTGTATTATGCCTTTTATTAGAAGACATAGTTTTTTCCATCTAGATTTCTCTTCGTCTTCTCAGTGAGGGAATGTCATCGGATGTGATTGCAACGACCCATCACAACATACCCCTCGTCCTATGGTGACATTACAGCCTAAGATGGATGGATCGTAAATATTAAATTTATTTCAACATTTGAATGGTATATTATATGTTTGTCAGGATTTATTAGAAGTTTGTTTCGCATTTAACACAAGGGCTTCGAGTTTGAGCCATCATCTACAGTTCTTTCTACTTCAAGGCATATATCTACGAGCAAGATGGCTGCATGTTGGTCCAAGTGGGGAAATATCTTAGACCTCATCAAAAGAGTATCTAGCAAGACTTCCTTGTCAGTGTGAATTTATATATCATTATTAGTATTTTATATTTTGTAGACTATTTATAAATGTATAACTTTCATTTCTCAATATACATGGTGTAGTAGACCTTAAGAAGACTTGCATCTTCTCAATCCAGTGCCATTAGAATAGTGAAATTGCCAAAAATTACGTGGATACATACAATGTCTACCTTGAGAAGAAGGGAAAAACCCAGTTGGATGGGTGCTAATGTGTTGGATGCGTGGGTTGCATGGTGGAACGACGAGAAGTTTAATGTAAATTTACCATATATCACTTTAAATTATTGCTTCTATTTAATACATAATTTAGATATGCAAATTATAATTTTTAATTTAAATTTGCACAAAGAGAAAGAGATGAACTATACGTACAGAAATAAGAATTCAGTTGCACATTGCGGTAGTTCCAAATCATGACAGCGTCATCTCGAGGAGCTATAAGTTAGTAGTAAACCATCATTAAAACAACATGTATAAATATTTAATTATTTCAGGAAAGAGCGCGCGAGGTCTCGTGTCATGTTGGATGTATTTGCTCATACCGATGTCATGAAGCAGACTGACAAAGAGAACTCAGTCAAATACTCGTGGAAGCATGATGATAAAGTGACCACTGCATATGTAAGTATATTATAATTAAGCTCTAACTTGTACTAACAAGGATTTTTTACATTAAAATTTATTAGTTATAAGTTAGGTACACATCCATATATACTTTAATTAGTGTCATTTATACCCGCACCCATTTGGTTTTTGAATAAGTCTTCACTGCGCAAATTTCCATATAAGCTGTTGTATCTTATAAGTATTCAGCCATCATGTAACTTCTTAAACATGTGACAAAAATGATATTATTCTAACTTCCTGCTGTTTATATATAGTGATTAGTCTGATTTAACAATTAGCTTAGTTAATTAGTTTTAAAGAACTAAAATAATATTGTGTAAAATTCAATTGTATTTTGCATTACAACAAAAATTCCAACAAGCAGGGGCATAGATACTGGAGGAGACATGACAAGATAAGTTGACTGCCGATAAGGGGTGTGCTATTTTTGAGCATTCATGGATCCACCATCACAAAACAAGCATTATGGATTTTGGAACTTAAAAGATAAACTAACTTTAAATATTGCACATTTTTATTAAAGTTATGTAAATTACATAACAATTTATTTTTATCCATAGGCTAGAACCTCCCAAAAAGCATACTAGAAGGCTCAAGATAAAATAGAGATTTACAAGTCTAAATCTCCGAGCTATATGAGCATGACCATCGTTGTGCTGCGGAGATGGTGCAGCCGAAGTAACGATTGTAGAGTATATGGAGCAGTATATGACGTCCCCTTCGTCGGGAAGTTCCGGAGGGGATGACGAGTCTTGATAGGTAGGTCTTTTTTATCTTTTTTGTCTGTGTATATACATCTGGAGATGGTGAGGATGTGTTTAATATATTTTTTGCGGAGAGGTTGGATATTGTTCGATGTTGATTTGAATTCGTTTAGATTAGCTTATGGAAAGGATGGATGTTTGAAGTTGGTTCATGAATGTTTGGTGCATTTTATAGGGATGATTTTTTATTTTGCTGTGTATAGTGAATTGTTTGAGCTTGATTTGTAATAAATATTGTTGTTGCTTGCATATTTAATTTTAGTTTATATGTATATATATATATGTGTGTGTATACATACATACATACATACATACATATATATATATATACATATATAAATACATACATACATACATATACATACATATATATATATATATATATATATATATATATATATATATATATTAGAAATGGAGCTGTGATATTAATTGATGTACATGTGTTGGATAGGATATGCACGGTTGCAAGCAGAAAAAAATACTCATTATCATATTTGCGACAACAACCGACGGGTTTCAATGGAAGTTTGGTCGTAAATTTTCAACGATTTATGTCTATTTTCAATGGCTACTTGATCATTAATTTCTAAATGCTTTCTACCATTTCCGACAGCTATTCAACCTCCTGATTTGCCATGTGTACAAACCTAGCTGACGGAATATTCATAGGAATCCGTTGCTAATATTCATAGGAAACAATCATAAATAAGACGCCGAAACCATTAGAAGATGTCAGTAAACATGTATGTCATTCCAAAATATTTAGCGTTGATTTTTTATTGTCGTGAATGGCATACAACAATCGAAAATCGATCTTGTTCTTGTAGTGATGTATATATGTGTATGTATATATATTTATATATGTATGTATATGTGTGTGTGCGTAAAGTTTACTCAGACACAAAATATGGACATAGTTGGTGACACAATGAATATCCCCCATCGGGCTGCCCATTAATTTCCACTTCCATATAAGGACAAAAAAGTTTAATAATCGAAATATTTCTAAGTCTCGTTTCCTTCCTAAACCACCGGCTGTTTAGACACAAACTAAAGCATATAAAATCTCCATCGTTGGATTATTTTGTTTTTATCTGAATGAATGGAAATCATGATGCGACCTAATGATGGATAATCAGTGTATCACTACTTGTGTCTATTTTTTGTGTCTAAATAGACTTATCCATATACATAATGTAATTTATATGCAAAAGGGGATTAGTTATAACGGTCCAGGTGAATCCCATGGGTTTGCTCTTCAAAGTAGGGTTTCACAAAAAAAAAAAAAAATGTGATTTATATAATTTTAAATGGAAAAGACAATTTAATTTCAAAACTATTGAAAATTCGAATATGGTATGCATATCGAAATTTTCATTTCTTACTAATAAATGAAAATGACTTAATTGAACTTACATGACACATTGAATTTAACAATATTAATATAATATTTTAGATATATTTGTTTAAATGTAAAATATTGTTTGAAAATTGAAAATAACTTTGTAAACAATTACAAACATGTACATAATTTAAATGTAAATTTAGGGGAAAAAATTGATGCAACATGATGACTAATCGTAAATATGTTAAGTTGTGGGGATTTCAGAACAATATACAACCCGAGTATTAAGAAGAGAAGAGAAATTTCATATGAAGTTGAAAATTCTTCTATTTCCGTTTATTTTGACTACCACAGAGTCAAAAGTTTTGTTGCTACAAAAAGAGAAATTAAGATTGGAATAAAGAAACCAAGACATTCCTAATGAGACTCTAATTTTGGATAAAAGGGATCATACTATTATTTTTTGTAAAATTACTAAGAGTGAGTTGCTCTTTTTTAGTGAAAAAAATGAAAAAAAAAGTTATGATCATGTTTCATATTTCGTAAACCTTAATTTGGTTTATTTTAAAATTAAATCTCACCTAAAACGATTATTAGTGACTCGTTGTCATTTTAATTTTAATTTTTGATGAGACGCTACTAAATTTTACCTTTTTTTTTTTTTTTTTTTTTTTTTTAATTTTAGTTTTGATGAAGTCTCCATAGCAAGTTTATTTTTTACTGGAATCCCCTTAAAATTTCCATTTTTTATTTAGCGTTGGACTACCAAAAAACTATACCAACACATCAGAAGCAATTAATTTTTTCAGTAAGTACATTAATTATGTTTTTACCCTTTTTAAAAGAAAACTATAAAAGGAAGTTGGTCATGGACATAAAATAAAAATTCGAAGATGAAGGAAATTTTTCGATAATAATTTAAAGAAAAGAATTATCCAAACATAAATGAGAGATGACAACGAGGGATACGCTAATGATAAAATTAAAAACGTTTAAATTAAATCAAACACAATTAGAAGAATTTATCATCTAACGTTTAAGTTATAATAAACTATGATATACAATATAATTGATCACATTAGAAGTTTAAATCATTTTTCAGCCAAATACTAAACACTAGTTTCAAACAAATATTCTGAGTTAATTTCCTCGTTTACTTTTAATGCTAAGCAATCTTGTAAACAAACTTAAACTAACAACATTAATTGTTTTTTTTTTTTTTTTTTTTTTTTTTTTTTTTTTTAATCTTTAACGTTGCCCTTCATTCATCTATATAATCATATCGTACCTTCCCCCACTCTCAAGCAAAGTTCAAACAAGGAGCACTAACTCACACAAGCCGCTAAGCTCAAAATAAAAAACAACAATGGCGGACATAGATCGGCGCCACAACTTCGCACTCCGGCGCCTCTCCTCGCGTGCAGCCTCCACTCCGACCACTCCGCTAGCCGGCCTGCACTCCTTCACCCCTCTCATCTCCTCCCTCATCAGCCAGCTCCAAATGTCTAAAATGCCCCTTCACCCCGGCCTATCGGACGCCCAAATTACTAAAATCGAATCCTTCTTCAACTTTACCTTCCCTCCCGACCTCCGCACCTTCTTCGCCCTCTGCCTCCCTTCCTCCCCTTCCTTTCCCGACTTCCTCTCTTTCTCTTCCCTCTCCTCGCTCTTCTCCCTCCCTCTACTCTCCTTATCCCCCCATTTTTCCCTTAAAAAGCTCAAGCGAGCCCCCGTTCTCATCCCCATCTACCATAACTGCTACGTGCCATCCCGACCCTGTCTGGCCGGAAACCCCGTTTTCTACATCGACGACGACAGTTTCTTCTGCTGCGCCGTTGATCTACACGATTTCTTCTCCAGGTTTTTTCTCCGATCCGGATCCGGATCCGAATCCAGTAATCGGACCGCTAGATGGGTCGAGTTCTGGACGGATGCCGCCAAGAGGTTTAATAGGGTCACGTCGATAGATCGGTCATCTTTCTCGTCTATGTCATCATCCAGTTCGTCCACGACAATGTCGATGGACGTGGATCCGGAGAGGTACGTGGAGATCCGACCCGGAAAAGGAGTGCCGGAATGGATGGAGAGGTACTTGGATGAAATAGGTGGTGCGTTGAAGAACGGAGGGTGGGATGAGAAGGAGGTGATGGAGATGGTTCACGTGTCGGAATCGTGTGCGTTGGATCACGAGGATGGAGAGGAAGTTGTGAAGGATGTTCTGGAGATGAAGATGGATAGATGGTCGGAGGTGCTGAGGAGGGCCGGGTGGGATGGGCTCGATTTGGGCCGGGTTTCGAGAGAGAATGAAAGAAGGAGAAAAGTTGTCAAGCTACCCGCTAATGTCCAGTTTAAATTTGATAGATTGGTTGAAGAGTTCGTTAGGTGATACTCTTTCACGTTTTCTGAGTTACAATATGTTTGTTATATGTTTATGTTTTATTTAAGCAATAAACCATAGATAACTTTTATATCTAACATCCACAATCTCGATCAGTTAATGCATATCTAAGTTAACTAGCAAAATATCAATTATTAATCAATTAAATTATTTTTAAGGTTTTTTCTAATGAACAAATTATTTTATCAGGTAAAATGTATATTATAGCTCGATAAAAGATGACAGAGGAATAAATCAAAATTTTAATATTTTCTAGATTGATAATATCACCTCGTGCATAGAGATTGTTTTATATTTCCTCAACTTCTCGGATTAAATTGTCGAACGTTCATCAACGTTAAGACCGAAGAGTTTAATATGTATGGTAAGAAAAATAAAAATTGTGATGGAGACATCTGGTGGAACTTCATAATTAGAAAAGTTTATCCTGATTCTTAAAATTCAAAACCAATTTTTCATATCAAATGGTTTACTGACTATTTATGATGTTGTTAGCAATGTGATATTCAATCATACTAGAGGATTAACTTCAAGCAAACAATGATGTTGGCAATTTTGATATAATTAAAAATGCAATGACTGCATAATGTAGAGTAAGTGTTTAATTTCCAAGAAAATAATTAAATGATAAAGTTGTATTGCTAAGCATATTCATCCATATTTTGTAAAGGGTATTGTTATTTCAACTCCATTTTTTAATATGAGAAGACATTTTTTATTTACTATGAGGCGAACTTATCAAACTTGTTTCCTATTTATTAAGGGGAAGTGCAGTGAGAGTGAATACGTGTTTAAAGTTTTAATTAATGTTTTTGGTAAAGGACAAAAGATGTGAAAATATATGTTTTATTCTCGTAACAATTTAATTTTTACGAAACATTCGTAAAATACAGGGTTTTCATATATGAAACTGTAGTGTTAATAACAGCTGAAACACTCATAATTCTGAAACAAAGAGGATTACCCCATGGATAAAATAACAAGGATGATATGGTGGATAAATTGAATAAATTTATATTTAGTGCAAACTATAAATGATATGTACGGTACTGGTGAAAACATACCTGATAATGATTTATATATTGAATATATTTTAATTTTAATACCCCGGATTTGCATGTGTAGAATATGCTTTGAATAGACGGCACACTAGGAACAAGCTGAATTGGCGTAATCATGGCATAAACTTTTGCAACTATTCGTGCAAGTCCATCATGATGATGATCATCGTCCAATTCTCGTTAGCTCATAAATTGAACACCACAGATCATCATGTGTGTGGGTACACACAACCACACGAGTGTGCTCCTTGCAATAAATAAAATGCTGTGCAAATACAAGACATCATTTTTGTTTTTTGCAAGGGACAGCATATAATGCAATTTTGTTTCAGTCCAGTTGTTAGGTTTGGTACACATTTCTGCCCCCATATTGCCCATAACCTCTTGTCTCTCCAAACAATCAATACTTGACATGTCTTAGTTTGTACAGCTTGTATGAAAACTTAAAAAAATTGCGAATGATGTTATGTAACAACGGTCGAAACAAATATCTTCTTCATTTCAGCACAAGACGCACGCATATGAGTGTAATTCAGTATGTAGGATTGGATCACACAAACAATATCTCTGGCCTTCTATGTTCAAATCATTGACGCTTGAACACAAAGTAAGCATATAGTTGCATTTAAATAACGATATAGTACATGATTAATCAATGATTCTGAGTGGAAAACGACGGAATTTTGAATCTGAAAGCGCTCTTATGTGTGTGTGTGTCTGTATATATATATGGACTAATGTACATTAAGTCTGACATTGGTTGGAGGCAAAGTTCACATGGTTGCAAGTGAGCATCAGGTGCAGTTGGACCACATGGTTCGGGCACACAGCCAAGAACAAGTACAACAAGCTAGTTTGTTTCGGGTTGGGATCACCTGGACCAGATTCTCCCTGGTCCAGTGTGCCCAACCAATGAAATCACCCCATTTTGGGGTGATTTACACATTGTCCCCTGAAATACATCCGAATTTCAGGGGGCAATGTGAAAATTACCCAAATGGGGTGATTTCATTGGTGTGGACCACCGGACCAGGGAGAATCTGGTCCAGAGGATCCGCGCACCCGTTTGTTTCCGACCAATGTATGAATAGGGATCCCTAGCCTACTTATATAGGTCAACTAATTCTAATAAAAATGGCGTGGGGATGTTCAATATTTCAATAGAAGAAGCTAGGACTTTGAACCTTCAGGATTAGATTTCTTATCCCCTAAAGGGCACGTGCCCCTGACTCTTTACTCTCCAAGCTACATTCAATATTTCAAAATTAAGATATCGTTGAATGGACTTTAATTTTGAATAAGAAATGCATTTTTTTTGTTTGTTTGGAGAACTAACGTTGAATATACCAAAATTTAAGTTCGTTTATACATAAAAAATATCCATTATTGTTATTTTACTGCTATTTGAATTTTTCTCTTTTAAAACATATCATATTCAAATCGTTATATATATATATATATATATATATATATATATATATATATATATATATATATATATATATATACACACACACACACACACACACACACACACACATACACACACACATATACATTTATCAGTGGAATGCTGTTAAATTGTGCAAGAGGGAAAATTTGAGATGTCTTTTAATTTGATAGACTTTCCATTACTAATTTTCTTTTCTGTGGAGTTCCATTCAAATGAGCCCTCCCTCATCAGAAAAATGGAGTCAAATGCAGCATGTATAACATTCTCTACCAATGACGTGGGAAATGCCAATAGTTCTTTCATTAATTGAGAGCATGTGTAGTATGTATAACAGCAGGCAACATTTTAGAATGAACTGTTTTTACTTGAGAATACTTGAATAAAACTATTTGCATAATTTTCTGACATGATGAAGAGGAAAGCTAGCCAGAAAATATTCCAACAGCTCCAATATTTAGCAACTTTTTACGTTCTTTTTTGTTGGGACAAACGTTAGATTCATTAAACGGTTTCTAGAAACTAAATAGCACTAACAAGTTTTGAAAATATCGTTCAGGGAATTCAATATTAACAAGAAATATTTTTTGCCTTTCATTAAGTCTAATCCTTAAAAAATTATATGTCAAAATTTAACTATGACAAATTTATTTTTGCTAAATGTGACAAAAATTTACATGTCAAAATTTAACTGTGGAAGTTGTGTTGTAGTATTGCGCTATTCTAATCAATTTTCAAATATAAAGTTCAGAAATTGAAGCTTAAACAGAAAAGTTATTGATGTTTGAAGTTTTCAAATTCAAATTAATGAAGATAGAATTAGAATAGTTCAAAGGAATAATTAATGCTAAAGTACGAAATTCAAAAAATTATCAATAATTAAACTTAAATACTAAGCAAACATTAAAATAAAGATCAACGTTAAAAATTAATTGAGTAATAAAATAGTTAATTAACAGTAGCAAAAGTACATTTCAAAAACAAGGGTACCAATCCACCACTACTTAAGGACAACCATAAACAGTCGACGGTTGGGTAGGAGAGGTTGACCTGTGCTGTTGTGACATTTATACTTAATTAAATGCAAAAACGACCCATAGTATATTTCTTCAAGGTTCAAAAACTTTAGGACTTTAAGTAAGAAATTTTAAATGCTTAATATTCAATATCTAATTCTATTCTCCTTCAATTCATAAATTTCTATATCTATTCAAATACAATCTCCCTATGGTATATTTCTAGAAGAAGATATGAAAAGAGATTGAAAGATAAAGTGTTAAATCCAATAGGAAGAGTTAAGGGCTTTTGCGGATGGAATCTTAATTTTTATTATTTTAGTAATTTTATAGTATATCTTGGATTTTATATATACCTAAGAAAATTTCATCCACGAAAGCATAAGACTAAAACCTTGAAATTCCCCCAAAGCGAAATGTTAATTGTTATCTTGGAATCTTAATTATTCTGTATTCGAACAGAGTTAACAAAAAACTGACATAACACCCCTAAATAGGTTATAGAAAAGATAACAATGAAAAAGAAAAACTTAACAGTAGAAGACAAAGATACGATCTTTCGTAATGGTTCAACATTCAGAAACCTACATCTACTTCACAATTTAGCTCTTTATTACTTGACCTATGAGTTACAGAAATTCGAGTTGGAGTAATTCTCAAGTACAATGGTAATGGTGGAAAACACAAGAGTCAAAAAGACCCTAAACTCTCTAATGCAACTCCTATTCATAAATGAAGGCAGAGATGGAGAGAAACCAAAAAGTGGTAATTTTATATATGCCTTAGCTCGAATCGACCGAAAAATCAACGGAGAAGTCAGAGATGGAGAGAAGATCAATTCTGGAAAGATTGGGTTGGGTCGGCCAAACGTGGAATCCATATCATAAACGATCGGGTGCGATCTAGATCCATGTTGATTCGGGGAAATGCATATAGCTATCCGAATTCACCCAAGACCGGGGACCCGAACCAAAACCATCTTTCTTTTATTGAACCCTCTTCCGATCCGGGGTCTTCTTGAGTTAACCGATATGAAGATTTTTGTAAAGCACGTGCGTGGTCCGAACCAATGAAGATCGATTCAGATTTCTACCTCTTACTAAGGCTAGACCTTGATATTATGCTCTTCCACTACACCATAAACACCATTTCACAACGGTTTGGTGCTGTTGTGAATTTGGGAGTAGCAAAAATTTAGCAACGGGTCTTTGCCATTGCTAAATTTTAGTTTGCAACGGATAAAATCCATTGCAAATTTTGTCATTGCAACCCGTTGCTGGTTTTAAGCAATGGTTTTTAACCGTTTCTAATTAGCATAATTTCACCCCAAAAAAACTGCTTTTTGGGTCTCCTTATTTACTTCATATTCAGTACAAACTTTTGCAGATTTGACATAATACCACAGAAGAAGGATCAATAAATCGAATATTTCCAATAAATTCAACATAGAGACCAAACTTTACAATAGACTTTTAAAGTTTAATGTTATATACCATTACGAATTTTAAAGTTCTAACAATTTACATCAGAAAATTAATATTAATGTGCTTTAGAAAGTAAAACAACAATAGCCAAAATAATATTATAGTATTGCAATACATTTCAACTTCACCCAAATAATATTATAATATTAATTACAGGCCATTTGCAGATAGCTCCGCCATCGAGATTACAGTACCGAGACACCAAATAATGCGATGTTCAAAACAATTCTTGAAAAAAGGGGGGAAAAAAAACCAATGTTAGATGTTTAAAACTAATGTGCAAGAATACATATTGGATACAAAATAATGTTAATAATCTTTGGAATAAAAATAATGTTAGTATGTTTTAAAACCAATGTCTTCCGTAGTTCCAAACCACCGTGATTTAGTCCACTGCACTTCTAGTCCATGGCTTTTCCCTCATCAGTCCATCGCAGTTTGATTCGAGGTAAAATTCTGACCACAATCGGCTATTTCTATAATTTTTGGTAAAATTTTGTCTACACAGGTTGGAGTTAAATTGAAACTTGGTTAAGATATAATTCACCAACATCTATATTTTTGGAAAGGTGGTTTCTTATTCGCATATGGAGCTTTGGCCATTTCAGTTGCTAAACCATCTAAACTTGTTCCTAATATGGCATCAAACTAGTTTGTTATTCTTGCTTCTGGTTAATCAACTTCCCACGTTGTTGACATACATTTTTTTTTCTTTTCCAAATGAGATTATATGGTAAGTACATTATATTGGAGCAACTATGAAAGTATGTTCATTTTTTTTGAAGCTTTGATTCAGAAATTAAGGAAAGAATGGTTACTTGAATGATGCCTCTCACTCCTCCTTCACTGATACTTAGAATTGTCAATGTCACCATGATCCACAAAAATATGAAGTGAAACGATTTTCAGTGTATTGACGCTCATACCAATCATTGTTAATTTTTAGATATTCATTTAAGGTTTCTAGTAAATGATTTTGTAACTTTCAGGCTAATTTATTTATTTGAGTGTATCAACACATTTATATAGGCTTGTGGATATGATATTTGAACTAATTACAATCTCGACTTGCCCGCACATGTTCTAGGAAGTTTGTGTTTAAAAAATTCATCCAAACTAATGCAAAATATTTTATTTGCTTAAAACTATTACTTTCACATCAATGATTTTTTAATGCAACTGCTTAGTACATATAGTATACAATGACATAGAAATAAAATTCAAACCTAACTGAAAGTATTCAAAATTAAATCTAAGAGTTTAAATAAGTAAATAAATCTAAAAATATGAAATAAATCTAAAAAGTTGTAATAGCTCATGTTTGCTCCTCCATCTAAAGGTATCGAATCGAGCTTTTTGGATGACACACATAACCACTGATTCGAACATCATCAAAGGTCATAGCAAGAGAAAGATTTTGTTTGGCTATGGTCTTATCTGGTAACAATATACTGTCCTCAATCAACTTCTCATGTGTTGGAAGTACATGTTTCCTATGTATGATGGATGTCGTCGAATCTCTGCTTACTGAACATGTTGCAATGACGAAGTTTAACACTTCACATTTTTTATTTGCTGAGACATGCAGGATCAGTGGATTAGCAACAATGTCGTTGTTTGACATTTTTCTAACACTTTCCTGATATGTCCCAACACTTCCTCCTTCATTGGAAACAATGTATGTTATCTGGTTTTCTCGATTCACATATCATTCTAACATGTCGACAATTGACTTCAATGTCCTCTCCACATTCTCCAATGTCCCATCCAATTTTTTTATCCTTGCTTGACTACAAGAAAATTACCCTATTGCAACTAGTTGTTTGCAAGTGGCAACACTTGACAGTTGCAGTAAGTGATATTTAGCAACAGACATTTCATGCCCATTGCAATAGATGTGATTTAGCAACACGCCTTTTCTTTCTGTTGCGAAAAACATACTTTTAGCAATTGCGCTTCCCTTCCAGTTGTAAAAACATACTTTTAGCAACTGCGCTTCTATAACAGTTGCAATAAATATATTATTTGCAATTGCGCTACCAAGCTTGCTGCAAAAAATATATTTTTAGCAACTATTTTCTCCACTTGCAATAACTATATTTTCTTACAACTGGTAAAACCAGTTGCGAAAACATATTATTAAAAATAAGTAGAAATTTCTGATCAAGAAGCCATAAACGACTACTTATAATTAACAGTCATTAAATAGTAACAACTTTTAATGATTAATTTTTAATAATTATTTTTAAATAGTTACTATTAAATATTAGTAATTATACAATGATCAAGATTAATACCTAATAATTAATAATTAATTAATATTATGATATTTATAATTGATAATAAAATAATAATTAATAATTAACAAGTAGTAATAATTAACATTTAAAAATAATAAAATAAATATTATATAATAATAATTAATTGATAATAATAAAATAATGGATAAAAAATAATTAATTTGAAATATGAATATGTATGAATAATAATTAATTAAATAATTAATAAATTCATCATCAATAAATAAACAATAATTGATTAATATTACTATTAAGAAGTAATTAATAGTTAATAATAGTTTTTTGTATGAATTAATTTATAATTTGTGTTTAAAAGAGTATTTTTATGAATTAATTAAGTATTTATCATTAGTAATTGTTGATATGCTGTTTTGAATTTTTTTTTAAGTATTAATTAACAAAAGTTTACGATTAAATATTTTAATATCCATCTTTGTAATCTACACAAAAAACAGAATAAGCTAACATTGAGAAAATTAAACCTCTTTAAAATAGTGTAATATATATTTATAAAAATATGAAAATAAAAAAAACATGATTATCAATTAATTAACTAAGAAATTCATATAACATTTAAATACAAACTTTTGCTTATGGTTCGTTTTTTAAATATAAATATAATATTTAAAATCGAGTTTTACAAAGTAACTTTTAACAAAGAAGGATGCTAGATCAATCAATAGTCTACAATGAAATATGGATAAGTTAACACAAATATTTGCAGTCGAAGTAGCACATTGGTGTTACTTATTTGTGGTATATTTTGTTTGACCAAACCGGGAACAACAATAAGTATCAACGTAGGATAAGTACACCCCCATAAAATCAATCCGTACACCTTTCGTTTCTGCATCCCGTTGCCCATTTCATCGATTGAACAAGCAGAACCCTTGTTAATAATACACGAGCATATTTTCGTTTGTCGCTCTCTCATTTTCATTTCCCGCTTCCCCCTTCTCTTAAAACCTAAATTACAAATCAAAACGATTGTTCGGATCTGCCAACAAACCCTCCTCCTCTGTCGTTGCCTCTAGTCCTCCTCTCGAATCTAGATCCAATCTTCAGTTGATGGTTTGAACTCCAAGGTCGAAAATTTATCTTCCTCCCTTCTAATTGTCGTCGCGTTTTGGAATGTATGTTTATTTTTCTGTATTATATCATATTATTACAGTAAATTATTGAATGTAGGTATTGGTGAATTGTATGTAGTATCTACAACTATCAGTTGCAGTAGAGTCAATTGCAACTGTCATTTGTTGTTGCAAAATGATCTGTTGCAACAACAAAGGCCAGTTGCAAAAAAGTGTACCACTACAGCTTATTGCAACAGGCAGAAAATGTTGTGAAAAAGAACCGACTTTTTACAACTTCGGCTATACCAACGGGCGCAGGCGTGTTGCAGTTGGTATACTGCAACAGATATTGCCTATGGCGAAAAGTATTTTTTGTTGTAGTGCTTTCAAATTATATGAGTCTTCTTTACTCCTTTTAGGTTGTTAACGTGGAATAATAATAGCTTTAACTTGTGACTTTGATATTGCTGTGGAGTATGCACCTTATGCGGATGTAGTTTTCCATCAGGATCTTATTCATCTAATTGCAAAGGGATAATTTTGGTAGAAAACAACACAGATATGAAATTAAATGCAAACAAAAGATATTTTACCCAAGTATCCTCTTTGTTGATTCACCAAAAATGGTTTTTTTAACACTTATGGAATAAATCATACCTGATTACAGAACAAATATATACTCATTCTTAATCGAACGACCTACACTGCATCCAAAAAAGCATGTAAATGCAACCAAAGGCTTAGACAATCAATAGTTAAAGGAAAAAACGACTAAGTAAATGCAAAGTAATACAAAGTTTCTTTTAGCTATCAGCTCAATGGAAATGTACGGAACATTCTTGTATGAACCATGACGAATACAGGCAACGACAGTACTTCTCATTAAACTGATATGTGTGTGTATTTATCTTTTAGTAAAAACAAGTCTTGGGAACTGGTACTGATTATCTTGTATTTGTAATATTGATCATTTGATATATAAAATTGTTGTGATCTTGGGTCATATCTATCAAGACATCAAGAGAATATTCTAGCAGCGCAATCTACATATTCATTTTTCTTATATCTTCAAATAGAGAAGTAATAATTTTTTATCAATCTTTTATCTGCTTATTGCGAAATTTGGGAAAAAAACATTCCTCAAACCCAACTGAGCTCAATGAGGAAAGCAAGTACACTTTTTAGCAAACTTATATGGTTTTAATTTTGAAAGTGCAGACAATATAGTGATCTTCTATAGTTTCCCAGGTTAAATAATGTAAAATTCACTTGCTTTGATATATGGTACAACATTGCTAGCATATCATGTATACTCATCTATGCTAGCACATCATTCAATGAATCCAACATGGTAAATACATGATTAACCTCGTTGCAAACTATGAGTTTATTTTGCTTTGAAAAATTAATGAATTAGGTTTTTATGCTAACATGTGTCTTGTATTTAATGCATCTATTTTTTAATATAAAATTGTTTAATATTGATGCTCTTCTTCTATATTTTGCAATTCAAAACAAAATTTTCCAACAAAACATGAATATGATAGTGTAATATGACACCATTTTTGCACTGGGAAGTTAATATAATGAGTTTGAAACTCATGCATTCAGTCAGTATGTAACTTCGAAGCACCGAGACCATATATTCAATAATAATAATAATAAATCCTACATCCCCGTATTAGCTTTTAGTCTGCCTGTAATGAACAGGGGTTTTCGACCCCGAAAATCGACAGGAAAACAATATGTCGAACATTCAAGCATCGAAAACACAAGAACGTTATTAGAAGAAATTATAGGGTGAGATAAGAAAGAAAGAAATATTAGAATAGAAGAAATACGAAGAAGAAACATATCGGAATTGGAATCAGAGTCTCACATCACAGCGGAATAAAATATAATATATAAATAAACCTCTATTGTAAACTTGAAATAATACTTACAATCAGAGTACAACTTACAGTCACAGATCTGGACATTTATAGCATTCTGTCATCATATACGATACACAACGGAATAAATAATAGTACATCTGAACTCCTCCAACACGGCTCCTGAACTTTGTAGTGTCTAATAACCTGAACCTGTACAACCCGGTCTAACCCGAGCATTACAAACACTGGGTCAGTCTGGTGAACCAGAGTGAGAAAAGCTCGCAAAGTTTAAGGGGATTCATCAAACTTGATTTTGAAATTCGAAATCTTTATGAAAGAAAAAGGGTAATCATAAGATCAAATCCACACATAAATACGGACGGTTTTTAACTCACGATAACTCAAATTTTTTTGAAAACAATATCTTATTCTGATATTATGACAGTGTCTAAATACAAGGAAATGAAAACTAGCAGAACGCTTGCATCTCATGCTCCACATATATAGTATACAAACAAAACCGCGGACGCTTATTGGAAATTGGATTCTGACTATGACAAGGTATGGAACCACCTGTCGATAGTGTATCTCTAGAGAGGAATACACTGGGTTCAACAAGAACGTCTTCCAACCCAGCCCACACATGACCGACCACTCATTTCTCTTGAGTGTATTGAATATATTGTCACCTTAATGCTGCGCAACTACCATTTTCTTGAGAGATACAGAATTGAAAAGAAGTAACAAAAACGAATATTCTCTAGATGGTGACAATACATCCTAATGGGTGAGACCCAAATAGCTATGCTGCCTGCCCGATTTTTGTCATTTTCCGGTTGTGAGGCTTGAGGTTTAAACCGTCTTTTTAGAACATCTGGCCACCATTCACTTTGAACGTCACATCGTCAGATCCATCCATACACGTTGTCCTGGGACTGGACAACCGAAGGCACCCTCCTACTACATCATAGGAATCACCCTATAGATTAGTAGCGAGTAGTCCATGCAATCCATAGACTCCAACCACAACAAAATCACAGTTTATCTCTGGGAGCTACCCAAAGATTATAAGCTATACTTCCATTTTATGAAAATCTATGGTTTTCGAATGCTCCATCTCGATCATCATATGATCTCTTGCACGATTACTTATTTGCTGGTCGGAATGGTTTTCGAATATGAATTCGATCCCGGTCTTTCCGTACGAACAATCGATAATTGCCAAGATTTGATAATCAGTTATTTAACTATCAAATAAACAAACATTCATCCATAAAAATAAAATAATGTGCTGGTCCAGTATTCAGCATCACTTGGCCTCTTAAATAACTAATGAGTGGTTAATTTAAAACTCTATATCTTCAATACTAGGAAAACGTTCCCCTTTTCCTATTTAATATAAGAATATTCAATTTTCATTCCACTTCTTCTCTATTAGCTCCTTATTGTAAATTGGTAAGTGAATAAATCTCTCAATATCAATCTCGAAGGCCGAAACCAACATCAGATTGACACCTTGAAAGTTACCCAACCCAACCAACGTACAACAGGTTCCAATTTCTTTACACTACATCATATTGTTCATCAAACTTAATATATCCTTTAAAGTATTATAAATAGACTTTGATTCTAATACGACTTAAACCCATAAAAACTTCATTAAAACCTACTTCAAATCCATTCTGATTATATTTAATAAAACAACATCTATAGTTTGAAATAAGTGATTTTAGATCGACTCCTTATAACTTATCTTGCCACACCATTTTAGTTCAATTCGGTTTTCTATTTCGATTCCCAATTCATACCTTATACTTTTAACCTTCCCTTCATTTTAAAATTTATTTCGAAGTTTACCACTTTATTTCAAACTTTGCAATCCTTTACAATACATTCAAATAAACTTGGTTTCCAAAATCTTCATTCAATTTGGATTTTATGAAATCCACTTAAATAGAATTTCTCGAAGAATTCAATTCGACTTATATATATATATATATATAGAGAGAGAGAGAGAGAGAGGAGGGTTCTGCTACACCTCTTATATTGCATGTGAACTCTCCCCCTTAATCTCCACCACCCATTTCCCCGCTCATTCTTTCTCTTCCCATTTCAATATTATTTCTTAGTGGGAAGAGAGAGAACGAGTGGAGAAATGGGTGGTGGAGATTAAGGGGGAGAGCTCACGTACAATATAAGAGGTGTAGTGGAACCCTCCTCATATATATATATATATATATATATATTCACTTAAAATCCGTTTAACTTTAAACAGTGCCTTATGGTTTCATCAAACTCCATTTATTAAAATCCATGATCATTACTTTAACTATTATTAAATAATTATTGATAAACTTCAATAAAAAAATGATTTACTTTATCCTTAACAAATTCAATAATCCATCCCCATTTAAGCAGTTGACTTATTTACAGTTAGCTTGTTAATCCATTCCAAATGGCCCTTCCATTTTTAAATTAATTAATAATATAATTAATTTAATCCATCCCATTTACCTTTATTATTATAAAATAAATAATAGTCAATTTCGATATAATCCCCATCCAATTTGAAACGACCCGAACTTCCCCGGTGAGGAAAGCGCGGATTCTTCGAGAACAAGCCACAAAGGAACGCAGACGGAAGAACATTTCATTGTATATTACAACAATGCATCAGATTACAAGAATATACAGAGTATAAATGAATAAATATTACACAGAAAATATCAGAGATTACAAGACATTACATAGCAGCGGAAAATAATACAATACACAACAAGAAGAGATATACAGATACAAAGCTTTCCGGATATCATTCCAGCTGTAAACCAGGATCCTGTGAATATAAATCTGCAAGACCAAAACTACTAGCTGCCCGTGTCAAAATAAGGGCACCCAGAGTTTAGGTTAAAACAATAAACTCCAGGTCAGTCATGGGACGGGTGTGAGAACTAAAACAGTTTTTAATCTTTATTTTTAAAGTTTGGTAAATCAAGGGACCATGCCGTATAACACGGAACGGGTTTCCTCCCAAGAATACCAGTGCATATAACAACAGCGCAATGCTAAATAAAGAAAAATGAAGCTATTATAAGACCCAGGTCCTATCACACAATGCAACGCAAGCCGGGGGATAGGGTTTTACCTTATAATAGCGAAAGAATGCTTGATACGTGAAATTTCATGTTTTATTATTACTATAAGTGCATAGTGTCAAACAATTTCAAATCATAAATATCAATCATAGACGACATGGGTACCATATATCATGTCGCCATACTAGTTTTACAATTAAAATCGCAAAGTCACGTATTTGGAAATTGGATTTCCATCTGCGAACTGAGGCTAGGGATCGTCCTCTACCGATTCGAGACAATCTAGCCCATGTCTCAGGCAAGCGCGCAGACAAGCCTTGGATCGTCAGGGCCGGTCCACCGATGTGGATTATTATGCCTGAACACTACGTCTCTCCGCCCTATGGGGCGTAAATGAGCCAACGAATGACTCCATCGGTCCCGAATCGACCGATATAACCGAGGCGCCTCGCAACCGCAGCGACCACATAAGTCAAACTCGTCAGGGCGTGTAAAACCACTGACGCCACTTCTAGCTAGAAAGAAACGCATGTCCTCCCTGAGGTCCTTCTCCCGTTTTTGGTTCACAACCGGGGTGTGAGGCTCGCGAATTCACGTTACACAAAGCTGTGCCACACAGGCCATGCTTTGATCATCAACCACAAGACTTTGCTTTTCAACAGAAGCCTTGATCAATTGCCACTTAGGCATGCCACACAGGCAATTCACTCCATGCGTTTGATATCCGTCAATATATAACCCCTGAGCTCGTACGTCTCAAAGAAGGGCGTTAAGCAAGAGAATAAATTCTCCGCCGCCAAACAGATATATATTTAATAGAAATCAATCACACAGACTAAAATCCAATGTCAGACACACAGTCCATTTACAAGTTCGTTCTGGGTCTGAACAAAACCGGAGGCACCTAGTACCCCGATCTCCAAGTACGTCTGGACGACCACCAACTGATTCCCTCCTCTTGGGTGTACGGCCCAATCAAGATCATCAGTAATTATCCAAACGACGTGAAAATCTCCAGTCTTCAACCATCGTCTTCATCTTCGACTAATCGTCGAATCAGTTATTCAGAATGGGATAAACCCGGTCTTTCCGAATAACTCGCGTATATAATAAATAAGTGTTACACAAACACAACATACGCCTCATTCCAATTCATCAGTCACTAACTGTAAATTAATCAAGAGAATAATTCCCCAAATATTTACCCCGAAGGCCGAAACCAACATCAGATCAATACCCAGGAAATCACTCTGCTTAGCCAACCTACAGTTAGTTTCATAATTTCACATTCTTAGGGAAAGGTTCCCATTAATTTTATCAAAGATAAATTCTTTTAAATTTATTCTTTAATCTCCCTTTGAATATCACTTCAAACTAGTCAGGATTAGCGAATCACACCGAAGTAATCATTTATTTTAATTTCCCAATCCCAACCTATTCATCCCATGAAGTAAATCTGGTAATACTTCATATCTAACACCACGGTGTTATCGGTAAATTCAATTACCATTTCACGTTCAAATCTAATTAAAGATTTGACTACCGCCTGGAGTAAAACTGGTGATACTCCATCCTCAATCTTTTCAATCTAATTAAAGATTCATTAAAACTCCACTTAGTTTTAATCTTCAACTGGGTTAAAGAATCAGTGTCATTTAAAACACGGTTCACGACAAACCCAAAATCACATTCCATTAATTATCGGGTTAAAGAACAAGTGTTATTTAAAACATTGTTCACGATAAACCCAAAAATCAATACCTATTCAATTCCAATTAAATATCATTTAATTGGTACACTTCATTAAATCTAAATAAAAAGATTTAATCTTTTTTTTTCAACTGGGCTTAAGAACAGTGTTAATGAAGACACTATTCACGACAAACCCAAATCACATTTGATATAAAATACAAGGCTCTGAATAGAAAATACATCGTCTTATATTCAATATCAAATTCTACGACCAACAAATATTGTATTGGAAATAACGATATATATATATATCTTTCAAATTTCCATAACAACATCTGTATAATCACGAAATCCAACATTAAACTATTCCAAAGATGATTTCGATTCAAATCCCTTCCAATTCAATCATTGGAAATCCTGGTTATTTTCAAAACCATTTCAAATCCAATTTATTTATTTTAAAAATAAACAAATTATTATTCTAGTTCAAAACTAGTTCATTTCGATAAAAATCTATTTTTACCCTTTCAAATATGGAGTTTTTCATCCCAATTCTTCACAAATCATTTCTTATGATTTTACACAAATTATTGATATTTTTAATAATTTTATCAAGGCCCGTACAGTCGATTTCCATCAACGGCCATCGAACTGCACTTACAGCGACCTTTTTCAAATTTGATTTGGACATAATTCCAAATCCAACCGTTAGATTTCTAATTTCTAATATTTGTTTGAAAGCTCTTTTCGATACGAACCCAACGGTTCCGGTTTTAGGAGAATCCGACGGTCGGATCTCCCGCAATGTCCATTCGAAGTCAATGGTCGAAATTCGCAAACTGCCGCGGCGCGGTGCGTTCTATTCAGGCCATTATATTATATATATAATATATACTTCATCGATTTCCTTTTAAAACGAATTTTATAAATCGTTTTAAATTCATTTTCGAAACGATTTCAACTTCATATTCAATTTCTAATCAAAATTGAATATTCCAATATAAATTCGTTTTAATTTCATTTCAAAACGATTTCAATTCAATTTCAATTTAATTCGAATTTCAATTCATTTCAATTTAATTCGAATTCATTTTTATTCAATTCCAATTCGAATTCATTTTTGTTCAATTTCAATTCGAATTCATTTCTATTCAATTTATCAGATTTTGAAATCACTTTCGATATTCATTGAAAAATGAATAAAATCGATATAAATATCGTTCGCGTCAAAATGACGTCAATCTAATCAACACGGCTTCATATATTTCTATTTTCAAATATTCTATTTCAAATATTTCTATTTCAAATATTTCTATTCAAATATTTCTATTTCAAATATTCCTATTTCAAATATTTCTATTTCAAATATTTCTATTTCAAATATTTCTATTTCAAATATTTCTATTCAAATATTCCTATTTCAAGTATTTCTATTTCAAATATTTCTATTTCAAATATTTCTATTCAAAACTGGAATGAGGCCCAATCAATTACCATATAATGTTAATTACATGGATTTTCTACAACACATGTATACAATAACAACGATGAATAATCAACCATCATCCAAAGTGCATCCTACACTGTATAAGCATCAAATATAAATATTTAATGCTCATAACAGTCTGTCAATCAATCGATCGACATACAACTAATTATTGGGATTAGTGTATGTCATATATCATCCCATTACCCGTGTGGGGTTTCAAACAATTAAACACAGATTTTATTTGTGCAGTTGGGCGATGTGTAAAATTTATCGTCCCAATCAATATCAATCAAATCAGTGTATATAAACAAATCTCCGATTTGTTTATATTAATTTATTTCATTTCATATTCACGTTAAAAATTCTATTTTTAACTATATAATATTTTCTACTATAAAATATTTTATTTCGTTTCACATCACATCACACAATCAACTACACATCAAAATCAAACAAACAAGCATACAAGCCGTCCATGGTCTGTGGACGACGGGTGTCGGGTGCTACTAAACACTGTCTGCGTCCTAGTATATATTTTAACTAGAAAATTAAATTAAAAGTGAGAAGTTCTCACAGAGGGTTCCACTCCGCCGTGCTTTGCTTCTGAACGGTTTGGATTTGCTTCTCATTCGTCCCATCGCCATCTGTTTCACACGATTTTTATATTAAAAATCACATTTTTATTCTGTTATTATCTAAATAAAAATCACAATTAGATTCTAGCGTTATATATATAAATAAAAATCACATTTTTATTTCTACTTCATATATATAAAAATCAAATTTTTATCGCTACTTTAATTTCAAAACCAATGCCATTTATTTAAAAATCACATTTTTGAAATAATACCCAATATATTTATAAACCCTGCTATTTATATTTTTAAAACAAAGTATGGTTATATTTTTAAAATAAAGCAAATTTATTTGAAAACAATGCGAATTCACTTTGAAAACAATGCTATTTTCTATTTATAAACTAATTGTATGAGTAAAATAAAATGAAAATAATAATAAAAATAAACCTTTCACTGTTAAGCTCGTTCCACGTTCGAACCCTTCCTCGATTCCTTTCTTCGATCGTGCAAGCCACCATAGTGGGCCGGAGTCGCATCGGCCCGTGCCACCATGGAGCTGCCAGCGCAGATGATCCACGTTATCCACCTCGGCCAGCTCGGCCTCCGCAGGCGCCACCAAATGGCGCTCGAACTCGCTCAGTTTGAGCTTCGATTTTGCAGCCAAGACCATACGAGATTCGATCCTGCTTGCATAAACGGTAAAGCTAACTGAGCTTGAGGTTTCCGTGTTGAAATGCCCTTGAACGGGATCGTGGATTTTGAGATTTGAAGGGGAGTAGGTTGGAGTGTTCGAATCGTTGATTCCAAGAGGAGGCGGCTCAGATAATTGTTGACTGCGGTTTTGATTTGTTTTAGGGTTTGACCCCGTTTGACCCTTGTATATATATTTATGTATTTTCTTTTTATTTCAATTTAATTCTATTTATCAATCTAAACTCCAAATCAAACCCAATGACTGTCGTCCCTAGCTAAATACCCCCATTCCGAACACAATGGGATAAGTATCGCAGGCCACTTCGCTTGTTACGATCAGTTTCCGTTCAAATAAAAAAAAAATCAATGTATATTGAATTTGAACGCACATTTCAATTTACTGGGGTCACGTACTAACTCGAAAAATTCCAGAAAAATATTTTCTAGATTCGTATTGACGATACGGTCCTAACAAAACTAATTTCGTCAAATTCTGAGACCGTTTGAAAAATGGCCATTTTCCAGTCGATTAAAATCAACTAAAACTAGTCAAACGCGTTTTCCTTTGCCACACTCACATATTGATTTGAAAAATTATGAAATTTGAAACCTAGCAATAATTTGACATACCGGATCCAACAAAAGAGGTTCCGTCGAAATCCGAGGTCGTTTGAAAATTTTTCATTTTTAAGGGCCAGAATTCCATAGCGACTATTCTGAATTTTCAACTGGACATATCTTTTTATCCCTGCTATGAAATTTCGATTTTTCGGATTCGTTGGAAAGATATTGTCAAATGGATTCAAATATTTTTGGTTTCACTAAAATCTGGTTTATATTGCACCCGGTACATTCATTTGAAGTTTGAAATCAAATTATCGAACTACCGCCCCATTTTCAATTCCTTTTATAATTATAAATAATTATTTATATTCTAACGTCGAGCTATATAAATATATACGTTCGAATTCTATTCAAAATAAATTTCTCATCGTTATTATTTAAAATAATTCATTTTAAATAATCGAAATTCGCTAAAATTGCCAAAATAAAAATTTTAAATTGGCTCAGATTTTCGGGTTATTACACAATTGTTTCTTAAAACAATCAATTCCAGATGTTAACTGTTCGGCTAATACCTATTTACTTACCTTTAAAATCTTATTTACATAGAATAATTCTTTATAAAATGATTTAATAGCTCTTATAACCTTAAATAATTAAAAAAAATTGTTAATTTCCTTTAATTCAAATAATATATTCAAAACTATCTTCAATTATAAAAAAATATAAATTTTATAGTTTCATTACTGTTGATTCACCTGACGGTAAATCAACATTTATAAAACAATCTATTTTTAGGCCATTTGTCGCTGATTACTCAATCAATACTGCCCATTGGTTAATAATAAACAAACATTGAATTTAAATTCAACAATCAATGATATAATCAATCATCCAATCAAATTGGTTAAACAGTTCATATAATTGTAATGAAAATAAACAAAAAATTTGAGGAATCCAGTTGGATCCCTCCAACCTGTTTTTCCCTGCATCCAAATACGTTATCTCAGATAAAACAATTAATTCAAATAACAGATATAATATTCAGCAATCGAATAATAACTGCAATCCAAAGGTTTATGTTTCAATTTAATACGTTTATGTTATTATAAACGTAACCAACAAGGTAAGTTGCCTCATTTGGAAATAATCGTTAAAAATAACGATTGGTTTCCATTTAAATTAAACAAACGTTTAATTTAACAGTTCAGTCAACACATATAAATATATTCAGCATCCATCAACCAATTAATAACCATAGCACACAAATATTTAAACCCGACTTATATAAAATATAAGTGGGATAAAAACTGAGTGAGCTGAACACACTTTTATTACTGTTTGTTGTTTAAACGGTCTGTCTTAGTTAAATTAAACATGTGTTTAATTTAATTAAAATCTCCAACTGCTTCTAGTTCTGATTAAACAAGATCCATAATGCAGTGCTCCCCTTAATGCGGTTCCAACGCTTTCGATGTTGTCGAATTTTGATAATCTACGAACACGGTACAAAATTTATAAGTATCAGTTTTAATAAATAAAACCTTAACTAGAATTTTAATAACATTAATTTTCCATTATATAAATGGCTACATTTATAGTCCTATAAGACACATAGAAACTTAATTAATGCTTAAACCATATTATTAGTACATTGTCCACGTCAAAACACCATATTGTAACTCGATTTGTGGATTTTCTTTTCACTGGTCATGGTTTGGTATATTTACCTTAGTTAAACATAAACATGTTATTAGAAAAAGCGTCACTGCTATCAATGTTTCTAATCTCAATTGGAAATGTTTACTGGACCTTGCAATATCAATTTGAAACCATACAGTATAGTGTTTCACTGTGTCCACGTGTAAGTATAGACTAGGCAAACTAATATATAATAATATTTATAGGCCTTACCCTATGCATGCGACATTACCATGCCCAAAGCCTTATTCTCCCCACCGTTAACACTTACAGCTGCTCCAACCCAATGGTTTAGTCACTCACATTCAGCATACCCGATTTTGTCTTTTTCCTTTTCCCCTTTTTTGGGTCTAAATGGCGGCGGCCCAAAGCCCGTCTTGTACCCAACTACTCATGTTCCCATATGCCGCTACCTTTCCCAAAAAGGACTTCCTCCCCATACATCGAATAGCTGACGTTCCCTTCCTGTTTCCCTTTCCCCATATCCTACCCGTTTCGTTTGTTATATATAAAACCGAAAAGCACGGTATCCTTCCTCCTTCACTTTATAATTTCCACCCTGCTCCAATATAACAGGCCATGGACGAAAACTTCAATCCCCCAAACTGCTTCCCTCCTTTACTATTTCAAAAACCAACATCACCGTTCTTCTACTCATCCCGTGCTCCTCCTCCATCTTCTATATTTCTTCTGTGGCTCACATTGCATAACTGCCATTCAAGACAACCACCCTTCCTCCACTCGTGAACCCACCGACCCATCCCATCTCCATTAAGCCGTCGCTCCGTCAGACTCCGCTTGACCTCAGACCACTCGCCAAACCAACCATATCCTTCACTGCTCGCACTCCCTCACACTTCGCTGGAAACCACAAGAGAAACTGTGGCGGATCCTTTCAAAAATGCACGAAGTAAAAAAAGGGGATTGCGCGTGAACTTGTGTGTGTATGTTTCTATCTGTACGTTTTTGTGTGAATTGATTTCGTTTTAAAAACTCTCGGGTGGCATTTTAATGGTGGCGTGGATTTTGGTCTAGACAATGATGATCGCTCTGTATATTTATAGATACAAGAATAAAGGGGATAAGTATTACGTAAAATCCTACATTTCCTTAGCTATGAATTTAGATCCAAATAGGATTGCAATGGTATGGTTTTTCAATGCAGAGAAATGAAGCTTCCCTGTGTGTACATGGATTAGAATTTGCAGTGTTGTACCCTTTTAGATATGTCAAAACAGTGTAATCTGTGGTATAGATATGCTAGAACTGAAGAAATACAGTACAGTGTATTTTCACTTCATTTTTCTTTTCAGTTGATGTTGATATGAAGCTGCAGCGTTATGTACATTTCGGGGTAGGAGAATCTCAGCTATTCTATAGGGTTTCCAGTATAGAGATGGTAGGATTGTAGCTGCTAATTACTATAGCATGTATTGGAAAGACCAAAGGCTGGAAGAAAAGGAGGACTGCAGTGTCTTCAGTAGATACGAAATGAAAAAAACGATAGCTGTATTGTAATTTCAGTGGCCATGTTTGTAAACGAAAGGACAAAGCAGTGTACTTCCATTTCGTTGTCTTTTCGATTAGAAGGTGAGTTGAAAATACAAGACAAGAGAAATTCCAGTGGACAGTACTGTATAGGATGGTTGTACGCTTTCATTTCAAAGAACACAAGGGTATACGGTGTATAGGGTAGGATATGAGTAGCGTAATTTCATTTTAGGGTGGGCTGAAGCTAATTTTAGGGTATATGGTAGGCTGTCGTTTCCCTTTAATTTAGTTATGTAGAGATTCACTAATTTATATATATTATTCGGTTGGTACGTGGTTAATAATTTCTACCCCTATTTACATTACAGTAAAATAAACGCACCACCAAACATCATTCTAAACTCAACAAAAATAATTATACTTCCACGTCTTGATGCTATGGTCCAAGTAAAATTAATTTCGTTGAAAACAGACTCTGTTTGCACAACAATGTTATTTTAATTTATCGGTTCACCTTTAAATTTCTCGCACCGATAAAATAACTCTGATTGGCTCCAAACCAAAAATCTAGCAATAACTAGTAATACGCATTCCAATAAAGTCCGTTTCATCGAAAATAAAGGCTATTTGAAAATCCGTTATTTATAACGCTTATATAATATCAATATAACATTATAAAATTTCAAAACAATCCAATTTAAAAATAAATAAATTATTATCATCATATACATCTAAATAAAACAATATATCACTTCAAACATGACATTTATATCTCAACGCTAATTTTTCAAAATAACGATATCCAACTTGTATCCAAATTCTTACTTAATAAATTAAATAAATGTTATAATTTATTAACGAATCCATAGCGAGTATTTTAAAATTTGATTTGGCCATAAATTACAATTTATAAGACAAAATCTCGATTTCTCTCTTCCATTAGAAAATTATAATCAAATTGATTCGGATGATTCTTGTTTCACAGAATTCCGACTTAAAATGGATTCTGTATATCCAATTGAAGTTCTAAACTCAATATTACGAACTATCGCGCAGTTACGATCTCGTTTATATTTAAATATAATTTATGTATTCAAACTCCATTTTAAATAACGAATTAAATGTTATAAATCCATTTAAAATTCTAATTTAACATTTAATATAGTAAAATATATTAAATATCTGATCACTAAAAATACGGGACATTACATTTCTTTCCCCATAAAAAGAATTTCGTCCCCGAAATTACTAAGTGCGAAGAATAGTTCAATCCCAATTATTTCCAAAAATAATTGTTTAAAATTATCTTCAAAAATATTCTAAGTTTTCAAATATTACGAAATTTTTTGCCAACATCTCTGTTGCACGGCTCGATTGGACCAACTACAATCGCCACTCCGGGCCTTACATCAATCCAAATAAAAAATAAAGCCAAACGGCTACCCAACTCGGGTTAAAATCAATCACTCAATCCATAAATATTAAGGTTTACCTATTTGTCGGGTAACCAAACTTCAATAACCAAGCAAACCAACTATCAACTCCTTTCTTTTTCCAACCTGCACTAACTCAATTCACAATGCAATAACAAATATAAGATTTAATCTTTTACTTTCATTTTTGATTCTGTTCAAATTTATTCTATTAGAATTCATTCTTCTGGATTTTAATTCGTTCAACTCTTGATGAACTGTTATTCGACCAATTTATTATCCAACAAACAACAATCAGCAATTAATATAATCCAAACCAATTGAATTTATTTTTAAATTAACTAATTAATTAATCATTCAATTATTTCACTTTTCACTTTTGATTTTTATTTAACATAGCTTCAAGCTAAATCCCGAATCATTTATTTTCCATATCAAAATTTTCATTCACAAACTCTATGTGAAATCCTCTTATAGTTATATTAAACCATTTATATTCCGTTTGAATTCTATTCAAATCAATAAACAACCCATATTCCAGTAACTTGATAAAATTAATATTTTTCTATAAAAAAAATTTGGGCAAAATTATTTCATTCACCCACTTTACAAAATAATATCGTGTCCATTGTTAATTCAAAATTGAACTGAACAAATAACATAGTACAAAAACATTTTTTATAAAATCTACAGATATGCTTTCTTGTATATATATACACTCAACTCAATCTAGGGTATTACTAACCCCATCTCTATCAAGTTACGCCATAGAGCCAAGGTTATTACAAAACTAATAACTCTAATACCATTGTAATGAATAGGGGTTTTCAACCCCGAAAATCAACACGAAAACACTATGTCGAACATTCAAGCATCGAAAACACTGGAACATTATTAGAAGAAATTAGAGGGTGAGATAAGAAAGAAAGAAATATTAGAATAGAAGAAATACGAAGAAGAAACACATCAGAATCAGAATCTCACATCGTAGCGAAATAAAATATAATATATAAATAAATCTTTATTGTAAACTTGAAATAATACTTACAATCAGAGTACAACTTAAAGTCACACATCTGGACAGTTATAGTATTTTGTCCTCATATACGATACCCAACGGAATAAATAATAGTACGTCTGAACTCCTCCAACACGCCTCCTGAACTTCTTAGTGTCCAATAACCTGAACCTGTACAACCCGGTCTAACCCGAGCATTACAAGCATCGGGTCATTCTGGTGAACCAGAGTGAGAAAAACTCGCAAAGTTTAAGGGATTCATCCAACATGATTTTAAAGTTAAAAATCTTTTTGAAAGAAAAAGGATAATTGCAAGACCGAATCCACACATGAATACGGACGGTTTTTACCTTACGATAACCCAAATTTTTTTGAAAACAATATGTTATTCTGATATTATGACAGTGTCAAAATACAAATAAATAGAATCCAGTAGAATGCTTGCATCTCACGCTCCATATATATAGTATAAACACAAAACCGCGAACGCTTATTGGAAATTGGATTCCGACTATGACAAGGTATGGAACCACCTGTCGATAGTGTATCTCTAGAGGGGAATACACTGGGTTCAACAAGAACGTCTTGCAACCCAGTCCACACATGACTGACCACTCATTTCTCTTGAGTGTATCAAATATATTGTTACCTTACGGCTGCGTAGCTACCGTTTTCTCTGGAGATACAGAATTGAAAAGAAGTAATAAAAACGAATATTCTCTAGATGGTGACAATACACCCTAATGGGTGCGTCCCACATAGCCATGCTTCATGCCCGATTTTTGTCATTTTCCGGTTGTAAGGCTTGAGGTTTACACCGTCTTTTTAGAACATCTGGCCACCATTCACTTTGAACATCACATCGTCAGATCCATCCATACACGTTGTCCTGGGACTGGACAACCGAAGGCATCCTCCTACTACATCCTAGGAACCACCTTATAGATTAGTAGCGAGTAGTCCTTGCAATCCATAGACTCCAACCACGGTAGAATCACAGTTATCTCTGGGAGCTACCCAGAGATTATAAGCAATACTTCTGTTTTGTGAAGATCTATGGTCTTCAAATGCTCCATCTCGATCATCATCTGATCTCTTGCACGATTACGTATTTGCTGGTCAGAATGGTTTTCGAATATGAATTTGATCCCGGTCTTTCCGTACCAACAATCGATAATTGCCCAGATTTGATAGTCGGTTTTTTAACTATCAAATAAACAAACATTCATCCATAAAAATAAAATAATGTACTGGTCCAGTATTCAGCATCACTTGGCCTCTTAAATAACTAATGAGTGGTTAATTTAAAACTCTATATCTTCAATATTAGGAAAATGCTCCCCTTTTCTTATTTAATATAAGAATATTCAATTTTCATTCCACTTCTTCTCTATTAGCTCCTCATTGTAAATTGGTAAGTGAATAATCTCTCAATATCAATCCCGAAGGCCGAAACCAACATCAGATTGACACCTCGAAAGTTGTCCAACCCAACCAACGTACAACAGGTTCTAATTTCTTTGCCACTACATCATATTGTTCATCAAACTTAATATATCCTTTAAAATATTATAAATAGACTTTGATTCTAATATGACTTAAACCCCATAAAAACTTCATTAAAACTTACTTCAAATCCATTCTGGTTATATTTAATAAAATAACATCTATAGTTTGAATGATCGACTCCTTATAACTTATCTTGCCGCGCTATTTTAGTTCAATTCGGTTTTCTATTTCGATTCCCAATTCATACCTTATACTTTTAACCTTCCCTTCATTTTAAAAATTATTTCAAAGTTTACCACTTTATTTCAATCTTTGCAATCCTTTATAATACATTCAAATAAACTTGGTTTCCAAAATCTTCATTCAATTTGGATTTTATGAAATCCACTTAAATAGAATTTCTCAAAGAATTCAATTTGACTTACATATATATATATATATATATATATATATATATACACACACATTCACTTAAAATCCGTTTAACTTTAAACAGTGCCTTATGGTTTCATCAAACTCCATTTATTTAAATCCAAGATCATTACTTTAACTATTATTAAATAATAATTGATAAACTTCAATAAAAAAATGATTTACTTTATCCTTAACAAATTCAATAATCCATCCCCATTTAAGCAATTGACTTATTTACAGTTAGCTTGTTAATCCATTCCAAATGGCCCTTCCATTTTTAAATTAATTAATTTAATCCATCCCATTTACTTTGATTACTATAAAATAAATAATAATCAATTTCAATATAATCCCAATCCAATTGTTTCTTAAAACAATTAATTTCAGTTGTTAACCGTTCGGCTAATACCAGTTTACTTACCTTTAAAATCTTATTTACATAGAAAATTTCTTTATAAAATGATTTAATAGCTCTTATAACCTTAATAATTAAAAAAAATATTAATTTCCTTTAATTCAAATAATATATAAAAGACTATCTTCAGTTATAAGAAATATAAATTTTATAACTTCATTACTATTGATTCACCTGACGGTAAATCAACATTTATAAAACAATCTATTTTTAGGCCATTTGCTGCCAATTACTCCATCCATACTGCCCATTGGTTAATCAAAAACAAACATTGAATTTAAATTCAACAACCAATGAAATTGTAATGAAAATAAACAAAAAATTTGAGGAATCCAGTTGGATCCCTCCAACCTGTTTTTCCCTGCATCCAAATACGTTATCTCAGATAAAACAATTAATGCAAATAACAGATATAATATTCAGCAATCGAATAATAACCGCAATCCAAAGGTTCATGTTTCAGTTTAATACGTTTATGTTATTATAAACGGAACCAACGAGGTAAGTTACCTCATTTTGAAATAATCATTAAGAATAACGATTGGTTTCCATTTAAATTAAACAAACGTTTAATTTAACAGTTCGGTCAACATATTTAAATATATTCAGCATCCATCAATCAATTAACAACCATAACACACAAATATTTAAACCCGACTTATATAAAATATAAGTGGGATAAAACCGAGTGAGCTGAACTCACCTTGATTACAGTCCGTTTTTTAAACAGTTTGTCTTAATTAAATTAAACATGTGTTTAATTTAATTAAAATCTCCAACTTCTTCTAAATCTGATTAAACAAGCTCCATAATGCAGTGCTCTCCTTAATGCGGCTCCAATGCTATCGATGTTGTCGAATTTTGATAATCTACGAATACGGTACAAAATTTATAAGTATCGGTTTTAATAAATAAAAGCTTAACTAGAATTTAAATAAGGTTAATTTTCCATTATATAAATGGCAACGTTTATAGTCCCATAAGACACATTGAAACTTAATTAATGCTTAAACCATGTTATTAGTACACTGTCCACATTAAAACACCATACTGTAACTTGATATGTAGATTTTCTTTTCACTGGTCATGGTTTAGTATATTTACCTTAGTTAAACATAAACATGTTATTAGAAAAGCAGTCACTGCTATCAATGTTTCTAATCTCAATTGGAAATGTTTACTGGACCTTGCAATATCAATTTGAAACCATACAGTATGGTGTTTCACTGTATCCACGTGTAAGTATAGACTAGGCAAACAAATATATAATAATATTTATAGGCCTTACCCCGTGCACGTGGCATCACCATGCCCAAAGCCTTATTCTCCCCACCGTTAACACTTACAGCAGCTCCAACCTAATGGTTTAGTCACTCACGTTCAGCATACCCAATTTCATCTTTTTCCTTTTTCCCTTTTTTTGGTCTAAATGACGGCAGCCCAAAGCCCATCTTGTACCCAACTACTCATGTTCCTATATGCCGCTATCTTTCCCAAAAAGGACTTCCTCCCCATACATCGAACAGCTGACGTTCCCTTCCTGTTTCCCTTTCCCCATATCTTACCCGTTTAGTTTGTTATATATACTTTCATATATATATATATATATATATATATATATATATATATATATATTTAACGGAACGGACCAAGCCCACCTTCTTTAAAACCGCAAAGCACGGTATCCTTCCTCCTTCACTTTATAATTTCCACGCTGCTCCAATATAATAGGCCATGGCCAAAAACTTCAATCCCCCAAACTGCTTCCCTCCTTTACTATTTCAAAAACCAACAACACCGTTCTTTTACTCATTCCGTGCTCCTCCTCCATCTTCTATATTTCTCCTGCGGCTCCCATTACGTGACTGCCATTCAAGCCTACCACCCTTCCTCTGCTCGTGAACCCACTGACCCATCTCATCTCCATCAGACTTTCGCTTCGCTAGACCCCGCTTGACCTCAGACCACTCGCCGAACCAACCATATCCTCCACTGCTCGCACTCCTCCGCACTTCGCTGGAAACCGCAAGAGAAACTGTGGCAGATCCTTTCAAAAATGCACGAAGTAAAAAAAGGGAACTGCACGTGAACTTGTGCGCGTATGTTTCGATCTATACATTTTTGTGTGAATTGATTTCATTTTAAAAACTCTTGGGTGGCATTTTTATGGCGGCATGGATTATGGTCTGGACAAGGATGATCGCTCTGTATATTTATAGATACAAGAATGGAGGGGATAAGTATTATGTAAAACCCTACATTTCCTTAGCTATGAATTTAGATCCAAATAGGATTGCAGTGGTAGGGTTTTTCAACATAGAGAAATGAAGCTTCCCTGCGCGTATATGGATTAGAATTTGCAGTGTTGTACCCTTTTAGATATGTCAATACAGTGTAAGCTATGGTATGGATATGCTAGAACTGAAGAAATATGGTATAGTGTATTTTCATTTCATTTTTCTTTTCAGTTGATGTTGATATTAAGCTGCAGCGTTATGTACATTTCAGGGTAGGAGAATCTCAGCTATTCTATGGGGTTTCCAGTATAGTGTTAGTAGGATTGTAGCTGCTAATTACTATAGCATGTATTGGAAAGACCAAAGGCTGGAAGAAAAGGAGGACTTCAGTGTCTTCAGTAGATACGAAACGAAAGGACAAAGCAGTGTATTTCCATTTCGTTGTCTTTTCGGTTAGAAGGTGAGTTGAAAGTACAAGACATGAGAAATTCCAATGGACAGTACTGTATAGGATGGCTGCATGCTTTCATTTCAAAGAACACAAGGGTATACATTGTATAGGGTAGGATATGAGTAGCGTAATTTCATTTTAGGGTGGCTGAAGCTAATTTTAGGGTATATGGTAGGCTATCATTTCCCTTTAATTTAGTTATGTAGAGATTAACTAATTTATATATATTATTTGGTTGGTACATGGTTAATAATTTCTACCCCTATTTACGTTACAATAAAATAAACGCACCGCCAAATAACATTCTAAACTCAACAAAAATAATTATATTGCCACGTCTTGACGCTGTGGTCCAAGTAAAATTAATTTCGTTGAAAACAGACTGTGTTTGCACAACAACGTTATTTAAATTTATCGGTTCACCTTTAAATTGCTCGCACCGATAAAATAACTCTGATTGGCTCCAAACCGGAAATCTAGCAATAACTAGTTATACGCATTCCAATAAAGCTCTTTTCATCGAAAACAAAGGTTGTTTGAAAATCCGTTATTTATAACGCTTATATAATATCGATATAACATTATAAAATTTCAAAACAATCCAATTTAAAAATAAATAAATTATTATCATCATACACATCTAAATAAAATAGTATATCACTTCAAACATGTCATTTATAGCTCAACACTAATTTTTCAAAATAACGATATCCAACTTTTATCCAAACTCTTACTTAATAAATTTAATAAACGTTATAATTTATTAACGAATCCATAGCGATTATTTTAAAATTTGATTTGGCCATAACTTACAATTTGTAAGACAAACTCTCAATTTCCCTCTTCCATTAGAAAATTATAATTAAATTGATTCGGACGATTCTTATTTCACAGAATTCCGACTTAAAATGGATTCTGTATATTCAATTGAAGTTCTAAACTTAATATTACGTACTACTGCACAGTTACGATCTCGTTTATAATTAAATATAAATTATGTAACGTCCCAGATTTTTGAACGTTGATTACGAATATTTAAATCTGTTTAAATATTGATTTGGCAATATTAGCAGATTTTATGTCGAATTTATTTTATCGAGTTAAAAAATATATAATTTATAATATAATTTAAATGAGCTCGAAAACGACGCGACAGTTCGTAATTTTCAATCTGAACTGTAATTGAATATACAGAATCCGTTTTAAGTCGGAATTCTACGAAACAAGAAACGTTAAAATCAATTTGATTTTATTTTTCTATTAAAAGAGAAAAATCATGATTTCATCGTGTAGATGGTAAGATATGCCTAGATTAAAATTTCCAATAGTCGTTATAGAATCGTTTACCGACCGTAACAGTTTATTTGAAATAACTGCATACTGGTTTCGAATTTAGACAAGATTCTTTTGAGACGTAGTGTTAATTAAATTTTTAGAATTTTACTCTAATTTTTAATAAATTAAATATGCAACTTTTTAGTTAGATTATTTTGCACCCTATATCAATATTTTGGAGTTTCACAATATAAGTTAACCTACCGATATTATTATATTTTTGGGATAGTGACACCTGGCTGGACACGACTATATTTTTATTTCTGTCCATAGGGGTATGTATGTAAGCGGAGTATTATATGACGGGGTACGCGTATAAAACAGTTACCGATAGAAATTAAGAACCACATTAAAATAAAATATAACCAATATACTACTTTCAAGCCAAATAAATGGCTAAGGTCCTAGGTGATTAAAACTTCTCGGATTAAAACTTTGCACCCTACTTCATATTTAAGTAAATTATGGTACATGCCTGATAAATCAACTCAAAGCTAAATGTTGGCTGCATGGCCTAGTTGAAGTGTACATTTGAAGTGAAAATTCATTTTTCCTGTACACACAGGCTATTTCCCTTCCCAAATAAAAGAGCGGTACAATCAATACAGGAAGCACATGCAAAAATTAAATCACGCACAGCTATGAAATGAAAATTAATGAGGCTACCCTGTCTCTTCCATTTCCCTACCGAAAGGAAACTGCACATCTAAATCTATTTCTCACATGGCTAAGTTATAATTTGTACTAAATGTACAGCTTAAAACTAAATATCTAAAAGTGAAAACACACCGCCTCTTCTTTTCTTTTCAAACTGTTGCCTAAGCTATTCTTTCTCTTTTCTTCTCAAACGTGACATTTCTATTAGCTGGCCTATGTTCTTGAATTGAAAACACATAACAGACTACTCTGTTTTTTTTACTGTACCGTGTGTGTTCAAATCGAATGCAAACATATCAAAGAAGATTTGCACCCTACCCATATATCCATACTGTACACTCAACATTGTATTTTCTTTTCAAACAGACATGAAATGAATAACGCACATGCTAGCTATCTAAAATCCTACTCCTTACACCTTGATCTCCACGTAATACCTTCCCTATAAATAGAGGGGACCAAGAACACCACTTTAGCCATAAAAACCGAACTTCCAATGTGTTAAAAAAAAGATATATATATATATATATGTATATATATATATATGAATATATATACTCGAAGCAAAGCAATAAGAAGGAAGAAAGGGACATGGAAATGGAAAGAAGTAGTGCGTTGGGTTCATGTTTGTGGTGACATGGTTGTTTCGAAGAAGAGGAGCGGTGCATGGATGATGATGGAAAGGTGGTAGAAGACATTGCGTTTTACTGTGAAGGGGGGGGGGGAGGAAGTGTATGCGCACTTGCACACGTTTGGGTTTTCCAGAAAGAAGGTTGCATGGATTTCGGAACTGAAGTGGGGGAAAACAAATTGAACGGGCGTGAGCAGTTGGTCGTGAAGTGGGGTTTCAGTGCGAGAAGGGGCGGAAGGAAGAGGATGGTGCAGAGGATACATAGCAGGTATTTATAATACAAAGTGATGAACAGTGTTGTGCTTAATTATCACTAACGTGGACTAATTACTTTGGTAAATATACCTAAACCGCATAAATCAAGCCTAATATCCTATCTACTATTGATGTGCCCAATATCATTACAAATATTGCCAGTACCTTTTAGACTTTAAGTTGACAAATTTGGGTTTATCTATGCCTAAAATCTAAGTTAGAATGCCAAATCTCCTTATAGTTGCCTAGTCCCTGTACGTGTGCTATTGCATTTGACCCATGCTAAGTATGACGTGCTAATTTTTACACAAGATAAATGATAACGTGACCAGTGTTCTTTTTGGCGAACACGCCTAAGACTATTTTGCCTAACCCTGTCTTTATCGAGCCTAATTATATTTCATTAGTACTTAGTCTAAGTTTTACTCATTTTATTTTTATAACGTAAGAAAGGAATGGATTTTAAAACGTTGCTAGAAGCCTGAAATACCCCAGTGTGCCTAGCCTTTGGTTAACGTAAATTAAACCGTGACTGGTCACTTGTATTAAGTATGCCAAAGAAAAATAGAACGTATCCTTAAAAAAAAGTTTAAATAAATTAATTAGTTGACTTAATTTATACCAATACGTATAAATTTCGTAACGTGTTCATATATGTCAGAATTCGGCAAGTCCAGTCGCGTTGGAACCGTGCCGGCAAACGCTTCATTTTCGAGCTACTTCGGATGCATTTGGGATTACTGAAACAAATCGTTCAAGACGTCAAATGGAAACCCAAGGTGAGTTCAACTCACTCAGTTACCCCGTTTATATTTTATATAAACCGGGTTTTTATATTTATTTTGTGTGCAATGTTTGTTAATGATTGATAATTTGATGACTGTTTACATGTGTGCTGAATATTTTAATATTCATGGATTAAATTAAGCGTTTGTTTAATTTAATCGAATTAAATCCTTATTTTTAACAAATAGATTCCAAATGAGGTAACTTACCTTGTTGGTTACATTTATAATAATAAACGTATTAAACAAATCATTTGATGCTTGAATGGTCGTTACAAATTGTTTGTTGATTGTTATTAGTTGAACTGTTTGTCGTGTTGAATTTGAGGTAACCCATTTTGATGCAGGGAAGGTCAGGTTGGAGGAACCCAACCGGATTCCTCAAATATATTGTTTATTTATATGTACTGTTAGTCAATTTGATTTATTATTGATTGTTGAATATAAATTCAACAATTGTGCAACATCAACCAATGGGTGATATTGGTTGAGTAACGACAGATGGCTTGTAAATGAACCGTTGTATAGAAATTGATTTACCATCTGGTAATTCAATAGAAAGAAAGTTATAAAGCTTGTTTTATAACTAATGACAGTGAAATCTATTTTATATAGATTATTTTTAAGTGAAATTATTTTATGGAAATAAATAATTATTTTTATCTTGTAATTTTAAATTGAGTTTATAAATTGAGAATCGTAGGTTATAGAGTTTTGTAAGCAAAAGCGCAATGATTAATAGAATGGATTTTTGTGAAAACTATTATTGGATTTTTAAGTATTATAGAAGTTAATTATTATTTTAAAATAACCATTTTAAGGAAGATTAATTATTCTACTTATAGGCGACAATGAAGTTAGCTATTGATGTAAAGAATGTTAGACCATTAACGCGAAACTGAACTATAAACGAGGTTTTAAAGTATAGTATGAATGAGAATTCATAAAGCGACTCAATAGATAGATTTTGAATATATAATAATGTTTTCATATGAAACCAAGTTGCTTTTGGTATATCGAGTCGAGATTTCTTAACTTTTAAAGTGAACCATATTTGAAAGTAGATATGTTTTTGGAATAAGACCCTGTTTATAATTAAAAAGAAATTTTAAATAAGTTTTACTCATACCCTTATGAGTTAGAACCTCGATTTATATCATGAAAGGAATTCCAAAGAAAAGGAAAGTTCAAAACGAGATTTAATATGAGTTAAGATCAAACAAAAGCTTAAGTGGAGCGAAGTTGATTTTCAAAGTAAAGAACTAACGATGATATCTAAAGATAAGTATTTTAGATGTGAAATGAAGTTATTTAAATCAAAACTAAGATATATAGTTATTTAAAAAGGATTCTAAATAGATAGAAGTGTTGAGATATTATTTAAATGAGATTTCGTTTATAAACTGATATATATACCGAAGATAAGAGTGTTATCGACTCAAGGTCTGAGAGGTAAATAAAATACCCCAACTTGTAACGACTTCGTGATTATCCAAGGATGATGTTAGTTTATAAACGATGGTGAAGGATATTAGAAATTAAAATTTGAAAAGCTATAAGATTGAATAATTTGATTTCGAAATAAGAATTGAAAAGCGGGATTCCAAGTATTGAAAGATGTAGAAATTAAATTAACGAATGTTTAACTAAAAAAGCCAAATGACGTTGTATACTGAACCAATGAGTCCACTTTATTTTTATGGGTGATGATTGTTATTTTGATGGTTAAATCACCAACTATCAAAATCTGGCCAAATCGATTATTGGTTCGGAAAGACCGGGATCGAATTCATATTCGAAAACCATTCCGACCAATAAATACGTGAACGTTGATGATATCAGAAGATGGTCGAGATGGAGCATTGAAAGCCAAATGACGTTGTATACTGAACCAATGAGTCCACTTTATTTTTATGGGTGATGATTGTTATTTTGATGGTTAAATCACCAACTATCAAAATCTGGCCAAATCGATTATTGGTTCGGAAAGACCGGGATCGAATTCATATTCGAAAACCATTCCGACCAATAAATACGTGAACGTTGATGATATCAGAAGATGGTCGAGATGGAGCATTGAAGACCGTGGATCTTCATAAGCGGAAGGATTACTTGTCGAATATTCTCTGGCTAGCTACCAGAGGTATTCTAACGTGATTCAGTTGTGGTTGAAATTTTGCGGGACACAAGGACTTCTCGCTACTGATCCTTTGGATGCGGTAGGAGAGTGCCTTCGGTTCATCTTGTTCCTGGATGACGTGTATGGACGATGTGAATGGTGGCCATATGTTCCAAAAAGTCGATTATAACCTCAAGCCTCATCAACCGGGAGATGACAAAAATCGGGCAGGCAGCATGGCTATGTGGGTCGCTCCCATTAGGGTGTATAATCACCTATCTAGAGAAATTCCTTTTCATTCTTTAATCTATCGATGCTGTCCCTTTTTCGGGAAGACGGTTGCTGATCCCAACCGTTGGTGATATACATTCGATACACTCAAGCGAAATGAGTGGTCGGTCATGTATGGGCCGGGTTGCAAGATGTTCTTGTTGAACCCAGTGTATTCGCCTCTAGAGATACACTATCGGCAGGTGGTCCCATACCTTGTCATAGCTGGAATCCAATCTCCAATAAGCGCCCGCGGTTTTGATTGTATACTATATATATGTGGAGCGTGAGATGCAAGCGTTCCACTAGTTTGTTATTTACTTGTATTTAGACACTATTATAATATCAGAAAAGATACTGATTTCAAAAATGTTTTTGGGTTATAGTAAGATAAAAACCGTCCGTGTTTATGTGTGGGTTGGTCTAACTATTATCCTTCTCTTTCAAAGGGATTTTGAACTTTAAAATCAATATGGATGTTATGTAAACCTAGTGGGTTTCTCACTCTGGTTCACCAGACTGGCCCGGTGTTTGTAATACTCGGGTTAGCCCGGGTTGCAGGTTCAGGTTATCAGATGCTCTGAAGTTCAGAGACGAGCTGGAGAGGTCTAGACGTATGATTTAGACAAAATATTATTCCGCTGTGTTGTATTTGAGGACAGGTTGTTATAACTGTCCAGATTTGTCCATGATACTCTGATGTATGTAAGTGTACTACTCCAAGCTCTCAATAAAGATTATTTCTATATTATATTTTGTTTCTGCTGCGATGTGAGACTCTGATTATGTTATGTTTTCCTCTTCCTACTTCTTCTATTCTAAAATTTCTTTCTTTCTTATCTCATCCTCTAAATTCTTTCTATTGGCATATGGGTTTCCAGTATCTTTCGAGTTGGATTAGTGTTGGTTGGTCAGCTCAAAAGGTACTGGAAATTTCGGGTCGCTACAGTTGGCATCAGAGCTATTGGTTGAGAATTAACCTTGGCTCTGTGGCGTAACTTGATAGAGATGGGGTTAGTAACACCCTAGATTGAGTTTGAGTGTATATATTTGAGAGAACGTATTTGTATATTTTATACAAAAATGTTTTGTATTGTGTTGATTGATCAGTTCAAATTTTGGGGAAACAATATTGAACTGGCAGTTGACAATATGGTTTTATAAAGAGGGTAAATGCAATAATTTTGCCCAAATTATATTTTTTTAGAAAAAGGAAATATTTTCTATATTATAGTATTATTGGTTGTTGGTTGTGTTGCTTGATATGGTTGAAATTCAGATTGAAGTGTGAAATGGAATTGAACTGGTTAGAAATAAATCAGTCAATTAAATTGGATATGAAATTGAAATTTAATTTGGTTAAGTGAATTAATTCAAGATGGAATTCAAATGGAAATTAAATTAAATTTGGAAATTTAAAATCAAATGAATAATAATGGAAATCAATCGTATATTGATCAAGTTATAATAATGATAAACCAAAGAGAATGCAGATCAGTAATCATCAGTGTTGAATACGAACAAATGATTGGCTGTTTGATTTGGATGTTGGATTGGATTGAATAGGAATTCATTAAACAGGTCAATAAAGGAGTTGAATATATTGAAACCAAATGATTTAACTTGGGATTGTCACTGGCATTGTAAGTTGAGATAAGTATATATTTCAGAAGACTATGGAATTGGCTTGATTACAGAGATTGAAGTACAGGTTGGAAGATAACATGTTGATAGTTGATTTGCTGCGGAAATGGGAAATTGAGTTGCCCGACAAAAAGGTAAACCTTAAAATATTGACTAGAGTTATTGATTTATACCCCTGAGTTGGGTAGCCATTGGGCTTTTGGTTTTCTTTTGGAGAAGTTGTAACAGCCCGCATTTTACGTATCAGAAGATCGTAAAATATTTTTATTTTATTCCCTGAGGGTTGGATCATTCTCATCTTTTGGTATGTTGCTTTTGGGGATGTGAGATACGTCCATAAATTTTACCGATTTTGTTTGTGACCATTTTGCCCTTGTCAGTCTTGTACAGGGCATAACTTTTGACTCAGGTCGAATCAGAGGGTGAGACCTGTGCCATTGGAAAGGAATTGATGATTCTCTTTCCGTAGAGTGGTTACATTAAGGATTTGGTTCAGCGGTTTGGGAGAAATCGCTGTTTTAAGGTTTTTCAGTTGGCTGTTCAGGTTTTGGAAGGCTAATGGGCTGATTTGGAGAAGGCCCATTAAGGGGTTGGTGGAGGCTATAAATAGGGGGTAAGGGATATGGAGAAAGGTTGGAATTTTTCATTCTCTTATGGGGAGGCTTTGATCTCCTTCTTCCTCTAACACCTTTCCACCATTAAAATTCCAAATCCAAGGAGGGAAATTGAAGATCTATACCATTCAAGGCTAGATCAACATCATTTCAAGGGCGAATTCATCGGATTGAAGGGTTTGATTTGAAGTGTTCGCTGTCCGGATTGCTTTTTCATCGCTTTTGCTTTGTTTTGGATAATCGGTGAGTGATTTACATCTCTCATTCGGATTCATGCAAGTATATGAGTTTTATGTTGTTAATTTCATCATTTCCGTGTTCTTTTCCTTAGATCTACACCATGCTATGTTTATATTACATATGAATCATCTTAGGATCTGATCTAGATAATTTAAATGGTTAATTTCATGATTTTTGACAAGTTTATGCAAGTTAGATCCGTTTTATGTTCATATGTTCACTTATCATGTTTTGGGAAATTTATGTGTTTTGATGGAAATTGTTAGATTGATGATATTGTTGGTTGCATAACATGTTTGTGGTTGCGTTTGAATGAATCGGATAAGTTGGTTTCGTCGGATTTGTCATTTGGCGAAGTTTTGGTTGAAATCAAAGTCGAAATGGAGCTGTGCAGGAATCGGGTCGGTCCTAGACTGGTCGGTCAAATCGTGGCTTGGGAAGCAAGACAAGGATTGGGTCGGCTAAGAGGGGGCAGGCTAGTCGGATCGGTCACATGGACGTGGTCGGTCGGTCTATACTGGTCAGGTCGAGCAAATCTGGAGTTCTGATTTGGAGCAGGCGGGTCGGTCATGTTCCAGGAAGGGGGTGATCAGGTTGGATCGCTCTAGGGAGGTTGGTCGAGCAGGTGGTCGGTCGGTCTCAGGTGATAAAGGCTGGTCGGTCTTGGAGTTGGTTGGTCTGATCGGTCCAGAAGGTTGAGAAGGGAGTCTGGTTGGTCCAGAAGGAGCTGAGGGAGGTCGGGTCGGTTCAGGAGGGGTCTGATCGGTCCAGAAGGACCAGAAGGGGTCTGGTCGGTCCAGAATGGGTCTGGTCGGCATTTCTAGTGGAAATTTCTGATCGGACACTTCAAGTGATGTTATAACTTCGAAGTAGTTCAAGTGGGAAGGTTCGAAGTGTTGAATATGTCCGTTGATCAAGGTGGAACAACGAATGAGGTGACAACTCAAAGGTCGTGAGTTGATGGATAATGGTGGCTTGAGAAGGTTGCCTGAGCTATGGAATATCGTCAAGGTTGGACGACTAGAGATGCGAAGGCCGAGAGGTCATCATTGTCGTAAGTTCTAGCAGGCTCAAAGTAGGGGTACGATGGGGCACCCAAAAGATCAGAAGGTTGTTGGTCGAGTACCCTGGGTCTTAGGGAAAGGCCTAGTGTCAAGGTTGGACATTGTCAAGGTTGGACATATGGAGTTCATGCTAGAACTAGGGTTACCATTAGCCCTTGACATATGGCAAGGTTGGCCGTCATACGTTAATGATGGTTTCGAAGCAGGATTGGCAGTGATAGCCAGAGTCTGTCATGTATGCTGGATGTTTTGCTTGTGCCATCTCACGTGGGTTATCCAACATCGAAGTAGATGTTCCTTGAGTGCTTGTCTGATATTGGTTTCGGCCTTTGGGGCTTGTATTCGAGGGATGTTGAATTCGACTAGGATGATTTGCGTGAGATATATATATATAATCTCGATGCCATGTTTGCTATTGTTGGTTGTTTCTGTTTTCCATGAACAAATGGTTGTTCTGGTTTCTTTGGATTAATGGTTGAAATGCTTGGTGTAAAGGCTATCACTGTCCGATGTGGGGAAGATAAGGTTGGGTTCTTCTCTGGTGATGTGGGTAGATAAGTTGTTCATTTACCCATTCTCATATACTTTCTTGTTGAAGTTTGTTAGCTGTTTTATCGCTCACTAAGACTATTGTCTGACTCAAGGTTTTATGTCTCCTCTTATTACCTTGGGCTGTTCATCCGGTTGTGGATGGGCAGACTAAGTAGCAGGTTACAGGTAATGGAGCTTAGTGAGACGAGGAAGCTGAGCGAAGACGAGCAGGAGGCTGGCGTACCATTTTTATTACTATCTAGTATTTCTGTTTCCGCTGTTTGAGTTGATTGAGAGTTATAGTGAGGCCATATGTACAAACTTTGATATCAGTTGGATAATCTTTCTAGATGTTGAGAAAGTTTCAAAAGTTTGTTATATGATACCTCATTGTTATTACCTGTTGTATATGTTCTATTATATTTTATCCTTGCGATGTGAGCTCTACGACAGGTTACGATGTGTTTACCTACTCTGATGATCGTCCATAGCAGCCTGGCACACCTTTCAGCGCATTTTCCACTTGTTTAGTGCGGGGGTTATGGGTGGTCGTCACATTTGGTATCAGAGCTCTGGTCAACGATTTTGGCCCAAGTTCAAAAGACGTAATTGCGTATGAGGGACGTATTTGTAGATTTCAGTTGGATGTTTACTATATATATTAACATATATAATAGTAGCAGTTGTATCTCTTTAGCAGTTTTCTTGGAATTGGCTAATTATTCTAGATTGCAGATTTAGAATGAGTAGACGACCATCAAGACACGCTGCTAGGAGAGCTAATACTGGAGGGGGAAATGGTGACGAACCAGATTACCCGGCCATGTTTGAAGCCATGGCAGACGCAATTATGCGAAGGGTACCAGCTCCAGTGGCGGCTACGGTAGATGTAGGCGTGCAAGTTCCTAGAGTAGATTTTGCAAAGATGTGCAAGGACTTTACATCTGTAGGAGGGAAACCATTCAAGGGAACTGAACCAGCTGAAGAGGTTCAGAGGTGGATGGATTCATGTGTTCGAATCTTTGGAGACTTGGGTATTGAAGATGCAATGAAAAGAAAGCTTGCATTAAGGCAGCTTCATAGCAGAGCCATGGAATGGTGGAATTTTGTTATACTCGAGACTCCGGAAGAGGAGATTTCATGGGAGCAATTCCAAGCTAAGTTTGAAGCAAAGTTTATCTCCACTGCTCAGAAGTCCGTTCTCTTCAAGAAGTTCGTAGAGTTGAAGCAGAATGGCAGATCAGTTCTTGACTACATTTCTGATTTTGAGGCTTTGTCTAGATATGCTTGTTCATACATTAGTACGCCCTATCAGAAGAATGAGAAGTTTGTCTTGGGTTTGGATGCTCATATTGGAAAACCGCTTGTGGACCATCTTGATGATTCATTTGAGAATATTGTGGAAAAGGCTATTCGCCATGAGAGCTTGTTTCCCAAGGAAGCAAATGTTGTCGCTGCAACCAAGGAAGCAAATGTTGTCGCTGCAACCAAGGAAGCTCAGAAACCACAGCAAGGTGGTAATAAAAAGAGGAAGCAGCAACAACAGAAAGGAATGGATGGCCAAAAGAAACCCAAGAGTGAGGTGGTTTGCTTTAACTGCCAACAGAAGGGTCATTATTCAAATGAGTGCAAGAATCCCAAAGCTGAGAAGAAGTGCTTCAAGTGTGGAAAGCCTGGGCATGAGAAGAAAGATTGTCCAGAATCAGCTAAGGGCAAACAGATTGTGAAGGCATATGCTTTAGAAGCCGTGCCATCTTCTTCAAGAGCTCCTACTGCAGAGGAAAAGGGAAAAGGTGTCGTGGTGCAAGGTACTTTTTCCGTTAACGGTGTTTCAGTTCGAGTTTTGTTTGATACTGGAGCATCACATTCATTCATATGCAATGAGCTTGTATGTCGCTTGGGTTTGGAACCCGAGATTTGTGATAGACCTTTGATCGTGACTAATCCAGTTGGGGGTTCGTCCAGTTTGTGCATGATTTGTCGTGGTCTAGTGTTATCGAGTCATGGTTGCTCTTTTATGTGTGATTGCTTTGTTCTTAACTTCGCTGGGTATGGGATCATCTTGGGCATGGATTGGCTCAAGAGATATGCGGCAAGGGTGAATTGCGAGAAGCTAGAGGTGAGGGTCGGGGATGTGGAAGGGCGAAAGGTGTTGATTAGATGTAAGCGCGAAGACGGGGTCTTCGTGAGTTATCTATATTCGCTTGGGATTCCACAGGAAGACCTGTCATCAGTTATGATCGCTAATGAGTATGTAGATGTCTTTGACGAGGTCAAAGGGTTGCCGCCGCATCGTGAGATCGAGTTTAGGATCGATTTGGTCGAAGGTGCTAGACCAATTGTTATGCCCCTTAGGCGGATGGCGCCTAGGGAACAGTGAGAGTTGGAGGTGCAAGTTCGTGACCTTTTGGGAAAAGGATTCATTCGGAGGAGTGTTTCCGAGTGGGGTGCACCAGTCGTTTTTGCAACTAAGGCAGATGGCTCGTTAAGATTGTGTGTGGACTATCGTGAGCTGAACAAGGTGACTAAAAAGATCAAGTATCTGTTGCCAAGGATTTATGACTTGTTCGATCAGCTTCACGAAGCCAAAGTGTTTTCTCAGATAGATTTGGCAACGGGATTTCACCAATTGAGAGTGGCTAAGGATAGTGTGCCAAAGACTGCTTTTAGGACACCGTCCGGGTTTTTCGAGTGGTTGGTGATGCCATTCGGGTTGACTAACGCGCCAGCGTATTTTGTGGATCTTATGAATAGAGTGTTCAGAGATCAGTTGAGTAAGTTCGTGCTGGTATTCGTGGATGATATACTGGTTTACTCCAGAAATGTGGAAGAACATAAGACGCACTTGAGAGTTGTGTTAGAGATCTTGCGAAAGCATCAGCTTAAGGCTAAGTTTTCAAAGTGTCACTTCTGGAAGGATGAAGTGAAGTTCTTAGGTCATGTTGTTTCTGGAAAAGGTATAGCGGTTGACCCCGCTAAAGTTGCAGCAATCCAGGATTGGGATAGACCTAAGAATGCGACGGATGTTCGGAGTTTCCTTGGGTTGGCTGGTTATTACCGAAGGTTTATCAAGGAATTCTCCAAGATAGCTGCACCATTAGCAGGATTGACGAAGAAGAATCAAGTATTCGCATGGGATGCGAAGTGTGAACAAGCGTTCGGAATTTTGAAAGAGAGATTGACGAGTGCACCTGTGTTGACCATTCCAAGTGGGAATGAAGAGATGGTGGTGTATACTGATGGATGTGGTACTGGACTTGGAGCAGTGCTAATGCAGAAGGATAAAGTAGTGGCTTACGCAAGTCGACAGCTAAAGCCACATGAGAGAAAATATCCAACTCATGATTTGGAGTTGACAGCGATTGTGTTTGCTCTGAAGATGTGGAGACTTTACCTGTTGGGAGTACGATTCGAGTTGTTTACGGATCACAAGTCGTTGAAGTATCTTTTCTCCCAAAAGGATTTGAATCTTCGGCAGCAACGACGGTTAGAGTTTCTGGCATCGTATGATTTTGGGATAGCCTATACTCCTGGCAAAGGCAATGCAGTTGCAGATGCATTGAGTCAAAGACACGCAAGTTTGGGAGCGATGTTTTCGGAATGGAAGGGCCTCGAGTACTTGGCAAGGTTCGATTTCAGGCCAAGGTGTGAGTTGGAACCTGAGATATTGACAAGCTTGTCGATAAGGCCTACTCTTATCGAAAGGATTGGCAAGGGCCAAAAGAAAGATGCGAAGCTTGTCGAGTTCATTCAGAAACTGGAACCAGAGGATAAAGAGTTCGAGGTCGATCGAGAAGGTTGGCTTCGAAAGCAAGGACGATTAGTTGTTCCTGATGTCGACGGATTGAGGGATGAGATTCTGAGAGAATGTCATCACTCGAAGCTAACGATTCATCCTGGTGGTAATAAAATGTATCAGGACATGAAGCGAGCCTACTACTGGGAAGGGATGAAAAGAGATATTGGAAAGTTCATTTCCAAGTGTATGAACTGTCAGTTGGTGAAAGCTGAACAGAAAAAGCCGAGTGGTTTGCTTCAGCCATTAGAAGTTCCTACATGGAAGTGGGAGCAAATATCGATGGATTTTATCGATGGACTACCTAGAACCAGGGCAGGGAATGAAGGGATTTGGGTCATTGTGGATCGTTTGACCAAAAGTGCAAGGTTCATTCCTATCAAGACGACTAGGACATCATCAAAATTGGCTGAGCTTTATGTGAAATGGATAGTTCGATTCCATGGTGTACCAAAGAGTATAGTAAGTGACTGGGATCCATTGTTCACGAGTGGATTTTGGAAAAGTTTGCAAGAAGCTTTGGGAACCGAATTGTGCTTAAGTGCGGCATATCATCCCCAAACTGATGGTCAGACCGAGAGAGTCAACCGAATTTTAGAAGATCTCCTGAGGGCTTGTGTGTTAGACTTCGGAGGATCATGGGAGGACCATCTACATCTAGTTGAGTTTGCATATAATAATAGCTTCCTTGTCGAGTATTGGGATGGCACCATACGAGGCGTTGTATGGAAGGCCGTGCAATTCTCCAGCTTGGTTGTTAGAAACTGGAGATAAGTTGGTACTTGGGCCTGAAATGATTAGAGAAACCTCAAATTATATTAAGATTGTTCGACAACGAATGAAGGCGGCCCAAGATCGTCAGAAGAGTTACGCCGATAAGCGTCGTAAGGATTTGGAATTCGACGTAGGAGATATGGTTTTCGTGAAGATTTCACCGTTGAAGCATATGGTTCGATTCGGAAGTAAAGGGAAGTTGGCTCCTAGGTTTGTTGGACCGTTTCCGATAGTCGAGCGAATAGGAAAGCTCGCATATAGGTTGGAGTTATCTGAGAAGATGTCGAGTGTGCATAATGTTTTCCATGTGTCGTTTCTACGGAAATTTGTGCACGACTCGAATGTGGTGGTATCTCCAGAATAGTATGAAGATTTAGAAGTCGAGACCGCAGTTGCGAAACCTCATAGGCCACTTCGTGTTGTGGGGAATGACACGAAACAGCTTAGGAGGAAGACGGTTAAGCTAGTCAAGGTACAATGGAGTGAAGATGGCGACGATTGTACATGGGAGACGAAAGAGAGCATGAGGGCGACTCATCCAGAACTTTTCATTGGTAGAACCCCTAGATTGTATCGTCGTTATATCGTTGTATCATGTTGCTGTTTGATAGAATTCTGCGTGCTAGGATAAGGCTATGGATGCATGGCTTGATTGTTGCTAGTTTGGAGGATAGGATTGGCTTCTCATGGATGATAGGCATGCGGAATTGTTGTGGTTGCTTGGAATTTCGGGGGCGAAATTCTTAAGGGGGGGGAGGGGGCGGGGGGGGGGGGGGGGGGCGAATGTAACAGCCCGCATTTTACGTATCGGAAGATCGTAAAATATTTTTATTTTATTCCCTGAGGGTTGGATCATTCTCATCTTTTGGTATGTTGCTTATGGGGATGTGAGACATGTCTATAAATTTTACCGATTTTGTTTGTGACCATTTTGCCCTTGTCAGTCTTGTACAGGGCATAACTTTTGACTCAGGTCGAATCAGAGGGTGAGACCTATGCCATTGGAAAGGAATTGATGATTCTCTTTCCGTAGAGTTGTTACATTAAGGATTTGGTTCAGCGGTTTGGGAGAAATCATTGTTTTAAGGTTTTTCAGTTGGCTGTTCAGGTTTTGGAAGGCTAATGGCTGATTTGGAGAAGGCCCATTATGGGGTTGGTGGAGGCTATAAATAGGGGGTAAGGGATATGGAGAAAGGTTGGAATTTTCCATTCTCTTATAGGGAGGCTTTGATCTCCTTCTTCCTCTAACACATTTCCACCATTAAAATTCCAAATCCAAGGTGGGAAATTGAAGATCTATACCATTCAAGGCTAGATCAATATCATTTCAAGGCCGAATTCATCGGATTGAAGGGTTTGATTCGAAATGTTCGCTGTCCGGATTGCTTTTTCATCGCTTTTGCATTGTTTTGGATAATCGGAGAGTGATTTACATCTCTCATTCGGATTCATGCAAGTATATGAGTTTTATGTTGTTAATTTCATCATTTCCGTGTTCTTTTCCTTAGATCTACACCATGCTATGTTTATATTACATATGAATCATCTTAGGATCTGATCTAGATAATTTAAATGGTTAATTTCATGATTTTTCACAAGTTTATGCAAGTTAGATCCGTTTTTATGTTCATATGTTCACTTATCATGTTTTGGGAAATTTATGTGTTTTGACGGAAATTGTTAGATTGATGATATTGTTGGTTGCATAACATGTTTGTGGTTGCGTTTGAATGAATCGGATAAGCCGGTTTCGTCGGATTCGTCGTTTGGCGAAGTTTTGGTCGAAATCAAAGTCGAAATGGAGCTGTGCAGGAATCGGGTCGGTCTAGAGGGGTCGGTCCTAGACTGGTCGGTCAAATCGTGGCTTGGGAAGCAAGACAGGGATTGGGTCGGCTAAGAGGGAGCAGGCTAGTCGGATCGGTCGCAAGGAAGTGGTCGGTCAGTCTATACTGGTCAGGTCGAGCAAATCTGGAGTTCTGATTTGGAGCAGGCGGGTCGGTCATGTTCCAAGAAGGGGGTGATCAGGTTGGGTCGCTCTAGGGTGGTTGGTCGAGCAGGTGGTCGGTCGGTCTCAGGTGATAAAGGCTGGTCGGTCTTGGAGCTGGTTGGTCTGATCGGTCCAGAAGGTTGAGAAGGGAGTCTGGTCGGTTCAGAAGGATTCTGGTCGGTCCAGAAAGAGCTGAGGGAGGTCGGGTCAGTTCAGGAGGGGTCTGATCGGTCCAGAAGGACCAGAAGGGGTCTGGTCGGTCCAGAATGGGTCTGGTCGGCATTTCTAGTGGAAATTTCTGATCGGACACTTCAAGTGATGTTATAACTTCGAAGTAGTTCAAGTGGGAAGGTTCGAAGTGTTGAATGTGTTCGTTGATCAAGGTGGAACAACGAATGAGGTGACAACTCAAAGGTCGTGAGTTGATGGATAATGGTGGCTTGAGAAGGTTGCTTGAGCTATGGAATATCGTCAAGGTTGGACGACTAGAGATGCGAAGGCCGAGAGGTCATCGTTGTCGTAAGTTCTAGCAGGCTCAAAGCAGGGGTACGATGGGGGCACCCAAAAGATCAGAAGGTTGCTGGTCGAGTACCCTGGGTCTTGGGGAAAGGCCTAGTGTCAAGGTTGGACATTGTCAAGGTTGGACATATGGAGTTCATGCTAGAACTGGGGTTACCATTAGCCCTTGACATTTGGCAAGGTTGACCGTCATACGATAATGATGGTTTCGAAGCAGGATTGGCGGTGATAGCCAGAGTCTGTCATGTATGCTGGATGTTTTGCTTGTGCCATCTCACGTGGGTTATCCAACATCGAAGTAGATGTTCCTTGAGTGCTTGTCTGATATTGGTTTCGGCCTCTGGGGCTTGTATTCGAGGGATGTTGAATTCGACTAGGATGATTTGCGTGAGATATATATATAATCTCGATGCCATGATTGCTATTGTTGGTTGTTTCTGTTTTCCATGAACAAATGGTTGTTCTGGTTTCTTTGGATTAATGGTTGAAATGCTTGGTGTAAAGGCTATCACTGTCCGATGTGGGGAAGATAAGGTTGAGTTCTTCTCTGGTGATGTGGGTAGATAAGTTGTTCATTTACCCATTCTCATATACTTTCTTGTTGAAGTTTGTTAGCTGTTTTATCGCTCACTAAGACTATTGTCTGACTCAAGGTTTTATGTCTCCTCTTATTACCTTGGGTTGTTCATCCGGTTGTGGATGGGCAGACTAAGTAGCAGGTTACAGGTAATGGAGCTTAGTGAGACGAGGAAGCTGAGCGAAGACGAGCAGGAGGCTGGCGTACCAGTTTTATTATTATCTAGCATTTCTGTTTCCGCTGTTTGAGTTGCTTGAGAGTTATAGTGAGGCCTTATGTACAAACTTTGATATCAGTTGGATAATCTTTCTGGATGTTGAGAAAGTTTCAAAAGTTTGTTATATGATACCTCATTGCTATTACCTGTTGTATATGTTCTATTATATTTTATCCTTGCGTTGTGAGCTCGACGACAGGTTACAATGTGTTTACCTACTCTGATGATCGTCCATAGCATCCTGGCACACCTTTCAGTGCATTTTCCACTTGTTTAGTGTGGGGGTTATGGGCGGTCGTCACATTTGAGCCCGAAATGGCATTTGTAGTTGCTGTGATCGAGCCGTGCAGTGGAGGTGCTGGCGAATTTTTTTTAGGAACATTTAAAGAGATTGAATTTGTTTTGGTAATAATTATTTTAAAATAACCGTGTTCGAAACATTCTTCTTACCTTGTAATTTCGGGGACGAAATTCTTTTAAGGGGGGAAGAATGTAACGTCCTAGATTTTTGAACGTTGATTACAAATATTTAAATTTGTTTAAATATTGATTTGGCAATATTAGCAGATTTTATGTCGAATTTATTTTATCGAGTTCAAAAATATATAGCTTATAATATAATTTAAACGAGCTCAAAAACGACGCGGCAGTTCGTAATTTTTAATCTGAACTTTAATTGAATATACAGAATCCGTTTTAAGTCGGAATTCTGCGAAACAAGAAACATTTAAATCGATTTGATTTTATTTTTCTATTAAAAGATAAAAATCATGATTTCATCGTGTAGATGGTAAGATATGCCTAGATTAAAATTTCCAATAGTCGCTGTAGAATTGTTTACCGACCGTAACAGTTTATTTGAAATAACTGCATACTGGTTTCGAATTTAGACAAGATTCTTTTGAGATGTAGTGTTAATTAAATTTTTAGAATTTTACTGTAATTTTTAATAAATTAAATATGCAACTTTTTAGTTGGATTATTTTGCTCCCTATATCAATATTTTGGAGTTTCACAATATAAGTTAACCTACCGATATTATTATATTTTTTGGATAGTGACACCTTGATGGACATGACTATATTTTTATTTCTGTCCATAGGGGTATGTATGTAAGAGGAGTATTATATGACGGGTTACGCGTATAAAACAGTTACTGATAGAAATTAAGAACCACATTAAAATAAAATATAACCAATATACTACTTTCAAGCCAAATAAATGGCTAAGGTCCTAGGTGATTAAAACTTCTCGGATTAAAACTTTGCACCCTACTTCATATTTAAGTAAATTATGGTACATGCCTGATAAATCAACTCAAAGCTAAATGTTGGCTGCATGGCCTAGTTGAAGTGTACATTTGAAGTGAAAATTCATTTTTCCTGTACACACAGGCTATTTCCCTTCCCAAATAAAAGAGCGGTACAGTCAATACAGGAAGCACATTCAAAAATTAAATCACGCACAGCTATGAAATGAAAATTAATGAGGCTACCCTATCTCTTCCATTTCCCTACCGAAAGGAAACTGCACATCTAAATCTATTTCTCACATGGCTAAGTTATACTCTGTACAAAATGTACAGCCTAAAACTAAATATCTGAAAGTGAAAACACACTGCCTCTTCTTTTCTTTTCAAACTGTTGCCTAAGCTATTCTTTATCTTTTCTTCTCAAACGTGACATTTCTATTAGATGGCCTATGTTCTTGAATTGAAAACACATAACAAGCTACTCTGTTTTTTTTACTGTACCATGTGTGTTCAAATCGAACGCAAACATATCAAAGAAGATTTGCACCCTACCCATATATCCATACTGTACACTCAACAGTGTATTTTCTTTTCAAAAAGACATGAAATGAATAACGCACATGCTAGCTATCTAAAATCCTACTCCCTACACCTTGCTCTCCACGTAATACCTTCCCTATAAATAGAGGGGACTGAGAACACCACTTCAGCCATAAAAACCGAACTTCCAATGTGATTAAAAAAAAGATATATATATATATATATATATATATGTATATATGAATATATATACCCGAAGCAAAGCAATAAGAAGGAAGAAAGGGACATGGAAATGGAAAGAAGTAGTGCGTTGGGTTCATGTTTGTGGTGACATGGTTGTTTCGAAGAAGAGGAGCGGTGCATGGATGATGATGGAAAGGTGGTAGAAGACTTGGAGTTTTACTATGAAGGGGGGAAGGAAGTGTGTGCGCACTTGCACATGTTTGGGTTTTCCAAAAAGAAGGTTGCATGGATTTCGGAACTTAAGTGGGGGAAAACAAATTGAAGGGGCATGAGCAGTTGGTCGTGAAGTGGGTTTTCAGTGCGTGAAGGGGCGGAAGGAAGAGGATGGTGCGGAGCATACATAGCAGGTATTTATAATACAAAGTGATGAACAGTGTTGTGCTTAATTATCACTAACTTGGACTAATTACTTTGGTAAATATACCTAAACCGCATAAATCAAACCTAATATCCTATCTACTATTGATGTGCCCAATATCATTACAAATATTGCCAGTACCTTTTAGACTTTAAGTTGACAAATTTGGGTTTATCTATGCCTAAAATCTAAGTTAGAATGCCAAATCTCTTTATAGTTGCCTAGTCCCTGTACGTGTGCTATTGCATTTGACCCATGCTAAGTATGACATGCTAATTTTTACACAAGATAAATGATAACGTGACCAGTGTTCTTTTTGGCGAACACGCCTAAGACTATTTTGCCTAACCCTGTCTTTATCGAGCCTAATTATATTTCATTAATACTTAGTCTAAGTTTTACTCATTTTATTTTTATAACGTAAGAAAGGAATGGATTTTAAAACGTTGCTAGAAGCCTGAAATACCCCAGTGTGCCTAACCTTTGGTTAACGTAAATTAAATTGTGATTGATCACTTGTATTAAGTATGCCAAAGAAAAATAGAACGTATCCTTAAAAAAAATTAAATAAATTAATTAGTTAACTTAATTTATACCAATACGTATAAATTTCGTAACGTGTTCATATATGTTAGAATTCGGCAAGTCCAGTCGCGTTGGAACCGTGCTGGCAAACGCTTCATTTTCGAGCTACTTCGGATGCATTTGGGATTACTGAAACAAACCGTTCAAGACGTCAAATGGAAACTCAAGGTGAGTTCAACTCACTCAGTTACCCCGTTTATATTTTATATAAACCGGGTTTTTATATTTATTTTGTGTGCAATGTTTTTTAATGATTGATAACTGGATGACTGTTTACATGTGTGCTGAATATTTTAATATTCATGGATTAAATTAAGCGTTTGTTTAATTTAATCGAATTAAATCGTTATTTTTAACAAATAGATTCCAAACAAGGTAACTTACCTTGTTGGTTACTTTTATAATAATAAACGTATTAAACAAATCATTTGATGCTTGAATGGCCGTTACAAATTGTTTGTTGACTGTTATTAGTTGAACTGTTTGTCGTGTTGAATTTGAGGTAACCCATTTTGATGTAGGGAAGGACAGGTTGGAGGAACTCAACCGGATTCCTTAAATATATTGTTTATTTATATGTGTTGTTAATCAATTTGATTGATTATTGATTGTTGAATCTAAATTCAACAATTGTGTAACATCAACCAATGGGTGATATTGGTTGAGTAACGACAGATGGCTTGTAAATGAACCGTTGTATAAAAATTGATTTACCATCTGGTAATTCAATAGAAAGAAAGCTATAAAGCTTGTTTTATAACTAATGATAGTGAAATCTATTTTATATAGTTTATTTTTAAGGGAAGTTATTTTAAGGAAATAAATAATTATTTTTATCTTGTAATTTTAAATTGAGTTTATAAATTGAGAATCGTAGATTATAGAGTTTTGTAAGCAAAAGCGCAACGATTAACAGAATGGATTTTTGTGAAAACTATTATTGGTTTGTTAAGTATTATAGAAGTTAATTATTATTTTAAAATAACCTTTTTAAGGAAGATTAATTATTCTACTTATAGGCGACAATGAAGTTAGCTATTGATGTAAAGAATGTTAGACCATTAACGAGAAATTGAACTATAAATGAGGTTTTAAAATATAGTATGAATGAGAATTCATAAAGCGACTCGATAGATAGATTTTGAATATATAATAATGTTTTAATATGAAACCAAGTTGCATTTGGTATATCGAGTCGAGATTTCTTAACTTTTAAAGTGAATCATATTTGAAAGTAGATATGTTTTTGGAATAAGACCCTGTTTAAAAAGAAACTTTAAATAAGTTTTACTCATACCCTTATGAGTTAGAACCTCGATTTATATCATGAAAGGAATTCCAAGGAAAAGGAAAGTTCAAAACGAGATTTAATATGAGTTAAGATCAAACAAAAGCTTAAGAGGAGGGAAGTTGATTTTCAAAGTAAAGAACTAACGATGATATCTAAAGATAAGTATTTTAGATGTGAAATGAAGTTATTTAAATCAAAACTAAGATATATAGTTATTTAAAAAGGATTCTTAATAGATAGAAGTGTTGAGATATTATTTAAATGAGATTTCGTTTATAAACTGATATATATTCCGAAGATAAGAGTGTTGTCAACTCAAGGTCTGAGAGGTAAATAAAATACCCCAACTTGTAACGACTTCGTGATTATCCAAGGATGATGTTAGTTTATAAACGATGGTGAAGGATATTAGAAATTAAAATTTGAAAAGCTATAAGATTGAATAATTTGATTTCGAAATAAGAATTGAAAAGCGGGATTCCAAGTATTGAAAGATGTAGAAATTTAATTAACGAATGTTTAACTAAAAAAGCCAAATGACGTTGTATACTGAACCAATGAGTCCATTTTATTTTTATGGATGATGATTGTTATTTTGATGGTTAAATCACCAACTATCAAAATCTGGCCAAATCGATTGTTGGTTCGGAAAGACCGGGATCGAATTCATATTCGAAAACCATTCCAACCAATAAATACGTGAACGTTGATGATATCAGAAGGTGGTCGAGATGGAGCATTGAAGACCGTGGATCTTCATAAGCGAAGGATTACTTGTCGAATATTCTCTGGCTAGCTACCAGAGGTATTCTAACGTGATTCAGTCGTGGTTGAAATTTTGCGGGTTACAAGGACTTCTCGCTACTGATCCTTTGGATGCGGTAGGAGAGTGCCTTTGGTTCATCCTGTTCCTGGATGACTTGTATGGACGATGTGAATGGTGGCCATATATTCCAAAAAGTCGATTATAACCTCAAGCCTCAACAACCGGGAGATGACAAAAATCGGGCAGGCAGCATGGCTATGTGGGTCGCTCCCATTAGGGTGTATAATCACCTATCTAGAGAAATTCCTTTTCATTCTTTAATCTATCGATGCTGTCCCTTTTTCGGGAAGACGGTTGCTGATCCCAACTGTTGGTGATATACATTTGATACACTTAAGTGAAATGAGTGGTCGGTCATGTGTGGGCCGGGTTGCAAGATGTTCTTGTTGAACCCAGTGTATTGGCCTCTAGAGATACACTATCGGCAGATGGTCCCATACCTTGTCATAGCTGGAATCCAATCTCCAATAAGCACACGCGGTTTTGATTGTATACTATATATATGTGGAGCGTGAGATGCAAGTGTTCCACTAGTTTGTTATTTACTTGTATTTAGACACTATTATAATATCAGAAAAAAATACTGATTTCAAAAATGTTTTTGGGTTATAGTAAGATAAAAACCGTCTGTGTTTATGTGTGGGCTGGTCTTACTATTATCCTTCTCTTTCAAAGGGATTTTGAACTTTAAAATCAATATGGATGTTATGTAAACCTAGTGGGTTTCTCACTCTGGTTCACCAGACTGACCCGGTGTTTGTAATACTCGGGTTAGCCCGGGTTGCAGGTTCAGGTTATCAGATGCTCTGAAGTTCAGAGACGAGCTGGAGAGGACCAGACGTATGATTTAGACAAAATATTATTCCGCTGTGTTGTATTTGAGGACAGGTTGTTATAACTGTCCAGATTTGTCCATGATACTCTGATGTATGTAAGTGTACTACTCCAAGCTCTCAATAAAGATTATTTCTATATTATATTTTGCTTCCGCTGCGATGTGAGACTCTGATTATGTTGTGTTTTCCTCTTGCTACTTCTTCTATTCTAAAATTTCTTTCTTTCTTATCTCATCCTCTAAATTCTTTCTATTGGCATCTGGGTTTCCAGTATCTTTCGAGTTGGATTAGTGTTGGTTGGTCAGCTCAAAAGGTACTGGAAATTTCGGGTCGTTACAAATTATATATTCAAACTTCGTTTTAAATAACGAATTAAATGTTATAAATCCATTTAAAATTCTAATTTAACATTTAATATAATAAAATATATTAAATATCTGATCACTAAAAATATGGGACGTTACATTGCCTAGAATTACAAAGGCGAATTACAAAGGCATACGCTTGAAATCTGCCTAGATTTTTTGTTTAATACGATAGCACACTTGCAAATATTTGTTGTAACATGTTCATAGGTTACCAAGTAATAGATTCTTTCCTAGAAAAAGTGGCATCAATAAAAGTATTTTAATATATATATATATATATGTATGTATATCCCACTTTTCTTATACACACACACACATACATAATTTTCAAAAAAAAAAAATATACATACATACACATACACACGCACATACACACATATATATATATATATATATGTATGTTTATGAATATTTATATGTTAAAATCTACCCTATTTCTAACAAGAATAAAACATAAAACGCCTAAGCTAAAATAAGAAAATTTGCAGGATACACAGAAGTGGTAGAGATGGAATCTGAAACAAGACTACAAGCCAAATCCTTTCCAGCCCTTGATGTCACTACACTGTTACGAGAAGAAGATACACATAGACCATAATCAGCACACAACATCATACATTTCTGATATATGATATAATCAGTAAAATGCATACATATTAGGAATGAAACAGTTGGTAGAGTCTGTAAATTACATACCATTAAGAAAGAAAACTGAACAAGAGTTACTCACCTCAATAAATTATTAAGTTGCATGCATTACTGAAGAAAAGCACTTTTAGCATGGCTAAACCAAGCTTCAAACTTGAGGGAGCATGCACTTGTTCTGTCAACCCAAGCTGGGAAAACATTAAATAACTTATTCAAAATTTATTCTTTAAATTTTAAATTGCATAAATAATTTATTCTTACAGGGCATACACTCAATAGACTCCATATACTTACCCACAAAAGATCATTTAACATGTCAATGAATATTGCCCATAGAACTTTCCATCGTTAACAAAAGTAGGACTAAACTAACATTATTTTCTTAATAAGTTTATCTTGCTAGTTGTTCCACGATGCAATAAAATTTCCCCTCTTCCTTCTTTTCACCAATTTTCTTGTCTTATTCTTAACTTAGTTAATTAGTTAACATAAAATGTTTACATAAAATGCTTTGATCAATAATGACTATAGCAATTTTAATTAGTTTACATAAATTGTTTAACCAATAAAATATTTGACATTTTAGCATATGCAGTATTAAGAGTCCTCTACAGAAGTAATACTAATTATGTATCTTTTTAATATTTCTTTAAATGAAAACTTTGTAACAACCTGCATGTTACGTATCGGAAGTTCGTAAAATATTTTTATTTTATTTCCGGAGGATTGGATCATTCTCATCTTTTGATATGTTGCTTATGGGAATGTGAGACATGTCCATAATTTTTACTGATTTTGTTTGTGACCATTTTTTCCCTGTCAGTCTTGTACAAGGCATAACTTTTGACTCGGGTCGAATCAGAGGGTGAGACCTATGCTATTGGAAAGGAATCGATGATTGCCTTTCCGTAACATTAAATATTTGGCTCAGCGGTTTGGGAGAAATCATTGTTTTAAGGTTTTTCAGTTATCTATCCAGGTTTGGTAAGCCAAAATGGGCTAAATTGGGAAGGTCCATTAAGGGGTTGGTGGAAACTGTAAATAAGGGGTAAGGGATATGAGAAAGGGTTTGAATTTTCCATTCTCTCATTGGGAGGTCTTGTGCTCCTCCTTCCTCTAACACCTTTCCACCATTAAAAATCCAAATCTAAGGAAGGAAATCGAAGATCTACACCATTAGAGGCTAGATCTACATCATTTCAAGGACGAATTCATCGGATCGAGGAGTTTGGTTCGAATTGCTTGATGTCTGGATTCATAATTCTATCATTTTAGCTTGTTTTGGGGAATCGGTGAGTGATTTACATCTCTCACATGGATTCAATGAAATATATGAAAGTTAGATTGTATTTTTCATCAAATTCAAGTGTTTTCTTATAGATCTACACCATTATATGCCCATTTTCATATGAATCACCCTATGGTCTTACTTAATAAGTTTGTACCATAATTCCATGCTATTTCATACATTTGTGTAAAGTAAGATCTCTCATTTTGATCATACGTTCATTTTAATGGTTTTGGTGAAATTTACATCATTTTAGTGATAATAATCATATTCATATTGTTAGCAATGTTATGACATGTTTATGATTGTATTTGGTGAGTTAGATGAGTTGGTTTCATCGAATCTATCGTTTGGCGAATTTTTGGTCGAATCGGAGTTGCATTGGAGAATGCAGGTTTTGGGTCAGCCTTGTCACCGGTTGGGTCGGCCAAGTCAAGTTGGGTTGGCATAGAGTTGGGTCGGCCAAGTCAAATTGGGTCGGCATAGAGTTGGGTCGGCCTAAAGTTGGGTTGGCATAGAGTAGGATCGACCTAAAGTTGGGTTGGCACAAAGTTGGGTCGACACAAACTTAGATCAGCACTAAGTGGGTCAACACTAAGTAGGGTCGGCATAAAGTTGGGTCGGCATATAGTTAGGTCGGCCTAAAGTTGGGTCGGCATAAATTGGGCCGGCATAAAGTGGGTCGGCATAAAGTTGGGTCGGCTATTTCTGGTCAGTCGTTTCAGCCATTTCTAGTCAGACTTTTCTGGTGATGATGTGACTTCAAAGTGAATTCAGTAGGGAAGTTTCATAGTGTTGAATAGTGTTCGTTGATCAGCGTAGAATAACGAATGGTATGACAACTCAAGGGTGTATTGAATTCGTGTAAAGTGATTGCTCTAAAGTGTTCTGAGCTGATTAATAGACGTAATTGATAACGACTAGAGATGTGAAGGTCGAGGAATTTTCGTTGTCGTAGGTTCTAGGACATAAAGAAGGGGTACAATCGAAGAACAATCGTAGGTCGAGTACCCTGGGTGTCGTGTATGGCCTAGACACGTACTGTGTATAGCGTGTGGGGTTTTGCTAGAACCGGGACGTCGAGTATGGTCCTTGACATTTGATGGCAGATTGTTTAGCCAGTCATACGATTAACGATGGTTCCAAAGCAAGGTTGGCGGTGATAGCCAGAGTCAGTCATGGACGTTTGAATGCATGTTTTGATCATGATTAAGTTGCTATTGCTATGTGTGAATGGTTATTCTAGTTACTATGGCTGAATTGTTATCCCTTTGGGTGTATGGATTGTAAAGGCTGTCACTGTCATGTTGTAGGGAAGGCAAGTGTAAATTCTTCTCTGGAGCTGGGTAGATTAGTTCATTTATTTACCCATTCTCATATGCTTTATTGATGAAGTTTGTTAGTTGTTTTATCGCTCACTGAGACTGTTGTCTGACTCAAGGTTTTATGTTTCCTCTTATTACCTTAGGCTGTTCATCTGGTTGCGGATGGGTAGACTGAGTAGCAGGTGACAGGTGATGCTTTAGTAAGGATGATGATGCTGATTGATGGCGAGCAAGAGGATCACGTACCAGTTTTACTACTATCTAATTATTGGATTTCCGTTGTTTTCTATTTCTCTGAGTGATGTAGTGAGGCAAATCGTACAAACACTAGTGTTGTTATCCTCGTGTATGGGAAATACTTTCTAGTTGTCATGAAAGTTTAGTGTTTTCTGCTTCATTATCCCTACCTGTTGTATATGTTCTATTATATTTTAGACCTACGCCGTGAGTTTACGACAGGTTCCTCTTATGTATCATACCTTGATGACTGTCCATAGCTGCCTGGCACACCTTTCGGTGCATTATTTCTCTTATATAGTGCGGGGGTTATGGGCGGTCATCACATTTGGTATCAGAGCTTTGGTCAACGATTGTGGCCAAAGTTCGAAGACGTAATTACGTATGTGAGACATACTTGTAAATTTCAGTTGGATGTTTACTATATATATATTAGCATATATAGTAGCAGCGTTTGTACTTCTTTAGCAGTTTTTTCGTAGATGGCTAATCATTCTAATTTGCAGATTTAGAATGAGTCGACGTTATACGAGATAATCTGCTAGGAAGAAGATGTGCCTGGAGGGGGTAAAGGCGGGGAACCTGATTGCCAGGCCATGTTAGAAGCTATGATTGGAGCATGCCTTCAAAGGAACCCCGCTCCAGTAGCAGCTATGGTTGATGTTGAAGTTCAGTGCCTAGAGCTGTAGAATTTGCAAAGCTATGCAAAGACTTTTCTTCATTGGGGGGAAACAATTCAAGGGCACTGAACCAGTTGAAGAGGTTCAAAGGTGGATGGATACTTGTATTTGAATCTTCATGGACTTGGGCATTGATGATGCAACAAAGATGAAACTTGCATCAAGGCAATTAGTGGGCAGAGCAATGGACTGGTGGAACTTTGTCACACTTGAGACTCATGAGGAGGATATTTCATGGGAATTGTTCCAAACTAAGTTTGAAGCAAAATTTATCTCCACCATGTAGAAGTCTGTTCTGTTTAAGAGATTCATGGAGCTTAAGAAGAATGGTCGACCAGTTCTTGACTATATTACTTCGAGGCCTTGTTGAAGTATGCTCGTTCATACGTGGATACTCCTTATCAAGAGAACGAGAAGTTTGTCTTGGTATTGGATGAATATCTTGGGAATCAGATTGTGGATCACCTCGATGATAGCTTTGAGAAGGTCGTTGAGAAGGCTTTGAGGCATGAAAGTCTGTTTCCTAAGAAGGTTTCTATTGCTGCAGCTAAGGAAGAACATAAGCCATAGCAGGGTGGTAATAATAAGAAGAGAAACCAGCAACAACAAAAAGGAAAGGATGGCCAGAAGAAGCAGAAGGGAGAAGTGACTTGCTTGAATTGTTGGCAGAAGGGCCATTTTGCTAGTGAATGCAAGAATTCTAAAGCAGAAAAGAAGTGTTTCAAGTGTGGGAGGCCGGGACATGAGAAGAAATATTGTCCAGAATCAGCTCAAGGGAAGCAAGGGTTAAGGCTTATGCTTTAGGGCTGGTGTCGTCTTCTTCGAAAGCCCCTACCGTAGAGGAGAAGGGAAAGGGTGTCGTGGTGCAAGGTACTCTTTCTATTCATGGTGTTTCAGTTCGATTTTTGTTTGATACTAGAGCATCGCATTCATTCGTTTGCAATGAACTTGTGTGTCGCTTAGGTTTGGAACCCGAGATTTGTGATAGACCATTGATCATGACTAATCCAGTTGGGGGCTCGTCCAGTTTGTGCATGTTGTGTCGTGGTCTAGTGTTATCGAGTCATGGTTGCTCTTTTGTGTGTGATTGCTTTATTCTTAACTTCGATGGGTTTGGGATCATCTTGGGCATGGATTAGCTCAAGAGGTATGGGGCAAGGGTGAATTGCGAGAACTTAGAGGCGAGAGTCGGGGATGTGGAAGGGTAAAAGGTGTTGATAAGGTGTAAGCGCGAAGAGATTGTCTTCGTTAGCTATCTATATTCACTTGTGATTCCACGAGAAGACTTGTCATCTGTGTTGATCACAAATGAATATAAGGATGTCTTTGACAAGGTCAAAGGTTTGCCGCCGCATCGTGAGATCGAGTTTAGGATCGATTTGATCGAGGGTGCTATACCAATCGTTATGCCTCTTAGGCGGATAGAGCCTAAGGAACAACAAGAATTGGAGGTGCAAGTTCGAGACCTTCTAAGGAAGAGATTCATTCAGGGAAGTGTTTCTGAATGGGGAGCACCAGCCATGTTTGCAACCAAGGCAAATGGCTTGTTAAGATTGTGTGTGGACTATCGTGAGCTTAACAAGGTGACTAAGAAGAACAAGTATCCATTACCAAGGATTGATGACTTATTCGATTAGCTTCACGAAGCCAAAGTGTTTTCTCAGATGGATCTGGCAACAGGATTTCACCAGTTGAGGGTGGCAAAGGATAGTGTGCCAAAGACTACTTTTAGGACACCATCTGGGTTTTTAAAATGGTTAGTAATGCCATTTGGGTTGACTAACGCGCCAGCATATTTTGTGGATTTTATGAATAGAATTTTCAGAGATTAGATGAACGAGTTCGTGCTTGTGTTTGTGGATGATATTCTAGTTTACTCTAGGAATGAGGAAGAACATAAGACACACTTGAGAATTGTGTTAGAGATCTTGCGAAAGCATCAGCTAAAGGCTAAGTTCTCGAAGTGTCACTTTTGGAAGAATGAAATGAGTTTCTTAGGCCATGTTGTCTCTGGAAATGGTATAACTATTGACTCTGCCAAAGTGGCAGCAACCAGGACTATGATCGACTTAAGAATGCGGTGGATGTTCGGAGTTTCCTTGGGTTGGAAGGATATTATCGATGGTTTATCAAGGATTTCTCCAAGATAGCTGCACCATTGACAGGATTAACGAAGAAGAACCAAGTGTTTACATGGGATGCGAAGTGTGAACAAGCGTTCGGAATCCTGAAGGAGAGGTTGACGAGTGCACCTATGTTGACCATTCCAAGTGGAAATGAAGAGATGGTGGTACACACCCGATGCATGTGGTACTGGACTTGGAGCAGTACTAATGCAAAAGGATAAGGTTGTTGCCTACACGAGTCGACAACTAAAGCTGCATGCGAAGAATTACCCAACTCATGATTTGGAGTTGGCGGCGATTGTGTTTACTCTGAAGATGTGGAGACATTACCTATTGAGGGTTCGGTTCGAGATGTTTACGGACCATAGGTCATTGAAGTATCTTTTCTCCCAAAAGGTTTTGAATCTTTGACAGCAACGATGGTTAAAGTTTCTGATATCATATGATTTTGGTATAGCCTATACTCCCGGCAAAGGCAATGTAGTTGCAGATGCGTTAAGTCGGAGACATGCGAGTTTAGGAGTGATGTTTTCAGAATGGAAGAGCCTCGAGTATTTGGCAATGTTTGATTTCAGGCCAAGGTGTGAGTTGGAACCTGAAATGTTGGCAAGCTTATCAATAAGACCTATTCTCATCGAAAGGATTGGCGAGAGCCAAAAGCGAGATGCAAAGTTTGTCGAGTTTATCCAGAGACTAGAACCAAAAGATAAAGATTTCGAAGTCGATCGAGAAGGTTGGCTTCGAAAGCAAGGGCGATTAGTTGTTCCTGATATTGATGGATTGATAGATGAGGTTCTCAGAGAATGTCATCACTCGAAGTTGACGATTCATCTCGGTGATAACAAGATGTATCAGGACATGAAGCGAGTCTACTACTGGGAAGGGATGAAGCGAGATATTGGAAAGTTCATTTCCAAGTGTATGAACTGTCAGTTGGTGAAAGCTGAACAGAAGAAGCCGAGTGGTTTGCTTTAGCCATTGGAAGTTCCTACATGGAAGTGGGAGCAAGTGTCGATGGATTTTATCGATGGACTACCTAAGACCAGGGCAGGAAATGAAGGGATTTAGGTCATTGTGGATCGCTTGACCAAAAGTGCAAGATTCATTCCTGTCAAGTCGATTAGGACGACGTCAAAACTGGCTGAACTTTATATGAAATGGATAGTTTGATTCCATGGTGTCCCAAGGAGTATAGTGAGTGACCTAGATCCATTATTTATGAGTGTATTTTGGAAGAGTTTGCAAGAAGCTTTGGGAATCGAGTTGTGTTTAAGTACGGCTTACCATCCCCAAACTGATGGTCAGACTGAGAGAGTCAACCGAGTTTTGGAATATCTCCTGAGGGCTTGTGTGTTAGACTTCGGAGGATCATGGGAAGACCATCTACATCTAGTTGAGTTTGCATATGATGATAGCTACTAGCCTAGCATTGGGATGACACCATACGAGGCATTGTATGGGAGGTCGTGCAATTCTCCAGCTTATTGGTTCCAAACTGGAGATAAGTTGGTACTTGGGCCAAAGATAATTAGAGGGACCTCGGATTGTATCGAGATCGTTCGACAACGAATGAAAGCGGCCAAAGATCGTCAGAAGAGTTATGCTGATAAGCGTCGAGAAGATTTGGAATTCTACGTAGGAGACATGATTTTCGTGAAGATTTCGCCATTGAAGCATGTGGTTCGATTTGGAAGTAAAGGAAAGTTGGCTCCTAGGTTCGTTGGACCATTTCCGATAGTCGAGCGAATTGGAAAGCTCACATATAGATTGGAGTTACCCGAGAAGATGTCGAGTGTGCATAATGTGTTCCATGTGTCGCTTCTACAGAAGTACGTGCACGATTCAAATGTGGTGGTATCTCCAGAGCAGTACGAAGACCTAGAAGTAGAGACCGCAGTTGCGAAACCTCGTAAGCCACTTCGTATTGTGGGAAATGATGCGAAACAACTTAGGAGGAAGATAGTTAAGCTTGTCAAGGTACAATAGAGTGAAGATGGTGACGATTGTACATGGGAGACGGAAGAGAGTATGAAGGCTACTCATCCAGAACTCTTCGTCGGTAGGACCCTTTGACATCATATCATCGTTATATGGTTGTATCTTATTGTTGTTTGATAGAATTCCGCATTCTAGGATAAGGCTATGGATGCATGGCTTTATGGTTGCTAGTTTGGATGATAGAATTGGCTTCTCATGGATGATAGGCATGCAGAATTGTTGTGATTACTTGTGTTTTCTTGGAATTTTGGGGGCGAAATTCTTATGGGGGGAGGGGGATGGGGGAGAGAATGTAATAGCCCGCATTTTACATATCGAAAGATCGTAAAATATTTTTTATTTTATTCCCTGAGCGTTGGATCATTCTCATCTTTTGATATGTTGCTTATGGGGATGTGAGACAGGTACATAATTTTTAGCGATTTTGTTTATGACCATTTCCCCCCTGTTAGTATTGTACAGGACATAAATTTTGACTCAGGTCGAATCAGAGGGTGAGACCTGTGCCATTGGAAAGGAATTGATGATTGCCTTTCTATAGAGTGGCTACATTAAAGATTTGGCTCAGCGGTTTGGGAGAAATCACCATTTTAAGGTATTTCAGTTGGCTGTCCAGGTTTGGTAAGCCAAAATGGGCTGAATTGGGAACGCCCATTAAGGGGTTGGTGGAAACTATAAATAGGGGGTAAGGGATATGAGAAAGGGTTTGAATTTTCCATCCTCTCATTGGGAGGTCTTGTGCTCCTTCTTCCTCTAACACCTTTCCACCATTAAAAATCCAAATCTAAGGAAGGAAATCGAAGATCTACACCATTAGAGGCTAGATCTACATCATTTCAAGGGCGAATTCATTTGATCGAGGAGTTTGGTTTGAATTTCTCACTGTTCGAATTCATAATTCTATCATTTTAGCTTGTTTTGGGGAATCGGTGAGTGATTTACATCTCTCACGTGGATTCAATGAAGTATATGAATGTTAGTTCGTGTTTTTCATCAAATTCAAATGTTTTCTTATGGATCTGCATCATTATATGGCCATTTTCATATGAATCGCCCTATGATCGTACTTACTAAGTTTGTACCATAATTCCATGCTATATCATACATTTGTGTAAAGTTAGATCTCTCAGTTTGATCATATGTTCATATGAATGGTTTTGGTGAAATTTACATCATTTTAGTGATAGTCTTCATATTCATGTTGTTAGCAATGTTATGACATGTTTATGATTGTATTTGGTGAGTTAGATGAGTTGGTTTCGTCGAATCTATCGTTTAGCGAAGTTTTGGTTGAATCGGAGTTGCATTGGAGAATGCAGGTTTTGGGTCGACCTAGTCACCAGTTGGGTCGGCCAATTCAAGTTAGGTCGGCATAAAGTGGGTCGGCATAGAGTTGGGTCGTCCTAAAGTTGGGTCGGCAAAGAGTTAGGTCAGCATAAAGTTGGGTCGGCACAAACTTAGGTTAGCACTAAGTGGGTCAGCACTAAGTTGGGTCGGCATAAAGTTGGGTAGGCCTAAAGTTGGGTCGGCATAAAGTGGGTCGGCATAAAGTGGGTCGGCATAAAATTGAGTCGGCCATTTTTGGTCAGCTATTTTAGCCATTTCTAGTCGGCCATTTTTGGTCGGACATTTCTCGTGATGATGCGACTTCAAAGTGAATTCAATTAGGAAGTTTTGAAGTGTTGAATAGTGTTCGTTGATCGGCGTAGAACAACGAATGGTATGACAACTCAAAGTTGTATTGAATTTGTGTGAAGTGATTGCTCTAAAATGTTCTGAGCTGACTAATAGTCATAATTGATAATGACTAGAGATGTGAAGGCTGAGGAATTTTCGTTGTCGTAGGTTCTAACGGACTTAAAGTAGGGGTACAATCGAAGGCCAATTGTAGGTCGAGTGCCCTGGGTGTCGTGTATGGCCTAGACACATGTTGTGTATAGCGTGTGGGGTTTTGCTAGAACCGGGACGTCGAGTATGGTCCTTGGCAGTTGATGGCAAATTGTTTAGCCTGTCATATGATTAACGATGGTTCCAAAGCAAGGTTGGCGGTGATAGCCAGAGTCAGTCATGGACGTTTGAATGCATGTTTTGATCATGATTGAGTTGCTATTGCTATGTATGAATGGTTGTTCTGCTTACCACGACTGAATTGTTATCCCTTTGGGTGTATGAATCGTAAAGGCTATCACTGTCATGTTGTGGGGAAGGCAGGTGTAAGTTCTTCTCTGGAGCTGGGTAGATTGGTTCGTTTATTTACCCATTCTCATATGCTTCAATGATGAAGTTTGTTAGTTGTTTTATCACTCACTAAGACTGTTGTCTGACTCAAGATTTTATGTTTCCTCTTATTACCTTAGGCTGTTCATTTGGTTGTGGATGGGCAGACTGAGTAGCAGGTGACAAGTGATGCTTTAGTAAGGACGATGATGCTGATCGATGACGAGCAGGAGGCTCACGTACCAGTTTTACTACTATCTAATAATTGGATTTCCGCTGGTTGCTATTTCTCTTAGTGCTGTAGTGAGGCAAATTTTATAAACACTACTGTTGTTATCCTCGTGTATGGGAAATACTTTCTAGTTGTCATGAAAGTTTAGTGTTTTCTGCATCACTATCACACCTGTTGTATATGTTTTATTATATTTTATCCTTACGCCATGAGTTTACGACAGGTTCCTCTTATGTATCATACCTTGATGATCGTCCATAGCTACCTGCCACACCTTTCGGCGCATTTTTTCTCTTGTATAGTGCGCGGGTTATGGGCGGTCGTCACAAACTTTATCAACATCCATCATTTTAGTTAGTTGATCTGTCCTGTTCTTCAGGCATTTATGTTCAAACCTATATATTTCCAGTACTTTCTGCTAAAGAAGAACAATCGATCATCTATTATCTCTTTTCCATCATGCATAAAAAAGGTAGGAAAAACGAGTAAAACCACTTGAAGGTTCCAACTAAACAAGCATTTCATTAAATATTCAACTTAGTAAAGTTTTAGCATGATGAAAGCCTCAATTCAGAAGCATGACTATGATCCAGGTTTTAACAAGGTAGAATTGATCAAAAGGAAGAACAAAAAAACATGAGACTAATGAATTTAACAAATCCAAAATCAATTTGAAAAAATATAAGATTGATTATACACTTGCATTTATATGTATGATATCTAACATAAAGATATGCTACGGTCAACATATCAACTTGTTTAGTCTCAAGTGAATGATCAGCGTGCATTTGTTGTTTTACTTTATTATTTTCCATTATCTTTGTGTACCATATAATTTATATATCCATTTTCTAAAACGGGTTTCCAAAACTAGATGTAAGAGAAAGATGAAGCTAAAGAGCTTTAGCTTTGTCACCATGATACAAAAAAGCATAAATAATTTTAATGATTTTAAATATGCAAGTGCATATACAAGGTCACGTATATGAAGCGACACTTAGGATTGGTGACTATTAAGAATACATATAGGTAACACTAAACGATAATTGCTAAACACAATTACTTCTAGAGACTAACCTCACTGTCAAACTTCCATGAATCATCCAAACTACCTGCCAATACCAATCTGCCACTGCCCAAACCTAGCTTCCAATCATCTTCACTGACCCACTTCAATTCCTTTATCACCATACTTCCTGCAACAAAACTTGCAATCTCCATCCCTCCTCTATGATCAAAACAACAAACATGTTCACTCCTTACACCAAACATCCAACATATTCAATAACCAAATAAAAGAAACCAAGCCAAAGTAGTTCATAATATCTCTTGCAACTCACCGTCATCCACCTCTCTCAATAAGCCTACATGTCTCAAGCAACCACCGACCCAAATCGAACAACTTGCAACCAAAAATCTGCACTGCCGATTGTCACAGAACCGTAAGTCGAACATCTGCGACCTGCCTATAAACCAAGCAGTACAGCTTCTCCGCAAATCATCCATTCTTAAACCAATTCACCTTTAGCACTGCACCACTCAGATGTCTGAATGACTTCTACAATAGGCACTTTCTCCCAAACTATCACCTCATCGGCATCATTCCTCACAAACAAACCAACATGACACCTTCTGAACTCTGCACCACTTTCCGATCAACCCTAGCTATCTCCAACGACGATCAAACTACCAAATACTCAAACCTGTCGCCTATAACTGAATCACCAGATCTCCCCAAAATCTGCAACCTAGATTTAGCACAAACCACCTACCCTCAAATCCGAACCCAATCATGAATCTGAACTACCAAACACTACTAGCTAAATTGCCAAATTACTTATAAAAATGCATATTTTATGCATGAAAATAGTTAAGCTTTTATCCATTTTCAACTTTGAATAGTCATATAATTCATGTATTCGAGTTGGCAATATTATTATATTATGCACACTCATGTCGTATATGAAATTTTGTATCTTTGAAGCCTTGGCACCAGCTTCCCCATTTTTCATTATGGCATCTTATTTACCAAACAATATATTCTCCTTTATCAATGTTGCAAATAGGGCAGGCTCTTGACTGATTAACCCCATTTGAGACCTCATCCATTTTGACTACAACATGCTAATTTCAACAACAACTAACAAGATCTCATCTTAAGTAGTATTTTAAATCTTTCAAGAAATATCTATACATATATTAGTGACAACAATTAGATTAACATCAATTTAATGAAAACAATTAGATTAACATCAATGACAACACTGATACTTGTAATGTGGATAATAGTTCACTCGATACATAAATAACTCACTATATATAGATTTTTGAAGGAGGTGATTATGTATATAACTTGCAATCTTACTGTAAATTTACGGTGAATGTATTTCCATAAAACAAATCTGACTATGTACATATAACTTATTGAAAGCCCTGATATTCCGATTTCTTTGCATTATGTCAATAATTAGTTTCTTTTTTTACTAAATTCAGTTTTAAAAAAAGAAGTAACTTTTTAAAATCTATACAACCATACAGTCCAGTATTCTATTTTTGCGGAATCTAAGCCTTGGCATAAGAGAAACACCACCAAGCTATCATATTTTCTTGACCAAAGCAATCGTCAGTTCATTTACAAAATGAGAGATAGGAGCTATGCGCTTTTACCACTCAGGTACCTGTCTGCTTCAAAACTAATTTAGTATCTCTTTGTTTAGAAATGATTCAATAAATTCAACTTGGTTTTAATAATAATAATAAAATAATTCAGTATGGAATTTAGAAGAGAGCAATACGTTAGTCTTTACCCTCTTCGTTTAAAACTGTAACTACAAATGCGAACCATGGTTAACAATTTAATTTTAAGATTCTAAGGCGGACTGTGGGAAAAAGGGATGAAAAATTCTATTTCAATCCATTGAATTACTGAGTAGCCATCCATTTTTATAAAAAAAAAACAATAACGAAACTACCCCTTTGTAGTTTTTTTTGTTTTTTTTCAATCTACCCCATAATGGCTCTAAGTGGTTTTATAGTGAACCACGCAGGGACACTACGTGGTACCTAATGATACCGCATAGTGGCTTTATGTGGTAACATTAGGTACCACGTGGTGTCCCTGCGTGGTTCACTACAAAACCACGTAGAGCCACTACGAGGAAGGGTATTATTAGTTTTTTTAATTAAATGCAGTAACGCCCCGCCTCTATACTCACGTTAGCCAAGGCCAATGCAAGCAATGGTATCAACTAACCTGAAGAATAAGGTTGTTGAGGAGCGACCATCTGTATATTAGCTTTGAACAAGTGTTAAATGTGTCGGATAATGTGGTCTAACTTTTTATATCTTGTGAGGAAATCTGGCACATCTAAATCAAGTCCAAATCTACTACACAGTGGTTATATATAATTCGGGAAGCAATATAAAATACATAACAATAAAATATGAGTCAGACACAAATATTCACATCACAAAGGCGGAAAAAGATATGAATATAATACATGAGTAAAAATACATGTTAGTGGTCATAGTTGATCCACTAAACAACAAAAGAATAGGTACAAGCTCTAGCCAAAAGAATATGTATACAACGATGTCACTATCTCATATACATAAAAATCAATAACAACGACACGAATGTGGATAGCAAAAATCCAAAAGGTGGTCCCTGCTAGAAGCCATGTATAAGCACCTGAATACTCGGACTGACCCGAGTATTATTTATAAGAATAAACAATAAATGGATCAGTCTAGCTATACTCATCATAATAAACTGAAATAGAATCAGAGATATGAACAGAAAATGTCATAAATAAAATAACAACAATGTTCACATGTAAAATGTGAAGACTCGATATGTCCAGAAAATTTGGCCAAGAAATTTCGACACTATATAAGGATATCTCAATAACAAAGAAACTAAGATTGATAAATTAATATCAATACGAGATTGACAACACATATGTCAATAGAAATAAGATCGAAGAAATCAATAAATTAGAAATCTCGAAGATCCCAAATAAGGGGAAGACCTAAGTCAAGGAGGGAGCCCGAAGGCTCATCAAAAGCAGTATGGGATTCCGAAGACTCAACCAAGTAAATATGGGAGTCCGAAGACTCAACCAAGCCAATACCGAAGGTGAGATGCGATCTCAAGGCATAAGCCATAGTGTTGAGCCGAAGCTCTTACGATGGTTCGAAGACCGCAGGTCGCGACCCCGCAAGATGATCCGAAGATCATAGATAAAACCAATGAACCGAAGTTCCCCAGGATGATCCGAAGATCATCAGAATGACCTGAAGGTTGGAACGATCTGAAGATCCACCGGAACTGAAGTTCCTATGATAAGATGGAACCAAAGTTCCTCAATTAGTCCGAAGACTCTCAAGATGAACCAAAGTTCCTCGGGATGATAAGAAGATCATCAAAGTGACCCGAAGGTCGGATTGATCCAAAGATCAAATATAGTGTAACTACGCCAAGCTAGTATATATAAGAGTTAAGCTACATGTCCTATAACCACTTGCTCTACTCGAATATTTACGAACAAGTTGTATATTCCACTAGAAATACGAAGCGATCATTACCACGGTGTTCAATCGAACGAGTCCAAGAATTAACCGTCAAAGCAAACACAAGGTGTCATAGTCCTTGTTTTTACAAAGGCGTGTAATTAGATTTCTCAAACGAACGAGATAAAGGTTTATGAAATCATATACTAGTAGATAGTACAACAAATTTGGAAAATAACCTCATATAATGACGTAGAATTTGAAACCGTTTAGTAAAAGAATGGTATCTACTAATATATATAGTTTCGAAGTGGCAAATCTCATGTGATATTGATCGAATTAACGATCAAACGAAGAATTCACATTTTAATAACGTAGACGAAACCCCACGACTATCGATTATAAAATTCGTTCACCATGAATGAATCGAAAGTTCATGAAATCGAGATGTAGAAATCTGCGATCCAGAGAAACTGCAAAGTCATAAACGAAGTCGAAATGGGCCGAAACTCGGCCGAGAATGAGCTCAAATGGCCCTAAACTGTTGACCGTGGTCTCCACTGGTCAACAGCAGAAAAAAATGATTCAGATGTCTGAATTAAAAATTAAGATGTCTGAATTTGCAATTTTACAAAACAGTAAGGTTTTAGTTCATTTTGGCCCCCTTTCAGACGTCTGAAATGTTTGGGTCAGACGTTTGAAAATAAAATTCAGACTTTTGAATAGCTCTGCTTGTTCCCATAATTATTTGAAGCATGTCATACATCTGACTTGTAATATTCAGATGTCTAAATCCTGAACCAGAGCACAATTAGCCTTGAAAACATATTCAAAATGATATCGATGAATGCCCAAAGGCCTATGATGTTATATACATGTATATAAGGCTCTAAATACTTGCCGAAACAACCTAGAACACCCAAACACACATGCACAAACATTCATACAAGAGATTAGCAATGGTTTTGATTATAAATTCCAAAACGGGCAAATTTTCTAACAAAAGTAATCAAATACGATTCAAGCGACTTGTGAAGGCTTAGAACTATGCCGGGGCGGCAATGGAGCTTCACAGTACCGCCAAAACAACTCGCAACATATGAATGGATCATATGAGCACTCTAAATCATAATTTTCCAACTCAATGAAACATGAATACGTGAAATCGACTAAGTTACAGTAGCCTAACCAATTCGCTAGCATATGCAAACTCAATGAACACTAAATTACACTTTTACAAGCCAATGGCTTGAGGCATAGATGTGAGTTCAAAAAGAACCCACCTTTGCTTGCTAGAAGCAAGAAATCAATCTAAAGCTTTGCTAAATCAACCTCTCTTCCAACATAGCTTGCTAATCTCCAACCTAAACTCATATAAATGGATTTCCTAGGAATTAGGTCATAGGAAAATTCATAAATTAAAGAGGAGTGGAGTTGAGAAGATGAAGGTGAAGATGAAGAAGCTTACCCCAAGCTTTTGCACTTGATTTCCTCTTGAATTGGATTCCTAAATCAAGCTAGGACTTAGGGAATTTTAATTTCCCTTTCCCTCTCCCTATTTTCTATTACTTTGATGAAGGGTTGAATGAATGAAGAGGAGGGAGTTATTGAGGGGTTTTAAGGTGGCTTGGTTGGCTAACCCAAATCTAAGCCAAAAGTCCCAAATTTTCAAAACTCGGAACATATCAAAGCTTATAGTTTTTGAACACGTAAACGACGTTTTGAACTCAATGGAAGTGGTTTCGAGTCTAAATACATCCATATGTAAAGAGTGATATTTTGGTCATATACCAAATGAGAAAGACCAAATCTCTCAACTCAAAAGGTATCGATGTTTATAGTCAAAATGGTCATAAACGATGATCTGGACTCAATGGAAGTGGTCTCGAGCCCAAATTCAACCGTATGCAAAATGTGACTTTTCAAACACACATTGATTAACGATTAACGACATTATATTTAAATAAAATATTTAAATATATTATCATTAAATATGCGGGTTATTACAGACTTCCCCCTTCAAGAAATTGTGTCCCCGCAATTACTTAAGGGAAAAACCCATATAGTAACAACCAAGCATCAACAAGATCTATATAAAGATATAATAACTCAAAATTCACTTTCAAATAAAGTAAAATTTTAACTTTGAGTTATAAATCACTATATAACTTAAGTTTATACACATATAATGTTCAAATAAAAGTCACAAATATACTCGGGAAACTAATTTATTTCAATCACAAGTGGTTTCAATAAATTAGAATTTCCTTACTCGAATTCTATATATTCTAAACCTCAATTTCGACAGTTATTTAAATTTTAAATCGCGAACTACCATACTGCGATTTTTATGAAAATTTGGTTTAGACATATCTCAAAATTTTCAACATGAAACTCAAATATTTTTTCTTTCATTAGAAAATTATAATCCAATAGGTTTGGATAATTCTTGTTTCCAAGAATACCGAGTTGTATTCGATCCTATGTACTCTTTTGAAATTCATATCGAAAATTACGAACTACCGCTCCATGGCAAGCTCGCTTTAATAAAGTTTAATTAATTCGTTTAACATTCAATAAGCTTATAAATTATAAACCTATACTCTTATGTTTTCAACACAAACTAATTAAAATTCAAATTCAACTTGGAAAAATCGTCTATCCAAAATCGCCGAACATTCCCTATCACGTTTTTAGCTAGAAAATTTTATCATTTAAATATTTCTCAAAAGTATTCTAGCTCACAAGCTTTTCTTAAATTGAAAAAGATATATATGATGGTCATATATATATATCCCATTCATAAGGATAGGAAATCTCGTTGGGGAGACAAGATCAAGAAACAAAAAATCCGGGTTATACACCCTAATTTGTAAATATTAGCACGTTCTCCAATATTTCGAAAGTAAATAAATTGGAACTTTTAGTTTTCCAGTAAACCCCAAAAATCTCAAATTTGAAATATTAGCATGTCCTCTAATATTTCACGAACAACTTCTAATTCATGTAAACATGATAAAATAGTTGAAGTTGGAGGAATTTCATAAAATTCGAAAATTTTTGGTTTTCAAATTCACAAGGATGTTACCAAGAAGAATGAGGTCAAACCGGTCGGTTTATGATCTCAAAACTTGGTTCAATAAGGTTAACAAAATAGACTGGAATAATTGTTAACCCATATTCATGAGATCCCGGAAATCACGCATTCAAAATCCGGAAACAAGAGACTAAGATAGGTAAGCAAATTATAGCTTATCATTTTTCAAAAGTGGATTCAAGATAATTTTCCAAATGAAAACTCGAACCACTCAAATTTTAGAGCTCACACAAAGAGATCTAGAGAAATCTAATTATGGAAAGATGCTCAAACAACAATACGTGAGAGTGTACAATTTCCATAAATAGCAAAATGGTCATAAACGATCAGCAAGAAAAGCGAAATTTCATAATAAGTTAGTAATTAGGCGAGTTTAGCCAAATGTCCCATAAGCATTGACTTAACTGAAGTATTCACGAACAAATTGCAAAATCCACTATAAATAATCACATGGAGTCTTTTTGTCGTTTGACCAGGTGGTCTGACACCCATGGCATCGACAAGGTCGCTAACACCACTCAAAAGCAATTTGACCATAGCAACAAGGTTGCTGACACCACCCAGAAGCAGTTTTGTCTATAATAGCCAGGTTGCTGACACCTCCCAAAAGCAATTTTGTCAGCCATTTATCCATTATAATTCTCAAATGAGCATAGGCTCCAAAGATGAACACATAATAAATATGTGACATAACAATGGGATGTCGAAGATGGATGATTCATTTGGAAAATAAATTATGGATCACAAAGCAGTTTGGCTAATTCATTTCTGAAAATCACCACAAACTTCGAACAAACAAGGCATGCAATTAAGCATGCATAGAATGATCATTCTTTAAGGGAAAGAGTTCGAACATCCATGGATCGCAAGAATAGCCAAAAGAAAGAAATGGCTAATCCAAACTAAAAAATCACCAATTCAACTAGTTTTAAGCTAGATAAAATAATAAGCAATTTTGTTTACCACAAAGTTGCAAATCACATGGAACTTTTTGTCTTTTGACAAGGTGGTCCGACACCGTAAAGAAACTCAAGTAAGCATTTCGTCTCGCGACAGGGTGGCCTCACACCTCACTAAGCATTCCATCTGAAGACAAGGTGGCTTCACACCTCACTAAGCGTTCCGTCTGAAGACAAGATGGCTTCACACCTCATTAAGCGTACCATTCGAAGACAAGGTGGCTTCACACCAATGGCATTGACAAGGTGGCTAACACCCTCCAAAAGCACTTCGACCATAACGACAAGGCTGCTGACACCACCAAAAAGCAATTCTGTCTATAAGGTTAGGTTGCTGACACCTCCCAAAAGCAGTTTTGTTAGCCAATCATCCAATATAGGATACATAAGGTTCTCGTTGATGTATATAAAGATATATAACATACAAGATCTCTCAAGGATGTATATAAAGATACACAACACATGAGAATAACAAAATTGATCAACGAGGATGTATATAAAGATATATAACACACGAGATCAACCCAAAATGATCAACACCGATGCACATAAAGATTTACAACACATGTGATCGACAAAGAGTGGATCATCGATGAGCCTGTAAACACATCAGACGAACCAATGAAATTGGTAAGTCGTCGAGCCTGAAAACACATCATACAAACCGGCAAGTTTGGATCATCGATGAGCCTATAAACACATCACATGAACTAGCAATAACGGGACGTCGATGAGCCTGTAAACTCATCAAACGAACCACAGAAATTGGTAAGTCGACAAGCCTGTAAACAGGTCAGACAAACCATCAAGTTTAGATCATTGACGAGCCTGTAAACACATAAGATGAACTGCTAAATTGGTAAGTCGATGAGCCTGTAAACACATTAGACGAACCATCAAAAATGAACTCGGATAAATCGACAATGCATCTTCAGATACATCTTCGAACCAAGTCCAACTAGAAAGTTCCTAAGATGTCAGTAAGAACAATAAATTGCCACTTCATAAAAATGAGCTAGATTACTCAAGAAGTGCAAAATCATTGTTTAGCTAAGACTTAAGTGACCAACTAGGATACAAAAATTTTCAATCGTCTAAGTACAGAAATTAACCACCGAAGTAAACGCAAGTGTGTCGACCCCCTTATTTTCACCAAAATGTTTAATTAAAGTCCTATTCAACCGAAAAAGCAAGACTTACTTGTATACAACAAGTAACTAAATGATGCTAGAAGGATTACTAAATCACTACCCAAAAAAAGGTAAAGACATCTCGATAGCAATAGATATGGACAATGAAACTTAATTATAACATCTAACTAATAATGAGTGAGAGTAACTAAAGAAACAAAGTATGTTCCTAACCATTCTTCTCCTCTAAAAGAGAGAAGAGGAAAAAGGTTAGATTCAAATAAAATTGAGTGGTCAAACAAGGGTCAAGATATAAGATGGGATATGACAGGTCCTAAGACTCGAATTAAATCCTAAAACGATTTCCTAAGAAACTTAGGACAATGATCCTCGCCATAATATCTTATATTGTTCCAAACTTAGCTCTGATACCAAGAGTAACGCCATGCCTCTATACTCGCTTTAGCCAAGGCCATTGCAAGCAATGGTGTCAACTAACCCAAAAAATAAGGTTGTTGAGGAGCGACCATCTGTATATTAGCTTTGAACGAGTGTATGTCGGATAATGTGGTCTAACTTTTTAAATCTCGTGAGGAAATCCAACACATCTAAATCAAGTCCAAATCTACTACACAGTGGCTATATATAATTCAGAAAGCAATATAAAATACATAACAATAAAATCAGAGTCAGACACAAATATTCGCATCACAAAGGCGGAAAAAGATATGAATATAACACACAAGTAAAAATACATGTTTGTGGTCATAATCGATCCACTAAACAACAAAAGAATAAGTACAAGCTCTAGCCAAAAGAATATGTATACAACGATGTCACTATCTCATATACAAATCAATAACTACAACACGAATGTGGATAGCAAAAATCCAAAAGGTGGTCGCTGCTAGAAGCCCTGTATATGCACCTGAATGCGCGGTCTGACCCGAGTATTATGTATAAGAATAAACAATAAACGGATCAGTCTAGCTGTACTCATCATAATAAACTGAAATAGAATCAGAGATATGGACAGAAAATGACATATATAAAATAACTACAATGGTCACAAGTAAAATGTGAAGACCCGATATGTCCAGAAAATATGCCAAAGAAATCTCGACACCATATAAGGATATCTCAATAACAAAGAAACTAAGATTGATAAATTAGTATCAATACGAGATTAACAACACATATGTCAATAAAAATAAGATCGAAGAAATCAATAAATAAGAAATCTCGAAGATCCCAAAGAAGGGGAAGACCTAAGTCAAGGAGGGAGCCCGAAGGCTCATCAAAAGCAATATGGGAGTCCGAAGACTCAACCAACCCTATATCGAAGGTGAGACGTGATCTCAAGGCATAAGCCATAGTGTTGAGCTGAAACTCGTACGATGGTCTGAAGACTGCGGGTCACGACCCACAAGATGATCCGAAGATCATAGATAAAACCAATGAACCAAAGATCCCCAGGATGATCCGAAGATCATCAGAACGATCCGGAGGTTGGAACGATCCAAAGATCAACTAGAACCGAAGTTCCTCAATTAGTCCGAAGACTCTCAAAATGAATCGAAGTTCCTCAGGATGATCAGAAGATCATCAAAGTGACCTGAAGGTCGGATCGAAGATCAAATATAGTGTAACTACGCCAAGATAGTAAATATAAGAGTTAAGCTACATGTCCCATAACCATTTGCTCTACTCGAATATTTACGAACAAGTTGTATATTCCACTAGAAATACGAAACGATCATTGCCACGATGTTCAATCGAACGAGTCCAAGAATTAACCGTCAAAGCAAACACAAGGGGCCATAGTCCTTGTTTTCACTAAGGTGTTTAATTAGATTTCTCATACGAACGAGAAAAAGGTTTATGAAATCATATACTAGTAGATAGTAAAACAAATTTGGAAAATAACCTCATATAATCAAGTAGAATTTGAAACCATTTAGTAAAAGATTGGTATCTACTAATAATTTTAAAACCCCTTTTTATATAGTTTCGATGTGGCAAATCTCGTGTGATATTGATCGAATTAACCATCAAATGAAGAATTCACGTTTTAATAATGTAGACGAAACCCCATGACTATCGATTATAAAATTCGTTCATCATGAATGAATCAAAAGTTCATGAAATCGAGATGTAGAAATCTCCGATCCAGAGAAACTGCAAAGTCACAAACGAAGTCGAAATGGGCCAAAACTCGACCGGAAATGAGCTCAAATGGCCCTAAACTGCTGACCGTGGTCTCCACCGGTCAACAGCAGAAAATTAGATTCAGACGTCTGAATTAAAAATTCAGAAGTCTGAATTTGCAATTTTGCAAAACAACAAGGTTTTAGTTCATTTTGGCCCCCTTTCAAACGTCTAAAATGTTTGGGTTAGACGTCTGAATTACAATTCAGATGTCTAAAAATAAAATTCAGACTTCCGAATTGCTATGCTTGTTCCCATAATTATTTGAAGCAGGTCAGATGTCTGACTTATAATATTCAGATGTCTGAATCCTAAACCAGAGCACAATTAGCCTTAAAAACATGTTCAAAACGATATCGATGAATGCCCGAAGGCCTATGATGTTATGTACATGTATATGAGGCTCCAAAGACTTGCTGAAACAACCTATAACACCCAAATACACATGCACAAACATTCATACAATAGATTAGCAATGATTTTGATTATAAATTCCAAAACGGGCAAATTTTCTAACCAAAGCAATCAAATACGATTCAAGCGACTTGTGAAGGCTTAGAACTTTGTCGGGGCGGCAATGGAGCTTCACAATACTGCCAAAAAAACTCGCAATATATGAATGGATCATATGAGCACTCCAAATCATAATTTTCCAACTCAATGAAACATGAATACATGAAATCGACTAAGTTACAGTAGCCTAACCAATTCGCTAGCATATGCAAACTCAATGAACATTAAATTACACTTTTACAAGCCAATGGCTTGAGGCATAGATGTGAGTTCAAAAAGAACTCACCTTTGCTTGCTAGAAGCAAGAAATCAATCTAAAGCTTTGCTAAATCAACCTCTCTTCCAACATAGCTTGCTAATCACCAACCTAAACTAATATAAATGGATTTCCTAGGAATTAGGTCATAGGAAAATTCATAAATTAAAGAGGAGTGGAGTTGAGAAGATGAAGAAGCTTACCCCAAGCTTTTGCACTTGATTTTCTCTTGAATTGGATTCCTAAATCAAGCTAGGGCTTAGGGAATTTTAATTTCCCTTTCCCTCTCCCCATTTTCTATTTCTTTGATGAAGGATTGAATGAATGAAGAGGAGGGAGTTGTTGGCGCTGTTTTAATGTAGCTAGGTTGGCTAACCCAAACCCAAGCCCAAAGTCCCAAATTTTCCAAACTCGGAACATAGCAAAGCTTATAGTTTTCGAACACGTAAATGACGTTTTGAACTCAATGGAAGTGGTTTCGAGTCCAAATTCGTCCATGCGTAAAAAGTGATATTTTGGTCATATACCAAATGAAAAAGACCAAAATCTCTCAACTCAAAAGGTATCGATGTTTGTAGTCAAAAAGGTCGTGAACGATGATCCGAACTCAATGGAAGTGGTCTCGAGCCCAAATTCAACCGTAAGCAAAATGTGACTTTTCAGACACACATCGATTAACGATTAACGACGTTATATTTAAATATATTATCGTTAAATATGCGGGTTGTTATAAATGGGTACTACTCAACAAAATGATGGGTTTTCTATTTTTGCTAAATATAAGGAGGCCACTCTGCAATCGGCTGGGTTGAAATAGAATTACCCAAAAGGAAATTACCAATCATCAAATAGAACTACCTTGAAAACAAGTTGGAATTTTTTTGACTTTAGGTGCTAAATTAAAAGTGATGTACATACAAATAATTTCAATCTTTACGGATCTCAAATTTCAAATATTAGGCAAACTTGAAATCAACAAAAATGTCAAGCTTTTCTAATCTCGATTTTCAAATATAAATAAAAAATAGAACATTAACTTGAGAACATGGTGCTGACGATTCCTAAATAACAGCGAGGAATCCTGAGTAATCAATGTGAATTCCTATGAAGACACAATGGGGGGGTATAAAAGGCTCTGCATGTCACTGACAACTCACGTGGAGAAGATCTACGAGAGTTGGTCATGAGTTTATTTTCCACCGGGGTGATAATAATGATGAGATGACGAATTCATAAGTGAATAAGTGGAAGACGACAAACCCTAGTTATAAGTAAAGGGATTGCATGTTGTGAGGAAAAGAAAAAGAAGTATGTGACACATATTTTTCTAGGCGGCATGCAAATTAGGTGCAGTAAAGGAAAATTTCGATGTGTCCTACTATATCGGTTGCACTTCTGGCGTAAAAACCGCCAATGAGTGCAACTGAAACTAGGTTTTTTTGTGTTGGGGGGCAGATAACCAATTTCCCCCTTTAAAAATGCAGAATATAACTTAGAAAGATTCAGTTAAAAATAATCAGCTGGCTCATACATTTAACCGAAATTCTCGAGGAACATCTTCCCTTCAGGTCCAACGTCTGATCTTGGGCCTCAAACGTCTAAACAAACACTCTGTTATTTTTCATGTCGTTGATAGCTACCGCTCTTCCTCCTTTATCACAATACTACTTCCACAACATATGCATGATTTTATATCACAAATCATAACACTCCACATTGATATGAAATCACATCATCAAACAAATCATCCTACTACAATGGAAATGCAATTTAAAATCACGTGTTAGTCCATCTTGATATGAAATCACATCAGATTCTAACAATCAACAAATAAGTCAATCTTACTCTTTCAACAACCACCAAATCTCAATTAAAACTATTACAAACCTTAACCACCACCGGGAAGTGATGCAACTTCCACATGAGGTGCACCACACAAAACTAACGGTCTTAAAAGCGTTTGTAACACCATAAAGATCTCCGTTTTGTGGTTGTGAAAATTTCAAATTGGCACCCATCTATCACTTGGCCTAAGCTCATTCTCCGATCTTTATCGATCCCTTGAGCTTCACCAACATGAAGACTCCTATCTAAATATGATCCTTAATGCTAAGATCATCGTCAGGACTGCATTAACCTCTCCACCCTGCAATGGAATAGGTTCTTCAACCATCACTCGCCTTTTACAGTCAACTACAAAACCAACCAATCTATAAAGGATTTCTTCCTCCAAAACTCCTCTCATCATAGCACGACCATCCTTGTTCACTCTCAAAACTCCACCTCGAGTCTCATAAGTGCAACCACGACGATCCATCTGACCGAGAGAAATAAGGTTATGCAAATTAGTGGGGCATCTAACTCTAGAGAATTCTACAACCACATCTTCATGCAGACGAAATAGGATAGATCCAATATAAAAAATTGGTAGTTCTACTCCATTGGACGTCCTCATCATGCCGATATTCTTCTCATAACATCACTAAAAATAAGAAATCTGGCTCCCGAAATCATCTTTAAAGGATTAGCTTCACTAAATAGGTCATCACAGGAAGCATCACTATTGATCATTGTAACAGCCCAAAAATTTAATATAAAAAATTAATTAAAAGATTAATAAAGTTAATATTAATCAGAAAAATATTGGAAAATCGACAACGGGGGTTGCTCCATTGAGTTCGCTATGAAATTCTGTCCAAAATAGTCTTTTGGATTATTAAAATCAGACTTAAAACAAAAAAAAAACAGAGGAGACAAGTTTGAAATTTGAATTTTAAAATAGAATAAACGTTCAAATTAATGAGAACTAATATTCATCGTAAATTACGGAAGTTTGGACAATCTAGCTCCTAACTATGTCAACCAGGGGTTCGACCCAGACCCCATGTGGGTGGACCCAGGGATCGACCCACCTAATGTATGGGTCGACCCAGCCTAGGCAGTGTGCGCACCTTGCTTGCACGTTGTCGATCTGTTTTCGTTGGATTTTGGGTGCTTTCTTCTAGAGATTTCTCAGATCTAATGGCCTAAAATCTTAATCCAAAACCTAATGCATCTAAACACCCTAATTCTATTATAAATTGCCTCCAAAACCTTACTAAATGTCACTACTCCATTTCTCTGCCTCCTTCTTAAATAACCCTCTTCTCAAGTAAAATTTTAATGGAGCATTAAGGCTTGATTCTATGTATATTTTGGGAGGATATTCATAAATAGAGACTGTATCTAGGGCTTGATTTGGATTGCTTAGAAACTGTGAGTATATTTTAGTAATTGCAAGATTCGGTATAATTTGAGGTTTCTTCTTGATAGTATAATGAGTTGTAGATTCTTTATTCTCTTTTCTGACAATAATCTATGAAAAAACTGAATCGGCTTCTATCTTCATTCTGTATATTTTAAATTTGTTATGTAGGTTTACTTAGTGATTTTATTACAGTTCTATATCAGCCCTATTTTATTTCAAATCTACTCTTTTTTATCTTTGCCTAGGCTATGCAAGAGTCTAGGCCATTTTCCTTTTTAATTTTGATGTTGAGTTTCGGCCTTCATGAGCCTAAACCTTTATTCTTCCTTGTTATGCGCAAATTGGGTTAAAATGTGGAATTTGACAATAATAGTACAATTGGGAAATAACAAGAATTATGTATAAAAAGGATAAATTGGGCTTAATTGAAATTATGTAAAAAGGAAATTGAACTATAACTTTGATAACTAAGTAAATGACATTTGAATAATGCTAATGATGGAGGTTGGGATATACAGTTAAATTAAACCAATGAGATGTTTATTGACAACTTGTAAATATAAGTTTACATGCAACCTATGAGATGACAGAAAAGTCACGCAGAAGGAAAGTGGACTTATTAATAAACTTAAAATTAACATTAAGTTCAGTTATATAAATTAATAAGGAGGTGTAGTTGGAGTTTGTTCCTGCAGGGATGACTGATTAGGGAAAATAAGGGGTTCCTAGTATCAGTCCATTCCGACAGTGAGAGTAGACTGATTAGAGAAAATAAGAGACCAATTAAAATTGGGAACAAAGTCTAGGGGTAACTTATGTCAAATTGCATATTTTTTGTTGGGGACTCATATTAGTCAGTATTCCTTTTTTTATTACTACACTGAGGTCTCACGAGGAGGAAAAGACATGCTTATACTGAACTGGGTAGTAAGAGGTCCAAAAGTTTGTGTACGGGTGCATTCCGGCGGGGTGGTGAGCATGCATCGCACCGATTAGGGAAGATAAGACGCTGTGATGCCAGTGATATTTGCTATGTCTTTAGAGCTAATGGGATGGGTCTGATAAACCGGGGCCATAGTCGGCATAGGTTATCACAGCTGTGGTTTAGGAGCCGATCGATAGGTAGAATTGGGTTATATCCTAATTTATGAATTGTAACAATTGGCATAGAAACCGATTGATTTGACATTTGACTATCGTGTAGAAATATACTCTTGTTCGTAATTACTTTGTTGAGCTTTAATTTATTATCATATCTAGATTTCCTGTTTTGCACTCATGATAGTAATCTCTGGACTCACCAGGCTTTATGTCTAACTAGTTTTGTGTTTCTCTTCTTCCTTCCTTTCTCCCCATGTTCTCAGCGTGGAGGATCTACCACTTGAGAGAGCTTTGACCCAGCTCAGTCCATTGGAGATTATCATATGTCTTGTTCTTTGTGCTTAAATGTACTTTTCCACATTTTATTTGTTTTCCATACCTAGTTATGAAGGGGATACTTTTTATTTTGGTACTCTGGTTTGTGGTTGTTTATGAGACAACTAAGATTTTTATGACTCATGATGTAACGACACTTCTTATTTTGTTTTAAGTGAAAACTATAAATTTCGCTGTGTTTATTTATACCATCTTGTGAATTTTAGTCTCTATGATGTTCTTTTACCTATACTCTTCATATTTCTTAATGAAATCCTCATATGGATTTATTAAGAAACGTGGGGTGTTACATTTGGTATTCAGCCTAAGGCTACAAGAACATTAAAACAAATTGTTTTTAAAGAAAAAGACTTTTAAAGAAAGGTGTTTTCAAAATAAAAAGTTATCTTGGAAAATCATCCCCTCAAGTCAATTGCAGTATTCGCTTGATTATGTTCTTGAATCCTTCTCTCTTTTCTGATCGCAGCATGTCTGGGGTTCCCAATTTTCCTGAGCGAATCCCCATTCCTACTTGGTATGTAGGTATGTAGAGCTATGGTAGCCCTGAAATGCATGGAAATGCCCAAGCCCCTCCTCCAACTATGGTGAGTCCTCCTAATCCACCACCAGCAGCTGACTTCCTCTAAGTTTTGCAAGGATTTTACCTCTCTTGGGGGCAAGACTTTCAATGGTAAAAAGAATTTTGTCGACGCTCATGCTTGGATTAGGAACACCGAGCGCATACTTGGACTTTCAGAGCTTGATGATGTGAGGAGAGTGCGATTGGATACATGGAAATTAAAGGACGAGGCTTTATTTTGATGGGATGTGGCTAAGGCAGAGCATCGCTTTGAGACTTGGAATGAATTTACAGAGAGATTTAGGAGAAAGTTTCTATCTCAAGCAAAAGAGGGCATGCAGTTGGAAAAGTTTTTAGTGCTGGAACAACACGAACTTTTGATTAAGGAGTATGCCAATCAGTTTAATTAGCTTGCCAGATTTGGAATGTATTTGGTGATATGTCCACAAGAAAGCAGTGAGATTTGCTAGAGGTTTGAACCAACCACTACAGGGATTACCTATGACACATATTCTGATGGGTACCATGTTTGAAAACCTTATGGAGATGAAACTCAAGCCTGAGGAGGGAAAATGTGATCTTGGGGAAAACAAAACTGAGGTGGCTAAGGAAAATGTTGGGAAGAAGAAGTGGTCGCCTAAGAAGGTTAACAACAAGAAGGAACCCGGGAAAGCTCAGATCAAGAAGAAGGTTAAATGCCATGGTTGCAGAATGACAGGACACTTTGTGAGGGACTACAATAAGACCCCTAGGAAGGGGAGATGCTATCACTATGGATAACCAGGTCACTACAGTAGGTAGTGTCCTCAGAAGCAAGGACAAGGAGCTAGTCTGTCTGGAGCGCAAATGCACACATTAGATGCGACTCAGGCTAGTGTTGGTCAAGACATGGGCAAGAAGGTCACATTCAAAGGTTTGATCTCTCTTTATGACTTTCCTGTTAGGATCTTATTTGATTATGGCACTTCACATTCATTCATTTCTACTTCAGTAGTCGATTGTCTGCACCTTAGTATCTCTCCTTTTTTCGATCCAGTAGTAGCTTCAAACCCGCTAGGAGGTTCGGCTCGTTTATCTATGATGTGTAAGGGTTTAAGGATTTCTATTTTAGCCATCGAGTTTGATTGTAGCGCTTATGTACTGGGGTTTCTGGGTATGGTATTATTCTAGGGATGGATTGGCTAGCCATATATGGTGCCATCCTTGACTGCGAGAAGAGGGTAGTAAGGTTGATGATTTATCATGGTAGGACCCTCTGGATATCTTGCGATTAGCGAGGGTCAGTCATGTTGAGCTTCTTACAGTCCGTAGATACTTCTATCAGCGATCTTAGCTTTATACCGGCGGTAAGAGATTTTCCAAGTGTATTTGAGGGGGTGAGAGACCTTCGAGAAGAGAGATCGGCTTTCAGATTTACTTGACGGAGAATGCTAAGCCCGTTGCATTGCTTGTGCGTTATATGGCTCTAAAGGAAAGAATTGAGTAAGTAAGTTGGAGATCTGTTGGAGAAAGATTTTATTAGGCCGAGTATATCTGAGTGGGGAGTACCAGTAGTATTTGCTACTAAGGCAGATGGCTCTCTCCGTCTATGTGTAGATTACAAAGAATAAAACAAGTTCACGAAGAAGAATTGACACCCACTCCCTCAGATAGATGATTTATTTGATCAGTTAGTGGGCGCATCAATTTTCTCCCAGTAAGATTTGGCAACTGGGTTTCATCAGCTTCGGGTGTTATATGACAGTGTATATATGACAACTTTTAGGACTCCGGACGGATTCTTCGAATGGCTTGTTATTCCTTTTGGGCTAACCAATTCACCTACATATTTTCTTGATCTGATGAGCCGAGTGTTTACGGAGTTCCTAAATAAGTTTGTAGCAGTGTTTATAGATGAGATAAGGATGAGCATGCATTACACTTAGGAGAGGTCCTTTGTACTCTTCGTTCCCACCAGTTAAAGGAAAAGTTTTCAAAGTGTCATTTTTGGCATAAGGAAGTGAGGTTCTTGGGGGCACATAGTTTCAGGTGATGGTATAGCGGTTGATCCCACTAAAGTGGTTACAGTGCAAGATTGGAGGGTACCCAAAAATGCGACCGAGATAGGAAGCTCTCTAGGCATAGAGGGATTTTATCACAAAATTATTAAGGAATTTGCGCAGATATCTGCTCCGCTTACCCACCTTACGAAGAAAAACCTAGTTATTTGCTTGGGAGGTTGATTGAGAGAATGCATTCTTGAGGTTGATGAAGGCTCTTACAGTAGCTCCAGTATTAACCATTCGTGATGGTACAAAGATGTTCGCCGTATATACGGATGCCTGTGGTACGGGTTTAGGTGCGGTGCTTATGCAGGAGGTTAGGGTTATCTGCTACGAGAGTAGATAGTTGAGGGTACATGAGAGGAATTACTCTACCCATGATTTGAAGCTAGAAGCGATAGTGTTTGCACTTAAGTCTTGGGGAAATTATTTATTAGGTGAGAGGTTTGGGTTATATACATACCATAAGTCTCTCAAGTACTTATTCACGCAAAAGGAACTTAATTTGCAACAACAATGCTGGATGGAGTTTTTTTGCATCCTGTGACTTTGAGATAGCATATAACCCGGGGAAGGGAAATGTAGTAAAAGATGCATTGAGTAGACAGAAAATGACTTTGAGTCCTTCGTTCGTAGAGTGATAGAGTTTTGAGTTTATCTCATCATTCGATTTTAGACTGTCTACGGATTATGCACCAGGATTATTAGAAACATTAGAAGTGTGATCTGCTCTCTTATAGCACATTGGATATAGTCAGCGTTAGGATCAACAGTTAGTGGATATCGTGGATCGACTCAGTAGGGAGAGAACTCTAGTTACCTTGCTAGGTATTCTTTGGATGAGAGATGGTGGCTACATCGTAATGGGAGATTATGTGTTCCTCGAACTGATGATTTTTTGAGATTGGTTTTAGAGGAGGCTCATCATTCCTGGATGACCATCCATCTGAAAGGTGATAAGATGTATAGAGACATGAGGAGAGTCCTTCATTGGTTTGGGAGGAAGAAGGATGTGGCATAATACGTGACTAGATGCATGACTTGTCAGAGAGTGAAGGTTGAGCGGAGGAAGCCTGGTGGATTACTTCAGCCTCTAGACATACCACAATGGATGTGCGAGAGTGTCTCGATGGACTTTATAGAAGATGCAGCGAAAGTAACGATGGTTTGGTTCCGTCTCAGTATTTTGGTCTCGCGGTGTTGCCTTCGTCTCTTATATTCTGCTTGTGATGTCGGTCTGTGTGTTTCTTTAGCTTTTATTTGTTGTCGGTGTCGTTTGTTTTGTTTTCGTCATTTTGTAATTAGTTTAGTTCAGTATCAGTGTGGTATTATCGATGTGAGCAGTAAGGGTGCATAGAGCACCTATAAATCTAGGTATAGGTGTAAGTTTTTGTTTGGTTAATTCTAGAAAATAGGTAGCGTTTGGTTTATTTTGTGTTTTGCATTTTTAGTTTTCGGCGTTAATTATGAAAGTTGTGAAGATTTTAAGTGTAGCAGTGGTGATGGATCAAAGGGAATGAGAGTGACGGAGGGGACCACGGGAATGGTGGATAGACGGATGTGTTATTGTCATTCCCTTATTTCTTAAAATATGAAAAATAATAAAAAGTTGTTTTCGGTTTTGTGTGTTAACTCCGTTTTGTAAAACGGTCATTTTTCATGATATATGTGCATTGTTAGTGTTTTTGTATGTGTGAAAACTCAAAATTGAAAAATCTAAACCAAACGCTACCTTAAACTTTTGGCTGTCACCATTGTACTGAAGGTATTTCCTTCTCTCCCAAATTTGGTATTCCAGCGCGAATCAACATATTTGAAGGACAACCCTTTTGGCATCGTGAAGATCAACGAAAGATTGGTGATAAACACCCAAATTCACGACATCAAACGAGATCAACGTGATTTTGGTAAGTCCGCTAATTCCATTTTGGTTATCGATCATTTATACATCGATCGGATTCTGATCGAATTCCTAGTAAGCTGCGTTATTTGGTATCGGAGCTAGCAATCTTTTTATTTCGGTCGGAGAATTTCGATTTCGATTTGAGATTTTTTGGCATCAATATAAGCCATCATTATTTTTCTTCGACTGCAATTCGAGATTCAATTAGTAGGAATTGTTTTGACCATTTTGGCCATTATTCTTTGATTGTTTTCAAGAATTGATTTGGATTTATTCAACATACTAAAATTAATCATGCCCTCAAGAAGAGTTTGACAGATTTATTGGGTGCGAAGACGCAATTCAAATAGAGCCGCGAATTAATGCTAGAATAAAGGAAGAAGTTGAATGACTTGAAAGACGAATCAGAACTAAGAAAATAGGACACCGCCATATATCGAAGAGTTTATTTTTAAAGCCACTGTAATTTGATGAAGATGAATAGTTTGATTTTATGTTGAGGTGGACATGTCTAAATCCAAAAACAGTCAACGAATATATGAATGAGGAAATGGATGTTAACATCAACCGAAGGATTGATGAAGTAAATCAGAATATTAGTAAAGAGGAAGAGGAAACACCACTGTTAGTTAGCATAAAAACAGAAGATGAAATAAAAGGAAGTATGAAGGATAATGAGAAGGCAGATGCTAGTATCGACCTAAAAAAAGAGAGTTCGGATAATATGTTCGATCTCATTGATGCAACGGATGACAGTCTTATTCCAGAAGGCATAGACAACCAAGTGAAAGTGAAATATCAACCTAAAACTTCTTACTTGTATGCTATTGTAATGCCTAAAAAAGTCGAAAGCAAGATTGTTGATCATAAGAATGAGAAAGGAACAATAGTTTTGAAACAAGGCATAATTAGTGGGGATGGATATTTCATAGCGAAAGATGGAATCTCTTGAAGAACTCCCAACTATTCCTGAAAAGAGGGAAGTGAGCTTTGAATTCCCTTATTTGGGTTCAGAGAAGACCATGGAGAACCATCATAAGACTTATCTGCTTGCTGAGTTGAGCATAGATGAAAGCTCCATAGTAAAAGGCAATGAATCAATTGTGAATCTTCCAACTATTCCTAAGGAACAAAAAAATCAATTTTGAATTTCCTTGTTCGAGGTTGAATCAAACATTATGGACTACTTTGAATATCATGTACGAAAATGTAGAAGACTCCAAAGAAGGTGTACTTCATGCGTTAGGAGATGAAACAAAAGGTGAAACAATTATAGAAACCAGCGGGGCATTGGCATCTATGGAGTTCGAGAATGAAAATGTGGTGTCGGGCATTAGCATTTCATATGTATGTAATATTGAGAATCCAACTTCAGACATAACAAGTGCCGAAAGTCGGGTAGACATAACTATTACTGAAGGTAAAGAAAAGGATACCGAGGATGAATGGAGTAGAAAATTATTGCCTGGGTGCAGTGATAAACTACAAGGAGCTTTTAGTGAAGTGTGCCTGCTGACATGGGAAAATCAAGGGCTAGGAGTATTTTTTGAAAGAAAAATGTGTGATCTTCTAAAAAGAAGAGAGCACACACATATATATGTATAAAAAGAAAAAATATTACAACAACAGACTACCAGCCTAAAAAAAAACAAAGAAACAACAACACGAGCTATGACAAGCCTCACCAAACAAAAAGCAACAAAAACATAAGAAAAGACTATCCCAACACAAACACACCAGAGCCGACCACGCAAAATCCATCTCCAGACCAAATCAGCACACTAGAAAGCTCCTCAACAAACTACTAACCAGAGTCATGAGACCGAATATAATTACTGTTACCAACATCCTAGCTCGGGAACTTATCATGAACGGTATAAGATCTAATATGTGTGCTACGACGTACCAAACCCGAGCTGGGAATAAATCTCCTGCGCCTGCTCCTCCTAGTCAAAGAAAGAGTCATATCACAAACAGGAGATTTTTCTCCATTATCCTCTTTCAATCCATCCGAAATCGGATCTCCAGACTGACTAAGAGCCTCAAACACCGGCCTAATATGATCACGGGACAAAGAATCACAGTGAGAGTGAGAGCCCAGATTGCTACTCAAACCTGAAAGTACCGAGCTCATGCAGATCCCCTTATTCATCAACGACCAGAGATCATGCTTCATAACAAATGAACTTATTCTCCTCTTAACCATATGAACATCAATAACATGCTTTGAAAAATCACCAAAGTTGTTAAACAACTTCAAATCTTTAGCTATTAGTCTCGCAGATCTAATACCATCAAATTTAAAAGATTTGGCAATAACAAGAGAGAAATCCAAATATTTTACTGCATCAAAACATTGCCAATCCACGGAATCTATATCCATCATCGACTCCTTTTCGATACCAACACTCGACAACTCAAACCCCCTGTCATCAGCTAACAACATCTCAGAAATACCAGCACAATTCTGCACAAAAGGATCAAGAAACATCGGATCTAAGCGCTGTGACACCAAGAACCTCTCAGGCAAAACCACCATCGCATCTACACATATCAAAGAACCCTTATATAACACATTATCCGCATCACCAACTATGTCACCAACTATTTCAGTCCTAGATACAACCACCTTCTGGTTAGATAAACCCTCCGGCCTCATGAAATAATCATCAACATCTTTCGAAAAAACCCAAAAACATAGCATCTCTACGAGCACAATTTACTGCAGAATTAATAATATCAAAATGCATCATGATATACTTCAGAAGCATTAGCCCCTTCTTCTTAAACATTGAATCCGAATCAATGAATATTCTCCTCAATTTTAAGAAATTGAAACAAAACGAAATAGCATGTTCCTTCCTCTTAAGCGGACGAGGCAAAGGAGGATAAACAACATTACTTGAAACGCCATGAACCATCTTTGACCACAACAAACCATCCACTAAACCCTCTAAGTGGCAACCCAGCAAAAGCAGAATATACGCACCTTCATCCTTCTGATTAGAAGTTACCAAATCAAAAAGAATAATGAAAGAAATAAGCTTCTGACATAATCTCGAACAACTGAAGTGCACAAATTCAAAATCTGATTTTCCTTTATAATACTCTGAACAGAAGATCTTCCGATGCCCAAATCCACCGCAACAGAAGCATCGAATCTTATTCCTACAATCTTTCACTATATGGTTCGATCCTCCACATCTAAAACACAAACGTCTTCTAGAAAAAATCCCATTAATCGAACGCTTCCTCAAAAACGAATTCCAGAAAGAATCACAAAAAGAATTACGGACACTCGATCTACAGCCTTGACGAGAAGAAGAAGAAACGGGAGAGACGGGCGAATTCCAGTAAGAATCACAAAAAGAATTACAGACACTCGATCTACAGCCTTGACGAGAAGAAGAAGAAAAGGAGAGACGGGAGCCGCCATTTTCGAGAATAGATCTAAATTTAAAGCTTTTCAAGGGATAGGAATATGAAATGAAGTCACCTATAATATGAAATCAGTGCAAGCACAGCTTCAGGTGGAAGTTAGTAGCAAGGGGAAAATGAGGCAAGAATGTAATCTGAAACAACCAGGTATTATGTGCTTTTATGTTAATGCTGCAGGAAAGCCTATTTCTACTTTCCCTTCAAAAATGGAAGAGCTCATTTTCATATTCTACCCCGGAGGCATCTAATTAACTAATGTAGTGAAGTTAAAGTATTTTAGTTGAATAAGGAACTATGCAACAATCGAATACTTAACTATAAATTTGAGGATGAATTCTCCTTAACCTGGGGAGGATGATGCAGCGCAAGGAATGATGATTTGGTTCCGGCTCAGTATTTTGGTGTCACAGTGTTTCTTTTGGCTCTTATATTCTGCTTGTGGTGTTGGTCTGTGTGTTTGTCTAGCTTGCATTTATTGTCGGTGTTGTTTTCTTTCTTTTCGTTTTCTCATGCTGTAATTAGTTTGGTTTCGGTATCGGTGTAGTGTTATCGGTGTGAGCCATAAGGGTGTGTAAAGTGCCTATAAATATATGCATAGGGTGTAAGTTTTTGTTTAGTTAATTCTAGAAAATATACTTTTGGTTGTCATCATTGTACTGAAGGTATTTCCTTCTCTCCCAAATTTGGTATTCCAACATAAATAAACAAATTTAAAGACCAACCCTTTAGACATCGTGAAGATCAACAGAAGATTTGTGATAAATACCCAAATTCACAGCATTAAACGAGATTAATGTGATTTTGGTAAGTTCGCTAATTCCATTTCGGTTATTGGTCATTCATACATCCTTCGAATTCTAATTGAATCCCTGGGAAGCTGCGTCAGTTTGCCTAGGTCGAGAAGAGGCAATACCAACATTTGGGTGATAGTCGATAGGTTGACTAAGATCACTACCTTTATCCCTGTTAAGATTAAGCAGACGACAACTTGGTTGACATCATTATATCTTAGAGAAATCATCTGACTTCATGAAGTTCCTTCCAGTATTGTTAGTGATAGAGACCCATCTTTACCTGTGAATTTTAGAGGAGCTAGCAGGAGGCATTGGGGACACAGTTATGACTTAGCACTGCCTATAACCCTCAGACAGATGGACAAACGGACAGAGTCAATAGGATTCTAAAGGATTTATTGCGGCTATGTATCTTAAACTTCGGAGGGACTTAGGAGGAATATCTTCCATTGGTAAAGTTCGCGTGTAATAATAGCTACTAGACGAGAATATGTATATCTTCCTTCTAGGAATTGTATGGGCGACCCTGCAGATCACCTACTTATTGGTGGGGGACCACGGATAGACTTCTTCTTGGACCTGAGATGGTTATGGAGACCACAAAGAAGATAGATCTGATTTGGAAGCGGATGAAGGCAGCTCAGGACAGACAGAAGTCATATGCAGGTCGTCGGAAGACAAACCTAGAGTTCGAGGTAGGAGACTTGGTTTTCATCAAGTTTTGACCTTTGAGGAGTGTGGTTCGTTTCGGCTTAATGGGGAAGTTGGCGTCGAGGTTCGTAGGGCCATTCCTTATAGTGGAGAGGATAAGTCAAATGACTTATAGGGTTAGACTACCAAAGAGGTTGGATGGAGTTTGTGATGTATTGCATGCTTCGCACTTGCGTAAGTGCTTACATGATTCTGCGGTAGTAGTAGTAGTAGAGCCAAGTACTGTAGAAGAGATCGAGGTAGAGAGGGAAGCATCAGTCAGGCGAGTTCCTACACATATACTAGGATATGAGGAGAAGAAGTTGCGGTATATGGAAATCAAGCTTGTTAAGATTCAGTGGGGAGAAAATAGCGATGATGCGACTTGGGAACCATAGGATAGGATTCGCGCTTCTTTTTCGTTTCTCTTTGATAGTACACCCTTAATCCATTCCTAAGCTTTGAATTTGAACATATTTTTCCTACTGTTTGAATTATAAATCTTAGGTAGAAGCCTATGGAAACATATTATGGTTGAATGGATTCACGTGGATGCAAGTGTTTGCTAGTGGATGCATATACACACACTAGGCACTAGTTAGAGATTGACAAACTAAGACACTTACATACTTGCATATTGAGGTGTGTGCATTTTATTTTATTTTAAATTGAATGTAAATGATTGAATCATTATTTGAATGTCGCATTTTTGGTGAACGATTGTGCATGTATATAGAACTATATGTATGATTAGGATTCCTTTGCATACATATTGGATGCATAACACAAACTTGAAATTGCATTAAGGGGGTCAACTGAATAAGTGGACCGCCTAATTTTGCATCAGATTAGGGACATACACACTACACCTCTAGCATATGTTCATAAAAAGCATTATAAAATTTAAGGACAATGAATGCCAGTGGTTGATGGTTGAGTGGATGGGTGTAGATAATGGTTAATAATATTTGTGACATTCTTCTAACCTTGGAGATTTTGGGGATGAAATCCTTTAAGAAGGGAGAATTTTACAACCCGAAAATTTTATAAAGAAAATTAATTAAAAGATTAATAAAGTAAATATTAATCAGAAATATATTAGGAAATGGGCAACGGGGGTTGTGCCATTGAGTCCGATGTAAAATTTTGGCTAAGATAGACTTTTGATTTATTAAAATCGAACTTAAACGAAGAAAAGAAAAAGGAGACAAGTTTGAAATTTGAATTTTAAAATAGAATAAATGTTTGAATTAATCAAAATAAATATTCAGTGTAAATAACGAAAGTTGGGGAGACCTAGGGCCTAATTAGGTCAACCAGGTGGTCGACCCACCCAGTGTATGGGTCGACCCAACCTGGGCAGCGTGCGCACACTACACGCATGTTATCGATCTATTTTCGTAGGCTTTTAGGTGTGTTCTGCCAGAGAGTTCTGAGATCTGATGTCCTAGAATCTTAGTAAATCTAGCCCATCTAAACATCCTAACTCTATTATAAATAACCTCTAAAAGCGAACTAAATCCCACAACTCCATTTCTCTGCCTCCCTCTTAAATAACCCTCTTCTCAAATAAAATTTTAATGGAGTATTGAGGCTTGATTCTGCATATTTTGTTTAAAGGATATTCATAAATAAAGACTATCTACCAGGGCTTGATTTGGTTTGCTTAGAAATTGTGAGCATATTTCACTAATTGCAAAATTAAATACAATTTGAGGTTTCTTCTTGATAGTACAATAAGTTATAGATTCTCTATCTATTTTATAACTATAATCTATGAAAATATGAATCTACTTCTATGTTCCTTCTATTTATTTTCTGTAAATCTGTTACTGTAGTTTATTCAGTAATTTTATAGTTTTGTATCGGCCTTATTTTATTTTAGATCTACTCGTTTATCTGAACCTAGGCCATGTGAGAGCCAAGACCATTTTCCTTTTTAGTTTTGACGTTGAGTTTGGGCCTTCTTGAGCCTAAACCTTTATTCTTTCTTGTTATTCGCAAATTGCATTAAATCCTGGAATTCGATAATAATAGAGCAACTGGGAAATAATAAGAATTATGTGTAAAAAGGATAAATTAGGCTTAATTGAAATCGTGCAATAGAAAGGAAAATTGAACTGAAACTTTGATAATTGAGTAAATGACATTTGGACACCTAGAAATGACAGGGGTTGGGTTGTACAACTAAATTAAACAAAAGAGATGTTTATTGACAATCTGTAAAGTAAAGTTTACATGCAACCTATGAAATGACAGAAAAGTTACATAAAGGAAAGTAGGCTTATTAATAAACTTAAGATTGACGTTAAGTTTAATTATATAAATTAATAAGGAGGTGAAGTTGGAGTCCGTTCCGGTAAGGACGATTGATTAGGGAAAATAAAAGGCTCATAGTATTTGTACCACCCCGTAATTTTAAAAGAACACTATAATGATAAACTAAGGAATACTTAATTATATATTGGGAATTAAGTAAAACGGACCACATCAATGAGTTCGTCTTGGAATTCTGCTTAAGATAGACCTCAAGTTTGCGTAAAACGGACATCATATGAAGAAGATATTAAGGTTTGAAGTTTATATTGATATAAGCCATTTATATAAAAATAAATAATATCCAGAATTCAAAATCAAACGACGCAGGGAAAGGGGGAAATCGGCCCGTTATGGGTCGACCCCATAATAAGGGTGTAGACCTTGGGGTCGACCCCACGAGATCTGGGCAGATTCTTGCCCTGCACCTGGACACAGTTCTGAGTGGGATTCGTTGACCTTAGGCTATAAATAGGACATCATTCTCATTGTTTTTATTCACCAAAAACAATGGAGACAACGAGGTGCTGCCCCCAACTCAGTTTGAACTAGCCTATTTTTCTTCAACAATAAGTTATATGTATTCAAGGATTTGTGCTACAACGTCTACAATCAATCCTTTGTTCTTTAGATTCAGTCACAGTGAGTTTATGTTGCTTTTAGATAGAAATACCTAAAATGTAATCTTGACATGTTTATAACTTTGGATCTAAGCCTATGCCTGTTAGTAACCTGAATCATAACAGATCTGCCATTACTTGTAGACCTAATCTACTGCTTTGTTCTCTTATGCCTGTTCATGATATCCCTATTCTTTTAGTTTGTCTAATCATGTCACTATATGCCTATTCTATTAATATGACCAATTCTATCATCATATACCAGTTTTATTTACTATGCCTATACTTGTTCTCTTCTCCCCCTCTTTCCCTTTTTGTTTTTATAGCCAGGCTACCTTCGAGTCTAGGCCTATCGCTGAAATACGCGAGCGCACGAAATTGGGAATGATAAATTTGGGAATAATTCATATTGTAAAACACGATTGGAAATTTTGGGCATAATTTGTACCTTGAGCCAAAACTTTAATTTGGAGGCATAATCTATACCTTGATCTAAATTTTAATCTGGGGCATAACTTGTATCGTGAATCAGACAGAGATTTAGGGTATAATAAACATGAAAACTGGTTAGTAATGAACATGCCCAAATTTACAGTAATTAGAAACTGTAATTGTGCTTAAACAGGAGGTTAGATTACACTTGTCATAGAAGCCTACCTGGAACCTCCCGGCATATCGAGCGTCCACAAGTGGTAAATCTAATGTGAGGGGTCTAAGTGCATAAACATACATGCAATGGTGCTAAGACACGAGGTTAAGTCTGACTTGTGGTAGAAGTTTGCCCGGACCTAACCGACATATCCAGCATCCACAAGTGGTAGACTTAATGTGAGAGGTCTAGCGCATTAATAACCATAAATGAAGGAATGGTAATAAACTTGTAATACTTAACCTGTTTGAATCTGTGAGGGTTATATGAACCAATCAACTTAAGTAGGGGTTAAGTATGTTTTCTTGAATCAGTGGGAGGGTTAAGTTAATCTTGTTAAATATGCGGGGATGGGTTATACATATAAACCCGACAAACTTAACCTGTTGGGGGTAATGCAATCTTGTTAAACTGGTAGGCATAACCTGTTGAAATCCTAGTAGTGGGGATGCAAGCCTAGGGGGAAGCTTGTATTATCCGGTATGTGGGACTCATATCAGTCTGTAACCTATCTTGGTATCAAACGAAGAACCTTGAATTAGGTCGGGGTCAGGGCACGCTTACTGAGTTGGTTGAAAGAGGTCCATCGAAGGGGCGATGTGGGCGGCACATTCCGACGGGGTCATGTGCGTGCATAGGTCCGGATTGTAGGGAGGATGATAAGACGCCGTGACACCTATAGATATGGTTGTGCACATCTTGTAAACAACGGGTTGCCACTGTAGGAAGTGATACATCCTACTGTGGGGCCAGCACACAATATCTACGAGTTAGGGAGCCGATCGATTGGGGGTAGTAATTAGGGTACATCTAGTCTTGCTTGTTTAGGAGCCTGTTATTATCATTGGGGGTAACACCTGTTAGTTCTTTTGGGCTACCTGTTATTGTATGGGGTAAAAACCTCTCACTAGAAGTACACCTAAGTCTACCATCTTGTACTTGTTGGGATCATCTTGTTATACTAGTATTGGTGCAGAGAAAAGTATTAGAGAAGCGCAATATATTCTATCCTATTTATCCCATTTACCATGTTATACCTGCCTTTTGACACTGTTATCTCACTCTCCAGTTTATATGCCTATCATGATGCTTTTACTTATTTATATGCTAAAGGTAACTAGACTCGCCAGACTTTATGTCTGACGCAATTTGATTCCTCTTCTCTCTCTTCCGTTTCCCCCCAGGTTCTCTGGGTGGGAATACTCAAGCTTGATGAGGATTCTTTTTTCATTCTGCTTAGAGCTGCTTAGATGTACTGCTTGATTTCATATCTCCTCTTCTATGGCCATATTTTGGGGATTATGCTCTTTTTATGTATTATTGTACTCTGATGATGATTTTGTTACACGACAGAAGTTTTATATTTATGTATTGAGTTTTCAGTAATTCAGACTTATTATGTAATTGGGTTGGACCACGAAGCTTTTCTATTTAATAAAGTTTTTAATTCTGGTATTATTTTATATCTGTCTTATGATGTTTCTGTTTCTGTTTGCCTGTAATGTTTCACGAAACTTAATGCATTCTGATAAAGAGTGACATTAACGGACATGGGGTGTCGCATTTGGTATCAGAGCTGAAGGTTACTAGATCAGATAAAAAGATTTTGAAATTTGTATTCATAAAGGTTTTATAAGAAAGCATTTTCAAAAAGAAAAGTCTGTTTTAAAAAACCTATTCCCCAAAGCCATATGTAATATCTTTCGATTCTCTGTTTGAATCCCTTTTTCTTTTTTCTTTTAGCATGTCTGGAGTACCTAATATACCTGAGGGCATTCAGATACCGGCTTGGTTTCGTAGGTATCTAGAGGCTACGACACCTACCGGAGGCCAAAACAGATGCCCTCCCCCAGCTACAACCGCTATTCCTCCTCCTCCTCCTCCGTGTGCTGGTAATTTCTCTAAGATATGCAAGGATTTCTCTGCTATGGGTGGAAAGTCATTCAGAGGAACTGAGACTTTTGTAGAAGCAAAAAATTGGCTTAAAGAGATGAAGGATTTGTTTGGAATTTTCGAAGTTGACGATTATACAAGATTCAGTTAGTCGTTTGGTAGCTGAAGGATGAGGCCTCGTTTTGGTGGGAAGTGACATAGGCGGGGCATCCAGTCTAGACTTGGAATGATTTTCGATAGAGATTCAAAATGAAGTTTCTTTCTCAAACTGAGCAAAGTATGCAAATGGAAAGGTTTTTGGCACTTAAGCAAAGGGCTATGTCTGTCAAGGAGTATGTTAATAAGTTTAATCAATTGGCAAGGTTTGGTTTGAAACTAGTAGATAGCCCGCACAAGAAAGCTTTGAGGTTTGCTAGAGGATTGAATGAACCCCTCCATGGGTTGACTTTGTCTCATATTCTGATGGGAGTAACTTTCGAGAAACTCGTTGATATGACATTGATGCACGAAGAAGACAAAGGCGAAAAGAAGGAGGCTAAGGTTGAGGAAACACAAAACAAGAAAGTGTGGCCCAAGAAAGAACAACAACAACAAAAGAAGGGCGGAAAGAACAACAAAGCTCAAGAAAAGAGGAAATGTCATAATTACGGACGCGAGGGTCATTTGATCTAGGATTGCAAGAAAAGGAAGAGCGCTTGTTTCCATTGTGGAGAGGTCGGATGGAGAGGTCGGACATCTTGTTAAGGTTTTCCCGAAGAAGCAAGGACAAGGCCAAAGGGCAGGATCTTCTAGAGGGTAGGTGCATGCTCTCATGGCAAGTGCGCCAGATAGAGGTAGGAAAGTTTTCGTAGAAGGCTTGATTTCTCTTTCCAATCATCCTGTTAGAACACTTTTTTATTCAAGCGCTTCGCATTCTTTTATATCTGATTCTGTGGTTGAGTCCTACACCTTTGTACTAGTATGGTTTTGGATCCCGTTGTTGTCTTAAACCCCATTGGTGGTACGACTCGTTTATCTATGATTTGACAGGGTTTGAGAATATCTATGTTAGGCGTCGAGTTTGAATGCGATGCATATGTTCTTGGTTTCATGGACTGTGGTTTGATCTTAGGGATGGATTGCCTAGCCATGTATAGTGCCGTTCTGGATTGTGAGAGGAGGTCATTAGACTTTTGACTTGCCATGGGAGGACCCTCGAGATTTCTTGCGACCCTAAGGGGTTTGTTATGCTTAGTTTCCTAGAGTCGCTTGATGCATCTATCGATGATCTACGATCTGTACCAATAGTCTGTGAGTATCCTGATGTTTTTGAGGAGGTTCGGGGCTTACCTCTGAGGCACGAGATTGAATTCTGTATATACTTGGTGGACAATGCAAAGCCAGTTGCATTGCCTATGCACTCCAAGAGAAAGGAGGGAGCTTAGCAAGCAAGTAAGGGAGCTACTTGAGAAAGGGTTTATTAGGCGAAGCATATTTGAATGGGGTGCTCCAGTAGTATACGCCACTAAGGCGAATGGTTTTCTTTGCTTATGTGTGGATTATAGAGAGTTGAATAAGCTCACTAAGAAGAATAGGCGCCCACTTCCAAGGATAGATGATTTGTTTGACCAGCTTGTTGATGCATCTGTTTTCTCTCAGTTAGACTTGGCCATGGGATTTCATTAGCCGAGGGTGGCCGAGGACAATATAGACAAGACCGCTTTTAGAACTCCAGATGGTTTCTTCGAGTGGCTCGTCATGCCTTTTGGGTTGACGAATGCACCCGCCTATTTTGTTGATCTGATGAGTTGGGTGTTTCGGGAGTTTCTAAATAAGTTCGTTGTGGTCTTTATCGATGACATCTTGATTTTCTCGAAGTGCGAGGAAGAGCATGTCCTATGTTTAAGGGAGGTTCTGAAAACTCTCTGCGTGCACCAGCTTACGACGAAATTCTCCAAATGTCATTTTTAAAGAAAAGAAGTGAGATTTCTAGGGCATGTGGTCTCTAAAGATGGGATAGTAGTAGATCCCACGAAAGTAGTTGCAGTTCAAGACTGGCATATCCCAAAGAATGCAATGGAGGTGAGGAGTTTTCTTGGTTTAGCGGGCTATTATAAGAAATTCATTAAGGACTTCACAAAGGTATCAGCCCTCTCACCAGACTGACGAAGATGAATCTGACATTTTCTTAGGGTAGAGACTGTAAGGATGCTTTCCAGCGATTAAAGAGGGCTCTGACAACAGCCCCAGTCTTTACCTTGCCTGATAGGAACAAAGTGTTCATAGTATACACTGACGCATATGGTATAGGGCTTGGTGCGGTTCTGATGCAAGAGGGAAGGGTAGTATGTTATGGAGTTAGACAATTAAGAGTTCATGAGAAGAACTAACCTACCCATGACTTAGAGTTAGCTTCCATAGTATTTGCGCTTAAAATTTGGCACCATTATTTACTTAGAGAGAAGTTCGAGTTGTACACACCGATCATAAATCTCTAAAGTACTTGTTCTCACAAAAGGATCTCAATTTGAGGCAAAAAAGATGGATGGAGTTCCTAGTGTCCTATGACTTTGAGATTGCTTATACCCCTGGCATGGATAATGTGGTGGCAGACGCATTGAGTAGGCGGAGGATGACCTTGAGTGCTCTATTTGTGGAGAGGAATATCTTGGAGTTTATATCGACTTTTGATTTTAGACCCTCCACCAAGTTTATACCTAGTTTATTGGTATCTTTAGAGGTATGACCTACTCTGTTGGATCAGATAAGAGCTTCACAGAGAGAGGACCCACCGCTAGCAGATATCTTGGATAAGCACAGTAGAGGGGAGACTTCTAGTCACCTCAGTAGATATTCCACAGACGATAGAGGGTGGTTACGATGAGATGGAAGGCTTTGTGTTCCCCGAGTTGGGAGTTTAGTGAAGACAGTCCTTGAGGAAGCCCATCATTCTAGGATGACTATTCATCCAGGCGGTGATAAGATATATCGAGATATGAAGAGGGTTTTCTTTTGGGCTGGGATGAAGAAAGATGTAGCGGAGTTTGTTTCTCGATGTTTGATTTGCCAGTAAGTAAAAGCTCAGCAAAGGAAGCCCGGTGGTTTACTTCATCCTTTGGAAGTGGGAGAGCGTCTGTATGGATTTCCATTGATGGTTTTCCTAGATCGAGGAAAGGCAACACCAGTATTTGGGTTGTATTTGATAGGCTTACTAAGAGCGCTCATTTCATTCCTGTTAAGAGTAAGATGACAACAGCATGGTTGGCAGCGGTTTATCTTCGTGAGATAGTTCGTCTACATGGAGTACCTTCCAGTACTGTGAGTGAGCGTGACCCTATATTCACTAGTGAGTTTTGAAGGAGCTTGCAAGAGGCACTAGGTACACAGTTGTGTTTGAGCACCACGTATCACCCTCAGACCAATGGATAGACGGAAAGGATGAATAGAGTTATTGAGGATCTTGTAAGACTGTGTATCCTAAACTTCGGAGGGACTTGGGAAGAGCATCTTCCTTTGGTAGAGTTTGCCTACAACAACAGTTATTAGTCTAGTATTGGCATGACACCCTTCGAAGCATTGTACGACGACCCTGTAGATCAGCGACTTATTGGTGGGAATCTACAAAAAGGCTTCTACTTGAAGCTGAGATGGTTAGGGAAACTTTAGAGAAGACTGATCTTATTCACAGGCGCGTGAAGACAGCTCGGGACAGGCAAAAGTCCTACGTAGATAGGAGAAGGACTGACATTGAATTTGAGGTGGGAGACATGGTTTTCATTAAGGTATCACCTTTGAGGAATGTGGTTCATTTTGGATCTGTAGGGAAATTGACACCAAGATTTGTAGGGCCATTTCCCATAACAGAAAGGATTGACCAAATGGCCTATAAAGTAAAGCCACCAGAGAGACTGTCCGGCGTACATGATGTTTTCCATGTTTCTAATTTACGGAAGTGCTTGCATGATACCACCGAAGTAGTTGAGCTGAGTATACTTGAGGAAGTAGAGGTAGAACGGGAGGCGACAGTTAGACAAGTTCCTACCTGTATTCTTGATCAGAGGTTAAGAAGCTACACAACCGAGAGGTCAAGTTGATGAAAGTTTAATGGGGAGATGACCAAAAGGATGCAATTTGGGAAACCGAAGACAAGATTCACACTTCGTACCCTTTTCTTTTCAAGGGTATGTTCTTAACTTCTTTTCCAAAGTTTTTATTCATGCTTGTTTCTATCATTTAAGTATATCCTATCGATCGAATCTCCGACCTTTAGGTAGGGAATCCAGTGGATGTAAACATGTGTTTAAGAAATGTTATGTTTGATAGGTGCAAGTGGATATAAATGTTTTCTAGTGTTTGCTTGTGAATGCATATACACACACATTAGACACTAAAGCGACTCAATCACTCTCTTACTGCATATGGATGCATGTGCATATTTTTCTTCTTTTAATGGATGAAAGTGGGTGTATCATCATTTGGATGTTGCACTTGATGAATGATTGTGCACACATATAGAACTTACATGTTATATTAGGATTAATTGCATACATGTTGGATTCATGGCACTAACATACATTGCATTAAGGAGGTCAACTGAATCAGTAGACCGCCTGATCTTTCGCATTAGCATAGGGACATACACACATACCTTTGCATATGTTAATTTAAGCATTAGAAATATTTTAAGGACTATGGATGCTTGTGATCGGTGGATAAGTATATGGATGGTGGATGCTAAGATATACATTCTTCTTAACCTAGAGATTTCGAGGACAAAATCATTTAAGTAAGGGAGAATGTAACACCCCGTAATTTTAAAAGAACACTATAATGATAAACTAAGTATGTAACACCCCGGATTTTTGAATAATCGAATTAACTAAAATAAAGAATAATTAATCTCAGACGTGAGAATTAAGGGGATTGGGTTGCGCCATTGTGTTCGTCTCGGAATTCTGGTTGAAATAGAGCCCGAGTTTGCGGGAAACGGGTACCGGATGAAGGAGTTATGGACGAACGAAGATTGGTGGCAAAAGAAAAAAATGCACTGGCGCACCATGGAAGTGCGCTAGTACAAATTAACACTGGCGCACCTGCCAAGTGCGCCCAGGCCGGGGGAAAATCCTGCACAGCTTTCTGGTTCAGGCTGACCCATGTTGTTGAGTCTTTTCTGACTCCTTGCTGAGTCATTAACGCTGACTCATCACCCTATCATGATTGAATGGTTTTGATTAACCCTAAGATCATCCGACAGCATAAATTAATTCAAAATTCTATAAAAAGACCCATAGACTCAAACCCTAAATCAGAATTAAAATTGAAACTATGGCCGTGATGCTGTTGTCTTGAACCCTAGAGCAGCCGCCACCAAAATTAAGAGGAAGAACAACAACCAAATCAGAACTATTCAACCCTAACAGCGAATCTTCATCAAATGAGAGCTAATTCAACTCCAGAAATCAGAATTCAGAACTCAAGACTGCTTTTGAGTTGTGAGTTCGATAGTTTTAACAAAATAATTAATAAATGAATTGGATTGAGTTATAATGCGGATAATTTGGATGTGATACGAATTTTGGATCACATGTTGTAATTATGTTGTAGAATTGTGTTGTAATTTCTATGATGTTATGTTATGATGCTATCATCTACGATGCAAAGTTATGATGTTATAACCCATGTTATAATCCTATGATTGGCTTATGTCTAGTTGAATCATGTTTCTTATGCTAGTTTGTTATATTGACTCATATGATAAATCATATGTATGCAAGTTTAGATTTTGATTCAAACATGAATCATATACAAGTTGGGTAGAATTAAATGTAAAATTACATGATTATGACACCTAGTTTATGTGAGAATTTAATTGAAAGTTAGGCTATGACATATGCAAAATTCTACATGATACTTTACATGTTAGATATTGGTTTACACCATTGTTGCGATGTATAAATCACATATGTGAGTTTATGAGTTGGATATGAATCATGTTATGTTATTACCTATGCAAGTTTACCCCCTTTAGATATAGATCTATGATATATGTTGTTTATGCAAGTTTGTGGCCATTATTTCATCAAGTTCACACCTTTAGATTCGGATCCATGACATATGTTGTTTATGCAAGTTTGTGGCCATTTTCTCATCAATTTCACACCTTTAGATTGGATCCATGACATATGTTGTTTATGCAAGTTGTAATTTTGGCCTATGCAAGTTTTAGATGTAAAACATCATTCACATATGCAAGTTCACCCCTATGTTAGATTTATGTTTTAATTATGTGTATATTGTGATGTTTTCTCTTTATTCCATGAGTTAGACAATTCGAGTCTAACATATATTTTTACGTTAAACGAACAAACGTACTACGTGGGGGTAAAGGGGATAATATTAAGATTTAATTGGCATAAATGCCTTAAAAGTCATAAAATATAATTGTGGTGAAAATTGGTATGATTTTACATACCATAAATGGATGGACATAATTGAGTCAATTATGGACATCGTTAAATTTGGAATTGATTGATAATTTGAATAGGGAAAGTAATTCAAATTGGGGAATGATTAATTAGGAGTGATTAATCGTCTAAGATACAAGGGTAGACTCTTTTGTGGTGTAAGACTGCCCGGACCCGCCTGGCAAATCCAGCTACCACAAATGCCAGTCTAATGTGAGAGGTCTTAGGCACAAACAAAATACGTAACACTTGTAAAGACACGAGGTTAGGCTCTTTTGTGGTGTAAGACTGCCCGGACCCGCCCGGCAAATCGAGCTGCCACAAATGTCAGTCTAATGTGAGAGGTCTTTATGAGGTTACGGTCTTAATGAATTAAGAAACACTTAACCAGATAAGCATGTAGTGGGACATGAGAGGGTTAAGCGGGTGCCTTGGGTGGCATGTGGAATCTAGTGGGTGCCTTGGGTGGCATTTGGAAATACAATTAGAAACACTTAACCAACATATGAAACATGTAATTGAAACATGAATAAGAAGTGGGTTAAGTGGGATGTATTAGAGGGGACCAAGCTTAGGTGGATAGCTTGTGTCAAGTAATGGGGGCCCGTTTCAACAAGTAACTCATACGTATCTTTGTGGGCTCGACCCAAGTCGAGGATGGGACACACATACTGGGCTTGACTGTAAGAGGCCAAACCGGGTGAGCGGTGGCAACGCAAGTCCAACGGGTTCATATGCGTGTGTGGACCCGGGCTAGTAGGTAAGACGTTGTTGCATCGTGTAGGTATAAGTCGTGCATTCTTGGTGGTATCGGGTTGCCACTTTGGGGAGTGATACACCCCACTGTGGGGCCAACACGGGTATCTACGAGTTAGGGAGCCGATCGCATGGGGGTAGTGGGTACACCTAGTGGAGATAGGGGCAGACGGCACCTATGAAGGAAACTAGGGGTGCACAAAACTACCAATATCATTATTAAGTCTGTAGGCGGGATCAACCTTAGGGTGACTAGTGGTGGTGTAGTATACTAGTGGCGGTAGTATAGCAATCATCTCATTGTGTTGGTGTAGTTTAGTAAATTATCTTAGTGGGTTTAGGTGCGCTTAAACGATATCGTCGTTCATCTTGTTTTCTTGTTTACTCTGCCATACTCAATGGTTCATGGTCATTTCCTTATTCCAACTTATGCCTTAGCCTAGTTACTTTGTTAATTATATTGTTAGAGTTATCGCACTCGCCAGACTTTATGTCTGACCCCCCTTTTTTTCCATTTCTTTCCTTCCCCCCTCCCCCCAGGTGCTCAGTTTGGAACTAGCACCAGTGGAGCTTGACTTTGGATTGCTTTTAGAAGATTTCTTGGACCGCTGAAGTAAAGTTCAGCTTCTCTTTATTTATGGCTATTTTAATGTTGGGGATTATGTCTTTCAGTTTATGTACTTTGTTTTATCAAGATGGATATGATGTACTTGACTTTGGTTTATGGTTTTGATGATGTAACCAAACATATTTACCTTCTGCTGCAATAAATGAAGTTTTAAATTTTCAAGTACTGCTTTATATCTGTCTTGTTGTGACTTTCTGTTCTATATTCACTTAAAATGCTCCATGAAAGTCAATGCATTCCCTTTGCGAGTGACATTAATGGACGTGGGGTGTTACACGTGGTATCAGAACTGAAGGTTACCAGAACAAATATGAATTTTGAAAAACTATTTTTCAAAGCAAATTTTTATAAAGAAGTACTTTCAAAAGTACGTTTTAAGGAAAGTATTTTCAAGAGAAAAGTATATTTTGGAAAGCATAACCCCAAGAGCCATATATCTTTCCCTCGGTTCTTTTTATATTGAATCCTTCCTTTTTCATTTCAGCATGTCTGAAGCATCTGAGATACCAGAGGGTTTTCATGTACCCGGTTGGTTTCGTCAATATCTTGAGGCTAGGGCCTCCACTGCAGGTCCAGCTAATGCTCCTCCTCCTCCTCCCCCTCCTCCTCGCATCGATACTTTTGCTAAGATATGTAAGGACTTTAGATCAATGGGTGGAAAACCTTTTCACGGGACGGAGACATTTGTTGAAGCTCGTAACTGGCTAAAGGAGGTGGAAGAATTGTTTGGAATTTTTGAAGTGGATGATGGAAGAAAAGTCCAGCTAGCTGCTTGGCTAATGAAGGATGAGGCCTCGTTTTGGTGGGAGGTCACTAATGGGGGACGTCCAATCGATACATGGCCAGATTTTAGGTAGAGGTTCGAGGTGAAGTTTCTCTCACGGGCTGAAGAGAATCTATACATGAAAAGGTTTTTGTCACTAAAGCAAGGGAATCTATCGGTGAAAGAGTACGTTAACAAATTCAACCAATTGGCAAGGTTTGGCTTAGACTTGGTGAATACTCCAGAAAAGAAGGCTCTAAGATTTGTTAAGGGTTTAAACGAGCCGCTTCATGGGTTAGCTATGACCCACATTCCCATGGGGGCTACCTTTGAGAGGTTGGTTGACATGGCGCTCATGCATTAAGAGGAGAAGGGCGCCAATGCTAATAAGGCACCCGAGAAGAAAGGGGATCAAAAGAAGCTGCAACAGCAACAACAGAACAAGAAAGGTGGCAAAGGCAACAATGCTAAGGGGAAGAAGAAATGCTTTAACTGTGGGACACCCGGCCATCTAAGCAAAGATTGTAGGAAGAAAAAGAAGACTGGTTGTTTCCACTGTGGCGAAGTGGGACATCTTATTAAGGACTGCCCAAAGAAAGGGCAGAGGGCAGGGTCTACCTCGGGAGGACAGGTGCAAGCTCTTATGGCACCAGGGCAGGCAAGGGGACAAGTTCAGGCTCTCGTGGTCCCACCGCTGCAAGAACGAGGTAGAGCAATTTCCATTGAAAGTTTAGTTTTTCTGTTGGATCATCCTGTCCGTACTTTATTCGATTCTGGTGCATCGCATTCGTTTATTTCTACATCATTAGTTGAAACACTGCACCTTGATACTAGTCTAGTTACTGATCCCTTAGTAGTCTCAAATCCTATTGGTGGTTCGACTCATCTTTCTATGATTTGTCGGGATTTGAGAGTGTTTATCTTGGGCGTTGAGTTTGAGTGCAACGCTTTTGTTCTTGGCTTCATGGGCTACGGTTAAATTCTAGGTATGGATTGGCTAACTAGATATGTGGCCATCCTAGATTGTGAAAGAAGGGTAGTTAGATTGTTGACTCGTTTTGGAAAGACCCTTGATATTTCTTGTGACCCTAGAGGTCCAGTAATGCTTAGTTACCTAGAATCCCATGACGCATCTGATGATGATTTACATTCTGTTCCCATAGTCCGTGAATATGCTGATGTCTTCGATGAGGTGAGGGGTTTACCCCCAAAACGTGAGATAGTCTTTCGAATATATCTAGTGGACAATGCAAAGCCAGTTGCATTGCCAGTGCGCCACATGGCTCCAAGAGAGAGAAGAGAACTCAGTAAGCAAGTGAAAGAATTGCTTGAGAAGGGGTTTATTAGACATAGCATATCGGAGTGGGGTGCTCCAGTAGTTTTTGCCACGAAGGCAGATGGGTCCCTTAGACTTTGTGTGGACTATAGAGAACTTAATAAGCATACTAAGAAGAATAGTCACCCACTGCCGAGGATTGACGATCTCTTCGATCAGTTAGTTGGCGCCTCAGTGTTTTCGCAGTTGGACTTAGCCATTGGTTTCCATCAGTTGAGAGTGGCTGAGGATAGCATAGACAAGACTGCCTTTAGGACTCCAGGCGGTTTCTTCGAGTGGCTGGTGATGCCCTTCGGTTTGACAAACGCCCCCGCATACTTTGTTGATTTGATGAGTAGGGTGTTTAGGGAGTACCTTAATAAATTCGTGGTAGTCTTTGTAGATGACATCTTGTTCTTTTCTAAAAGCGAAGAAGAGCATGCCCTACATCTTAGGGAAGTGTTGGAGACTCTTCGAGCGCATAGCCTTAAAGCTAAATTTTCTAAATTTCACTTTTGGAGGAAGGAAGTGCGATTCTTAGGGCATGTGGTTTCCAAAGAAGGGATAGCCGTGGATCCAACGAAGATAGTGGCCATCCAAGATTGGAAGGCTCCTAAAAATGCTACCGAGGTGAGGAGTTTATTAGGCCTGGCTGGCTACTATAGGAAGTTTATCAAAGACTTCGCAAAAATATCAGCTCCATTAACACGCTTGACGAAGAAGAACTTAGTTTTCACGTGGGACGTAGATTGTGATGATGTGTTCCAACGTTTAAAGAGAGCTTTGACCACAACCCCAGTCTTAGTGTTGCTAGATGGGAGTAAGCCATTTACCGTTTATACCGACGCTAGTGGGACACGACTAGGCGCAGTCTTAATGCAGGAGGGAAGGATAATAGCCTATGGTGGAAGGCAATTGAGAATACATGAGAGAAATTATCCTACACATGACCTTGTGTTAGCCACTATTGTCTTCACGTTTAAGTCTTGGCGTCATTATCTTCTTGGCGAAAAATTCGAATTATTCACTGACCACAAATCGCTAAAATACTTATTCTCTCAGAAGGACTTGAACTTAAGGCAGAAAAGGTGGATGGAATTCTTAGCATCCTACGACTTCGAGATGGCATATATCCCTGGCAAGGGTAACGTAGTTGCAGACGCCTTAAGTAGAAAAAGGTTGTCCTTGGTCCGTTGTTTGTTGAGCGGCGAAGCTTAGAGTTCATCTCTACGTTTGACTTTAAACCTTCCATTGACTTCGTACCTGGTTTGCTAGCATCCTTAGAGGCCAGACCTACGCTTTTGGGACGGATTGGTGAGGCACAGCAAAACGACCCACAGTTGGTTGAGTTAGTAGAAAAGCTCAAAGGAGGGGAGTCATCGAGCCATCTCCGTAGGTATACCCTAGATGATAAGGGTTGGTTGCGTAGGGACGGTAGACTTTGTGTACCTCGGGACGAGAATCTGAGGAAGACCATTCTTGATGATGCCCATCGTTCGAAGATGACCATTCATCCCGGCGGGGTCAAGATGTACATGGACATGAGACGAGTTTACTTTATGGCTAGCATGAAGAAATATGTGGCTGAGTATGTCGCTAGATGCTTGGTGTGCCAACAAGTAAAAGCAGAGCAAAAGAAGCCCGGTGGATTGCTTCACCCATTGGAGGTCCCACAATGGAAGTGGGAAAGCGTCTCGATGGACTTTATTGACGGATTACCAAGATCGAGGAAGGGTAATACGGGGATTTGGGTCGTGGTAGACAGACTTACTAAGAGCGCCCATTTCATTCCCGTGAAGAGTAAGAGGACTGCTCCATGGTTAGCCTTCGTATACATTCGAGAAATAGTTCGTCTGCACAGTGTTCCTTCTAGCATAGTGAGCGACCGCGATCCTATCTTCACTAGCGAATTTTGGAAGAGCTTACAAGAAGCGGTAGGGACTCAGTTATGTTTGAGCACCACATATCATCCTCAGACGGATGGCCAGACCGAGAGGGTGAATCGTATTCTAGAGGACTTATTGAGGTTGTGTGTCTTAGATTTCGGAGGTACATGGGAGGAACATCTTCCGTTGGTAGAGTTCGCATGTAATAACAACTTTCAGTCTAGCATTGGCATGGCACCGTTCGAGGCTCTTTATGGACGACCGTGTCGTTCGCCTACATGTTGGTGGGAGTCTACAGACAAGATCTTGCTTGGACCCGATATGATTAGAGAGACTTCGGAAAAGATCGATTTGATTTGAAGGAGGATGAAGACGGCGCAAAATAGACAGAAATCTTATGTGGACAAGAGGAGGCCAAATCTTGAGTTTGATGTTGGGGACATGGTCTTTGTCAAGGTGTCTCCATTACGGAACGTCGTTCGCTTTGGGTCCGTTGGGAAGTTAACACCAAGTTTCGTAGTGCCATTTCCTATTAAGGAGAGGATTGGGCAGATGGCGTATAGAGTGGAGTTGCCCGAGAGACTTAGTGGTGTACACGACGTATTCCATGTATCACATTTGAGGAAGTGCTTGCACGAGACCGCGGAAGTGGTAGAGCCGAGCTTGCTTAGAGAGGTGGAGATAGAGCGTGATGCGACGACTCGACGAGCTCCTTCGTGCATTCTTGGGTCGGAGATTAAGAAGTTGAGGAATCGAGAGGTCAAACTAGTCAAAGTGCAATGGGGAGATGATGAGAGCAACGCTACTTGGGAGACGGAAGCGAAGATGCATTCAGTATACCCTTTTCTTTTCGAGGGTATGTCTTTTAAATTTCTCCTTTATCGCTTACCTTGTACTTATCTTATCTTTAGTATGTCCTCTCACTAGTATCTTTGACCTTTAGATAGGGTAGCACTATGGCTGAAACATGTGTTTGAGACATGTTATGTATGATGGATGCACGTGGATGCAAGTGTTTGCTAGTGGTTGCTCGTGGATGCATATACACACACTTTAGGCACTAGATCGGCTCAGTTACTTCATATTGCATATTGCATATAAATGTGTGTACATATTTAAGTAATGGATGTATAATGGTTGTACGATCATATGGATGTTGCATTTTGGTGAATGGTTGTGCACACATGTAGAAATGATATGTATCGATAAGGTTCTTTCGCATACATAATGGACGCATGGCACTATCATGGTTTACATTAAGGAGGTCAACTAAATCAGTAGACCGCCTGATTTTGCATTAGATAAGGAACATATACACACACTTCTTGCATATGTTCATACAACATTAGGAATTTTATAAGGACAATGGATGCCTGTGTTTGATGGTTGAGTAGATGGTTGTTTGGATGGTAGGATATGCATTCTCCTTAACTTGGAGATTTCGGGGAGGAAATCCTTTAAGGAGGGGAGAATGTATCACCCCGGATTTTTGAATAATCGAATTAACTAAAATAAAGAATAATTAATCTCATACGTGAGAATTATGGGGATTGGGTTGCGTCATTGTGTTCGTCTCGGAATTCTGGTTGAAATAGAGTCCGAGTTTGCGGGAAACGGGTACTGGATGAAGGAGTTATGGACGAACGAAGATTGGTGGCAAAAGAAAAAATAAATAAAATGCACTGGCGCACTTGGGAAGTGCGCCAGTACAAATTAACATTGGCGCACCTGCCAAGTGCGCCCAGGCCGAGGCAAAAGCATGCACAGCTTTCTGGTTCAGGCTGACCCATGTTGTTGAGTTTTTTCTGACTCTTTGCTAAGTCATTAGGGCTGACTCATCACCCTATCATGATTGAATGGTTTTGATTAACCCTAAGATCATCCGACGGCTTAAATTAATTCAAAATTCTATAAAAAGACCCATAGACTCAAACCCTAAATCAGAATTAAAATTGAAACTATGGCTGTCATGCTGTTGTCTTGAACCCTAGAGCAGCCGCCACCAAAATTAAGAGGAAGAACAACAACCAAATCAGAACTATTCAACCCTAACAGCGAGTCTTCATCAAAGGAGAGCTAATTCAACTCCAGAAATCAGAATTCATAACTCAAGACTGCTTTTGAGTTGTGAGTTCGATAGTTTTAACAAAATAATTAATAAATGAATTGGATTGAGTTATAATGCGGATAATTTGGATGTGATATGAATTGTTGATTGCATGTTGTAATTATGTTGTAGAATTGTGTTGTAATTTCTATGATATTATGTTATGATGCTATCATCTATGATGCAAAGTTATGATGCTATCACCCATGTTATAATCCTATAATTGGCTTATGTCTTGTTGAATCATCATGTTTCTTATGCTAGTTTGTTATATTGACTCATATGATAAATCATATGTATGCAAGTTTAGATTTTGATTCAAACATGAATCATATACAAGTTGGGTAGAATTATATGTGAACTTACATGATTATGACACCTAGTTTATGTGAGAATTTAATTGAAAGTTAGGCTATGACATATGCTAAACTCTACATAATACTTTACATGTTAGATACTGGTTTACACCATTGTTGCGATGTATAAATCACATATGTGAGTTTATGAGTTGGATATGAATCATGTTATGTTATTACCTATGCAAGTTTACCCCCTTTATATATAGATCTATGACATATGTTGTTTATGCAAGTTTGTGGCCATTATTTCATCAAGTTCACACCTTTAGATTCGGATCTATGACATATGTTGTTTATGCAAGTTTGTGGCCATTTTCTCATCAAGTTCACACCTTTAGATTGGATCCATGACATATGTTGTTTATGCAAGTTGTAATTTTGGCCTATGCAAGTTTTAGATGTAAAACATCATTCACATATGCAAGTTCACCCCTATGTAAGATTTATGTTTTAATTATGTGTATATTGTGATGTTTTCTCTTTATTCCATGAGTTAGACTATTCGAGTCTAACATATATTTTCACGTTAAACGAACAAACGTACTACGTGGGGTAAAGGGGATAATATTAAGATTTAATTGGCATAAATGCCTTAAAAGGCATAAAATATAATTGTGGTGAAAATTGGTATGATTTTACATACCATAAATGGATGGACATAATTGAGTCAATTATGGACATCGTTAAATTTGGAATTGATTGATAATTTGAATAGGGAAAGTAATTCAAATTGGGGAATGATTAATTAGGAGTAATTAATCGTCTAAGACACGAGGTTAGACTCTTTTGTGGTGTAAGACTGCGCGGACCCGCCCGGCAAATCCAGCTGCCACAAACGCCAGTCTAATGTGAGAGGTCTTAGGCACAAACTAAATACGTAACAGTTGTAAAGACACAAGGTTAGGCTCTTTTGTGGTGTAAGACTGCCCGGACCCGCCCGGCAAATCCAGCTGTCACAAATGTCAGTCTAATGTGAGAGGTCTTTATGAGGTTACGGTCTTAATGAATTAAGAAACACTTAACCAGATAAGCATGTAGTGGGACATGAGGGGGTTAAGTGGGTGCCTTGGGTGGCATGTGGAATCTAGTGGGTGCCTTGGGTGGCATTTGGAAATACGATTAGAAACACTTAACCAACATATGAAACATGAATAAGAAGTGGGTTAAGTGGGATGTATTAGAGGGGACCAAGCTTAGGTGGATAGCTTGTGTCAAGTAATGGGGGCCCATTTCAACAAGTAACTCATATGTATCTTTGTGGGCTCGACCCAAGTCGAGGACGGGACACGCATACTGGGCTTAACTGTAAGAGGCCAAACCGGGTTAGCGGTGGCAACGCAAGTCCAACGGGTTCATATGCGTGTGTGGACCCGGGCTGGTAGGTAAGACGTTGTTACATCGTGTAGGTATAAGCCGTGCATTCTTGGTGGTATCGGGTTGCCACTTTGGGGAGTGATACACCCCACTGTGGGGCCAGCACGGGTATCTACGAGTTAGGGAGCCGATCGCATGGGGGTAGTGGGTACACCTAGTGGAGATAGGGGCAGACGGCACCTATGAAGGCAGCTAGGGGTGCACGAAACTACCAATATCATTATTAAATCTGTAAGCGGGATCAACCTTATGGTGACTAGTGGTGGTGCAGTATACTAGTGGCGGTGCAGTATAGCAATCATCTCATAGTGTTGGTGTAGTTTAGTAAATTTTCTTAGTGGGTTTAGGTGCGCTTAAACGATATCGTCGTTCATCTTGTTTCCTTGTTTACTCTGCCATACTCAATGGTTCATGGTCATTTCCTTATTTTCCAACTTATGCCTTAGCCTAGTTACTTTGTTAATTATATTGTTAGAGTTATCGCACTCGCCAGACTTTATGTCTGACCCCCCTTTTTTCCATCTCTTTCCTCCCCCCCAGGTGCTCAGGTTGGAACTAGCACCAGTGGAGCTTGACTTTGGACTGCTTTTAGAAGATTTCTTGGACCGTTGAAGTAAAGTTCAGCTTCTCTTTATTTATGGCTATTTTAATGTTGGGGATTATGTCTTTCAGTTTATGTACTTTGTTTTATCAAGATGGATATGATGTACTTGACTTTGGTTTATGGTTTTGATGATGTAACCAAACATATTTACCTTATACTGCAATAAATAAAGTTTTAAATTTTCAAGTACTGCTTTATATCTGTCTTGTTGTGATTTTCTGTTCTATATTCACTTAAAATGCTCCATGAAAGTTAATGCATTCCCTTTGCGAGTGACATTAATGGACGTGGGGTGTTACAAAGTAATACTTAATTAAATATTGGGAACTAAGTAAAATGGACTGCACTATATGTTTGTCTCGGAATTCTGCTTAAGGTAGACCCCAATTTCGCATAAAACGGACATTGTATGAAGAAGATATTAAGGTTTGAAGTTTATATGCATATAAGCCATTTATATATAAATAAATAATATCTAGAATTCAAAATCAAATGACGGGAAGGAAGGGGGAAATCAGCCCGTTAGGGGTCGACCCATAACGGGGGTGTCGACCCCTATGTCGACCCCACCGAGGTCTGGGCAGATTCTTGCCCTGCACCTGGCACAGTTCTGTGCGAGATTCGTTGACCTTAGGCTATAAACATGACCTCATTCTCATGGTTTTTATTCACCAAAAATAATGGAGACAACGGGGTGCTGCCCCAACTCAGTTTGAACAAGCCTATTCTTCTTCAACAGCAAGTTATACGCATTCAAAAAATCTGTGCTACAACATCTATAATCAACCCTTTGTTCTTTAGATCTAGTCACAGTGAGTTTATGTTTCTTTTAGATATAAACACCTAAAATGTAATCTTGACATGTTTATAAGTTTGGATCTAAGCCTATGCCTGTTAGTAACTTGAATCATAACAGATCTACCATTACTTGTAGACCTAATTTATTGCTTTTTTCTCTTATGCATGTTCATGATAACCTTATTCTGTTAGTTTGCCTAATCGTTTCACTGTATGCTTATTCTGTTAGTATGGCCAATTCTATCATCATATACCAGTTCTATTTACTATGCCTATTCTTGTTCTCTTCTCTCCCTCTTTCCCTTTTTGTTTTTATAGTCCGGCTACCTTCGAGGCTAGGCCTATCGCTGAAATACGCGAGCGCACGAAGTTGGGAACGATTGGGAATGATAAATTGGGGCATAATTCATATTGTAAAACATGATTGGGAATTTTGGGCATAATTTGTACCTTGAGCCAAAACTTTAACTTGGGGGCATAATCTATACCTTGATCAAAACTTTAATCCGGCGCATAACTTGTATTGTGAATTAGACGGGGATTTGGGGCATAATAAACATGAAAATTGGTTAGTAATGAACATGTCCATATTTACAGTAATTAGAAACTGTAACTGTGCTTAGACACGAGGTTATATTAAACTTCTAGTAGAAGCTTGCCCAGAACCGCCCGACATATCTAGCATCCACAAGTGGTAAATCTAATATGAGGGGTCTAAGTGCATAAACGTACACGTAACAGTGCTAAGACATGAGGTTAAGTCTGACTTGTGCTGTCCGAACCCCACCGGCATATCCAACATCCATAAGTGGTTGACTTAATGTGAGAGGTCTAGCGCATAAATGAAGGAATGGTAATAAACTTGCAATATTTAACCTGTTTGAATCTGTGAGGGTTATATGAACCAATCAACTTAAGTAGGGGTTAAGTATGCTTTCTTGAATCAGTGGGAGAGTTAAGTTAATCTTGTTAAATATGCAGGGATGGGTTATACATATAAACCCGACAAACTTAACCTGTTGGGGGTAATGCAATCTTGTTAAACTGGTAGGCATAACCTGTTGAAATCCTAGTAGTGGGGATGCAAGCCTAGGGGGAAGCTTGTATCATCCGGTTTGTAGGACCCATACCAGTCAGTAACCTATCTTGGTATCAAATGAAGAACCCCGAACTAGGTCAGGGTAAGGGAACGTTTACCGAGTTAGTTGTAAGAGGTCCAACGAGGGGACGGTGTGGGCGGTGCATTCTAACGGGGTCATGTGCGTGCATGGGTCCGGATTGTAGGGAGGATGATAAAATGCTGTGACACCTTTAGATATGGTTGTGCACATCTTGTAAACAATGGGTTGCCACTATAGGAAGTGATACATCCTACTGTGGGTCCAGTACAGGGTATCTACAAGATAAGGAGCCGATCGATTGAGGGTAGTAATTAGGGTACGTCTAGTTTTGCTTGTTTAGGAGCCCGTTATTATCATTAGGGGTAACTCATGTCAGTTCTGTTGGGCTACCTGATATTGTATGGGGTAAAAACCTCTCACTAGAAGTACACCTAAGTCTACCATCTTTTACTTGTTGGGATCATCTTGTTCTTATCATATTAGTATTGGTGCAGAGAAAAATATTAGAGAAGCGCAACATATTCTATATTGTTCATCCTGTTTACCATGTTATACCTGCCTTATGACACTGTAATCTCACTCTTCAGTTTATATGCCGTCATGATGCTTTTACTTATTTATATGCTAAAAGTAACTGGACTCGTCAGACTTTATGTCTGACCCAATTTGTTTCCACTTCTCTCTCTTTCGTCCCCCTAGGTTCTCAGGGTGGAAATACTCAAGCTTGATAAGGATTCTTCTTTCATTCTTCTTGGAGCTGCTTAGATGTACTGATTTCGTATCTTCTCTTCTATGGCTATATTTTGGGGATTATGCCCTTGTTATGTATTATTGCACTCTGATGATGATTTTGGTCCAAGACAAAAGTTTTATGTTGATGTAACGAGTTCTCAGTAATTCAGACTTATTATGTAATTGGGTTAGACCACGAAGCTTTTCTAATTAATAAAGTTTTTAATTCCGCTGTTATTTTATATCTGTCTTGTGATGTTTCTGTTTACCTGTAACGCCTCACAAAACTTATTGCATTCTGATAAAGAGTGACATTAACGGATGTAGGGTGTCATAATATTGGTCCATTCCGGCAATGAGAATAGATTGATTAGGGAAAATAAGAGACCAGTTAAAATTGGGGACTAAGTCTAGGGGTGACTTATGTCAAATTGTATATTTTTGGTTGGGGACCCATATCAGTCAGTATTCCTTTTTTTATCACTACACTGAGTTCTCATAAGGAGGCGAAGGCACACTTATACTAAACTGGGTATTAAGATGTCCAAACATGAAGGGCATGGGCGCGTTCCGGCAGGGCGGTGAGCGTGCATCGCACCAATTGGAGATGATAAGACGCTGTGAGTCCAGTGATATTTGCTATGTCCATAGAGCTGGGGGTTCAGGTCTGATAAACCCATGGTCATATTCCACATAGGTTATCACAACTATGGCCAATCGATGGGTAGAATTGGGTTATATCCTAATTTATGTATTGTAGCAATTATTGTAGAAATCGAATGATTTTATAATCGACTATCTTGTAGAAATATACTCTTGTTCTTAATTACTATATGAGCTCCAATTTATTATTCTGTCTGGAGTTCCTCTTTTTCTTTCGTGCTAGTAATTTCTAGACACACCAGGCTTATGTCTGACTAGTTTTGTTTTTCTCTTCTTCCTTCCTTTCCCCTCCAGGTTCTCAGGGTGGAGGATCTGGCACTTGAGAGAGCTTTGACCCAGCTCAGTCCTTTGGAGATTATCATCTGTCTTATTCTTTGTGCTTACATGTACTTTTCCACATTTTATTTGTTTTTTGTATTTGAAGATGAAGAGGATACTTTTTATTTTGGTACACTTATTTGTGGTTGTTTATGAGACAACTAAGGTTTTTATGACTCATCATGTAATGACACTTCTTATTTTATTCTAAGTGAAAATTTTAAATTTTGCTGTGTTTATTTATGTTTTCTTGTGAATTTTAGCCTCTGTGATGTTATTTTTTACATATACTCTTCATATTTCTTAATGAAATCATCATATGGGTCTCGTTAACAAATGTGGGGTGTTACTACATTCATAAAAACAACCTGTGCAACATCACTACTATCATCACATGTAGCCTTAATCTTATCCTTTTAATAAGCATAATGCCATCTCCGTTTGTGACCTTTCTTACCACAATGATGACAAGTGGTAGCACCTTTACCATAATTTGCATTCTTCTTCCACATTGCATCTTTCTTCAAGTCCCTTACTATCATAGTCTCTCTTTGAAATGATCTCAGCTTTCTGAAAGCGAATTCATTAACAAAAGAGCCTGCAACTCATCATAAAATTGGCCTTTAAAATTACCAATTGGTTGATCGTATCGTAAAATTCATTCAAATGCTATGCAAAAGAATTTTCTTCGTCCAATCTCAATTGTACTACTTTCGAACCAGAAAAGTCTTACTAGTGGCACTCCTTGACTCATATAAAATTACAAACTTGTCCCGCTAATCAATTACGAACTAACAACTAGCCATATGGTGAAAAATCAAATCATCAAGATATTGGGGAAAAAAGAAATCACCTTCTTACCCATCTTCTTCCATTTCCCCTCATTCATATTAGAGGGTTTCTTCCCATCTCCATCAATCGTGTCATGAAGATCATTGAGGTATAGAACATCCTCCATCTTAGGTTCCCAAATCTCCAATTTCTTTCATAAAAAAGAGCCATCTTCGTAAACGACATCATATGCAATAGTAAAAAATAATTATTTTCTAATTCAAAATCACTCTACGGTTTGCGATGATCTTGCTCCAATGCTAACTATTGTGGAGTATATATCTTATGCGAAAGCGGTTTTACCATCAGGATATTATTCATTCAATTACAAAAATTAGTTTTTATAGCAAACAACACAGATATGAAATTAAATGCAAACACAAGATATTCCACTTGTTAGACCAAAAAGTGGTTCTAACACCCAACTCACTAGAAATTGTAGAGAGTTGTAATCTAAAATAGGATAAAAGTCAATCAGAACACAAGATTTATACTGGTTCGGCGTTAATGAGCCTACGTCCACTTTATATCTCTTTGATTGATGAATCGATTACAAATACAATGTATATAATCCTTCAACCTCACAAATACAACCAATAATCTCTCCAAATTTATAGAATTATACTCATGGATGTAGAGCACAATTTGAATAAAACAGAGAAATATTGTTAATGGTGGAGTTTGAGTGCTTCGAATGCCAAAAGATCCTTCAAAATTGCAAGTTTAAGTCTATTTATAGGTGCAGTGTGCAGGTGGGTCCCGTCCCTTAGATCTCGGAATTGGGTGCGCCAAGGTGAAGACAACACATCAATTTTGTGGGTAAGTGGGTAGTAACCGTTCCGATAATCTAGGAGAGTCGACAAACTGTTTCAATACATTGAATCTGGGTCGATTGGACATTGAGTACTCTGACCCGATCAGACGTTTTCTTATTGTTGCCTTCAAGTGTTATGCAGACTGTGTGGTAGCATTGACCCGACCCGATCTGCTGGAAAAACCCCGGAGCTTAACCTAATTGTATATGGGGGATAGGGCAGTGATTCCTTGATCCGACCCGATCCTACTCAACGTTTGTCGATATACGAGTTCCCCTTCTTTGGCCCGAAGCTTCCTGATCAGTCCAACCTAACTTTGCTCCCTATAACTGATCGTCTAAACTTTGTGTGGCCTAGTCACAAAGTAGGCCAACATTTTGCCCCCTCGAAGTACGTTTTATTGGAGATAAGACGTGTTTCGAAACAGTCAACCTATATGTTCTTGAGATGATGATGACAATGATCGTGTCTATCTAATAAGTCGCGACGTTTAGCGAAACCGTGTTTCTTGATTTTTATGCCATGTATAAATAGGAGGCGTGATTTATCATCATTTCCATTGCATTCATCAGACTGGAGTTTTCAACCTGAGTATAGACAAGTTTCCAGGTAAATTCTTTGACTTTCGTCATCTCAAAAAGTTATAATTATCCGTTTCAATGAATTTGCCCTGTTTATCCATGTTCACACATTTATATGACCCCGAGTAATTTCTTTGAATCTTTTCTGTTTTCAACCCTGCTCGACTTCATCTGTATGCCATTGGATCGGAATTTGCCCAGTTGGTCGGCTCGAAATCATTCGAACCGCGTATATAATCGATCCGCCTGCATCTGGACTATTTCCATCGTTCGCCCAATGGATCGATCCATCCCATCTCATCAACAAATACGAAAGGCCATCTAGGTTCATTATTTAATCCGCTTTCCCTTCTTTCCTTTTACTTTGCTTCTACCGAATCACTCCTGCTCAGCCGAAACCCTGATTCACATTCCTCTTGATTTCATCTCGATTTCAAAGTTCAAATTAAAGGTGGGTTTAGTAATAATATATTCCATGTTCATGAATCCTTAATTCACAATCAATCCGAATTTAACCCACCCGTCAACCCTCCTTGATTACAACTGTGATTTCGAGGCTTTTAGTGTCACCGCCGTTGATGGCAGCGCCACCGTCAGTGTTAAGTAGTGGTGTTAGGTTATGCACCAAGGATTTTGATGTGTGAATTTGTTTCTTACTTCGATGCAAAGGAAGTAATGGCGGTTTAGCTCTTGGTGTAATGAAAGAAGGAAGAAGATGGTGGATCGAAAGGAACAGGGGCAGATCGGGTCAGGGTAGGAGACGTTTAAGGCAAAGTATGAAATGCTCGAGTGAATAAAGCAGGTCACAACAGATTAGATTGGTTCATACTGGCTTTCTTCGATTCGCTTCGATGGTTTTGAAATTACATCGGTCCGAACCGATGTCATATCCCATAACACTCCAATCCTATCCGACAAGGCTTCCTTCAAAGCTCCGACACACTGAGGCTTCTTTCAAAGCTCCGGTCTGATCCGCTTGTTTTCAAAGTGGGGAATATGCACCACTTATAACTGTCAAACTTGATTGAAACTAAGACTTTGACTCATGATACAATTTTTCCTATGATTCAACCAAACTCAAATACAACTTATAGATTCGCGGGCAGTTTGGATAGGGCATGTTAAACTGGACATTCTGGATTTAACAAAAGCATAACTGCTTAGTTGCTCAATGCATATTGATTAACTGCTTGCTTTCCTGCTTACTTTAAATTCTCTAATCTCAGCATTCCACATACTGGCATACACTAGCACACACACACACAAACACACACACACGCACTGGGGGCACAGGCTACCATATTCTAATCTTTGCTATCTCTTGGATAGTACAACGATCATGTATGGAAGATGCTCAACAAGATTTTCAGAGAATAATATAGCTCCAGGGTCATCTGGTAATCCCAATCTCAAGGCTACATCATCAACTTCTAGGATATGGTAGGTTCAGACTTTGAAATAGAAATCTATGAGAATGCAGAATCATCTGGAGGTGAAGTCTCCATGGATGAGGAAGAGGAAGGAAGAGTGGGAGAAAATCATACCCCAGATGAATTTGGAAGTGTAACCATCTTAGAAGCACCCAACGATTCTGTTTGTTCAATAATCGAAGAACCCAAGCTCATGCGTATATGTTTGAAACATAGAATCTCTTCGGAAGAAGTCAAAGTAGCCACTGAAACAGACAGATCCCATAGTCCACCAGAGGGGTACATGTCAATAAGCCGATTGATGTGTATCGTAGGGACCATTCCTCTATTTCCGCCATTCGTCGTTGACTTTCTAAGTCGAATGTGGATTTCCCCCATGCAGCTCCACCCTAATGCCTATGCCTATTTGCATACGTTATACATTGCATACATTGAAATCTTAGGAGTGGAGCTCACTTTCGAAGATGTGAACTTCTTATATCACTTCAAGCACCGCACAAAGGAGACCCGTCCTTCGTATATTTCGAGTCCGTGCCAAAAAAGAAAATCGTCAACGAAGGATAAAACAAAGTGGGAGATGTGAAGCCTGAATGGTTTTACATCAAGCGTCAGACTGGCTTCAATTGAGTAAGCTTCAAATTTCAACGTTCTCGTTTAAATCGTCATAGCGAATGTGCTAACTTATCTTATTCTTTTCCAGTTGCGAACCTAAGGAAGAACATCAAGTATATTGGGATCGTCTGAGCCGTCTGCTAAATAGCGACCCAGTTCCCTTAAACGTTGGAAAATGTTTGGTGGACAACTATCTTCATCATCGTCGTCTACTTGTTATGACTCGGAGTATAGGGCACAAGAGCGGTGCTTATGTATATGTGCCCCCAGCTCAGGGTCAAGCTATAACTTCAATCAAGAAGGGAAGAGTTCGAAAGGTCAAGAACATGTAGGCTCCAGCCAGGAATTGCAATTAGGAGACAAAAGAACAACAGAAGAGGAGAATCCAATTGCACTTCCGAAAAGTCCTTCTCCAATGTCGATCCAAGACGATAAAGCTTTGAACATACCCTCCAGGGATAAGCAACAAGACGCTAATCCGGAAAACGCTTCTGTTACCGAGAGACAACCTTCTCCGAAGACTCTGTATCCATCAAAATCTCCTGTCTACGACTCTCAGTTTGAGAAATCCATACACTCGGGTCTAGCCAAATTTCCCCTTCCCGACAAAATTTTCACTTCCATAGATTTCGGCACGAATTTCTTCTTCCCTACATTTGAAGAGGAAGTTACTCCCGAAAAGGCCGGGGAGATCACGTAGACAAGTTTAGCTCCGGGCTTTAGTCCGTTGGGGGGATCACTTAGGATATGCACTACACTTGCACTGCACGTCATAACACTTATGTACTATACTAATCCCGATCCCTAATGCTTGCTTATGCAATTTTGCAGGAAATATGTTGCGTCGCCGTTATTCCCTTAAAGATGTTCTTGCAAGCATGCCTAGGTTTGATTCTAATATAATGTATGATCGAGGTGACGGTTGTGGGAGGGATAGACGAAAATATTATGATTCACAACGGCCTTACTCTTTACGCTCTCGTTCCACTTGCAAGTCAAATACTGATAAGCATAAGAGCAGTCAAGACCGCCATGAAGGGGATAAGCCATCGTCTAAGGCTCCGATTCCTCCGAAAAATTCACATTCTCAAGAGAAATCTTTACCGAAACCTTCGAACTCATAGGGCAAAAACCAAGGATTTAGGCAAAGAGCTGGAAAAAAACAAAGCAGCTCTCGTGCCTGCCAGGCGGCGAAACATCGATATCACTACAACGAGGCTTGTGATACTTGAAACCAAGAATGAGGCTAAGCTAAAGATTCTAAAGAAGCAATTTCTAGATAATCATTTTGGGAACATGCCTTTAGTTCTAGCCCTTGAGCCGGTATCTTCAGATTGGGCGTAAGAAGTCAAAGCTTAGATTGACTTTATAGATAAGCAATATAAGGAAATGCGCAAGTATTCGCGAAATCTTTCCAAAACCGTGAGTGCCTTATTACCCGATGTGAGTCACATGAAGGACATGACTGAGTACGACGAGAAGGCTATAAAAACACAGAGAAAGAGCTTGAGGATGCACAAGTCCAACTCGCTTTAATGCAGCGTGACATTGATAACTACAAGAAATAATATGAAGAACTGCAAAAGCGCTATTGTATTGAGCTTGATTCCCACAGCCAGAAGCGTATAGCCTTAAAAAAGCAAGTTGAAGATGCTAAGTTGGAGAGCACCGAGGCAAAGTTATCTTGTTCCCGCCCCGAACATGAAATGGTAAAGTTAATAAAGAAGAACGCCGAATTGGAGGCCAAGCTAGCAGAGGTTGAGGCTAGGGCAGTCTTGGGTAAGAGGAATGCTAACATTGTCATCAAATCTGCTGCTAAGTCTAGTGCATCACTTGCCGAAGCTCAAAAGGAAATAGACGGCTACAATGAGCTTATGATCAAATTCTTTGCTCAGGTGGTCCGAACTCGAGACATTTCTTGGATCAAAGATTATCCGATGACTTTGGTCGATGTGTGGGATTAGATAGTTGATGATGAAAAGCGGCAGCTTAAAGTTGACACCATTGACGAGGAAGAACTCATGAAAAAGTACCTAAGGGTGAGTAGCCGGAACGTTTAGCTGAAGGAAGGAAGTTGATCCATGCAATTACGGAGGAGGAGAGGCGCTAAGCCAAAAGAAAGGAAACTCTCGAAATAGGCTCTAGTTCTTCATCTGCCGCCCCTATGGCTACTGATACAGAATGGTATGATCCCGATCGCCCTGAGATTCCAAATATAGCTCTCCTATCTCCAATCATTGAATCATCTCCTAAAACTTCTGCTACTCCTACTGACAAGTCGTCCGAAGGTATCTCCACCTTTTCACCTCAATTTGTTAAAGCTATTGTTGCGCGTCGTCGCATTGTAGAGCAAACAATTGAAAAGCCCATGTTCTCTCTTGAGCTAATAACTATTGCTTCTTGTTTTTTAGGTGCAAAGCATGTTGAGGAGACCGAAGAAAAGCAAGAAAAGGTTGCTGACAAAGCTATCGTGCCATCCAGTGTTGAAGTTCCCAAGGATGGAGATGTGATAGAAGCATTAAAAGAAATTAACGGCGATGAATGAAAGGGAGATGAAGATGTTGTTGTGACCGGAGACTCAGGTAAGACGGAAGGCATGACTTTGGCGGAAAGAAAAGAACGATGAGCTTCTGAAGGCATAATCTGAGGAAGAATCCCTCAATATTGATCCCATCTAAGAGATTTCTCCTAGGCCTAAATTGATTGTCAAGCTTTCTTCTCAGTAAATCACTGGACAGTTAGCTCAAGAATTCTCTGCCGATTGACGTTCACCTCCCGCAGACAAGAAAAGGAAAAAGAATATTCTCACTGATGCTGAGAGAGAGAGAGAGAGGAGAACTGGAAGCTTAAAGCTTCTAAAAATTCTAAGTCTACCCCAAAGCCCAAGTGAAATGTAGTTTGGTCTTTCCATTTTGTTATCCACTGGCCTTCTGTTGTTGTAGCGCATGCGACCCTCGCGCTTTTGATTAGTTTCTTTATGTAAATCTGCACTTTTGTAAATAAATTAGTTTTCCTGTAATGTCAAATATTTGCAAGCTTGTAATTTACTTCAATCAAACGACGTTGTAATCGAAACATTACTAATCTAAGTAATAAACAATAAATTGCATCATAGATCAGACAAAGATTTCAATCCAGCACCCTTGTAAATAATAATCTCTGCAATAAAAATTCAATACTATTCTAAGTAATATACAACAGGGGGTTGTGATTTGTATGTGTATGCCCCCAATCAATCTTAAATAAATTGCCTGGCCAAGGCTTGATCGGGATTGATTATGATCGACTTTAGATTACCCCCAATTCTTACGTGGGGAGTGTGGGCTCAGCTTTCATTCTTGCCCCCAATTCTTCAATGGGGTAGGAACCCATTTTCATCGACACTTGCTCTCAACGCCTTTATACTCTCTAGTCGTATGCTCAGGTTAGAGTGTGGTCAAGGCAGTTTTTTTTTTGCAAGGCTGACCGGTTTTTTAAGTGATACGTAACACTTTATTATAAATAAAAATAAAAGGATACAACGCACACAGGTGACATACGACGCGTATATCAACTACACGATACATGTTCCCACACAGGGGAAAACCAAAAATACATAGTCACATTACATCATGTTACTTCATTACTAATTCATTTAGTTTCCATCGTGCATAGTAGCACAGCAATCACCTTCAGTGCGATTAACCATTGTCAAAGGGAGTATTGACCTTTGGTCTCGTCTTGCTACGTGTTAGAGGCGAATTACCGGCGTTGCAACTTGCTACAGCTGAAGACCAGGATGAAGTATTAGCCACTATGATGTCAGGAGGTCTAGCTTTGTACCCGGGAGGCGGAGGAATGTTTGCATATGGATTCGTAAATTGCTTCTTACCTGTTTCTTTTATTGCTTTCCTACTTTGTAGGGCTGAGTAATTCTTGGCTATTAGTTCCATTAGCTTTTTCTTCTCTTTACATATTAAGGGATCAAGCTCTCCACTTTCAATTTCAATACCCAGATTCTCTATGGTGTCAAGTACTGTCTTCTCAATGTTCAGTTCCTCTTTCTGCTTAGGGACATTTCTTTTAGCTGCTCCAGATCCTTCGGTTATGTTGAAATTATTATGAAGGAAGCTATCCAGCTTTCCATCCTCTACATTTTCAGTTAGCCTTGCTTCATTCATAGCAGTTACCTGCTGCGCACTCACTGAATTTGGTTGAGTATCACTAATTTGATGCTTATTGATAGGTGATGTGCCTTGTAGAAATCCTGTCCTAAAGCCATATTCATTGGATACAGGATTATCATCAACAGTGTCGGAATGTGAACATCAAATCCACCTAAGTTCATCATTTTCTTAAACTCAGTAACGTCATTTATTATTGTTTGAAACGCATCTTCATTACCTGGTTCTTCATGTACCCCGTTGAGATCAGCAATAGGGTTATCAGATGTTCCTATATCATTGTCTTGCGTCTTAGAGTGAACAACAATGTTTTCACTTCTATTTTGCTCCTTAGTAAAACTGCCATTTCCTACCACTTCAATGAAGCTATCTTCTGTAGCTTCAACTAGTTCGCCTTCCTCAAGATCCAGAATTGAAGTTTCATTACCACACATATTATCTAAGGCACCAAATTTTTGGTAGTGTGTAAGACAGTGGGCACACCTGCTTTCCGTTTTGTAGTGTGACCTCCTACGCTTTTCCATATCTGTTGACTAACCATAGGATTTACTCTCACTTTGACGCTGCTTCTTGATGGAATTCTTCTGACTTGCCTCGTAGTAGCTTCAGTGTTGCCACCAACAACCCCAGCTTCATGAGTTTTACCTTTTTGTTTTTGTACATCAATAATAGGTCCATCCTTCTTGTTAGCATTCAACTCATGTTTTTCATCATCTCTGCCAAAAGGGAAGGTACTACTCAAGTGATCGAAGACCTTACAAACTCGGCAGATATCCGACTTCCAAACGTAAGTTATATTAATGTAATGCTTTGTTCCGTCTGGAAGAAGCACGGTAATACTGTCAGGCATTTCGCTTTCCGTCGAGATCTCAAATAAACATTTAGCAAAACCCAACCAATCAAGACTCTCAGTCGCCTGATCCATACATAGGAACTTGCCGATACGGGTAGCTAACCAACATATGCCAATTCTTGACCAAGCCACCATTGGCAAGTTGGTCATTTTCACCCATACAGGAACACTTCTGATTCCTTTTCCCGAAACAACCATGTTAACGTCCCATTGTTTAATGGTAAAAACTTTATTTCTAATAACAATAGGGTCTACTTCAAGAATTCGTTTCCTGTCAGCTTCATTATTGACAAGAAAAAAGCAAATACTTCCATTCGATTTTACCTTAATTGTGCCTTTAGGCCTCCAGCGATTTAGCAGATGCGTGACAACAGACGTGTATGATAACGGAGAGTCAAGAAAAAAATCCCACTAGGTAGTCATGCCAAACTTCCTTGCTTGCTTCGACAATTTCCTGGGTAGGGATTAATCTCTTCTCGTCGTACTTCAGTGTTAATGGAGGAGGCTTAAAATCTTCAACATTGCGAGGCTTAGTTGCGAAGAGAGAGGTCCATCGTATGCCAGGAAGTTGGGGCTTGAGGGTTGGGTTAATTGGAGGAGGTTGAGGAGGTGGAGGCGGATGGGGAGGGTTAATTGGTGGATCCGGTAAAGGAGGCACCAGATCTGGGGGGTGACTTGACGTTGGAGTGGCTCGAGGATTTAGAGGAGAGGTATGGTTTGAGGGGCTCGAGGAGGAGGTAAATGCGGACGCCATTGATTGCAAATATTATAATTAGTCATGGAAGTCTTTAATCATGGTGCAACATCACGCCCGGTGGACATCGTCTTCCCGTCCTTTATGCTTTCTTTCAGATCATGAGAGCTAGAGTCAATAACATGTACAATCGTTCCACTCGCTCTGGCTTCCCTTCTGCACCTTATGTCAAAGGGTGGGACCTCGCCGGTTCGAGGGCCGTTTTCACTCTTAATTTTAATTCAAGTCTTATGTTACAAACCAAGATCAAAATAATTATATGACACAAAGAAATAAATGAAAGAAAAGTAAATGACACGCGATTTTTTTATAGTGGTTGGACCAAATCGTAGCCTGCGTCCACTTTATAATCTTTTGTTTATATCAACTACACCATTCTAGGCAAGCCATGCCTTTTTACATAGTTCATAAAACAAAAGAATCAGTACAATCTCAAGTCAAGTAATGCCAAAAGTGTTGGGCATTCCATGCTATGGGGATTTCATCACCATCTATGGTCGTTAGCTTAAAGGCTCCTTTATCAAGTTTCCATTGGATGGCATACGATCCTTCCCATTTCGGACCTAGAAAGACAGGGGTTGGGAATAAGCTTTTCAAAACCAAGTCTCCAGGTTTAAAGGTGTGAAGCCGAAGTTTTTTGTTGTAATACTGAGCGACTTGGTGTCTGTGCCTTGAGGCGCGTAAATCTGCTTCATCTCTCTTTACCTCAATCATGTCCAAGGACTCAAGGAGAAGTGCTTTGTTCGTCATCGAATCATAATATGTTGTTCTATGAGAGGGGACTTCCAATTCCACTGGAATGACCTCTTCTGACCCGAATGAAAGTGAGAAAGGAGTATGACAAGTTGTCGATTTGTAGGTCGTTCTGTAAGCCCACAATGCTAAGGGCAATTCATCAACTTATATGGCTTTCGCCTGCTTCAATCGCTTATTTAGAATGGACTTAATGACTTTGTTTACTTCTTCAACTTGTCCATTCGATTGCAGATGAGCTATTGCGGTGTATCTCTTATCGATTCTGTATTTTTGACAGAAATCTTTGAATTATGTACTGTCGAACTGGGTTCCATTATCAGTTATGATGGCTTTGGGGATACCTAATCGACAAATTATGTTTTTAACAAAAAAATTAATCACCTGCTTTGTCGTGATTGTAGTCAATAGCTCAACTTCCGCCCATTTGGTAAAGTAATCTACGACCATGATTGTGTACTTCGCTCTGCCTTTGGCAATTGGTAGGCTTCCAATGATGTCCACTCCCAATACAGCGACAACCACGAGTTCACCAATGAATTGAGTTAGTTGGGATGTGCTCTGGGAATCTTCGCAAATTTATGGCACCTATCGCGGCATCGTGAATAATCAACCGCATCCCGATTTACGGTAGGCCAAAAGTAGTCGTACCGTGGTATTTTCTTTGCCAACGTTTGACCACTGGTGTGATCTCCACATTCGCCTTTGTGAATTTCTCTCAACACACATTTGATGTCATCATGGGTTATACACCGGGGTAGGGGTACCAAAAATCCCTTCGATAAAGAACTTCACCCTGCATTACATATCTTGAAGCTTTGCGAATTACGACACGCCTTTCACTCTTTTTTGCCGGGAGTATCCCGTTCTATAGGAAGTTATTTATCGGCGTCATCCACGGTTTCCAGCACCGGATCAACTTCCATCTGATCAATGCTTGGTGACTCTAGTACCTCGATTGAGACCATCTCTGTTTTCTCGGGTTATCAGAACTCGTCAATTCAGCAAACTTATCCGCTTTCTGATTCTCTGTTCGCGGGATGTGGGATATGCTGTAATGCTCTAGGTTGTCCAATAACTCCTCTACCTTCTCTAGGTAAGCAGCGTATCGAGATCCCTTCGCTTTAAATTACTTTCAAACCTGACAAACGATAATTTGAGAGTCACAAAAGATGTCCAATGTCACTACTCTCAATTCCTTTGAGAATCTCAACCCGGCAATCAGGGCCTCGTACTCGGAATCGTTGTTAGTAGCAGAAAATTACAGTTGGAGAGCATAGTAAATCGATCGTCTGAGTTATCAATACAACTCCGGCGCTAGAACGCGAGTCATTCCTAGCACCATCGGTGTACAACTTCCATGTGCTAGATTCCAGTTTCTGTTCTGAGGATTCTGCTTCTTCATCTAACACATCCTATTCTGGATCGTGAACTCGGTGATGAAGTCAGCTAGTGCTTACCCTCATATGGACTTTTTGGGGAGGAAACTGAGATCAAACTGGTTCAACTTAATGTTCCATTTGATCAATCTTCCCAAGGGTTCAGGTCGTTGCAGGACCTGTCGGAGTGGTTGATCGGTGTATATAACAATCGGGTGAGCCTGGAAGTAGTGGCGAAGCTTCCTGTAGGCAATCAACAAGCTATATGTGAGTTTTCCTATTTTTGGATAACCGCATTCTGTTGCCGCCATTTTCATGCTCACATAATACACTAGTATCTGAACTTTATCCTCTTCGTGCACAAGTACTGAGCTGATAGCGTGTGACGATACTGCCAAGTACATGAACAAATCTTCATGACCTATCGGCTTAGAAAATATTGGGGGTTTCTCTAAAAGATTCGCCAAGTTCTGAAAAGCTTCAACACAATCTGGGTTCCACATGAAGTTGCTTTTCCCCCGCTTTATCAAGTTGAAGAAAGGAACACACTTATCAGTGTCTTGGAAATTAATCTGCTCAATGTTGCAACCTTCCCTACTAAGCTCTGTATATCTCTGATTTTTTGTGGCTCGCTAATATTCTTGATTGCTGCAATCTGGTTGGGATTGATTTCAATTCCGCACAAGCTGATGATGGAACCAAGGAATTTTCCTGATGCCATTCCGAATGAGCACTTCAACGGGTTAAGCTTCATTCCATAACGTCGGAGTATATCGAACATATCTTCCAAGTCCGTCGAACGATCGCTTGGACTTCACAAGCATATCATCCACCTAATTTGATTGTAGAACATTCGATTCACCAAGCGTTGGTATGTCGCTCTAGCATTCTTCAATCCAAAAGGAATTACCACATAGCAGTACAGTCCGAGATCGGTGATAAAACTGGTATGTTCTTGATCCAGAACATGCATGGGGATCTGGTTGTAACCCGAGTAGGCATCTATAAAAGAGAGGAGTTCGTGTATCGCCATCGAGTCCACAATGAGTAGGCATCTATAAAAGAGAGGAGTTCGTGTCTCACCGTCGAGTCCATAAGCTGATCAATCCTCGGTAACGGGAAGCTATCTTTTGGACAGGCTTTGTTCAGATCTGACAAATCAGTGCACGTACGCCACTTCCCATTTACTTTCTTGACAAGGCCGGGGTTCGATATCTAGTCAGGATACATCGCGTCTCTGATGAATCTATTTACTCTCAATTTCTGTACCTTCTCTTTCATGGCAGCCGACCTCTCCGGGCCTAGCGTACGCCTCTTTTGCTTTACACGAGGATGCTTCGGGTTTATGCTCAACGAATGACTCATGATTGATGGTGAAATCCCGCACATATCGACATGGGTCCAAGCGAACGCATCCAAGTTCGCCCTCAGAAAGTTAGTCAACTTCTTCGTTCGGAAGGAATCCAAGTGAGATCCGATCTTCAAGACCTTTATCGGGTCATTCACTGATTGAAATGTCTATAGTTGCCTCGTTAAGTGTCGCCCTTCTTCTTTTCGGATCTTCATCCTCTCTGGGATTTATGTCCTCAAGCAGATCGTTAGGTGATTCTTTTGGCAACATCACCTTTATTTGCTATGTTGAACCCTCCTTTGCGGGAGGGGAGGTATCCTTCGGCTCTATGCTATCTCCATTGCGTATCATTTTCAACTCAGCCATGTAGCAAGCTCTTCCATTAACTTGTCACCATGGACCATTCCTATTCTGTCTTCGGTCGGTAATTTTAACAATAAACACCAGGGTGCAATGAAGGCTCTAAACTCCGCGAGAGCCGGTCTACCCAAGAAAGCATTGTATGGCGAACCAATATCCATAACAACTAATGGAAGGATACGCACTCTCCTATGATATCCCTCCCCAAGTTCTACGAGCAATCCCACTGCTCCCATTGGAGACACTGATGAACCGTTGAAGCCACGGATACATCCTGTGCATGACTTCAAATCTTTAGCCTCCAACTTCATCTAGTCAAAGGCCTTTTAAAAAAAAATATTAATGGAGCTCCCACAATCAACAAGGACTTTCCGCACAAGAGCCGGACCAATGGTAGCAGTTATCACCAATGAGTTGTCTACAGCAAGGCAATGAGTCGCAAAAGGCATTCACTACCTACGAATCTCATGTATCTACCTATTCATATTCTCTCGAATCACAGCACTATCATGTCTCTGGGCCTCTAAGGCGTCATTAGTTCTTTCTGACATATCTAGCAAGCATGAAAAATCCATCTACGAGACGGGCGCAGAAGTAGTGGGTTGATTACTAGTTGTCGCTACTGAAGTTGGAGCACATATATTAGCTCAAGTAGAAACACTAGCATCAACTACATTCATATCAGCTCTATCGGATCGGGTCTCCATGGTGCCATCGGTTCAGATCGAGGAAGCATGACGGACCACATTCAGTCCTTCGGTTCGGGTCGCCTGTCCTCCTTCGGATCGGGTCACACTACCTACTACGGGTCGGGTCACCTGTCCTCCTCCAGATCGGGTCGGATCTGACCCGCCCCTCAAGACCTGGTAGCTACGAGTGCTTGTGAGTTATCCTGGTGATCTTCATTTGCGTTATTCACCAGGGAAGTTTGCGGTTCCTTCCCTCTTTTAGGATCCATGAAATCCGAGTCTTTTGAAATCGATGAAAACTTCAAAAACAGTGGAAATGCGGACTATCTTCTTCGGACTTGAAAATCCATAAAGTAGAATGATAATCCGAAAGGTTGAGAATTCAATGTTCTAAGCGAAAGCACCAAAATGTAAGACCAAACAGTGGTTCTAACACCCAACTGACTAGAAACTGTAGAGAATTATAATCTAAAATCGAATAAAAGTCAATCAACACACAAGATTTATAGTGGTTCGGCGTTAACAAGCCTACGTCCACTTTATAGCTCTTTGATTGATGAATGGTTACAAATACAATGTATATAGTCCCTCAACCTCACAAATACAACCAATAATCTCTCCAATTTTGTAGAATTATAGTCAATGATATAGAGCACAATCTGAATAAAACATAGAAATATTATTAATGGTGGAGTTTGAGTGCTTCGAATGCCAAAAGATCCTTCAAAATAGCAAGTTTGAGTGTATTTATAGGTGCAGTGTGCAGGCGAGCCGGATGCCACGTGGGTCCCATCCCTTAGATCTCGGAAATGGGTGCGCCAAGGTGAAGACAACACATCAACTTTGTGGGTAAGTAGGTAGTAACCGCTCCGATAATTTAGGAGAGTGGAAAAACTATTTCAGTACGTTGGATTCGGGTCAGATCAGACATAGAGTACTTCGACCCGATCAGTCGTTTTCTCCTTGTTACCTTCTAGTGTTATGCGGACTGTGTGGTAGCATTGACCCGACCCGATCTGCTGGTAGAACCCCAGAGCTTAGCCTAATTGTGTGCGGGGGATCGGGTAGTGATGCCCCGATCCGACCCGATCATACTCAACGTTTGCTGATATATGAGTTCTCCTTCTTTGGCCCGAAGCTTCCTAATCAATCCAACCTAACGTTGCTCCCTATAACTGATCATTCGGACTTTGTGTGGCCTAGTCACAAGTAGGCCAACACTCCCCAACCACCCTCTTTATTGATTCATCAAAAACAAATTTTATTTATACCTATGGAATAAACCCAAAGTGAACAAACTACAACCGAATTAAATAACTTTATTGACAAAGAAAAGAATATCTAGATGACTAAAATATCGTTGGAGAAGAAGAGCAATGAAGAATGACCAAAAACCCTTGGATAACATTTTCCCAATTTATATCAACCCAATTCGGTTCCACCTAGAAGCACAAACTACTTCTTTCAACAGTAAATAGAAGTAGCTTCTCTCAACCATAATTCTTTAATTCTCCTCTCTTAGGCTCTTACTTGATCTAGTCTAGAAAGTTGCTTATACAGAAGAATAGAAGACCTAAACAAATATCCAATTTGCCCCTTCAAAAACTGCATAATATATTTCATAAAAACTCGATCAAAAAACAATAAATCTTTCAGCTCAAACGTCTGACTGGGGCAGTTAGACAACTGACTGAACATCCGAGAAAAATCTCCTCTTCAGGTCATACATTTGAACTAGAGCCTCAAACATCTGACCGAGCATTATATTCCTTTTTCTGTCTTAGATAGCAAGCACTCTTCCTTCTCTATCATAATGCTACTTCCACACATCGTCATCTTTAATATATCTAGGATTTTGTATCATAAATCACAATAGATATCGTAGTTCAACACTTCGAGTCCGACCCCTTTTATCCTTGCCAAACACTCGTGACAAGATGTCTTCATCCAATGTCAAATCTTCTTCTTTGTCATTATTGATGGTTTCCTTTGCTTTGCAATTTTACCTTAAAATATGATAATACTTGAAGTATTACGTGCATTGATAAGTTACTAAAATGAAAAAATAGGTTGATAAACCATGTAAACATATATGTCATAATAATAAATTATTATTAACTTATCGTCTAAAACAATATATTATTTAACTGACAAAGTACGAAGAATTTGAATTTGATACTTTCCATCCTTTTTTGTATGTGTTTTCTCCCATATGCGATGACGTGTGATTTCTTTTTTGAATTTCACTTGTCTGCAACCATATAGAAAGTTTTAGTAATGGGTATTTATATGTCAACTATGTAGTAACTCATAGGAATAAAGTTCAATGTCGACTTATCAGTACTCGCAAATGCTAACTTTTCAGAAGTTTTTTCTGTCTATTTAAGTAATGCACCTTCAAATGAAAGCATAGTTCAAAATTCTTTATCCCTACTATATGCATTTTCTTGAATTAAAAAACCTTCTGTCCATGCAAAGAGTTAAATAAATAAAAGTCTAGTTATGGTTCAACCACAGGTCAAATTATAATGAAGTGGATAACCATTCACGAAAACTCAAACTGATTTGAATCAAAAATCAAGTATTCAAGAACATGAATATATATCTGCATATTGTTTCATAGTTTAACATTTTATTATTAAACATTAGCTTTTAGCGGAGTAATATAACTACCTGTATGGTGTAATACAATACAGTCATTATATCTGCATATAGCTTCTCAACTTATCATTGCAAATTGTTCTACCCTAAACTATTTTGAGTTTAGTATTTCACTTCCCAATTTGACTAAAGTTCACGTAATTCATTAGCTCAAAATCCATGTATTTAAACTTGAAGACAACATAAGATGAAATAATGGTTGAAAACTGTTCAACTCTACAAATTTCTTCCAATAGTAAGTGTACGTATTAATAATCATTTTAAGATTAGGGTAGAGCAAAAATAATTGATAATTAAATGTTAACATCTTCATATCATGGAAGATAATTAAATTGCACATTGGTACCTTTAGATAGTCTCTCCATTTTATTTTATTTCCAAGTTATAAAGCGCCTATATGATTTTTACTATTATGGAAATGTATAAAAAGGTTCCATTAAGTATAAAATATAAACAATTGCTCTTTGATTTATCCAACGGAATAAAAAATCAAATGAAGTGGAACTTTTGTTATATAAGACATAGCTATGTTGTTTAATCACAAATGAAAGAGATGTTCACCAAACTATAATAATTTTTTTGAAGTACTTTGCATTATAAAATGAGAATGCAACACAAATGCAATTGAATAACTAAAAATAAGAATGTATCATTTTATATTCTACTACAGCGTGAATTGTACGACCATTTTGATGATTACAATTATATAGTGATCTACTTTTTTTTGCCTAGCTCTCATCTTTCACATGCACCCGGTTTTGCTTCGTTTTTCAAGATTCTGTCCCAATTTTATAGGCTAACTTTGGAGGATAGTTTTTTCTTCTATCTTCATAATTATCAAATTTGTCATAGTGCCCGTCCATGATTCTCTTTTTATCTCCTAAATGACTCGTACATTTTTTATATAAAATACTTTGGCATCTGACTAGCAAAAAAAATGTCTGTATATGATAAAGATAAAAAAAAAATATGTTGGTGTCATGCAAAAGTGCATAAAACAGTGAGCAGTTGCTTCTAGAAAAACCATAGAGGCACACTAAAACCATAGTGAGCAGTTGGAGAATATGACTTAACCAGATGCAAACTGCCAAGAGGACAACACAGCACAGGGCGTGTTTCCCATGTAACTCGAGCCGCTCATTTGTACCTTATCAACAGCAAAGACAAGGAACTACAAAACTTTTCATCCAAACCAAGAATAACTTACTGAAACCAATAATTAATGTACCTTACCACTACAACTAACATTTCAAGCAGAATGAAAATGATATGATCAGCAAGAACCATCAAAACATCCCAGTTCCACCGAGCATGTGACAATCCAACAAAGCACCATAGCAGCAATGTGACATGAACATGTGACCAAATATACAAACCTAGCATATTAACAATGATAAATGAAAGGCCAAATGCAGAATCCGGGGGAGCACCACCTCAATAGCAACAAAAGTATTGAGCACTATGCTTGACATATATCTGTGTTAATGAAAGTGGACAAAGAGCAAAGCCAAGCATTCAAACCCTAACACACTATACAAACCAAAATGGGCTTGATCCAAATCAACGAACGCACAAAATACCAAAGCAGATTAGGACGCAAACCTCATAGACAACAGGGGTCATATAACCCAGGACAGTAGTACATCATGGGTGTAAAACATAAAAATGTAAAAATAACAAATGAAAATGAGTGGTCTCTTTTAACGGAAACAATCCTATGTTTGGGCTCAGTGAAATATTGAATGGATTTCAGTTATATTTGGATTTGCCACATTACTTGTAGTACGTTAACATGCAGCTAAGTAACAATCTAAAATGACGAGGGATAGTTACAAGGTGAAGGAAGAAACAAATGAGTTACTGTAATAGTATACTGTAAAGCATAATTGGACAACAAAGAGATCGATGGTGGAGAAAAATGGAAATAAACCTCAGCAAATGCTAGCACCATTGAGCAAATTTTAACTATAGCAAAAAAGTATAATTACGGTAAACAGCTTAGAATAAGGTAACCATCTACATTATACATGATACTTTGACTATAATGGAGAATAAAATAGAAAGAATGTTGAAAGTTTGAAAATGAATAAAGTTGTCGAGCAGAATAATTAAGTGAAAAATCTAAGAAACCAAGAATTTGCTCCTTTATTACATAGTGGCAAGGAAGATCAGGCATAATATTTAATATCGTAGGGAAGGTTATGCTTAAGATGAAAAGATTGAAAATGATATACACTACAAGAAAGGGGCTTAAATTCGACGGTCCATATCGACGGTTTCCGACGGCTTTTTCCGACGGCTTTCGACGGGCCGTCGGCGGCCGTCGGAAACCGTCGATTATAAACGTATTATCTTCTTCCAACCGAACAGAATTTTTCACTTCCCTCCTCAAACCCATTTTCCAGCCGAATTTCCAACCCTTACACCATCAAAATCGCGATTTTCCACCTTCAAACACCAAATTTTTCACGTTCAGATCACTCCCGACTCCTCCTCAAGCTTCCAGCAACATCAATTTAAGGTATAATTCGTTTTTTGGTTAAAATTTCAATTTTTGACCTAAACCTAAATTTGGTAAAATTAGTAAATTAAGCTTAATTGTTGATTGCAATTGGTTCCTATGGTGTTGTAGTATGTTATATCATCATATTATATGTGTGTTTCATTTGCTACACTGAAATTGAAAAAGTTATGTTAAATATTTGCATATTTGTGTATTTGACATCAAAATTTAGGCATGTTTTGGATATATTGTTTTTTGTAGTGGTCATAAAAAATTGTTTAAAAACCCAGATATTTACAAATTGGTTTAAGTGTGTGTATGTGTTTCAATTTAGATTGTTTATGTCGTTGTATAATTTAGGATATTTTTGTACATGTGTGCTGTTATGCGCTCGTCATTCTTGCACGTGTTATTTGACATACGAATAATTGAATGGATGAACTATGAAAAGTACATCGTGCAAATTTTGATTTATGCACAAAAACGCATGATTCTAAATTCTAGTTGTGTGCCTATTGAATCGACGGTAATAATATTGTTTTAAGTTGATTGAAATGTTAGCAGATATGATAAAATATGAAATATTTTTTTGTTGCAGTAAAACGTACTTTATATTAATATGCGCACATATAATTGAGTAATATCCCCTAGAGTGTTTTCGGCCCCGTCCGACGAGTGTTGTACATGATCGTTATATAAATAGTTGTTTTTTTTAAATTAAAAAACGACCGTTTATATTCATCTGGTACAATATTTGTTGGATTTGTCCTTGTATTGGACAAGTTATAAACGCAATAAGCATCTACATTTTGTATACTACTTCGTTTCAAAAGATTCACAAAATTTTGGTTCCATTTTCCCTTTTGTTTCCTGCGTACATGTGTACAGTGCAGGAAACAAAAGGAAATGCTGCCGAAATTTTGTTGAATCGTTTGAAACGAACTAATATACAATTGTAAATGTTTACTGTGTTTATAATGGGAAGTAGGATGCCTGACCATGTAAAAGAATTGCATTAAAAAAAGTGTCAAATTTAACTGTGTTGGGTTATGAATATTTAAGATTATTTATTTTAAATAACAACGATTGATTTTTTGTTATTTAAGTTAGATTTTATAAATTAAAATAATTTATATTCCAAGACTAAAATGGCGCGGTGGTTTCAAAATTTAATTTTGAACTTTGGAAAATTATATAAAATTCATTTTAAATCGGATTTGGACGAAACAAGAAACGCTAGGACCGTATTGAAATTTTTTTCTAACGGATATAAGAATTTGAGATTTTAATTCATAATTTGTAAGTTACGACAAAATCAAAATTTCAGAAAAACGCTATGGAATTAATATATAAAATACATATGGATCAAAACGCTATAGAATTAATATATTTTTAATATTAAAAATATATGCCTTAAAAATGAAAATATTGCAATATACGTGCGTTTTATTACCATAAGTACAAGTTTTTTTTGTAATTTGAATTCTTAAATAAATATTAATTTTTGGACTTATGACTGAATTTCTCAACTAGGAAAAATGATTGATTATTTTGTTGATCGGAGGAGTTGGATGTACCAAAGAAGAGGACAGAGAGGTTCAATAAATAAAGATTTTTATAATGGTATAAATGTCTTTGTTGACTTTGCTTTAAGTAATAATGAAAGCGATCCTGAAATTCGTTGTCCGTGTAGCAAGTGTAAACATTTGAAATATTTGTTACCCGATGTTGTGAAAGTCCATTTGTGCAAAAATGGATTCGTACCCGAGTATTATTTTTGGGATCGTCATGGAGAAGTTGTATCAAATACTCCTGTTGAGACTGAGGTAGACAATCCTGTTGAAGAAAATGTTAGCATGACCCGTATTGAAAATATGGTGGAAGATGCAGCTCGATCTATGTTTCCTATGATTGCAGCCGACGACGACGATGGAAATGATGAAGAACCGAATATTGAAGCTAAGAAAATTTATGATTTGCTGGATAATGCTAAGAAACCTATTTGGGATGGTTGTACAAGCGGCACTCAGCTATCGGTAATCGCGGAATACATTGCGATGAAATCTAAATACAACATCACTGAAGCTGGGTTCACAGCAATTGTACAAGCTGCAAAAAGACATATTTCTCACGACCCGCAGAGGAGGTGTTTCTATTTAAATGCGATTGGTTTAGCAATGTTCCGGGTTCTGGGATTAATGTACATAAGGATTATAATCTGATTGAAATAAAGCATACATCGCGTTATTACAAGTATGATCCTTTTGTACTAGCCAAACAAGCATTACAGGTTTATTATGCTCCTTACCCGTCTCTAAAAAAAGATAAAGCAGATTGGTCGGCAGTTTTTAAAACAAAGGCCAGATTTACGTTTGATGGGAAGAATATTCCAGATGAAGGAGCCTATCAGGCAGAACTCGAATAGAACAATGAAATAATAATTGAAGATGATCATGCAGATTTCGGACCTCTAATCGATGAGGCAAATGCTTTGGTAGATGCGTTTGAGAGTGCGGAGGAAGATAGTATGCAATCTGAGGATGAATTTGAATCTGAAGAAGATGATGATTGATATAGATGATGATCGAGTACTATCTATCTATTGTAATGTAATTATGTAGTAAACCCAGCTTATTTTGCAATTCATGTAACTCTATTAAATTTTTAACTTTTATGATCGTTTTTTACATCTTTTGTGTCATATGCAGTTTTGCTTATTTATTTGTCTTAAATATGCAATAATGTAAAAATGTTAATCTTTGGAATATGAAACCAAATCAAATACAGGTAAAAACAATTTCTCTTTTATGTCATTTTTTGCATCTTTTATGTCACTTATTTAGCAGCTTATATCGTTTGTTTAAGTTAGCTTAGATCTTTGAAATGATTTGTATGTGACAGGTATGTCATCTAGAGGAAATTCGTCAGGCGAGGGTTCTGGATCGCATCCCCACGTGCGTCCAGTCGTGTCCTTAGTTCCTACGAGTACTGGGTAAAAATTAAACTTTATTTAGCATGTTTATTATTTTATACATCACACTTATATGTTTTTCACATTTAATGCAGGACTTTCGATTTTCAGCCTTCGAAGACTATTTTGACCGCTTCGACAGCAGCATATAAGGCAAGGATGTCGGGATGTTGGCCTAAGTGGGATTTGATACCACCTCACATTCAGGAGGTCATTTGGCAGGATGTGCTAGTAAGTATTTTCTTTTATATTTTTTGCAATATAATTTATGTTAATCGCTGAGATATACTGTACATATTTTACTACTAATGTTTGTTTAACGTGAAATACAGGCTGAGGTTGATATACAGACCGATGATTTGGCATTGGCTAGGACGTATTGGATGCAAAAGATGAGGAAAAACTATAAAGATGCCATATCAACAATGAAAAAAATAGGAAAAAACCTACGTGGATGGGAGATAATGTTTGGAGTGGGTTTCTGAAGTATTGGGATAGTGATACAGCGAAGGTTAGTGTACTAATTTTTTTTTTAAGAAATATTAAAATATTTAGACTGATACATATAAAATTTTAAATGTGAAGGCGGAGTCACAAAGAAACAGCGCGAATAGGAATAAAAATCCAGTCACACATAGAGGAGGATCCAAGTCATTCCAGCAGTATCGGCAGGAGTTGGTAATTTTTTTTAAATGCGACTTATTATGCTGTATATGGTTTTGAACATTTAATAATTGTGTTTAATAATCTAATTCAGGAGGCTGAGGGGCAGGGTCCAGTCTCCTATATGGATGTGTTCACACGTACGCATGCCATAGAGCATGTCGACTCAGACGGGAACATCACATACTCATGGCATGACGAGAAATCCAGGAAGAGTCACGTAAGATTTCATTTTATGTAGAAGTTTATGTAGTAATTGTTAAATTCATATAAAATACGATATCATGATATTAATTTTATATACATTCCTATTGGGCTTGCAGGAGAAGTTCATGGAGAAACGTCAGTTGCGTCTAGCTGAGACTGGAAAGGAGCAGCTTACTACAGACGAGGAGGACATTATCTTCCAGTCAGTGATGGATCCACAGACGCGTAACAGACGATATGGATTTGGAAATCAACTGGTAAAACATTTTTAGTTTAGTTTAATTTTTATGCGTTTTATTTTTATCTAGAAAGCTTAAGCCTCAAGTTCTTTAATTTTGTGATAAATATATCTTTCATGATACCAATGTTGCGTGCATTCAATGTTATCATTTGAGAGATCAATAATTATTGCTCTAAATTAACTCGATGAAGTGCATAGTTTACGGTATTAAATTATGCCATTTAAAGCATATCAAATTTCTTTAACATGTGATATCACACCTGTCATTAATTGTTGTTATAATTTAAAGCATATCAAATTTCTTTAACATTTGATACCAACAAGTAAGCATTAACTATGTTATTGTAATTTATAAAACGTTTTATAATCAGTGTTATGCGTTGGCTTGGAATAGGTTCATTTATGGTCTTATTTACCATAATAGTTAAAAGAGGATATAGAATGTAATGATATAGTCGATAACCTTTTTATGTCAACGAAGATTATAATGTATTACTCCGAACTCTTTAATTACATATTTTTACGCCATGCAGATTATTAAAATAATTGTAAATGAGTAAAAGAATTTTAAATAATTGTTACAGTCCACCAGTCAGCAGGCACGGGCCAGACATGCTAGAGAAGCTATGGACGCCGCAGAGATCGAGGACTTGAGAGCTAGGGTGGCACAGCTTGAGGAACAAAATCGCGGCCAAGCCATTGAGATGACTCAGATAGTGGCTCGACGCATAGCAGAGTTCGAGCGGCAGTATGGACGCTTTCCTTCATCAGCTGGCTCTACAGAGGAGGACGACCAGTGATGTTGCTTGTTAGGTATGTTTTTTTAGTTTGATATATGTACATATATGACTAGAGATGCGCTATATATATATGGGGGTGTATGACTGAACATTGGTTGACATTTCGTATGTATTTTGATTGTAGACAAGATGTGGTGGATTGATGTAGTAAATGTGATGTATTATATAGTGTGCAATCGTAGAAGTGTTATGTTTTATATGTTTTTTTATCGTTTTTATGAATTTTTGGTTGAATTGGTTTGGTTTTGATGATTTTTTGGTTGAAATGGTGTGGTTTTGATGGTTTGTGTATGAAATGTTGTGATGGAGTTAAAGACCGACGGTCTGAATTAATGAATTGAGTGGAATGTGGGTTTGATGGTTAAATAGCAGCTGTAATATATAAAAAAAGCAGCAGTATTTCCGACGGCTTCCGACGGCTTCCGACGGCTTACTGGTTCAAATGTTTATAACGGTTTCCGACGGCTTGCGACGGCTTCCAGGCAAACGTCTCTAACGGTTTCCGACGGCCGTCGAAAGCCGTCGGAAATTGACGATAACCGTAGGAAAACGTAGGAAAAATATTCGACAACAGCCGTCGAAAACCGTCGGAAACACTGTGTACCGACGCCTTTAATTGCGACGGGGATTTCCGACGGCTTCCGACCATTTCCGACGGCCGCCGACGGTTTTCTGCCGTCGGAAATCCGTATTATTCTTGTAGTGATATGGCATGAGTTTTCACCTACAAAAATTGCAAAAGTAATAAATTGCAATCATTAATACAGAGTAAATGTAAACTACTTTGTCCAAGCAAAGGGAAGGCAACCTTTCAGTATGAAGACATGATAAGGTAAAATGTAGTTGTATTAACTCAACGACCTTTTAATGAAGAATTTTTTTTTTGTTGATATGTTGAAACACGGTATTGGAAGTATGGATGGGAGTAAAATACAACTAATAAGAGGTTTAACTATTGCAACATTTAATCCTTTCACCCAATTGGTGTTCTATAAATGAAAGCCGAGGAAAAAGGCAATTGGGAGGGGGATAAAAAAGTTGGCAATGTCAAGAAAGAGAGGAAAGAACTATGCCTAAGGCACAATGGTAATATTGATAAAACCAATAAATCATAAAATATAGATTTTAGGGAATTCAAAGGTGAACAACATCTGCGTCTGTGCAGTTAAAGCGCTTAGCGGATCCAACGCGAGGAGGCACAAAAAGTTGTATTGGGGATATGGCAAGGAAATAAAGAGATATAGCGGATGAGTCTAAAATAGCATATAAAATTCATATGTAACGCTTTTACAAATATATAAATGATTAATAAAAAAAATTAACATTCAATATAACCAGTACATTCTTAAATTTAAGTAAAAGCATGTGCAAATATATGTACATAAATCCAAACTTTTACTTAGTATGATTAAATTTAATAGAGCATTATAGCATTTTCTATTTTGAAAAATATTTGTCAAAAAATTCTATTAAAGTGCTAATATAAATTTTACGATGTATAAATGCCCTTCTTAAATTTATTTATTATGTAAAAGATATAGCGGGATATAGCTAAAATAACGAGATATATCGAAAATATCGAAATATAACAGAGCTTAGAGCGGAAATGTTATTTCAAAGGCTATTTGGAAATAGCGTAGCAATAGAAATCTACTATACGATATAACTGGGATATGGTGGGGTAATTGCGGGGCATAAACAACACAAAACTTCATTCAATATGAAATGATAACAAAACACGGTGTACCTTTGCAATTGAAGTTGTAATAGGTCATCAAGTTGTAAAAACTTTCTGTGTCAATTGTCAAGAATGGTCCGTTTGATATAAGTTGATGGTAACATTATTTAACTATATTATGAGCTAGGCATCTTAAAAAAATATAAGAAATATTTTAAGAAATAATTATAAGCAAAGTGATGCAAACAAACAAAAGCTAGTGCAATGCAAAAGAAAAAAGTGATGTAAATGTTGAACTATGTAATTGTAGGCTTACCCGCAATTCAACCCAAACGTCATCTTATATTTCTTGAGTACTTTATCCGACTTTCATATGATATGGGCACATGAATTCGTATCAATTTACCATTTTACAACCCTTTTTTTCCAACGTTATCTCAAACTGGAGCACCATATGCGTTTGCCTCAACTATCTCGGGTTGTGAAGATGACGAATGCACGAATGAATGGATCAACACTTCTGTGGCTTTTGACATTATTAATGTATCATTTTTTCCCTTAAATCTCATCACTCTTTACAGAATTTGGAGCTAAAATTAAATATTTATCATAGAAGGAGCACATAAACATATGACAAACAAAATAATGATTTAGCATATAAAGGTATATCAAAACCAACATAAGTAATTTTCAAACAAGATCCATCACCAATAACTATCTCATCAATTCCATCATAATATAAGTGAATAAGAATATTCTCTATGTCTGAGGTGACGTAGGGAGAAACTGAGTCCATTAGCCATTCTATATTTGAAATAGAAAAGGTATGTAATTAGCAAATGGTTGTTAGTTTACTTGCTTTATTTCTCCAAAAAATATTTGATGTGTGTTGTGCATGATGAAGGAGAGAATAAGAAATATAACAATTCAATGAGTCCATGCACAACAAACATTACAAATACTGATAATAATTATAGTCAAAAAATTTTAAATTTAACCACATTTGAAATTGAAATTCAGCTCAATTCAATTAAGAAATACTTTGATATTAACATATTCATTTAGTAAGATATTCTTATTGTTGGTTATCTTCAAAGGTTGATTGATAAGTAATAGGAAACTCAACTTCATCCACGATTGTAGTCAACCGCTTAGGTGCGTGTAAAACCACAAACCATCGCTATTTTTTAGGTCTTTTGAGTAGAACATTTGACTCGCTTCCGACGCAAGAATCAATGGCTCATCGATTATCCTATCTTTGGCCATTAATTGCCCTAGGTTAACTGTAATCACACTTGAAACAAGATCAATCTTGCAACCATTGATCTTATCTTCGACCTTTACCAAATCACAATAAAAAACAATTTGTTTGAAATATATGTTATCTAACTCAATTACCTCCTAAATAACTCCGTTGTAATGTCCCGTATTTTTGGTAGCCAAATATTTTATTTAATTTATTATTTTAAATATATTATTTGGGATAATAATGGATTTAATATTTAATTTGTTATTAAAACGAAGTTTTAACATTATATATATTTATATAATTATAAAACAAGCTCGAAATGGCGCGGCAGTTCATAATATGGAATTTTGAACTTCAACTCGATATACAAAATCCGATATAAGTCAGATTTTTGTGAAACAACAAACGTTGGAACCGTATTGATTACAATTTTCTTATGAAAGAAAAAAATCCAGATTTCGTGTTATAGTTTGTTACTTATGTCCAATTCAAATTTTAAAATAGTCATTATGGAATCGTTTTTAAATTTTAACGATTTGTTTATAAATATAAAAGGGTTTTTATATAAATGGAATACCATTTTAAACTAGAATTTGAAATGTTAAGTTTTGACTTTTATACCGTTCGAAATTGAAATTGTTATTTTAATTATTATGATGATATTAATTTATTGTTAAATTTAGCAGTTTAATTTAATTTAATAATAAGATTTATAAATAAACCCGCATACATACCATATTTGTTCGACGAACAAATAAGTGTTACATGAACATGAACAATGAAAACAATAAAATGGAAACACAGTAAAATAAGAAAACAGTACAATTCTCTTATAAATTTAAATGCAGCATGTCTTGTTCTTTCAAGAAATAGTAAACCACGATTTTTTCCATAAACAGTCGAACAAGCTATAGAAATAAGCTAATTTGTTTACTTATATACATAGAAATAAACAGTGAGATGAAAAGCTAAAGAAACAAGACAAGGCATAGCTGAAGAAACAGATATATATATATGTATTTATACACCAATCTGTACAACCAAACGTATTTATTCATACATCAATGCTACAAGTAAAATGAACAACTAAGAAAACCCAAATGCATATATTTACACCATCGAATCATACAGAAAAACGTACTCGAATGTGTTATATAAGAATAGTGGAAATGAAACCAAAATATTTGCTTACAATAATACAGTAGCCACACTTTTAGTGTAGAAGCAGAGATCTATTTGCACATGCCTGAAGTACTCAGTACAACACATTTTTCTTTTACTCTCTCAAATCAATGCACTGGTGTACAACTGTTAATGAAAAGAAAATTCATGTAACAACTATATAATATATATATATATATATATATATGAACAACTAAAGAACAATACAAGAACAGCTAGATATGTCTTAATCTGTACATACAATTCGAATAGCCTAAAGGAAAATATATATTGAAACTGAAATTTCCAACGCAAAAATAAAATAAAAACAAAGAATCAGATCTTTGGACATAGACAAACATAACAACTAAACATTATGTACAGTGGAAATCTTATGTACAACTCCATACAAAAACTAATTCTGCTACATAAGATACAGAATAAACATATAGAAGTTTCAATCTTTGAAATGAAATAAACAATTCAATAGCATCATAGCTTTGCCTACTCTATCCCTAAACAGTTCGATCACTGCATGTATACATTTAGACATACTAGCACATGAAAATTCGTTACGAAATCTTCCCAAAATCTGCAAATTTGCTCTATAAGTTATCATGCAGTGACAAGGTTCAAATCAACCAGTTCGATCACTTACCCAAAATCTCATCGTTGACATAAGAAAAAAAATATCACACCTAAGAACTAGGTTTAGCCATGATCAAGTCTATGATTTCACAAATTGATTTCGACATTGATCTAATCCATATTTCTACACAGCTATAAATATACGTACCATATTTCGTTTTCCAGAACAAAATAGTGAAGAACTATATTCGAACCACTTAAAAATCAAAACGAAATAATACTGCAATTCAAAATCAAATAAAATACTAATCTGAGTTGTAAATGCGCCCTATTCATCTCAGTATCTTTTTCAAGTTGTTTCGTGATAGTTTTGTTCAAACCGAGGAATTAGGGTTCGGGTTTTATTTCATAAAGGATGCTTCGGGTCTGATTTTCTGGGGTCCTAAGGGGATACAACGGAATTTGCGACGTTCTGATGGATTGTGAAGTCGATTGTGGAATTGTTTGTGTGGTGGCGCGATTGATGCTGAAGGGGAGGTGGCAGGTCCTCTGTGGTAGCAGCATGGAGCTGGACTTAAATCGAATTGAAGGGGGCGATTACTTTCGACCTTCGATGAAGAAAGACAAAAGGAAAGAGGATCGAATTTCACCATGGAAGGTTTTTTTTTTAGAGGCGGCGAATGATTTGTGGTGATGAGGGGATCCGATGTTTTGAGGATAAACATGGAACAGACCGGTTTACCTGTGATGGGCTGAACGGAAATTAGGGTAAGGGCCCGACTTATTTTAACAATTAAAGTTTAAATCAAAACTTGATTAAGCAGTAAGGTTCCTGATAGTTTAATTCCAGAAAATGTTAGTCTGCCTAGCATTTAACAAAAGTAAAATGGTAATCCACTGGCCAAATTTCTAATACAAATTAAACTAATATAATTAATTTTTATAATATGATTTAGAGAATTAGTTTAAATAAGAACCCTTGACTTAAATTATTTACACCCTATTTGTATATTAAGAACTAAGGAAAAAAATGATTTGTTAAGCAATTAGTTAAACTAACTGATGACTAAGGAATCTATATTTAAATCGGGTAGTCTTATAATGTGGATATCTTTTTGTGTCATAATCAAAATTGAACAAGCAAGGTGTCGGTGGAATCGCATTGACAAGCACTACGCTATGGAATAGAATTGGATGGTATTGGAATCAATAGGATTTTTCGGTTAAATTAAACATTGGTTTGATTTAACTGAAATGAACTGATTTATCAGCAAATCAAATCAAGGTAAGTTAAACTCACTCAGCTTTCCCATTTATATTTTATAAATTGGGTTTTTATGTTGTGTGCTCTGTTTGCTGATGGTTGACTGTTTGCTGATTATTTATCTATTTGTTGATTTAACCAATGAAATTAAACTGTTGTTTAATTTCAGTGAAATACCAAATCGTTATTTTAACGATTTGATCCAATAAAGGTAACTTACCTTGTTGGTCACGTTTATAAAATAAACGTGTTTAATTAGTTGAATTGTTTGAATTGCTGGTGGTTGAGGTTAAATGATCATTATTTATTGCTATTAGTTAAGTGAAACTGAATGATTGATTTGGTTGTTGATTATTAACTGAATATTCAACATCTGTTTAGTTTAAACCAATGGGTGGTATTGGTTGAGTATTTGGCAACATATGGCCTATAAAATCAGCCGTTTTATAAATATTGATTTACCGTCAGGCAAATTGATAGAGGTGAAGTTATAAAATTTATTTTTATAACTGGAAATAGATTTTGAAATATATTATGTTGAATAAAAGTTTATTAAAGGGTAATAAATATTTATTATTTATTAATTAAGTTTATAATTAGTTATTAATTGATTTAATAAAGTAAATTCTGATATTAATAAGATTTATAAACAAGTGATTAGAAATTTACCTAATGGTTAAGTTTGGATAATTGTTTTGTTTTGAAACAATTAAATGGAATTAATTATATATTTAATTAATTAATTTAAAGTGAGAACTAATTGGAATCGGTTAATGAAATAACCTAGTTTTAAGTTAGTTAAATTGACCGTTATAATTGAGATTGATTATTAAATTAGTATGGTTTGAATAAAATAGTTTAACAAATAGTGTTTAATTTTAATAAGATTTTTAAAGGAAATTTACTATTTATTTTTAGTAAATAAGGAAATCAACTCAAAATATAGTTAATGATCGAAGAAAATTATTATTTTAATTAATAATAATTTAGCGAATTACTTTGTAATTGAGATCGAAATGAAATCTAGTTGAATGGTGAAAGGAGTCTATGAACGGGTTTTATATTTAAAACCCAAATTGTTATAACGAAGTTATGAAAAGGAAATTTAAGCGATAACTTAAATAAATGTGACTTAAATATTCGAATTAAGTACAAGGGGATTGAGAGCAGAAAAAGTTTAGATTAAACTAGAATTTATTTGAACAAGGGTTATCAAAGTGATGAGGTGTTATATCATTAATTTTAAATTAACATTACTTCGTAGTGGAATTAAGTTAGAAGGGGAAATTGAAATAAGATTTTCCAAAGTAGGAACGGTTGAACGGATTTGAAAAGGAATTAGTAAAGGTGACTTTGGTGAAAGAAGTAGGTCGTAGGATTTGATGACCAAATCTGAATTATAAAGGAGCTTGGTTAAAGAGGTCGAGTTAAAAGTGATGTTTTACAAGGAAGTTACTTAATTATTGAATTAAGAAGAACGAGAATATCAGAGAAAGAGATTTTCAAAGAGTAAGAAGGTTCTATGAAACCATATTTTGAATAAAATAGTGAAATGAAATTTGTGTTGATATTGGAATGAAGTATCGGGTTTGGATTACAACTGGTATTTATCTTAAGATATGAACGTTGTTGATCAAGGTCTGAGAGGTAATTAAAATACCCCAACTTGAACGACTTCAGGATTATCTGAGGATGATATTAGTTGGTAATAGTGACCGGTGTTAGAAATAATAATGCAACATTTAATGAAATTGTGAATATATATATATATATATATAATAAGGATCCTAAAGTGATAAGGGAAATAAAAAGGGTTGCGTGAAATTATAACGATATTGTGAGTTAGAAAAGAAAACGTAAAGTTGATTTCTATTCTATAAGAATAAGTATGGATTATTGTTTTTAAGAAATAAATAAAAGATATCTCGTAACATCGTTTTACGAGTAATAAGTTTAATTGGTTTCCCGATATTAAATGATAATGTGGCTAATGTTTTTGAAAGTAGAATAGAAAACCCAATATGATATAGGATCTTCCTAAGGAATAAAATAAACTTGTTTAAAGAATAATCTTATGTTAAATAAAAAGAGAAAAGTTATATTCGTAATATCGAAATATTTAAGAGTTTAAATTACATTAGTTTTAATTAAAAAGGCCAAGTGATGCGGAATACTGAACCAGTGAATTCATTGGATTGTCATGATTGAAACACTGTTTATTTTGATAGTTAAATAATCGACTATCAAATCTGGCCAATACGATTGTTGGTACGGAAAGACCGGGATCAAATTTATATTCGAAAACCATACCGACCAACAAATACGTGAAGATATCGGAAGATGATCGAGATGGGGAGCTGAAAACCGTTGATCTTCAAAAACAGAAGAACTACTAATAATCTATGATGTTGCAACCAGAGATATACTGTCATTCTATCGTGGTTGTGATCTACGGGTTGCAAGGACTTCTCGCTACTGATCCATGGGGTGATTCCTATATTGGATGTAGTAGGAGGGTGCCTTCGGTTCATCCTGTTCCTGGATGACTTGTATGGACGGATGTCTGACAGAGTACTTCCAAAGGAATTACGTACGTTGATTTCTTCAAACGTACCATAGTTAGTGGCGGAGGACGACGGTTCTCTTAGCTTAACCACTAGAGTATTTTTGCGGACGTCAATTAGTGATATCTGGCGGATCTGACGATGTAGCATTCAAAGTGAATGGTGGCCAGGTGTTGTAAAAGATAATTCAAACCTCAAGCCTCATCAACCGGGAAATGACAAAAATTAGGCAGGCAGCATGGCTATGTGGGTCGCTCCCATTAGGGTGTATAATCACCTATCTAGAGAAATTCCTTTTGCTTCTTTAATCTATTTCGATGTTGTCCTTTTTCGGGAAACGGTGGTTTGAGCCCAATCGTTGGTGATATACATTTGATACACTCAAGCGAAATGAGTGGTCGGTCATGTGAGGGCCGGGTTGTAGGACGTTCTTGTTGAACCCAGTGTATTCGCCTCTAGAGATACACAATCTGCAGGTGGTCCCATATCTTGTCATAGTCGGAATCCAATTTCTAATAAGTGCCCACAGTTTTGATTGTATACTATATACATGGAGCGTGAGATGCAAGTGTTCTGCTATATTGATATCTACTTGTATTTAGACACTATTATAATATCAGAAAAGGACATCGATTTCAAAAATGTTTTGGGTTATCGTAAGGTAAAAACCGTCCGTGATTATGTATGGATTTGGTCTTACGATTATCCTTTTCCTTAGAAAAGATTTCTAACTTTAAAATCAGGTTGTGTGATACCCTTAAGCTTGGTGTGTTTTTCTCACTCTGGTTCACCAGACTGACCCGGTGTTTTGTAAATGCTCGGGTTAGACCGGGGTGTACAGGTCCAGGTTATTAGATGTTGCAAAGTCCAGAGATGAGCTGGAGATGTTCAGACGTATGATATTATATAGCTACCGTTCCGCTGTGTGTTGTACATGAGGGCAGGTTATTATAAATGTCTAGATGTGTGATGTACTCTGATGATTGTAAATATTTTTAAAGCTCTCAGTAAAGATTTATTTTTGTATTACATTTTGTTCCGTTGGGATGTGAGACTCTAATTTTGTGTTGTGTTGGTTCTTTTTCTTCTTCTATTCTAGTATTTCTTTCTTTCTTATCTTACCCTCTAAATTCTTTCTAATAACGTTCCAGTGTTTTCGGTGTTTGGAAGGTCGACATGAGTTACGGTAAATGTATTTATGTCGATTTTCGAAGCCGAAAATCCTTAGGTCATTACAGTGGTATCAGAGCTATTGGTTTAGTAATAACCTTGGCTCTGTGGTAACTCGATAGAGATTGGGTTAGTAAGACCCTAGATCGAGATTGAGTGTGTGTGTATATATATATATATATATATATATATATACATATACATATATATATATATAAGAGCATAATTGTAAATTTTGTATACCAATGTTTTGTATTGTGTTTGTTAATCAAATCAAGTGTTGAGAGGCGTTGAACTATCAATGGATACAGTATTGTTTTGAAAAAAGGGTAAATGAAATAATTTTACACAAATTATATTTTTGTATAGAAAAGAAATAATTTTATCTGTGTTTGATTGATTTGAATGATATTCAAGTTGGGTTGAAATTTTGAATTGAAAACTTAACCTGGTTAGGTGAAAATTAGACTGATAATGACATTGAAATTGAAATAAATAAATTTGGATTTTGAATAAATAATAATCAAATAGAAATAAATCGGATATTAATCAATTGATGTTCAAATATGCGAAAACAAAATAAAATATTAATATTGAATTAAGTTCAATTTATTTGGTTGATGTAGTTGTGTATTGATTGCTGATTGTGATTTGTTTATTACTGAATAATAGTTTGTTTAAATGAGAGTAATCAACAATTTAAGGGAGCTAAATGAAGTATAAGCAAAAGAATAATTTCCAGTAAAATTAAACTAGAATAAAAATGCATATAAATGGGAATTTATGGTTCAACCCGGTAATTGATAAAGAATTGATGCTATCTGCTTAATTTTGGAATTGGAATAGTTATACTTGTTGATTGCTGATATATATTTCAAAATTTCACATATTTATTACTGATATGTGAATTGAGTTAAGTACAGGTGCCAGAGGGATAGGCAGACTGATATTGGTTGAGTAAATCACATATACATGGAGCAGATATGCTCAATAACACTCGTAAAGGTACGTCCGTGTTGGTCAAGGTATATATATTATTTGTTCATGCGATATCACAGATGTCGCTCCGTATAAGGGAGACTCTGCCGAATTTTTTCGAGAATTTAAAGTGTTCGAAAATTTTCGATGTTTTTTGAAAATATTTATTTATGATATTGAATTGGTTTTTAATTCATAATAAATTAGATTTGGAAATTAATGGGTTTGTAACGTTCTTTCCTACCTTAGCAATTTCGAGGACGATATTATTTTAAGGGGGAAAGAATGTAATGTTCGATATTTTTGGTAGCCAAATATTTTATTTAATTTATTATTTTAAATATTTTATTTGGGATAATAATGGATTTAATATTTAATTCGTTATTAAAATGAAGTTTAAACGTTATATGTATTTATATAATTATAAAACGAGCTCGAAATGGCGCGGCAGTTCGTAATATGGAATTTTGAACTTCAACTCGATATACAGAATCTGATATAAGTCCGATTTCTGTGAAACAAGAAATGTTGGAACCATATTGATTGTAATTTTCTTATGAAAGAGAAAAATCCAGATGTCGTGTCATAGTTTGTTACTTATGTCCAATTCAAATTTTAAAATAGTCGTAATGGAATCGTTTTTAAATTTAACGATTTATTTATAAATATAAAAGGGTTTTTATATAAATGGAATACCATTTTAAACCAGAATTTGAAATGTTGAGTTTTGGCTTTTATACTGTGTTAAACCAAAAATTTGGCAAAACAACCGAGGTATTGCTTGAACCGTCACCTAATTGGAGGCGAGATGCTTAGAAAGCACGTCACCTTTACAGAGGCAAGGTGTAAGAATACCTTTACAATTGTGTGAAACCATATCTAAGATCTGAAAACATCCAAATATAAAAAAAGACAAGAATTTATAGTGGTTCGACCCTTATTGGGGTCTACGTCCACTCTGAAGAGAGAATTTTATTATCCACGAGCTGTTTACAAGGTATGATCACTCATACATTCAACCAAGCTCTCCCTCACACACATTCTTCACTTCAAATTACAGAATATTGCGGAGAAAATGTCTCGAAAAGCGATGATATCTCTTTATTACCAAGCTTTTACCATGAATCTTCAATCTTATGCTCTTTCACACACCATTCATGGAAGCCATGGTTACATACTTCATTGATCTTTTACGAATTCACTAATGAATTGTGTTTATATGATTGGGAAGGAATGAGGGAATGATCCGACAGCACTTCGCCCTCCTTCCAAAAAATCCCCCCCCCCAAATGATGGAAGTGATCCCCTATTTATAGGTGACGAAATGGCTGAAATATGACTTTCAGGTTATGGGTCGGTATTTTGAGTATATACGGAAATGCCACTGCTTTCTGTTACCAGCTGTCATGCATTTGTATCAACCAGAATAGCTTTGATCGATCCAAAACCTATTTTAACGACTTGGAGGCTTTGGTGCGGAGCAGACCGACCAGGGGTCTTTGACGTAGGGCGGACCGACCCTGAGGCTTCGAAGCAGGTTGGGGCGACCAGGCTAGCATGGAGGTGAGATCGACCAGCTATGATGTGATATCAGGACGATCCAAAGGCTTAGATCCAGAGCAGAACGATCATGACTCCATGAATGGTGGAACCAAGGGTGACAGCAAGAAAGGAACCGATCACTTTTCTTGGAAGAAAAAGCGACCAGGAGCCTTGTGAGGAAAAGGACGACTAGAGATATTATCCATTATGACCGACCCTTCTTGCAAAATGGACTGAAGGATTCCGACCGACTAGGAGCTCTTATGAAACCGACCCCTTCTTAAGTGTTACAGAACCGACCCGTATAAATTTGTCAATAACCCATCAATTATACATATCGATTTTAGTGGATAACATTTTGCCCCTCGGAGTTTCATAATATTTTGTATGAAAGATTATGGACTTCGAAATATTATACGATATGTTAATGGATTTTATTGATCAAATTTAACTAGGGCTCGGTTTTAAACTTAATTCGCATGGGTCGGTTTTTTCTCTTCAGGTTAATTCGGTCCTATCAATAATGGGATGGGCTGGTCGGTCTGGCTATATAACTTCACCTTAACCCTTTGATATTCCTCGTTTCTCTCAATCCTGACTAATTCATTTTAATGGCGGCGTCCTCTTGAAGAAAACTCTCCAATCTCATTTCGCTCCACTGATTCAATCCAGGAATCCGATCCATTCACGGCTGCTTACCTCGAATCTTTGACAAAGATTTGAATCCCAGTCACTTGAGTTCGCATCTCGCTGAAGCTTGGAAGTCCGATCCAAACTCCTCCAACTAGTTGATCTAATTGTAGGTATATGTCTCTGTTTTGATGTTAATTTGGGAATAATCGATGTTGACTTTGAATTCGACCGGATTCTTTGGGTTAAAATGCAAACAGATTGGGATTGATGGGAAATTGCGGTTTGTGATGTAGTTTGGGGTTGAACTGAATGGATATTGGATTGATGTAACTCTTTTCATGTACTTAAATTCTTGGATTGGATATTCCCTTTATACTGTCTGTATCACATATTTGTAGCAGTGGCCATGTTTGCTTTTAAAGTACGACCGACTCCGGTCGATTTTTATGTGTATTGCCTCTAAAACCGACCAACTTAGAACCGACTAGGGCTTTGGTTGATTTTCGACCGACCTGAGGTGAAGTCTGATGCAAACCAAACCAGGCAAGTGTTGAGTGACCAGAGCTCTAGTTTTTGCTTTAAACCGACCAATCTTAGATAAGTTCTGGGGCGACTGACCAGTCCGGTGGTCGTACAGGACCGACCAATCCTTGGATCGTGCTGGACTGACCCTGTTCAAACTTGATTCTTACCATGTCCTGCATAGATTTAAGCGACTATTTCGAGCCAATATACTTTGTCGCTGACCGCTCGTATCAGCGACAAGTTAGATTAATAATTTCTAAACATACATGAAATTTCACATGATTCATTGTAACTTATGCTTAGATAGATTTGTTATAGAAATAATCCATTTTGGCATAAGTTTTGAAATAGCCATATGATGCATACATAATTTTCTGCTTAAACCATCATTTCATGATGTTTTCATTATGCATTCGCATCAAATAACTCCTATTTTCTTTCTAATGTACGACCAGCCTGGTCAATCTTAGCATAATTGAGTTGTGTCGGTCTTAGACTGTTTTTCATAGTCCTATTGGCCAATTTTTGTTTAATCAACCAATTTAAAGAGATAGAGCAGTGTATGGACCGACCAGCCCTATTATATTCTGCTTGACCGACCAGAGGTGTACACAGAAACGAGCTCGTGCGAGATTGAACAACTTTACCTGACTGGACCGATCCATTCCATTACCGATCTGAGTTATGACTGATTTGATACCGACCAGGTCTTGATTGGCTTAGAATTATTCAGATCTGGATTGGCTCTTTAACCGGCCAAAAATTGATTGGTATTAAATTGACCAGGGCAGGTTTAAATCTCGACCAATCAGGACGTGGTCGATTTTAGATTGGTCGTAATTGGATTGATAATGGACTGACCAATATTAGAATAATTTGCTGACCAAGAAGGGTTTAATTTTGTGCGACCAGAAGTTTACTAGTTTTGAGCGACCAGTTCCTGTTTGGCTTTGAACCGACCCGACTTCTAGCTTGCCAAGGCCGACCCAGTTTAAACTCACTTAATATTCTTGTAGCTTGTTTTTAAAGTGCACTTGTTTATGTAGAAATGACGACTAGACAAAAACCTCACCAAGTTGCTGAGGAAACTTCATTAGCTAGTGAAGCTGGAACTTCTGATCAAAATATTGAAACCTCTTCTGCCGCTGTCACTAAGATGAATGTTGATCAAAACTTTCCAATCCCTCGATTTCTTACTCATACACCAACTAATAGCTACTTGACGACGCTTGATGTTGACTTGTATCGCAAATTGTGCAAGCAACATAGCCTTTCTGATGATGAAGTCAAGTTCCCTGGAAAAGATGATTTGCCTGATCACCCTCCCCTTGGATATGTTACAGTTAATCGAGGGATGCTCCAGAGTGGAGCGATTCCTCCTTTCAACCCTTATATAGAAATGATCCTGAAAAACTTGGCCATTGCTCCTTATCAATTACACCCCAATGGCTATTTTATCCTTATGAGTTTATACGTGTTGTTTATGAGAGTTATAAAACGCGAACCAACTTTCAAGGATATATGCTCCTTATACTCTTTTAAGCAAAGGAAGAAGGATCATCCTTCCTTTTTCTTCGTAGAAAGATGAAAATCTAGGGACATAACTGGCTTGCTGGAGAGTGTCAAAGGATTTCCCGATCAATATTTCTATATCCGGTGCCCTGACAGCTTTCTTGGCCGGTGGACCGGAGGAGGTAAATATTCACAAAAATTTTGTTTCACCTTTCATGATAGTTTACTGATTCTCTTCTTCATTTTACAGAGGCTCCTTCTGACCAAGGAACAAATGTTGACCAATCTCTTCTGGAATTACTACTATTTGTTAGCGAAACCGAAAGAAGTAGACAGTTTTTGCTTTCCGAAGAATTCCTCCGACAATATGACCTACTTCCCCCATCCCGTACTTTGACGGTGAAGAAGACAACCAAACAATACATGAAGAGGTGTACACAAGCTGGTAGTGGTAGCAAGAAACCTTTGGGCACCCCTGAAAAACATAAAGATATTTCTGAAAAACAGGTTGATACTTCGGCAACCCCAAAGAAAATTGCAGAGATTGTTCCTGAAAAACAGGCAAATACCCCGAAAACCTCATAAGAAATTACTAAGACCCTGCCTCCTTCAAATACTGGAGAGGAATTTGTACAGCGGGAGGGTAAATAGCTTGAGGTAGAGGAAACAGCTTTAGATAATGAACAGAACGCTGAGGGTGTTCTTATGGACTCATTTATTCCAAGTACCCAAGATGGAGATTCCACGGGTACCTTTGGCGAACTTCCTGACTTAGATACCGTGTGATACCTTAATAAGACAATACCCCTACCTCAGGTTCCGTAGCCCCCAGCGTTCAGCTTGATACCAACCCTCAAGAGATTCCTGAATCAGTACCGAATGCAAGAATAGACTTAGGATCAAATCACGACACAAGCTTGCTAGGCATGTATTTTTTTTAGAACTAAGCTTACTTTCATAGCCGTATTTTTATCTGTCTACCCCATATGTTGCTTTATTCACATACTTTCAGGTGCTGAAGGAATTTGTTACTTTTACAGGAATGAGGCCGTCCTCACTTATTGATAATTTCCGGAAAAGTAGACAGTCTTCCTCCAACCTTCCCCATCTTTCGAAGAAACGCTCTAAGAAAGCGCCTCCTTTAACCAAGACATCCCAACCTCAGAAGTTACACGACCATCACCCAATTCCTTCGCATGTCTCTTATGAATGAACTACAGAGCAAAGAGCATGGTTTTATGATCATCTAAGGTCAATGGATGATGAGGTAAGGCAAGAAAAAGGGAGCTCTCAGAAAAAGAGGAAAAGCGGAGATGATCTGAGCATGGAGGTCCCTCATAAGCGTGCACAAGTATATGTTCCTCCTTTTCCAACCCCAGCCGAGCTTCAAGCTATTATTTCAAGGCCGCGCGAAGTACTCGATGTAGAGAAGGAATTTGGTTGTTCCAGCCCCCCCTCTTTCTCACAGATTCGGAGATTGGGACATGAGAGGGATGAAATTCGACGTAGATCTCTGCCCCGAAGATAAACGGGACATGATCGAGGATGTAGCAAGAGCTAGGGGTATTCTAGACGATGTCAGCAAAGCTATTGACAAGCGTTTCTCAGCATGGCAGTGACTTGGTTATGACTTTCAGAATCTCAATACCAAGCGAATTGAAAGCATCAAAAACTTAGAGGATGAAAAAGCCCAGCTTATTCAAGTCATCAAGGCCCAGGAAACACAAATCTCTTCACTAGAAGGGGGTTCTAGGGTTAATGACTTGGAATCCGAGATCGAAAGGCTCCATAGAGAACTCGAGGCTGCCAAACAAAAGGAAATTGAACTGAAAGAACAATCTGAAGATGCCTTAAAGGCACGAGACGATGCTGAAGCTCGGCTAGCCCGAGAAAGAAGGACTTCATCTGCTCGTGAGTTGGAGATCATATCTCTTCGTGACAAACTTGCCGTTGAAACTGCCAAAACTTCTTCTTTGGAGAAAGAAAGGCAAGAAGCTTTAGACAATGCCCGAAAGATTGAAGAAGAGGATGAAGCAACCTTCATGGAATTTTACGTTTGCAGCATTATATATGGGGGGAGCCTCCGTTTCTTAGGGGATGGTTATGGGAACACCCTTGCCCACGTTTGGGAAGAGGTATTAAAACGATCTGATGGGGCCGAGGACAACCAACTCCAGCTTGACTTATTGGATGAAGAAGATCGAGAGGCTTTGGCTGAAGGTAGAAACTTTCTCAAGAGCCAACGTGGTGAATCATCCGGAGCTAAAACTTCAGGTATTATTGTTGATGATACTTTCACCAGGCTAACTGTGGTGTTAACATCTCAAGCTTTCCAACCCATGCAGATGTCGCAATTCCTCCCCCCACTGCTGGAGGAGAGGGTGATTTTGCTGGAAATTCTGCTAAAAACAAACAACAGGATTTGGATGGAGTAATAAACATTGATGATTATGCCATTGACACGAACCCTCCCATCTCAGGTAAAGATGACATGCGTCAAGTTATGCTAGACTTAGATTATCTCCTTGCCTCTATGGGACATTCTAAACTTGTGGACTGTTATAATCATACAATGAGTTTACTTTCACCATTGCCTCCTGTCGGTGGATATACTGCCAGGGTGATGAATGCCATCGAAACTGACTTGCCTTCAATTAATACAGGCCTATTTGTTGATGCTTCCACGAAAATAATGCTCTCTCAACCAGGCTCTCAGGAAGAAAAAATTGATGTAATAGTCAACCTTGATCGAGACCTTCATAAACTCCAAGAAGAAGATCATGACTCTGAAGAAACAATCAATGACGTGATTGACAATCAAGGAAAAAAGGTCAATTCTCCCACTGGTCGGGGAAACCGAAAGCGTTCTATCAGGAAGAAGGCTACTAGCTTGTCAAACCCTGAGGGTTCTGCTTCCAAACCTGCATTGAGATCTGGCGATTTGAAGAAGTAGTGGCTTAGACTTGCTCGTTTTGCATTTATCAGACTTTATCCAGACCGAATGTATATGTGAGTGCCGGTCCTCGCTTACTACTTTGCAATGTCTTAAATTCTGAATAATTTGTATTTGACAATGCTAGGACTTGATTCTATTGTCTAGATGTGATGTGACAATGTTCTTGTGTTTTTGTACTTTTGACCTTGTTATTACATTTTTTCCGCATATTTTGGTTTGTACACCACACTTGCATATCTCACTTTTCACATTTTGCTTGTTTATGGATTTTTCAACTATATATGGTTGTAATGATCCTTTGGTACGTGAAGGATCAAACAGTCACTTTCGGCTTTGTGATATGATATGCCCCCGTACCAATGGATTGTTTCAACCCTGATATATTGAAAATGGACTTGAGGATTGGATGCTCTAGGTTGTAATCAGAATTTAAAAAGCGTCTGTCATTGCACTGTGACATTCGGAGCTTTTTATTCTTCATACGAACTTTGCATGCATTATCTGGAATTCTCCATCCTTTGCATCTGGATGTACTAGATATTTGAGAAATGAGTGGATGCCTCTTGAAGAGGTCTTTTACCCAATTTGTGACATTACTTGGTCAGATATTTACTGACTTTTGCAGTCGATTGGGTGCCCCTGGAGAGGTCTTGGGTTAAAAACTTAGTTTGGCAATAACGTGGTCAGATTTTTCTGACTTTAAGTTATTTGACTGAGCACCCCCGGAGAGGTTTTGGGTTAAAAACTCAGTTTGGCAATAACGTGGTCAGATTTTTCTGACTTTAAGTTATTTGACTGAGCACCCCCAGAGAGGTTTTGGGTTAAAAAACTCAGTTTGGCAATAACGTGGTCAGATTTTTCTGACTTTAAGTTATTTGACTGAGCACCCCCAGAGAGGTTTTGGGTTAAAAAACTCAGTTTGGCAATAACGTGATCAGATTTTTCTGACTTTAAGTTATTTGACTGAGCACTCCCGAAGTTCTGACTTTAAGTTATTTGACTGTGCACCCCCGGAGAGGTTTTGGGTTAAAAAACTCAGTTTGGCAATAACGTGGTCGGATTTTTCTGACTTTAAGTTATTTGACTGAGCACCCCTGGAGAGGTTTTGGCTTAAACACTCAGTTTGGCAATAACGTGGTCAGATTTTTCTGTCGTTAAGTTATTTGAATGAGCACCCCCGGAGAGGTTTTGGGTTAAAAAACTCAGTTTGGCAATAACGTGGTCAGATTTTTCTAACTTTAAGTTATTTGACTGAGCACCCCCGGAGAGGTTTTGGGTTAAAAAACTCAGTTTGGCAATAACGTGGTCAGATTTTCCTGACTTTAAGTTATTTGACTGAGCACCCCCGGAGACTGAGCACCCCCGGAGAGGTTTTGGGTTAAACACTCAGTTTGGAAATAACGTGGTCAGATTTTTCTGACTTTAAGTTATTTGACTGAGCACCCCCGGAGAGGTTTTGGGTTAAAAAACTCAGTTTGGCAATAACGTGGTCAGATTTTTCTGACTTTAAGTTATTTGACTGAGCACCCCCGGAGAGGTTTTGGGTTAAAAAACTTAGTTTGGCAATAACGTGGTCAGGTTTTTCTGACTTTAAGTTATTTGACTGAGCACCCCCAGAGAGGTTTTGGGTTAAAAAACTCAGTTTGGCAATAACGTGGTCAGATTTTTCTAACTTTAAGTTATTTGACTGAGCACCCGCGGAGAGGTTTTGGGTTAAACACTCAGTTTGGCAATAAGGTGGTCAGATTTTTCTGACTTTAAGTTATTTGACTGAGCATCCCCGGAGAGGTTTTGGGTTAAAACTCAGTTTGGCAATAACATGGTCAGATTTTTCTAAATTTAAGTTATTTGACTGAGCACCCCCGGAGAGGTTTTGGGTTAAATTTGTGTCTGCCTAGTTCCATGTAGTAGGTATTGATGTTATTGGACATTCGAATTGATCAAGATGTCTTAGTAGTAAAACCATAACCCTAAGTCGATCCTTTCGGATGATGCTCCTTTGGTGGAATTTTAGCGAGTTTTCTTGATTTTATTCCTTTGGTTTTGAAAGCATCGGAGGTGATTCCATGTGCTTGATGAGATCTTCAAATGCTTGCTGGCACTTAGGAGTCCACTGGAAACTCTTCCTTTTCCTTTTTCAATGCGTCAAAGAGGGGAATACACATGTCCGTCGCCTTTGAAATGAAACGGCTTAAAGCTGCTACCTTGCCATTCAAGCTTTGGAGTTCCTTTTTAGTCCGCGGAGCTTGCATTTCCCGCAAGGAAACCACCTGCGCTGGGTTGGCTTCAATGCCCCGAGCATTTACCATGAAGCCAAGAAATTTCCCTGAAGTTACACCAAATGAACATTTGAGTGGATTCAGCTTCATGCCGTATTTCCTTACGATTTGAAACATCTCGTCAAGGTCTTCCATATGACTTTTATCCTCTTTGGATTTCACCAACATATCATCAACGTAGACTTCCATGGTCTTTCCGATTTGCCCTTTGAACATTGAATTTACTAGGCGTTGATATGTGGCACCGTTTGATTTTTTCACAAGAACTGGATTAGACACCCAGTTAGGATAGGTGGATTCGTGAACGAAATTGTTCTTCAATAGCCTATCCACCTCATCCTTCAAAGCCTCAGATCTTTCAGGGCCTTGCATCCGTCTTTTCTGTTCCACAGGATGTATGCTAGGATCAATATTTAGCTTATGCACCATCACTACCGGAGATATTCCGCACATATCCGAGTGGTTCCCAGCAAAGACATCCAAATTTGACTTTAGAAAAACAATCAATTCCTTTTGCAGTAAAGGATCCAACTGAGAGCCTATCTTCACCACCTTATCTGGATCATTACCATGAACCTGTATAGAAATGGTAGCCTCAGCTGGTGCTGCCCTTTCATCCCCTGTACTGGTTTTTCGCGGATCCATATCTTCTTACATGTCGTTGTATTCTCGAGCACAAGGGGAGGTCATTAATTGCTATAAGGGGGCTTCACGGATGCAGAGAGGAGACTCCACATCCTTCTGATTTCATACTTCCGATCTTCAATCAATTCTGCCATATAGCAATCTCTTGATTCTTGAGGATCTCCTTTGATTACTCCCACTCCGTTTGCAGTCGGGAACTTCATCATCAGGCACCATGGAGCAAGAGCTATTCTGAAAGCAGCTAGTGCTGGCCTTCCCAAAAATGCATTATACCGTAAAAGTGAGTCTATTATAACAAAAGGCTGCATCATGGAAACTTGCTTCTTTCCCTCACCAAGCTCTACGAGGAGATGACCACACCAATAGGCTGAGTTGGTACACCAGTGAAACCGTGTATTTTATTTTTACTTGCTCGCACATTATCCATAGACAACCCCATCTTAGAGAAAGTATTGTAAAACAGGACATTTACAGATGCCCCATTATCAATCAGTACCTTCTTTACTATTGCTGGATCCAAGCCAATAGTGATCACCATTGGATCAATAGTTGGAGTCAGCATTCCATTAGAATCTCGATCTCGGAACACCACATCTTACCAGGATGTTTTTGGAATTTTCCAACGAAGAGAGTTACTGCAAACTTCGAATCCATCTTCTTTTGAAGCACTGCTTAGTTCATTTGTATATCTGACAATGTCCTCCCAGGTATCTCCTGCAGGATGAGGTCCACCACTAATCGTATTGATAATAGGTCGGGAACCATTTGCAGTTGTTCTTCCGTCTTGACTTGGCTGAGCTTGCTGCCCCTGAGTAGGCTCAGTATCTGATGAACGCTTCACATACTCCTGAAGACGGTTTTTTCTTATCAACTCTTCAACCAGATTCCTCAAGTGCCGACACTCATTCCTGTCATGACCTGGTCGATTATGAAATCGACAGAACCTTCCTGAATTTGCAGCTTCTTCGGACACCTTTATCGGCTTCGGGCTCGGATAATCCTCCGTTTCCTTAGTGGCCATGTATATGTGCTCAATTGTATCATTCAACGGAGTAGGATCTGTTGGCTTGAATAAGCGTCGCTTTTTGGAATCCTTGTCGTTCCTAGCATCATTGCCGTTTCCTCTTTTTTCCCCCCCTCCTAAATTTCCTTGATTGGTTTTTGTAGAAACTTCCTTCCTTTTCAGAACTACATTAGTTTTGACATTGCCAACAGAATAAACGGGATCATCTTCAAGACACATGTATTCCTTGGCTTTGTCATAGAATTTCTCTAATGTATTGGGTTTCTTTCTCTTTAACCACCTTCCAAATTCAGATTGTTTATCTATGCCCCCTTTTAAAGCCATTAGAATTAGCCTTGGCTCATGGGTCCCCACTTCGGCAGCGGTAGCATTAAAACGATTCAGAAAAGATCTAATCGTTTCACCTGGGGCTTGTTCCAACTCGTTGAGGGACATAATATCTCTAACCTTCGTTGTCTGGAGGCGGAACTGGTCTTGGAAGCATCTTGCTAGCATGAAAAAATTATCAATAGACCTAGGAGGCAATTTAGTGAACCATAATGATGCTACCCCTTCCAAGTACACTGGGAAGTACAAACACTTAAGCTCGTCAGTTGCTTGGGCCCCATCCATGTGTTGGTCGTATCGAAATAAAAACACATTGGGGTCGCCTGTCCCATTGTAAGCTTGGATTGTAGGTGGCTTGAATTTCCGTGGGAAAGTTGCCTTTTTTATTCTTTCAGTGAGAGGGGTTTTTGATGGCGCGAACTCCCATTCAGCCTCATCATCGTTTCGACATTTTCTTTCTTTCATAATCTGTCGGACCATTTTCCAGAGACGATCCTTCTCGTGGAGGCTATCTGCGGGGCGGACACTTTTGTCTCGACCAGACGCTTGCTTAAGCAAACCATCACGGTTGCGACTCCGGGGTCCTGGCCTTTCTTCATTGGAAAGTGCCCCTTTGGAAGAATTAGCAACTTGACGAGAAGTAATCCCCGCATTACGGTTCCAATCAGCTAGCTTTGAATTCTCAAGTTTTCCTTTATCAAGATTAGAGATCTCTTTTAAAAAAATTTCTCGATTCGGACTAAAAGAGGAGGAACCGACATCTTCTGCATGAACAGGTTTTGAAGCTACCTTTGCCGTTGCGGCTTGAAGAGCAAAGAGTGAATCTAGCCTTGCCAAGATGGCTTTGTTAGCTATCTCCTGCTGTTGCGTCAGTCCAGCGACGGCTTGATCAAGCTCACCTCTTGTGACATTCACGCCTCCATTCGATGTTTCACCTACTTCAAACCGGTTAACCGCGGGGGTTTCCTCTCGATTTCCCTCATTAGATGCTCTAGCCCTTAATTCCTTATTTGCTTTTGGCGGCATTATTTCAGAAAGTAGCTTGAACTTGAGGAGTGTTCGTCAGAAGGTCCAACTCGTAGACTCGAACGATCTATTTCGAGACTGGGCTTAAAGATTTCAAGATCTTCGCAATATACTGGATGTCAGAAAGTAGATCTGGCCCCACGGTGGGCGCCTAATTGTTAAACCCAAAATTTGGCAAAACAACCGAGGTATTGCTTGACACGTCACCTAATCGGAGGCGAGATGCTTAGAAAGCACGTCACCTTTTCAGAGGCAAGTTGTAAGAATACCTTTACAATTGTGTGAAACCATATCTAAGATCTGAAAACATCCAAATACAATTATGTGAAACCATATCTAAGATCTGAAAACATCCAAATATAAAAAGAAGACAAGAATTTATAGTGGTTCGACCCTTATTGGGGTCTACGTCCACTCTGAAGAGAGAATTTTATTATCCACAAGCTGTTTACAAGGTATGATCACTCATACATTCAACCAAGCTCTCCCTCACACACATTCTTCACTTCAAATTACAGAATATGGCAGAGAAAATATCTCGGACAGCGAGGAGATCTCTTTATTATCAAGCTTTTACCATGAATCTTCAATCTTATGCTCTTTCACACACCATTCATGGAAGCCATGGTTACATACTTCATTGATCTTTTACAAATTCACTAAGGAACTGTGTTTATATGATTGGGAAGGAATGGGGGAATGATCCGACAGCACTTCGCCCTCCTTCCAGAAAAGTCCCCCCCAAAATGATGGAAGTGATCCCCTATTTATAGGTGACGAAATGGCTGAAATATGACTTTCAGGTTATGGGTCGGTATTTTGAGTTTTTACGGAAATGCCACTGCTTTCTGTTACCAGCTGTCATGCTTTTATATCAACCAGATTAGCTTTGATCGATCCAAAACCTATTTTAACGACCTGGAGGCTTTGGTGCGGAGCAGACCGACCAGGGGTCTTTGACGTAGGGCGGACCGACCTTGAGGCTTCGAAGCAGGTTGGGGCGACCAGGCTAGCATGGAGGTGAGATCGACCAGCTATGATGTGATATCAGGACGATCCAAAGGCTTAGATCCAGAGCAGAACGATCAGGACTCCATGAATGGTGGAACCAACCAGGGTGATAGCAAGAAAGGAACCGATCACTTTTCTTGGAAGAAAAAGCGACCAGGAGCCTTGTGAGGAAAAGGACGACCAAAGATATTATCCATTATGACCGACCCTTCTTGCAAAATGGTCTGAAGGATTCCGACCGACTAGGAGCTGTTATGAAACCGACCCCTTCTTAAGTGTTACAGAACCGGCCCGTATAAATTTGTCAATAACCCATCAATTATACATATCGATTTTAGTGGATAACATACTGTTTGAAGCTGAAATTGTTATTTTAATTATTATGACAATATTAATTTATCATTAAATTAAGCGGTTTAATTTAATTTAATAATAAGATTTATAAATAAACCCGCATACATACCATATTTGTTCAACGAACAAATAAGTGTTACATGAACATGAACACTGAAAACAATAAAATGGAAACACAGTAAAACAAGAAAACAATACAATTCTCTTATAAATTCAAATGCAGCATGTATTGTTCTTTCAAGAAATAGTAAACCACGATTTTCTCCATAAGCAGTCGAACAAGCTATAGAAATAAGCTAATTTATTTACTTATATACACAGAAATAAAACAGTGAGATGAAAAGCTAAAGAAACAAGATAAGGCATAGCTAAAGAAACAGATATATATTTATACACCAATCTGTACTACCAAACGTATATATTCATACATCAATGCTACAAGTAAAATGAACAACTAAGAAAAACCAAATGCATATGTTTACACCATCAAATCATACAGACAAATGTACTCGAATGTGTTAGATAAGAATAGTGGAAATGAAACCAAAATATTTGCTTACAACAATATAGTAGCCACACTTTTAGTGTAGGAGAAGAAATCTATTTGCACATGCCTGAAGTACTCAGCACAACATGCTTGTCTTCTACTCTCTCAAATCAATGCACTGGAGTACAAATGTTAATGAAAAGAAAATTCATGCAACAGTTATAATATATATATATATATATATATATATATATATATATATATATATATATGAACAACTAAAGGACAGTACAAGAACAACAAGATATGTTTTAATCTGTACATACAATTCGAACAGCCTAAAGGAAAATATATATTGAAACTAAAATTTTCAATGCAAAAATAAAATAAAAACAGAGAATCAGATCTTTGGACATAAACAAACATAACAGCTAAACAATATGTACAATGGAAATCTTATGTATAAGTCCATACAAAAACTGATTCTGCCCTACATAAGATACAGAATAAACATATAGAAGTTTCAATCCTTGAAATGAATAGCATCATATCTTTGCCTACTCTATCCCTAAACAGTTCGATCACTGTATGTATACATTTAGATAGACTAGCACATGAAAATTCAGTACGAAATCTTCCCAAAATTTGCAAATTCGCTCTACAAGTTATCATGCAGTGACTAGGTTCAAATCTTCCAGTTCGATCACTTACCCAAATTCTCATCGCTGACATAAGAAAAAAATATCACACCTAAGAACTAGGTTCAGCTATGATCAAGTCTATGATTTCACAAATTGATTTCGACATTGATCCAATCCATATTTCTACACAGCTATAAATATACATACCATATTTCATTTTCTAGAACAAAATAGTGAAGAAACAAATTCGAACCACTTAAAAATCAAAATGAAATAATACAACAATTCAAAATCAAATAAAATACTTATCTGAGTTGTAAATGCGCCATATTCATCTCAGTATCTTTTTCAAGTTGTTTCGTGATAGTTTTGTTCGAACCGAGGAATTAGGGTTCAGGTTTTTTTTACGAAGGAGGCTTCGGGTCTGATTTTCTGGAGTCCTAAGGGGATACGGCGGAAGTTGCGACGTTCCGATGGATTGTGAAGTTGATTATGGATTTTTTTTGTGTGGTGGCGCGATTGATGCGAAAGGGGAGGTCGCGGGTCCTCTGTGGTAGCAGCATGGAGCTGGACTTAAATCGAATTGAAGGGGGATGCAGTTACTTTCGACCTTCAATGAAGAAAAACAGAAGGAAAAAGGATCGGATTTCACCATGAAAGGGTTTTTTTTTTTTAGAGGCGGCGGATGATTTGTGGTGATGAGGGGATCCGATGTTTTGAGGATAAGGATGGAACGGACCGGTTTACCTGTGATGGGCTGAATGGAAATTAGGGTAAGGGCCCGACTTATTTTAACAATCAAAGTTTAAATCAAAACTTGATTAAGCAGTAAGGTTCCTAATAGTTTAGTTCCAGAAAATGTTAGTTTGCCTAGCATTTAACAAAAGTAAAATGGTAATCCACTGGCCAAATTTCTAATACAAATTAACTAATATAATTAATTTTTATAATATGATTTAGAGAATTAGTTTAAATAAGAACCCTTGACTTAAATTATTTACACCCTATTTGTATATTAAGAACTAAGAAAAAAATGATTTGTTAAGCAATTAGTTAAACTAACTGATGACTAAGGAATTTATATTTAAATCGGGTAGTCTTATAATGTGGATATCTTTTTGTGTCGTAATTAGAATTGAACAAGCAAGGTGTCGGTGGAATCGCATTGACAAGCACTACGTTATGGAATAGAATTGGATGGTATTGGAATCAACAGGATTTTTCGGTTAAGTTAAACATTGGTTTGATTTAACTGAAATGAACTGATTTATCAACAAATCAAATCAAGGTGAGTTAAACTCACTCATCTTTCCCATTTATATTTTAAAAATTGGGTTTTTATGTTGTGTGCTCTGTTTGCTGATGGTTGACTGTTTGTTGATTATTTATCTATTTGTTGATTTAACCAATGAAATTAAACTGTTGTTTAATTTCAGTGAAATACCAAATCGTTATTTTAACGATTTGATCCAATAAAGGTAACTTACCTTATTGGTCACGTTTATAAAATAAACCTGTTTATTTAGTTGAATTGTTTGAATTGCTGGTGGTTGAGGTTAAATGGTCGTTATTTATTGCTATCAGTTAAGTGAAACTGAATAATTGATTTGGTTGTTGATTATTGACTGAATATTCAGCATCTGTTTAGTTTAAACCAATGGGTGGTATTGGTTGAGTATTTGGCAACATATGGCCTATAAAATCAATCATTTTATGAATATTGATTTACCGTCAGGCAAATCGATAGAGGTGAAGTTATAAAAATTATTTTTATAACTGGAAATAGATTTTGAAATATATTATATTGAATAAAAGTTTATTAAAGGGTAATAAATATTTATTATTTATTAATTAAGTTTATAATTAGTTATTAATTGATTTAATAAAGTAATTTCTAATATTAATCAGATTTATAAACAAGTGATTAGAAATTTACCTAATGGTTAAGTTTGGATAATTGTTTTGTTTGGAAACAATTAAATGGGATTAATTATATTATTAATTAATTAATTTAAAGTGAGAACTAATTGGAATCGGTTAATGAAATAACCTCGTTTTAAGTTAGTTAAACTGACCGTTATAATTGAGATTGATTATTAAATTAGTATGGTTTGAATAAAATAGTTTAATGAATAGTGTTTAATTTTAATAAGATTTAAAAAGGAAATTTACTATTTATTTTAGTAAATTAGGGAATCAACTCCAAAAATAGTTAATGATCGAAGAAAATTATTATTTTAATTAATAATAATTAAGCGAATTACTTTGTAATCAAGATCGAAATGAAATATAGTTGAATGGTGAAAGGAGTCTATGAACGGGTTTTATATTTAAAACCCGAATTGTTATAACAAAGTTATGAAAAGGAAATTTAAGCGATAACTTAAATAAATGTGACTTAAATATTCGAATTAAGTACAAGGGGATTGAGAGCAGAAAAAGTTTAGATTAAACCAAAATTTATTTGAACAAGGGTTATCAAAGTGATGAGGTGTTATATCATTAATTTTAAATTAACGTTACTTATTAGTGGAATTAAGTAAAAAGGGAAAATTAAAATAAGATTTTCCAAAGTAGGAACGTTTGAACGGATTTGAAAAGGAATTAGTAAAGGTGAATTTGGTGAAAGAAGTAGGTCATAGGATTTGATAACAAAATCCGAATTATAAAGGAGCTTGGTTAAAGAGGTCGAGTTAAAAGTGATGTTTCATAAGGAAGTTACTTAATTATTGAATTAAGAAGAATGGGAATATCAGAGAAAGAGATTTTCAAAGAGTAAGGAGGTTCTATGAAACCATATTTTGAATAAAATAGTGAAATGGAATTTTTGTTGATATTGGAATGAAGTATCGGGTTTGTATTACAACTGGTATTTATCTTATGTTATGAACATTGTTGATCAAGGTCTGAGAGGTAATTAAAATACCCCAACTTGAACGACTTCAAGATTATCTGAGGATGATATTAGTTGGTAATAGTGACCGGGGTTAGAAATAATAAGGCAACATTTAATAAAAATTGGGAATATATATAATAAGGATCCCAAAGTGAAAAGGGAAATAAAAAGGGTTGCGTGAAATTATAACGATATTACGAGTTAGAAAAGAAAACGTAAAGTTGAATTCTATTCTATAAGAATAAGTATGGATTATTATTTTTAAGAAATAATTAAAAGATATCACGTAACATCGTTTTACGAGTAATAAGTTTAATTGGTTTCCCGATATTAAATGATAATGTGGCTAATGTTTTTGAAAGTAGAATAGAAAATCCAATATGATATAGGATTTTCCTAAGTAATAAAATAAACTTGTTTAAAGAATAATCTTATGTTAAATAAAAAGCGAAAAATTATATTTGTAATATCGAAATATTTAAGAGTTTAAATTACATTAGTTTTAATTAAAAAGGCCAAGTGATGCGAAATACAGAACCAGTGAATTCATTGGATTGTCATGATTGAAAAACTGTTCATCCTGTTCCTAGGTGACTTATATGGACGTATGTCTGACATAGTACTTCCAAAGGAATTACGTACGTTGATTTCTTCAAACGTACCATAGTTGGTGGCGGAAGATGATGGTTCTCTTAGCTTAACCACTAGAGTATTTTTGCGGACGTCAATTAGTGATATCTGGCGGATCTGATGATGTAGCATTCAAAGTGAATGGTGGCCAGGTGTTGTAAAAGATAATTCAAATCTCAAGCCTCATCAACCAGGAAATGACAAAAATCGGGCAGGCAGCACGACTATATGGGTCGCTCCCATTAGTGTGTATAATCACCTATCTAGAGAAATTCCTTTTGCTTCTTTAATCTATTTCGATGCTGTCCCTTTTCGGGCGGTGGTTTGAGCCCAACCGTTGGTGATATACATTCGATACACTCAAGCGAAATGAGTGGTCGGTCATGTGAGGGTCGGGTTGCAACACGTTCTTGTTGAACCCAGTGCATTCGCCTCTTGAGATACACGATCGGAAGGTGGTCCCATACCTTGTCATAGTCGGAATCCAATTTCCAATAAGTGCCCATGGTTTTGATTGTATACTATATATGTGGGGGGTGAGATGCAAGCATTCCGCTAGATTGATATCTACTTGTATTTAGACACTATTATAATATCAGAAAAGGACATCGATTTCAAAAATGTTTTGGGTTATCGAAAGGTAAAAACCGTCCGTGTTTATGTGTGGATTTGGTCTTACGATTACCCTTTTCTTTTGAAAAGAATTCCAACTTTAAAATTATGTTGTGTGATACCCTTAAGCTTAGTGTGTTTTTCTCACTCTGGTTCACTAGACTGACCCAGTGTTTTGTAAATGCTCGGGTTAGACCGGGGTGTGCAAGTCCAGGTTATTAGATGCTGCGAAGTCCAGAGACGAGCTGGAGATGTTCAGACGTATGATATTATATAGGTACCGTTCCTCTGTGTGTTGTATATGAGGGCAGGTTATTATAACTGTCCAGATGTGTGATGTACTCTGATGATTGTAAGTATTTTTAAAGCTCTCAGTAAAGATTTATTTTTGTATTATATTTTGTTCCGCTGCGATGTGAGACTTTGATTCTGTGTTGTGTTGGTTCTTCTTCTTCTTCTATTCTAATATTTCTTTCTTTCTTATCTCACCCTCTAAATTCTTTCTAATAACGTTACAGTATTTTCGGTGTTTGGAAGGTCAACATAAGTTACGGTAAAGGTATTCAAGTCGATTTTCGGAGCCAAAAATCCTTGGGTCGTTACATCCGTAATACATTGTTTCTTGTTCTTTATAAAAAAATTCCCACTTGCTCTAAATTTTGTAATTGTTCTCTTGTATACTGCGCAATCTTGTGTTACCATCCGCTCTTCATAATTTTCCGAGAAAAATGTAAACCCGTTTACTTGGTACTTCATATAACTACTTGCTTTTAGCTTCTGCCCTTCATAAGCCGCCAAAGAGTTGAATCAACATCATTTGTTTTCACCAACTAAAGAAATAAAATATGTGAAAATATGCTTAGTAGGGTGTATGATCCATTTAACCTCGCACGAAATATTAATTAAGCTTTAATATATACCTCACCACGTAACCATAGAGTAAAACTTTGACACGCTTCCATGGAAGAAACCTCACTTCGAGGTTGAGATTTAGTACTTTTCACATAAATGTTATACCTCTTGCAACAAATAAATTTCAAAACATTTATAGAGCTTATTTATAACGGCGGAGATTCAGGAGTTATTCATGAACTTACTTCTCCCATTCACCCAATCCATCATACTTATTAAGGACCCTCGAAGAACTTGTTCAAACTGCACTGAGGTTAAGGTTATGCCTTTACCATTAACTAGCGACATCTTACCAACAAACTCATCATCCTCATCTAAAAAAGCGTCACGAGTATGTTTATGCATGTCATTGCCTCCTTTTGGCATATACTCGATGCAATAAAGTTTAGCTTCCTATATGATATGTCCTCTTGCAATACATCCTTCAATGTATCTTTTATTGTGCTCCTTTATATGTTTTCATCAACCTATGAATGTAATTCGATTATAAATAACTAGTACCTGCTTAAATTGAATGATGATGAACAAAACTAAAATTAGTAATTTACTCTTCAAAAGGATACATCCACTTATATATAACAAGACAACAAATCAATGCTTCATTAGATAAATGTACTAAAATGTGGAAGCTGATGTCAAAAAAATGCAGGTGGAAATAGTTTTCAAACACACAAATTGCTTCTACTAAACTAGACTTTGCTTTTAAAAGACGTTCTCTGTTGATCACCTTTGAGCATAAAATGTTAAAGAATAGACTTATAAGATATACAACATTACGCAGATCCTTATGTTATAGATAAAAATGTTGTAGCAACACCAGAAGTAATTGTTACATTATGATGTGGTAATCATGCAACTTCATATTTGTTAGTTCAGGAGGAATGATTCTCGCATTGTCATTAAAGTTGAAAGAGAATCTGCTCAGCAATTTTAGACTTTTCAAAATGGCGTAAAATCGTAACCTTTCGTCCTTGTTCAACGTGAAAGTTGGCTTTGTTATGATTACTTTTAGGATCTTCCATCACCCAAAATTTTTATTTTATACCCACGATTTTCAAATCCTTACATGCATTGATGGTCTTTATGACTATGATTGTGCCGATGAGATGCTCAGTGACATTCTTCTCCATATGCATAATATCAATATTATGTACGACCAAACTTGCTTTCCAATATATAAATCAAACAGGATGGATCTCCTACACCATGTGAGAACATTGTCAGCTTCTTCTTCGTTGGTTTTCTTTTTTATGTTTTCGACCAGTTTTGGTCTGTTTTTACCAACTTTCATCTTGATATTAGCTACCTCCTCTTCAATTTAATAATCAATTAATGGCCATGGAGGACGATGATATTCTTTTTTGTTATCAAATTTTTTTTATCTAAAAACTTGTGTTTGGAAGCAAGAAATCTTTGATGTCCTATGTAGAACATCTTACTTTCAGGAAGATAGTAAGAACAATCATCTTCCCTACATATAGGACATGCAAAGTAGATATGAGTTTTGCACCTCGATAAAGTCCCAAGCACAGAATGATCATGAATTTCTTATAACAACCTAGCTCTCATTGTGAATAAAAATTTATTAAATGAGACAAATGCAACGACCCCTTTCCATAACTGTTGTAACTCATCTATCACAGTTGCAAATAAACATCAATGTCCTTTCTTGGTTGTTTTGGCCTAGAAATCAACAATGTAAACATTAGAATCTCTCTTTTGATGCACATGAATGGAGGAAGATTATATGATACTATAACTACTGGCCAACAACTATAACGACTACTCAGAGAAGCATTTGGATTGAAACCATCTATTTCTAATCCAAGCGTGACATTTCGTGATTCCACAACAAACTTTTTGTCAAAAGAATTTGCAGCTAGCCATTGATAAGTGATGCATTACTTATGAATTAGACTTGGCACGAGCATGCGAAGCCATAGCATATGCTATCCATGGTATAGTATACAATCTCCTCAGCTTAGGAATTAGAGGGAGATGTCTCAACATCTTTGAGGTACTTTGGAAGCTCTTTTCTCTTCTTTGAATGTTGCCTTATATTTTGGTTCTTTGCAAACTGGATAAAAATCTATATTTGCATTATCTTTCTAATATAAAATGCAGTCACTACTGCATGCATCGTAAGTTTTGTAATCCATCCTAACTTGTTTAATCATCTTCTTCATGTTGGGATACAATGTTGGTGGTGTGTCAACTTCAAGGAGTAATTCCTTTATAAATTCAAGGAATATAGTCATACCATTGTCAGAAAAGTCGTACTGTGTTTTCAAACTATTCAACGTGACGAAAAAATATAAGTTTGTTATCCTTTTTGTACATGAATGATACAATGGCTCTTTTGCATTATTAAAAGGTGATTTATACTTAGTACTTTGATTGTCCTGCCATAACATCAACCATAGGCGAATCCCTAATATTATATGGCAACAAACTTATAGATTGAAAATGATGAAATTTATCATCATCATTGACCAGATCTTCCATCCTTGGAAGTACAGGCACATTGATACTTATGGCTTAACTAACGGGTTGTTTTTACTTTCTCGCCGACTCTTCCCTATGAAAATGCCAAATGGTATATGATTCGATAATTCACCATCTAAGAAGATGATAATGAATTACATCTAATTTAATCTTCATTTTCACATTGTTGCACCATGTACAAGGAAAAGAACAAATTTCCTTATTACGACCATTTTCTATAACAAATTCAGTAAACTTTTTCACTCCTTCCACATATTGTTTAGTTCTTCGATCAGATTCTTTCATCCACTCTTTATCCATATTGGAAGACATATTGTAACACCCCACCTCTGTTAAGGTCACTCACAAAGGGAATGCCTTAACTTCGTTGGAGCATTTTTGGTACAAGTTGCAAAAAAAATACAAGATAGACAAATAAAGCAGCAGAAAATAAATAACCTTTATTGATTAAAACATAGCTTGTACAAAGATTGTTTTACAACACCAATAGTTATTACAACAAAGCATCTGTCTTGTTTAAAATAAAGAAGCATAAACTGACAATGATATTCCCCAATAAAGCATGAGCCAGCCATAGCAGTAGAAAATGGAGTTCAAAACAATGCGTCAAAGAATCTTCAAGCTCGAAAAGAGTAACGGTCCAAAATGAGCTGAGCTATTCCCTCCCTGGCTACCGGGGGGAACGGAAGAAAAGAGGCGAAAACAAACTAGGTCAGACATATGTCTGGTAAGTCCAGTTATACTTCAGCATGTAAACAAGAAAAGGACTATGACATGAACAAACTGAACTTAGGACCATACCATAGTGATAAGATAATCCTAAAACAAGACAAGGTAAGATTAATGGAATTGGCTATCGCATCCACTTCTATTTCTCTGCACCCACCAAGGACTGTTTCAACTATCATTGTGTGTTCATCATAAAATGATCCCCTTTTTATTGTGTATGCAGTCCCTTATCCATCGTGTGTTACCTAGATCCAACTAGGGTTTACTTATCGAATGCTTCCTAGATTCAACCAGGGTTTACGCTACCCAAGGCCACTGCGGTTTATGCTACCTTTTGAACGCTTCTCGGATTCAGGGTTTACGCGACCTAGGTCCAACTAGGGATTATGCTACTTATTGAACGATGCCCCCTAGTCTAGGGCACACTACTCAGAGCGGTATATGTTCCTAGACTTTCTCCACGCATGTGTCGTGAATCGTTATCGATGTCTAAATGCACGTGTCCTCTATATGTGTGACCAGGGTCCCATGGAAGGGCTAATCAAGAAACACGGAACTCGGTCGGGAGCTTTCAGATATCTGCCGATTGCAGATGCTAAGGTTTGCTTTTGTAGTGACTATGGTCCCACTAGATCCCTCCCTCAACTAACAAATGAAAGGCACCCAAGAAAATCAAGTATACGGTCTGTTGGAGTTCTCCGCCTTTCCACTTCACGTATCTCGACTGACTCAAGATGGTAGGTAGACGACGAGTTGCTATCACAGGGCAAAAACTAGTCTTGCCGAATCACGTTGGTCCATCCTAGTCTTTAGGTTGCCTTATTATTGCAACCAAGGCATACCCTTGGCTCTTCTAACGTAGATATCAACCTTTGTGAGCCCAGGAGGATCATCTGCAGCCTCATAGAGGGATACCAAGAGTACCCTCACGTCCCCTCGAAGCCGCGTGCTTCGTAACCCGGTTCATTGGAGCCTTCTTCATGATCAGATGGATGTTCGCTCCTCCTCGTATTCTACTTGGTTTTCTTGACTAAGGTTTACTACTACTTAGTTCTCTTAACTAAAGTTTACTACTTAGTTTCCTGAATCGCTCGTTTTCTTAACTGAGGTTTACAACTTAGTCCTCTTAACTAATGTTTACTACTTAGTTCTCTTCTTCGTCATGTTGGATTGGTTAAGTGTTATCCAGCAGTTTACGTTGACTTAACCTACCCATATATCATGTCAAATTGGTTAAGTGTTATCTAGCGGTTCATGTTGACTTAACCCACCCCTACATCATGTCAAATTGGTTAAGTGTTCCTTAACCTTACTCGTTTGTCAGGTTATACTGGTTAAGTGTCTCTCATTAACTTAACCCTGTTTATTTATCATGCTATAACGGCTAAGTATTCTAAGTTTACTTGACCTCACCATCTAGTCTAGTTAGCATGTTATAACGGTTAAACATTTACTTAACCTTACCCACTTGTCTTGTTTACATGTTATATATAATGGTTAAGTGTTTCCTTAGTTACTTAACCCCCACAAATCTTGCCTTGTTAACATGTTAAGTTGGTTAAGTGTCCAAATTAACTTAACCCATATCAATCTTGTCTTGTTAACATGTTGAATTGGCTAAGTGTTTTCTCAATTACTTAAACCCACCCTTCTTGTCTTGTTAACATGTTAAGTTGGTTAAGTGTTTCCTTAATTACTTAACCTCACCATTTCTAGCTTGATTGTTCATGAGCTTTAATTAATTAATTAAAGCACCAACCACTCACATTAGACAAGTATTGTTGTGGTTACTGGATATGTCGGTCGGTTCCGGGCAGTTTTACACCACAACTCAGTTTAACCTTGGGTCTTTCTGGGCTTGATGCACTAACCTCTCACATTAGACATGTATTGTTGTGGTTACTGGATGTGCCAGGCGGTTCCAGGCGGTTTTACACCATAACTCAATCTAACCTCCGGTTAGACATTTTCCTCTTCTCTAATTTACATATTTACTATTTATGTAAATTTTCCGTAAATCAATTTAGCCTAGATCATATTCATTTGTCATGCCAATTAACATACTTATATGATATGCCCAAAACTTGATTTACCTGTCAATTAGCCCAACTTGCAGTTTATACCAATTTAGATTTAATATTCCCCTTTTTTAGTTCATGCCCAATCTATATTAATATTCCAATTTACAGTTCATGTCAAAACTAGATTCAATATTCTAGTTTACCATTTATGTCCAAAACTTGGTTTACATGCCAATTAAATACTTTGCGGCCAATTAAAATTTATCAATTTATGCCCAAGTCTAATATGCATGTAAATCATTCACTATTATATCCAATTTAGATTATGCTAACATATTTATTATGCCAAATTAACTTAATTAAGCTACGCCCAATCCCCGCATCATAATCGTACGTATAACATGATTTCACAAGTTTTCTAAGTAATCATGAAATGGCACTAACAAAAGGAATAGGGGATAAGCACAAGAATTGATATAAAAGAATAGGCATGCAAAAATAATGGCTCTAACAGGTTCGATGTACATAATAGTGAATAGGAATAAACTAGCCAAGTTACACACTAAATATGAGATCCAACATAATCAAGGGAATAGGCATAGGTGATTTGGTCCAGCATAATGCCAGTTCAAGGTACAACATGATTGGTTAATTGTAACAATGGGAATAGGCACAAGCAACTAACTACAATAGTTATAGGCAATTAACCACAATAGTCATGGGCCACTAATCACAATAATTTCTTAATCAATGTCATAGGCAATAGTCTCATAGTTATGAATCATAGTCGTGGGCAACAGTCTCATAGTCACGAATCATTGTCATAGGCAATAATTTCATAGGCAACAGTTCCATGGTCATAGTCTTAGGCAAAGGTCTCATAGTCATAGTCATAGGCAATAGTTTCATCACAAGAATATAACATAGGAAAATCACATGAATAAACATGAATCCATATAGACAAACTAATAGGCACCGTTCTAATATCAGTTTCTTACAAGCCATGACTTCCAATTAATGTTTAAATCGGAAATATATCTGTACTTACAAAATATAGACAAGTCCTGTTTTTCTGAAATCTTTTTTCTGAAGCTGAATAGCTTTCCTTTGATGTTGATTAGTCGTTCTTTTAATTCTATTCAGATTAGAAGAAGATGCACTAATTCTAGCTTAGATTTCAGCAGAGTAGCGACGCCATTCTTATTTTTAATTAGAATAGAGGCAGAGTATAGGCAGAATGAAATTGTGTGGAGAGAAAGCTAGGTTTGGGGGTGTTTAAACAGTTTAGAGCTCACGAATCCTGTCAGAAAGGCGTCCAGGTGCAGAAAAATGGATCTGTCTCCATATCTGGAAAAAACGGGGAGGGAGGTCGACCCTAAGGTCGACCCTAGTGTCGACCGGTTTACCCAGGTCGACCCCCAGGTCGACCCTAGTGTCGACCTGGGTCCTGGGTGGGAATTTTCCCGCCCAGCCCGGGTGTCTGTTTTGAATTTCGAAATCTGAATTTTTGAATTTCGGGCTGGTTTTTATTGAAACTTCCGAAGGCCATATCTTCTTCATACGGAGTTCGATTTACACAAACTTGGACTCTATTCCAAGAAGAATTTCGAGACGAACGAAATGGCATAACCTGTTTCCCTTAATTATTTTGTTACTATTTAATTATTCTCTGATTTTTTGTTTAACGTATTTCCCAAAAATACGGGGTGTTACATTCTCCCCTCCTTTAAAGTATTTCGTCCCCGAAATCTCTAAGTTAGGAAGAATGTTTATCCTACCATCCAACACCTATCTACTCAACCATCCAATCACAGACATCCATTGTCCTTAGAAGGTTTCTAATGCTTTTCATGATCATATGCATAGTGTGTGTATATGTCCTTATCTAATGCAAAATCAGGCGGTCTACTGATTCAATTGACCTTCTTAATTTAAATCATGTCAGTGCCATGAGTCCAACATGTATGCAACTACTCCTAATCGTATTTTATAACCTCTACATGAGTGCACAATCATTCATACAAATGCATCGTCCATATGATAACACATCAAGTTTCACAAATACATATATGTATATGTAATAAGGACGTGACTGAGCCAATCTAGTGCCTAATGTGTGTGTATATGCACTCACAAGAAACTACTAGTAACTACTTGCAACCATCAAACATAACATGTTTCAAACACATGTTTACATCCATTAGCTTCTACTTAAGAATTAAGGATAAGACCAAGAGGATATACTTAAAAGATAGAGACTAGTCAGACAAATAAACTCTACAGAAAAAGAGAGATCAAGGATATACCCTCAAAAAGGGTATGGTGCGCGTATCTAGTCTTTTAAGTTGCTTCTTCGTGAGCTTCTCTCCACTGTACCTTAACTTCATGGTTGTGAAGTTTATTGACCTCCATTTCCACAACTCACTAGTAAAGATAGGACCTTGGTCACTTACTGTGCTAGAGGGTATCCAACGTAGTCGAACTACCCTTCCAAGATAAACAGATGTTAACCATGATACCAAGTGTATATCCTAAGATGATTAGAGGTCTCTCCTCTACTTAGCTTATCCATAATGTTACAAATCTGAAGGTCTAAAGCTAATGGTTGCTATGTGCTTTTTACCGCTCTTAAGGCCAGTCTTACCTAGAGTGCCAGCCCCAACCATTTATTTCTCACGCAAACCATCCTAGTCGAACTCGATATCCCTTAAGTACAAGCCCCAAAGGCCCAAACCAATATCAGAAAAGCACTTGAGGGATACCTCCTCCGAATTTGGACGATCTATGGGAGATGATACTAGCAAAACAACCAAACAATTGAGCACTTTACCGACTCTAGCTATCCTCGCCAATCCTGCTCCAAAATTATAGTTGATCGCATAACTGGCTTTGCAGTGTCATCTAGATATATGCGGAATTCTGTCTCGAGTTTTAGGGGGAAAACCCCTACCCTAATCAAAACATCTTGCGTAATCATGGACTACTCCAACGGATCGAAAATCGTCGATAGATAAATAAAGTGATTCTAGGTAGCTAAGACAAACTGATCCCTTAGGATCGCATGAAATCTCGAGGGTATTCCCGAAGCAAGTCAAAAGTCTAACTACCCTCATTTCACAATTACTAGCTAACCAATCCATGCCTAGAATCAACCCATAGCCGATGAAACCAAAAACATAAGCATTAATATAGCTATTCTCAAATCCTCAAAAGTCAAAGGTAAATGAGCCGAACCAGCAATTGGATTTGAGACTATAATGGGATGCTCTACTATACAATATCTAGGGTACAGAGACTCAACTAAAGCAGCAGATACAAATGAGTACGACGCGCCAGAATCAAATAGTGTATGAACAGGATGATCAAAAAGAAAAACTAGTCTTTTTCAACAGAAACTTTACTACCTCTCTCTCAGGTATGCTGGCGGTGAGAGCATGCGCTTGTCTTCTGGAAAATCCTGTCCTTTGTTCTTGCCCTTGCCCTTAATTATGCGACCCGTTATACCAAAATAAAGATACTTCCTCTTGTTTTAGGTTTAACTATTCTTTCCTCCCCTCCAAGTCCATATCCATGGGTTCTACATCCTTGTGTAACTTGTTGACATGTCTCTCGAAAGCTGCCTCCATCGCACGGAGAATCCTACAAAGCTTGAAAGAAAATTACGGCTACGGATGGAAGTTAGGCGCTTATTTGCCCTTTGACAAGTGTCGTAGTCTCATCAAGCCTACGGAACCATGTCGCGATGAGGTTACCTCCCAGAAAGCTAGGAGCCCCAGAGACACAGGAAAGAAGGAAACAAGGATTCAAACAGAGGATCAAAAGATAGTGCATATGGCTTTGGAGAATATGCCTTTAAAACAAAACTTTTCTTTTGAAAATGCTTCTTTTAAAACCATTGAAAATAATTTTTCAAATCTTTTTATCTGATCCGGTAACCTTCAGCTCTGATACCAAGTGTAACACCCCACCTCCGTTAAGGTCACTCACAAAGAGAATGCCTTAACTTCGGTGGAGCATTTTTGGTACAAGTTGCAAAAAAAATTACAAGATAGACAAATAAAGCAGTGGAAAATAAATAATCTTTATTGATTAAAACACAGCTTGTACAAAGATTGTTTTACAACCCCAATACTTATTACAACAAAGCATCTATCTTGTTTAAAATAAAGAAGCATAAACTAACAATGATATTCCCCAATAAAGCATGAGTCAGCCATAGCAGTAGAAAATGGAGTTCAAAATAATGCATCAAAGAATCTTCAAGATCGGAAAGAGTAACGGTCCAAAATGAGCTGAGCTATTCCCTCACTGGCTACCTGGGGGGGAACGAAAGAAAAGAGGTGAAAACAAACTAGGTCAGACATAAGTCTGGTAAGTCCAGTTATACTTCAGCATGTAAACAAGAAATGGACTATGACATGAACAAACTGAACTTAGAACCATACCATAGTGATAAGATAATCCTAAAACAAGACAAGGTAAGATTAACAGAATTGGCTATTGCATCCACTTCCATTTCTCTGCACCCACTAAGGACTGTTTCAACTATCATCGTGTGTTCATGATAAAATGATCCCCTTTTTATTGTGTATGCAGTTCCTTATCCATCGAGTGTTACCTAGATCCAACTAGGGCTTACTTACCGAATGCTTCCTAGATTCAACCAGGGTTTACGCTACCCAGGGACACTGGGGTTTATGCTACCTATTGAATGCTTCTCGGATTTAGGGTTTACGTGACCTAGGTCCAAATAGGGATTATGCTACCTATTGAATGATGCCCCCTAGTCTAGGACACACTACCCAGAGTGGTATATGTTCCTAGACTTTCCCCATGTATGTGTCTTGAATCATTATCGATGTCTAGATGCACATGTCCTCTATATGTGCGACCCGAGTCCCATGGCAAGGCTAGTCAAGAAACACGGAACTCAGTCGGGAGCTTTCAGATATCTGCCGATTACAGATGCTAATGTCTTCTTTTACTGTGGCTATGGTCCCACTAGACCCCTCCCTCAACTAACAAATGAAAGGCACCCAAGAAAATCAAGAATGAGAACTGTACGCGTGCCCCTCTATGCCCCCACAAACCTATGGGCCAACCTTACCCATAACTAGATAACAAGTATATGGTCTATTGGAGTTCTCTGCCTTTCCGCTTCATGTATCTCGACTGACTCAAGACGGTAGGTAGACGACGAGTTGCTATCACAGGGCAAAAACTGGTCTCGCCGAATCACGCTAGTCCATCCTAGTATTTAGGTTGTCTTATTATTGCAACCAAGGCATACCCTTGGCTCTTCTAACGCAGACCTTAACCTCTGTGAGCCCAGGAGGATCATCTGCAGCCTTACAGAGGGATACCAAGAGTACCCTCACGTCCCCTCGAAGCCGCGTGCTTCGTAACCCGGTTCATTGGAGCCTTCTTCATGATCAGATGGACGTTCGCTCCTCCTCGTATTCTACTTGGTTTTCTTGACTAAGGTTTACTACTTAGTTCTATTAACTAAGGTTTACTACTTAGTTTCCTGAATCGTTCGTTTTCTTAACTAAGGTTTACAACTTAGTCCTCTTAACTAAGGTTTACTACTTAGTTCTCTTCCTCGTCATGTTGGATTGGTTAAGTGTTATCCAGCAGTTTACGTTTACTTAACCTACCCATATATCATGTCAAATTAGTTAAGTGTTATCTAGCAGTTCGTGTTGACTTAACCCACCCCTACATCATGTCAAATAGGTTAAGTGTTCCTTAACCTTACTCATTTGTCAGGTTATACTGGTTAAGTGTCTTTCATTAACTTAACTATGTTAATTTATCATGCTATAACGCCTAAGTGTTCTAAGTTTACTTAACCCCACCATTTAGTCTAGTTAGCATGTTGGTTAAACATTTACTTAACCTTATCCACTTGTCTAGTTTACATGTTATATATAATGGTTAAGTGTTTCCTTAGTTACTTAAACCCCACAAATCTTGCCTTGTTAATATGTTAAGTTGATTAAGTGTCCAAATTAACTTAACCCCTATCAATCTTGTCTACTTAACATGTTGAATTGGCTAAGTGTTTTCTCAATTACTTAACCCCACCCTTCTTGTCTTTTTAACATGTTAAGTTGGTTAAGTGTTTCCTTAATTACTTAACCTCGCCATTTCTAGCTTGATTGCTCATGAGCTTTAATTAATTAATTAAAGCACCAACCACTCACATTAGACAGGTATAGTTGTGGTTACTGGATATGTCGGTCGGTTTTGGGCAGTTTTACACCACAACTCAGTCTACCTACGGGTCTTTCTGGGCATGATGCACTAACCTCTCACACTAGATAGGTATTGTTGTGGTTACTGGATGTGCCGGGCGGTTCCGGGCAGTTTTACACCACAACTCAATCTAATCTTGGGTTAGGCATTTTCCTCTTCTCTAATTTACATATTTACTATTTATGTAAATTTTCCGTAAATCAATTTAGCCTAGATCATATTCATTTGTCATGCCAATTAACATACTTATATTCTATTCCCAAAACTTGATTTACCTATCAATTAGCCGAACTTGCAGTTTATACCAATTTAGATTTAATATTCCTCTTTTTCAGTTCATGCCCAATCTAGATTAATATTCCAATTTACAGTTCATGTCAAAACTAGATTCAATATTCTAGTTCATGTCCAAAACTTGGTTTACATGCCAATTACATACTTTGTGGCCAATTAAAATTTATCAATTTATGCCCAAGTCTAATATGCATGTAAATCATTCACTATTATAGCCAATTTAGATTATGCCAACATATTTATTATGCCAAATTAACTTAATTAAGCTACGCCCAATCATCGCATCATAATCGTACGTATAACATGATTTCACAAGGTTTCTAAGTACTCATGAAATGGCACTAACAAAAGGAATAGGGGATAAGCACAAGAATTGATATAAAAGAATAGGCATGCAAAAATAATGGCTCTAACAGGTTCGATGTACATAATAGTGAATATGAATAAACTAGCCAAGTTACACACTAAATATGAGATCCAACATAATCAAGGGAATAGGCATAGATGATTTGGTCCAACATTATGCCAGTTCAAGGTACAACATGATTGGTTAATTGTAACAATGGGAATAGGCATAAGCAGCTAACTACAATAGTTATAGGCAATTAACCACAATAGTCATGGGCGACTAGTCACAATAATTTCTTAATCAATGTCATATGCAATAGTCTCATAGTTATGAATCATAGTCGTGGGCAGCAGTCTCATAGTCACAAATCATAGTCATAGGCAATAATTTCATAGGCCACAGTTTCATGGTCATAGTCTTAGACAAAAGTCTCATAGTCATAGTCATAGGCAATAGTTTCATCACAAGAATATAACATAGGAAAATTGCATGAATAAACATGAATCCACATAGATAAACTAATAGGCACCGTTCTAATATCAGTTTCTTACAAGCCATGACTTCCAATTAATGTTTAAATCGGAAATATAACTGTACTTACAAAATATAGGCAAGTCTTGTCTTTCTGAAATCTGTTTTCTGAAGCTGAATAGCTTTCCTTTGATGTAGATTAGTCGTTCTTTTAATTCTATTTAGATTGGAAGAAGATGCACTAGTTCTAGCTTAGATTTCAGCAGAGTAGCGACGCCACTCTTATTTTTAATTAGAATAGAGGCAGAGTATAGGCAGAACGAAATTGTGTGGAGAGAAAGCTAGGTTTGGGGGTGTTTAAATAGGCTAGAGCTCACGAATCTGTTCAGAAAGGCGTCCAGGTGCAGAAAAATGGATCTGTCTCCAGATCTGGAAAAAGGCGGGGGGGGGGGGGGGTCGACCCTAGTGTCGACCTGGGTCCTGGGCGGGAATTTTCCGGCCCAGCCCGGTGTCTGTTTTGAATTTCGAAATCTGAATTTTTGAATTTCGGGCTGGTTTTTATTGAAACTTCCGAAGGCATATCTTCTTCATACGGAGTCTGATTTATGCAAACTTGGACTCTATTCCAAGCAAAATTTCGAGACGAACACAATGGCTTAACCTGTTTCCCTTAATTATTTTGTTACAATTTAATTATTCTTTAATTTGTTACTTAACGTATTTCTCGAAAAATACGGGGTGTTACACATATTGAACTGCTATACATATATGATATGTTGTCAATTATTTGTCTACCAACTTTATATATTACCCTATCACATGCACAACATGTGATGCAACTCAAACTGGTTTCATACATAATTCACTTATATACGTTTTGAGTGACAAAACAATTATTAAATAATTATGATATCATATTGCTTGATAGTTTACTTAATATATCAATGGAAATTTCAGTGGTTAATGACCGACTACCGCTATAACGTTTGCCTATTGCTTGAAGAGACAAGAGATGGAATTCATGAAGCTTTGGTTGTTAATAGATCCATGTCCACGAAAAAGTCATCTGCTTATACAATAAAGAAAAAAATTGATTTTATTTTTATTTTTGAAAAGTAATGACTTCCCAGGAATCTCCTTCTCTCTTCTAAAAACACTTGCACTACAGAATTCATACTACAAGATAAAGAAGAATTAACACTAAATTATAATGCACACAGTAGAATAGACCTAAATATTCAAATACCAGGAAGATTGTCATTATGGTCATGAACTTAAAGTAAATCGGTTTCAATCAAGTATTTATGCTATTTACAATGGTTGTATATATTTTGAGATATGTAGCATTTGCTTTATTTTGTTAACATTCGCATTGTAATTTTTCCCAATCTAACATATAAAAGTCTCACCTCATTTGTTCTTTCTAATGGTTCGTTTGGACTGATTTACATAAGTTGTTCCTTTTACATCGTGACATATTTTTGCTTTTAGAAAGTCAAAAATGACTTGAATATTAAGTGTTTGGTCTTTCATGTTTATTATTCTGCTTTTGAGACATTGAACTTACCTGATGCGTCCAAATCAAAATAGCAAATACAAGGACTATCACTTGGATACATTAGAAAGGTAGTATGATTTAAGCTAGGGATATCAAATACATGGTATAATTTAGGAAATTAACCCAACTCTTTCTCCCTTCTGATTTATATTGAGTATAGGAAAGTATTTTTCCAAAACTAAGCCTAACTCCATAGGAAACCATCAGCAGCAATATTTTTTTAGTATTTTACATGTAATACAACTTCTTAATAGGTAAATATATTTCTAATATTCGATCATGCCATGGAAATACAAAATATGAACATACTCATTGCAATTACAAGTTCATTGCTGGAAGGAAATTTGATAAAGAGACTGATTCATCATATGGTGATGACAAAATTTCCAATCATAGGCATCCAGTGAATGGTAGGATACTTCCTACCATCAAAGACATCCAAAATTGGTAACCTAAAATCCAGAGGATTCCGAGAATTCCTAATTACTCGAGAGAATGGGCTATGATTAACACAGTCTCAATTCGACTGAGACGCTCTGCTCCGAGTAAACCATCGAATTACATCTGTAATCCAATTTTCATTTCCAATCAACTGCCAAAAATCTTCCAATCCTGCACTGGTGCCACGGTGTCTAATCTATCCTGAGCCATCTATAGATTTCCAGCATTAACACCTGCTGGCTTGAGGAGTTGTCGCAGGTGCAAACCTTACTTTCGAGCCCGAAGGAGTTATTCTAGCATTTGCACTCATGTGCACCTGTGCTTGAATTAGGGTTCCAACACAGGATCCCATAGCCTGACCAACTAAAACATCATGGACCACACTACCATCATGATTAGGGGAGATCCCCCCTAGCCAAGCCAGATTGGCTTAAGGATGATTTGGGGGAACTGCCACTGAGTCTTGCAAACCTTGAACACCTTGCACACTCATTCTAGCCTGAGTACCTTATCCCGTTGGCCTTCCAAAACCTTCCATCTGGGTAAAAAATGTGTTCATCATTTCTTAAGTTTTTCTTATTGTTGCATGCATGCATGCAAATCCTTAACCAATTCTCTAGTGAGATAGTTTGATGGATTTCGAATAGAGGAAACCTACTGACTTCCTTTTATTCTAGATCCTTTAGAGCGAGATAAAATAGCTTCCTTCTTCCTTATCAACATTCTTAAGATTTCAAGTAATCCAAAATCCTTAGCAATCCAAAGTTGTGTTCTCCCCTTCCTAGAGCATTAAAATGTTGATGTAGGAAAGTTTTCGCTTCACACGCCAACATCGGAGAACCAAATAATCCTAATGCAGTGTACTAAAAAGTAAATAATACAAAAGCTTCATAGTGGTTCGACTTACATCCACTGTGAGGTAACTTTGTACATTTATACTGTATGGTCACGAGTACAGTTCATTTGATTATAATGTTAAGTTAGCAATAACAAAGTCCTTTCTTAGAGCCAACAAGTCCTCTCTAATCTTCAAATAATCAAGAATATGCTTCAATGCACAAATGACCAAGAAGATGCTTCGATGTCCAAAAGTCTTAGAAGAAGCATCCATTCCAAAGAGTCCAAGTAGCAGATAAATGTCAAGTTCTCCAAGCTAATTGTGAAGAAGAAGTTCACGAAGAAGAAAAAACCATGAGATAAACAACTAAAATGTCTCCAAGTCCTTAAATCTGGAGTGCAACAAATGAGCCAAAAGTTCTTGAAACTAGCTCACAACAGGGGTATTTACAGCAGTGGAGGGATGGGAATTCATATTCCCACAATTCGATTTCTGGGATGGGCACCGAACCTGGGAACACTTAGCCAAATTCCTTCAAGCATACTAAAGCTTTGGCCCAACACCAATCCAAATTCATATCCTTCATATTCGATGACATGAATTTCCCAAACCGATAGGGAAAGCCACATACAGAATGCTTATCCCGAACGGAGAGGTAAATATCGATCCCGTTAACCCTAGAATATTTTCATGCAAAACTTGGGATACGGGATCCAAACTCCATCAAGAACATTGATCCTCGAAGCTACCCAGGGGATACAAAAAGACCATAACCAATCCTGGGGTACAATTTACCAATACCGATCCTGGGATATTTAGCCAAATTTCTAGGTTTTCCAAAAATCCCATGGCTTCGTCCAAATCTTTCCGAGTTTCCCCAAGTACATACTCAAGTCCTGAGAACTACGAAAACCCGAAATCCAATGCATGACTTCCTTATAGAAAGGCAGGTCAATAAGTGTCATGAGGACATCGTCCTACTATGTGTCTGTCTCCATCAAAACATTTTTGAAGCATTCCAAAAAATTCTTTAATGGGTCTCCGACACTCTAGAAGATATTAGAGATGGACATGGCATCCTTTCTTCTGGTGCAATGCATAATTTCACTATATTGTAGCGTAGGATGAGGCCACATGCCTCTCTAGAATTATTGTATGTCATTTTTACCCGTAAAAGCATTCATTGTCAGCATGTTGAATTTCCTTGGCCATTTAGCCTTAAGGATATTTTTAGTAAAAGGGCTTCACCTCGATCCAGTTTCCCGATCATCGTCATCTTGTCTTGCAACTCTCTTATGATATGTCAGGTCATAGCGGTGAGGTTGTGAGTTTGAATATCTACCAATTGTTGGTGATTATGAACTCACTAAAAGTGGTGTCCACGAGGTGGCCTCCTTGGTTGAACTATATCATTTGCTAGTTCGTTTCAGGAAAAGCTATTATAGTGTGATTTCGGTTGATTCCACGAAATCATGGAACCAAGTTTCCAATAGGAGCGATATAGGCATCTTTGTGTTGGAGGGTCAGGGGCCAAAACTTTAATAGGGATCAGTACCAACCCAAGGATAGCCCAAAGGGATCATCCACTCTACGACGGTGATGCCTATACTATAATCATCGTTCTTCTCCGTAATTTCTGTTGCTTTGTCATAATTAAGATGACGAGCTTTCTGATGCATAGTTGATAGGAATAGGAGTCCTCCTGCTTCTCTTAAGCCATCAGACATTTGCTTGAGTTACTTGTTGCAGCCATTTCATAAGATCAATGTTTTGTTGGAACTGAGTGTTCAGCTTTAACAACCCGAATTCCAACAGACCGATTTTATTTCAAAATTCTAATCTATCGAAACTCATGCTTGTTTGTCTGGTGTCCTGCAGAAAAGACAGAGATATAAAATATATCAGATCTCAGAAAACATCTTACAGCGGAATGGATAAAATATAATGTAATCAAAATATAGCCTTTTCCAAATAACAGTACTGCCTAACCAGTATTCAAAGCTTATCATATCTCTGCTACAAATCTAAATTGAGAGTATGTTATGATAATGGGGTCAAAACACAAGTTCTGGTGACTGGATTTAAACTACACATTTACCGTTCAGTTACATTTTCTTTTTTGTTAGGTTACTTGAGTTAATAGCGCTCAAGGCTTAAATACACGTCGTACGCATCTACTCCCAAGTAGATTAACCTAACATAGTATTTATGTAGCTATCCCCAATATTAAGGTACACCCCATGGTTCTCCACTCGCACGGTCTCCACTGTAACGCCACAAGAATATACGCAGTCCCACATCCTGCGCCGGAATATCATATGAATATCAATGTAACAGCGCTACGTTCCACATAGATCTACCATTTCCATGCTACTTAAGTGTACAGACTTCCACCTTCAATTGAATTAGATTTCATCACAGAGTAGTGCCCTAGAGTCTACGATACAACATCCAGAGTACATATGCATGTACCTAGACTTTCTCACGTATATCATCAATCGTACTCGATGTCGTAACCTTTATGATACACCATCCGGAAGTGGTATGCATGTATCAGCACCTATCTACTGCACATTGAGTCCCGTAATAGGGCTATATCAGAAACACGGAACTTGGTTGGGAGCTTTTCAAATATCTGTATACACAGATGCTAAGGTCTGCATTTTTAATGGCTATAGTCTCACCCGACCCCTCCCTCAACCAGTGAAAGACAAACAGAATTGAGAGCTAGTGACCTGGCCCCAGAGAAAACAACAAACAGTAAATCCTAATTGGTCTGTCCCTCACCCATAGCGTTGATAGAATAGGGACTATGGTCTTTTGGTTAAGCTCTCCATCTTTCCGCATCACGTGTCACGTACCACGATTACTGTCGATGGTTGGTATCCGACGTCTTGCTAACTACAAATGATTAGACCTGCCGGTAACTCGATAAAATGGTCGTAACCCATCCTAGTCACAAGGCAACTGGATCGTCGAATCACTTATGTCACCCTATAGCCTTCTGATTTCCCATTATCATGCCAATCAAGGTATACTCACTGGTAGAAATGCACAGACCTAATCTCTGCGAGCACAATCGAATGATGTCACAACATAGGGGACTACCACGAGTACCCTCCACGTCCCAGGAAGCCGCGTGCTTCCCCTTCCAGTCCTTTGGAGCCAACAGAATATCATCATAACAACAGGCATAATAGAAAGAATAATCAGATGGACGTGTGCGCCCCTCATGTCCCATGACACCGCGATGATCTACCTCGTTGGGTTATTCACCTTCAGAAGTACGGACTGGCCCAAGCACTTCAGATTGATGTGTTATTAGACCTCTAAGCATTTAATTACACACTTGCTCTACCTCGTCAGATTTCCAGCTAACTTGGTTATTCCCATTCACATTAACTTCCTATTCAAGTTACCAAGTTCCTCCTGCTTATTCATTTCAGTTATAACTTAATCCATTTAAGTATATTAATAAGCCCATAACATGTTATTCTCTAGATTGTAATTTATGATCTGCAATCTACAATCTCTTTATATTATTCATTGTCTGATTCCATTATTACAATAACATGTTCTACTTAATATGTAATTAAGTATACTTCATCTAAATTCACATGTTTTCTGTTTAACATGTCACTTATTATTTATGATTAAATATAACTTATTTCATCCCATATATTCACCTCGTTCTTTCTTATTTAATCATAATTCAATCTTACATTGTCCCTACAACTTGTCGTTGTTTACTTATTAACTTATTTCTCTTAACTAAGGTTTTCTAATAAGTTTCATTTCCATTTATTATAACTTATGTTATAATTTCCACTTGTCCCTAGGACAAGGCTACCTATTATCTAACATTCTCATTAATGTAATTAATTATAATAGGTTGTTATCATTCCCCATTCATTCAAATTCTTTAACTATTGTAACTTTCCTTCATTTCCTATTCATTTCCATTCATTTCAATGAGTGTTATTTATTTATATCCTTTTATATACATATATTTATATATATGTTCAAGTACTAGACCTCTCACATTAAGCCGACCACTTGTGGATGCTGAATTTATCGGGCGGTTCCGGGCAGACTTCTACCACAAGTTGGACTTTACCTCATGTCTAAGTGCGGTTGCAAATAAATAGATAACTCCTCGCATAATATCCATCCATCATGTGTGCACCCAATTTTTGCAAATAATGTGCACTTGTGCAATGCTTAATACAACATAATAATACATGTATTCCTAAGAAGTACCTCCTATATGTATGAATTTTTTTCAAAAATCCTTTAAAAACATGATGCGCACATCCTAAATATACTGGCAATTCTACATGAATGCAATATTTTGAAAATCAAAATACATTTTCATCCAAATTTTCCCACACTCTTGCTGAGGAAGAATGCAGTTCATTCAATTGTTGCATCCAAAATCCTACCAACCAACTTTATTTTTTGAATTTCAACAAAAATCTAATTTTCTAAATTCGATTTCTTATGTTCCAAAAAGATGGAAAAACGGAAAACTTCACACCTTCCGTCCTTCTTTTATGTACTTTTCCATCTGTACTTGGATTTTATGTAACTATTATGTAAAGATTCCTAATTTTCCTATCCAAGCATAGCCTATATAAGAATACTTTCATTATCATAGATTTTCTTTTTCAACTCATCTTGAATTTTTTTATTCTTATTCGCCTTTTCTAAGATTTTTTTCATTTTTCTTTGACTGTCATGTTTGTTGCTTTACTAAATTTGTTGTTTCCTTTTTAGTTGTGTTATTACTATTTTCCTAGCTTATTTAACTTAATCTTCTGATATAAGTTTAGTTTCAAATAGGCCTTTTATTCCTTCAACTAAAACAGGAAAACAGATGCTATATACTGCTATTGTTAAGGGCCAAGAACCTCAGGACTATGTCCCCCTCAAACAGAAAAGTTTAAACCACAGGAGGTGTTACCCTATCTACCCAACATGAAAAAAATAAAAACATGATCCTAACAGAAATGTATTAATGGGTTTTACCCCTAATAGGAAAATAATTAGCAAAAGGATCTAAACACTTACTTGTCCTTCACTATCTACTAGTCACTACTAGTCCTGGTTGTGTACCAACAGTCATTTTCAAGCAACACCCTATGCTTCTCAATGTTTACTCATTCTACGGGAACTTGCCATTATTCCAAGATAATTTTCGATATCTACTTCATAGCCTCAAAACTTTTCCCGTCTTCCCTAGGTACTAATCCTCACCTACTCCATACTTTTAAAACACGATTTGGGCTTTTCCTTTCACTTTTCTTCCAAAAGTTAAAAGTATCAAAACTTTATTTTCCTCACCAAAACTTACTTTTTCCAAACCATAAAACATGTCATTTTATATTAAAAAAAGTAAATCCTTTTTTTTTCACATCACAAAAACTGGAGTAGACAAAGACAATGATTTCTCAATTATGTTTACAACTGCTCTTACTTAAAATACCAGTTCAGTTACTTACTACAAGGTGCAAACATCTACTCTATTCTTAATTTCTACAACTTATGTTGTCCAACCAACAAAATTTTCTCTTTTAAACAATTTATCAAAAACGATTGTCAAAAGAGCAAAGATTTCAAAACTTTCTTTACTGAAAATTCCAGCTTTCAACAAAATGCAACATTTTCTAAGTTTTGCTTTTTATTCCTTTCATTCAATATAACAAGAAAACTAGCGAGCTACACATGCTCTATAATATGCACCTTTTATTGAGAGAATTTTATTTTAGACAATTTTTTTGCAAGAAATCATTGTTTCCAAAATATACCCCATTTTACATCAAAATTCAATATGTCTTTTACATATTATAAAACTATAACTTTTAAGATTAAAACTTGAAAACATCATAAACCATCTTCTAAAAGCTTTTATAATTTCAAGTTCTTAAAAGTTAACCATGGGGTTAGACTCAAAATGGGTTTCCAATCTTAACTAGGCTTTCCTAGACACTCCCACAAAGTCAATTCCCTCAAATATATATATATATATATATTCCTAATCCATTCTTCTCTTTTTAACCTTTTCCAATTTATAAGTTTTTATGGCCATACCCACTAACCCGAAATACTAACATATGAGATTCACCTCCCTTTCATACAAAGTATATTGTACGCTTTCCATCCAAATTATCTAAGGGTCTCAGACTTCCATGTTCATTCTTTTGTGTACAAAACAGATATCCCAACATTTACCATATTATGTTTTTCCTGTTTAGTGGGTTCCTCTATGGATCTAAGTATGTGTGTGTGTATATAATATTTATATTTTTAAAAATACAAATGTGTTCACTCATTATCTATACAGGAATCCTTAACCTTGGCTCTGATACTAAATGTAACAATCTGAATTCCGTTAGACCAATTTTTTTCTTTCAAAATTCTAATTTATCGAAACTCATGTTGGTTTTTTGGTATCCTGTAGAAAAGGCAGAGATATAAAATATATCAGAGCTTAGAAAACATCTAACAACAGAATGGATAAAATATAACGTAATCAAAATATAGCCTTACCCAGATAATAATACTACTTAACCAGTATCCAAAGCTATCATATCTCTGAAACAAATCTAATCTGTGAGTATGTTATGAGGAGGGGGTCAGAACACAAGTTCTGGTGACTGGATTTAAACTATACATTTTGGATAATCCAACATATACCGTTCAGTTACATTTTGTTATTTATTAGGTTACTGGTGTTAACAATACTAAAGGCTTACACACACCTCGTACCCGTCTACTCCTAAGTATATTAACCTAATGCAGTATATATGTAGCTACCCCCAATATTAAGGTACACCCCATGATACCCCACTCGCACGGTCTCCACCGTAACGCCATAGGAATATATGCAATCCCTCATCCTACGCCGGAATGACGTACAATTCTCTATATAACAGAACTACGTTCCACATAGATCTACCATTGCCATGTTACGTAAGCGTACGGACTGCTACCTTCGATCGAATCAGATTCCATCACAGAGTAGTGCCATAGAGTCTACGATACACCACCCAGAGTGGACATGCATGTACCTAGACTTTCTCACGTACGTATCGTCAATCGTACTCGATGCCGTAACCTTTATGATACACCATCCGGAAGTGGTATGCATGTATCTGCACCTATTTACTATGCACTGAATCCCGTAATAGGGTTGCATCAGAAACACAGAACTCGGTCGGGAGCTTTTTAGATATATGTATACACAAATGCTAAGGTCTGCATTTTCAGTGCCTATGGTCCTACCCGACCCCTCCCTCAACTAGTGAAAGACAATTAGAACAGAGAGCTGGTGACCTGGCCCCAGAGGAAACAACAAACAATAATTCCTAATTGGCCCGTCCTTCACCCATAGCCTTGATAGCAAAGGGACTATGGTCTTTTGGTTAAGCTTTCCATCTTTCCGCATCACGTATCACGTACCACGATGACTGTCGATGGTTGGTACCTGACGCCTTGCTACCAACAGATGGTTAGACCCGCTGGTAACTCGATAAAATGGTCGTAACCCAGCCTAGTCATAAGGCAACTGGATCGTCGAATCACCTATGTCACCCTACAGCCTTCTGATTGGCCACTATTGTGGCAATCAAGGTACACTCGCCGGTAGAAACGCGTAGACCCAACCTCTGTGAGCAAAGTCGAATGCTGTCACAGCACAGAGGACTACCAGGAGTACCCTCCATGTCCCAGGAAGTCACGTGCTTCCCCTTCTAGTCCTCTGGAGCTAACATAATATCAGTAGAACAACAGGTAGAACAAGCAGAATAATCAGATGGACGTGCGCTCCCCTTGTGTCTTATGACACCGCGATGATATACCATGTTGGGTTATTCATCTTCAGACGTACGGAATGGTCCAAGCACTTCAGGTTGATGTGTTATTAGACCCTATGTCAAGAATTTAATTACGCGCTTGCTCTACCTCATCAGATTTCCAGCTAACTTGGTTATTCTCATTTACATTAACTTCTTATTCAAGTTACCAAGTTCCTCTTGCTTATTAATTTCAGTTATAACTTAATCCGTTTAAGTTTATTAGTAAGCCCATAACATGTTATTCTCTAGATTGTAATCCAAGATATGCAATCTACAATCTCTTTATATTATTCGTTGTCTGATTCCATTGTTACAATAACATGTTCTACTTAATATGTAATTATGTATACTTCATCTCAATTCACATGTTTTCTTTTTATCATGTCACTTATTATTTATGATTAAATATAACTTATTTTATCCCATATATTCACCTCGTTCTTTCTTATTTAATCATAATTCCATCTTACACTATCCTACAACTTGTCGTTGCTTATTTTTTAACTTAATTCTCTTAACTGAGGTTTTATAATAAGTTTCCTTTCCGTTTATTATAACTTATGTTATAATTTCCACTTGTCCCTAGGACAAGACTACCTATTATATAACATTCTCATTAATGAAATTAATTATAATAGGTTATTATCATTCCCCGTTCATTCCAATTCTTTTACTGTTGTAACTTTTCTTCATTTCCATTAATTACAATTTGTGCCATTTATTTCTATCCTTTTATATACATATATTTATATATATGTTCATGCACTAGACCTCTCACATTAAGCCTACCACTTGTGGATGTTGGATTTGCCTGGCGGTTCCGGAAAGACTTCTACCACAAATTGGACTTAGTCTCATGTCTTAGCACTGTTACATGTATATTTATGCACTAGACCCCTCACATTAAATTAGCAACTTGTGGACGCTGGATTTGCCGGGCGGTTTCGGCTAGACTTCTACCACAAGTTGTATTTAACCTCGTGCCTAAGTGCGGTTATAGTTTTCTATTTTCTGTAAATTTAGGCATATTCATTCTTTCAAAATTTTACTGTAATCTAATTTTACATGTCATACTTAATACCATATTAAAAACCATTAACTGATTATCATATCGCATGTTCTTCCTAACATGTAATTAACATCATTTTAAAATAATATGTAGTCATTGAATCGTGTAATTATTCCATTCTAACAAATTATTATGTAATTATCCCAATTCTTACAGTTAAGGGTTCAAGTACATTATATGCCACAGATTAACATGTAATTAGAACATGTATCTATACAACAGTAATCATTTCCACATATTTTAACAGGTTTATACATTTTAGTAGGTTTACATTTCAACATATTAACATTTCAATCTATTAACATTTCAACATATTAATATTTTAACATATCATATTAATTTCAACATATTAATCATTCTAGCTGATTTACATTGCATATTAACGGGGAATGTCAAATGATAAATATACCATTATCAAAAAGGTGTAACTTAAGTCCACTCACCTAATTGTTTTCCAATTCACAAATCTGGTCCAGATCTAGCATTCCATGGTTCTTCTAACTAGATTTAGAACCTAAATAACCATGGATTCGCAATTCTCAACTAAAAGAAAAAGGGAAGAAAGAAGAGAATTAAATTGACTAGATCCAAGAATTTACCTTACTTCGAATAGAATTCTGAACACCATCTTTATTAATATACATTCTCTTCCTCCAGTTCTTGAATCATAATTTTCCTAAACTAATTATTCTATTTATCTGAAGAGATTTGAGGAGGAAGAAGAATGGTAGAGTTAGGCATCCTCTCAAAAAATATAAGATTTAAGCTAGGCTCTGCTAGTCTATTTATAGGTGTTTAGGATCTTATCGTACATGCAGCGTAGAGTCAAGAACAAACGTGGTTAAGAAAACAGTCCAGATTCATCAATGAATCTGCCCGGATCTAGGGTGGGTAGACCCCGGGGTCGACCCCCCTATGTTTGTGTGGATCCTAGGGTCAACCCCCTATGGGTGTGTCGACCCCACAGTCGATCCCCTGGGTCCCGCGAGCAATTTTGGGCAGATGTTTACAGTTTTAACTTTTTTAATTTTAAACGTTTCATTAATATCCCGTTATACTTTCTTTGATTTATTTAAATATTATGTTTACATATAATCTTCTTATATGTATAAAAAACTTCAAATGCCCATTTTACACGTATATATATACACACAACTTTTATTTCATTTTCAAAATTCAAACTGTGTTATACCATTAATTAATTCTTACCATATTTCTTTGGTTGCAGCCTTATTTTGAATTTCTCCTTTATATACATATATTTTTGCACATATATAAGCATATATTTTCATATACATGTATACATATATTTTTGTACTTTCTTATATGTATAATTTTTCTTATACGTATGTTTATACATATATATTTAGAACATGTGTTATTTTAGTCGTTCCTTTAAAATGAAAATATGGTGCCTACGGGGATCGAACCTGCGCCACTCTCATGAAAGTCACATGCTCTAACTAACTGGACTACTTATAATTTTGTTAACAAGGCTTAGAACAATGGTGGTCATTGTTCTTTTCTTATTCCTACTTTTCATGTTTGTTACAATATTTCATTTAAAGCATTGCATGTAACCTTATCAATTTGCATGCATCTTTTTCTGTCATTTTTCTTTTCTTATTAATGCATAATATTTGTAAAACACTGTGTGCAACATAACTACACTACATGCAACCAATTTCTTCTTTCTATTAATTCATGGGTTGCATTTTTATTTGCATTAATCTTTTCTTCTTTTCAATGCATGTATTTATTAAATGCAATCATACATTACAATTTTTTTTTCTTCTTTTAATCATTTATGTCTGTGCGTATATATACACATATGCACTATTTAAATATTTAATTGTCATAAAACGCGGGTTGTTACACAACTACCGTCGAGTCGCCGTTGGGCGTTTCATCACATTCTCCAATTTGAATCTAGTAACCGAGACATCAACATTGGAGATAGTAGCTGCACTAAGAGTATCGGTATTCTAATTATCTAAATAATGTTGCTAGGTAAATCCATATCAATGATCATTATAAATGGTAGCAGTGTGTAAATCCGAAGCCTTCTTTCTAGCCTTGGATTCAAGCTTCATGTGTATCTTTTCAAATCTTAGTAGGGTTGGAAACCCGAGAGAGTAGGAGATTGTGAATCTAAGTTATTCTCAATAATAGAACCACAATGTCTGCATAAAAAATGGCACAAACACACATGACCTCTAAAGAGATATAAAGTGAAAAATACAAATGTAAACAATATGAAACAGAAAAAATAGGAACCCAATAATACATATTCGTTCAGCATTGAATGGCCTCCGTCTACTTTGAAAATTAAGTCACTTTATTGTTAAATATACGAGATTATAAGAATCAAATTGGTAGGGATCCCGAGCATGCATAATACTGATGTAAACAATGGTCCGAAACATTTATTTATTTCCTAGACAACTGTTATTTATAGACGTAGGTTGTTTAAGAATATCATTGAGAAAATTGAAGGCCAAAGATGGAGTCATATTGAGGGAACCCAGCCCAAGGATGCACCAAGGCAGGGTTCAGTACCGATCCCGTTGGTTTTTCAAACCAGATGGTGTGATCCTCACGGAAGCTCCTCCTTGTTATCCTCTTCATTGCTCTAGTGGTGGTTTTGGTAGTAACCTTAAGTCAATACCATTCAACTAGAGATAAAGTTGTACTTTACCATTTTTATACTAACATACTACTTGCATACTCGTTACCTGTTGATATTCCTTAAGCTAAGGATGTTATGGGTAGCTCTACAAATGCAGTAAATAGATAAGGTATGATATAAGTACATATGCATTTCTATTTCTTGATGTATGAACATTTATACCTAGTCTATCGCAAAATTGTAAGTGACGGTGAATGATCTATTCTGATTTGTCGATATTCATCAAAGTCCAATGGGATTTAACTATGGAACCCTACAAAAAGGTGTTGAATATGGTACCATTGACAATGTGATATCCATAATTTTCAAGAGTATGATCTATTGATATTTCTCAAGGCTAAAATCCATAGGCAAATTACTAGTGAAGTTGAAATGAATCTATGTTTCGTTTTAGGGTTTAGAGAAACATAAAAGAATGATGAAAGCTTATTTATAAATGAAATGTAAGTTTTAACCTTACTAATGTTATAAGAGCTCTTATTGCACATTTAGTCTTTTACTAAGTTAGATTTGGTAGAAAATGTCTACACTTAAGTTGTTTTCTAAAAAGGACAAAATTCTATAGACCTAAATATATAAACATCCTGAACAAAATAAAGATAACACAAACATACAAATATCTACATTTTTTAATAGTAAATCTCTTACGGCTAGACCCTCATGAGATGCATACCTAAAGTTATATTAACTAAATTGATCTCAGATCTAGAAATTGTGCCAAGTCCACATGCAATCTACATTAGACAAACCATTGCAGAGATAGCAGGAAAGAAAGTTCGATCAGACAATACCCTTTATTTAATTTTTGGAGAATAGTCTGACTTTGCAAGGTGCGAACCGGGCTCAATTCTTCTGTGCCGAAAATGACTGTGCCCCCATGTTCCTCCAACCACATCCTCTGATTTTCACCTTTTTGCATTTAAGTCCCCCAACAATTCAGGGGTTTAAGTGCAAAACAACAGAAATCAGGGATGTAATTGGAGGGTACATGAAGGCACAGTGATTTTCGGCACAGAACAATTGGATGTGAAGAAACTATTTGATATAGAGAAGACAAAAGAGGAGCAGATCGTCTGGTCCCAAAATCTCCTGGTCCTCTGGACTCAACCAATGAGAATCCACTGATTTCAACCTTTTGAAATTAAGGGATCTCATTGGTTGGGCCCAGGGGACCACGGTATTTTCAGATCACCAGACAAAAGGCATGAAAGTGGATGATTACGTCCTAACGACGAAAGGCTATATATATTGACTTGCTCAATTGACTGTTACGATAGGAAACAATCTAGAAGTATATTTTCTCTAAGGTTCACTCACCTTCCAGGTTGAGTCATTCATATTAAACTATAATATATACCATATAAATGTAAACCTCATGAGTCCTCCATGTTGAGATCAACCAAGTCATCGTCTTTTGATCAGGATGTAGTGCTTGCAGTTAAGGGGAACCCATCATCTTCAAAAAATTTGAAGTAGTGGCAAAGGATTTATAAGAATAAAAAGACGATTACTCCAGTTGATAATGGTGGATCACATCAATGTCATGAGGAGGGTTACTTGAAACGAAAATGTCTAGAGTACTTCAAGATCGTCAAAGAGAAGAAGAAAATTAGTTTTTCAGCTCGTATAGGTACAATTATAATCCAAAATTATTTCATAATTAATAAAATACCTTAGTTAGGTTTTATACATTGGATCTGGAACTCACATTTGTAATCCATTATAGAGTCATATGAACATATGTCATATGCAAAAGGAAGAGATGAGGTTTCAAATTGCTGAAGGATCTCTAGTAGAATGAAAGGACGTTGGATATTTTCATTTAACTTTGCCTTATATATTAGTTTTGATATTAAATAATTTCTATTGCGTAATAGACTCTTTTTATACTTTTATGGCTCTATAAGGTTATACATTTCAATATTTTAATAATTTCCTAAATCATTATGTTAAATGGTAATATAGTCGCTAAGTATTTTTAAATAATGGAATTTATGTGATCAAATCTAGTTTTATCAGGGCTATGAGTATCTCTTGGAATGATGATATAAATTAAAAGAATATCATTATAGTCTAGGTCATATAGGTGAGAAACAACTACACAAATTGAAAACTAAAAGTTTTATTGATTTCAAGTCATGTCTCGAAGGAAAGATGATCCAACAACTCATTAGTGGAAGCAATAATTTTTTTAATGAACTCTCCAGTTTTACACATAGTAATGTATGTGCCATACTATCTATAGTTACCAAAGATAGTTTTTATTTTGTAACCTATATTAATTATTTCCCAAGACTAGGATAAGAATGTTTTATAAAGAAGAAATATGATGTCCATAAGAATTTTATTGAATATGGGTTGAAATTAGGTTAGAATACTTTAGTCTGATTTTAGAGGTAAGTGCATTGGATAAGAACATCGATGGGACTTAAAAGATAATGTCATTATCTCTAAGGTTATTCCATCTTCACAAATAGGATTTTTTTTCAATTCGGCTACCTTTTATGAACTTATAATACTTTTAGCCTAGTTTCAAAACTTATTACAACCGTAGCCTAGTTTATGTCACATCAGCTTAAAACCGTTATTAGCATAAGCGACATTTGAGATGATGCTAACTGCGGCATCCTAAATAACGCTCAGACGTGAGTTATATGCGGCATCTCAAATAATGCTCCATGCGTCATCTCAAATGCCACTAGTGTTAATAACGGTTTTGAGCTGATGTGACATAAACCGGGCTACGGCCGTAATAAGTTTTGAAACTAGGCTAAAAGTGTTATAAGTTCATAAAAGGTGGCCGAATCGAAAAAAATCCTAAAGGGAAGGAATCGAACCTTGTTAGATCTTGTTTGTTCCATGATAGGCTAAGTGTACTTTGTCCTATTAGGATGCAGAAATCGCGACACATATATTGAATTGTTTATACCCTTTAAGGTCGTGCATAAGATGTTATAAGAGAAGTCATATGACAAGAAACCTACCTCAATTGTTTGAAGTTGATCCTATATTACGAACAATGGTTTTAATAAACTTAGGGCAAGGCCGATCTTATGTAAACTCATAGAATATCCTAAGAATTCATATTTTCTACAATACTAAGGAAAAAAACCAATCATTTCTCATTATGTTGTCCTTTTAATAAGGAATTTTTTATCAAAGAAATTAGCGGGGAAGTTGTGGAATTAGTTAGGATCTAAGAGTCTAACATGAAGACGAAACTAGTAAGAGAGCCATCTTTATCCATTTAAAGACCCATAATATATACCATACATTAATAGGTAAATAAGCAAATAAAGTGAGTAAATTAGATTAAATAAGTTAAGGATAAAAATGGAAATTTTGTAAATTTTTGGATTTAGCTATGAAGTTTAATTGCTACATTCATGGTGAAAATCTGATTAATTTCTATATATAATATGCCGAAAACTTAGCTCAAATGAAGAAGTTATGAGCATTTGAAATTTTAACATATGAAATAATTTAAACAAAATTCAAAATAATAATTAAATCAAGTTTAACATTCCCAAATTAACCATGATTAGACTTGGGGATTAAGTAAATGTTAAGGTTAATAATAATTATTGAAAGCAATAATGGAGTATATCTAATTAAAAGCAACATTAATTACAAATTCTTCCCAAAAACACATGAACTAGTCAACCACTTTATTAAGACCAGTCGATCAGTGGAAGGGGATGGCTAACCAGTTTTGAAATATGGTGTCTACAGTTTTATAAATGTTAATGTTCTAGATTTATTCACTTCCAACGTATTTTTGTCTTATGGTTCTGGTATGTTTCGTCCATTATCCATATGGCCTTAAAGCCCTATGTTTTATTTAGAAATATTTTGGGAACATTTGGGATGCTCTGTCTACAATAACCTGTATTTTAACGATTAGGTATTTAAATATTTTATTTAAATACTAATCGTTAATTATTCAAATGAAAGCTCCAAAATGATATTTTTCACAAATGATCGAATCAGGACTTGAGACCAGTTCCATTGAGACCGGATTATTTGTTTTGTGAGGAATAAGTATATGGATAGCTACATTTTGAGTTTAGACCAGTTGGTGGTCATAACGATATCGATATGCGCATAAATTGTCGTTTCAGAGACACAATGTCAAATTGCGACGAAATTTATATTTTTGGAATCGTCGTAGTGATTTGTTGCACTCCGTCAAATTTTGTAGCGAATAGGTGTCTCAGAGTGTAAATCAAATGTGTATCAATTTCTGTAAGAAACAAACACTATATTCGAGCTTTAAAAAGCTAATTTTTGTGTATGATGGAAATAGGTCGTAAAACCTTTTCTATTGGTCTCGGAATGCCCTTCAGGATTCTTTAGAGTATAAGGTTTGGTAGATTTGTGGTTCGGGAGATATTGGGCTTAGTGAATAGTGTTTTGAAGGAGGCTATGTAAGCATCTCCTTCTTCTCACTTTATATCCAAGCAACTACCTCTCCATCACTGACCGAATTAATCCATCCACTTTTAGCCAAAACCCCTAACATTTAAGTTGTTTGTCTCGATGACAGGAACTCAATAGTGTCGACGCTCATTGATAGGACATCAGAGGTGGCCATAAATCACCAAAATCCAGTGCAAGTCCATTTTCTTCTTTTGCTTGCTGTGGATTAATTCCTTGTCGAGAATCAGCTGCGATTACCAAATGAAAGTTGTGAGGATTGAAAAATGAAGAGATTGGTGCTGGTTTTAGGTCAATTGAAGTTTGTATGAGGGAGAAATCTACGTTTTAGTGATTTTGATTTATTGGATTTTTCGGCGAACAAGTAATGGTCGGACGACGAGATTTCTGGTGAAGGTAGCCTGGAGGGAGGCACTTCATGTGGTGATGGTTTGGTGTCGATCAGAGGTGTGAGGTGGTGGCAACGATGAAAAGAAGGTGGTGGGTTTCGGTGTTTGCATGAAATGTGATTTGAGGAAGAAAGAGATTAAAGTTCGGTTCGACTATTTCAAATCGGATAGGAGGCACAAGCCCGGTTTGACTATGCAAACCGAAAGGGGGACGATCTGGATAAGTGCATAAAAAAATTAATTAGCATTGGCTAATTACGTTTTAGTTACTTATATATTTTATTGTTGTGATGCTTATATATTTTGCGTATGTTATCAGATTGGGATGTGGTTTTAAGTGTAGGACTCGTATTGATGAGCTCTATGCTATGGCATAATTTTGCGCTGATTTGTTTGAGGTCAGTGATATTATCTCTCACTATACTTTAGTCGTAGCATAGAATTTTGTTGATATTTATGTGTGACATCTAGTTATGAAATGGAACATCTTAGATAGGAGAACCTATAAATTAGTAAATAAAATAGATTAGTGGTGATTTAACTAGATTTAACGTGGAAATTACATTTTATATGTTTATGTGCAATTATGCGCCATTATACGTCAGTTTAGCACTCTCGCTAGACTTGAGCCATTTGGACGAATATTATACCTTGATGTTATAGATAGGTTTTGTTTGATCGATTATGGTCATTTTGGATGTTTGGATGCTAGTAAAGGATTTGGATGATTGTTTGTTGCATGGTTGACTTGTTTTCTTAGTTTAGCATAAAACGCCGTTCGTAGGTGAATTAATATCAGGAAATATTTTGTTTGTTAGAATTTGGAGTGCTTAACGATCAAATTCACATGTTGGTGTATCTTGATTGTACGCACAAAGACGATAGATTAGTTAGGACGAGATATATTGTCGACAGAGCTTCAGAGCGCGTGGTTGGATCCGACAATATATTAGCGTTAGATTTCAGCATCAGATTCGAAGGCTTGGATGAAGCAAGGAAGTCGCAGGATGGTGTGGGTCTCGGTTTAACCAAGTCAGGATTGACATAATAAACCTAGATCTATTTCGATATATTCTAGATCAACTATGTCGATTTGGGGCTGGATCGGCCAAGTCCACATCGACATAATAGATCCGTAGTTGGCGCAACCATGTCCGGATCGGCTATGTCGATCCAGATCTAGTTCTACTATGTCGAACCGGAGGTGGGACAATTTGGGGATGGGCCGATTTGGGGAAGGGTGATGATGGTGACCTCACAGATAGAAGTTTTTCATGGAGGCGTTTCTTCTTGGCGAGGAGTTGGATTTCGTGATGAATGCTGGACATTTTTCCTTGGATGAGGTTTTGGTTAGATACGTGATCAAGGTTGTCATTATCGATCATTATCGACTGGTCGATATCGATTACCATTGTTATTGGTCATATGGACAATTTGACATGGAGGATGACGTGATTTCGAGGAGACGGATATGGTGGTTCGTCTAATAGTGGTTTTCAGATGATGGCTTTTCGATCAGTGGCTTTCGCTTGAGTCGAGGGTGTGGCACATCTATGTAGTGGTGCATCATTCGACGATAATTATTTTAGGATGGGGAGCAAGCTGCTATGATGGTTGCTTTTCTTTGAGAGGAAGAAAATACAACATTAAGTCATATTGATGTTACTGTTAGATAGAGAGAGATAGGAGACATAGGATGATATCCTATGAAATACAATGACCGTCGAGGATAGTTACCATATTGAAAGGACTTCAGATGGAAGTCTTATGGATAGTCTAAAAATAGATTCCGCTGTTGAGAATGTGTGCTAAGGAGTCATTAGGATCCATGACTTTGGTATGCTTTTGAGAGAGTGGCACAAGGTTGGATTAGAGTTCATCGATGTAGAACCTGATCCACTTAGACCGCAGAGCCTGTATATGTTTTGGATTGGGTAGGGTTATCCACTATAGTCTGTCGACATAAGACAGTGATATTTTAGTGGAGTTCGTCGATGTAGAATCCGCCGCTGCCTTGATGGATTGGTGGCCATAGTATTGGATAACATATGCTTTACACACTGAGTGAGTAAATGTGAAGGTGGATTATGGATGATGTGATTGCTTACTTATTTGTCATCATTATTACTTAGACATCTATCACACATTTTTATACGATGTTTATAACATTATAGCATATATTGGTTGTTATGTGCTAACTCAGTGGATGCATAGGCAGGGTAGGCATGATTCACCATGCCTTCCTTGTTGTATAAGTTATTACAATTTTTACAGTAGTTTGCGATTTGTTTATCGCTCACACTAGACTTTTATCTAACCTATAATTTTATTTTCCTCTTATTACTTTGGGTGCTCATCGACGACGCTAATATGCAGACCAGCTAGCATCTTTAGGTTATTTGGACTGGTACATGTGGATTCGTAGGAGGTGACTGTTTACCTATTTATACTTGTATTATATTTGTTTATTCTGTTGTGGAGCCTTGGCAGTGTTAGTTTTCTGTTAGATACAGTTGATCAGTTGAGTTTATTTTTCTCTTATATAAACTTTATTATTGTTGTGTATAACTGTATGAATCTATATCACATGGTTTTATAGTTATTACTGTCTCGCCCATTTTATATCTATGATTTTAATATTGTATGTCAACTGATGAACTGTGAGATATACGACAGGTTTTGTGATCATATTTATGTTTTGTTTTCTTCTCTCTCTCTCTCTATCCTCTTCTTTTCTATTTTCTTCTTTTCTTTGCATTTTCCCTTCTTTTATATCATCCCTTTCTCTTGACGATCGCTTTACATCAATCGGGTGCTTATACAATGCGAAATTTTAGTTCTGAGCACCGATGGTGTATGGTGGGTCGTCACACTTGGTATTAGAGCTTAGGTTGCGTTGTTTAACCTAAGTCATATTGAGTTTGAGAATTAACGTACACGAGAGAATACATATTTGTAAATATTTTAGTTTGCAAATCTATGTATTATCAGTATATATGGTATAGGTTGTATTGCATGTGAGTGTCATTGGGATAGTTTTCTTTATTAGCGACAGATCGTTCTAATCTTGGAAGATCTAGTGAATGAAAAGTACTTCTAATTTCTCCATTTATGGAGTTGAGAGTCGGGCAGAATAAAGAACTACTATTATGGATTTACAATTTATGTCTCCAGTAATGGTACTATCCATTGCCTGGATGTCCTAAATCTCTAGTTAGTTATGGCACTCAAGTGCAGTGAGTCGACTATGTTGCGTTGTATAGATACTTACGTGTCTATGTGGTGAACCGTTCCTTAGAACGAAGTCTACTATTGTGATGCAGGGGATGCCTTAGTTCTCGCAGGGAGATCTTGGATGAATTAGGAGTTTACTCCAAAGAGACTCCAAGGTTGGGACTTAATTTGTAGAGAGTCTTTATCGTTTCGAGTTCTTGAAATCAATCCGCTCGAGACCAGTTCACTTCGAAGTGGTTTTGTATTGAAGTCTTAAGTTGGTGAGGGTTCGTCGATTTAGGCGATGTGTTGTGTTGGAGAGTATAACCGAATTCTATGTAATATTAATGTAAGTTTAATTCTCTCCTATATCACTTTGAAGTTTGGAGTTTATGCCTGGGTTGTGAGATCAACTTGGAGGTTGATTTCATTCTAAGGGGATGATGGTTTGGAGGAGTCGATCGGGTAAGCTCGTGATGTTTGAGCTCGCGCCCAGAGTGGAAACTCCTCCTACTTTTTTGGGATGAATCATGGAGATGTATGTGTTGATTTTCATTCCTGTTCCATCAAGTGCGCCCTCGATGAAACGGAGAATAGTGACGTCAACATTCAATATATGTTTCCATCAGTGGTGTTTCCATGCAAGTTTTAATTTGGCTTTGAGATTTCATCGTTCCATTTGATCTTGCGATCGGATGGATGGAACAAGATTGGGGCTCATGAATTGATTTGTCTCTCTTGATTGTTAATTACCATATCGAGGGGCTGGTTATACTATGTATGTGTGTAACATCCCATTTTTGGTCGCTAAAATTTAATATTGTGGATGACTACAACATTCATAGCGATTAATTTTGGGTCTCGAAGTGAGGGAGTGTTATGACATAGCTAGTCTCTTATTGGCAATATACATGATTCGTCAAAACTTAAATTTATCGAGTCAAGGTTGCATGTTTGCTAAAATGGTTGTTTGTTAATTATTGAGCTTAACTGGACTTAATATATTTGAGTCCAATAGTTCATTGACTAGAAGGATACATAATATGGGCGGTAGTGAGAGATTGTTGGTGACGATAGCGGGCTAGGACAAGCTCTTCAGTAGTTAGTCATCCTCGAGTTAGGGATAATGGTCTGAAAATTAGATCTTCAGTAGCGAGTTGCTTGTGATCGTACGATAGCGGGCTAAGGCAAATCTCTAGTAGTGAGTCAACACTTGAGCTTGTAGCCTAAGAGTATCTTGACACATTCGATGAGGTGACCAAATTGCCACCATGTTTGAGTCGAGTTCTGTATTGGTCTAGTTGTGGAAGTTCTTTCGGTTGGGAATTCCGAGGGGATTCCACCGACTGCGAGTATTTGATTGGTGTATGTCGATTACAACATTATGTAAGTTGTTTTGATCATGATTGATAGTTGTATTATTCGGGCCAACTAGTGAATCGACATATTTGAGATTGGTTTGTTGGAGTTTCACTTTCAGTTGAGAAAGTGAAATGCTTGGGTCACGTCATCTCGAGTAGGACACCGTTATGAGTCTTACAAGCATTTGCAAGGTTTGAGAAGTTATACTAAACCAATGAGAATGAAATTAAACTTATAATATATAATTTATATTTATACAATTGGTTTTGGGGTATGTCGAAGTTTTAAAGTATACGTATATTATTACTTTTCAGTGTATATATATAAGGTGATAGTACTCACTTGGTTGTGTGTGTGGTTTAAGTTCGATTTGTTTCCAAATGGAAGGTTATCATGTTTTAGTCGATACCCAAAATTGCATGAGGGGTATTTGACTCACAATTTGGAGTTGATGGTGATAGCGTTCGTTTTTTGAGATGGAGGCAATATTTATTAGCAAGGGGGTTAGAGTTGTCGGTGGTGTCGTTTCACTGGGATTTCACTTCTTTGAGAGGTATTTCAACCTTTGCTAGCGGCAATGGTTGAAGTCCTTAGCCTTTTATATGTACGAGGTTTACTATAGGCATGTATAGGAAATAGAATTGTTCATGTGTGTTGAGTTGTAGATGTACCAATGTTGAAGCGATATTCCTTTAGTAAATACCGCTTGTGTCAAAACTGGCAATGATTCCATAACTCGAAGTGAGGCAGGGCGGACTCAACCGAGGTAGTCTATTCCGTATTAAGAGGCATTGTTTGTTATGCATCCATTTCATTTCAAATGCGATATCAGCTTGCTATAGCTAAATAAAATGGTTGTGGGAATAGTTATCGATGGTTTCCATCGATAGGCTGCCATAAAAGTTGGAAATAATATGATAGCACTCGATCATATTCATTGACGAGAGATGCTAGAAATAGAATTACTATTTTCTGTTTTTGGAATGACAACCAGGATGTTGATTTATATATGGATTTAATTTAATATTGGATGTTTCATATTAGGATTATGCATGCTAGGATAGGTATGGAAGTTATTTTCCATAATTGATGTTGTTTTACGTATGAATGTTGATTGATGATGCTTGCAGGTTTGTATTTAAATGACTGTTAGGCATGCGGGATTAAGGCTGTTATGGTAGCGGTAAATTTACTATTATCATACCATTACCAGCCAATCGGTAACCATTTTTTTATTGAAATCAATATACAGTTAAAACGGTATGGTAACGGTAAATTTAACAATTTTAATGTCGGTAACATTTCTTCAAGACCAGTGGTAATGGTAATTCTACCAGTTAATTTAGTGTGTGTGTGTGTGTGTATATATATATATTCATCTTATATGCTTTATCACATGCATTTAGAACTAAATAAATGATTATATTTAGTTCAATAATCAGGTAAAATAATTCCTCGTACACTTATTTTCTTTCTCATTTATGTTTTTTAAAAACACTACATATAGTATAATAAAGATGCACTGTGTACAAAAAAACATGTCAAGATACAAACTTTGATGGACAAATGGTAATTTACCATTATCAATGTAACTGATACCATATTATCGGTATACCAATCGGTCGGTAATGGTAACGGTAAGCAGTTTTGGCTTACCAGCAAAAAATGGTATGGTAATGTATTTGACAAATGGTAGAGTAATCATTAACATAACAGCAGGATAATTATTTGTTGTATTGTTTATTGGTCGAAATAAATTTTATATATGACTTGACATGTTATGTTTGATAAACTCAGTTCATTTAATATGTTTATTCCCTTGTTATTGCTTCTACTATTGTGTCTATTCCTCTTTGTTAAATACATGCCCAGGTACAAAGAAGCCAGATTTAATTTGTTTGGATGCTAATTTGCTTTTATTTGCATTTAAAATGTTAAGCTTGCTTGAAAAGAGGTATGTTGTAGAAGTAGAGTTGTGGTTTTTGCTATTTGGTGCATTTTGGTGATTTTATGCCCCAGATATGGGTAGCCACTTCTAGGCTTTTGTTTCTTTTGTCTGGATAAGCCTTGCATGGAGATTTGGTGTTTTTCCGGATCAAACCAAACAATAGGAGGTGCTGCGGAAATTTTCTGTGAATTTTGGCATATTTTTCTTGAAAATGGGTAAACCGCCTCGTTAAAAACCTGAACTAGAACTCAGCGTGAGAACTAGACAGGAAAAAAGAGTGCAGTGCTTTATTAATAACGTATCAATAAAAGGTACACAACTGTACATAAGGCCAGCAATACAACCAAAATTTTCTGCTGCCTACTCAAAAAAAGGAAAAACAATACAAAACTGGCAGGAACCCGTAAACCACTGCACGAACTTGACATGTGCCACTACATACTTGAAACATCTCAGATATTAATAAAGGAACCCAAAACAAACACTGTTTCTTCCCAAAATGAAACCACCGCAATCCCTAATTTCTCGTAACAAGGCTCCAGCTTTAACCTACGTCCAGTAAGGAAATTCCGCACCGATCTCCAACTAGAATGTCAAAGTGGCTTCCGTAACTCGTTCTCCTCGATTGTTTAAGCATGTAACGTACTTCAATTTCAATGATATCCCACCTTCGAAATTTGTCCCACTCTTGAGAACTATGTAACCTAAGATTTCATTCTTTATATATATATATATGATAGATCATGGTAGTCATGGCGCAAAAGGCCACCTTGCCCAAATGAAGCATTAGGAAAGGAGTTTTTCAGCAACGTTATTTCCTCTTCAAGATTCAGCGAACACGAGTGAGAAGTCACAATTCCCAACTTGAGACGACATCTTACCCATAAAATAAGCAGCATACGAGAAATGAAAAAAAAGGTGATCCCGCGATCCGATTTCTTCTTTACATAATATACAAATAGGGTCTACGTCGTACCCCCAGTTAACCATCATATCCTTGGTATTTAGCTGATTTAGGATAGCTTTATACATACACAACGACATTTTTGGACTGTTTAAATAATGCCACACAACTTTACACCATTCTGTTTCTCTATCGTGGTTTCTAGAGATATCCCAGGCTGAATAAAAAATGAAATCGTCTTTCTTGTCATTCCAGCTCCAGTAATCTAGATCCCTTGTAGTATGTATATTAACTTCGTTAATTAGCAAAGAAACTTGTCTTGCTGCTGCTAAACAATTTGGGTTAAAAACCGTATTCTGAATTATGTGGTTAACTGTAATATCATCCCTAGCAAATAGGCTCAAGTGATTCCATTTAAGAATTTTAACCATGATGTGATTATTTAACCACAGGTCAAACCGTAAACTAGTGTCCCTGCCATTTACAATACTTCGCTTTATACATTTCAAACTCAGTTACCTATGCTTTAATATAGCTTTCCACGTACCCGAACTGTTATTATTGGTATTCATCACCAAAAAATTATTTCTTGAGCAGTATCTAGTCAACATCCACTTTTTCCACAAACTATCACCATTAACAAAATGCCAGAGAAGTTTAAGGGCTGCTGCAGTTTTAATGTCTTTAAAATTTCGTAGTCCTACACCTCCTTCGGATTTAGGTGTGCATAACCTCTCCCAAGCGATCTTGTGTCTTTTACCATCCTATATGAAATTAGCATACAATTTGTTAATCTTGCCAATTGTAGCCTCTGGTAATTGACAAGTTAACATCCAGTACATAACTATCGGGGTAATGACCGATCTAATTAATTCAAATTTCCCAGACATTAATAACAATCTACAATCCTAACTGTCCATCTTAACTCTTATTTTGTCTAACAGTTCTCCACAATTTGAGAAATGTAGGTAATTATTTGAAAGAGGAACTCCCAAATATTTTACCGGAAGTTTGCCTTCGTTCATGTTTAGCTCTTGCAGCACCTGAAACTTATTGTTAACACCTTTGCCAAAATACACCTTTGATTTCATAATATGATTTTAAGCCCAGCAAAATGCTTTAAATGGTTTAATGTAGACATGATAGCCTTAATCCCATTTGCCTTAGTTGAATTGTCGCATATTTTGAAGAAATTCAATATGTGATCCTAATTTGAATTATCTTCCAAATATTAAGTTGTCACGTTTGTCTTCCAACATCGAGTTGTTGAAAAATGAGGAAACAACTTTGAGGTTTGGCTTGGCTGCATCGATCCTGAAATGGAATGGTTGCTGAGAGTATTAAGTGATGATTTGTCTATGTGGTCACTTGTTCAAGAGTGTTGAGCTATTTATCCTTGAGGATTTCGAGGACGAAATTCTTTAAGGAGGGAAGAACGTAACAACCCATATTTTAACGATTGGATAATTAAATATTTTATTTAAATATTAACTGTTAATTATTTAAATTAGAGGCTCCAAAATGGGATTTTTCATAGACGATCGAATAAGGACTTGGGACCGGTTCCACTAAGTTCGGATTATTCGTTATGTGAGAAATAAGTATAGGATCACTACATTTTAAGTTCAGACCAATTGGTGGTCAAAATGATCTCGATATGCATGAAAATTATCTTTTTGAACACTAACGTCAGTTTGCGATGAAATTTATATTTTTGTAATCGTCATAGTAAATTGTTGCATGCCGTCGTGCTTCGTAACAAACCGGTATACCGTTCAATGAGGCGTAAATCAAACGTGTGTCAATTTTATAAGAAACTAACAATATATGCGAGCTCTAAAAAACTAACTTTAATTTATGATGGAATTAGGTCCTGTAACCTTTTTTGTTGGTCTCGTAACAACCATTAGAATTCTTTTGAATATAAGGTTCGATAGATTTGAGGTTCGAGAGACTTTGGGCTTGGTGAATAGTGTTTTGAAGGGGGCTAATGGAGGAATTTTACTTTTTAGGAAGTGTTGGAGCAGGGGAGCTATTTTGCAATTTTGAAAAGACCTAGGATCCAACTTAATAAGTATCTTATTGAAAACTTAAAACAAATAATAAAAATCTCCTTCTCCTCACTTTAGATCCAAGCTTCCACCTCTCCGTTAATGTTCGAAAATGGTCGAATTGACCCGCCCACTTTAAGACAAAACCTCCAACATGAAAGTTATTCGCCTCGATGACACAAACTCAATGACGTTCGGCACTCATCGATCGAACGTTGGAGGTAGCTGAAATCCAATGCAATCCGTTTTCTTCTTTTTCTCGCTGTGGCTTCCCCGTCGAGAATGAGCTCCAAGCACCAAAAGAAAAGTTGTAGAGGATTGAAAATCGAAGAGATTGACATGAGATTCATCTCAATCGGAGTTTGCATAAGGGATAAATCAGCATATTAATGATTTCTTTCTATTGGGTTTTTAAGCGAACAGAGCATGGTCGGACGATGAGATTTCTAGTGAAGATAGCCTTGAGAGAGGCGCTTCAGATAGTGGTGGTTTCGTGTCAATTGGATGTGCGAGGTGGTGGCATGACGAAAAGAAGGTGGACGATTTAGGTGTTTGGTTAACACGTGTTTTGGGGAAGAAAGGGGCTCAAGCCGAGTTCCACCATGTCGAACCAAAAAGGAGGCGCAAGCCGGGTTTGACTGTGTTGAATGGAAGGGGGACGATCTTGATAATTGCGCAAGAAAAGAAATTAGCGTAGGCTAATTACATTTTAATTATGTTATATATGTTATTGTTGTGACGCTTATATCTTTTGCGTACGTTATCAGATTTAGACGCGGTTTTGAGTGTTGAATTCATTCCAACGAGCTATATGCTATGAAGCAGCTTTGCACTGATTTGGTTGAGGTAAGTGATATTATCTCCCACAGTACTATAGTCGTAGCATAGAATGTTATTATTATTTATGTGTGTCTTTTAGTTATAAAATGGAACAACCAAGATAGGAGAACCTAGTAATTAGTAAGTAACAGAGATTAGTGGTGATTTAACTATATTTGACAGTTATTTTATATGTTTGTGTGCTATTACGCACCATTATACGTCAGTTTGGCATTATCATTAGACTTGGGCCATTTGGATGTATATTATATCTTGGATGTTATACATAGGTTCTATTTGATCTATTATCGTCATTTAGGATGTTTATATACTAGTTTAGGATTTGGATGACTATTGGTTGTATGGTCGACTTGTTTGCTTAGTTTAGTATAAAACGTTGTTCATAAGCTACTTAGTATTAGGAAATATTTCATTTGGTTGAGTTTGGTGTGCTTAACGAACAAATGCATATGTTGATGTATCTTAATTGTACGCAAAAAAATGGTAAACTCAAACGGATGAGATATATTCTCAATGGAGCTTTAAAGCGCGTAGTTGGATCCGACGACAAAGCAGTAATAGGGATCGACATTAGTTCTGAAGGCTTGGATGAAGTAAAGAAGTCGCAGGACGGAGTAGGTCTTGGTTGGACCAAGTCCATGTCAACATAGTCGATTTGGAGTTGGTTTGGCCAGTCCCGGATCGATTATGTTAATCTGGATCGTCCAAGTAGCCACGTTTGGATCAACATAGTCGATCCGAAGTCAGCTCAACCAAGTGTTGATCAGCTATGCCAATCTGGATACGGTTTAACTATGTCGAACTGGAGGTGGGCTGACCCAGGTATGGGACGATCTGGGGAAATGTGACGATGGAGACCTTAGAGATAAGAGTTCTTCACGAAGGCATTTCTTCTTGGCGATGAGTTGGATTTCGCGATGAATGTCATATGTTTTTCCTTGGATGAGTATTTAACAAATTTTGGTTAGATACGTGATCCGGGTAGTCATTATCGATTATTATCGACTAGTCGATGTCGTTACCATTGTTATTGGCTATCTGGCTAATTTGACATGGATGATGACATGATTTTGAGGAGCAGGATATAGTGGTTCATTCGATAGTGGTTTCGAGATGATGGCTCTTCAATCAGTGGCTTTGGCTTGAGGCGTGGATGTGGTGCTTCTATGCAGTGATGCATCATTTGACGACAATGATTCCAAGATGAGGTGACGACATTAAGTCATATTGAGGTAACTATCAAATAGAGAGAGAATGGAGACACAAGATGGTATCCTATGACATACGATGACCATAGGGATACTTCCTATACTGAGAAATATTTGGATGGAAGTCTTATGGACAGTCTAAAAATAAATTCTTCTATGGAGAATGTGTGCTAAGGAGTCATCGAAATGCATGACTTTGGTATGCCTTTGAGAGAGTGGCACAAGGATGGATTAGAGTTCGTCGATATTGAATCTGATTCGCCCAGACCTCGGAGCCTGTCGATATTTTGCACAGGGTAGGGTTATCTATTATTGTTCGTCAACTTAGGACATAGTGATAGTCTGGTTGAGTTCGTCGATGTAGAACCCGCCAGTTCCTTGATGGATTGGGTGACCAAAGTATTGGATACCATATGCTTTATGCATTGAGCGTGTGAATGTGAGGATGGATAGTGGATGATTAGTTATTTGTCACCATTAGTACTTGGACATCTATCACACATTTTTATATGATGCTTATCACAGTATAACATATATTGATTGTTACATGCTAACTCGGTGGATGTAGGGAAAAGGTAGTTATGATTCTCCATACCTCTGTGTTGTATATGCTATTACGACTTTACAGTACTTTGAGATGTGTTTATCACTCACACCAGGCCTTCGTTTGCCCCAAAGTTTTATTTCTCTTTTATTACTTTGGGTGCTTATCGAAGATGCTGATGACCAGACAAGGTAGTAGGTTCAAATTATCTAGAGCGGTGCAAGTTGATTCACAGGAGGTAACGGTTTACCTATTTACATTTGTATTATATATGTTTATTTCACTGTGTAGCACTATGGAGCATTGACAGTGTTAGTGTTCTGTTAGAGACAGTTGACCAGTTGAGTTTATTTATCTCTTATATAAACTCTATTCCCGTTATGTATAACTATGTGAACCTGCATTACATGGTTTGTATAATTCTAACTGTCTTGCCCATTTTATATCTATGATTTGATTAGTATATGTTATCTGATGCATATACGACAGGATCTATGATCATATTTATGTTCTGTTCTCTTCTCTCTCTTATATTTTCTTCTTTTCTTTGCCTTTTCCCTTCTTTTCTACCATTTCTTTCTCTTGGCGATCACCTTACATCAATCGGGTGCTTTTACAACGCAAAAGTTTAGTTCTAAGCACAGATGGTATTAGTTTATCTCTTCTTAGATTTGGAAAAATCCATTGGGGATTTAGGTATCCTACAAACCTATCATTGTTAATTATTTAATTTCTAAATCTCTTTTCCTCCAAACTTTCTAAATCTTTTATATATACAAATCCATTGTTTTATATATATAAAAAATAGAGATATGATGGAGAATATAATAAGCATTCCAAATCCAAAGGAAATCAAAGTAAAGACAATGGTCTAGAATGGAAATCGTGGTTTTTCTTATTTTAGCGATTGAGTGGTATTGTATGGATTTGATATATACCTTAAGGAGTTTTGAATTAAAACTTCGTAAGAAAATTCAAAAAAAAATCCCCCAAATAGAAATGCTAATTCTTTAATAGGAATCTTACTTGTTTTATACTAAAACAATGGAGTTTTGTGGATCTAACAAACTACGTATTTTATCTTCTATTCTACATTTTCTTCTTTTTATTTAGTCATAATTAAGGGATTTTAAATAAAAATGTTTTGTAAAGAATGAGTCTTTAGTTCGTAGTTTATGCCATCTAAATATAATTTCCCTTGCCCAAATTCGTGTAAAAAAGTTAATAGAGTGTAAAATTGATTAAATCTTAAGTTTTCAATTTTTTTAGTCTAGTTTGAGATAAAAGTGATTTAGATTCTATATACAAGTCATTTTATTTCAATTTTTATATGAGTATTGAAACCTTTTTGTGGATACTATAGTCCTATGTTATGGGTATTGGAATTTGGACATTATTTACATTTTGGAAAGGATTTATATTACTATGGTTGAAAAGGAATTGAAATGTAAAGTTAATTCGGATTTAACCTCTACAAAAAATTGAACTACTAAATGCATGATTAAATGTACAATTGTCTAATTAGGTAATAACTATCAATCCCCTTTAGGAAAGTAGTCAATTGTTAAGGAAAACATGGAAGGAATTCTTATGTAGCATAAGTAATGGACACAAAGACATGCGGTAATATATTTTGAGTGGTTTAAATAAGACTAAGTCATAGGGATATCTCCTATGATAAGTAACTATAAATAACATGAGGTTAGTTCTAATTTTATATTGTACGTCTATCCAACTAATCTAGCTACCATTTCCTATGAATAGTCAAACTAATGCGAGACATCTATATTGGTATAACTCATAATATGAAGGAATTACCAAGGGCTTTTGGAGGTATTAAGTGGTCCTTTCAGGACTCACCTCTGTACACTAAACGAAAGTAAGAGGTTAGTAATTTAAGCACAGTAAGTAGTATCTCAGAAAGAGTCTACTTTGGATGAGCATTAAATGGCTACAGGGTCATCCCTTAAAAAATTAAGTGGCTCGAAGAGATTTCTATGAAATGTTAGCTATGTTAATACCTGTGAGGAGTCCACCTTACGAATATGTATTAAAAGATGGATGCCTTCGTTAATTAAGGTCTTAAATGGTCAAAGTATGCCTATTTTCAGTAAAGGGTCTTAAGATTGGGTACGATCCCCCAGATTGTTTGATATTTATGAAATTGGGTTATGGTGTGGTAAAACTTTCTTTGAGAATAGAAGATATTAATTGGTTGCCTAAGGACCCACCTTCTTTCCACATATGAAATATTAAGGGTTTACGAAATAGTTGTAAGACATATTCTTATTTAAATTATATTTTCCAAGCATTTGAATAGAAAAGATCAAGATTTGTATTCACCAGACACCTTTTGTTCTCAATCCCACCTTATTATAACACAAGATAGAAAAGCAACCGATGATGTTTGAAGACAACAAGAGTAGATGTTACTATTTATTTATTTATTCCTCATATCTTCAATTATTGTCATAAAAAAGTAATTTAAATAAAATAATAATGCAACGATTGTTGGTTACAATATATTATGTCATGATAATTGATTTGAAACAAAGAGGTAGCATTATAATTATTATGTTCTATTCCCTCTACCGTGAGTTCTGAAAGAATGAATAAATGGCTTTATGTTATATTACTTTATTTTACTAATCAACAACCTTCTTAGGAATGGGTCTACATTTAAATGGGTCTTTCTGACTCAAAATTTGGGTTTGATTTTAGGGTGGGTTGTTACATTTGGTATCAAAGCTTAGGATATCTGACCAAAGGAGTGGCGTACTTGTTGTTTTTAAATAGTGATTTCTGAAAATCCTATTGTATATAAATATATAATTACTTTGAATTTATGCTTAACTTTGTAAATTTCGATCATAAAAATAGCTAGAACTATATTTCGAAAGGCACACTCTAAGCTAGAAGTCAGGTTATGTGACGGCCCCCCTGGACCAGCCAACATTTCCCCGAAATGCGCTGTACCAATGCCCGGCTAGCACGGGACGGTCGTCAAAGGAAAATGGTTTGAAAAGGTGGATCATCAAATAACCTGTAGTATATCTCACAGCGCATGGAAGAAAATATAATAATAACATAACTTGACATAAAACAGGTGATATAGTGCATAAGCTGAAAACTAAACCATCATAACGGCGGAATCTAAAATACAGCTTATGATCCAAACCATTATTACAACTTCAAAAATACCGTCTCTTAAGCAAAATAGAAAAGGTACAGTAGTAAGCCCAAAGCAGTGACTAGCAACAACACAAGGAGAATATATGTAAATAGTATGTGTGTGAAAACCCGTAACTTCCCCGTAAAGGAAAGCGTCGGATAGTTCGAGAACAAGCCACAACAGAACGCATACAGAAGAACATTTCATTGTATATTACAACAATGCATCAGATTACAAGAATATACAGAGTATAAATGAATATTACACAGAAATATCAGAGATTTAAATTACATTTAAATACATCGCAGCGGAAAATAATACAATACACAACTAGAAGAAGATATACGGATACAAAGCTTTCCGGATATCGTTCCAGCTGTAAACCAGGATCCTGTGAATATAAATCTGCAAAACCAAAACTACTAGCTGCCCGTGTCGAAAATAAGGGCACCCAGAGTTTAGGTTAAAACAATAAACTCCAGGTCAGTCATGTGACTGGTGTGAGAACTAAAACAGTTATTAATCTTTATTTTCAAAGTTAGGTAAATCAAGGGACCACGCCGTATAACACGGAACGGGTTTCCTCCCAAGAATACCAGTGCATAAAACAAACAGCGCAATGCTAAATAAAGAAAAATGAAGCTGTTATAAGACCCAGCTCCCATCACACAATGCAACGCAGTCGAGGATAGGGTTTTCCCTTATAACAGCCAAAGAATGCTTGATACGTTTTAAAACAAATCATTTGATACTATTATAAGTGCATAGTGTATAAACAACTTCAAATCATAAGTATCAATCACAGGCGGCATGAATGGCCCATAACACTATGTCGCCATATATAAGTTTACAATCAAAACCGCAAATGTCGTATTAGAAGTTGGGTTATCATTTATGGTATGAACCGAGGCTAGGGGCAAGATCCTCTACCGATTCGAGACTGTCTAGTCCGAGCCTCAGGAACAGCCGCAACTGCCCCATGGATCGTCAGGGCCGGTCCACCGATGTGGATTATTATGCCTGAACACTACGTTTCCCCGCCCTTTGGGGCGTAAGCCTGGCCCGTCAGCCGACCAGAAGCATCGGCCGAAACCGATATCACGAGGCGCCTCGCTTTTCAGCAAGTAATAATAAGTAATATCCACATGAGTCAAACTCGTCAGCCAGTTCAAGCACTGACGCCACTCCTAACTAGAAAGAAACGCATGTCCTCCCTGAGGTCCGTCTCCCGTTTTTGATTCATACCGGGTGTGATACTCGCGAATCAACGTTACACAAAGCTACGCCACACAAGGCCGTGCTTCGATCATCAACCACAAGACTTTGCTTTTCAACAGAAGCCTTGATCATTTGCATCTTAGCATGCCACACAGGCAATTCACTCCATGCGATTGATATCCATCAATATATAACCCCTGAGCTCGTACGTCTCAGAGAAGGGCGTTAAGCAAGAGAATAAATTCTCCGCCGCCAAACATATATATATTTAATAGAGATCAATCACACGGACTAAAATCCAATGTCAGACACACAGTCCATTTACAAGTCCGTTCTGGGTCTGAACGAAACCGGAGGCACTTTCCTCGCATATCCATCCATCTCCAAGTACGTCTGGACGATCACCAACTGTTTCCATCTTCTTGGGTGTACAGCCCAATCAAGATCATCAGTAATCACCCAAACGACGTGAAGACTTCCGGTCTTCGACCATCGTCTTCATCTTCGACTTATCGTCGTATCAGTTATTCAGAATGGGATAAACCCGGTCTTTCCGAATAACTCGCGTATATTTTAAATAAGTGTTACACAAATACAACATACGCCTCATTCCAATTCATCAGTCATTAACCGTAAATTAATCAAGAGAATAATTCCCCAAATATTAACCCCGAAGGCCGAAACCAACATCAGATCAATATCCAGAAAACCATTCTGCTTGGCTAACCGACAGTTAATTTCTAATTTCACATTCATAGGGAAAGGTTCCCATTAATTTTATCAAAGATAAATTCTTTAATTTATTCTTTAATCTACTTTTGAATATCAATTCAAACTAGTCGGGATTAACGAAACTTACCGAAGTAATCATTTGTTTTAATTTCCCAATCCCAACCTATTTATCCCATGAAGTAAAACTGGTAATACTTCATATCTAACACCACAGTGTTATCGGTAAATTCAATTACCATTTCACGTTCAAATCTAATTAAAGATTTAACTATCGCCTGGAGTAAAACTGGTGATACTCCATTCTCGATTATTTCAATCTAATTAAAGATTCATTAAAACTCCACTTAGTTTTAATCGTTAACTGGGTTAAAGAATCAGTGTCATTTAAAACACGGTTCACGGTAAACCCAAAATATCATTCCATTAATTATCGGGTTAAAGAACAAGTGTTATTTAAAACATTGTCTACGATAAACCCAAAAATCAACATCAATTCAATTCCAATTAAATATTATTTAATTGGTACCTTTCATTAAATCTAAATAAAAAGATTTAATCATTTCTCAATTGGGTTCAAGAACAGTGTTAGTGAAGACACCATTCACGACAAACCCAAATCACATTCGATATTCAATACAAGGCTCTGAATAGAAAATATATCGGCTTATATTCAATATCAAATTCTACGACTAACAAATGTCGTATTGGAAATAACGATATAAATATATATCTTTCAAATTTCCATAACAACACCTGTATAATCACGAATTCCAACATCGAAATATTCCGAAGACAATTTCGATTCAAATCCACTCCAATGCAATCATTGGATATTCTGGTTATTTTTAAAACCCTTTTTAAATTCAATTTATTTATTTAAAAATAAATAGAATTATAATTCTAGTTCAAAACTAGTTCATTTCGATAAAAATCTATTTTTATCTTTTCAAATATGGAGTTTTTCATCCCAATTCTTTCTAAATCATTTCTTATGATTTTACATAAATTATTACTATTTTTAATAATTTTATCAAGGCCTGTACAGTCGATTTCCATCAACGGTCATCGAACTGCACTTACAGCGACCTTTTTCGAATTTGATTTGGACGTATCTCCAAATCCAACCGTTAGATTTCAAATTTCTAACATTCATTAGAAAGCTCTTTTCGATACGAACCCAACGGTTCCGGTTTTAGGAGAATCCGACGGTCGGATCTCCCGTAATGCCCGTTTGAAATAAATGGTCGAAATTTACGAACTGCCGCGGCGCGGCGCGTTCTATTCAGGCCATTATATTATATATATAATATATATTTCGTCGATTACTATTTAAAACGAATTATATAAATAGTTTTAAATTCGTTTCCAAAAGCAATTTCAACTTCCATTTCAATTCAAAGCAAAATTGAATTCTTCTTTATAAATTCGTTTTAAAATTCATTTCTATTCAATTCAAATTTCAATTCAATTTGAATTCATTTCAATTCGCTTTCAATTCAATTCGAATTCGTTTTCAATTCAATTCATTTCGAAATCGTTTTCAATTCAATTTATTTCGAAATCGTTTTCAATTCAATTCATTTCGAAATCGTTTTCAATTCAATTTATTTCGAAATCGTTTTCAATTCAATTCATTTCGAAATCGTTTTCAATTCAATTCATTTCGAAATCGATATAAATATCGTTCACGTCAAAATGGCGTCAATCTAATCAACACGGCTTCACAAATTTCTATTTCAAATATTTTATTTCAAATATTTCTTTTTCAAAATAGTTGTTATTATCAAAATATTTCGTTCAACACATGACCAATCTCAAAGGATGAGTACTGTCAACACATGAACCTTTATTTTATATTATAAAGATGTAAATTTTATTACTAAAATATTTCGTTCAACACATGACCAATCTCAATGGATGAAACTGTCAACACATGAACCTTTATTTTATATTGTTCTTTATTTTCTAAATTGGAATGAGGCCCAATCAATTACCATATAAAGTTAATTATATGGATTTTCATACAACACATGTATATAATAACATTGAAAAATAATCAACCATCAACCAAAGTGCACTACACTGTATAAGCATCAAATATAGATATCTAACGCTTATAACAGCCTGTCAATCAATCGATCGACATATTTAATCAATCAGGATGAGTGAACTGCATATTTCATCCTAACACCCGTGTAGGGTTTCAAACAATCAAACAAATATTTTATTTGTGCAGTTGGGCGATGTGTAAAATTTATCGACCCAATCAATGTCCTTTAAATCAGTGTACATAAACAAACCGTCTGGTTTGTAAATGAATATTTTATTTATTCACATTCACGTTAAAAATTATATTTTTAACGATAAAACATTTTATTTCAACATATGAATTTCTATTCAGTTCATTCTTTAAATAAAATGATATTTTTATTTTTCTAACTTATTTTTAGAAAATTTCGGCGGCATAACGGCACGATACTAGAAACGGGACGAGGCCTAGCCTTATCCCCGGTCTAGTGAAGGCCCACGCCATTCACACATCAATCAAAATCACCAAACAACCAAATTCAAATCAAATCATATAACTAATCTATGCAACCAAACAAACAAGTCCATGGTCTGTGGACGATTGTGTCGGGTGCTACTAAGCACCGTCTGCATCCTAGTATATATATATATAAATAGAAATGAAATGGAAAGGGGAGAAATTCTCACTTATAGCTATCTTAGCTCCACGGCACTTCTTTTGCAGGAAATCTTCATTGCTATCGCATCTTCGTCATCTTTATTGCCCGTAGCCACTACATATATAAAAGTCACATTTTTACTTCGCTATTCAATATATAAAAATCCATTTTTCTATCGAAGTTCAATATATAAAAATTCTATTTTTCTATCGAAGTTCAATATATAAAAATTCTATTTTTCTATCGAAGTTCAATATATAAAAATTCTATTTTTCTATCGAAGTTCAATATATAAAAATTCTATTTTTCTATCGAAGTTCAATATATAAAAATTCTATTTTTCTATCGAAGTTCAATATATAAAAATTCTATTTTTCTATCGAAGTTCAATATATAAAAATTCTATTTTTATTTCAAAGTTCAATATATAAAAATCGAATTTTTCTATCGAAGTTCAATATATAAAAATTCTATTTTTCTATCGAAGTTCAATATATAAAAATCACCTTTTTTTTTTAATCCGACTTTCAGTATATAAAAATCTGATTTTTCCTATTTAAATTAATTATGCTAATTTACTAAATGAAACAAAATAAAAAAATTACCTTCATCGTTTTCTGTTACTAGGAACCAGCAAAACACGTCGCCTCCTCTTAGGGCAAATGACTGCACCCACCTCCGATGATCGGAGGGCCATCCGTCGCCACCAGGTAAGGCGCCCCTGTCCCCTCTATCGTTGCTCAGAATACCGGCCACCTCGCACCACCCATCATCACTCAAAACAACCCAAACCGCCGCCGCTTTCAAGCGAGATTCAGGCCAAAACGAACCGCAAACGACGACCTCGACCGTACCTTTGTGAAGAGCCCGTGATGTCCTTCGATTTCCTGGTGAGGGCTTCTGAAATTATTGCGCGGACTTTGAAGAAAAGGGAAGAGAAGAACCCGACGATTTCGATCGTCAAAATTGAAAGGGGGCGGGTTTCAGATGGTTGACCACGCGTAAAAGAGAATGGGGTTTTGACCGTTCTATTTTATATTTATATTAATATTTAATATTATTAAATTCATGAATTTCTTGTCTATCGCTACGAACTCCAAATCAACCCCAACCACTGTCACCCCTAGCGTATTACCCCCACTCCGAACACAATGGGATATGTATCGTAGGCTAATTCGGTTGTTTCGATGGGTTTCCACCAAAAATAAAGCATAAATCAGTATATATTTAATTTTAAACGTACATTTCGAATTTCCGGGGTCACATACTAACTCTAAAAATTCTATAAAAATATTTTCTAGCTTCGTATTGATGATACGGTCCTAACAAAACTAGTTTCGTCGAATTCTGAGACCGTTGGAAAAATGGCCATTTTTCAGTCGATTAAAATCAACTGAAACCAGTCAAACGCGTTTTCCTTTGCCACGCTCACATATTGATTCGAAAAATTATGAAATTTGGAATCTAGCAATAATTTTACATCCCGGACCCAACAAAACTGGTTTCGTCGAAATCCGAGGTCATTTGCAAAATGTCCATTTTTAAGGGCCTGAATTCCATAGCGACTATTCAGAATTTTCAACTGGACATATCTTTTGATCCCCGCTATGAAAATTTGATTATTCGGATTCAATGGAAAGATATTATCAATTAGATCCTAATGTTTTTGGTTTCACTAAAATCCGGATTGTTTTGCACCCGGTACATTCAATTGAAGTTTGAAATCGAATTATCGAACTATCGCGCCATTTTCAATTCTATTTATAATTATATATAAATATTTATATTCTATCGACGACGCGTATAAATATATACGTTCGAATTATATTCAAAATAAATTTTCGTCGATATTATTTAAAATAATTCATTTTAAATAATCAAAATTCGCCAAAATTGCCAAAATAAAAATTTTAAACTGGCCCAGATTTTGCGGGTTATTACAATCTCCCCCACTTAAAACTTTTCGTCCCCAAAAAGGAACAAAGTCGAAAGTGGTTTGATTAATCAACACTACGCTCGACCTGACTTCCATTCCCCAACTTTTCAGTTTATGAGAATTTCTAAAATTTCAAAAATTTGGCTAACACCCTAAATTTTTGAAAAATTTCGCCATAACCTCCCCTGCACCGGGAGCATCGGGGAATTTCAAATAGCTTCCCCGGTCCTTCAGATCTCAAAAAGAAAAAGAAAAAGCCAAGCGGCTAGCCAATAGGCTCACAAAATCATCATCACCCAAACAAAACAGGAAATTATGTAGTAAACATGTACCTATTTGTCGGGCAAACAAATTTTATTCTCTGCTCTAGCCTCCTTGCTATGACCTATTCAATATAAATATATGCATATGCAAGCAAATGCAACCAATTTTCAATATCATTCAATATTTGATTCAATTAGGCATAATGGTTCAAAATTAGCAAACAAATGAACAAACAACACAAACATCAATCAGTTAGTGAATTTAAAGTTTCAAATTCATAATTTTGATACATATACTAAAATCGTGTTTTTAATGCCAATTCACAACAAAGTGTTCTAACTATATTAGTTTTGGTTCTCACACCAGTCCAATGGAAATATATAGAAAATCACACCTTCGAAACACGAACATAAATACTGATGATGCACGTGCTATCATCAGTACCTTCTCCGGGCGACTAGAGTGTGATTCTATATCTATCCAATATATTAAAACTTCGAATACACGCGGATCAGACGTATACGCAAAATCTATATATACTGGATTGTCCACATCAATATAAATAAATAATCAAATACGAATAATTGATTTAAATTTTCAAAACAAAATTTGTTTTCACTTTAAAAATTTACTCTTCACACTCGTTCTAGGATACTACTGATCCCATCTCTAACGAGTCATCCTAATTGGATGTTACTAATCCAATATCTGATGAATTCTTTCGTATGGTTCTAATGTGCCTTGTTCTCTGCTTTGTAAACCAAAGCTCTGATACCAACTGTGAAAACCCGTAACTTCCCCGTAAAGGAAAGCATCGGATAGTTCGAGAACAAGCCACAACAGAACGCATACAGAAGAACATTTCATTGTATATTACAACAATGCATCAGATTACAAGAATATACAGAGTATAAATGAATATTACACAGAAATATCAGAGATTTAAATTACATTTAAATACATCGCAGCGGAAAATAATACAATACACAACTAGAAGAAGATATACGGATACAAAGCTTTCCGGATATCGTTCCAGCTGTAAACCAGGATCCTGTGAATATAAATCTGCAAAACCAAAACTACTAGCTGCCCGTGTCGAAAATAAGGGCACCCAGAGTTTAGGTTAAAACAATAAACTCCAGGTCAGTCATGTGACTGGTGTGAGAACTAAAACAGTTATTAATCTTTATTTTCAAAGTTAGGTAAATCAAGGGACCACGCCGTATAACACGGAACGGGTTTCCTCCCAAGAATACCAGTGCATAAAACAAACAGCGCAATGCTAAATAAAGAAAAATGAAGCTGTTATAAGACCCAGGTCCCATCACACAATGCAACGCAGTCGAGGATAGGGTTTTCCCTTATAACAGCCAAAGAATGCTTGATACGTTTTAAAACAAATCATTTGATACTATTATAAGTGCATAGTGTATAAACAACTTCAAATCATAAATATCAATCATAGGCGGCATGAATGGCCCATAACACTATGTCGCCATATATAAGTTTACAATCAAAACCGCAAATGTCGTATTAGAAGTTGGGTTATCATTTATGGTATGAACCGAGGCTAGGGGCAAGATCCTCTACCGATTCGAGACTGTCTAGTCCGAGCCTCAGGAACAGCCGCAACTGCCCCATGGATCGTCAGGGCCGGTCCACCGATGTGGATTATTATGCCTGAACACTACGTTTCCCCGCCCTTTGGGGCGTAAGCCTGGCCCGTCAGCCGACCAGAAGCATCGGCCGAAACCGATATCACGAGGCGCCTCGCTTTTCAGCAAGTAATAATAAGTAATATCCACATGAGTCAAACTCGTCAGCCAGTTCAAGCACTGACGCCACTCCTAACTAGAAAGAAACGCATGTCCTCCCTGAGGTCCGTCTCCCGTTTTTGATTCATACCGGGTGTGATACTCGCGAATCAACGTTACACAAAGCTACGCCACACAAGGCCGTGCTTCGATCATCAACCACAAGACTTTGCTTTTCAACAGAAGCCTTGATCATTTGCATCTTAGCATGCCACACAGGCAATTCACTCCATGCGATTGATATCCATCAATATATAACCCCTGAGCTCGTACGTCTCAGAGAAGGGCGTTAAGCAAGAGAATAAATTCTCCGCCGCCAAACAGATATATATTTAATAGAGATCAATCACACGGACTAAAATCCAATGTCAGACACACAGTCCATTTACAAGTCCGTTCTGGGTCTGAACGAAACCGGAGGCACTTTCCTCGCATATCCATCCATCTCCAAGTACGTCTGGACGATCACCAACTGTTTCCATCTTCTTGGGTGCACAGCCCAATCAAGATCATCAGTAATCACCCAAACGACGTGAAGACTTCCGGTCTTCGACCATCGTCTTCATCTTCGACTTATCGTCGTATCAGTTATTCAGAATGGGATAAACCCGGTCTTTCCGAATAACTCGCGTATATTTTAAATAAGTGTTACACAAACACAACATACGCCTCATTCCAATTCATCAGTTATTAACCGTAAATTAATCAAGAGAATAATTCCCCAAATATTAACCCCGAAGGCCGAAACCAACATCAGATCAATATCCAGAAAACCATTCTGCTTGGCTAACCGACAGTTAATTTCTAATTTCACATTCATAGGGAAAGGTTCCCATTAATTTTATCAAAGATAAATTCTTTAATTTATTCTTTAATCTACTTTTGAATATCAATTCAAACTAGTCGGGATTAACGAAACTTACCGAAGTAATCATTTGTTTTAATTTCCCAATCCCAACCTATTTATCCCATGAAGTAAAACTGGTAATACTTCATATCTAACACCACAGTGTTATCGGTAAATTCAATTACCATTTCACGTTCAAATCTAATTAAAGATTTAACTATCGCCTGGAGTAAAACTGGTGATACTCCATTCTCGATTATTTCAATCTAATTAAAGATTCATTAAAACTCCACTTAGTTTTAATCGTTAACTGGGTTAAAGAATCAGTGTCATTTAAAACACGGTTCACGGTAAACCCAAAATATCATTCCATTAATTATCGGGTTAAAGAACAAGTGTTATTTAAAACATTGTCTACGATAAACCCAAAAATCAACATCAACTCAATTCCAATTAAATATTATTTAATTGGTACCTTTCATTAAATCTAAATAAAAAGATTTAATCATTTCTCAATTGGGTTCAAGAACAGTGTTAGTGAAGACACCATTCACGACAAACCCAAATCACATTCGATATTCAATACAAGGCTCTGAATAGAAAATATATCGGCTTATATTCAATATCAAATTCTACGACTAACAAATGTCGTATTGGAAATAACGATATAAATATATATCTTTCAAATTTCCATAACAACACCTGTATAATCACGAATTCCAACATCGAAATATTCCGAAGACAATTTCGATTCAAATCCATTCCAATGCAATCATTGGATATTCTGGTTATTTTTAAAACCCTTTTTAAATTCAATTTATTTATTTAAAAATAAATAGAATTATAATTCTAGTTCAAAACTAGTTCATTTCGATAAAAATCTATTTTTATCTTTTCAAATATGGAGTTTTTCATCCCAATTCTTTCTAAATCATTTCTTATGATTTTACATAAATTATTACTATTTTTAATAATTTTATCAAGGCCTGTACAGTCGATTTCCATCAACGGTCATCGAACTGCACTTACAGCGACCTTTTTCGAATTTGATTTGGACGTATCTCCAAATCCAACCGTTAGATTTCAAATTTCTAACATTCATTAGAAAGCTCTTTTCGATACGAACCCAACGGTTCCGGTTTTAGGAGAATCCGACGGTCGGATCTCCCGTAATGCCCGTTTGAAATAAATGGTCGAAATTTACGAACTGCCGCGGCGCGGCGCGTTCTATTCAGGCCATTATATTATATATATAATATATATTTCGTCGATTACTATTTAAAACGAATTATATAAATAGTTTTAAATTCATTTCCAAAAGCAATTTCAACTTCCATTTCAATTCAAAGCAAAATTGAATTCTTCTTTATAAATTCGTTTTAAAATTCATTTCTATTCAATTCAAATTTCAATTCAATTTGAATTCATTTCAATTCGCTTTCAATTCGAATTCGTTTTCAATTCAATTCATTTCGAAATCGTTTTCAATTCAATTTATTTCGAAATCGTTTTCAATTCAATTCATTTCGAAATCGTTTTCAATTCAATTTATTTCGAAATCGTTTTCAATTCAATTCATTTCGAAATCGTTTTCAATTCAATTCATTTCGAAATCGATATAAATATCGTTCACGTCAAAATGGCGTCAATCTAATCAACACGGCTTCACAAATTTCTATTTCAAATATTTTATTTCAAATATTTCTTTTTCAAAATAGTTGTTATTATCAAAATATTTCGTTCAACACATGACCAATCTCAAAGGATGAGTACTGTCAACACATGAACCTTTATTTTATATTATAAAGATGTAAATTTTATTACTAAAATATTTCGTTCAACACATGACCAATCTCAATGGATGAAACTGTCAACACATGAACCTTTATTTTATATTGTTCTTTATTTTCTAAATTGGAATGAGGCCCAATCAATTACCATATAAAGTTAATTATATGGATTTTCATACAACACATGTATATAATAACATTGAAAAATAATCAACCATCAACCAAAGTGCACTACACTGTATAAGCATCAAATATAGATATCTAACGCTTATAACAGCCTGTCAATCAATCGATCGACATATTTAATCAATCAGGATGAGTGAACTGCATATTTCATCCTAACACCCATGTAGGGTTTCAAACAATCAAACAAATATTTTATTTGTGCAGTTGGGCGATGTGTAAAATTTATCGACCCAATCAATGTCCTTTAAATCAGTGTACATAAACAAACCGTCTGGTTTGTAAATGAATATTTTATTTATTCACATTCACGTTAAAAATTATATTTTTAACGATAAAACATTTTATTTCAACATATGAATTTCTATTCAGTTCATTCTTTAAATAAAATGATATTTTTATTTTTCTAACTTATTTTTAGAAAATTTCGGCGGCATAACGGCACGATACTAGAAACGGGACGAGGCCTAGCCTTATCCCCGGTCTAGTGAAGGCCCACGCCATTCACACATCAATCAAAATCACCAAACAACCAAATTCAAATCAAATCATATAACTAATCTATGCAACCAAACAAACAAGTCCATGGTCTGTGGACGATTGTGTCGGGTGCTACTAAGCACCGTCTGCATCCTAGTATATATATATAAATAGAAATGAAATGGAAAGGGGAGAAATTCTCACTTATAGCTATCTTAGCTCCACGGCACTTCTTTTGCAGGAAATCTTCATTGCTATCGCATCTTCGTCATCTTTATTGCCCGTAGCCACTACATATATAAAAATCACATTTTTACTTCGCTATTCAATATATAAAAATCCATTTTTCTATCGAAGTTCAATATATAAAAATCCATTTTTCTATCGAAGTTCAATATATAAAAATTCTATTTTTATATCGAAGTTCAATATATAAAAATTCTATTTTTCTATCGAAGTTCAATATATAAAAATTCTATTTTTCTATCGAAGTTCAATATATAAAAATTCTATTTTTCTATCGAAGTTCAATATATAAAAATTCTATTTTTCTATCGAAGTTCAATATATAAAAATTCTATTTTTCTATCGAAGTTCAATATATAAAAATTCTATTTTTCTATCGAAGTTCAATATATAAAAATTCTATTTTTCTATCGAAGTTCAATATATAAAAATTCTATTTTTATTTCAAAGTTCAATATATAAAAATCGAATTTTTCTATCGAAGTTCAATATATAAAAATTCTATTTTTCTATCGAAGTTCAATATATAAAAATCACCTTTTTTTTTTAATCCGACTTTCAATATATAAAAATCTGATTTTTCCTATTTAAATTAATTATGCTAATTTACTAAATGAAACAAAATAAAAAAATTACCTTCATCGTATTCTGTTACTAGGAACCAGCAAAACTCGTCGCCTCCTCTTAGGGCAAATGACTGCACCCACCTCCGATGATCGGAGGGCCATCCGTCACCACCAGGTAAGGCGCCCCTGTCCCCTCTATCGTTGCTCAGAATACCGGCCACCTCGCACCACCCATCATCACTCAAAAAAACCCAAACCGCCGCCGCTTTCAAGCGAGATTCAGGCCAAAACGAGCCGCAAACGACGACCTCGACCGTACCTTTGTGAAGAGCCCGTGATGTCCTTCGATTTCCTGGTGAGGGCTTCTGAAATTATTGCGCGGACTTTGAAGAAAAGGGAAGAGAAGAACCCGACGATTTCGATCGTCAAAATTGAAAGGGGGCGGGTTTCAGATGGTTGACCACGCGTAAAAGAGAATGGGGTTTTGACCGTTCTATTTTATATTTATATTAATATTTAATATTATTAAATTCATGAATTTCTTGTCTATCGCTACGAACTCCAAATCAACCCCAACCACTGTCGCCCCTAGCGTATTACCCCCACTCCGAACACAATGGGATATGTATCGTAGGCTAATTCGGTTGTTTCGATGGGTTTCCACCAAAAATAAAGCATAAATCAGTATATATTTAATTTTAAACGTACATTTCGAATTTCCGGGGTCACATACTAACTCTAAAAATTCTATAAAAATATTTTCTAGCTTCGTATTGACGATACGGTCCTAACAAAACTAGTTTCGTCGAATTCTGAGACCGTTGGAAAAATGGCCATTTTTCAGTCGATTAAAATCAACTGAAACCGGTCAAACGCGTTTTCCTTTGCCACGCTCACATATTGATTCGAAAAATTATGAAATTTGGAATCTAGCAATAATTTTACATCCCGGACCCAACAAAACTGGTTTCGTCGAAATCCGAGGTCATTTGCAAAATGTCCATTTTTAAGGGCCTGAATTCCATAGCGACTATTCAGAATTTTCAACTGGACATATCTTTTGATCCCCGCTATGAAAATTTGATTATTCGGATTCAATGGAAAGATATTATCAATTAGATCCTAATGTTTTTGGTTTCACTAAAATCCGGATTGTTTTGCACCCGATACATTCAATTGAAGTTTGAAATCGAATTATCGAACTACCGCGCCATTTTCAATTCTATTTATAATTATATATAAATATTTATATTCTAACGACGACGCGTATAAATATATACGTTCGAATTATATTCAAAATAAATTTTCGTCGATATTATTTAAAATAATTCATTTTAAATAATCAAAATTCGCCAAAATTGCCAAAATAAAAATTTTAAACTGGCCCAGATTTTGCGGGTTATTACAATGTGGAAGTCCCTCGCTCGTCTCCGGACAGCTATACGTGCATAACCACCTAACCTATATCTAGTCTGCTCGTTTAAGAGCACCCAGAGTAATAAGAAGAGACATAAAACTCTAGGTCAAACAAAAGTCTGGTATGAGCGACAGTAGCAAAACAAAGCAATAACAAGTTTAAATAATCATACCTGAACCTGGACCTACAACCAAAGAGTTAGCACAATAAGATGTACAGTACTCTAAGGTAACACTAACATACAATGTAAAGTGGAAGTGCACATGTCATGGTGATAGCAAACATCAAACATAGCAATCATCATCACATCTCTTACTCAGTGCGTAAAGCATATGATATCCACCACTTTGATCACCAAATCCTTTAATATTACTACGACCACTTTGCCCCTTTGGGGCCATGATGACCCCACTGCACTGGTCCATAGTCAACACTCCCTTTCCACGATCACTTTACCCTTTGGAATCCTGACGACTCCACTGCACTGATCCATAGCCATGCTATGATCACTTTTCCCTTTGGAGTCTTGATGACTCCACTGCATTGATCCATAGCCAATAACCCGTCTCTCAGTGGTGGACCAAAGTTATAGATATCGATAACTCCTTTGCACACGCCTCGCAGGAAAGCCCAACTCATGAAGTTAACTGGTTGGTTCCCATCTGGATCCTGAGTTCTAACTTCTTATTTGGACTACCTTTGCATCTCTGGTTTTTAGTCTTCTCCGGTTCGGTTCGAAGATCAAGCTTCCCTTCGGTTCGTAGATTTCGGTTCAGAGATTTCGGTTCGGTCATGCTCGGCTCATGGGTCCCCTTCGGCTCGTGGTGGCTCGGCCGGTTCATGGTGCTCCAAATTGGGTCACGGGGGGTCGGCTTATGGTTCTCCATGTCGGCTCGTGGAAGGTTCTGGTTCATGACTTGTAATAGCGGCTCGTGGCATCGGTTCGTGGAGGCAATCGGTTCGGGCTCATGCAACCACGGTTCGTTGGTCCTGCTCCTGGTATCTCCTTAGAATACTGGGTCGGGTCATGGTGAGACAACCGGTTCGTGATGTCTCCAGTTAGCTCGTGGTGCTTCAGTCCGCTTGTGGTACATGGGGCACGAGTCGGTCGGCTCATGGGGGTGCTTCACGAGTGGGGGCCCTGCACTATTTCCTATAACTTTCCAGCAAGCTATTTACACCATACGACGGTGTTTTCGACTATTCTAACTTTACTATGAAATCATAAAACATTCCAAACAATAGTAACAACATATAGGTTCAATCAAAGGGATCAAAACATCAAGCTTATAGGTCAATTAAGATCAAACATATGCAAAACCATGATTTCCCCTTAATCCCCTTAACCATGTTTTAACTATAGGATTAGCAAACTTAATCCAAATTAACCCAAATTTATATTAGTAACATAAAATAATATTTCAGAATTTATGCACATTTTTCCATATTTTTTTGAGTCATAATTCTGCTAATTATCACTAATCACCCCTAATTAGCCGTTATTAGTGAATAAAAGTGCAAATCACTCACCTTAGCCACAAATAAATTTCAGATCAGAAAATTCCACTGATTTGGCATGGATTCCTATGTATTCGAGCAGCTCTATCTCGATTTCTATGCTGATCTGCCATAATTTGATGTAGATTTGGCTAATATGTGATTAGAAAGTGATCTGAGATAGATTTAGATGATGGAGGCCATTACTAGGGTTAGAGGAAGGTAAGTGGCGGCTAAAAAAATGAAATGAAGTGTTTTCCCAAACCCTTTCATCCCTCCCATAACCCTAATCGCCAAATGGGTTATGGGCTTAGCTGCTAATCATCCCGTTAAACCCAATTATGCTGTTTTTCATCTTTCAAACCTTATTTCAGCCATATCTCCCAAACGGTAAGTCTATCTGATTAATGTAACCACTTTACGGAAAGCTAAACCATCATATGAATCCAATGGAAGTGGTTTCAGGTCAAAACTCCTTACCAATAAAAAGTTATAGGCGAAACAAGATTCGCCAGGGGTAAAATGGTCATTTAAAATTCATCAAAAATCGTGAACATGGGAAATGACCCCAATAGTCGTTTCCCAAAGTCATACGACCATACGACTTCATATGAAAATAAAATAAATATTCTACGATCCTCCGATACGTAGAATGCGGGTCGTTACAGTCTACCCCTCTTAAGAAATTTTGCCCCCGGAATTCCTTAAACAAGAAAACATACAAAGGTGCACGCATGCCTATCATCCATTTACAAACAATTAAACATACATAATAACACAACAAGCTATTCTAGCATGCGGTTTACTAACAAGGGAATAATTATATCGCGATTAAAACCTTACCAGGCAAAGAGTTCTGGATACGACTTTCTTATGCTCTCCTTTGTTTCCCAAGTACAGTCATTCTCATTATCACCCCCACTGGACCTTAACCAGTTTTCGTCTTCCTTCGAAGTTGCTTCGTATCATGTCCAACAATAGGAATCATTCTGTGGCTCCCAACTGCCTTAGATTGCACTTCGATATCATCCAATTGATCTGGTGAAATAGTCATATTAGAATCGTGCAAGAACTTCCTTAACTGGGAAACATGAAATACGTCGTGCAATCCTGCCATCTTGTCTGGTAATCCAACTTTATATGCTAAATTCCCCACTTGTTCGAGAACTGGAAATGGACCAATAAACCTTGGTGCTAGCTTACCTCTCATGCCAAAACGAATCACACTCTTTAATGGAGAGATCTTGACAAAGACCAGGTCGCCAATAGAGAATTTCAATTCTCTTCGTCTTTTATCAACATAACTTTTCTGCCTATCTTGGGCAGTCTTCATTCGCTGTTGGATAACCTTGATTTTATCTAATTTTTCCCTTATTACATCCGGCCCAAGCACAAATTTCTCACTAGTTTCCAACCAACATGATGATGAGTTACACGGTCTTCCATACAGGGCTTCAAATGGAGCCATACCAATACTGGATTGATAACTATTATTATATGCGAACTCAACTAGATGAAAATGGTCATCCCATGATCCTCCGAAATCCAATATGCAAGCTCTTAAGAGATCCTCTAATAAACGATTCACCCTCTATGTTTTACCGTCGGTTTGGGGATGGTACGCAGTACTGAGATGTGATTCTGACCCTAAATCCTCTTGTAAACTCTTCCAAAACCCACTAGTAAACAATTGATCTCGGTCCCTCACAATACCTTTAGGTACTCCATGAAATCTCACTACCTACTTCATATACAGTTCTGCTAATTTAACTGCCATTCTATTCAATTTGACTGGTATAAACCTTGCACTCTTGGTCAATTGATCCATAATCACCCAAATGCTATGATGACCTGATCTGGTCCTTGGTAAACCATCGATGAAATCCATCGAGACTTGTTCCCATTTCCATTCGGGAATTTCCAATGGTTGTAACAAACCACTAGGCTTTTTTTGCTCGGCTTTAACTAACTGGCAGTTCATGCACTTGGATATAAACCTCCCAATGTCTCTCTTCATCCCTTCCTAGCAATAGGTCAGCTTCATGTCTCGATACATTTTGTTACCACCGGGATGTATAGTCAATTTCAAGTGATGACACTCTCTAAGCACTTCATCTCTTAATCCACTAACATTGGGTACAGCTAGTATCTCATTCTTTCGAAGCCATCCTTCTCGATCGAGATCATACTTGTTCATTCTCTCGTCGTTATCCATCTCTACCTTGGAGACGATTTCCATTAGATTAGGATCGTCCCTCTGACTGGAGCCAATCTACTCAATCAAAGTTGGTCTGATCGTCAAACTTGCTAACATCTCTGGATCCAATTCGCACTTAGGTCGTAAACCATATCCTGAAATATACTCCAGCTGCTTCCATTCAAGAAACATAGCCCCTAAACTGGCATGTCTCCTACTCAATGCATCAACTACCGCATTGCCCTTCCCAGGTGTGTATGCGATATTGAAATCATATGAAGCCAAGAACTCTAACCATCTTTGCTGACGAAGATTTAAATCCTTCTGAGAGAAAATATACTTTAATGACTTATGATCGGTAAACAACTCGAATCTTTCTCCCAAGAGATAGTATCTTCACATCTTTAATGCGAACACGATCGCTGCTAATTCCAAATCATGGGTAGGATATCTTTTCTCATGCGGTTTCAGTTGCCGACTAGCATAAGCTACAACCTTACCTCTTGCATCAGTACAACACCTAGTCTGGTACCACAGGCATCCGTGTATACCGTCATCTCTTTGTTCCCCTTAGGAATAACTAACACTGGTGCACATGTCAACTTTTCTCTTAGACCCTTAAATGCATCCTCGCACCTTCCATTCCAAACAAAAGCTTGATTCTTTTTGGTTAGCTGAGTTAACAGTGCCACTATCTTCGATAAACTTGCGATAATATCCAGCAAACCCCAATAAATTTCTCACGTTCGTTGCATTCTTGGAAATAGACCAATCTTGTATTATAGCCACCTTCACAGGATCCACGGCAATACCATTCTTTGAGACAACATGTCCTAAGAATCTCACTTCTCTCCTCCAGAAGTGACACTTAGAAAATTTTGCTTTCAATTGGTGTTTTCTCAACACCTCCATCGCTATCCTCAAATGTTACTTGTATTTTTCCTCCATCCTCAAATAAACTAAGATATCATCCATGAACACAAGAACAAATTTATTCAATTGATCCCTGAATACCCTATTCATAAGATCCACAAAATATGTTGGTGCATTGGTCAACTAGAATGGCATGACCAACCACTCATAAAATCCAAACGGCGTACGAAATACCGTTTTAGGTATACTCTCAGCTGCTACTCGTAGCTGAAGAAAACATGCCACGAGATCTAACTGGGAGTACACTCTCGCTCCATTCAACTGATCAAACAAATCATCTATCCGCGAAAGAGGATATTTATTCCTCCTCGTTACCTTATTCAATTCACGATAGTATGCATATAATCGAAGGGAACCATCGGCCTTGGTAGCAAATACAACTGGTGTTCCCAATCTGAAACACTTCTTTGAATAAATCCCTTCTTCAAAACATCGCTTACTTGCACCCCGAGCTCTCGCTGCTCCCTTGGTGCCATACGACGAAGTGGCATCACTAGAGGTCTAGCATCTTTCACTAAATCAACTCGAAACTCGATCTCTTGGTGTGGTGGAAGTCCGGTCACTTCCTCGAAGATGTCCGGATACTCTCCAACAATAAGCACATCCGACAACTCATCATGCGGGATGTCGAGGGAATTTAGAAAACTAGCCATCACCCCATCACTAGGTAGGCAACCAAACAGTACCCTCCTCCCATTATCCGCTCTAATGGTCACCGAAGACCCCTCACAATCCACCACCCCATACCTTTGGAGCCAATCGACTCCCAAAATAATGCCAAACCCCGTAAAGCCCAAAACAAAGCAATCACAAACAAACATGCATCCATGACTCGATAAGACGAAATTATGGCAACTCATACTAAGGCTAGTCGAACCACCGATCAGGTTCGTCACAACTAAAGTCTATCGACAATCTCGGGTTCCAATCCCAACCTATCTACCAAGTCACTAGATATGAAGGAATGGGAAGCCTCGGTATCAAACAATACTTGAACAGGAACATCAAAAATGGAAAGCATAACTTGAATGACGAAACCCTTTCCTTTCCCCGCCGCAGTTGGGGCATTCGATGAAGAAGGAACAACGTTGATAGCATATGCTTTCACAATCTGCTTCTCTTTAGGAATTTGTGGACATTTATCCTTGTGATGTCCCACTTGGCCGTAATTGAAGCACTTCCTATCCGCTGGCTTTGCTCTACAATCTCTAGAATAATGACACTTCTTTCCATAGCTATAGCACTCGACATCTTTCTTGTCTTTCTTTTTCTGACCATCCTTGGTCTGATCCTGTTTTCTCTTATTCTGCGAATTCTTCTTGCCTCCACCGCTTGCCTGCGGTTTTGACTCTCATGCAGTTGCAATAGCAACCTCGGTCTTCGACTTAGAGTAAAGGCTCTCGGATATCAATGCCTTTCCCACAACAGACTCGAATGTCTCATCTATATGATTTATTGGCCTTCCCTCCAAGTACTCATCTAAGCCAGTTATGAACTTCTTGTTCTTCTTCTCGGCAATATCGATAAGAGATAATCCATACTTCGATAAGGTATCGAATTCTGCAATATATTCCGAGACTGCCCTACCATTCTGCTTAAGTTCCAAGAATTTCCTAAACAATTCTGATTTCTGAGCAGCTGGGATAAACTTATCACTAAAGCGAGTCTTAAACTGATTCCAAGTAACTTGATCCTTAGGAGTAGCTGCTTTAATATCATTCAACCAATTCATAGCCCGTCCTAGAAGCTGACGCAATGCTAGCTTTCTCTTCATCGCATCATCGATCCCCAAATCCTCGAAGATGCATTCACAGATATCAAGCCAATCCTGAACCTCTGTAACCGATTCTGTTCCATGGAACGACATTCCACCAAGATTAGTATAATCCTTGTTGAGCTTAGCGAAATCGGCTCTAGGTGCCTGCACTGCTGCACCCCCACCGTTAGCAGCATTAGGAAATGCTCCCTAAACATTCCTAAGCATCTCTCTCACGAAGGTAGTAAACATCGTCCTCATATCAGGGGCATTCCTATTATTGGCCCCTAAACCCGTGCTCCTCATATACCGGCTCATCGTTCAATCTATAAAGAGAAAAACTGATTAACCATCTCCTTAGTGGTGCCCGTGCAGTGCGAGTTCATCCTTAGATATACTAATATTATATATATATAGTTTTTGAAAACCAAAATATCACAAATACGCGCTATCATGTACGTATACTATCTCTCCATGATGTCTTCCCCTAGGTTAACTACGCAACCTAGGGTCTGTTACCAAGTGTGATGGCCCATCCCGGACCAACCGACATTTCCCCAAAATGCGTTGTACCAATGCCAGACTAGCATAGGACGGTCATCAAAGGAAAAGGGTTTGAAATGGTGAATCATCAGAGAACCTATAGCATATCTCACAGCGCATGGAAGAAAATATAATAATAACATAACTTGACATAAAACAAGTGAGACAGTGCATAAGCTGAAAACTAAGCCATCATAGCAGCGGAATCTAAAATACAACTTATGATCCAAACCATTATTACAACTTCAAAAATACCGTCTCTTAAGCAAAATAGAAAAGGTACACTACTAATGCTCAAAGTAGTGACCAACAACAACACAGGGAGAATATATGTAAATAGTACATGGAAGCCTCCCGCTCATCTCCGAACAACTACTCGTGCATAACTACCTAACATGTCTCTGGTCTGCTTGTTTAAGAGCACCCAGAGTAATAAGAAGAGGCATAAAACTCTGGGTCAGACAAAAGTCTGGTACGAGCGATAGCAGCAAAACAAAGCAATAAAAAGTATAAATAATCATGCCTGAACCTGGACCTGTAACCAAAGGGTTAGCACTACAAGATATACAGTACTCTAAGGTAACACTAACATAAAGTGTAAAGTGGAAGTGCACATGTCGTGGTGATAGCAAACATCAAACATAGCAATCATCCTCACATCTGTCAGTCAGTGCGTAAAGCATACGATATCCACCACTTTGATCAACAAATCCTTTGCTATTACTACGACTACTTTGCCCCTTTGGAGCCATGATGACCCCACTGCATTAGTCCATAGTCAACAATCCCTTGCTATGATCACTTTGCCCTTTAGAATCCGAACGACTCCACTGCACTTATCCATAGCCATGCTACGATCACTTTTCCCTTTGGAGTCTCGATGACTCCACTGCACTGATCCATAGCGAATAACCCGTCTCTCAGTGGTGGACCAAAGTTATAGATATCGATAACCCCTTTGCATACGTCCCGCTGCAAAGCCCAACTAATGAAGTTAACTCGTTGGTTCCCATCTGGATCCTAAGTTGTAAGTTCTTATTTGGACTATCTTTGCATCTCGGGTTTTTAGTCTTCTCCGGTTCGGTTCGAAGATCAAGCTTCCCTTCGATTTAGAGATTTCAGTTCGGTCATGCTCAGCTCGCGGTGGCTCGGCCGGTTCGTGGTGCTCCAAACTAGGTCGTGGGGGTCAGCTCGTGGTTCTCCATGTCGGCTCGTGGAAGGCTCCGAGTCGTGGTGCTCCAAACAGGATTTCTTGCCTGAGCAGTGGAACATGACTTCATCAATACAATAGTAGCTTTGACTATATAAGTGTTCTAAGTAACATGGATCAGTCACACTTTGAGTACACCCTTCCTATAATTTTATCCTCAAATATATGATGTGTATATGAAGATTTTAAGGAAGTAAATCTCTTTTGAATCAAGAAGTATGAATATGAAATCAAAGATTCAAGTGATGAAAGATGATTTGAAAGCTTTTGAATGCACAAAATATAGGGAGATTAGAATCCAAAATTAGAGCAAGAATTGGTGATTTGGAAAGTGATATTGAAGTGTTTCAATAGTGTATAAAGATTAGTAATCATTTGTGAAGAGATTCAATCAAAAGAGGCATCCATTTCTCTTGGATTTGGATCGAATCTCTTTACAAAAAGAAGTGTCTCTTCGCTGAAATATGGCAATTGGTTCGAATCAGTCGACCGGTAGAAAATGACCAGTCAACTGGTAAAAAGTTGATCGTACATATATATGAGCACAAAATTGTGTATGTTTATGTATACTAATCGACTGGTGGAAAATAGACTAGTCGACTGGTCTGTGCAAATTCGCACAGTTTATGGCACTTGTGCCAATATGTGTATGTGATCTTGTTGTATTAATGTGTAGTAATATTTGAGGATAGATTTTAACACAATAACACATCTAAGACTTAACTAAATAAATAATCATACACTGCGAGCTTGCATATCACTTCTTCTTGATCTTCTCTTTTTTCTTGTCATGAATCATAAACTCATGAACCAACATTTCCCCCTTTTTTGATGGATGGTATCCTTTTGTAGATAATATCAAAGCGTATATTCCTCTCCTTAAATATGTGATATATATAAATTCTCCCTCTGAATTTGTGGCTATGGTATTCCTGCAAAAACTTGTTAGTATATCAATCTCTCTCCTTTTGTCATCAATAAAAAATAGTAGCATCAAGATAGAAATATAATACACACAACAAACAACACAAGTACGTACTAAAACATTTTTTCAAGCCAAAATAAAAGGAGTTCAAAAGCATAAGAGATTATTTAGTACAAGTATCATAAGAGTCATTGAAATAGTTATTATAAACTTACAACCATCTCACTATTTCAAATAGTGTCCGAGTTTATGCTTTCTTCGGAGATAAACCATATGAAAGTTTGCGTTAGACTTTTTGTTGAATCTTAAATTGAGGTTGATGTAGAGGTAGAACAAGAGATGGCTTCCATATAGTTCCAAAGAATGATTTAATCTTGTCAAACTTCTTGTCTACCTTTTTGTCCGTTCTTTTGAGATGTGGTTCAACTAGTAGCTGATTTCGGGCGACTAGATCAATGGACTCTCATGTTGTTTTGGATGGTGTAGTTAGACTAACATCTTCGGGACTTGGCTGTATATGTGAAGCGGATGATTGATCTTGAGGTTGATGTCCTGGAGATCTACCCCTTTGCCTCCATTCTTCAAAGGACATAATTCGAAGAGTCTGTGGTGGTAGCTTCATCATTTTAATGTTTTTGCTATTTAAAACTTTTACATCCATTGCCTCAGAACGGGGCTGAGGAATGACGATGTCCGCAAGTAATCTCATAATGTATTATCCATAGAAATTGTGTCACACAGTTCCTTGATTAAATCCCAAAAGCTTATCTAAAATTAAAATTGTCTAATTCATTTGAATTTCATTATATATTGCATATAATGTCTGAAAAGCTTCTGTGTAAACAAGATCAAAAGTGTCGGTTCTTGGTAGAATTGTTCTTGTCAAAGCATGGTGATGTAATTTTGCACTACGATGTAAACCCATTGTTTTTTGTATCATCCGAATCATCATCTAAAAAGAAGTGATATACCTCAACACGCGCATGAATGAGCCAATTCACTCCTACTAGGTCTATTCCATTAATTGGCAATTCCAATATATGCCTCATTCGTTCAAGAGAAATGAATACTTCTGTACCACATACTAAGATCCATACACAAAATTTTCGAATTTTCAGGTGTTTGATGACCTAAGTTGAGAGTAGCTAAGAATAATTTCACCATAACGTGATTGATTTTCAGCTTGTTCTTCTCATAATCAAGTAGAGACTCAAATCTACATTTTTGTGTTAAGCCTTGTAGACCGTACGAATTGAAATTGGGAAATTGTACAAGTGAACCTTCTATAAATCTAGCGCCTTCCATCTTATACCATATCTTTATGGCAGTATCATCATAGAGCCACTTTGCAATGTCGGAATCAATTGGTTTTGAGACGAGGATGAAGCTTTCTTTGATTTCTTGGATGGAGGAGCCATGTTTGGTAATTTTGGAGAGAAAAAATCGAGTTTTTAATTTTCTAGAGAATTTAGGTTTTGAGATAGAAGAGGAGTTTTAGAAGTGAGGTTGAAAAGGTGGTTGGGGAGGGATTAAAATGTTTAGCCAAATTAAAAATTTTGGGCCTGAACCCGTACTAGTTGACTGGAATATATTTCACCAGTCGACTGGTGCATGGTATTCCAGAAACAATTCTGGAACCCATCACGTGACTGGTTCAACATCCACCTGTCGACTGGTGGATCCAATTTTGCACACACAGGAGAAATTTTATACATACATACATACATACATACATACATATATATATACATGCAAATTTTTTGTTTATATAATTACGTGATTCTTAAGTTCATAGGTTCTTATCCCATTTTGTTGTTTAGTATATTTACACTTATCTATATCTCTATTGTAAGATTTAAGATAGAAATCAAGACCAAATTTTATTCATAAATTAAAAATTTCAATGAAAACGACTCATAATTCTTCGTTACAAAAAGTAAAATTATTATGGAAAACAAATAATCATAAGTATGGTAGCATTCAATCAGAATCGGAAGATGTTGATTTCTTCAGAGTTTGCTTTTATGATTCTTCATTAGCTGCATAGTTTTTATCCCATGAGTTCGGAGTATAAGGAGGTCGTCTTGGGGTATTTTTCCAAGGGCTCCATAAAGATGGTTGACGTTCCGGAGTAGAATACAAAGGATAATTTTTATGTTCATGAACGTTTATTTTTCGCAGATGCGTAAAGCAATTTTTTCTAAGAAATTCAGACGTCTCGTTGTTACTTTCTGTTCAAAAAATAATTCCAGTTGAAGACCAATTGTTGTTGTTGATAATGGTGAATATCATCAATTTTTTCTTTCGTATACGGTGAAATAGATATAGTACGTTTTGATTTCTTTAATTCCGGCATATAGCCTGTGTGATATTCAGACCATTTACGCATCAGTTCCTTTTCTTGATTAGGTGATATTATTTGAACTGAAGAAGATGATTGTATTGGTGAGTAGAGTTTTATGGAGAGTTTGAATTTGGCATGATAACTTGATTTTGAGTTTAGGACAATGAGAGTATTTGATTTTGTGTGAAAATATGTTTGTAAAGCCATTGTATGTCGTTTATATAGCAAAACAACCTTATAGTCATGAGAAAAATGAATGGTCGTTAAGAGAGTTTTAATACAAGCTATTTATATTTATTGCAAGTTTGTCTGGAAGTTTTAAAAATAGAGCTTCTAGAAATGAAGTATAACATTGTAATAGAATTAGTGTTAGACAAGAAACACCAAGTAGCCCAATGGCAAAGCTATGAAAATACCATATAGATCACCAGGGTTCGAGTCCCAGTTGATGCACAAATTTTTTTTCTAATTTTTTTTATTTACTATAAAAAAAATCTTTAAATGAAACAATTCCTAGTTCTCTTCATAATTTAATAAACGAGTTTTCAAGTAATGGTTTAGCAAAAATATCGGCTATTTGATTTTCAGAAGTTGCAAATTCCAAGTTTATTATATCGTTTTCTATATTATCACGTAAGAAATGATGTTTTATATCTATATGTTTATTTCATGAGTGATTTACCGGATTTTTAGATAAATTTATCGCTCTTGTGTTATCGCAATAAATAGTTGAATTTGTTAAATTTACATTGAAACATCTAAGTGTTTGTTGCATGTATTTAACTTGAGCACAAGCTAAAGCTGCTGATATATACTCAGATACACAAGTAGATAGTGAAACATAATGTTTTTTCTTGCTAAACCAAGATACTAGTGATTTGCCAATAAAATGACAAGTATCACTTGTACTTTTTTGATCTGTCTGTGATCCTCCAAAATAAATGTCGTTGTATGATACTAATTCAAAGGAACAATCTTTCGGATAAAAAAGTCCAAAAACTTTGGCGCTTCTTAGATAGCGTAATATACATTTAACTGCTCATGAATGTAATTCTTTAGGATGGCTTGAAATCGTGCACATAAACAAACACTCATCATTATATCAAGTCGACTAGCTATTAAATATAATAACGATTATATCATACTATGATATAATTTTTGGTCAACACTTTGCCGTTTTCATATTTATCCAAATGTGTTATTGTACTCATCGGGGTTATTTGGTAGAAGAATTTTCCATTCCAATTCGTTTTATTAAATTATTAGGAAAAATTTCTTGATTTATAAAAATACTATTAGATAATCATTTAATTTGTAAACTGAGAATATGATGATTCTCCCATGTGAGACACTTCAAATTCACTATCATAATTTCAGAAAATACTTGACATAGCTTTTCGTTAGTTGAACCAAATATAATATTGTCTACATAAATTCAGATTATTAAAATATCCTTATTAGATCGTTTTATAAATAGTGTTTGATCAACTTTTCCAATTTGAAAACCTGAACTTATTAAATAATTTTTAAGATGTTCATATAAAGCACAAGGTGCTTGTTTTAAACCATATAAAGCCTTTATTAATTTATATACATGATCAGGATATTTTCATGTGTAAACAAAGGTGGTTGTTCAACATAAACATTTTTTTATATCCGTTTAAAAACGCACTTTTTACATCCATTTGATATAACTTAAATTTGTGATAACAGACATCCGCTAATGTAACACCCTATATTTTTAAGGTAATAAAATAAAAATAACTTAATTAAATAATGAGAATTAGTAAAATGGACTGCGCCATTGCATCCGTCTTGGAATTCTGGTCAAGATAGACACCTGGTTTGCGTAAAACGGACATCATATGAAGAAGTTATTAAGCCTAGAAGTTTGTATACGCACAAGAGAAATATATATATATATATGCAAACAAATTAAAATGTAAAATAAAGAATAAAATAAGGATTGCATGTAATAAATACATGCATTAAAAAAAATGTAATGCATGCATTGAAAGAAAGAAAGGATTGGTTGCATGCAATGTAAATATGTTGCATGCACTGATTTGCAAACATAATGCATTAACATTAAAGGAAAAAGATTCATGCAATTGTTTAATTTAAGTATTGTAACTAACACGAAAAAGAGAAGTAAGAAGAGAACAATAATTATCATTGTTCTAAGACTTATTAACAAAAGACTTCATAGCTCAGTTGGTTTAGGCATTGGATTTGTAACATAGAGGTCGGGGGTTCGAACCCCGGCGGTAGAATGATTTTTATCTTTGTTTTATAGAGTGACAACTGAACATGCAAATATATGTATGTATACAAATTCAAAATTTGAAAGGGTAAGAATGTACATATAAGGAAATAAAGAAAATATATGTATATGTATATATGAGAATATATATATATGCATAAATATATGTATAAAAAAGATAAAATTCAAGATAAGGCTACAGTCAGTGAAATATGGCAAGAATCAAATAACGGTGCAACATCGTTTGAATTTTGAAAATAAAACGAAAATTGTGCGTAAATATATACGCATAAAATGGTCGGTAGAGGAATTATATACATATAAGAATATTTCATGTGAATAAAACAGTTAAATAAATTCCACAAATGCAAAAGTTCAAAAATCAAAATTCTGCGCCAAAACAATTCAAACATTCAAAATTCAAATTTCTACGCCAAAACAGCTTGCGGGACCCAATGCTGACTCAGCACTACGTGTACGATAAGATTTGGCTGGATTCATTTGCGAACCTGAACTATTTTCTAAACTGGGTTCAATGCTGACTCAGCGCTGCGTGTACGATAAGGTCTTGAGCACCTATAAATAAGACCCTAGACCTAACCCTAAACATCATAATTCGGTGGCTGCGCTAGAGCTCTGCCATGGCTCCCTCTCTCTTCTCAAATCTATTCTGAAATTAAAATGTTAGCCTAGGAGGATTATAAATTCAAATCTAGAAGAGGAAATCAACGTTAATAGAAAGATTATTGAATCATGAAAGCAAGGTAAACCTCTAAGAACCAATCTATTTAAATTATTTCTCTTTCCCTTCTCTTTTCATGAAATAATAAATCCATGGTCGTTAGGTCATGAATCAAGTTAAAGGGAAAAGGAAAACCATGGATGATATAATGGATCATATCCAAAATTTGGGGAAAGCTTAAAGGTGAGTGGGTTTAAGCTATAGCCCTTAGATAATGTTACGACTATCGTTTAGCATTCCCCTTTTTAATAAATTTTGAAATGGCCAGTTTAATTATAAATTGTTGTTGTAACAAATTGAAATGTTGATATGAATATGTCAGGAAATTCCTACATTAAATTGGCTAAGTTATTGAATGTTTATATGTTGGAGAAAATAAACTTGTTAGGATATGAATAGCCAATTCAGTGATTGTAATTACATGCTTTACTTAGGACATATTGTTGATTGAACGACACGTTAAAATAATTACCCGATTGAATGTTTACATGTCCTAGTAGAATTAAACATATGTTGAAAATGACATGCAACAAAATATAGGCAAAAATTGGATGATATGTAAATTAGATTACTGTAAACTATATTATAGTAAAAAGGATAATATGTCTAAAATTTTCATGTAATGAACATAACATATATTATGTTTTGAGATTTTAATTTGGAAGCGCAATTTGATATGAACATAAGTGATTGAATGAAAATGAATATGCCTAGGATTACAATTAGAAATTGCAAATACACTTATGGCACGAGGTTAGGTTGCATTAGTGGCGGAAGTCTGCCCTGACCCGACCGGAATATCCAGCAGCCACTAATGTTGAACCTAATGTGAGAGGCCTAAGTGCAAGAATTAACAACATGTGCTAAGACACGAGGTTAAGTCAGCTTGTGGTAGAAGTCTGCCCGGACCCGCCCGACAAATCCAGCGTCCACAATTGTAGGCTTAATGTGAGAGGTCTAGTGCTTATATACAAATAAATAAATATATGTATATAACAAGATATGAATAAATGGCAAGGATGGTAATTAAATGTCTAACTCAGAAAATAAGAAAGGAAGGTATGTAATGAACTGAGTTAGTGTGATAAGAGGGAAAAGTGATGTATTTCCCTAAATGACTTATTTCTGAAAATGTTGTTACAAGTAAGCCACAATAAATATAGAAAAGTAAAGAAATTACTTGCTACCACGGGTTTAGATGGGAAAACGTTATGAAAATAAATCATTGATTCCATCTACCAAACTGATAAGGTGCATGAAGTGTTTTCCTTAATATAATAAGAAACATATATTACAGAGAATGAAGAATAATGGTTTACAACAGTAAATGGTTTAAAAGGGGAATGATAATAACCTATTATAAATAAATAACATTAATGAAAATGTTGTATAATAGGTAGACTTGTCCTAGGGACAAGTGAATATTATAACTTAGGTTATAATAAACTAGTAAGGGAGTGGGATAACTGGTGAATTAAGTTAAGTGACACTTAATTGTAAATTAAGTAATTAGAAAAGGGGAAAACCTAAAACCAGTTAAGAAAAAGGGAGGAAAATATATTGTACTTAATTATAAATTAAGTAGTCTGGGAGTCTGAAACCCGTTGCTAAGAATAACATGTTTAGACTTGTCCTAGGGACAAGGGTAAATTATAACATAGGTTATAATAAATGGGTAGAGAAACTTATTAATGGGCCTTAGTAAATAGAACTAAGTTAATAAGTAAACAACGATACTTCGTATTGACGACGTAAAGTGGAATTATGATTAAATGAGAGAGGATGAGGAAAACTTATGAAATGAAATAAGTTATATATATAATCATAAATGGTAAGTGACATGTTAATTGGAAACATGTGAATTAGATATACTTAATTACATATTAAGTAAAACATGTTATTGAAATCAAACAAGAATATAAAAGGGATTATGGATCACAGACCTTGGGCCACAATCTAGAGAATAACATGTTGTAAGCTTATTAATAAACTTAAATGAATTAAGTTGTATGACTGAAATTAATAAGCAAGAGAAACTTGGTAATTTGAATAAGAATTCAATATGAATTGGAATAACCAAGTTAACTGGAAACCTGGTGAGGTGAGACAAGCGCGTAAAAGAATGTTTAGACATAGGGTCTAACAACATGCTAAAGTAAGGCGCTTAGACCAGTCCGTATGGTTGAGGGTGAATAACCCAACAGGGAAGATCATCGAGGTGTTATAAGGCACGAGGGGAGAGCACATTCATTTGATTGTTTGACGGCTCCAAAGGACTGGAAGGGGAAGCACGCGGCTTCCGGGGACGTAGGGTACTCTTTGTATTCCTCTGTGAGTGGCAGATGATCTACCTGCACTCGCAGAGGTTAGGTCTGTGTAGGTGAACCAATGAGTATGCCTTGAATGCAATAATAAGGGGTAATCAAAAGACTAAGATGGGCCAATGTGATTCGGCGAGACCAGTTAGTGCCTTGTGATAGCAACTTGTCGTCTACCTACCATCTTCAGTCAGTACGTAAAGCGGAAAGGCGGAGAACTCCAAAAGACCATATACGTTGCTATCTAGTTATGGGTGATGTTGGCCAATAGGTTTGAAGGGCATAGGGGGCCGAGGTTAAATTCTCATTCTTGATATTCTTGGGTTCCTTTCATTAGTTGAGGAAGGGGTCTAGGGGGACCATAGCCACTGTAAAAGCAGACCTTAGCATCTGCAATCGGCAGACATCTGAAAGCTCCCGACCGAGTTCCGTGTTTCTTGATTAGCCCTGCCACGGGACTCGGGCGCACATATAGAAAACATGTGCAATAGACATCGAGAATGATTGAAGATGCGTACGTAGGAAAGTCTAGGTACACTCTTGTCGCTCTGGGTGGTGTATCATAAGACTATAGGGAATTATTCGAGGATGTAACCTAATTCGATCGAATGGTTCAAAGATAGCAGTCTGAACACTTACGTAATATAGAAGTAGCGGTTCTTTGCAGAAGTAGCATTGACATATATACAGAAATCCATACGACATTCGAGCATAGGATTAGGGACTGCTATATTCCAGCGATGATACAGTGGAGACCGTGCGATGGGGTACCATGGGGTGTATCTCAATATTGAGAGATAACTACATATACTGTATTAGGTTAATTCACTTGGAAGTAAATGGGTAAGACGTGTGTGTAAGCCTTGAGTGCTGTTAACCCAAGTAACCTAATAAATAAGAAAATATGATTGAACGATATATGTAAGATTATCCAAAGTGTATAGTTTAAATCAAGTCTCCAGAACTTGTGTTCTGACCCCTCCTCATAACACACTCATAGGTTAGATTGTGGCAGAGACATGATAGTTTTGGATAATGGTTAGGCAATATTAATAATACGGTAAGGCTATGTTTTGATTATACTATATTTATCCTTTCTGCTATGAGATATTTTTTCTGGGCTATGACATGTTTTATGTCTCTATCTTTTCTGCAGGATACCAAAGCAAACCAATCCGAGTTTCGATAGATTGGAATTTTGATAAAAATTTGGTCTGTTGAAATTGGGGTTGTCACATCTAATAAGATACAAATTGCTTCTAATCTAGCGACCAGAGGAAATGTTTTTTCATAATTTATTCCTTCTTCCTGATTATATCTTTGAAGGACAAGTCTAGCTTTATTTCTAATAATATTTTCTAACTCGTCAGCTTTATTTTTATAAACCTATTTTGTACCTATGACAGCTTGATCACTTGGTCTCGGAACTAATTCTTAAACTTCAATGTGTTCAAACTGATTCAGTTCTTCTTGCATAGAAATAATCCAGTTTTCATCAGAAGATGCTTTTTTTTTTAGATTTTTAGATCCGATATTAGATAAAAAGGTTATGTGACTTACTAAATTTAATTGATTTCTAGTTACTTACGGTTGAATCTATTTCATCGATATTATTTTGAGTTGGATGATCTCGTAATATCTTTACTGGAGATTTTGCGTCATTAATATTATGAATAGCGTTTTCATGTTCTTTAGAATTATGAACAATGTTTTCATCTTCTCTAGAATTATTATTTTATATTGAAGTACTTTCACTTGGATTATTATTGTTGAAAATATCTTGATTTTCAGTGATATTTTCATTTATATTATTATGAATAACGTTTTCATCTTCTCTATAATTAATATTGTCATAATCTTGAGAATTTCAAAACCTCATTATTATAAATATTTTGAATAAAATATACATCAAAAGAAACATGACGTGATTCTTCTATTTTATTTGTTCTTTTATTAAAATTCGATAAGCTTTGCTTCGATTTGAATATCCAAGAAATATACCTTCGTCAGATTTCAAATCCAAATTTCCAAGCTGGTATTTAGTATTTAAAATAAAAAAAAATTGAATTGAATACTTTAAATATGAAATATTTTTTTTTCTAGCGTTAAAAAGTTCATATGGAGTATTTTTCGTAAGAGGTCGAATAGAAACATGATTCAATACATAATAGGCTATCGCAAATTCTTCTACCCAGAAATGCTTTGGTAACATGCTTCCGTTCAATAGCATTCTAGCTGTAACGGCCCAAGGATTTTCAACCTCGAAAATCGACATAAAATCACCATGTCGACTATTCAAGCATCGAAAACGCTGGAACGTTAATAGAAAGAAGTTAGAAGGTGAGAAGAAGAAAGAAAGAAATATTAGAATAGAAGAACAAGAAGAACACATCAGAATCTCACAGTGGAATGAATAAAATATAATATCTCAAATCTCTTTACGAAAGAAACTGCATATATATATATATACATACCATTTATCAGAGTATAACATACATCAATCACAGCGGAAAATAAATGTATATAACTAACGGTGAAGCCTCCTGCTTCTAGCTCCTGAAACTCCAAGTGAAACCTAACCTAGAAATATACTCGGTCTAACCCGAGCACATTTGAAGCAAAGCAAAATTCACCCGGATCAGTCTGAAACACTTTCAGTGATAAATTCACAGCACAAACAAATTGTTTAACTTTGAAAAATCTTTTCTTGAAAGAAAAATAATAACAGTAAGACCAATCCACACATAAACACGGACGTTTTTTAATCTTACTATAACCCAAAACAATTTTAAAATCAATAATAGTGTCTATCAAAGCACAAATAACTAGTAATCTAGCAGAATGCTTGCATCTCACGCTCTACATATATAACATAAAATCAAAACCGCAGGCTCTTATTGGAGAATGGATTCCCTGGCAAGGTATGGGACCACCTTCCGACAATGTACCTCCGGAGATTAATACATTGGGGTTCAACAAGAACGTCTTGCAACCCGGCTACACATGAACAGCCACTCATTTCCCTTGAGAGTACCGAATATATCATTACCACGGTTGGGGGCCATCCAACCGAACCAATAGCATATATATAATAAAAAGGGACAACCAAAGGCAATTGATTTCACCAGATCAGATAATGATATACCCTTTTAATGGGTGCGACCCATATAGCCATGATGCTTACCCGATTTGTGCAATTCCCGGTTGATGAGGCTAGAGGTCACATTTAATTTTTTTTACATATCTTCATTCACTTTGAATGCCACATCGTCAGATCCGTCAAACCACTAATTGACATCCACAAATACACTCTGGGTGTTAAGCAAGAGAATTTCTCTGCCACCAAACATGGTATATTTGTAAAAATCAATGTACGTAACTCAAAGGAAATACCCTGTTAGACATCCGTCCATACTAGTCATCCAGGAACAAGATGAACCGAAGTCACCCTCCTACCATATCCTATATAGGAATCACCCCAAGGATAAATAGCGAGTAGTCTTTGCAAATCCGTAGATTTCAACCAAGACAGAACCCCAGTATATCTCTGCGTCGACTCAGAGATTTTAAGTGGTTATTCCATTTATGAAGATCTATGGTCTTCGATGCTCCATCTTTATAGTCTGCACATTAGTCGCGTCCGCATAGTTGATTCGAAGTGGTTTTGTGTCAAGTTCTCATCTCAATCTCTTCGAAACAACACGTCAAAAGGTCCAATGGAATAGTTCATTTGATAGTCGGTTGTTTAACTATCAAATCATAACAGTACTATTAAGTACATTGGCAGCTCAGGTCATTTATATTAAAACACTTTATTAAATCATTTCATCGATCCTTATAATCAATTCCATAGATTTTATCTTGGCAAAACTTTTCTAGTTTTCTTTACTTAGAAACATTTACCAGTACTCTCTTTGGAATCACGTATTTACCAACTCCCCATTTTATTCCTTTTGCCTTGAACTATTACTATATTTGATAAACATCTTTTATTTCCTTTTATCTTGTAAATATCGTTGCTATTCTCCCAACCCTTTCCGTATTCTCTTATCTTTGAAAATATCTCTATAATTTCATAAACCCCTTTCCATTTCTTTTACCATTGGGAATATCGATATATATATATATATATATTTAACCAAAAGGTATAAGTTTAGTTACAACTCTTATTTGGTCAAAATAAATTCAATGACATATTCTTCATAGTATAACCTATGGAACGATTCCATTAACTTGAAATTTATCAATTAAAGTTTATAAACCTTGCTTGCGGAAATTTTAATTTCATTCCCAAACTAATATCACCTGTTATTCCCCATTTTTTCATGAAGCAATATTATCGACTTATTTAAATAAATGTGCTTACCCAACATGTAATATTACATCACCTAAAAAATAGTGCCCTATGTTTAATCACATTATATAAGTATAGTCATATTTCGTAACTGGCTCAAAGAATGCCAAATAGTAGTCTGCTTGTTAAAACACAATGATTTTATTATATCACTAAATTTCTAAAGATTTATAATGCAATATCTTTCCCAATAAATTATTTCGAACGTCCTTTACCATTACAAACTAATATCATCTTTTGATAATTGTGAAGCCGTTCAAGTTGGGGTATTCTAATTTCCTCTCAGACCTTAATCGACAACGTTCTTATCTCAAGACGATAAGAGTTTGCAACCCAAAAATCTAATATTTCATTTCCTTTTATTACGATTTTATAAATCCCTTCCTTTTATTTGAAAACACGCTTTACATGTTAATTCCCTTTTACTTAATTAAGTAAACTTCCCTTAACCAAATCTCATTTATCATTGGATCCCAATATGGTTTTATAACCAATTTATTTTATTGGTAACCTCTATATAATCTATTACTTAATTTATTAAGTACTTACCAAACCATACTCACTTTATTAATTAAGTAAAACCTTATTCAGATTCTCGCATTAACTTACAAATCCCATTTACACACCTTGTTTGGAATCCTGGATTATAGATCTTTTTATAAACTCTTACTATACTGAATTCAAAACTTATTTCTATTTGATCACTTTTTAATCAAATATTTAATTAAAAAGTAATGGCTTTAATTATTATTATTTTTTTAAATAATAATTTACTTCAACATTTCATTAACTACGTTAAATGTAGTTAATTTCGTTATTAACTAGAAATACAATAATTAATCCTTTTTTTAAAAGATTATTAATATAATAATTGACTTTATTAATAATAATTTACTTGATAATTAATTTAAAAAAAAAATAGTTAATCAGAGATTAACTAACTTTAAAAAATCTTCGTTAAGTTTAACGAATATTCAGAACTATCGATTTGATTAATTCAAATCAACCCAATTGTCAACTTTAATTAAAACAGTCTACTTCGTTGACTGTAAATATCAGCTAATCATTAACTAGTTTGTATTCATTTCCCCGTACATTAATTAATAGCTTAATTAATTTAAAAACATCATGTAATTGCTATATAAAAACAATTATTCGATTGTACTAACCCATAGATTTGTTTTTTTTATGACTTCATGTTCTTAAAACAATATTATAATTCCTTATAAAAACGTTTAATACATTCTTTTATAAAACACGATGATAAATATACATATATAATTATAAAACTTCTATTTGAATTAAATTGTATAAAACAACTTAAAATCTTCATTTTAGTTATAAAATATTTTATAACTTAAATCTTCATCAGTTTGCCTAATGGCAAAACAACGTCATAAATTATAGAATTTAGGCCAGCACTGTCAACCACTTAATCAATAATGCCGATTGATTAAAACCACTACAATAATTAACATCCATTTAATCCGAACAGGGTTTGATATCATTTTGGGGTTTCAATTCATATGAATGAATAATATGAACGGTAAATAACGTACAAAAATTTGAGGAATCCAGTTTAATTCGTCCAACCTGTTCTTCCCTGCATCGCACCAATGTTTGATAATAATCTGTGAAATGATTACATAAATATAATGCATTCAAAACGACAAAATATAATTAACATCAACCAATCAAACAATAGCAACCAATAGCACCCACAATATCAAATCAACCAATTTATACTATCAATGGTGTGTATTAATTATATGAATTTAACACATCACAGTTTTTCAGAAAAGTGTGAGAGTTAACTCACTTTATGTATCAATCAATAATTCGTGTGTTGTTTTATATAATTTCAAACATCCATTTGAAATTACATAAAATCCAAACAGCTAATGATTGACACCAAACCAGCTCGATTGCTTCGGCTTCGTCGCCACGAACCCAACAAACCCTGTTTTGTTGAATTTTGTTAACTTATGATAAAGATATCGTGTTTTCAAGTTTATAAAAAAATTAACGATTATAAATTGGATTAACTATTAATTAATTATTAAATTATAAATTACCTTTTTAATTATTTAACACGTCATCAGTTTTTAAGTTCCTCACGGTTTCCCCCTTCTGATGAGCACGACCCCAATTTTCTCCTACAAAATAGGAGACCCGATCTAAAGTTTTAAATTAATTATTTACAACACTAATTATGTGTTTACTACCTATAAAGCATGGTCCATGTCATCCTCAACACGCGGTTTCCCTGATCATTCTCGCCCAGCCCTGTTTCCCTGATCTCTTGTATTTCTTCTCCAACGTTGAATGGCTACAGTATTGCTATAGACCCATATTACCAGACTTCCCATCCGACATCGCCTAACCTTTCCCTTTGCGATCTCCTCCCTCGCAAACCTCCACAGTGTCCATGACTCCGAGCTTCCCTGACAGGCAGCGCACCCCTTTGGCCATTCCTCGTCACTTTGGCCCTCTAACACAATCACGAACACAGCCATTCACAAAGCCAGCCCCTCACACGATCACCAATGAAGCTTCCCTCCACCGGAGACTGCCTCCTGCCCACCAATGCAAACGCACGTGACCAGGACCCATTGTCGGCTTCACTGGAACCACCCCCTCAATTCTTAAGTTATATACTTTTTCTTTTTATAATATTTCCTCTTCCTTTCTTTTACCGAGTCCACGCGAGCCCTTATGAACCATGCCTTAACCTTGCTGCAGAAAAACCCCCCTTCAGTAAACAAGCTCGCACACAAATCTGAACGTACTCGGTCGAACTAGTTCTCAAGCCAAGCGTTTGAATGAGGCAATCGGTGATAAATTTCACTGAGTATATAATTTATTTTGTTTTGCATAGGATTATAATGTTTCACTGTATTGGTTTCAACAGTTCTCCATGGGCAAACTAAAGAGCCTGAGGTGTATTTAAATAGGAGAAAGAGAATTTGCGATGAAGGAATACAACAAAAGAAAACAATAGGCGAATGGTTTGCAGTGTTAGGGTATGTTGAGAAGTTATGGCGATAATGTATGGTTTTCAGTGTTGTTTTATTATGTATAGCATACTATTGTTGTTAGGCTTACGGATAGGTCATGGTTGATAGGAAATCACCATGCTGTGTGCGATGAAACAGCAGGTTAGCAACATGAATGCAAAGATATTTTAGGTGATGTTTTCTTTTCTCATGAGGGACTGTGTATACGTGGATGTCCTTGTGTTAGTACATTTCATTAATTGGCGGATTTATTTTACTGCTAAAAGTTATTAGCTATCCCTGTCCCATGTTAGTCTCTGCTGTACAAGTTTCTGTGTTTGATAAGAACGAAGGAAGAGGACATCAAGATATTTCTCTTCAGTTGTTTGCAAGTGCCAAGACTTACTTTGAAAAGATTTTCATGCCAACATTGAGAAGATGCCGCAAGATTTGAAAACTCAAAAACAATGTGATGTGGTTTCTTAATTGATAGAGCATGTGCGCAGATTTATGAATATAGATTTGCAGGGTTTCCAAAGTAATAGACTGGAGTAGGAAAGTGGCTTTCACATGGTTCTATGACAACATTAGGCTAAGATTCTACGAAATTTGAAGGCTACTATGCATGTGGACATGCTGAGATTATCTAAGAACAAAGATTTTCCATGGATCAAAAGTGATATGCTAATATATTGGGAGATATGGAAACGACGGACTACGTACGAGCTCTGTAAAATATTGAATGGTTACTATCTGTTAGAACAACGCAACTAACAAAATCTTAGTTTTAACCGTTACTTTAAACGCGTTGGAACCGGTTAGAGGTGTAATTCAACCGTAGGGACAAGATATAAAATTATGATCAATGTCTTGAACTGATTAAATTATTTTATATTGTCGATTCATACAATATCAGAAATTCAATATTTTTCGAATATCTCCAAAATTAAAATGTTATCATATTATTTATATTAATAAAATATTCAAAACGGTTACATTCTCGTTATTAAATTTCAAAACAACATTTAAATCAAATTTTTAAATGATTAAATAAACGTTTAAAATCTGGGTCGTTACATTCCTTCCCTCTTAAAAGATTTTCGTCCCCGAAATTACCAACGTAGAAAGAATGCTACAATCCCGTTGTCTTTACAAAAATATTTAATTAAAACCCAGATTTATTTCAAAACTAATCTGATTGGGTTTTTAAAAGCAAATTATTTCTAATAACGAAATTTTCCAAAAGAAATAAAAAATTTCTAACACCTTAAATCTTGGGAAAATTTTGGCAGAGTCTCCCCTGTACCGAGAGGGACATCTGCAATATTGCAGATTCAACAAATATATATACATCGACTCTCATGGTCGGAATATCCAAAATCAAATCTTAAAATTCAAATTAATAATCCAAAGATTTATATTTTGCGTAGGCATACCTTTTTGCAAGCGTATTAACGACAAGCGATAAGTGTTAAGCAGGCCTGCTCAATAGCCAAACTCGATCCAATTAGCTCCAGAACATGTTCTCAACTTAGATGGAATTTGATATTTTTATAACCATATAATTTAGGTTCAAACATCCAGATGTCTTTTCATATACCCTCCAACTGAAAGGAAAAATCGATCTAATCGAATTCCAATTTGAGTTTTAACAAATTAAAACTAGGATCTAAGCAAGAAAACTAAATCAAAACTTATATAACCAAGGATTAAAACTTTGTACCTGACGCACTCAACTCATGGATACCAAATCGAACTCGAAATAGAGAAGATGCGGAAGGATCGAATCTGGAGCTCTCCAAGTGTAGAGCCTCTACAAGTAGTCCACTGGAACGTCTCCTTCCTCAATCCGATTGAAGAAGAAATCAAAGATTACGGTGCTAGCCGCCATGACCAATATTAGGGTTAGGAAAAAGGAATTCGGGTGGGTAATGTTTTGATCTGATCTACCCTATCATTTAGGTTAAGCCGTATATTATAAGAAAGAGAAAAAAATCCCCTTTGAAATATATGTGTTAACCTTAAAATAGGAAACACCCAAATATCCATTCCAATCCCAAATAAAATATCAACAAATTGATATTTTTTTGTTCAAATTAGTTTATCCTTTGTAACGTTCCATTTTGTGTGATCCTATACGTTACTACAACGTTGGCAATGGTTTTAAATCGTATTTAAAACCATAAACAGTGATTGGCATATAGCAATGTGTCGCTGCTACCCAACAACAACAACAACAACAACAAAGCCATATATCCCAAACAAGTTAGGGTTGGCTAGATATGGAACCCAAAATTAAAATAAAATAAAATTAATAATGATGATAATAATATATATATAAAGGGTTTAAAATAACTGAACAAATAAAAAGTCGTCCGATAAAGGTTTTTTTTAAATAATAATAATAAGTAAAAAGGTTCAATAAAAGTGAAATAAAATATAAAATAGTAATAAAAAGTAAAAATGTTCAATAAACGTGAAATAAAGTCTATATAAAAAAAGAAACCTAAGGTTCTGGTACATGGATTGCCAATTTCCATGCACTCCCATCAACTACCAGCTCTTCCGATAAACTCCAGTTACTAAATCTCTCTTTATTATCTCCTCCCATGTCATTTTAGGTCAACCTCTACCTCTCTTTGGGCCTTCGGCGCGGCCTAGAGTTCCAACGCGTATAGGTGCATCGTATGGTCTACGTTGGATATGTCCAAACCATCTCAAGCGGTATTGGACTAACTTCTCTTCAATAGGTGCAACTCCAAGTTTTTCCTGAATATCCTCATTTCTAATCCGATCTCGTCTGGTATGCCCACAGCTCCAACGCAACATCCGCATCTCTGCTACGCTTATCTTCTGAACGTGTTGCCTCTTAGTAGGCCAACATTCTACACCATATAACATTGCAAGCCTGATTGCTATCCTATAGAACTTTCCTTTAAGCTTATGAGGAATCTTCCGATCACAGAGAATGCCAGATGCTAGTCGCCATTTCACCCATCCTGCTTGAATTCTAAAACTAACATCCTTATCAATCTCTCCATCAAACTGCAACATAGATCCTAAGTATCGAAACGATTCCTTCTTGGGTACTACTCTACCGGCCAGGGTAACATCTCCGTCATCTGACCTGACACTGCTAAAATCACACTTCATATACTCTGTTTTAGTTCTGCTAAGCCTGAAACCCTTTGATTCCAAGGTCTCCCTCCACAAATCCAGTTGTCGATTAACCCCTATTGTACTTCATTAATCAGCACAACATCATCGGCAAAGAGCATACGCCAGGGAATCTCCCTTTGTATATCTTTTATGATTTCATCTATCACTAATGCAAAAATATAAAGGCTCAAAGCCGAACCTTGATGTAACCCTATGTTAATTGGAAAGTCTCTGGTCTTACCATCGCATGCCCTAACACTAGTCACAACCCCCTCGTACATATCCTTAGTAAGGGTAATATATTTTTATGGCACTCTCTTCCTTTCTAGCGCCCACCACATAACCCTCCTCGGCACTCTGTCATAAGCTTTCTCCAGGTCAATAAAACCATGTGGAGATCTTTCTTCTGCTTCCTGTATCTCTCCATAAATTTCCTAACCAAGAAAATCGCCTCAGTGGTCGACCTTTTAGGCATAAAACCAAATTGATTCCTAGAGACACTTGTCAATCTCCTCAAACGCTGCTCGCAATGTAATGACCCGGGTTTTTGTCGACTTTGGTTATCACCATAAACTCAACGATGACTAACCAAACATCGAAAAATACCGGTCATTAATGAAAGAAATTAGAGGGTGAGAATAGATAAGATAGAAACTTAGAATAGAAGAAGAAGAAGAACACAATATCAGAGTAACACGAATCTCACAGCGGAACGAATAAATATATTTCATAACATAACTTTGAAATATAAATCTGTACTGGAATATACATATCATTATTAAAGTACAACACTTACAACACAGCGGAATAAACTATAGCTATATGATCCTGAAGCCTCTTGCTCCAGCTCTTCCAGTATATCTGTAAATCCGGACTACTTGACTGCCCGTACAAAATTGGGCACCCAAGAGTTTAGGGAAAACAACAAAATAAACTCCGGGTCAGTCGTGGGACTGGTATGAGTAAAACAGTTTTAAAACAGGTTGAACAAGTAAACGATATCTCACAAGACCACGCCGCATAACGGAACAGATTTTTCCCTTATGAGAATCCAAATTATCTTTATATCAAAACTTTTTGATATTATAATAATGTCTATCAACACAATATAATAATCATCTAGCAGAAACGCTTTCATCTCATGTTCTACATATATAGTATACAATCAAAACCGCAAGCACGTATTTGATAATGGATTTCCAACTATGACAAGGTATGGAACCACCTTTCGCTAGTGTACCTCTAGAATGGAATACACTGGGTTCAACAAGAACATCATGCAACCCGGCCACACATGACCGACCACTCATTTCGCTTGAGTGTATCGAATGTATATCACCAACGGTTGGGATCAGCAACCGTTTCCCGAATAGGACAACATCAACAATAGATTTTTAGAAGTAAATGAAACTCTAGATCAGATGATTATACACCCTACTTCGGTGCGACCGACTTAGCCATGTTGTCTGCCCGATTTCTGTCATTTACTGGATTGATGAGGCTTGAGGTTACGCCTCATCATCACACCAGATTCACTTTGAATACCACATCATCAAATCCATCAAATCACTGATTGACGTCCTCCACAATACATTATGTGTTAGCTAAAAGAAGTTTCCTTCTCCGCTTCCACTCTTGGTACGGTTGGAGAAATCAATATACGTGATCGTCTGGAAATACTGTGTCAGACATTCCGTCCATACAAGTCACCCAGGAACAGGATGAACCGAAGGCACTATTCTGTAAATAGGATAGCCCTTGCATAACTCCGTCTTCAATTTCCTTTGGCATATACGATTCGCAATGCTTATGCCAATACAGAGTGGTTCTTTGGATAATAATCCAACCGGTCTCTCCATATTAACAACGTTAAAATGGTCAAAACTTCGATAGTCTGTGATTTAATTATCGAAGAAAAACAGGTGTGCAAACAATGATATTATTTCCAAATGGAAATTTATATCGATCAAACATCATTCAACATTTATCTCTTTATTTCATTAATTTGCTTATCTCATGTTTCCCTATATTCAATATTTCTTATTTTCTAAATTTGGAAAATATACGTTATTAACAATGGAAAACATTTCCATTTCTTGTTTTCTTTATTAGAAAACATTTCTGGTTTCTTATTTGGAAAAACATTTCCAAAGCTTCTTCATTGGACTTAGACAAATGTTTAAACAAACCATCGCGATGCCACCTCAAACCATTTCCTTTAATTACTAAATTCACTTAACCATCCTTTACCATCGAACCTTAACCGTTCCTTAGTTAAAAATGAAGTCAATCAAGTTGGGGTAATACTACCTCTCAGACCTTAACTGAACAACGTTTCTAACCTTGAAATAGACAAAGTTCACCCTTCTAATTCTTTAACAAACTTCCTTATGTAACTCTCTTTCAAATCTTTTCTATTCGATAATTCTTTCCTTCGATAAGGTATATTCGATAACTCTATTCAATTTATTCTGTTCACTTAACTCTTTTGATTTAACTCTAACTCTATTCACTTAACTCCTATCGAATAAGCTATATTCGATAACTCTTTTTATTCTATTTGAATAAACTATATATTCGATTAACTCCTTTTACTCTATTCGAATAAACTATATTCGATTAACTCCTTTATTCTATTTGAATAAACTATATATCGATTAACTCCTTTCGATTAAACTAACATCGATTAACTCCTTTTAACTCGATTAAACTATTCATTTATAAAGATTTACTTTTAGTAACGGTTCTTCACTTTACAAATGATTTCCCTTTTTTAATTCTATTCATAAATGGTTTTACAAATATCCCCTATTCAATCTCATGTTTAAATGGTTTACAAACATTTCTCTTTCTGATTGATTTGTAAATGGTTTACAAACCTTCCTCGTTATAATCTATTTGCTAATGGTTTTACACTATTTCCTTTTCAATCCTATTTGTAAATGGTTTACAATTATTTCCTTGTATATCTTTATTTATTCTACTCTAGTTATTTCCTTTTTTCTATTCTATTCGTTTTATCAACATTTTTCCCTTTTATAAAACTCTATTCGTTTTATAAACATTTCCCCTTTTATTTACTTTCGAAATATTTCCTTTTATAAAATCTATTTATTTTATAAAATCCCTTTTTTTAAATATCTCCTATTTATAAATATTCCAATTTATAAATATTCCATTTATAAATATTTTATTTTCAAATATCACTTTGAAAATATTCCCTTTTCAACATTTCTGTATGTTATGGTATTCAACATATCAAATCACGATGATCAGTATCGTCCAAACACATATAATCGACAATAGATTATATATCACATCATATATTACAATATATGAAAAACAATAAAATAACTGTTGAGGAATCCAGTTGGATTCCTCCAACCTGTTTCCCTGCATCACAGATGTTACACAATAAAATCAACATCACTATATGATATATTCTGTTAAACATAATCAATATAGAAATTCAACTAACTGACTAGCAGTTCAATCAAACAGTCAACACACAGTCAATCAGCCAATATTTAACAGTTCTAAAAAATACAACATGAAATTATAAACTGTTCAGAGTTAGTGAGATTTACTCACTTTGGCAGTTCATTGTTAAAGAACGATAAACTGTTTGTTTGATTTGAATCAAACAATTTATTTCGCCATAAATTGTAACGAGCCCCATCATACTCCCAGACTTCACGGTTCGTAGTATTCATTGATATGGTTCCAACGGATGTTGTTTCGCAGAATTCTGATACAGTATGATCAATATATGATTTGTACAAGTTCTTATACATTTAAGTTACATTAAATTCAAGAGAAATTTAGTTGGGCTTTACCAAATCTTTCGGCCTATTCACCTCTTTGAAATTTCAGCCCGTGAAAGCCTTCTTCCTCCATTTATTTGTTGAGCTGCACACTTTAGAATTCAACTTAAATGTCCTATTTTCTTGCATCCCTCACTGCACCAACACAGTATCACCTTCACCGAATACAAATTGCTCCAGTAACTACCACAACATCACCTTAAACCAAAACTGGGAAACTCGAACTCTATCTCTTCCCCTGACATCCTCCAGTTCCAACGTGAAGAATAGTCCATACTGTCAACGTGAAATGTATTCATCCCTTCTCAAAAATGTTCCTCTCTCCATGCTTCCTGCAGCACCCACCGACATCACCGACACCCCAAGTGCCAACACCTTCTCCCCAACCTCATTTCTGCCCTTCGAAACCCAGGCAGCGGACATCCATGTTTGAACACACAGCTCGTCGTCGATCCTTATCAAAGACCAACGCACGTACGTCCAGACCACCTGGGGTTGTTCTGACCTCGTCGAACGCACCGCCTCACCTCACTGAACCACCACCCAAAACCCTGTTCAGTTCGACGTTGCTTAGCACCTCCAGCACCCATTCGAACCCCAAGCCTTCAGCCTTCTTTTCCGACCAATCACAGACCAAAATTTCAGATCTCGACGGGTCAGTTGACGGATCTCTTTGAGCTTAAGGCTTTGTAGTTAGGAGATTAACGAATTTGATTCTGAGTTTTGATTTTTTTTTCGATTTTAGAGAAGGATTTTCCCTCGTTTCGGTTTTTGTTGAAAGACTAGCGGCTAGAAGAAAATGAGCGAGATTTGTTTAGGTTTAGGAATTTTAGTAAGGGATACTGTATAGGGTATATTTGGGTTGTCCTAACTTCATTTGTTTTTATCAATAAAAACAGCTATCGACAAAGATAAAAATACCGGTGAGACAAGCAATGTCCCACGATCCCAAAAATATAATAATACTGGTAGATTGACTCATATTGTGAAACCCCGAAATGTCGATACAGGGTGGCAAATACTCCAAATTAAAAGTTGCTTATTTAATTAATAAAAAATTACCATAAAATTCTAAAAATTAAATTATCGTTATGTCCCAAAAGAACCTTGTCTAAATTCCAACCCGATCTCTAGTTATATCGAATAAACCGTTACGGTCGATAAACGATTCTATAGCGACTATTTTAAAATTTGATTTGGACATATCTCAAAATCTACATGACGAAATCCTGGTTTTTCTCTTCCATTAGAAAGATATACTTCACCAGCTCCACGTTTCTTGTTTCATAGAAATCCGATTTAAAACGAACCTTGTACATTCAGTTAATGTAACAACCCGTGTTTTTATAACGTGTAATAACCATAAATCAAGGCAGAATTAATTTTTAAAATAATAATCAGGGGAAACGGGTTGTGCCATTGTGTTCGTCTCGAAATTCTGCTTGGAAACGAGTCCGAGTTTTCGAAAATCGGAGTCCGTATGACCAAGTTATGACCATTCGAAGTTTTCAGAAGTTTTCAAGTTCAAAAACAGTTCAATTCGAATTCAAAATTCGAATTTCAAACCTCAGAATGGACTGGGCGGGAAATTTCCCGCCCAGGACCAGGTCGACCTAGGGGTTGACTATGTAGTCGACCTACCCAGGACCAGGTCGACCATAGTGTCGACCTGGTGCCCAAGCCCATTTCTGAAGCTGGATTCACTCTGATGTATTTGGCCTCGTTTCTGTCCACATTCGTTGACCTAACCCTATAAATACAGCCCCTAACACTAGTCTCTCTACACAAAATTCTTTCTGACTTTATGCTGCTCTAATTCTGGTCGAAAAGTTTGAGAGAGGGACTGCTTCTTCTACGTTGAGATTGCGTTAAGGGAATTGCTGATTTGGGGATTTCTATTAGGACTTGACTAAGCATATAAAGATTCAACATCGACTCTCTTTTTCTAATTCTCGAACCACGATCTGTAAGCCCCAGTTATTTTTAGATTTAAACTATAAATGTAATATGAATATGATGTAAAATTGAAATTGGACCTATGTATGATGACTGTTTTACATCCATTCTTGTTCATCTTGGATCTTGACTCTTGGATATTATTATGACATTGATTTTGGGCCTATTCATGTTGTAAATCAAAAAGAGAAACCCCTCATATTATCATGTTGAATCTGCTATTAGTCACAAGTTTATGACTATCACTTTATGTCAATCGTTACCATGACTATACTATCACCTTATGACAGTCGTTACCATGACTATACTATCACCTTATGACAGTCGTTACCATGACTATACTATTACCTTATGACAGTCATTACCATGACTATACTATCACCTTATGACAACTGTTATCTCGACTAGTACCTTATTTTGCTAGAATTGGAATCCTTATGTTTGAGGCCAATATTCCATATGCCAGTAATGTTTTAATCTTTTATTTCAAGTCGTACTATGCTATGCTAGTAATCACTTTTGCCACCTTATACCCGTTCCGTTTTATGTTATTCACTAATTAGATTTATTTGTATTGATTCGAGCTTACGTGCGATGGGAATACGATTTGGGTAGACTAGGTAAAACATGAATTAGCTTTAAACTTGAACAAGAACGTTGTTATGACTTGAACCTGAATATGGACATGAACTTGACACGGTTTGACATGAAACATGACCTGAAAATTGGATATGAATCTAGACATGAAAACTTGAACGTGGGCATGACAATTAGATAACTTGAAAATGGCCAACTCGAGGTTGGGTTGAGTTTGAAGTGTAAATCTTCCTGGAACCGCCCGGCAAATCCAGTGGCTGCAAACAATAGGATCCAATGTGGGTAGTTGGTCATATCGCACGTAAAACCCGAGGTTAGACTATGTTGTGGTGTAAATCTACTCGGAACCGCCCGGCAAATCCAATAACCACAACAGTTAGCCTAATGTGAGAGGTTGGCGTGCACTAATGAATTAAGGCCACATGATAGGGTTAAGTCATGAACCACTTGAATATACTTAACCAACTTGGCACAATGATTTGATAGGGTTAAGTCATGAACTGCTTGAACACACTTAACCAACTTGATACATGATCTGGATAGGGTTAAGTCATGAATTTGAATGACAACACTTAACCCATTAGAAACCCTAGTTACGCGGTCCTTTTCAGCAGTAACCCACTTAGATGTATCACGATACCCTGGGACTAGGCAGGGTAGGGCACGATTACTGGGCTGATTGTAAGCAACCAGAACGACGGCTGAGTAGGTGTGCCATTGTAGGTTCAGGCGGGCTATGGTCGTGCACGTAGTCCGGAGTTGAAAAAGCAGGCATTGGGCACCAGAAGATTTACACTGTGCGTGCTTGATTCGTGTCAGTGGTTGGCACCATAGGACTTGATACACCCTATGGTGGACCTAGCACAGGTAACTACATTTCAGGATAGGGCCGTATGACACAGACACATAACGAGCTAGGACTTGTAGGGAGCCGATCGATTAATAGATTGTACCGTAGGACCCCGTAATGGGTCACTTCATGATACTGGGCCAAGGGATCATTTCATGGTTAATACTTGACATGGGTTAGGATACTAGTACAGTTGGTGCAGCGAACCTTGAACATGCGATGCTAGACTTGACTTATCTTGTTATCTTGATTATCCTACCAGTTTTGTTATCACCCTTATGTTTAATTCCAGTTTTCACATATCATGTTACCTTTACTAGTTTTCATTCTGAAAGTCACTAGGGCTTACCAGTCTTTATGACTGACCCTTTTTCTTTCGTTTCCCCCCAGGTTCTCAGGGAGGAAACACTAGCTCTTAGCTTGGATTTGGCTTGCTTTCTAACAGCTCATGTACGGTTTGGTATTGAGCTATGCTATGGCTGCTTCTGCTATTTATGGGGAATATTTTACTTTTGGTTATCTTAAGTTTATGCTTCTTTGGAACTTGATGTAATGGAATAATTTGTATCTTGGATATATGAGCTTTTGACTCTTTTCTTGGAAATAATAAGAAGTTGGTTTTTAATTTCTACCGCTGCTTTATCTATGTTCTACCTTGTGATATCTCTGTGCATGTTTACCTAGATAATACTCCACCAAAACTAGTGCATTCCCTTTGTGAGTGACCCTAGCGGAGGTGGGGTGTTACATTTGGTATCAGAGCAGAAGGTTACCAGGCTGGGCAAAAAGTTTTAAAAACCTTCTGAAACTATTTTCAAAACCATTTATAAAGAAGCATTTTTCAAGAAAAGTTTTATGTTCAAAAAGGCTATTCCCCAAAAGCCATTAGCACTTTCCTTTGTTTCCTCACTTGAATAATTTTCTTTTCGTTTTTCAGCATGGCTGACCTTAACCTGCCTGAGGGAATACCCGTGCCTAGATGGTTCCGAAGGTACTTAGAAGCCAGGGCCAACGATGCGGGCACAACAAACATCCCTCCTCCTCGTCCCCCAGTGGTCGCAGTTCCTCCTCCTCCTGGTACCGCCTTTGCCAAAATATGCAAAGACTTTAAAGCAATGGGTGGCAAGAACTTCGTTGGAACTGAAACCTTTGTTGAGGCACGAAACTGGCTAAAGGAAATAGAAGACTTGTTCATTATCTTTGATATGGAGTACCATAGGAAAGTTCAGTTGGCAGCATGGTTGTTGAAAGAGGAAGCCACATTTTGGTGGGAAGTCACCAACGCTACCAGGCCAGTTGAGACTTGGGCAGACTTTAGAGAGAGGTTTGGGCTTAAATTCTTATCGTCAACAGAGGAGAACCTTCAGATGGAGAGGTTCCTAGCACTCAAGCAAGGGGATATGTCTGTGAGGGAGTACGTGAATAAGTTTAATCAGCTTGCTCGGTTCGGTTTGGATTTGGTCAACACAGCCCAGAAAAGGCTGTACGCTTTGCTCGAGGATTGAACGAGCCACTACACAGCTTGGCCCTAACTATTATACACATGGGGGTGACCTTTGAAAGCTTGGTGGATATGGCTCTACTTCATGAGGAAGACAAGAATAGCAAGATGGAGGTTAAGCCTAAGGAGACTCAGAATAAGAAAGCTGACTTCAAGAAGGGGAACAGCAAGAATAACAAGAATACCAAGGGCAACAACAAACCACGTGAGACGAGGAAGTGCAACTTCTGTGGTATTACTGGACATCTAGCTAAAGACTGTAGAAAGAAGAAGAGAAAGTTGGGTGAATGCTTTCATTGTGGGGATACTGGACACATCAGCAAGGATTGCTGAAACACCCCACCTCCGTTAGGGTCACTCTCAAAGGGAATGCCCTAATTTTGGTGGAGGTTTATAAGTATAAGTTCACAGATATACAAGACAGATATAAGAACACATATTTGTAAACAGCGGAAAAACAACAAACTTTTATTTCATAAAAGCAAATACGTGTTACAAAACATCACCATGATTGTCTTACATCTTTTCCCAAAAACATAACATAACTCCTTCATAATCTGTCTTGAGTACATTATTTAAAGAAGCATAAATAAAACATAGATAAACTGCAAAAGTCCCCATAGTGGATTGTCCAAAGCCATAGTTCAAAACAGGAAAGTCCAAGCAATACATTTCTCCTCTTCAAGCTGGATGTTAAGGTTGGTCAAGCTGCTGTGTTCCCTCCCTGTGGACCTGGGGGGGGGGGGGAAACGGAAGAAAAGAAGATGAAAGAAAAGTAGAGTCAGACATAAAGCCTGAGTAAGTCTAGTACTATTTTGTCTATGAATAAAGAACTGGGTATGATAAGTATAAGCAAGAAGTGGGCAAGCACTATAAACTTGGTTAAGTTGTCTAGGGTCGAATATACTATCGTACCCCATGCTAATCTCTGAACCCATATAAACTAGTTTCCAATCGGCACCCCAAAATCAGGGTGAAGTGATCCATTCTATGATGATCGGCTCCTACTCGCATAGTTACATGTGTCTTACGGCCCCCGATGTTGTAGTTACCTATGCTGGTCCCACCATGGGGTGTATCAAGTCCCATACTGGCGGCCCGACACAACCTTAGAGTGCACAGGTATGCTACTGGTGTCCAGTGCCTTATTTTTCTGCGCCGGAGTGTGTGCATGCCCGCACCCCATTAGAACCTACACTGCTACACCACCGCCGTCGATTTGACCTCTTACAATCAGCCCAGTAATCTTGCCCCACCCTGCCTAGTTTCAGGGTATCCTGATACACCTTCTAGGGTTACTGCTGAAAAGGGTCCCCCGTTACTAGGTTTTCTATCTCTAGCCAACATGCCAAGTTGGTTAAGTGTTTTCTAACCTAATCCCCACCAGTCCGTTTAGTTTAGCATGTTCCATTTTGATTAAGTCTTTAGTTCACTTAATCCTAGCAATCCTGACTCAGCCTTAATTGTCTTATTAAGGCCCTGACCTCTCACATTAGACAGGTATTGTTGTGGCTGCCTGTTGCCGGTTGGTTCCGGGCAGTCTTACGCCACAACTCAGTCTAACCTCGGGTCCTTATTGGGCTCCATGTTTAACCTCCCACATTGGATAGGTATTGTTGTGACTACTGGACAGCCGGGCGGTTCCGGGCAGGTTTACATCACAACTCAATCCAACCTCGGGTTAAACACATCGTATGTTCTACATTTACATATTTTGTCTTTTTTTTTCTTATATGTAAATATTTGCGGCCAATTATTAATGGTGTAAAGGTTACACCAATCATGGGCCCAACCCATACTTGAACTTGGGCCCTTCTATTTTATATTTTCATTCATTAGTAATTTTAACCCAACGTTATTTTCCCCCGTTTAACACGTCCGTTTATTATATATATATTGGGCTTAGCCTTTTAAAGCCCAACTTTGCTATGCGAAGAGGGGAGGCTTAAAGCGTGATTACATACACAAAGAGGGGAAGGTGAGCGCATGAACTTGCAATATGACGTAGGAAATACAAAATAGAAACTAGTGTACTTGCATAGTAGTGACATATACTTTGGTCATAAAGCATAGGTGACATGAATCAAAGCATGTGAACTTGTAGTTGAGATAAGAATCTAAATTGGGTATCATTATTGATACATAGTCATAACTACAACATGAACCTATACTTTTATTTAGGCATAATGTCAAACATAAGCATGGCATAAATATTTCTAACATAAGCATGGCATAATGTCAAACATAAGCATGGCATAATGTCAAACATAAGCATGGCATAAGTATAGTTAAATTTGTTCACATAACTATGACATAAATATTTCTAACATGAAATCATGATTTTTACTTTAGTCATGCAAACTTGCAAAAAGGGATTTTTGAATCTAACCTAGCTATGTACCACATATGTCATCATATAATTCTTGTAAACAAGATAGACTTAATCATGGATTTCAATTATGCCAAATATCATTCATAGTCTAGCCATATTCATAAGTTTGCAAATAGGTTTTCTAGTACAAAAGCATGGCTTAATACATGATGCCCAATTTTCAACATAATTTCATATGGATTATGATAACCCAAACCTATTCCAATTACTTCATAAAAATGACGTTTGTATAAAAATACACATTATGATGGCATAGTAGCAAAGCCCCAAACTTGCATGAATTTAAATCAACTACATACATGTAGCTTCAACATGGATTACATAAATTTGCGAAATATTCCAAACGTATACTTGCATAGAACTACCGCATGTAGTTCTTTATAACATGAATAACATAATTCAAGAATATCCAAACGTATACAATATTCCAACGCACAAATATGAATTACTTTATAGCCACAAATCAAGTATACATATCTACACAATCATTTGTTCATACCAAAGTAATACTCTACTTACAATGGTGTGATGAATTCTCTAATTTAGGGATTGAAGACGCGGTTTGATTTGATTGAGTTGCTTTATGCCTTAGAATTTTCCTCCTAATCCTCTCTCCAATTTGGTGGCTACCCCTAGTCGTTCCTCAGCAACATGGCGGCTTTGTTCTTATTTTTGAATGAATAGATTAGGGTTAGTCTAGGGTTGTTTTTATAGGGGTAATGAACTGATTAGAACCATTGATGTTGCTTGGATTGATCGTAGCCATTCATCCTAAGGAGAGACCAATTAGAGCTTGCCACCTAGCCCTAATGACAAAGCAGACCGCAGAAAATCGACCAACAGAGAATAGGCCAGCCGGGTTAGACTGGGTTCGACCTGGTCTGGACCAGGTCGACACCCCTGTCGACAGCCCTGTCGACAGGCCTGTCGACCTGGTTAGACCAGGTCGACAGCCCAGTCGACCTGGGTGCGTGAGGCGGGTGTTCTTCCGCCCTGGCCCATTGGGCCCCACTTTTAATTTTTTAAACTGTTTTATTCTGTTTGAAATTTAAATTTAATTCAGAAACTTCCGAAGGCCATATCTTCTTCATACGGACTCCGTTTTTCGAAAACTCAGACTCTATTTCGCGTATTTTTCCGAGACGAACGCAATGGCGTATCCCGTTTCCCTTAGTTCTTTGATTTGAAATTAATTATACTTTAATTTGCTAATTTCACAGTTATAGAATTTGCGGGGTGTTACATTCTCCCCCACTTAAAAGGATTTCGTCCCCGAAATCTTCAAGTTAGGAGGAATGCATATCCTAACATCCAATCATCCATTTACTCATCCATCAAGCACGAGCATCCATTGTCCTTAAAAGACTTCTAATGCTTCATGATCATATGCGGAGTGTGTGTGTACATGAACTTATCTAATGCAAAATCAGGCGGTCTACTGATTCAGTTGACCTCCTTAATGCGAATTATGTAAGTGCCATGAATCCATTATGTATGCAAAATTTTCCTATTCTTGATTCTACATGAGTGCACAATCATTCAATACAAATGCAACATCCATACGACAACACATTAATGTTCAACCATATACGAATGCAAACATATATGCATATGCAATATAAAGTGACTGAGCCGATCTAAAACCTAGATTGTGTGTGTATATGCAACCACGAGCAACCACTAGCAACCACTTGCAACCACTTGCAACCATCATACATAACATGTTTCAACTACATGTTTCCATCCAAAAAGATTCTACCTAAAAGATAAGGTCGAGGAAATATACCTAAAAAGATAGATAAAAGCGCAACTTAAGGAAAAAGAAAGATCAAGGATGTACCCTCGAACAGAAAAGGGTAGGCAGTGCGTATTCTAGCTTCAGTTTCCCAAGTCGCGTCTCCCTCGGCGTCGCTCCACTGAACTTTGACGAGCTTGACTTCGCGGTTGCGTGGCTTCTTCACTTCCGTTCCTAATATGCGGGTTGGAACTTTTCTTATGGTTGCTTCGCGTTCCACTTCGGCCTCTTCGAGTATATTTGGCTCTACCACTTCAGCAGACTCATGCAGACATTTTCGGAGATGTGAAACGTGAAAAATGTTGTGGACTCCGGCCAACTTCTCGGGTAGCTCTAATCTATAGGCCATTTTCCCAATTGTTCCTATCTAAAGGTATAGTCGAATGAAGCAAGTAAAAACTTTATGCCCATTAGGCAATGTCAAAACTGAAAACCTATGCCACATATATATTGATTAGGAGAAGAACTCTCTAAGCATCAGCCCCGAAGACCGAAATCAACATCAGACTGACACCCAAAGAGTTACTCAACCCAACCACCATATATGATTCTAGGAAACTAAGCATGATGGACTCCTTTTAGGTCACAAGGGAGTCCCTTCCTAAGACCAATCTGTATCCTATAAAACCCAAAAACTTTAGTCAAACCAATGAACACACTCGAGCCCCAACATGTGTTACTAACAGATGAGTCATACTCCCTATGTGGTTTGCAACAGAAATTGGACTGAGAATGGGACCGAGAGGATATATAGAAAAGATACCATGCAAGTAAGTTCTACAGGAAGAGAGGGATCAAGGATATACTCTTAAGAAGAGATATTATGCACGAATCTAGTCTTCAATCTTCTAAGTCGCATTTCTTGAGCTTAACTCCATTATGCTTTGTCCATCTTTAACTTCACAATTTCGTAGCTTCTTAATTCTTGTTTCCAAAATATGAGTTGGAACCTATTTCTCGTTCCTCTTTCACTTATTCTCCTTCTAGTATACTTGGCTCAAGCCTAACTGCGTACTCATGGTTCCATGCAAGCTCTCCAAAATTCACTAGTGAATCTTGGATCTTGTTCACTTACTAGAAGATATCCCACATAGATGAATTATCTCTTGAAAATAAACAAATGTCAACTTCGTGAGCGGAGCTGAGATTTTCGCAAAATCCCTTATGAATTTTCGACAGAAACCTGCTAGTCCTAGAAAGCTTCGGACCTCAGTTGCATTCCTTGGTGTCTTCCAGTCCTGTACCGCCACTACCTTAGCAGGGTCCACTGCTAACCCTTGTTTGGATACTATGTGCCCAAGGAACCTCACCTCTTCTCTCCAAAAGTGGCATTTGGAGAATTTGGCTTTTAGTTGATGGACTCGCAAAGTTTCCATGATTGCCCTTAAGTGCTGAGCATGTTCCTCTTCACTTTTTGAGAAGATAAGGATATCATCTACGAAGACCACTACGAATTTGTTGAGGAAATCTCTAAATACCCTACTCATCAAGTCCACGAAGTAAGCAGGTGCATTTGTCAAGCCGAAAGGCATGACAAGCCATTCAAAGAAACCGTCTGGGGTTCTGAACGCCGTTTTATCGATGCTATCTTCAGCCACCCTTAGCTGATGAAAACCGGTTGCTAAATCGAGTTGGGAGAAAACAGACGCTCCTACAAGCTGGTCAAATAAATCGTCAATTCTAGGGAGAGGGTGCCTATTCTTTTTCGTTAGCTTGTTGAGCTCCCTATAGTCAACACATAGATGGAGTGAACCATCCGCCTTTGTAGCGAACACCACTGGAGCGCCCCATTCTGAAATTCTCCTCCTAATGAACCCCTTTTCTAGAAGCTCTTTAATCTGTTTACTGAGCTCTTTCCTTTCTCGTGGAGCCATGTGTCTAACGGGCAACGCAACGGGCTTTGCATTATCTACAAGATATATGCGGAAGTCTATTTCCCGCTTCGGAGGCAAGCCCTTCACCTCTTCGAAGACATCCGGATATTCCCGGACCACTCTAACTGATTGCAAATTTTCAACAGAGGCATCTAGCGATTCAAGATAACTAAGCATAACCGCATACGAAGGATTACAAGAAATTTCCAAAGTATTACCGAGCTGGGTTAGGAGCCTAACAACCCTTTTCTCACAATCAAGGATGGCCCCATTACTGGATAGCCAATCCATACCCAAAATCAAACCATACCCCGAAAAGCCCAAAACAAAGGCACTACATTGAAATTCTACGCTTAGAATGGAAATTTTCAATCCCAGACAGATCATAGACAAATGAGCTGGGCCCCCAATTGGGTTTGAAACAATTAAGGGGTCCTCTACCATACTAGTTTTTAGGTGCAGAGATTCTACTAAAGCAGACGAGATAAAGGAGTGTGATGCGCCAGAATCAAATAAAGTGCGAACGGGGTGATCATAAAGATAAACTACACTTTCTACAGAAGTATTTATACCTCGCTGTTGCAGAGGTGGCACTTCCAGCACATGAACCTGTGCCCCTGGGGTGGATCCAGCCCTCTGCCCCTGTCCTCGTTTCTTTGGGCAGTCCTTAGCCCTGTGGCCTGTCTCACCGCAAGAAAAGCACCCACCATTCTCCTTGGCCTTCTTTTTCCGGCAGTCCTTTACTAAGTGCCCCACTTTGCCACAGAAATTACACTTCCTCTTCTCTTTGTTGCCTTTCCTGCCTTTCTTAAAGTCTGTCTTCTTAGGCTGCAAACCCTCTTACTTCTTGCCCTTATCCTCTTCATTCAGCAATGCCATTTGCACCAATCTTTCATACGTGGCTCCCATGGGTATATGGGTCATGGCCAAACTGTGTAATGGCTCATTTAACCCTTTGACGAAACGGAGAGCCTTCTTGTGCGGGGTATTGACTAGGTCAAGCCCAAACCTAGCCAGCTCATCGAACTGATTCACATACTCTCTGACTGTCTTGTCCCCTTGCTTAAGAAATAAGAATTTTTCCAACTGCAAACTTCTTTCCGCATCTGAGAGAAATTTAGTCTCAAACCTTGCCCTAAAGTCCTCCCATGTCTCCACTGGTCTTTCAGCATTAGTGACTTCCCACCAGTAGGAAGCCTCGCCCTTCAATAGCCATACTGCCAATTGTACTTTTTGTCTATCCTCTACCTCAAAGATGATGAATAGGTCCTCCGTTTCTTTCAGCCAATTTCTAGCTGCCACGAAGGACTCGGTTCCATGGAAATCCCTTCCTCCCATAGCTTTAAAATCTTTACATATCTTAGCAAACGTGTTTCCCCGAGGAGGAGGTGGAGGAAAAGGTGCCGCTGCAGCTGGATGATTTCCTGCAGCCGGGGGAGGAGGAACGGTAGGACCTGGCTGAGTGGCCCTTGCTTCTAAGAACCGTCTAAACCAACCAGGTATTGGCACCCCTTCTGGCAAGTTAAGGTCTTCAGACATGCTGAAACAAAAAGGATAGATTCAAAACGAAGGATAAGAGATAGTACCTATGGCTTTGGGGAGTGGACTTTGCCTTTTTAAAATAAAATAATATCTTTCTCTTTTAAAAATGCTTCTTTAAATTTCCTTTTTGAAAATAATTTTTTTTCAAAACTTTTTTATCTTATCTGGTAAACCTATGCTCTGATACCAAGTGAAACACCCCACCTCCGTTAGGGTCACTCTCAAAGGGAATGCCCTAATTTTGGTGGAGGTTTATAAGTATAAGTTCACAGATATACAAGACAGATATAAGAACACATATTTGTAAACAGCGGAAAAACAACAAACTTTTATTTCATAAAAGTGAATACGTGTTACAAAACATCACCATGATTGTCTTACATCTTTTCCCAAAAACATAACATAACTCCTTCATAATTTGTCTTGAGTACATTATTTAAAGAAGCATAAATAAAACATAGATAAACTGCAAAAGTCCCCATAGTGGATTGTCCAAAGCCATAGTTCAAAACAGGAAAGTCCAAGCAATACATTTCTCCTCTTCAAGCTGGATGTTAAGGTTGGTCAAGCTGCTGTGTTCCCTCCCTGTGGACCTGGGGGGGGGGACGGAAGAAAAGAAGACGAAAGAAAAGTAGAGTCAGACATAAAGCCTGAGTAAGTCTAGTACTATTTTGTCTATGAATAAAGAACTGGGTATGATAAGTATAAGCAAGAAGTGGGCAAGCACTATAAACTTGGTTAAGTTGTCTAGGGTCGAATATAATATCGTACCCCATGCTAATCTCTGAACCCATATAAACTAGTTTCCAATCGGCACCCCAAAATCAGGGTGAAGTGATCCATTCTATGATGATCGGCTCCTACTCGCATAGTTACATGTGTCTTACGGCCCCCGATGTTGTAGTTACCTATGCTGGTCCCACCATGGGGTGTATCAAGTCCCATAGTGGCGGCCCGACACAACCTTAGAGTGCACAGGTAAGCTACTGGTGTCCAGTGCCTTATTTTTCTGCGCCGGAGTGTGTGCACACCCGCACCCCGTTAGAACCTACACTGCTACACCACCGCCGTCGATTTGACCTCTTACAATCAGCCCAGTAATCGTGCCCCACCCTGCCTAGTTTCAGGGTATCCTGATACACCTTCTAAGGTTACTGCTGAAAAGGGTCCCCCGTTACTAGGTTTTCTATCTCTAGCCAACATGCCAAGTTGGTTAAGTGTTTTCTAACCTAACCCCCACCAGTCCGTTTAGTTTAGCATGTTCCATTTTGATTAAGTCTTTAGTTCACTTAATCCTAGCAATCCTGACTCAGCCTTAATTGTCTTATTAAGGCCCTGACCTCTCACATTAGACAGGTATTGTTGTGGCTGCCTGTTGCCGGTTGGTTCCGGGCAGTCTTACGCCACAACTCAGTCTAACCTCGGGTCCTTATTGGGCTCCATGTTTAACCTCCCACATTGGATAGGTATTGTTGTGACTACTGGACAGCCGGGCGGTTCCGGGCAGGTTTACATCACAACTCAATCCAACCTCGGGTTAAACACATCGTATGTTCTACATTTACATATTTTGTCTTTTTTTTTCTTATATGTAAATATTTGCGGCCAATTATTAATGGTGTAAAGGTTACACCAATCATGGGCCCAACCCATACTTGAACTTGGGCCCTTCTATTTTATATTTTCATTCATTAGTAATTTTAACCCAACGTTATTTTCCCCCGTTTAACACGTCCGTTTATTATATATATATTGGGCTTAGCCTTTTAAAGCCCAACTTAGCCATGCGAAGAGGGGAGGCTTAAAGCGTGATTACATACACAAAGAGGGGAAGATGAGCGCATGAACTTGCAATATGACGTAGGAAATACAAAATAGAAACTGGTGTACTTGCATAGTAGTGACATATACTTTGGTCATAAAGCATAGGTGACATGAATCAAAGCATGTGAACTTGTAGTTGAGATAAGAATCTAAATTGGGTATCATTATTGATACATAGTCATAACTACAACATGAACCTATACTTTTATTTAGGCATAATGTCAAACATAAGCATGGCATAAATATTTCTAACATAAGCATGGCATAATGTCAAACATAAGCATGGCATAATGTCAAACATAAGCATGGCATAAGTATAGTTAAATTTGTTCACATAACTATGACATAAATATTTCTAACATGAAATCATGATTTTTACTTTAGTCATGCAAACTTGCAAAAAGGGATTTTTGAATCTAACCTAACTATGTACCACATATGTCATCATATAATTCTTGTAAACAAGATAGACTTAATCATGGATTTCAATTATGCCAAATATCATTCATAGCCTAGCCATATTCATAAGTTTGCAAATAGGTTTTCTAGTACAAAAGCATGGCTTAATACATGATGCCCAATTTTCAACATAATTTCATATGGATTATGATAACCCAAACCTATTCCAATTACTTCATAAAAATGACGTTTGTATAAAAATACACATTATGATGGCATAGTAGCAAAGCCCCAAACTTGCATGAATTTAAATCAACTACATACATGTAGCTTCAACATGGATTACATAAATTTGTGAAATATTCCAAACGTATACTTGCATAGAACTACCGCATGTAGTTCTTTATAACATGAATAACATAATTCAAGAATATCCAAACGTATACAATATTCCAACGCACAAATATGAATTACTTTATCGCCACAAATCAAGTATACATATCTACACAATCATTTGTTCATACCAAAGTAATACTCTACTTACAATGGTGTGATGAATTCTCTAATTTAGGGATTGAAGACGCGGTTTGATTTGATTGAGTTGCTTTATGCCTTAGAATTTGCCTCCTAATCCTCTCTCCAATTTGGTGGCTACCCCTAGTCGTTCCTCAGCAACATGGCGGCTTTGTTCTTATTTTTGAATGAATAGATTAGGGTTAGTCTAGGGTTGTTTTTATAGGGGTAATGAACTGATTAGAACCATTGATGTTGCTTGGATTGATCGTAGCCATTCATCCTAAGGAGAGACCAATTAGAGCTTGCCACCTAGCCCTAATGACAAAGCAGACCGCAGAAAATCGACCAACAGAGAATAGGCCAGCCGGGTTAGACTGGGTTCGACCTGGTCTGGACCAGGTCGACACCCCTGTCGACAGCCCTGTCGACAGGCCTGTCGACCTGGTTAGACCAGGTCGACAGCCCAGTCGACCTGGGTGCGTGAGGCGGGTGTTCTTCCGCCCTGGCCCATTGGGCCCCACTTTTAATTTTTTAAACTGTTTTATTCTGTTTGAAATTTAAATTTAATTCAGAAACTTCCGAAGGCCATATCTTCTTCATACGGACTCCGTTTTTCGAAAACTCGGACTCTATTTCGCGTATTTTTCCGAGACGAACGCAATGGCGTATCCCGTTTCCCTTAGTTCTTTGATTTGAAATTAATTATACTTTAATTTGTTAATTTCACAGTTATAGAATTTGCGGGGTGTTACAATTGCCCTAAGAAGCAAGGGCAGGGGCAAGGGCAGACCCAGCGAGCAGGACCTTCTGGAGGGCAGTTGCATGCTCTCAACACCACTCCAACTCTTGACCGAGGTAGTAATATTTCCGTAGAAAGCCTTGTTTACATTTCTGACTTTCCTGTTCGAACCTTATTTGACTCTGGCGCATTGCATACTTTTATTTCCTCTGATATTGTTGAAAATCTGCACCTAAGTATTAGTCTGGTTAAGGATCCCGTTATAGTTTCAAATCCAATTGGGGTCTCCGCCCATTTATCTATGATGTGTGTGGATTTGAGGATCTCTATCTTAAGCGTAGAATTCACGTGTAATGCTTATGTTCTCAGATTCATGGGATACGGTTTGATCCTAGGGATGGATTGGTTGTCCGATTATGGAGCCATTCTTGATTGTGAACGAAGGGTAGTGAGGCTCATGACTCGCCTTGGCAATACCCTTGAAATTTCTTGTAACCCGAAGGGTCCGGTCATGTTGTGTTATCTTGAATCCCTTCACTCGTCCGACGATAATTTGCAATCTGTGAGAGTGGTCTGAGAATATCCAGATGTCTTTGATGAAGTGAGGGGATTACCTCCTAAACGCGAGATAGAGTTCCGAATTTATCTTGTTGATAATGCTAAGCCAGTTTCATTGCCTGTTAGGCACATGGCCCCGCGAGAAAGAAGAGAGCTCAGTAAACAAATTAACGAGTTGCTTGAGAAAAATTTCATAAGACGAAGCATTTCCAAATGGGGTGCTCCGGTGGTATTCGCTACTAAGGCGGATGGATCGCTTCGTCTGTGCGTAGATTATCGTGAGTTAAACAAGCTGACAAAGAAGAATAGGCACCCACTACCAAGAATCGACGATTTGTTTGACCAGCTTGTGGGAGCATCTGTTTTCTCTCAACTCGACCTAGCCATAGGATTCCATCAGCTTAGAGTGGCTGAGGATAACATTGACAAAACTACGTTTAGGACTCCAGATGGGTTCTTCGAATGGCTCGTCATGCCGTTTGGGTTAACGAATGCACCTGCGTACTTTGTAGATTTGATGAGCAGGGTGTTTCGGGAGTTCCTTAACAAGTTTGTGGTAGTTTTCGTGGATGATATTTTGATCTTCTCAAAAGATGAAGAAGAGCTTGCTAGACATCTCAAGGAAGTCATGGAAACGCTTAGAGCACACCAGTTAAAGGCTAAGTTCTCCAAATGCCATTTTTGGAGGAAGGAAGGAAGTTCCTTGGACATGTAGTTTCTAAGCAAGGCATAGCCGTGGACCCTGCAAAGGTAGTTGCGGTACAGGATTGAAAAATTCCTAAGAATGCAACGGAGGTGAGGAGCTTTCTCGGTTTGGCGGGCTACTACAGGAAGTTCATTAAGGACTTCGCTAAGATTTCAGCTCCTCTTACTAAGTTAACAAAGAATAACCTAGCTTTTACATGGGACATAGAATGTGACGCTGCTTTTCAGAGACTTAAGAGAGCCCTCACCACAGCTCCAGTTTTGGCATTACCCGATGGAGGTAAGATGTTTACGGTGTACACCGATGCATGCGGCACGGGGTTAGGCGCTGTCCTAATGCAAGAAGGAAGAGTAATATGCTACGGGGGCAGACAACTTAAAGTTCATGAGAAAAACTATCCCATGCACGACTTGGAGTTGGCCGCGATTGTCTTTGCACTTAAAGCGTGGCGTCATTATCTTCTAGGGGAGAGGTTCGAGCTGCACACCGACCACAAATCGCTTAAGTACCTCTTCTCACAGAAAGATTTAAATCTGAGACAACAGCGGTGGATGGAATTCTTGGCACCATATGACTTCGATATAGCTTATACCCCTGGCAAGGGTAATGTGGTGGCAGACGCGCTAAGTAGAAAAAGGTTGACTTTGAGCCCCTTGTTTGTTGAAATGAAAAGCCTTGAGTTTATAGCAAGCTTTGATTTTACACCTGTTGTTGAGTCATTGACTGCTACGTTTGCATCTCTTGAGCTAATACCTACACTTCTAGACCAAGTAGGGACTTCGCAGAAGGAAGACCCACAGATAGTTGAAATCATGGACAAGCTGATTAGGGGTGAGACGTCGAGTCACCTCAGTAGGTATGCCATAGATGACAAGGGATGGCTAAGGCGCGATGGAAAGATATGTGTCCCACAAGTGGGAGACCTAGTAAGGAAAGTTCTCGAAGAAGCGCACCACTCAAAGATGACTATACATCCCGGAGGGGATAAGATGTACAGGGATATGAAACGCATTTTCTTTTGGGCTGGAATGAAAAAGGACGTGGCAGAGTTCGTTTCGAAGTGCATGGCGTGCCAACAAGTAAAGGCCGGGTCGAAGAAGCCTGGTGGGCTATTATATCCTTTGGAGGTTCTGCAATGGAAATGGGAGAGTATCTCGATGGATTTCGTGGATGGATTGCCTAGGTCTAGGAAGGGAAATTCTAGCATATGGGTCATAGTTGATAGACTCACGAAAAGTGCTCACTTCATTCCGGTGAAGAACAAGAGGACCGCGTCAGGGCTAGCATCTATTTACCTTTGAGAGATAGTACGTTTGCATGGAGTTCCTTCTAGTATAGTTAGTGATCGTGACCCGATTTTCACTAGCCAGTTTTGGAATAGTCTGCAAGAAGCAATGGGAACACGACTGAACTTAAGCACGGCCTATCACCCACAGACGGATGGATAAACCGAAAGGGTAAATAGGGTACTAGAAGATCTCCTGAGGCTATGCATTCTTGACTTTGGTGGTACTTGGGAAGACCATCTTCCTCTCGTGGACACTACACCATAATGGCCAATTGGCAACTCTTATTTTTTTCAATTACCAACACTTATATGTGTTGTAGACTTGTGACACTAATATGTGTTGCGGTAGCAAAAATGTGTCACCAAAAATGTGCCAACATTTTTATGTGTTGTTATACTTGGTCAACTCTTCTTTTCTAAGGGCAAAATGGTAAGTTGCCAAACATAACCCTAATCGGATGCTCAACGCTTATTCCTCAACACTTATTCCATCCCGGCCGCAACATACGCAAATAACAGAATGGACTTGAAGATTGAAATCAACGATTAATTAGCTCATCAACATCAGAGACACTGCGGAATCGAAGAATTGAAATCTGCGATGGGGCTTCTAGGAATTGGGGATTTTAGGAATCACGGCGGCTTCTAGGAATCCTTGATTTTTTTCACCGCTGTCGTCCAATTAAACCATCAGTCTGCAGCTTCATTCGTGAATCGGTTTAGGGCGCTGCTTCTGCCTTATCAACATACAAGAACGTAAGCATTTATTCTTCATCCTTCAAGAAGATGCTTCCTAGCTTACGTCTGCTGTAGCTTTAGGGTGATTTATGTTCCTCTTGCTTTTAATTTGACGTATGTATAGAAGTATAGTACCAGCAATATGCGTAATCTGCTTCTTAGTTTGCTAAATTTGAATCTATCATGCTATTTATTAACTATAATGTTTTGAAATTGAATCCTAGAAGTATATAAAGCACTCTACAACTATCATGTTTTGAAATTACCCCTTTCTTTAGACGTTTTTGATAAGAAAATATTTTGAAACGTAGATGTTATTGCTTGAATCATGGTTTTGGTACTGAAGTTAAATGGATTAGTTGCACTGTTGATTGGGTTTATAATCATCTGAAGCATTGAATGAAACCAGAATATGCTGTTGCGCTATTAGAGAACCTTATCTAAATTTTATAAACATCTTAAAAAATTAGTGATTTTGATATAAAATAATGTCTCAACCTTAGATGCATAGAGAAGCTTATCTAAATGTTTGATATACTTGTAATCAACTATACATTTCGTAATGCATCAATAATGGCTTGATTTTTTTTTTTTTTTAAAAAAGAACATATATTCCAAACACTAGCATATGCCATATGCATCAATAATGTTAGATATTTTTCTAAAGATGTCACTTTCCTCATATTTTTCTTTGTTCCTTATTTTCATTTCATCTTCACATGCATATGCCATTTTAGTTGTTGTGTTCAGTTTTAACAGTTGACAAACAAACTGCTGTAATTAATATTAGCTTGCCAATTTTAGCATTCAACATTTGATAAATGTTCTCACAATTATAACTTGCACTTTGCAGTACTTAATAACAAATGCCTTGTGAAATTAGCTTTTGACTAAACCATTTTCTTATTTGGCAGATTACTGAGGCTGTTGGAATTGAACATGTTCCAGAAAAGCCAGAAATAGAAGATGCCTTTCTTGAGGAGTTTAAAAATGTTTTTGAGAATTTTACCTTTAAACATTCTGCTGCTGTTGCGGAGGTATGAATACAAACTACTTTAATTTGACTCTTAGAACAATCTGCATTATACGTTTCTGTTACATTTACTTTGCAGGATAACGATACAAAAGATGAATCAACTGCAAAATGCTGCAGCAAAAAAGGAAAGTGAATTTGATGCTGACAAGGAAGAGCAAGATATGCAGCAAAAGAAAAAGGGGTTTCAATAAGAAGAGAAAGTAATTTTGGTGATATTCAAATCTAGTGAATTATGTTGTATATATTCTCTATGAACAGATTTTTTAACCGATATTTTGCAGCTTTAAAGAAGAATGAAAATAGCAGAATTGAAGCAAATATCATCAAGGCCTGATATGGTGGAGGTATGATTCACAATTTAGTTGCTTTAGCATTTAATAGTATTTCAGCATTTGGTATTTCGGTATTTTAGCATTTAATTTTGTTTCAGCATTTTAGCATTTAATTGCGTTTCAGCATTTTAGCATCTAATTGTATCTCATCTTTACACACATTATACCCTGCGTTTAATTTGGAGCCTTCCCATTGTTTACTATTTGTATTACCTAGGCAGAGGAACTGAATCTCCAAGATAAAATTATATATATATATATATTTGCGGAAGTGTTGCCATGAGCAAAGGCAGAGGAACTGAAGACGCAAAGAGGATGATAAACTCTCTCGAGCTATTTATGCGGAAGTGTTACCATGAGCAAAGGTAAATTGATCCAAGCTGAACATGAGCGTCTTTTTTTATGCAGTATATGTTATTGTATTGTGTTCTTGTAACCTTCTTTCCATATCTACAGGTTCTTAGCAATACTATCAAACAAAAGAGGAAGGGAAAAGCTGGAAAGTGGGAGGTATCTCTCTCGAGCTATTTTTTGGTTTATAATACATAATCTCTCTCGAGCTATTTATGCGGAAGTGTTGCCATTTTATTTTTCCATTAAATCATTTGGAAATTGAATTGTGTGTCGCACTTAAGGAAAATTAGTGTATTCTGATTGGTTAGGCTTCTAGTGTATTTTGAAAGGTTAGGTTTCTTAGTGTAATCTGATTGTATTGTATTCATAGAATATTTTTTTTTTCCAGCATTTCCTTATTGGTTTGCTAGTCATATATGCACAAACTGACCATTTTAGGCATACAAAATAGCCTTAGGTCATGTAACTTCTTTCTTTTCTTGCTACTGACTATCCGTTGGTGAGCTCAGAAACCAAGCTTATACGGTCATGCATGATTCTAAAAATGAGTTTGAATCATGATTGCATTTCAATATTGATTTATCTTTTTGCAGCACATGATAACCATTTTAACCTAAAAGTACTCAAACATATTTAATATATATATCTATGACCGTTTCATGTATACAATGTTATAACACGGAGTTCAACTTCATAATGACCAAGTTGATTATATGAGCCTTCCAATTAGATGGCTGGATTGATTATCTATGATATATAATTGGAATACTATTGCAGAATGATTGTTTCATCAGAAAGAATAAGTGTAGTCATGTTGTGCGAGCTGTGTCAACTCCTCATTTTGTGCTTTTTAATTATTGGTTGTGTGGATCTATCGGTCCATAATAATGTACTCATATGGATTATTGATAGTGTTCAACAATTTCATGATATATTAACAAAATATTGTATATCTTTAACATAATATTGTATATCTATTGCTGTATCAAGAAACTATATATGCATGCATGTTTAGTTATTTGTGCCAACTCTACATCTCATGCTTCATGATTCTGGGTTGGGCGAGTTAGTGTAGATACATCAAGTTTTTTATTTGGACCATTGACAGTGATTATTCATTTAACAAGGACTAGTAAGTTTGATTAATTTGGATATGATTTTCGATTTTTGTTTTGCTTAATTTATAGCTCTCTCAGCTTTGCGCAGGGCTCAAGTACATGCATAATTTTGATCCTCCATGCGCACACAATAATGTAAAGCCTGGCAATGTACGAGTCACTCAGAAAAGGAACAACCAGCTATTTCAATTTTCATGGATTTTGGAAGCACAAAACCTGCAAGAAAGCAAATCAGTTCAAAAGCAGAGGCATTACAACTGCAGGTAGCATATTGTTATTTAACTATTACTCTTTTGTTAGTGCTTCATCTTCTCTAGTTGTCTTGTGAATGATTCATCTCACCAATTGGACCCAACCCAACCAAATTTACTTGGGAAGTTAGATTATAAATAATATCCTAATGTTGTCATGTTTCTTGATCAGTCTCTTGAAGTAGGGACTGAAGGAGTTAGGTTAGTTTCAAAAGAAATGGTTCATCCTCATTGTCTTTCATCTTCCAGGTAACTCAAACTTAAAAAGAAATTCCTTTTTCTTTTAAATATAATTTTTGTTTTGTTTTTTTTAAACCTTTTGGTTTGTAATGAACTTTTAGCCCATTATTCTCCTCCAAGTTTCTGTCGATGTCCTAGGAGTAGGCTTAAACAGAAATTAAGGTCATGCGTCTATTTCACCCTTAGCAATAGTTGGCGTGGAATAATTTAGTCTATGAAACATGCCACCCTTAGCAATAGTTGTATGCTGCATGCATTTATAAATATGTATGCATGTATGTTTGGTTAAGCAGTTTTGAGGACTGATTAATTAAGTTAATCATTTTTACTTACTGGGATTTCTTGATTTGACGATCACACTATGAATTCAAAATATGCTTACTTGATGTTTGGTTGTCATTCCTAGTTTAATTGTAGCGCTAATTGGTGATTCTGCTAATGCGGGGGGAGCCTGTTATCATCGCATCAGCACATATGCTAATTCATTTTGCTTATTCATCACTGGTACTTTCTATATTTAAGTTCTTTTATTGTGTTCGTAGAAATTATTTTCTTGTTTATCTGTTATAAACAAAACTTGTGTTGGAAATTTTGTTTACCGAATATGTTACTCCTTTTTAATTATTGGAATCTGTTTAAAATTGAAATCTGTTGTGTTACATGTTGTATCGCATAGATATGCTTATTATATAACTATTACATTTTTTTATTGCTGAAGAGTCTCGGTTTTCAAAACTAATACCCAGTTTTGACCATGTCTCATTTTTAAACAGAGATTTGTTAAAAATAAGTCTGAAGTCACTCTTGGGGGAGCATCTGTTTTCCAGAGAGACTTATACTCCTAATGAGGTACTCATATGTGCATTTTTTTCCTGTCAGTAGATGTAATACTCCTGAATTTTTACGTTGTTTGTTCATTTCTGGAATCATTAGCAGCTTGTTCTTCCTGCATTTCTAATGTTCCTTGTTCATTTCTAGAATCACTAGCTTTTTTTTTCCTGTCAGTAGATGTAATACTCCTGAATTTTTACGTTGTTTGTTCATTTCTAGAATCACTAGCAGCTTGTTCCTTATTCAAAATAATACTGCTCAAATTTACCAGTGTGAAAACTATACAAATATCTCAATTTGTACCCATTTAATTTTGGATTTCAATTGTGATAGAAACTGAGACACGAGTTGAACCATTTGTAAAAACTCCCATATATCATTTTCAGTATGCTCATATGCATGAGTAAGGTGCAAGACATATATTGTTATTTATTTATTTTTATTTTTATTTTGAATTTATAGGAGCTTTAGTTTTCTTGCTTGACTCTTTTCCACATCATATTGCTTCTTCCAGCCGTCGTCTCAAAGAAAAATGCGAGTCTCCAATTCTGCCTCTCTGTTTTAGTATGTAAGTTTCTTTTTCAGCTTGGCTAGTAAATTTTTATCCATGTTTTGCAGTGAATTATCATTCTTCGTGACTTGTTTTTGGTTAACTGATGAATATTTCATTGTATGGTTAACTGATGAATATTTATGTACATGTCGCATCATCAACCGATGAATGCAGGGCTTGGATGAAGAACTTATATCATTCAAAAAGTAAAGCAAGATTTCATCAAGTTCATTAGACAAAAGATGTGTCAAATTAAGAAGGTATGATTTTGAACTTATAACATTTAACACTATTTGAAACTTAAATGATGCTATTTAATTAAATGCACGCAGGAAGCGGTGAAATGGAGAAAAAGATGAATTTTGGTGGTACAAGCTATGCAAATTTTTGGATGTAAGGTTCGTTATATGGCTAAAGTTTCGCATTTGGAACTTGTAGACTTCAAATATGAAAAACATCTTGAATATTGTTAATTATGTATTGTTTTTACTATGGAATTGGATATTGTATATGTGTTGAATTTAGTATCTTTATGTATTATTATTTTTTGTTAGTTTGTACTTTGTTGTTGTCGCGAATATGGATGTTTTTTCTTATGGATTTCGTTACATGTTGTTATGTCAAGATAATATCATAGCTGAATGCATATTAAATAGAGTTTATGCCATCTTATATGCAAATATAAGTGTTAGCAATGAATATGTTTGTAACTCTTATAAGTGTTACCATATTTTATAGTTCCTACATTTATAAGTGTTTGCAATGAATATGTTTGTAACTCTTATAAGTGTTACTATATCTTATGGTTCCAACATTTATAAGTGTTAGCAATGAATATGTTTGTAACTCTTATAAGTGTTACCATATATTATAGTTCCAACATTTATAAGTGTTAGCAATGAATATGTTTGTAACACTTATAAGTGTTAGCAGTTACTCTGTCTGTAACACTTATAAGTGTTAGCAGTTACTTTGTTTGTAACACTTAAAAGTGTTACACGAAATTCCTCACAGGCCGTTGGTGACACATAAAAGTGTTACAGAAATTATTTGTAACACTTATACTTGTTGGCAATCCACTGTTTTGGTGTAATGGGAGTTTGCATATAATAACCAAGCTAGCATTGGAATAGCACCGTTCGAAGCCCTGTATGGAAGACCGTGCAAGTCGCCAACTTGTTGGTGGGAGACGACAGACAGGCTTATACTTGGCCCTGATATGATAAGGGACACTTCTGAGAAGATTGGGTTGATACGAAGACGGATGAAAACGGCCCAAGATAGACAGAAATCTTATGCGGACCAGAGAAGGACAGACCTAGAGTTCGAAGTCGGAGATATGGTCTTTGTAAAAGTTTCCCCGTTACGCAATGTAGTTCGTTTTGGAGCCGTTGGAAAGCTAGCACCAAGGTTCGTAGGACCGTTCCCTATAGTTGAGAGGATTGGACAGATGGCCTATAAGGTAGACTTACCCGAGAAGTTGTCTGGAGTACACAATGTCTTTCACGTCTCACATCTCCGGAAGTGCTTGCATGAGTCAGCCGAAGTGGTTGAGCCAAGCATCCTCGAAGACGTAGAAGTGGAGAAAGAAGCAACATTGAGGCGGGTTCCGATTCGTATCTTAGGAACGGAGATTAAGAAGCTAAGGAATCGAGAGGTCAAGCTAGTTAAAGTGCAGTGGAGTGAAGCCCAAGAAGACGCAACTTGGGAAACCGAAGAGAAGACACGTGCGCTTTACCCATTTCTTTTTTAGGGTACATTCTCGATCTCTTTTTCCTTGAAAACCTTTTTCGTATCATGCTTCTAATATCTACGTTGTCTTGTTATCTTCTCGATCTTATCTTGAGAACTTTAGGTAGAACCATATGGATGTAAACATGTGATTGAAACATATTATGGTTGATGTTTGCAGATGGTTGCAAGTGGTTGCTAGTGGATGCATGACACACATTAGGCACTAGATCGGCTCAGTCACATTTTCATGTTGCATATGCATGAGTGCTTATACTTGTACATGGATGGAACTTGTTATGTTATCACTCGGATGTTGCATATGGATGAATGTTTGTGCACTCATGTAGAGATTAGGAACTATGCTAGGAATTTGCATACATGTTGGATTCATGACACTAACATATTTTGCATTAAGGAGGTTTACTGAATCAGTAACCGCCTGATCTTTTGCATTAGATAAGTACATATACATACACTTTCTGCATATGTTCATACAACACTAGAAATCTTTTAAGGACAATGGTTGCCCGTGGATGATGCTTTGAGTAGATGGATGATGGATGGTAGGACACATCCTCCCTAACTTAGAGATTTCGGGGACAAAATCCTTTAAGAAGGGGATAATGTAACAACCCATGTTTTTATAACATGTAATAACCATAAATCAAAGAAGAATTAATTTTTAAAATAAGAATCAGGGGAAATGGGTTGTGCCATTGCGTTCGTCTTGAAATTCTGCTTGGAGACGAGTCTGAGTTTTCGAAAATCGGAGTCCGTATGACCGAGTTATGACCATTCGAAGTTTTCAAGTTAAAAAACAGTTCAATTAGAATTCAAAATTCGAATTACAAACCTCAGAATGGACTGGGCAGGAAATTTCCCGCCCAGGACCAGGTCGACCTGGGGGTCGACTATGTAGTCGACCTACCCAGGACCAAGTCGACTATAGTGTCGACCTGGGAGTTGACCTGGTGCCCGAGCCCATTTCTGAAGCTGGATTCACTCTGATGTATTTGGCCTCGTTTCTGTCCACATTCGTTGACCTAACCCTATAAATACAGCCCCTAACACCAGTCTCTCTACACAAAATTCTTTCTGACTTTATGCTGCTCTAATTCTGGTCGAAAAGTTTGAGAGAGGGACTGCTTCTTCTACGTTGAGATTGCGTTAAGGGAATTGCTGATTTGGGGATTTCTATTAGGACTTGACTAAGCATATAAAGATTCAACATCGACTCTCTTTTTCTAATTCTCGAACCACGATCTGTAAGCCCCAGTTATTTTTAGATTTAAACTGTAAATGTAATATGAATATGACGTAAAATTAAAATTGGACCTATGTATGATGACTGTTTTACATCCATTCTTGTTCATCTTGGATCTTGACTCTTGGATATTATTATGACATTGATTTGGGGCCTATTCATGTTGTAAATCAAAAAGAGAAACCCCTCATATTATCATGTTGAATCTGCTATTAGTCACAAGTTTAAGACTATCACTTTATGCCAATCGTTACCATGACTATACTATCACCTTATGACAGTCGTTACCATGACTATACTATCACCTTATGACAGTCGTTACCATGACTATACTATTACCTTATGACAGTCGTTACCATGACTACACTATCACGTTATGACAACTGTTATCTCGACTAGTACCTTATTTTGCTAGAATTGGAATCCTTATGTTTGAGGCCATTATTCCATATGCCAGTAATGTTTTAGTCTTTTATTTCAAGTCATACTATGATATGCTAGTAATCACTTTTGCCACCTTATACCCATTCCTTTTTATATTATTCCCTAATTAGATTTATTTGTATCGATTCGAGCTTACGTGCGATGGGAATACGATTTGGGTAGACTAGGTAAAACATGAATTAGCTTTAAACTTGAACAAGAACGTTGTTATGACTTGAACCTGAATATGGACATGAACTTGACACGGTTTGACACGAAACATGACTTGAAAATTGGACATGAATCTAGATATGAAAACTTGAACGTGGGCATGACAATTAGATAACTTGAAAATGGCCAACTCGAGGTTGGGTTGAGTTTGCAGTGTAAATCTACCCGGAGCCGCCCGGCAAATCCAGTGGCTGCAAAAAAAAGGATCCAATGTGGGTAGTTGGTCATATCGCACGTAAAACCCGAGGATAGACTATGTTGTGGTGTAAATCTGCCCGGAACCGCTCGGCAAATCCAGTAACCACAACAGTTAGTCTAATGTGAGAGGTTGGCGCGCACTAATGAATTAAGGCCACATGATAGGGTTAAGTCATGAACCACTTGAATATACTTAACTAACTTGGCACAATGATTTGATAGGGTTAAGTCATGAACTGCTTGAACACACTTAACCAACTTGATACATGATCTGGATAGGGTTAAGTTACGAATTTGAATGACAACACTTAACCCATTAGAAACCCTAGTTACGCGGTCCTTTTCAGCAGTAACCCACTTAGATGTATCACGATACCCTGGGACTAGGCAGGGTGGGGCACGATTACTGGGTTGATTGTAAGCGACCAGAACGACGGCTGAGTAGGTGCGCCATTGTAGGTTCAGGCGGGCTATGGTCATGCACGTAGTCCGGAGTTGAAAAAGCAGGCATTGGGCACCCGTAGATTTACACTGTGCGTGCTTGATTCGTGTCAGTGGTTGGCACCATAGGACTTGATACACCCTATGGTGGACCTAGCACAGGTAACTACATTTCAGGATATGGTCGTATGACATAGACACATAACGAGCTAGGGCTTGTAGGGAGCCGATCGATTAATAGATCGTACCGTAGGACCCCGTAATAGGTCACTTCATGATACTGGGCCAAGGGATCATTTCATGGTTAATACTTGAAATGGGTTAGGATACTAGTGCAGTTGGTGCAGCGAACCTTGAACATGCGATGCTAGACTTGACTTATCTTGATTATCCTACCAGTTCTGTTATCACCCTTATGTTTAATTCCAGTTTTCACATATCATGTTACCTTTACTAGTTTTCATTCTGAAAGTCACTAGGGCTTACCAGTCCTTATGACTGACCCTTTTTCTTTCGCCTCTTTTTCTTTCGTTTCCCCCCAGGTTCTCAGGGAGGGAACACTAGCTCTTAGCTTGGATTTGGCTTGCTTTCTGACAGCTCATGTACGGTTTGGTCTTGAGCTATGCTATGGCTGCTTCTGCTTTTTATGGGGAATATTTTACTTTTGGTTATCTTAAGTTTATGCTTCTTTGGAACTTGATGTAATGGAATAATTTGTATCTTGGATATATGAGCTTTTGACTCTTTTCTTGGAAATAATAAGAAGTTGGTTTTTAATTTCCACCGCTGCTTTATCTATGTTCTGCCTTGTGATATCTCTGTGCATGTTTACCAAGATAATACTCCACCAAAACAAGTGCATTCCCTTTGTGAGTGACCCTAGCGGAGGTGGGGTGTTATAGTTGAAGTTCGAATCGCCAATTTACGAACTACAACGCCATTTCAAGCTCGTTTTTAATTATAATATAATTATACATTCAAACTGCCGTTATTTAAATATATTCGTTATTCAAATTCAATTCTAAACTGAATTAAATATCATAGATGATCCAGTTCACACCATATCGCCATTTCAGCCAATTCTGATTATTTCAGAATTAAAAATATTATTTAATTTATTATTTTAATTAAATATTCATCATTATTTAATGGGTGCGTTTTTTACAGGTCCCTATTAAGTTTAAAAATATAAAAAAACCCGGTGATAAAAATAATATAGAATACATCCCTATTTTTGAATTTCCGCTAAAAAAATTCCTGATCTGCCCTTACGCACCTATTATCTTGCTAAAAAACCTAATCCTACAATACTGGAAAACCGTTGATCACTCCAACAGCGTTTTTTTTTTATTTTTATTTTTGATTTTTACGAAAAAATAGAAAATTAGTTACAAATATTACGTAAAATTGCATACATTTACGCAACTAAGTGAAATAATTGCATACATATATTAATATTATACAGAAAATAATTTATTACTTTTACGCAACAATGAATTAGACGTGCATACATTAATATTATACAGAAATAAATTATTACTTGAATGTAGTGACTACAATTTTTTTATTAAGATTTTTGATTTTTACGAAAAACTAGACAATTAGATACAAATATTGCATAAAATTGCATACATTTATGCAAAAAAATGAAATAATTGCATACATATACAGAGCTGTACTGCATAAATGCTAAAACAAAAGAAATGACAACAAAATAAATACATATAATTATAACAAGATGCATATATATATATATATATATATATATATATATATATATATGCAAATAACATAAATATGTGCATACTTACATGAATTTTTTTATAACATTTACATCTACTACATCAAAAAATAAGTACAAACCACATTCACAAATATGCATCACAAATTTCAGAACATTTACAAAGCAGAGATGATGGTCTCTTGAAAAACATATAATTTTGTTAAGACCCAGCTTATTGCGCAAACCACATCTAGTAGTCTCTGTAGAAACAACTGCAGATTTCAATCATTTGGAAAAAGATGGACGACCAAGCTTCAACAACACCACTATACCAATATCCGCCGGAACACTGTTATCAAAAAAAGAAAATCACCATTAATAAGCTTAATGTGCAGTAACCTAAATTACAAAAAACTGCTTCAGAATAATATAAATACATGCGTACAATTCAGCAAAATAACTGCAATTTTTGAATATTTATATGCAAGTATTCCAGATATATGCATAGAAATATGAATATATTACAAAAACTGCTTCAGAATTCTATAAATACATGCGTACAATTCAGCAAAAAATCAATAATTTCTGAATATTTATATGCAAATATTCCAGATATATGCATAGAAATATGAATATATTACAAAAACTGCTTCAGAATAATATAAATACATGCGTATAACTCAGCAAAATAACAATAATTTCTGAATATTTATATGCAAGTATTCCAGATATATGCATAGAAATATGAATATATTTGTAAAATAATATGTTTTTCTGTTTGTTTGATAAAAAATTGCATACATATATGCATATATTAAGAATAGATACATATTTGTCCGTAACTTTTTATCAGAAGTTCAGCAAAATTCCACGAGTTCTAACAATGGTTTCATGAATTTATGTTTTTTACAAGTCCTTGTCATATGAAAAATCATATTTTTATGCTAATAAAAACCTAATATTTATCCTGCAAGTAAAATCAGAAAGAATAGAAAAAAAAACTCACAATGGTTTGCTGTGGACGGTTTGAGATGCCATCGACCTCCAGTGCTTGACGCTGATGCCTGCGCTGACAAGCTGAGGAGGAAAACTCACGATTAAAATCCGAATTAGCTCGGATCTGGAAACAGGGGTTGTAGAGATACGTGGAATTTTGTGGAAGCCGCTGTTGACGCCGATGCCTGATGTTGCCGCCGAGATTTGTGGAAGCCGCCGAGAATTGTAGAAGCCGCCTGGATTGATGTCGCTGCCTGGTTGATGAGGTTGCTGAGATGAGGAAGATGATGTAGATGAGGTTGCTGAGATGAGGAAGATGCCGTGAGTAACAGTAGAGGACGAGAGTTGCTGAGATGAGTGATAGATGGAGCCGCCGCCGCCATGGATTAGAAAATTTTGTTTCTGTAGAAAATAAAACCCTAATACGTAACCTATAAACAATCCATACCCCTTAAAATCGGACAAGGGCATTTCCGAAAATATTAAAGGTGCGTTTTAAAAATAGGGATGAGATTTATATGTTTCAAAAGGGGAGGATGTGAGCCTAATTAACTTTGGTTTTAGGGATGTGAGCCTAATTTTCACTTATTTAATTCCACGACCATTTAATTCACTATATCACTATTTATATAATTAAATAAATTAATTATAATACCTCTGCCAATGCGGGTCATTACACGCAAACTCTCTCCCAAAGCTTCATTGTATGACTCATAAGCTTAATTCCTCTATAGTTTGTGCAACTTCGAATATCTACTTTATTCTTGAAGATTGGAACTAAAATGCTTCTCCTCCACTCATCTGGCATTTTGTTTGATTTGAAAATATTATTGAACAACTTAGTTAGCCATCTTATCCCTGCATCTCCAAAGCATCTCCACACCTCAATAGGAAAGTCATCAGGCCCTACTGACTTGCCTGATTTCATACGTTTCAACACCCACTTTACCTCAGCTTCTTGAAATCTCCGCACAAAATGTCTATTGGTGTTGTCGGCTAAGTCTTCCAACTCGATCGAAGAGCTAACATTTTCTTCGTTGAAAAGCTTATCAAAGTATTCTCTTCACCTATTCTTTATCTCATCGTCCTTCACCAAAAGTCTACCATTCTCATCTTTAATGCATTTAACCTGATTGAAATCCCTTGTCCTCCTCTCGCGTAGCCTAGCTATTCTGTAAACGTCTTTTTCACCCTCCTTTGTACTTAGCCTTTGATACAAATCTTCGTAAGCTCGTCCCCTTGCTTCACTCACTGCTCTCTTTGCAATATTCTTTGTACCTGTGCATGTTCTCTTCGCTTCTATGACAGTACATGCATTTGTAGCATTCCTTCTTCTCTTTGATAGCTTTTTGCACCTCGTCATTCCACCACCACGAATACTTGGGTTCTCGCTTGCTTCCTCTTGTTATCCCAAATACCTCAGTGGTGACTCTCCGAATGCAAGTTGCCATCGCATTCCATATCACATTTGCTTCTCCTTCCACATTCCAAGCCCCTTCTCCCATCACTCTATCTTTAAACACCCGTGAAGCATCTCCTTTGAGTTTCCACCATTTTGTCCCGCTAATCTTTGCTCTCTTATCCTTCACCACCCGAAGACGAAACATGCATACCAAGAGTTGGTGTTGTGAGACGACACATTCTCCAGGTATGACCTTGCAATTAACACAATCTCGTTTACTATCTCTCCTAGTTAGGACAAAGTCAATCTGGCTAGCCTGTTGGCCACTACTGAAGGGGATCAGATGTGATTGCCTCTTTCTAAAGAAGGTATTAGCAATCATGAGATCAAAAGAGAAAGTGAAATTCAAAATATCTTTACCCTCTTGGTTCCTACTGCCAAATCCAAAACCACCATGCACTCGCTCAAAACCCCCGCTAGATGAGCCAACATGGCCATTGAAGTCTCCTCCTGTAAAAAATTTCTCGCTACTATGCACATTCCTAATCATGACATCCAAGTCTTCCCAGAACTTCCTTTTGGCTTATTCACTTAGACCTACCTATGGAGCATATGCACTAATGACATTCAAAACTGCCTCGCCAACTACTAGCTTAACTAGGATGATCCTCTCCCCTCGTCTTCTGACGTCAACCACATTGTTCTGAAGGTTCTTGTCAATCAATATGCCTACCCCGTTCTTGTTATGTACTTCTCCTGTGTACCACAATTTGAAGCCAGTGTTCTCCACCTCCTTTGCCTTCTAACCCCACCCATTTAGTCTCTTGAATGCACAAGATGTTAACCCGTCTCCTAATCATAGTATCCACTATCTCTCTTAATTTTCCTGTTAAGGACCATACATTCCAACTACCTAATTGAACCCTACTATTGTCAACTAACTTCCTTGCCCCTCGCATCCGCCGAGAGAAATGCGAGGACCCTTGCTCACTTATCACGACACCGGGGCGTCGGTGTAGCGCGCCACTAAGAGAATGGCGGCCCAACCCTTGCATATTTAACACCATATCCGAGCCTCGATATAGCATGTCGCTATGAGGGTTACGCCCCAACGATATATCATAACGTTCCATATCCATAAGAGAGGCTAAGTTTTTATGTTGGCTTGCCAAGCCTATCACAACCCTCCTCCTTTACCCTGGCTTGGGACAGGCTGCATAGAAAACTACACAGGTGGAGTTGCGTCGCTGCTACCCAAGTTATAATAAAATCAACGATTCGATACACCCTTTCTGTGACCAGTGTATCAATATAATATAATCCTTTTAACCAATATATCCAGGATTAAAATAGATGCATGGATCGTATCATCCTCCTTATAATTTAATCCGATTTTCTTGATCGATGAGTAGACTGTTTAAAACAAATAAATATTTGCATGGCCATGCATTTCACAGTCTCACTCAATCAAGAGGCCCATTGATATCACTATGAATATATCATAGGGTTAAATTCCATCTAGATCATTCATAATTTTCATTCAATTCAATATATACCCAATAATCACTGATATCATTACTCTGTTACGAAATAACTTTAGATGATATCAAAACACAAATATCCTCGAATAAAATTATAATGATTTCAGGTCTGAGGACCATTACATCACTGTCACTATGAGAAACAACTTATGACACTGTTGATTATATTCCATGTAGTTGTCTCACGGTGGGTCAACCCAATACGCTATTCTCCAATACGTATTTATATCTTGACTTTAATATCACGTATATTAATGGTCAATGAGTTGCGATCATCAGTCAATCAATATACTAGTCTCAACGCTTTATTGTTGTCCTATATAAACAATAATACTCGACTAGGGACATTTAAGAATTATAATACTTATCACATTATATATAATCTCAAGTTCAGTCTTACTTGAACTATATAATTCCGTATTATTATTCTAAGGACTTTTATTATGTTAATATTTATATTACGCAATAAGTATAACATAACAGAATATTTTATTTTATTCCAAATAAAATAATAACATCAACCGTGTTATCTATCTCATCAAATGGATTGCCTCTAGGGCATAAACTCTAACATCAACTTACATAAAGTTTATTCATAACCAATTAGTAATCCATCCATATTCTTTAGAATTTATTCGTTTATTGGTTTCCAACCAAGTTCAAGTCTATATCCATATATTTCAACCAAATAGTTCTTTGATCTCCACATTATACTTGGACTCATCTCAATAGGTTCAATTTATTCAAGATTGGTTCCAATCAAGTTTATCTTATGATCATGCGACCAATTTCAACTATACAACAAACAAACAATGCAAGACAACTCAACCAAGTCTTTTAAATTCAACATCAATATTTTTATGTTGCTTTCACTTTGGTTTCACATAGTTTAATATCGATCGATTCATATTAGATTGATCTCTAATTCAATTATTAATTGGATTACCAAATTCCAAATGTATTTTATTTAATTCCAAAAGTATATCCATTTCTAATTTAGCTCGACTTAACCAAGTTAAGTCGTATTTCCACAATTGGTTTTAATTCCGTTCAAATCACTACAACAATAAGATAACTCAATAATTCGATAAAATAATTTCCTTTCTATAAAAAAAAATATATTTTGGGAAAAATTATTCCATTTACCATTTTTACAAAATATTTAAAATAATAATTTTATATTCATTTACAAATACGCACTCTCATATATATATATATATATATATATACACACTCAACTCAATCTAGGGTATTACTAACCCATCTCTATTGAGTTACACCATAGAGCCAAGGTTATCACTAAACCAATAGCTCTGATACCACTGTAACGGCCCAAGGATTTTCGACCTCAAAAATCGACATAAAATCACCATGTCGACTATTCCAGCATCGAAAACGCTGGAATGTTAATAGAAAGAAGTTAGAAGGTGAGAAGAAGAAAGAAAGAAATATTAGAATAGAAGAACAAGAAGAACACATCATAATCTCGCAGTGGAATAAATAAAATATAATATCTCAAATCTCTTTATGAATGAAACTGTATATATATATATATATATATGTACATACCATTTATCAGAGTACAGCATACATCAATAACAGCGGAAAATAACTATATATAACTAATGGTGAAGCCTCCTGCTTCCAGCTCCTGAAACTCCAAGTGAAACCTAACCTGGAAATATACTCGGTCTGACCCGAGCACATTTAAGAAAAGTAAAATTCACCTAGATCAGTCTGAAATACTTTCAGTGATAAATTCACGGCACAAACAAATTGTTTAACTTTGAAAAATCCTTTCTTGAAAGAAAAAGATAATAGTAATACCAACCCATACATAAACACAGACAGTTTTTATCTTATTATAACCCAAAACATTTTTGAAATCAATAATAGTGTCTATCAAACCACAAATAACTAATAATCTAGTAGAAAGCTTGCATCTCACACTCTACATATATAGTATACAATCAAAACCGCAGGCACTTATTGGAGAATGGATTCCCTGGCAAGGTATGGGACCACCTTTCGACAATGTACCTCCGCAGATGAATAAATTGGGGTTCAACAAGAACGTCTTGCAACCCGTCTACACATGACCGACCCCTCATTTCCCTTGAGAGTACCGAATATATCATTACCACGGTTGGGGGCCATCCAACCGAACCGATAGCATATATATAATAAAAAGGGACAATCGAAGGCATTTGATTTCACCAGATCAGGTAATGATATACCCTTTTAATGGGTGCGACCCACATAGCCATGTTGCTTACCCGATTTTGTGCCATTCTAGGTTGATGAGGCTAGAGGTCACGTTTATTTTTTTACATATCTTCATTCACTTTGAATGCCACATCGTTAGATCTGTCAAACCACTAATTGACGTCCATAAATACAATCTGGGTGTTAAGCAAGAGAATTTCTCTGCCACCAAACTTGGTATATTTGTAAAAATCAATGTACGTGACTCTAAGGAAATACTCAATTAGACATCCGTCCATACTAGTCATCCACGAACAGGATAAACCGAAGGCACCCTCCTACCACATCCTATATAGGAATCACCCAAGGATAAATAGCGAGAAGTCCTTGCAAATCCGTAGATTTCAACCATGATGGAACCCCAGTATATCTCTGCGTCGACTCAGAGATTTTAAGTGGTTCTTCCATTTATGAAGATCTACGGTCTTCGATGCTCCATCTTTATAGTCTGCACATTAGTCGCATCCGCATAGTTGATTCGAAGTGGTTTTGAGTCTAGTTCTCATCCCGGTCTCTTCGAAACAACACGTCAAAAGGTCCAATGGAATAATTCATTTGATAGTCGGTTGTTTAACTATCAAATCATACCAGTACTGTTAAGTACATTGGCAGCTCAGGTCATTTATATTTAAACACTTTATTAAATCATTTCATCGATCCTTATAATCGACTCCATAGATTTTATCTTGGCGAAACTCTTCTGGTTTTCTTTACTTAGAAATATTTACTAGTACTCTCTTTGGAATCACGTATTTACCAACTCCCTTTTATTCCTTTTGCCTTGAGCTACTACTATATTTGTTAAATGTCTTTTATTTCCTTTTATCTTGTAAATATCGTTGTTATTCTCCCAACCCTTTCCGTATTCTCTTATCTTTGAAAATATCGCTATAATTTCATAAACCCCTTTCCATTTCTTTTACCATTAGGAATATCGATATATATATATATATATGTATATATATATATATATATAACCAAAAGGTATAAGTTTAATTACAACTCTTATTTGGTCAAAATAACGTCAACGACATATTCTTCATAGTATAACCTATGGAATGACTCCATTAACTTGAAATTTGTCAATTAAAGTTTATAAAACTTGCTTGCGGAAATTTAATTTCATTCCTAAACTAATATCACTCGTTATTCCCCATTTTTCCATGAAACAATATTATCGACTTATTTAAATAAATGTGCTTACCCAACGTGTAATATTACATCACTTAGAAAATAGTGCCCTATGTTTAATCACATTATATAAGTATAGTCATATTTCGTAACTGGCTCAAAGAATGCCAAATAGTAGTCTGATTGTTTAAACACAATGATTTTATCATATCGCTAAATTCCTAAAGATTTATATTGCAATATCTTTCCCAATAAATTATTTCCAACATCCTTTACCATTACAAACTAATATCATCTTTTGATAATTGTGAAGCCGTTTAAGTTGGGGTATTCTAATTTCCTCTCAGACCTTAATCGACAACATTCTTATCTCAAGACGATAAGAGTTTGCAACCCAAAAATCTAATATTTCATTTCCTTTTATTACGATTTTATAAATCCCTTCCTTTTATTTGAAAACAGGCTTTACATGTTAATTCCCTTTTACTTAATTGAGTAAACTTCACTTAACCAAATCTCATTTATCATTGGATCCCAATATGGTTTTATAACCAATTTCTTTTATTGGTAACCTCTATATAATCTATTACTTAATTTATTAAGTACTTACCAAACCATACTCACTTTATTAATTAAGTAAAACCTTATTCAGATTCTCGCATTAACTTACAAATCCCATTTACACACCTTGTTTGGAATCTTGGATTATAGATCTTTTTATAAACTCTTACTATACTGAATTCAAAACTTATTTCTATTTGATCACTTTTTAATCGAATATTTAATTAAAAAGTAATCGCTTTAATTATTATTATTAATTTAAATAATAATTTACTTCAACATTTCATTAACTACGTTAAATGTAGTTAATTTCATTATTAACTAGAAATACAATAATTAATCCTTTTTTTAAAAGATTATTAATATAATAATTGACTTTATTAAAAATAATTTACTTGATAATTACTTTAAAAAACTATAGTTTATCAGAGATTAACTAACTTTAAACAATCTTCGTTAAGTTTAAAGAATATCCGTAACTATAAATTTGATTAACTCAAATCAACCCAATCGTCAACTTTAATTAAAACAGTCTCCTTCGATGACTGTAAACATCAACTAATCGTTAATTGGTTTGTATTCATTTTCCCTGTACATTAATTAATAACTTAATTAATTTAAAAACATCATGTATTTGCTTTATAAAAACAATTATTCAATTGTACTAACCCATAGATTTGTTTTTTTTCTGACTTCATGTTCTTAAAACAATATTATAATTCCTTATAAAAACGTTTAATGCATTCTTTTATAAAACACGATGATAAATATACATATATAATTATAAAACTTCTATTTGAATTAACTTGTATAAAACAACTTAAAATCTTCATTTCAGTTATAAAATATTTTATAACTTAAATCTTCGTCAGTTCGCCTAACGGCAAAACAACGTCATAAAGGACAGATTTTAGGCCAACACTGTCAGCCACTTAATCAATAATGTCAATTGGTTAAAACCACTACAACAATTAACATCCATTTAATCCAAACAGGGTTTGATATCATTTTGAAGTGTCAATTCATATGTATGAATAATATGAACGATAAATAACATACAACAAATTTGAGGAATCCGGTTTAATTCCTCCAACCTGTTCTTCCCTGCATCGCTCCAACGTTTGATAATAATCTATGAAATGATTTCATAAATATAATGCATTTAAAACGATGAAATATAATTAACGTCAACCAATCAAACAATAGCAACCAATAGCACCCATAATATCAAATCAACCAATTTATACTATCAATGGTGTGTATTAATTATATGAATTTAACACATCACAGTATTTCAGAAAAGTGTGAGAGTTAACTCACCTTATATATCAATCGATAATTCACGTGTTGTTTTATATAATTTTAAACATCCGTTTGAAATTACATAAAATCCCAACAGCTTCTGATTGACACCAAACCAGCTTGATCGCTTCGGCTTCGTCGCCACGAACCCAACAAACCCTGTTTCGTTGAATTTTGTTAACTTATGAAACAGAAATCGCGTTTTCATGTTTATACAAAATTAATGATTATAAATTGGATTAACTATCAATTAATTATTAAATTATAAATTACCTTTTTAATTATTTAGCACGTCATCCATTTTTAAGTTCCTCACGGTTTCCCCCTTCAGATGAGCATGACCCCAATTTTCTCCTACAAAATTGAAAAACCGATCTATAATTTTAAATTAATTATTTATAACACTAACCTTTCTATCCGTAGTGTCCACGTCATCCTCAACACGTGGTTTCCCTAATCATTCTCGCCCAGCCCCGTTTCCCCGATCTCCTATATTTCTTCTCCAACGTTGAATGGCAACAGTATTGCCATAGACCCATACTGCCAGACTTCCCATCCGACATCGCCTAACCTTTCCCTTTGCAATCTCCTCCCTCGCAAACCTCCACAGTGTCCACGACTTCGAGCTTCCCTGACAGGAAGCACACCCGTTTGGCCATTCCTCGTCACTTCAGCCCTCTAACACAATCACAAACACCGCCATTCACAAAGCCAACCCCTCACACGATCACCAACAAAGCTTCCTTCCATCGGAGACTGCCTCCTGCCCACCAACGCAAACGCACGTGACCACCCATTGTCGGCTTCACTGAAACCACCCCCTCCATTCTTAAGTTATATACTTTTTCTTTTTATAATATTTCCTCTTCTTTGCTTTTACCGAGTCCACGCGAACCCTCACGAACCATGCCTTAACCTTGCTGTAGAAAACCCCCCTTCAGTAAACAAGCTCGCATACAAATCTGAATGTACTCGGTCGAACTAGTTCTCAAGCCAAAGGTTTGAATGAGGCAATCAGTGATAAATTACACTGAGTATATAATTTATTTTGTTTTGCATAGGATTATAATGTTAAATTACACTGAGTATATAATTTATTTTGTTTTGCATAGGATTATAATGTTTCACTGTATTGGTTTCAGCGGTTCTCCATGGGCAAACAAAAGAGCCTGAGGGTATTTAAATAGGATAAAGAGATTTTGCGATGAAGGAATACAACAAAAGAAAACAATAGGCGTATGGTTTGCAGTGTTAGGGTATGTTGAGAAGTTATGGGGATAATGTATGGTTTTCAGTGTTGTTTTATTAGGTATAGCATACTTTTGTTGTTAGGCTTACGGATAGGTCATGGTTGATAGAAAATCACCGTGCTGTGTGTGATGGAACAGCAGGTTAGCAACAGGAATGCAAAGATATTTTAGGTGACGTTTTCTTTTCTCATGAGGGACTGTGTATATGTGGATGTCCTTGTGTTAGTACATTTCATTAATTGGCGAATTTATTTTATTGCTACAAGTTATTAGCTATCCCTATCCCATGTTAGTCTCTGTTGTACAAGTTTCAGTGTTTGATAAGAACGAAGGAAGAGGACATCAAGATATTTCTCTTTAGTTGTTTACAAGTGCCAAGACTTACTTTGAAAAGATTTTCATGCCAACATTGAAAAGATGCCGCAAGATTTGAAAACACAAAAACAATGTGATGTAGTTTCTTAAATGACAGAGCATGTGCGCAGATTTATGAATATAGATTTAGAGGGTTTCCAAAGTAATAGGCTGGAGTAAGAAGTGGCTTTCACATGGATCCATGACATCATTAGGCTAAGATTCTACGAAATTTGAAGACTGCTATGCATGTGGACATGCTAAGATTATCTATGAACAAAGATTTTCCATGGATCAAAAGTGATATGCTAATAAATTGGGAGATATGGAAACGACGGACTACGTACAAGCTCTATAAAATATTTAGTGGTTACTTTCTGTTAGAACAACACAACTAACAAAATCTTAGTTTTAACCGTTACTTTAAACGCGTTGGAACTGGTTAGAGGTGTAATTCAACCGTAGGGACAAGATATAAAATTATGATCAATGTCTTGAACTGATCAAATTATTTTATATTGTCAATTCATACAATATCAGAAATTCAATATTTTTCGAATATCTCCAAAATTAAAACGTTATCATATTATTTATATTAATAAAATATTCAAAACGATTACATTCTCGTTATTAAATTTCAAAACAACATTTAAATTAAATTTCTAAATGATTAAATAAACGATTAAAATTTGGGCCGTTACACTAGCATACCCTTGTAATGTTCGATTTTTCTGTTCTACAACTCTATTTTGTTGTGGAGTTCTAGGAAACAAGAAATTATGAAAAATTCCTTTCTTTTTACAGTATTGATCAAAATTTTCATTTTCGAATTCTCCTCCATGATCACTTCTTATATTTTTAATTCTCAAATCTTTTAAATTCTAAAATTGTTTAACAAACATTTTAAAATTATTAAATGTATCACTTTTATTTTTCAAAAATATTGTCCAGGTATATCTAGAAAATCATCAATATTACAAACATGTATCTATTGTGATTTATGGAATGAATTTGAGTTGGCTCAAATTAACCCATATGAAGTTATTCTAATGGTTGTAATGTTGAAATGACCTTTTTAGATTTAAATGAAAATTTGATTAATTTGCCTTGTTGACGAGCATCTCATAAATTTTCTATTTTAAATTTCGTTTTGGGTAAACCTTTTGCGATTTCATTTTTTGAGATCTTATTGATAGTTTCAAATTTTATATGACAAAATTTTTTGTGCCGTAACCAAGGATCGTTTTCTTTGGCTAGTAAGCACCAATTTGGATTATATTTTATCTTCATATTTGAAATATAAATATTTTATCACTATTTATTTCAAAAAAAAGATTTTGATTTCTTATCAGAAATATTCATTTATTTTTAGAAAATGATATACCCTTTGGAGATAAAATGGATGTATCATAATTTCGCACCTCGCCTTTGTCGATGATATACCCTTTGGAGTTGTCCCCAAATGTGGCAGTTCCTCCATTTGAGTAAATAATATTCGTTAGCATTACATTGTCCCCTGTCATATGTTTTGAGCAACCACTGTCGAGTATCCATTTTCCTCTCTTCTTAACTGGGACCTGCAAAAATATGTAATGACATTGGTACCGCTTCCTCCATTAGAGTCTTAAGAGTTAGGTTTTAGGAAACCAAACCCAACAGGGTAAAGTGTCCCTTTTATAAATATTATCCTTATTATTATGGACAGTTTCTAAGAATGTTTTTATATATTTATTCCTACTTAAATAGTTATTTTTTTAGGAACCCATATACTAATAGTTTTAGAAACCTTTTTCTTTATCAAAGGTGTTATTGGCTTGCTAGGTTCAGACTTCTTTTTATTTGATTTCTTAGAAATATCAATTCTATGTACATATCCTAGACCTTTCTTGCTAGATGCAGGTTAAGAGTTTTCTATAATCTTAGATAAGTTCTCCCTACCTTTATTAAAATTATTGACATTTTTAGAAATATCATCCAGTTTAATTTTTTGGCTAGAATCATCTAATTCTATTATTTTGATCCTAGTATTAAACTCATGATTATCAGAAGCAAGAAGGTTATTTTTTTTCTGTTTGAGTTTCAATTTCTTAACCCAATAAGGAAATTTAAGAATTTACATTTGAAAGAGATTCTTGAAGTTTTCTAATTTCATCTTCTAATATCTCTTTTTCATCTTTACGCGTATCTCTTCAAATTTTGTCTTTTTCTTATCTTCATTAGCTTGTTTATGCTTTCTTTTTAAACTATTTATAGATTCTAATAATTCTATATTCATTTGTACCATATCTTCAAAAGTAAAATTATTAACCTCGTTTTCTTTGGCTATGAAGCACACGTTAGCCTGTTCAGTTATGGATTTCACTACCACTTTCAGAATATAAAGAATTTGAGTCATCCCAATTTACAAGAAAAGCTCGTCTTTTGGATTTCTCTTTCTTATTTTTGCTGCGATACTCCTTCTGTTCCAAAAATCTTTTTGATAATGTCCCTTTTGTGACAACCGAAGCATTCAACTGCTGATGAGGAGGCTTTGTTGTTATTTTTGAAAATTATTTGTCTATTGTTCTTGGTTCCTTTCTTGTATTTCAAAAAAATTCTATTTTTTTTGGCAATGAAGGCTGGATCTTCTTCATCTGAGTCTGATTCATCTTTTTCGGCATGGAAAGCTAAGTTCTTTTTGTCCTGTGCATGAACTCGTTTTTCCTGCAAATTAACTTCATACGACATTAGAGTTCCTATTAACTCTTCAGGTTTCATGGCTAAAAGATCGTTAGCTTCTTTAGTAGCCAAGACCTTCCTTTCCCAATCTTCCATTATAGAGTTTAGGATTTTCGATGCTATATCAAAATTAGAGTATTTTTCCCCTAAGCCCAATAATGAATGATAAATTTTTTGAAATCAAGAACACATTATCATTAACAGATTCATTTACATTCATTTTAAAATTGATTTTTAAGCATGGATATCTTACTTTGTTTAACCTTGCTAGTTCCATTGTGTGTTACTTTGAGTGTTCGTCAAATCTAATAGGCAGTATTGCACATACAAAATTGGTTAAACTCATTTCTATCTAAGGCACAATGCAACATATTCATAGCTTTAACATTAGCAATAGCTTTGGCTTTCTCATTAGTTGACCATTCAGAATAATTAGTAGAAAGAGGTGTATATTCTTTTTGGGTAATATTCCAAGAATCAAAACCATTTTCTTGCATGTAAATTCTCATATGTGCAGCCTAATAATTATAGGTCATACCATTAAAAAGTGGATTTCATGCAGTAGATTGACCCTCTGTGAAGCTTGTGTTTGTGCTAATGTTATTGTTCTGTTATTTTCCATATTATCGAGATAACTGTTTTACGGTTATAAGATGTCCTGCTCTGATACCAAATGAAAAGACAATGAGAGTATGATCAAATAATATGGAACTGAGTGTGTATGTGGAAGTCTAGATAGTGTGATATACTATACTTGATATAGTTATGTAAATAGATATTTAATGAGATAAATATTGAGATATCACAGATAAGCAATATGTAAAATGCAGTAAATAAAAATAATCGATACTAGGAATTTTTATACTAGTTCGGAGAACCGTCCTACGTCTAGTCCTAGACTCCTTCTAGAATTTCACTAAGAAATATCTTCACTTCACCTGGAGGAATAGGTTAACACACACCCGAGTAGCCGAACGGGATTTCTTGCTTGAGCAGTGGAATAGGACTTCATCAATACAATAGTAGCTTTGACTATATATGTGTTCTAAGTAACATGGATTAGTCACACTTTAAGTAGACCCTTCCTATAAATTTATCCTCAAATATATGATGTGTATGTGAAGATTTTAACGAAGTAAATCGCTTTTGAATCAAGAAGCATGAATATGAAATAAAGATTCAAGTGATGAAAGATGATTTGAAAGCTTTTGAATGCACAAAATATAGAGAGATTAGAATCCGAAATCAGAGCAAGAATTGGTGATTTGGAAAGTGATATTGAAGTGTTTCAATAGTGTATAAAGATTAGTAATCATTTGTGAAAAGATTCAATCAAAAGAGGCGTCTATTTCTCTTTGAAAGACAAGCGCAAAATTATTTTATTACTTAACACAATTACAATATATACTACTCCTTTTTATGACGGTACAACCACATATAACCAAGACAACTACAAAACATAGCCTATCACAATGTATGAATTATCACCTTATATACAAATACGAATCACCTCAAAAAACAAAATACTAACACAATCAGTAGCGAAATGCGAAACCAATCAACGAGCATCCACGTCCTCAAATCAAATTCCAAAACTAGCAAAATCACGTATAAACAATTGTAATGTATCATACCAGCAAAATTTTGCCAAAACCAGAAACAGATCAAACCGGGTTATGCCTAGTATGCCTCCCATTGGCTTTTAAATTGCTATTCGACGGCAACACATCCTCCATACTGTAATCAATTCCTTCATCTAAATCATCCCAAAATTTGCCTTTTAACATGTTGCTTTTAGATTTAGACGAAGGAATGGATCTAGTGGGCACAACTGAAGATAATAAAGAAGTTTTAATAATGGGGAAAGTTAAAGCTAAACCTGAAACTAGGGAATTACATGCAGGAGGTAGAGTTATATTCGAGGGAGGAGCTAAGTTGGCATAAGGAGAGACAGAAGATCCCTTCAAATTTTGATTAGATGATAAAGGAGGGGCTACAGAACTGATTGTAGATGAACATGATATAGAAGTTTTGGAACTAACAGCTGCTAAATTAGCTAGTGATGTAGACATACCATTCAAACCATTAACAACAACAACAACTTCTTCATTAAACAAAGAATTTATTCCAAAATCACCAAAATGATCGAACTCACTAATGCTTGAATCATGAATGTACTTCTTAAGAACAATAGCCTTAACTTTATCTTTACACTTATTGCCACCAGACTTATCTACTGCATTAGAATTAGGATCCTTATTTACATCGTCCACTGCAGTAGATGATTTGTTCTTACTGACGTTATGCTCATCATTGTTAGAAGTACCCTCAATATTTACCGTTGATTCTTTCTATACTATATTTTTCCTTTGCCATCTCATCTGATTCTTGGAGACATATCTTGTCCACCCCTTCTCACCAGTTTGGGTATGGACTCTACTCCTATATTGCTTGTTATTCATTGTATTCTCCATATTATTATCTTCATAGAAATCATCATATTGTATTCCATCAAAACCATTATCCTTACCCCCTAAATCACTGTCAACTGTACGATGACCAAAACATTTACAATTAACACAAATGCTTCGCGTCCATTCATACGAAAGTTTAACTGTAGGCTTATCACTTAAGCAGTCTAATTGTATAACATCTAGCGAATCATCATCCGGAGTAATCTCCAGAAGAGCTTTTGCATAACTAATCCTCTACAACTTCTCAGTAGTGTAATCAAGACAAATTAATCTACCTGCATGGCACACTAACCAGTATATTCCCACCAAGGTCCACAGTAATAAAGGAATGTTTGAAAATTGGATCCAGACAGGAACTTTCTTGATCTGCCTTTGAGAGCTACCAATGGTAGGATCCTAATTAGTGATTATAAACATTCGGCCCCTAATGAAGATTGGATCTGGTTGAAGGATCTTAAGTCTATCGGTTTCATTTGTGAAATGAATGTAAAAACTAAACCCATCAGATTTAACGCTAAACTCCCCAAACAATTTCCAATGGGCTTTCAGAAAATTAGCAACAATAGAGAAAGGAAGCGTACCATCAAGAAAAAAACCTACCAGAGTGTTACTTCAATATTTCAAACCCTTATTCTTTACTAGATTCACAAGATACCATCTTTCTTGACATTAAAATGTATAGTCTTATAGGAACCAACGTTCCTAGGAAGGTATCGAAACAAGGAAGCAAAATCCGATTTAGTAGTAGATTGATGATTCACCAAAGACCCTAGATTCAAACTGGAAGAAGATTGTACTGGATCCACACCAGATTGCAAAGGATCAGCACCAGATCGATTACCCTTCAACCGAGTTCCATCAAAAGAAGCGTAAGGAGGTGGATTGGGATGAGAGGATGAAAAGGGGGGAAGGTAGAAGAATCAAAAGCAAAGGAGGAATCAGAGGATGGATTCACCATTTATAACCATTTGAACCCAATTCCAAAATTAATAGGCATCCATTTCTCTTTGATTTGGATCGAATCTCTTAACCAAAAGAAGTGTCTCTTCGCAGAAATATGGCAGTTGGTTCGAATCAGTCGACTGGTAGAAAATGACCAGTCAACTGGTAAAAATTCGATCATACATATATATGAGCACAAAATTGTGCATATTTATGCATACTAGTCGACTGGTAGAAAATAGACTAGTCGACTGTTCTGTGCAAATTTGCACAGTTTATGGCACTTGTGCCAATATATGTATGTGATCTTATTGTGTTAATGTGTTGTAATATTTGAGGACAGATTTTAACACAATATAACAGATCTAAGACTCAACTAAATAAATAATCATACACTGTGAGCTTGTATATCACTTCTTCTTGATCTTCTTTTCTTTCTTGTCATGAATCAAAAACTCATGAACCAGCATTATAAACAAATATAAGGAAATAGACAAATTTTCCATAATTTGGTTGGAAATTTTCCAAAGGTGTGACTATTATCGACTTATCTACTTTAAGTTTTATTCTCAATTCAAAAAAAAATCGTGGTAAAACAAAATATGCTTTGGGGAGAAAATGTTCAACCTTTTGATCAGGCTATATTCGGACAAACTAGATTCAAGAAGAATGGTAAGTGATGGACTCAAATGTCAAACAAAATAAAGAGATAAGGTATCTAACATGCGAACAACATCTCAAAGTTATCCATATGTTACATTACTTCAAGTGCCAGGGTTGATGTTTTGCAAGAAAAGTATGGATCAACGTTGGTCCATTCCTACAGATCTATACCAATCCATAAAATTAGATCATTGTTATTCACACTCCAAATTCGTTTTAAGTAATGACTTTTTTTAATTTTACTAACGGGAGGACATTAGAATGTAAACCCCCTTAAAGTTAAACCCTAATATGACCAAACTGTTAAGGATTTTGCGGTTCTAGACGACTATAAGGAAGATATTGTCATAATTTAGACTTTAAAGATCTATGAAATAGATTCTTTTAAACAATAGTTCAACCCATTAGGTACAAACGAGTTATCGAACTATCAACTTTCAGGATTCAATGAAGCCTTGGAACAACTTAATTGGATTCAAAGTTTGTACGACTTTGATACGACCGAAAATATTCTAAACTTTTTATTTATAATGATGCAAGTAGAGAACAAAATGAAGAAAAAGAGAACAAATCTGCAACTCTTTCTAAATTTGTAACACTTTGGAAGCATTACAAAATTGAGTAATGGCAGCAACATACAATGAAGTTGCAAATCTGAAGGAAGAAGAAGATGGAATTCGAAATGAATTGGAATGGTTCTGGGCATTCCTATTTATAACCAAAAAGAGGGGGCACTCCTTAATGATTTGTCGCGACCATTTGGAATGGTCATATATGTTTCATATTCAAACCCGTGCATCCCTTCATTTTCAACGGCAGTAAAATGTTGCAAATTTAAGCAGCGTACCCCTTTGTTTTCAACAGTCAGAAAGCATTGCAAAAGTCCCTCCTTTATTTAAATTCAATTATTGGGTATGGGTTCAGAATAGGCTGAAATCTGGCATATTACCGTTTATCCTAGATCCAAAATTATTTAATTGATCCAAAACTCGAAACCCATACCCATAATCGACCCAGTTCAGTTCGATTAGACGGATGGCGGCAGTGGCGGTGGCACTTGTGTGTATGGTGCATGACTTCCCTCCTCATAATAAAGCATACATGTGGGAGCCCTAAGGCCTCAACACCCTTGTGACAAAGCCATTTAAATACTTAGTATATTTTTCAACTTTCACAATGTGGGGCTACTCCCTTCTTCCTTCTTTCTTCCTTCTTTAGAAGAGAACCTAATGCCCATTTTTTTTTGAAATTTATTCAACAATCTCCCCCTATTTTCATAATAAGAAAAATAAATCAAGTGGCGGTTGAATCACTAGAGTGACTTCCAACTTACCCAAATGGGATCAAACCAATGTAGTTCTAAGAACAAGTTGGAAACAACACATAAATCAAATGTATTTTTTGGATTTGAACCTTTACTTAGTGTAAACCATTCGAAATTCTATGGCGAATGAATTTTGAACCAAGTATCCCCTAATGATAAAACAAAACAATCACACATGTTGAATTCTTTTGGTAAAGTGTTTTGTATTGTTCAGCACGTTAATGGCTATGTACTTTTAATCCTGGTTCATGAGTCTACTTTAGAAAAAGGTCTTACTTTCCTTGGAAACGACATGATTTTCATGCTCATATAGGTTAGTCTCTTAAGGGATTTCTACGATACACCTTTAAAATTTCTAGACTTATTAAGGACACTTATCCATCCTTTGTTCTTGAAGAATCCAACATTAAATATTATTCGATTATTGATCTAGTGTTCCATAATCATTCTCTTAACTTGTTGGTACACATTGAACTTTGTTTATCCTTTTCAATACATAAGTTGGGTTCCCGTTAAGATGATCAATCTTCATTTATAGATCTTAGTCCCATTTTTTTGACTTTATAGAAATCATTGCCTTTGGAAGACCATTTGTGAGTGGATCAACTAAGTTCTTCTTTGTTTCTATGTAGTCAATAGTTACTACTCCACTTTTAAGTAACTGTCTTACATTTGATGTCTTAGATTGACATGTCTAGACTTCCCATCATATGTCTTATTTGAAACATTATATATCAATGCTTGATTGTCAACATTATCCAAGACTGCTGGAGATGGCTTCTTCCATAATGGGATTTCCATTAACAAATTCCTAAGCTACTCAGCTTCCTTACATGCATGCGCTAATGCAATTAATTCTGACAACATTGTCGAGTCGTATATACTGGTCTTCTTCTTGGAAGCTCAAGACATAGCAATGCCTCATAATGTAAATATCCATCCAATTGTAGACTTGTATTTGGATTCAACATTATTCTAGATTGCATCACTATACCTTCTATTACAACAGGATATCCTTTATAGGATGTACCATAGATAATGGTTCCTTTCAAATAGGCTAAAACTCTGGAAATAGCTTTCCAATGTCTGAAATCTCGATTACTTGTAAATCAACACAATATTCTTATAACATGTGTGACGTCTAGTCTAGTGCAATGCAAGGCATACATAAGACTCTCGATAGCAATGTAATACTCTAGTTGGGAAATGGAATGTCCAATATTCTTTTCTAATTTAATGCTAGGTTCTAAAGAAGTTGGTGCTGGTTTGTCATTGTGATGACCATACTTCTTTAGGATCTTCTCAATGTAAAGAGATAGAGTTAGTAATAACCCCCCCTCTTTCCTAATGATTTTAAATCCCAGAACCACATCAGTCTCTCTAAGATCTTTCATATCAAATTTAGAAGATAGAAATTTCTTAGTTTTATTCACACAAGATATATTGCAACAAAATATCAGCATGTCATTAATGTATAAACCTATTATAACATAACTGTTGTTATCCGATTTGCTATAAATACATTTATTAGCATCATTAACAATAAATCCATATGATAGTGCAATTTTATCAAATTTCTCATGCCATAGCATGAGAGCTTGCATCAGACCATAAAGAGATTTTATTAATCTGCAAACTTTCTTTTCTTGGCCTAGAATTTTGAAACCTTCAGGTTGTTCCATATATATCTCTTCTTCTAAACTCCATTTAGAAAATCTTTACATCCGTTTGATGTTTGAAAAAATTATGAATTGGTGCAAGTGCTATTAAACAATGATAGAAGATATGTGAGCAACTGTAGCATATGTATCAAAATAATCTACTCCATGTCTTTGCTTATATCCCTTAGTAACTAATTTGGCTTTAAACTAATCAATGGATCCATTTGTATTCAACTTTTTCTTGAATATCCATTTACATCCTATAGGTTTTGCACTAGGAGGTAAATCATTAAAAACCCAAGTTTGGTTTAACATTATGGAATTTATTTCAACATTTAGAGCTTCTTTCTAGAAAATAGAATCTCTGGAACTCATCGCCTCAGAATAAGTTTTGGGATTGTCACCGACATTCATTACATATTTTATCATATTAAGGACTTTCTTCTTATCGCCTTCTATAAGATATGTTATGAAGTTAGGACCATAGTCCTTCTCTATTCTCGCTCTTTTACTTCTGTTATGTTTGATACTATTATCTTGTATTGTGACTTGCTGTTTTCAGCAAGAGCATATTCATCGTCTTTGGTATCATTAGTCATATTGGCTTCTAGACTAGATGTGTAACACCCCACGTCCATTAATGTCACTCACTAAGGGAATGCATTAACTTCCATGGAGGTTTTAAGTGAATATAGAACAGAAAAATTACAACAAGACAAATAATAAGTAGTACTTGAAAACTAAAACTTCATTTTATTGCAGCGGAATTTAAACATGTTTGTTTACATCATAAACCATGAATTAGAGTCAAGTACAATATCCATCTTCATAAAACAAAATACATAATCCCATTACACCAATAGCCATTAAAGAAGATAACAAGCTGGACTTTACTTCAACGGTCCAAGCTTTCCAAAGAGAAATTAAGCAATCCAATCAAACTCCACTAGAGCTGGGCCCAACCTGAGGACCTGAGGGGGAAAAAGGATAGAAATGGAGGGGGTCAGACATAAAGTCTGGCGAGTATGATAATTGTAACAATACTATTATCAAAATAACTAGACTAAGGCATAAGCTGGAAGACAAGTAAATGTCTATGAACTATTAGGTATGGAAGAGCAGATAAAGATAACGTCAAAGATAACGTTAAAGAAAACGTTAAAGGCACACCTAAATTACTAACGAATAATTACTACACTGCACCGCACATTACTACACTGCACCGCACCAGTCACCCTAAAGGTTGATCCCACTTGCTTCACACAGAAACTATATACATAGCCCTACGTACGCCTAGCTGACTACATAAGTGTCGTCTGCCCCTATCTCCACTAGGTGTACCCCACTACCCACTTGTGATCGGCTCCCTACTCGTAGATACCCGTGCTGGCCCCACAGTGGGGTGTATCACTCCCCTAAAGTGGCAACCCGATACAACTTGAGAATGCACGGCTTATACCTACACGATGCAACAACGTCTTACCTACCAGCCCGGGTCCACACACGCATATGAAACCCGTTGGACTTGCGCTGCCACCGCTCCCCGTTTTGACCTCTTATAGTCAAGCCCAGCATGCGTGTCCCGTCCTCGACTTAGGTCGAGCCCACAAAGATACGTTTGGGATACTGGTTGAAATAGGCCCCCACAAGCTACCCACCTAAGCTTGTCACCACTAGTATATCCCACTTAACCCTCTTAGTCATGTTCATTTACATGTGTGTTTGGTTAAGTCTTGCTAATCGTATTTCACATGCCACTAAGGGCACCCACTGGATTCCTCATGCCACCCAAGGCACCTACTTAACCCCCATGTCCCACCTTACATGTTTATCTGGTTAAGTATTTCTTAATTCATTCAGGCCATAACCTCATAAAGACCTCTCACATTAGACTGGCATTTATGGCAGCTGGATTTGCCAGGCGGGTCCGGACAGTCTTACACCATAAAAGAGTCTAACCTCGTGTCTTTACAACTGTTATGCTTTAGTTTAGGCCTAGGACCTCCCACATTGGGCTGACATTTGTGACCACTGGATTTGCCGGGCGGGTCCTGGCAGGTTTACGTCACAAACGAGTCCAACCCCATGTCCAAAGCATTGATTATCACTTATAATCTTTTACCCCAGTTTTAATAATTCCCTATTCAAATTATTAATTAAGTCCACTTTTATTGATGTCCATAATTGACTCAATTATGGTCATCTACTCATGGCATGCAAAATCATATCAATTGCACCCCAACTTCTTTATATTAAATCCTTAATATTACCCCTACCCCACGTTTATACGTTCGCTTATTCAACGCAGAATATACGTTAGACTCGAATAGTCTAACTCATAGCACAGAAATAAATTATCACAACATATAGACAATTAAAATGAATCTAATCATAATAGAGGTGAAACTTGCATAAACTACACATGTTAAGGATCTAAAGGTGTCAACTTGTTAAATGGCACAATTTACATGATATGATCATAACCCAAATTTATGTATAAACTTGCATATGGGGTTTTAGGCAACATAATGATGGTGTGAACTAGCATAGAATTTCACATATGTCATAGCATAATTCTAGATGTCATAATTCTAGATCAAAATAGATGTCATGGCATATGTTCATAATCTCAACCTAAACTTTCATATGTGACTTGTCATATAGATCAACATAACCCAAATAATATCAACATCATGATTTGATTAACATGAACTAGTTAGCATAGATAGTAACATCATGGCTTTTTAACATGTATGATCATCACAACTTAGCATAGAAACTCTCAACATACATAACATCATCATAGCATGATTTACAACATATAGGATATCATCACCACATAGCATAGGATTTATAACATACATGATAGCATAAGATTTACAACAACATATATGACAATTCACATCATCTACTCATAATCCATTCATGACTTAACCTAATTAAAATAATAATAATCTTGTTAAGATCATCATACTCACAATTAGAGAAGAAAAGAGAGTCTTGATTTGCTTTAGAGTTGAGTAGAATTAGGTTTTGATTAGCTTTTTCCTTCTTAGTTGGCGGCGGCTAGACTGAGTTCCATGGCGGCGGTATGACGGTAGCTATTCTATTTTTCATATGAATTAGGGTGAGAGACTACCTAGGTATTTATAGAGTTTAAGGTTTATTTAGACCGTCAGATCAACTCAGATCTAACCTAAACCAATTAATTTGCCAACTCAGCCCTAAAGACACATCAGCAGCTCAGAATTGGGCTCAGTCAAAACCCTAGCCGACTGACCAGGTCGACACCCAGGTCGACACTATAGTCGACCTGCCTGGGCGGGAATTTTTCCCGCCCAGCCCGCTTCTGCACTTTCAGTTTGAATTTTAAATTTCCTGCGAGCTGTTTTGAATTTTCTGAAACTTCCGATGGCCATAACTTCTTCATACGAAGTCCTATTCACGCAAACTTGGACTCTATCTCAACCAGAATTCCGAGACGAACACAATGACGCAACCTGTTTCCCACAATTCTCACGTCTGAGATTAGTTATTCTTTAATTTGTGAATATTAATATTAACAGAATTACGGGGTGTTACATTCTCCCCTCCTTAAAGGATTTCGTCCCCAAAATCTTCAAGTCAAGAAGAATGTATGTCGTAACATCCAATCGTCCATCTACTCAACCATCAAACACAGGCATCCATTGTCCTTATAGACTTCTAATGCTTTCATCTTTAAATGCACAGTGTGTGTATATGTCCCTTATCTAATGCAAAATCAGGCGGTCCACTGATTCAGTTGACCTCCTTAATGCAAATCATGATAGTGCCATGCATCCATTGTGTATGCAAAAGTTCCCTAATGCTACATATTTTCTCTATATGCGTGCACAACCATCATCTGAATGCAACGTCCATATGATAAACAATCATCATACATCCATTTTACTAAATACAGCCATTTATATGCAATATGCAGTATGAAGTGACTGAGCCGATCTAGTGCCTAATAGTGTGTGTATATGCGTCCATGAGCAACCACTAGCAAACACTTACATCCACTTTGCATCCATCATACATAACATGTCTCAAACACATGTTTCAACCATAGGATTATCCTAACTAAAGGTCAAGGATACTAGTGAGAGGATACTCTAAAGGTAAAATAAGTACAAGATAAGCGATAAAGGAGAAATTAAAGGACATACCCTCGAAAAGAAAAGGGTACAACGAACGCATCTTTTCTTCTGTCTCCCAAGTAGCATTGCTCTCATCATCTCCCTATTGTACTTTGACTAGTCTGACCTCTCGATTTCTCAGCTTCTTAATCTCTGACCCAAGAATGCGCGCAGGAGCTTGTCGAATCGTCGCATCACGCTCGATCTCCACCTCTCTAAGCAGGCTCGGCTCTACCACTTCTGCGGTCTCGTGCAAGCACTTCCTCAAATGTGACACATGGAATACGTCGTGTACACCACTAAGTCTCTCAGGCAACTCCACTTTATACGCCATCCGTCCAATCTTCTCCTTAATAGGAAACGGCCCTACAAACCTTGGTGCTAATTTCCCAATGGACCCAAAGCGAACAACGTTTCGTAATGGAGACACTTTGATAAAGACCATGTCCCCAACTTCAAACTCAAGATCTGTCCTCCTCTTGTCCGCATAAGATTTCTGCCTATCTTGCGCTGCTTTCATCCTCCTTCGAATCAAGTCGATCTTCTCCGAAGTCTCCCTAATCATATCGGGCCCAAGTAAGATCTTATCCGTAGATTCCCACCAACATGTAGGCGAACGACAAGGTCGTCCATAAAGAACTTCGAATGCTGCCATACCAATGCTAGACTGAAAGCTGTTATTATATGCGAATTCCACCAATGGAAGGTGCTCTTCCCATGTACCCCCGAAGTCTAGGATACATAGCCTCAAAAGATCCTCTAGAATGCGATTCACCCTCTCGGTCTGGCCGTCCGTCTGAGGATGATATGCGGTGCTCAAACATAACTGAGTCCCTACCACCTCTTGTAAGCTTCTCCAAAATTCGCTAGTGAAAATAGGATCGCGGTCGCTCACTATGCTAGAAGGAACACCGTGCAAACGAACTATTTCTCGGACGTATACAGAAGCTAACCATGGAGCAGTCCTCTTACTCTTCATGGGAATGAAATGGGCGCTCTTAGTAAGTCTATCTACTATAACCCAAATCCCCGTATTACCCTTCCTCGATCACGGTAATCCATCCACAAAATCCATCGAGACACTATCCCACTTCCATAGTGGAACCTCCAATGGGTGAAGCAACCCACCGGGTTTCTTTTGCTCCGCTTTTACTTGTTGGCACACCAAGCATCTAGCGACATGCTCGGCCACATCTTTCTTCATACCGGCCCAAAAGAAAACCCTCTTCATGTCTTTGTACATCTTCTCCCCGCCGGGATGAATAGTCATCTCCGAACGATGTGCATCGTCAAGAATGGTCTTCCTTAGGTCATCGTCTTTTGGCACACAAAGTCTACCGTCCCTACATAACCAACCCCTATCATTTAGGGTATACCTACGGAGATGGCTTGATGACTCCCCTCCTTTGAGCCTTTCTACTAACTCAACCAACTGTGGGTCGTCTCGCTGTGCCTCGCCAATCCGTCCCAAAAGCGTAGGTCTGACCTCCAAGGATGCTAGCAAACCGGGTACAAAGTCAACGGAAGGTCTAAAGTCAAACATCGAAATGAATTCTAAGTTTCGCCGCTCAACAAACAAAGGACTTAAGGATAATCTTTTTCTACTTAAGGCATCTGCCACCACGTTACCCTTGCCAGGGGTATATGTTATCTCGAAGTCGTAGGATGCTAAGAACTCCATCCACCTTTGCTGCCTTAAGTTCAAGTCCTTTTGAGAGAATAAGTATTTTAGCGATTTGTGGTCAGTGAATAATTCAAATCTCTCGCCAAGAAGATAATGACGCCAAGACTTAAGCGCGAAAACAATAGCGGCCAACTCTAGGTCATGTGTAGGGTAATTTTTCTCGTGCGCTCTCAACTGTCTTCCACCATAGGCTATTACCCTTCCCTCTTGCATTAGGACTGCGCCTAGTCCTGTCCCACAGGCGTCAGTATAAACGGTAAATGCCTTACTCCCATCTGGCAATACTAAGACTGGGGCTGAAGTCAAAGCTCTCTTCAAACGTTGGAACGCATCATCACAATCTATGTCCCATGTGAAAACTAGGTTCTTCTTCGTCAAGCGTGTCAATGGAGCTGATATCTTTGTGAAGTCTTTGATAAACTTCCTATAGTAGCCAGCCAACCCCAAGAAACTTCTCACTTCGATAGCATTTTTAGGGACCTTCCAATCTTGGATGGCCACCACCTTCGCGGGATCCACAGCTATCCCTTCCTTGGAAACCACGTGCCCTAGGAATTGTACTTCCTTCCTCCAGAAGTGACACTTAGAAAATTTGGCTTTAAGATTATGCGCTCGTAGGGTCTCCAACACTTCCCTAAGATGTAGGGCATGCTCTTCTTCATCCTTAGAAAAGATCAGGATGTCATCTATAAAGACTACCACGAATTTGTTAAGGTACTCCCTAAACACCCTACTCATCAAATCAACAAAATATGCGGGGGCGTTTGTCAAACCGAAGGACATCACTAGCCATTCATAGAAACCGTCCGGAGTCCTAAAGGCAGTCTTCTCTATGCTATCCTCAGTCACTCTCAACTGATGGAAACCAGTGGCTAAGTCCTACTGCGAAAACACTGAGGCACCAACTAACTGATCGAAGAGATCGTCAAACCTCGGCAGTGTGTGTCTGTTCTTCTTAGTAAGCTTATTAAGTTCTCTATAGTCCACACAAAGTCTAAGGGACCCATCCGCCTTCGTGGCAAATACTACTGGAGCACCCCACTCCGATATACTACGTCTTATGAACCCTTTCTCAAGCAAATCCTTTACTTGCTTATCGAGTTCCCTCCTTTCACGTGGAGCCATGTGGCGTACTGGCAAAGATACTGGTTTTGCGTTATCCACAAGATATATTCGAAAATCTATCTCCCGCTTCGGAGGCAATCCTTTCACCTCCTCAAACACATCCGAATATTCTCGGACCACTCTAACAGATCGTAGATTTTCCTCAGACGCATCAAGCGATTCAAAATAACTTAGCATAACGGAATCTATGGGATTACAAAAGATTTCGAGAGTGTTGCCAAGGCGAGTCACGAGCCTAACTACTCTCCTTTCACAATCAAGAACGGCCCCATTTCTGGATAACCAATCCATTCCTAAAATTAGCCCATAGCCCGTGAAGCCCAACACATAAGCATCACATCTAAACTCAATGCTAAGTATAGAAATTTTCAAATCCAAACACATCATGGACAAATAAGCTGAGCCCCCAATTGGATTCGAAACAACTAAGGGGTCCTCTACTAAACTGGTGTTTAAGTGTAGTGATTCAACTAATGATGTAGAGATGAACGAATGTGATGCGCCCGAGTCAAATAAGGTATGGACGGGATGATCAAACAGAAAAACTAAGCTTTCAACAGAAATGGTTCTACCTCGTTCTTGCAGCGGTGGGACCGCGAGAGCCTGAACTTGTCCCCTTGCCTGCCCTGGTGCCATAAGAGCCTGCACCTGTCCTCCTGAGGTAGCTCCTTCCCTCTGCCCCTTCTTTGGGCAGTCCTTCACTAGATGTCCCGCTTCGCCACAGTGGAAACAACCAGTCTTCTTTTTCTTTCGACAATCCTTGCTGAGATGGCCTGGTGTCCCACAGTTAAAACATTTCTTCTTTCCCTTGCCGTTATTGTCTTTGCCACCCTTCTTGTTTTGCTGTTGGGGTTTCTTCTGGTCCCCCTTCTTCTCGGGTGCCTTATCATTTTTAGCGTCTTTCTCCTCGTGCATGAGTGCCATGTCTACTAGCTTCTCAAAGGTGGCCCCCATAAGGATGTGGGTCATAACCAACCCTTGCAACGGTTCATTTAATCCATTAACGAACCTCAGAGCATTCTTCTCTGGCGTGTTCACTAAGTCCAAGCCAAACCTTGCTAATTGATTAAATTTGTTAACATATTCTTTCACTGATGAGCTTCCTTGCTTTAATGTCAAGAACCTTTCCATATAAAGATTCTCTTCTGCCCTTGAGAGAAACTTCGCCTCAAACCTACATCTGAAATCCGCCCAAGAATCAACAGGACGCTCCCCATTAGTGACCTCCCACCAAAACGAGGCCTCTCCCTTCATCAACCAAGCTGCTAATTTGACTTTCCTCCCTTCTTCTACCTCAAAGATTTCTAGCAATTCTTCCACCTCCATAAGCTAATCTCTAGCTTCCACAAACGTTTCTGACCCTTGAAAAGGTTTTCCACCCATAGCCTTAAATTCCTTGCACGTCTTTGCAAAAGTATCTACGCGAGGAGGAGGAACGGGTGCAACTGGTGTTGGAGGAACATTGGCCGGACCTGCGACGGCCCTAGCCTCTAATAGCCTCCTATACCATCCTGGTATCGTTACACCGTCCGGAAGGTTAAGATCTTCAGCCATGCTGAAACGAAAAAGGAAAGATTCAAAATGGAGAATTTGAAAGATAAAGATATATGGCTATTGGGGATTATGTTTTTTTTTTCATAAAAACTTTCCTCTTTAAATTACTCATTAAGACATGTTTTTGAAAATACTTCTTCCAAAAGTACTTTAGAAAAATAGTTTTTCTAAAAAATTTATCTGTTCTGGTTACCTTAAGCTCTGATACCACGTGTAACACCCCACGTCCATTAATGTCACTCACTAAGGGAATGCATTAACTTCCATGGAGGTTTTAAGTGAATATAGAACAGAAAAATTACAACAAGATAGATAATAAGTAGAACTTGAAAACTAAAACTTCATTTTATTACAGCGGAATTTAAACATGTTTGTTTACATCATAAACCATGAATCAGAGTCAAGTACAATATCCATCTTCATAAAACAAAATACATAATCCCATTACACCAATAGCCATTAAAGAAGATAACAAGCTGGACTTTACTTCAACGGTCCAAGCTTTCCAAAGAGAAATTAAGCAATCCAATCAAACTCCACTAGAGCTGGGCCCAACCTGAGGACCTGAGGGGGAAAAAGGATAGAAATGGAGGGGGTCAGACATAAAGTCTGTCGAGTATGATAATTCTAACAATACTATTATAAAAATAACTAGACTAAGGCATAAGCTGGAAGACAAGTAAATGTCTATGAACTATTAGGTATGGAAGAGCAGATAAAGATAACGTCAAAGATAACGTTAAAGAAAACGTTAAAGGCACACCTAAATTACTAACGAATAATTACTACACTGCACCGCACATTACTACACTGCACCGCACCAGTCACCCTAAAGGTTGATCCCACTTGCTTCACACAGAAACTATATACATAGCCTTACGTATCCCTAGCTGACTACATAGGTGTCGTCTGCCCCTATCTCCACTAGGTGTACCCCACTACCCACTTGTGATCGGCTCCCTACTCGTAGATACCCGTGCAGGCCCCACAGTGGGGTGTATCACTCCCCTAAAGTGGCAACCCGATACAACTTGAGAATGCACGGCTTATACCTACACGATGCAACAACGTCTTACCTACCAGCCCGGATCCACACACGCATATGAAACCCGTTGGACTTGCACTGCCACCGCTCCTCGTTTTGGCCTCTTATAGTCAAGCCCAGCATGCGTGTCCCGTCCTCGACTTGGGTCGAGCCCACAAAGATACGTTTGGGATACTGGTTGAAATGGGCCCCCACAAGCTACCCACCTAAGCTTGTCACCACTAGTATATCCCACTTAACCCTCTTAGTCATGTTCATTTACATTTGTGTTTGGTTAAGTCTTGCTAATCGTATTTCACATGCCACTAAGGGCACCCACTAGATTCCTCATGCCACCCAAGGCACCTACTTAACCCCCATGTCCCACCTTACATGTTTATCTGGTTAAGTATTTCTTAATTCATTCAGGCCATAACCTCATAAAGACCTCTCACGTTAGACTGGCATTTATGGCAACTGGATTTGTCGGGCGGGTCCGCGCAGTCTTACACCATAAAAGAGTCTAACCTCGTGTCTTTACAACTGTTATGCTTTAGTTTAGGCCTAGGACCTCTCACATTGGGCTGACATTTGTGACCACTGGATTTGCCGGGCGGGTCCGGGCAGGTTTACGTCACAAACGAGTTCAACCTCGTGTCCTAAGCATTGATTATCACTTATAATCTTTTACCCCAGTTTTAATAATTCCCTATTCAAATTATTAATTAAGTCCACTTTTATTGATGTCCATAATTGACTCAATTATGGTCATCTACTCATGGCATGCAAAATCATATCAATTGCACCCCAACTTCTTTATATTAAATCCTTAATATTACCCCTACCCCACGTTTATACGTTCGCTTATTCAACACAGAATATATGTTAGACTCGAATAGTCTAACTCATAGCACAGAAATAAATTATCACAACATATAAACAATTAAAATGAATCTAATCATAATAGAGGTGAAACTTGCATAAACTACACATGTTAAGAATCTAAAGGTGTCAACTTGTTAAATGGCACAATTTACATGATATGGTCATAACCCAAATTTATGTATAAACTTGCATATGGGGTTTTAGGCAACATAATGATGGTGTGAACTAGCATAGAATTTCACATATGTCATAGCATAATTCTAGATGTCATAATTCTAGATCAAAATAGATGTCATGGCATATGTTCATAATCTCAACCTAAACTTTCATATGTGACTTGTCATATAGATCAACATAACCCAAATAATATCAACATCATGATTTGATTAACATGAACTAGTTAGCATAGATAGTAACATCATGGCTTTTTAACATGTACGATTCATCACAACTTAGCATAGAAATTCTCAACATACATAACATCATCATAGCATGATTTACAACATATAGGATATCATCACCACATAGCATAGGATCTATAACATACATGATAGCATAAGATTTACAACAACATATATGACAATTCACATCATCTACTCATAATCCATTCATGACTTAACCTAATTAAAATAATAATAATCTTGTTAAGATCATCATACTCACAATTAGAGAAGAAAAGAGAGTCTTGATTTGCTTTAGAGTTGAGTAGAATTAGGTTTTGATTAGCTTCTTCCTTCTTAGTTGGCGGCGGCTAGACTGAGTTCCATGGCGGCGGTATGACGGTAGCGATTCTATTTTTCATATGAATTAGGGTGAGAGACTACCTAGGTATTTATAGAGTTTTGGGGTTTATTTAGACCGTCAGATCAACTCAAAACTAACCTGAACCGTTTAATTTGCCAACTCAGCCCTACACATCAGTAGCTCAGAATTGGGCTCAGTCAAAACCCTAGCCGACTGACCAGGTCGACACCCAGGTCGACACTATAGTCGACCTGAGGGGGTAGGTCGACACTAGTGTCGACTCCCCAGTCGACCTGCCTGGGCGGGAATTTTTCCCGCCCAGCCCGCTTCTGCACTTTCAGTTTGAATTTTAAATTTCCTGCGAGCTGTTTTGAATTTTCTGAAAATTCCGATGGCAATAACTTCTTCATACGAAGTCCTATTCACGCAAACTCGGACTCTATCTCAACCAGAATTTCGAGACGAACACAATGGCGCAACCCGTTTCCCACAATTCTCACGTCTGAGATTAGTTATTCTTTAATTTGTGAATATTAATATTAACAGAATTACGGGGTGTTACAAGATGATCTTAATGGAACCTCAACAATTTGATTTTCAAAGATTTCTACATCTACGAGTTCTATAAATTCTAAGGTGTCAAGCATAAGGAACCTATAAGTTATACTATTACGTGAATACTATATGAAACACTTTTAAATGCCCTATTTCCTAACTTTGGTCATTTAGGGTCTGGTTTTCTAACATATGCTAAGCAACCCTAAACTTTAAGCCTTGTAAGGTTAGGTTTTCTATTAAACCATAATATTCATAAGGTGAAATATTATTCCTTTTAGTTGGTACTCTATTTAAAATGTAACACATAGATAACATAGCATCACCCCAAAGGTTATAAGGTAAATTTGAACTTATGAGCATGATATTAACCATTTCTACTATATTCCTTTGAGCAACACCATTTTGTTGTAGTGTATATGAGGTAGTAAATTAGTGAACTATACCATGTTGTTTACAAAACAGGGTGAATTCATTCAAAAAATATTCACCACAATTTGAATGTAACACTTTAATTTTAACTCCTAACTGTGTTTCGACCACAACTTGTAAATTTTGAATTTATCAAAAGCCTATGTTTAGTTTTCATTAGATATACATAAGCATATCTAGTATAATTATCAATAAATATTATATAGCATTGGTTACCACCATAGGTGGTATGACTTTTTAAGTCATACACTTTACTATATACTAAATTATGGAAACCAATTTTCCTTTCTATAGATTTAAAGAATTTACTGTGTATTTTTTTCTTGAACACATATTTCACATTTAGAGATAGTATCGAAACCGCAGTCAAAAATAAATCCTAATTTATGCCTATTTTTAAGATATTTACAATTAAAATGTCCTAATCTACCATGCCATAAGCTAACAGAATCAAAAATAGAAACAAAATATTTCTTTATTAGATTCAACATAACCATGTTGTTATAAGAATATCCTTATCCAATGAATTTGATGTTCTTGGACAACACTAACTTATCAGACTCATACACCATCTAGAATCATCCTTCGTTAAGAAGGTATTTAGAAACCAAATTCTTACACATATCGAGTACACAAAATACATTGAATAATGTAAGAATTTCATCTAAGATGAATGTAAGTTCTATAGTGACTTTTCCCAGACTTTGCTAGCAATTTTATTTGCGTTTGTAATTTCACTGGTTTCTCCATTATTCTCTTCGTTAATCTTGAACAGATTACGTTCTTTGCAAATGTGAATGGTTGCTCCAGTATTGAGGCACCAATCATTATCAATGCCACAAAAGAGTTTGCCTGTTGTACCACAGCCACAAATCATTATTCGACCACATTCACTTTTTGTTGTTTCTTCCATAGACGTCGCCTCAGATATAGTGGTTAGGTTTGCTACAATAGTAACATGCACCTTTCTTTTTGTTATTCTTGGAATTATTTTTCTTCTTAAATTGTGTCTAATTCTTAGGCTTTAACTTTTTATTAATTTCAACGTTATTTTCCTTAGAATAGGAATCGGTTTGTGGATTATCATTTAGTTCATGTTTACGAGAATCCTGTTCAATACGAAGATGACGCTGTAAACCGTCTAAATCATAATTCATTTCTGCATGCTTTAATTTTTTCTTACAATCATTCCAAGAATGTGGGAGTCTCGAAATAATAACTCTAACAACAAAAAATTTGGAGAGATCTATTCCAGCATCTTTAAGTTGATCACCAACAATAAGGTTTCGCTTACTTGCCCAATATGGACTTGTTGGCAATCATTCTGAAATCAATAAAATTACAAATAATAGATTTCTTATTACCTCCTTTGGATATGCGATACTTGCTTTCTAATGCAGTCCAGAGCGCCTATGCAGTTTCCAATGTCATATGAGCGTTGTAGACTAGAGCAGACAATGCATTCAAAATGTGCCTTCTGCATAAAAAAAAAATCATCCTCTTTGCACTTTACATGTTTGGCCCTTAGAGCGGCATCATCCTTCTCGGTTTCTTCTGGTATTACTTCTAATACGTCTTCCAAAATATAGAAAAATTTGATGGTGATTGAAAAGAATTTCATTGTCTTTTTCCAATAAGAAAATTATCCCCATTAAACCGCTCCAATCGAGTTAAATGTTGATTCATGACCTATAACGCGCTCGAACTCTACATGGTTGAAGAATATTGTCGGAAAATTTATTGGAGATTTTGCGGTTCGAGACGATTATAAGGAAGATATTTCCATACTTCATACTTCAAAGATCTATAAAACAGATTCTTTCAGACAATAGTTCAATCCATCAAGTAAAACATCTTATCGAACTATCGGCCTTTAGGATTCAATGAAGACTTGGAACAAAGTAATTGGATTCAAAATTTGAACGACCTTGTTCCAACCATGAACAATTTAAAATTTTGATTTTTGATGATGCACATAGAGAACATAATGAAGAAAAAGAGAGCATACCTACAACGATTTCTGAATTTGCAACACTTTGGAAGTGTTGCAAAGCAGGGTAATGGCAGCAACACGGGATGGCATTGCAAATCTGGAGGAAGAAGAATGAATTTGGAATGAATTGGAACAGTTCTGGGCATTCCTATATATAGTCAGTAGGAGGAGATGTCCCTTCATAAACTGTTGCTACCATTTAGAATGGTTATATCCATTTCAAAATTGAACTTTACAACCCTTCATTTGCAACGGCAACAAAACATTTCAAATTTAAACAGCATGCCCCTTCGATTCCAATAGTTGGAAAATGTTACAAAAAGTCTTGCCTCTACCTAAATTCAACTATTGGATTTGGGTTCGTAATGGGCTGAAATCTAGCCTATTATTGTTTACCTTGGATCCAAAAATATTTAATGGATTGTAAACCCAAAAGTTGTATCCGGTTCTGTTCAATTCAGTCGGACAGGTGGATGGCGGCAGTGGTGTGCGTAATGCATGACACATGCTTCCCTTCTCACAACAAAGCATACATTTGGGATCCTCAAGGCCCTAATACATTTGTGACAAAGCCATTTAAATATTTAGAACATTTTTTCAACTTTCATAATTTGGGACTAATCCCTTCTTCCTTCTTTATTTCTTTCTTCCTTATTGACCAGAACATTTTGAAAATTATTCAACAAAAAACTACCCTTAAAGTATTGATATTGACACTCCAAAAATGGTTAAGGGAGGATGAAATTCGGCAAGGATTTGCTGTATTTATTCACGAAATTCGACATGACTTGGTTGAGTTTCACCCTTAAATTTGGCAAAGGGCCTTGAAAAAAGAAAAAAAGAAAAAAAAAATATGTGTATACCGAATTTTATTTTCGACTGTATCCCCTATGAACCCATTTTGGAGTGTCAGTAATAATACCTTGGGAGAAAAACAATATAAAGAAGTGAAGTAGGGATATTTTCATATACCATTTTTTGTGTTAAGTATACTGAAACACCCCACCTCTGTTAAGGTCACTCACAAAAGGAATGCCTTAACTTTGATGGAGGGTTATAGGTACAAGACTCAGAAAAACTTTACAAGACAGATAAATATAAGCAGCGAAATTCAAATATTTATTGCATACGTGGTTCAATACAAAAGCATTACATCAAATTGTCTCAAAACAACTTCCAAAACATTACAACATAATTTCTGTCTTGATTATTTAATAAAGAAGAAAAATCATAAATAAAGCTGCATAAATCCCCAAGGATAATGTCCAAGAGCCATTGCCAAGGTGAGAGAGAGTCCAAATCATACATCTACTTTCTTGAAGCTTGCAAAGAGTCTGACTAAGCTGCAGTATTCCCTCCTTGTGGACCTGGGGGGGAATGGAAGAAAAGAGGACGAAAGAAAACAGGTCAGACAATAAGCCTGGTAAGTTCGGTGATTACTAGTATTTAAACAAGGAAAGGGATTATGACAGTAATAACAGAACATAGGACAATACCCTAACATAAGATAAGAGGAACATGTGATCGCTCCCATTAATATAGTCTCTGCACCTACTTAACCATTGGTTCAACCAGCCCTACGTGTTTATAACAAACGATCCCCTTAATGATCGGCTCCTACTCGCATGCATTCATATCCTATGTCATTCGGCCCCGCTTGACTGTAGATACCTGTGCTGGTCCTACCATGGAGTGTATCAGTCTCTCTGGTGGCAACCCGACACGATTCAAGATGCATAGTGTATACTACTGATGCTCAGTTCCTGATTTTTCCACTCCGGAGTACGTGCATGCCCATACTCCGTCGGAAACTACATTGGCCCACCAACCGCCGACGTTTTGACCGCTTATACTGAGCCCAGTAATCGTGCCCCACTCTGCCTAGTTTCAGGGTACCATGGTACATCTATGTGGGTTACTGCTGAAATGGGTCACCATTACTAAGGTTTTCTAATCAACATGTTTATTTGGTTAAGTGTCCAAGTTTACCTAACCCCACCCATTCGTTTAGTTAACATGTTGAATCGGTTAAGTGTTTCCTTTATTGACTTAACCCTATCAATCCTGACTTAGCTTTAATTTATTAAAGCACCAACCACTCACATTAGACAAGTCTTGTTGTGGTCACTGGATGTGCTGGTTGATTCCGGCCAAATTTACACCACAACTCAGTCTAACCTCAATGTAACAACCCGGAAATGCGAGCCAGTTTAAATTTTTTATTTCGGCGAATTTAGCGAATTTTGAATATTTAAAATGAATTATTTTAAATAATAATGGCGAAAATTTTATTTTTAATAGACTTTGAACGTATATATTTATATACGTCGTCGTTAGAATATAATAATTATTTATAATTATAAAAGGAATTGAAAATGGCGCGGTAGTTCGATAATTCGATTTCAAATTTCAAATGAATGTACCGGGTGCAAAATAAACCAGAATTTAACGAAACCAAAAATATTTGAATCTAATTGAAGATATCTTTCCAACGAATCCGAAAATTGAAATTTCATAGCGGGAATCAAAAGATATGCCCAGTTGAAAATTCTGAATAGTCGCTATGGAATTCAGACCCTTAAAAATAGCCATTTTGCAAACGACCTCGGATTTCGACGAAACCACTTTTGTTGGATCCGGGATGTAAGGTTATTGCTAGGTTTCAAATTTCATAATTTTCCGATTCAATATGTGAGCGTGGCAAAGGAAAACGCGTTTGACCAGTTTCAGTTGATTTTAATCGACTGGAAAATGGCCATTTTTCAAACGGTCTCAGAATTTGACGAAATTAGTTTTGTTAGGACCGTATCGTCAATACGAAGTTAGAAAATATTTTTTAGGAATTTTTCTAGTTAGTATGTGGCCCCGATAAATTGAAATGTGCGTTCAAATTCAATATATAGAGTTATATGTTGAATTTGACGAAAACTGATCGAAACAGTCGAATCAGCTTACGATACATATCCCATAGTGTTCGGAATTGGGGTAATTAACTAAGGACGACAGGCGGTGGGTCTCGTTTCGAGTTCGAATGAAAAAGTTGCTTTTTGAAATTAAAATAAAATAAAATATAAATTATTATATAAAAACTTTGCCCACCCCTCTTTCTCTTCCATCAGTCAACGAAGAAATAAAAAAACCCTAAAACTAAAACCGTCGATCCGCCCAGCCCTCCCCGCCGCCTGGCCAGCGCCGATCGACGGCGCACCTCACCCAATCACCCTCCCTGTGCTGCGTCGGCCAACCACCACCGCGTCGATAAGCCTCCGACCCCCCCCCCCCCTCTGACCTGCTGAAGACGGCGCCCTCCTCTTTTGCACCCCATAAGTTTTTACTTTATTTTCTTTGTTTAGTTAATAAAATCGGTTTTATTATATGATTGAAAAAAAATATAGATAAAAGTTTAGGTTTTTAATGGATAAAAGATACGATTTTTAATAGGTTAAAAGGTTAAAAATATAATTTTTATAATATAGAAAGGTATAATTTTTGTATGAAAGAATATATAAGAAAGGTTTAATCTTTATATAGCGTTCGTATATAAAAATTCGATTTTTATATATTGAATAGCAAAGTAAAAATTCGATTTTTATATAGAGAGGAGAGTTATAAAAATATAATCTTTATTATATGAACACCGTTGTAAAAATAGAATTTTTATCTATATAGCAGCGGCGTAAAAATAGAATTTTCATCTATATAGTAGCGGCGTAAAAATAGAATTTTCATCTATATAGTAGCAACGTAAAAATAGAATTTTTATCTATATAGTAGCGATGTAAAAATAGAATTTTTATCCATATGTAGTAATTATAAAAATATGATTTTTATATACATGGCAAGAATATAAAAATGTGATTTTTATATATGTAGTGGCTACGGGTAACGAAAGTGACGAAAGGCGAGAACGGCGAAGACTTCTACATTTGAAGTGTCGTGAAGTTGGGATAGCTTTGGTGAGAACTTCTCACTATAAATTTTCTTTTCTAGTTTAAATTATATACTAGAATGAAGACGGTGCTTAGTAGCACCCGACACCCGTCGTCCACAGACCATGGACGGCTTGTATGCTTGCTTGATGTGCTGAAATTTGTTTGTGATGTTGATATGAAATCGATAATAAAATGTAGATGGTTGAAAAATTATTTTATCGTTAAAAATATAATTTTTAACGTGAATGTGAATAAATAAATAATTATAAACAAATCAGCCGATTTGTTTATACACACTGATTTGACTAATATTGATTGGGACGATAAATTTTACACATCGCCCAACTGCACAAATAATATTCAGTGTTTGTTGATTTGAAACCCCACACGGATGTTGGGATGATATTTGGCGTACACTAATCCCAATTATTTAATTGTATGTCGATCGATTGGTCGACAGGCTGTGTAAGCGTTAATTATTTATATTTAATGCTTATGCAGTTGTGTGGTGCACGTTGATGATGGTTGATTATTTATCGTTGCTATTTATATACATGTGTTTTATGAAATCCATGTAATTAACCTTATATGGTAATTGATTGGGCCTCATTCCAATTGGAAAAATAATGAATATTATAAAAGAATATTCATGTGTTGAAACTATTCATGTGTTGAGTAAAATATTTTAACAATAAAATTTACATCTTTATCATATTTAAAATTAGAAGCTACTTCACGGTGGAGTCTAATTAAAAATCAAACGATAGATACCATAATTTTATAAAATATATTACATAACAAAAATAGTCGTGTGTTGACAGTACTCATGTGTTGAAAAAAAAAATAGATTCATGTGTTGAATAGAATAAATATTCATTGGTTGAATAGAATAACGAATTTATTGAAATATATAAAGCCGTGTTGATTAGAGTTGCGCCATTTTGACGTGAGCGATATTTATATCGATTATATTCGTTTTTATAATGAATATAGAAAAGGTAGTGATTTCAAAATATAATGTTTTGAAAATATTATCATTTATATGGTAATGATATGAAATATTCAATTTTGATTTGAAATTGAATATAGAGTTGAAATGGTTTTGAAAACAAATTTAAAACGATTTATAAAATACGTTTTAAAAAGGAAATCGATGAAATATAATATATATATATATATATATATATATATATATTATATAATGGCCTGAATAGAACGCGCCGCGGCAGTTTGTGAAATTTCGACCATTGACTTCGAATTGACGTTACGGGAGATCCAACCGTCGGATTCTCCTAAAACCAGAACCGTTGGGTTCGTATCGAAAAGAGCTTTCCAATGAATATTAGAAATTTGAAATCTAACGGTTGGATTTGGAATTGTATCCAAATCAAATTTGGAAAAGGTCGCTGTAAGTGCAGTTCGATGGCCGTTGATGGAAATCGATGGCACGGGCCTTGATAAAATTATTAAAAATATAAATAATTTGTGTAAAATCATAATATATGAATTGGAAAGAACTGGGATGAAAAATTCCACATTTGAAAGGATAAAAATATAATTTTGTCGAAATGAACTAGTTTTGAACTAGAATTAAAATCAATTTATTTTTGAAATAAATAAATTGAATTTGAAAGTGATTTTAAAAGTAATCAATATTCCCAATACGTGAATTGGACTGGAATTGAATCGAAATTATCTTCGGAATATTTCGATTTTGGATTTCGTGACTATACAGATATTGTTATGGGAATTTGAAAGATATATTTTATATCGTTATTTCCAATATGATATTTGTTGGTTTCAGGATTTGATATTGAATATAAATCAGTATATTTTCTATTTAGAGCCTTGTATTTAATATCAAATGTGGTTTGGATTTGTCGTGAATGGTCTTCATTAACACTGTTCTTAAGCCCAATAGAGAAAAAGATTAAATCTTTCTATTTAGATTTAATGAAGTGTATCAATTAAATAATATTTAATTGGAATTGAATTTGAATTAGTTTTTTTGGGTTTATCATGAGCGGTGTTTTGAACAACAACTGTTCTTTAACCCGATTAACAATAGAGTGTGATTTTGGGTTTATCGTGAATCGTGTTTTAGATGACATTGGTTCTTTGACCCAGTTAAAGACAGGTTATTGATTTTTGAGAAGATTGAAACTAAGTGGAGTTTTAATGAATCTTTAATTAGATTGAAATATGAATTGATAATTTAAATTATCAAATCTGAAAGGTGATCGAGAATGGAGTACCCCCAGTTTTGCTCCAAAGCGATAGTTAAATCTTTAATTATATTTGAACGTGAAATGGTAATTAATTTTACCGATAACACCGTGGTGTTAGATATGGAGTATTACCAGTTTTGCTCCATGGGATGAATAGGTTGGGATTGGGAAATAAAATAAATAATTACTTCGGTGTGGTTCGCTAATCCCGACTTGTTCAGAAAACCATAATATGGTTTGATATGATATGATATCCAAAGAAAGATTAGAAGAATAAATTTAGAAGAATTTATCTTTGGTAAAATTAATGGGAACCTTTCCTTAAGAATGTGATTTTGTGAATAAAAGAATATTCTGAATTGGAATGAGGCGTATGTTGTGTTTGTGTAACATTTGTTTATCATATACGTGGGTTATTCAGAAAGGCCGGGTTTATACCCATTCTGAATAACCGATTCGACGATATGTCGAAGATGAAGACGGTGGTTGAAGACCGGAAGTCTTCACATCGTTTGGGTGATTACTGATGATCTTGATTGGGCTGTACACCCAAGATGAGGGAATCAGTTGGTGATCGTCCAGACGTACTTGGAGATGGATGGATATGCGAGGAAAGTGCCTCCGGTTTCGTTCAGACCAAGAACGAACTTGTAAATAGATTGTGTGTGTCTGACATTGGATTTTATTCTGTGTTGATTGATCTCTATTAAATATACATCTGTTTGGCGGCAGAGAATTTATTCTCTTGCTTAACGCCCTTCTCTGAGACGTACGAGCTCAGAGGTTGTATATCGATGGACATCAGTCGCATGGAGTGAATTGCCAGTGTGGCATGCGTAAGTGGCAATTGATCAAGGCTTCTGTTGAAAAGCAAAGTCTTGTGGTTGATGATCAAAGCATAGCCAGTGTGGCGCAGCTTTGTGTATGACGTTAATTCGCGAGCCTCACACCTTGGTATGAGTCAAAAACGGGATAGTGACTGCAGGGAGAGCACGACGTTTCTTTCTAGCTATGGTGGTGTCAGTGACCTACCAGCCCTGACATTTATGTACTTTTCACCTGTTTGGTTGTTGGAATGCGAGGCGCCTCAGATATAGGTCTGTTAGGACCGGGAAACGTGTACTCAGGAATAACTAATCCTCCAAAGTTAGGTGAGGACCGGCCCTGAAGATCCAAGGATCATAGTGGGGTCCTGAGACATTTGCTAGAGTGTCTCGAATCGGAGAGGAGCTTGCCCCTTGCCTCGACTCATGACGGAAATCCAATTTCCAATACGTGATATTGCGGTTTTAATTGTAGAACTAGTATGGCGACATGATATATGGTACCCATGCCGCCTATGATTGATATTTATGATTGAAATTGTTTTGACACTATGCACCTATAATAGTATCAAATAATGGGTTTTTAACGTATCAAGCATGCTTTGGCTGTTATAAGGTAAAAACCCTATCCTTCGGCTTGCGTTGCATTGTGTGATGGGACCTGGGTCTTATAACAGCTTCATTTTTCTTTATTTAGCATTGCGCTGTTTGTTCTACACGGGCAGCTAGTAGTTTTGGTTTTGCATATTTATATTCACAGGATCCTGATTTACAGCTGGAACGATGCTCGGAAAGCTCTGTATCCGTGTATTACTTTCAGTTGTGTGTTGTATCATTTTTCCGCTGCTATTTAATTTATTGTAATCTCTGATATTTTCTGTATAATTTTTATTCATTTATACTCTGTATATTCTTGTATCTGATGGAATTGTTGTAATAACAATGAAATGTTCTTCTGTCTGCGTTCTATTTTGTCTTGTCCTCGACGCAATCTGTGCTTTCCTTCACGGGGAAGTTCGGGCCTTGTCACTCGGGTTCTTTTTGGGCTTGATGCACTAACCACCCACATTAGACAGGTCTTGTTGTGGTTACTGGATATGCCGGTCGGTTTCGGGCATATTTACACCACAACTCAGTCTAACCTCGGGTTAGGCATATTCGTCTTTTTCTAAATTCACATTTTTCTATATATGTCTAATTTCTTTATGGAAATTTAATTTAATTTAATCATGCCATAATTATCCTTTGATTATGCTCACCATAAATGGTATATTAAATATACCATTTTATGAACAAATATATGACATGAATTTTCATATTTTCCCATCGCTACCCCCATGGAACGTAAGCATGAATCATATAAAATGTTGGGCTAGTAAATTAGCCCAAACCCATAAACAAAAAAGGTAATAAACAAGGGACATGAAAAAAAAACATAAAATAGCATACATTTCAACTTGTCATGTGTAACTTGGCATAGAAGTATTATTAACTTTAATTAAATGGGTAAAGGTGAACTTGTGACTAAGTTGGGTCTAATTGTCATGTAAACTTGACAAAGGTCTAGCATGGAGGTTTAACATATAATCACAGTTTTAAACCACAACTTAGCATATTAACTTATGTATGTCAAAACATAAGAAAGCTACTATAATCATTTTTAAATCGCAACTTAGCATATTAACTTATGTGTCTTAAACATAAGAGAACTATTATCAACATATTCGAATCATAACTTAACATGACGACTTATGTGTTTTAAACATAAGTGAACTATTATCAACATATTCGAATCACAACTTAGCATGATACTTATGTATTAAAACATAAGAGGACTACAATTCCAAATTTTACAACATAATTAGATTCAACCTAACATGAATATACATGAGTGTTGATCTAACATATAAGCATGTGTTTTAGATCATAAACTTGCAAATAACCCCCAACTTATAACATGACATGTTTCACCATTTAATTGGCAAAATAAATCCATTACCCGATCATAATAGATTCCAATAACATACAATATGTTCATCACCACAAGCATATAGACATGACTAATATACAATATGTTCGTCACCACAAGCATATAGGCATGATTAATTACAACGATACTTTAAGATAAACGAGAATCAAATCTTATACATAAGCATTATTCTATACTCAAATTACAACATGTCATGATTTATTTGAAAGAACGTTTAAATCTGCGTAATAACCAACTTACAAACTAAAAAGGAATTCTTGCGTTCTGAAATCCGAATTCTGAAATTGGTAAGCTCGCCTTTGATGTAGATCGTTGAATTTGATAATCTTTTAATTTGATTTTTGATTCAGGTTCTTATCTTGTCTTTGAATTGGTGACGGCTACTCCAAATTTTCTATTGACAGCATGATAGTTCTAGGATTATTTTTGTGTGATTTTATTAGGTTTGAGCATTGGGTTGTTTATATAGAATTTCAATTCAATTCGAGCCGTCGGATGGTCCTGGGGTTAACCACAACCATCCAGTCAAGATAGAGTGACACCTCAGCCCTAGTGACTCAGCACTGAGTCACAGAATCGTCACCTTTCAGATCTGCCGGGGTGTGGGGGTGGGGAGGGGCAGGTCGACCTGTAGGGGGGAGGTCGACCTGGTTCCTGAGCGTGAATTTTGCCGCCCAGCCCGCTATTGACTTCTGATTTGAATTTGAATTTGTTTTCGAACTGTTTGAACTTATTTGAATTTTCTGGAAACTTCCGACAGCCATAACTTCTTCATACGAAGTCCAATTTACGCAAACTCATACTCTATCTCAACCAGAATTCCGAGACGAACACAATGGCGTAACCCTTTTCCCTTAATTCCTACATTTTAAATTAATTATTGCCTAATTCGTTACTATACCGTTAACAGAAAATACGAGGTGTTACATTCTCCCGTCCGTTTTGGATTTCGTCCCCGAAATCTTCAAGTCGAGAAGAACTTATATCCTACCATCCAATCACCCATCTACTCAACCATCAAACACAGGCGTCCATTGTCCTTAAAAGATGTCTGAAGCTTCATGATCATATGCATTGTGTGTGTACATGTCCTTATCTAATGCAAAATCAGGCGGTCTACTGATTCAGTTGACCTTCACAATGCAAATTATGTCAGTGCCATGAGTCCATTATGAATGCAATTTTTCCTACTCAAAATTTTCTACATGAGTACAATCATTCATACAAATGCAATGTCCATATGATAACACATCAAGTTTCAATCCATATACCAATACATATATGCATATGTAATATGAAAGTGACTGAGTTGATCTAATACCTAATGTGTGTGTATATGCATCCACTAGCAACCACTAGCAACCATATGCAACCACTTGCAACCATCAATCAAAACATGTTTCAATTACATGTTTATATCCAAATGGGTTCCTACCTAAGGATAAAGGATTGGATCGAGGAGATATACCTAAAAAGATAGATACAAGCAAAAACTTAAGGAAAAAGAGATTAAGAATGTACCCTCAAAAAGAAAAGGGTAGGTTGCACGTATTCTGTCCTCCGTTTCCCAAGTTGCGTCTTCCTTGGTGTCGCTCCATTGAACTTTGACGAGCTTAACTTCACGGTTGCGTAGCTTTTTGACTTCTGTTCTCAAGATACGGGTTGGAACTCTCCTCATAGTTGCTTCTCGTTCAACTTCCTCTAGCATTCTTGGTTCTACCATTTCCGTAGTCTCGTGCAAGCATTTCCGCAGGTGAGAGACATGAAAGACATTATGAACTCCGGCTAACCTTTCGGGGAGCTGTACCCTATAAGTCATCTTCCCAATCTTCTCGATGATAGGGAACGACCCTACAAATCTTGGTGCTAACTTTCCTGCGGATCCAAAGCGAATGACGTTCCTCAAAGGAGATACTTTAAGGAACACCTTGTCTCCAACTTCGAACTCAAGGTCAGTTCTTCTTTTGTCTGTGTAGGACTTCTGTCTATCTTGGGCAGTCTTCATTCTTCTTCGTATCAAGTCTACTTTCTCTGAAGTTTCCCTAACCATGTCTGGTCCAAGTATGGGCTTGTCTGTGGACTCCCACCAACAAATTGGTGACCTGCACAGTCTTCCATATAAAGCTTCGAAAGGCGCCATGCCTATGGTGGCTTGGTAGCTATTGTTGTAATCGAATTCCACTAAAGGTAGATGATCCTCCCATGTTCCTCCGAAGTCAATAATGAACAATCTCAAGAGGTCTTCTAATCCTCTGTTGACTCTTTCCGTCTGGCCATCGATTTGAGGGTGATAGGTCGTGCTTAAGCATAACTGTGTGCCTACAGCCTCTTGTAAACTCTTCGAAAACTCGCTCGTGAAGATAGGGTCTCGATCACTCACTATGCTGGAGGGTATCCCATGGAGTCGAACTATCTCTTTAAGATATATGGATGCTAGAGATGAGGCAGTCCTATTCTTGACGGGTATAAAGTGGGTGCTTTTTGTGAGTCTGTCCACTATTACCCAAATGCTGGTATTGCCCCTTCTTGATTTAGGCAACCCATCTATAAAGTCCATCGAGATGCTATCCCATTTCCACTGTGGGACTTCTAGAGGATGGAGCAGAACACCATGCTTCTTCTACTCCGTACTCCGCCTTGACTTGTTGGCATATTAAACACTTAGAAACAAATTCAGCTACGTCTTTCTTCATGCCATTCCAAAAGAAAACTCTTTTGATATCTTTATACGTTTTGTCTCCGCCTGGGTGTATGGTCAGCTTGGAATGGTGTGCCTTTTCAAGAACTGCCTTTACCAAATCCCTTACTTGTGGGACACATAGTCTTCCATCTCGTCTCAACTAGCCCTTTGTATCAATGGAGTATTTATTGAGGTGACTAGAAGTCTCACCCCTAATTAACTTGTCCATCACATCGGCTAGCTGAGGGTCTTCTCTTTGCATGGCTCCGATTGAGTCTAATAGAGTTCGTCGCACTTCTAACGTTGCTAGCAAGCCAGGTACAAATCAGAGGAGGGTTTGAAGTTAAAGCTTGCTATGAACTCCAAGCTTTGCCTTTCCACAAAGAGAGGGCTTAAGGCCAGCTTCTTTCTACTTAAGGCGTCTGCTACTGCATTGCCCTTGCCAGGAGTGTAGGAAATTTCAAAATCGAACTAGGCAAGAAACCCCATCCATCTTTGCTGCCTCAAATTGAGATCTTTCTGCAAGAAAAGATATTTCAATGATTTATGGTCAGTATACAGTTCAAATTTCTAACCTAGGAGATAATGGCGCCAAGACTTAAGCGCAAAAACGATGGCTGCCAAATCTAGGCCGTGTGTTGGGTAGTTTTTCTCGTGTACTTTCAACTGTCTTCCACCATAAGCCACTACCTTACCTTCTTGCATCAGAACAACGCCTAGTCCCGTTCCGCAAGCATCTGTGTATACTGTAAACATCTTGCTTCCATCAGGCAATGTCAGAAATGGGGCTGCTGTTAGAGCCCTTTTCAAACATTGGAAAGCAATATCGCAATCCAAATCCCAATTGAAAGCTAGGTTCTTCTATGTCAACCTTGTTAGTGAAGCTGAGATTTTTGCAAAATCTTTTATAAATTTTCGATAAAAGTCTGCTAGCCCGAGAAAGCTTTGGTCTTCGGTTGCGTTTCGAGGAACCTTCCAATCTTGCATAGCAACCACTTTCGCGGGGTCCACAGCTATCCCCTCTTTGGACACCACGTGTCTAAGGAACCTAACTTCTTACCTCCAGAAATGGCATTTGGAGAATTTCGCCTTCAACTGATGTGCACGGAGAGTATCCATGACTTCTTTTAGATGTTGAGCATGCTCTTCCCCATTCTTTGAGAAGATCAAAATATCGTCTACGAAGACCACCACAAACTTATCGAGGAACTCTCGGAACACCCTGCTCATTAAATCAACGAAGTAAGCAGGTGCATTTGTCAGGCCGAACGACATGACAAGCCACTCGAAGAAACCATCTGGAGTTCTGAACGCGGTCTTATCAATGCTGTCTTCAGCCACCCTTAGCTGATGAAACCCGGTAGCCAAATCTAATTGGGAGAAAACCGATGCACCTACAAGATGATCGAACAAATCATCTATTCTCGGGAGTGGGTGCCTATTCCTCTTGGTCAGCTTGTTTAGCTCCCTATAATCAACGAACAGGCGAAGCGAACCGTCCGCTTTAGTTGCGAACACTACTGGAGCACCCCATTCAGAAATACTCCACCTTATAAACCCCTTCTCAAGCAATTCTTTAACTTGCTTGCTGAGTTCTTTCCTCTCCCTCGGAGCCATGTGTCTAACGGGTAAAGCAATGGGTTTTGTGTTGTCCACGAGGTATATGCGGAAATCTATCTCCCGCTTTGGAGGTAAGCCCTTTACCTCTTCAAACACATCCGAGTATTCACGGACTACCCTTACAGACTGCAAGTTCTCAACGGACGCATCAAGAGATTCTAGATAAATAAGCATAACGGAGTTCATGGGATTACAAGAAATTTCGAGAGTGTTACCAAGGCGAGTCATGAGTCTAACCACTCTCTTTTCACAATCGAGGACGGCACCATTACTGGATAGCCAGTCCATGCCTAGAATCAACCCATAGCCCGTGAAGCCCAAAACAAAGGCATTACAGCTTAACCCAATGCTTAATATAGATATTTTCAAATCCAAACAAACCATTGACAAATAAGCCGAGCCCCCAATTGGATTTGAAACAACCAAGGGATCCTCTACTATACTGGAGTTTAGGTGCAAAGATTTCACTAAAGCAGTAGATATAAAAGAGTGCGATGCACCAGAATCAAATAGTGTACAAACAGGATGATCAAAAAGATAGACTAAACTTTCGACAGAAATATTTCTGCCTCGTTTTTGCGGAGGTGTCGTGAGAGCGTGAACTTGTCCTCCAGAAGAAGGTCCAGCTCCCTGCCCTTGCTTCCTTGGGCAGGTCCTAGCCATGTGTCCTATCTCACCACAGTGGAAACAACCACCCATCTTCCTTTTCTTCTTCTTGTAGTCTTTGATCAGATGTCCGGGAATGCCACAGAAATTACACTTTCTCTTTTCACGGGGTTTGTTGTTTTTCCCGCCTTACTTTGAATCAGCCTTCTTGTTCTACGACCCCTCCCCCTTCTTTTCTTGAGGCACTTCCGCTTTTGCCTCTTTCTTGCCCTTGTCTTCCTCATGTAAGAGTGCCATGTCCACTAACCTCTCGTAAGTAGCCCCCATAGGTATATGGGTCATAGCCAAGCTGTTAAGTGGCTCATTCAATCCCTTGACAAAACGGAGAGCCTTCTTATGAGGAGTATTCACTAAGTCCAGTCCAAATCGGGCCAGCTGATTGAATTGATTGACGTACTCCTTGACCGTCATACTTCCTTGCTTAAGAGATAAGAACTTTTCCAGCTGTAGACTTCGTTCATTCTGTGAGAGGAATTTCATCTCAAACCTTATTCTGAAATCCATCCATGTGTCAACTGGTCTTTCAGTGTTAGTGACTTCCCACCAATAGGAAGCTTCGTCTTTGAGAAATCATACATCCAACTGTATCTTCTGGCTATCGTCCACCTCGAAGATAACGAACAGATCCTCAGTTTCTTTGAGCCAGTTCCTTGCTTCTACGAATGATTCAGTTCCCTTGAAATCCTTTCCACCCATGGCCCTAAAGTCTCTACAAATATTTGAGAAAGCATTTGCACAAGGAGAAGGAGGAGGAGGAACCGCCGCAGCTGGAGGAGGAGGAATATCTGCTGGGCCTGCGTTGTTAGCCCTAGCCTCTAAGTACCTCCTGAACCAGCCAGGTATCGGTACACCCTCTGGAAGGTTAAGATTCCCAGGCATGCTGAAACGAAAAAGAAAAGATTCAAAACGAAGGATAGAAAGATAGTGCATATGGCTTTGGGGATTATGCCCTTTTAAATTTGAAACAACACTCTTTCTTGTAAAATGCTTCTTTATATTCCTTTTTGAAAATAATTTTCAAAAACTCTTATCTGATCTGGTAAACCTTTGCTCTGATACCAAGTGAAACACCTCACCTCCGTTAAGGTCACTCACAAAGGGAATGCCTTAACTTTGGTGGAGGGTTATAGGTACAAGACACAGAAAAACTTTACAAGACAGATAAATATATGCAGTGAAATTCAAATATTTATTGCATATGTGGTTCAATACAAAAGCACTACATCAAATTGTCTCAAAACAACTTCCAAAACATTACAACATAATTTCTGTCTTGATTATTTAATAAAGATGCAAAATAATAAATAAAACTGCATAAATCCCCAAGAATAATGTCCAAGAGCCATAGCCAAGGTGAGATAGAATCCAAATCATACATCTACTTTCTTGAAGCTTGCAAAGAGTCTGACTAAGCTGCAGTATTCCCTCGCTGTGGACCTGGAGGGGGGGAACGGAAGAAAAGAGGACGAAAGAAAACAGGTCAGACAATAAGCCTGGTAAGTTCAGTGATTACTAGTATTTAAACAAGGAAATGGATCATGACAGTAATAACAGAACATAGGACAATACCCTAATATAAGATAAGAGGAACATGTGATCGCACCCATTAATATAGTCTCTGCACCTACTTAACCATTGGTTCAACCAGCCCTACGTGTTTATAACAAACGATCCCCTTAATGATCGGCTCCTACTCGCATGCATTCATATCCTGTGTCATTCGGCCCTGCTTGACTGTAGATACCTGTGTTGGTCCCACCATGGGGTGTATCAGTCCCTCTGGTGGCAACCCGACACGATTCAAGATGCACAGTGTATACTACTTATGCCCAATGCCTGATTTTTCCACTCCGGAGTACGTGCATGCCCATACTCCATCGGAACCTACACTGGCCCACCAACCGCCGACGTTTTGACCGCTTGTACTCAGCCCAGTAATCGTGCCTCACCCTGCCTAGTTTCAGGGTACCACGATACATCTATGTGGGTTACTGCTGAAATGGGTCCCCGTTACTAGGATTTTCTAATCAACATGTTTATTTGGTGAAGTGTAACGTCCCAGCGGATTTTCAGCCATGAAAATCGACATAACACCTTTACCATATCTCATGTCGATCCCCCAAGCACTAAAAAACACTGGATTGTCATGAGAAAGAAATTAGAGGGTGAGAATAGAAAGAAAGAATGTTAGAATAGAAGAAAGAAGAAGAACACCACATCAGAATCTCACAGTGGAACGAATAAAAAATAACAATCCTTTATACAAAACTGTATATACATACCAATCATCAGAGTACACATACATCAGTCACAGCGGAATAATAACTTTGAATTACTAGCGGTGAAGCCGCCTGCTTCGAGCTCCTGAAACTCCAAGCAGAACCTAACCTGGAACATATTCGGTCTGACCCGAGCACATTTGATTTAAAACAAAATACACCGGGTCAGTCTGGAATACTATCAGTGATAAATTCACAGCACACACAACTTGTTTAACTTTGGAAAATCCTTTATGAAATCAAAGGATAATAGTAAGACCGGTCCACACATAAACACGGACGGTTTTTACCTTACTATAACCCAAAACAGTTTTGAAATCATAGCTTGCTCTGATATTATCATAATGTCTAAATACAAATAAATATCAATCTAGAGGAACGCTTGCATCTCACGCTCCACATATATAGTATACAATCGAAAACCGCGGGCGCTTATTGGATATTGGATTCCAACTTGACAAGGTATGGGACCACCTTCCGCACGTGTATCTCTAGAGGCGAATACACTGGGTTCAACAAGAACATCTTGCAACCCGGCCCACGCATGACCGACCACTCATTTCGCTTGAGTGTATCGAATGTATATCACCGACGGTTGGGATCAGCAACCGCCACCCGAATAGGGTCAGCATCGAATAGATAAAGAAGCAAAAGGAATTTCTCTAGATAGGTGATCATACATCCTAATGGGAGCGACCCACATAGCCATGTTGCCTGCCCGATTTTTGTCATTTCCCGGTTGATGAGGCTTGAGGCTAGAACTTGACTTTAACATCTGGTCATCATACACTTTGAATGCCACATCGTCAGATCCGCCAGATCACATTGATTGACGTCCACAAAAATACTCTAGTTTATTTGGCTAGAGAATAACCATTTCTCCGCCATCAACTATGGTATGTTTGGAGAAATCAACTCATGTAATTCCTTTGGAAATACTCTATCAGACATCCGTCCATACAAGTCACCCAGGAACAGGATGAACCGAAGGTACTCTCCTACTGCATCTCATATAGGAATCACCCCATGAATCAGTAGCGAGAAGTCCTTGCAACCCGTGGATTTCAACCACGACAGAATCACAAATCAAAATAACTCTGGCTGCAGGCCAGAGAAATTCGACAAGTAGTCCTTCCGCTTATGAAGATCCACGGTCTTCACTTGCTCCGTCTTCAATTGACGTCTTCACGTATTTGATGGTCGGAATGGTTTTCGAATATAATTCGATCCCGGACTTTCCGAACCAACAAGCATATTGGTTTGGTTTGATAGTCGGTGTTTTAACTATCAAATAACAATAGTGTGAACACAATGAGTTTTCTGATTCAATATTTGGCACAACTCGACCTCTTTTAAAATATATTTAACCAAATTCCCTTTTGACTAACTTTAACTGATTTACTTTGATTGATTAACTCTAACTTGACTAACTCGACTAATTTAACTCGACAAACTTGACTTGATTACTCCTATTAACTAATACTCGACTTAACTCCATTCGCTCGACTCTAGATCGCAGCGATCACAATGGTTACGCCTGATTCCCTCAGGAAACATCCGACCGTCGTAGGCTATCTGCAGCCCTGCGAATTTCGCTAGCAGTCGTACGCAATGGAAATTTTTCCTAGATAACTTTGTTTGACTAACTCTAACTATATTCGATCAATTCTCATTGAATAACAAATGTTTAATATAATTGAAATCACTATTCTTACTTCTTTTGAAACTGATAATTGCAATATTATTAAATCTACAAATCTTGCATCAGAGTTTGATATTTCTTGTATCAGATAAACCAATTCATCACCTTCACTCACGTCAAACTAATACCGTTCCTCGATAATTGTGAAGCCAACCAAGTTGGGGTATTTTAGTTACCTCTCATACCTTGATCGACAACGTTCTGATCTCAGAATAATATCAGTTCGTCACTTAACCACCGATATTCAAATCTCGTTTACCTTCTTGTTTCAAATTTGGTTTTATAACCCTTTCCTTGTATTTGAAATCCTTGCTCAAAAATCTTCTTACTTAATTACTTTAATTAAGTAAATATTCACTAACCGTGGTTCTTACTCAACATTATTTCACTTGTTTCGATAATTAAGAAAAAAACTTTATTTAAGATTACTATATTTACATGCCAAATCCATTTTTCAATCTCGTTTTACCGCTTGGGTTATGAACCCCTTTAAAATCCCTTGACCATACTTGTCGCTAGTTAATTATCCCTTACCTGGCATCCAATTCAAAAATCATCACTTTCAATCATTTATATTAACTATATTAAATCAGTTAACCTTGCTATTTATTAAAAATAGGATAATTATTTCTTTTAAACGCTACCCAATAAAAGTTAATTCCATTTACACCAGATATCTCTAAATTCCTTAATTTAGTTAATCGAGAATTTACTCATATTTACACTATTCGTTAAGTTTAACGACTATCTAGACAATTTAAACCAAATAAATTCAGTTATCACTTTGGATTCAAAACAATTGAACTTTGTCGACCGTACCTCTCAGTTAACTATTAACTGATGTCATTTGTCATTTCCCTTCTTAAATTAATTAAATAACTTAATTAATTTAAAACCCTATTTAATTATAAAAATACAATTATTCTACCTTACCAATCCCTGGTAAACTCTTTATCCTTCTGCTTTAACTGGTTTAAATCTTTTAAGTAATTCCTATTATAAACATTATTTAATATATCCATTTGTAAAGTTTCAATTTAAAAACCTTATATAAGATAGTTGGAAAACTTAAATTCAGTTATAAATAAATTTATAACTTTAACTCTGCGTCGATCCACCTGACAGTCGGACGACGTTGAATCATAACTTTTAGACCATTTACTGTCAATAACCAAATCAACACTGTCGGTTGATTTTAAACTCAACACAGGTGAATACATATTCAACCATCAACATACAGACAGGTTTTGGTGTCAGTCAAGGTGAATAATTCATATATATGCACAACAATCAAAAATACAGTTTATTTGAGGAATCCGGTTGGATCCCTCCAACCTGTCCTTCTCTGCATCACAGATGTCAGTTGATAAAAATATACGAATAAAATAATTGGCAGAATATAAATAACTGAAACCATCAAACAATAACAACAATTTGCATCCATCGCATCCAATCAACCAATTTAAACTGTTAACTGTAAAATATATTTTACTGTGAATGTACCACATCACAGGATTTCAGAAGGTGTGAGAATTAACTCACCAGAGTTTGTTCTGGTCGACGGTTGACGCGTTTGTTGCTTTTAATTTGGGACGACCGTTCAAAAATAGCTGAATTTTCAACAGTGTCGGATTGACTCCTAGTCAGTGCCATCGGATAGGTCTCGTCCCTGCGATCCCAACGGATCCAGTTTCATCAAATTTCGTTAAAGTATGAAGAAGTTACGCTATTTCAAAGTTTTAACATTTGTACGTTTATTTACTTAACTATAAATTAATTAATTAATTAATTAATTAGGCCATCATTACCTTAATTACCTGTCCGCCACGTCCCCCTTCCCAACGTTTTCCCTTCTCCGCTTCACACGTTTTCACCTTTCTCCCCAAACAAACCCGTTTCTCTTCCTCTACTTTTATTTCGACGGAGGCTCCAACCAAAAATCTACCTCCGTCGTCCGATCTCCGCCACCTGGCACAACCTTCGACCGACCATCGCCTCCCCGCCAACGTCCAGCGCCCTCGCCTGGACCCACGACCCCCCATCCAAGCTCCAGTCGCCGGAATTTACACAGAAACCAATCTCCGTTGAACTCGAAAATCCCTCCGCCTCAGGCCACCATCTACGACCGGACCTCCGCCAAACCGACCGCCCCACTTCCCTGCTCCAACCTCTCATGGCCCGCGACTCCAACTCGGCCTGACGGCGCCGGAATTTGAGTATTTCCGACCACATCTTTAAAACCGAACCCAAAAACCAACGTCCACGTTCATCCTCCTCGTTCTCTCTCCACAGACCACTAGGGAACCTGAGACCACCACCAAAACAAAGCCCTATCTCCCCTCTTCGAAACCCCTAAGGTCACGTCCAACGAAATCGACCATAGCTCTCGAATTTTGGCCACAACCGAAGACTGTCCTTCGCTGTTCTTCGCTAATTCCGGCCACCTCGGACCTCCGATCAACCCAAATTTTTGTCAGCATGTAGATCTCGACCAGATCTACATATTTGCTTCAGATTGCCTTATCAAAATCATCAAGGATTGGAAGATACGAATCATTTTGCGTTTAGAGTCTTATTTGCAAAATTACATAATGAGAAATGGTGTGGGCTGAAAATTAGTGAGGGGGAGGGTATATATAAGCACGGTTTATTATATTTTAAGTTGACGTGACGACTGACATTGACCGACGATTTTTATTTCGTACCTATCGCTATTTTTAACGCTGTTTATTCGCTGCTGCGCTCACATACGAACCTCGTTCGAGACGCAACTGGACGACATAGTATATTTTGATGATACGGTCCTAACGAAACTTGTTTCGTTGAATTCCGAGTCCGTTTGCTCAAATGGCCCTCGTTCACGTCCAAATGGACGTTTTATTTTGCATTTTATTTTGCCACGGTCACATAATAACCCCGATTGATGCGCCGTCTGAAAATCTGGCAATAATTTACCGTTACGGTCCAAACAAAATTTGTTTCGTCGAAAACAGAGGTCGTTTGAAAAATGTCCCTTTTGAACTGGCCAGTTTCGAATAAAATAACCCAATTTTAAAATACTTCAATATAATAATATCAAAATATTGCAGTTGGCCATACACGACCAAAATTTGATGTATTACCAAGGAAAAATATCTCGGGTTTAATTCCAAGCCAGATCGATGTTAAAAATATTTAAAAACCCTTTATTTTAATATAAATAACGTTATAATATATAACGAAATTCTATAACGACCTTTTCAAAATTTGATTTGTACATAAAATAAAATCTACACGACAAAAACTGGATTTTTCTCTACCATTGGAAAGATTTTGTCAAACCGGTCCCGACGTTTCTTGTTTCGAGGAAATCCGACTTATTTTGAACCCGGTACGACCCATTGAAGTTCAAAACGCCAAATCGCGAACTGCCGCGCCGCTGCAGCTCGTTATTTAATTAAATTATAAACTATATATATTCGTCGTCGTTTTCAAAACGAATTGTCACTAAAATTTCAGTATAAACAATATTTGACCGCTTTAAACTGTCCCATCACAATATATTTCAAATTCGACAATTTCCCATATTTTGGAAATAAAAATAATATTTATTATTTATTTTAAATAATATATTCACAATATAATCGTTAAATTCGATTATTTAAATTCAAACCAATATTTTAAATTATTAAAATATTTAAAATAATCCAATTAAATTGGCAAAAAATACGGGTCGTTGCATTAAGTGTCCAAGTTTACCTAACCCCACCCATTCGTTTAGTTAACATGTTGAATCAGTTAAGTGTTTCCTTAATTGACTTAACCCTACCAATCCTGACTTAGCTTTAATTTATTAAAGCACCAACCACTCACATTAGACAGGTTTGTTGTGGTCACTGGATGTGCCGGTCGGTTCTGGGCAGATTTACACCACAACTCAGTCTAACCTCAGGCTCTTTTTGGGCTTGATGCACTAACCACCCACATTATACAGGTCTTGTTGTGGTCACTGGATATGCCGGTCGGTTCCGGGCGGATTTACACCACAACTCAGTCTAACCTCGGGTTAGGCATATTCGTCTTTTTTCTAAATTCACATTTTTCTATACATGTCTAATTTCTTTATGTAAATTTAATTTAATTTAATCATGCCATAATTATTCTTTGATTATGCTCACCATAAATGGTATATTAAATATACCATTTTATGAACAAATCTATGCCATGAATTTTCATATTTTCCCATCGCTACGCCCGTGGAACGTACGCATGAATCACATAAAATGTTGGGCTAGTAAGTTAGCCCAAACCCATAAACAAAAAGGGTAATAAACAAGGGACATGAAATAAACATAAAATAGCATACATTTCAACTTGTCATGTGTAACTTGGCATAGAAGTATCATTAACTTTAATTAAATGGGTAAAGGTGAACTTGTGACTAAGTTGGGTCTAATTGTCATGTAAACTTGACAAAGGTCTAGCATGGAGGTCTAACATATAATCACAGTTTTAAACCACAACTTAGCATATTAACTTATGTATGTCAAAGCATAAGAAAGCTACTATAATCATTTTTAAATCGCAACTTAGCATATTAACTTATGTGTGTTAAACATAAGAGAACTATTATCAACATATTCGAATCATAACTTAACATGATGACTTATGTGTTTTAAACATAAGAGAACTATAATCAACATATTCGAATCACAACTTAGCATGATACTTATGTATTAAATCATAAAAGGACCACAATTCCAAATTTCACAACATAATTAGATTCAACCTAACATGAATATACATGAGTGTTGATCTAACATATAAGCATGTGTTTTAGATCATAAACTTGCAAATAACCCCCAATTTATAACATGACATGTTTCACCATTTAATTGGCAAAATAAATCCATTACGCAATCATAATAGATTCCAATAACATACAATATGTTCATCACCACAAGCATATAGACATGATTAATATATAATATGTTCATCACCACAATCATATAGACATGATTAATTACAACGATACTTTAAGATAAACGAGAATCAAATCTTATACACAAGCATCATTCTATACTCAAGTTACTATATGTCATGATTCATTTGAAAGAACGTTTAAATCTGTGTAATAACCAACTTACAAACTAAAAAGGAATTCTTGCGTTCTGAAATCTGAATTCTGAAATTGGTAAGCTCGCCTTTGATGTAGATCGTTGAATTTGATAATCTTTTAATTTGATTTTTGATTCAGGTTCTTATCTTGTCTTTGAATTGGTGACGGCTACTCCAAGTTTTCTATTGACAGCATGATAGTTCTAGGATTGTTTTTGTGTGATCGTTTTAGGTTTGAGCATTGGGTTGTTTATATAGAATTTCAATTCAGTTTGAGCCGTCGGATGATCCTAGGGTTAACCACATCCATCCAGTCAAGATAGGGTGACACCTCAGCCCTAGTGCCTCAGCACTGAGTCACAGAATCGTCACCTTTCAGATCTGCCCGTGGGGGGGGGGGGGGAGGGGGGCAGGTCGGCCTGTAGGGGAGAGGTCGACCTGAGCCCTGAGCGGGAATTTTCCCGCCCAGCCCACTACTGACTTCTGATTTGAATTTGAATTTGTTTTCGAACTGTTTGAACTTATTTGAATTTTCTGGAAACTTCCGACAGCCATAACTTCTTCATACGAAGTCCAATTTACGCAAACTCAGACTCTATCTCAACCAGAATTCCGAGACGAACACAATGGCATAACTCGTTTCCCTTAATTCCCACATTTTAAATTAAGTATTGTTTAATTCATTACTATACCGTTAACAAAAAATACGAGGTTTTACATTTACCCTATAACAATTCTAAATAGGACTGGAGTGCCTTTAAAATTGACCATCCCTTAACCAAATTTGGACTGCAAATAACAGTACTCTAAAATCACCTCAGAACAACAAGCAACTCATACCATATAGAGTTGGAACACAGATGAGCTAGTTTAAGCCAGTTGGAATGGCTTACATGTAATCCATCATTGAACGTGTTAGGCATATTAGGTTAGAATTTACATCCTACCATTAACCTAGGAATAAGTTTTCAACAAAACAATCTAGGTGAAGAACATAATGCTATCAAGAAGTTGTGTCAACCCAAGGCTATGCCAAGGATCCCTCTTTTCGTTACTATGGTTATTCGGGTATTCAAATAGTATGTTTTTTTGTTTGTTGTAAATAAGTTGTCCTTATGCGAAAGTTGGCCTAGCTTCTTCTATATAAAAAAGTTTAAGCAGTAAGCATTCATTTTTTATGTGACTATCTCTATTTCATTTAATTTTCCTACATTCTGTGCTAGTCTTATTTAATATCTTATCCTATGTATATAATATAATATCTTGTAATGTAGTTTACCTACATTATATATTTCTATATTCTTGTAATACCTTTATTTACTACAACATATGCATATCAAATTCCTTTAATTTATTTAACTATATTTCATGTTTAGTCATGTCTATTGTTGTTAAACTATTACTTGGTGAAACAATTTTTTTAACTAACTCCATCATTATGCCTTTTTTCGTTTGTCCAATTTTTCCCCACCAATCGCTAATTTTGAATAATCTGAGTTTCGTGTTGTTCCTTCACAACGCATAACAACAATTGGAAAGTTTACTTCTTTTTTGTAATTTTTTATGTACTTTGTCCTTTTCACGGGCCTTGTCACTCCAACAAAATCCATGCACAAATGGGATAGAAATCATAACAACTCGGTTTTATGTGATTACATGTTTAAACTATAATAATGAATTACAACGAGATTATAGATTTTAAGACAAGTGTTAATTATTTGGTTGGTGACTGAACAAAATAAATATTAAGCAATTAAAAGTGTACAAAAATGAAGATTTGTGGAAATTTGTTGAGTGAAGTTAAGCTTAATATTATGTTTTGTGTTGGTTTGGGCTTAGGCTTGCATTTTGTGTTAGAATGGAGTACTTGTAATGAGTTGGGATTAAACACCAACTATTAAGTATTTAGAAGTTAGAAAAATATAAAATGGTTAAATAAAGTTTTGAAAGTATTAAAAAGTGAAAGTTGTTAATAAATGAAAATTTTAGTAATGCCTAGAAGCTTATTGCTTAAAATTCCAATAAACTAAAGGAAAATTTGTGTAAAACTATGTATTTAAGTAAAGTTTATGTTTAAATAAATGTGAAACGCATATATGATTTGTTGGAAACTATCTATTTGTGTTTTTTAAGAATATTTTGTGTTTGGGAATTTTCTGAGTTATTATAGTGTGTTTTTGAGTAACTAAAATTTTAATTATGTTCGTTTTGTTTAGATTAAGCGAGTTTTAGATTTAGACTTGTGTATTTAGTGAAGAAACACTTGTAGACTTAGACTAAAAGCCTTAATTATTTTCTATAGTCCCAAACTCTATTAATTATCTTATTAAGGCCTAACTGCCCTGTTAACAAATATCTATGGGGAGGCTTCTTGAAACAACCTGGAATTTTGACAATATAGATTAATTATTAGAATTTCAAAAATAGGAATTTCCGCAGATGATGGAATTTGGCTACGAAACTTTAACCGATGCGTTCGTCTCAGAATTCTGGTCAACTTTCATGTTTGGAATTTCACGAACGAAGTCCGTATGAAAAATTTACGGACGAAATACGAAAATGGGCGGAAAATAAACAAATCAAAATTTATATATATATATATATATATTACCTTATTTAAATAGCCAACCTGGGCATTTGACGACCTAGGCGGTCGACTATAGCGGTCGACCCACTGGGCGTTTGTTTGCCCAGTGACGGTTAGGGTTGGTAAGGTTTAGTTTATGATATAAATAAAATAAATGAACAGATATGAATTAAAATGAATCCTACGGTTCAAAACCAATTCCACTCCTATAAATAAAGGGGCAGGGCCTCATTATTTTCTAAACAAATATAGGGGCAACAACGAAACTCTGCCATTTTCCTCCTTCTCCAAACCTAATTTCTTAATCAAACATATATTCTTGTACAACAAATCAAATCTAAATCACATAGGATTGAGATGATTATCAGATCCAATGGAAAAGAATGCAAATTAGCGCTCAACAATAGATTCTCCCCTCTCTTCCTATTTTCTTATATCTTTACAGATCTGAAATTTCCCCTTCTTAGATTAATTGTAGATTTATAAGAATTTGGGGATTGTAGGCCTAAAGGGTTCAAAACTTTGGATTTGGATGCTTGCAGGTGAGTGAGAAATTTATATATACATTTGTAATAACCTATTTATCTCGTTTATAATAGATCTCAATTTTTTTGCCTATTTCTATCAGATCTAGCCAATAAATTTGTAAAGACCTGACTTTTGACCGTCTCAAGTGGGTAATTAAACCAACTCAAACCGTTCAAAAATGTCAGAATGTTATTTCTTATGAAGTTGAAATACAAATCATAACAGAATCATAGACACATAACATAGAGTATCTCACAACAGAAGTAAAATTTATACCATATTACAAAATCTTTAAATTTACATAATAACAGAGTACAGAATAAACATAGAAACAGCGGAAGAATGAATATAGAACCATACTAATATTCGATAGTAAGCAGAGATGGGCAAAACTACATATGACATAGTAGATGGATGGCTGGATCTCCAACGAATCTCAAGCTCTAACAGACATATTTCCAAGTTGAAATACTCGATCTGACTCGGGCATTTTGCAAGGAATAAAACAAACAAAATACACGATTTAGGACTAACAATCTCATATAAGTGAATTAACTCAAATGAAGTGTCCACTGAAATGTACAATAACTTAAAGGATGTTTGGGATTTCCATCCTCTAAGGATCCACAAAACTAATATCTATATAATAATATGCTATTATTGTAATGTCTATTCACTAAAGTAAATATAATGAAAATAGCGTACGCGGGATTACATTTTTACCCTTATACCGTTTATAATACCTTAGTCTATACACTACCGTAAAACTATCGTAAACCGATGGCATCAGAGGGCACTCCATAGGTACGATACAAATCAAAATCGTAGGGGCTCAATAAGGATAATAGGACAAGGGCCACAAGGCACACGAGGAATACCTACGATAGGATTCTACCGGATTGCGGCTCCCGGGCCAGTGGTAATGCATAGCATCCATTACCGCACACCTCGAACAACACTCCCATAATCGGAAGGGCGCCCCAAATCAATCACATAGTAATAGAGATGGTATCGAAGAAGCGTGTTCGATCAGAAGTGCTACCTCACTTAACCCGGGCATGGCTCCTATTTTAGTTATTTTAATTATGACCCGAAGGTCAAGGCTAATCCATCCGCGTTCTCTTTCTTCAAATCCAATAGTCGCCTCCATACCACCCTACTTCTTTTCTGGAACTCCACCGCGTACACAGTTGTTAAAGTGGTATCGGTATTGGCAGCGATATGACATCTACTGACTTCGGTCTCTTTAACAACCAAACATTTACATTTTTCACACCGTGGCCACGAGATTTGAAATCATATTTTCAAGTATCGCAAATTGATTCATTTCAAGTATCGCCCGAAAATCTATTACCCAAAACATTTATCATTGGTTCGATTAAGATTATAAACCCATATTCACCCTTGGACTCACTAGACTGGATTGGACATAGATTTTATTCAAAATAAAATAAAATAAAATAAAATAAATACATTTAGGAAAGTTAAGTTTGAAATTAGTATATGCATATTAAATTTAAAATAGTGTATAAGCATAAATATATTTTTGTCAAACTATAATAAAATTCATATGGTTAAATTAATCAAATCATTTTATAAAAGAATATTTTATAAAAAAAATCAAGTAATGTTGAAATAGCTTTTACGAAATTATAGTTCTATTCAAATAATGTTAATCCAATCCAATCTAAATTCATATTTCGCGGTTTCTTTTCCATCAAGATTTCACATTTAAATCAAATTCCCTTTTATTTGGTTTAATATCAATACTTCATGAATAAAACGATTTCCAACCAATGTTTGCCTTGAATTTTTTCATATCTATATAATAAATCCCAAACCCACTTTTAGTGTTAGCTATAAATCAATATGTGATTTTTTAAATTCAAGCTTTTTATCAAAACTCACCATGACTTGAATAAATATATTTCTTTATACTCGAACTTAAACACTTTTCATTTTGGCAAAATCTTTCTTGCATTTTCAAGACAAAATTCCCATTTGACAAATCATATATTAAAATAAGTTTTGAAAATATTTATCAATTCTTTGCCAATCCTTTACACTAAACCATTCAATTCAAAAATCGTCATATTATTAAATTCATTATATGAACATAAAGTAATAAAGAATTTATTCAAATAAATCGAACTTAAGTGTAAGCTTGCAAAAAACACTTTAAAACTTATTTTCGTACAAATGGATTCTTGTAAAATTTCAAATAAATACTAAAACAAAATTTCTTTAACTTTTCCTTACGCTATATTGAAATTCCATTCAAAATCTCTACTTATAAAAATAGTGGAAAAATCATTTAACCAATCTTATATCAAAATAAGTTTATGAACATTTAACAAGTCTTTGAAACTCTTTTTATTGAATCCCAAATTTAGATTTCATGTTGCTAAATTTATCATATAAACATAAAGTGTACATAAATATTCATTAAAATAAATTTAAATTTAAACGTTATCTGGTATGATTACTTCTTTTAAAACTTATTTACATACAAATTGAATTTCTTATAAAAATTCAAGTACAATCTGAACAAAATTTCCATTGAACATTCTTCGCTATATGGAAAATTTTCATTAAAATTTCCCTTTACAAAATCGAAATAATAATTTAAAATAATTTCTTTTTATTGACCACGGTGTCCGTATATAATTTTCTATCCTATGGTCAAGTGATACAGATATTTATCATTTCAATCCGTTCTTTAAAATATTCGAATCCCGGGTATTTATCATTTCAACCCGCATCCCAAATCGATTTGAATACATAAGGGATTCGGTTATGTATCATTTCAACCCGTAATGATTTTCTAATCTAAAATTGCATGGTGAGAACATAAACATAGTATATAACGCATCCAACCATATTGTGCCATATGATATAATAGTGTGTGTCGCACGTGCACAATCATGAAGCAAACAAATCTAGAGCAACTGACATTTCATTCAACATTTCACATCTTTAATTCACTTAATAAAAATATTAGTCTGTGAGTGAGAAAAATTCACCTTTGGGGTGAAGAAGACGACATGAACTGACAACGAAACTGGAGCGAACGCGTTATCCAACATAATGGCTTCAATCGATTTATATACACATGTACGTAGGTACATGTGCACATAATAAAATTTGAAATTTCTCAAGCACGATGAGACCCAAGTCGACTATGAACCCTACCCAATTTTCAGTGAATTCCAAATCAGCCTCAATCAAATTATATTCATATATATATATATATTCTAATTTATAATAATTTAATTAGTAACAAATGCAGTTTAAGAAATATACCAAGGCTTTGCAACAGACCAGGAAGGCGAAATAGTGACTCCAAACTCAATATGGACCCAACATTTACCCTTGAACCCATGCAACCGCCTTCCAGGCATTCTGTCGAACACCTGAAGTGCTTACAGGGAATAGAGGAAATTAGGACTCACGGCACTCAAGCGAGCCTACTGGAGGTGTGTTGAAGCTAGATAAAGATGCTGGAGACGAGATTTGTCGTAGTTGAATCCATCCGAGGCTGTTGACACATTATTTTCCTAGTCTGGACTCGGCTTCCTAGCTAGAAGAAGGACGCCTGCGGCTTGTAGAGGTGGAACTTGTCAGGCTAGCATGGTCAGGGCTTCAACGTTTCACGGTGGCCTCCGTCACTGGGTTTTCGGTTTGGATCTGGAGCATCGAACGATGGTAACTGAACTCCATGACATGCACGAGGTAATGGATTTGGGTATCCATGAAAAGGCAATGCTCCGTTTTTTTTCCAGGTGAATCAAAGGGGGAGAGAAGGAGGCGAGGACTGGTGCGCGACTTTCAGGTGGAGAACGTAGCAGTTCTGGTGGTGCGCTTCCGGCGAAAGACGTTGGCGATTAGGGTGGGAAGAGGATCGTTGAAATGAGGAGTTGATTTCAATATATTTGTAGAAGGAAGCAACTCTACTTTCTGCTAATATCTTAAGAGGGGAAGGAGGGTGTGATTTAGATTTACATGAAATCGCCCTTCTCCTTTAATCCGATGACATGGTTTGCTTTGAGCAACCGGTTACCATCCATGATTTTTATTATTTTTAGGGAAAACAAATGGAAGGCTAACGACGGAAAAATAAAATAAAGAGGAGGAATTTTGTTTGAGTGGAACCAGCGAAGGAAGGCACGCTAATTATAATACAGAGGAGGGGAACCAGTATAATTCACTTAGAGAGAAGAAATGACAGGTAGAGATTTTAATATCTTGTACAATATCTCCAAATCTTTGTATCTGACGTTGCCAGATTTTTGAACTGTTGCCATATCTTTAGTAAGATTTTATCAGATATGGTTTACAATAAATCTTGGGCTGAACCGAGGAAGGTGGTTTGAAAGAAGTATACAACAATATTGCTAATACATATTTAAATTTCAGCAATTTTACCAACGTTGTCTTGAACGAACATTATACAACGTTAGACTGAACCAAGGAACATGTTAAACGAAATTTACCAGTGAACGGTGCACGGTTGAAATGGACGACGCCGCTTTCGCGCTTCACCCATGTTATAAATTCAATCAATATCAACCACAAATTAAATTTAAATGTTAATGCAAAATATGCAAATTTTATCTCATGATTTGTTTTTTCTTTTTCTTCACTAACTGTATTGCCAGTAGCGTCGTTTTAAATAAATTTAACTCAGCGTTTTATTTAACAAGGCTAATCAACTATTTAAATTAAAACTTCAAAATTATATTTTGAAGTCATATTCAAAATAAATTTGGTTTTCAAGTTCACGCATTACGAAACTAATTTTATACTTAACACTTGATTTCGAACAACTTTAAAATAAATTAGCTTCTTTAAATTTGTAAATGCATATCAGTACATACTTCGAAGAACTTAAATTAATTAATAGCGATAATGATACTGATTCTATGACATTCACGTTAAAACCCCAAAAGAACTCCAATGTCAAATATTTAGTTTTAAACTACACCGTTCAAATTCAAGAATAAGTTTACGAAAAGAATTCTACTTAAAATGAATTTGAACTTTAAATAAAAAAATTTAATATAAATATCTAATTTAACGTTAAATCTTAATTTAATTCATATTTTAAGTATCAAAATTTACTGGTTCGTTACATTCTCCCCCACTTAGCGCTTTTCGTTTCGAAAAAGGAAACATCATATAAATTTAAAATAACATTACAAATATTTTACTTAGTTTAAAGTTCGTTAGGAAGAAAAATAAATTATAGATTTCAAAAATTTTCTAACACTCGGAATTTACGGAAAATTTCGGCAACGCCTCCTTTATACGACTTGCCCGAAAAAATTAGCAAAGTTAATATACATCTCGTCTACATGACGAGGTATCCCAATATAGGGGAAACAAAACTAAAACAACTCAAATGCGATATGTAAACCGAGATATAACGCAAATGCGATATGTAACCCGAGATACATACCTTATTTATCGTATTTAAAGCATATTTGCTTATATTTTAGCATTTTGGGTGCAAAAGCGAGCTCCACAAGAGAAGCGCGCCATCGTACCTACTAAAACACTTAACATATAGTGAGAATTATGTAATAGATGGAAAAATAAATTTACACTGTATAAAACAATATGTGACAAAATGAGCATGCATAATACAACATATGTGATTACAACAATTTACAAAATCTTATATCAACTTCCAATGCAATTAATCTGTTTACATTTGTCGTTATTAAATTTAGTTTCATCCATTTATAAATATATACATATATATGTAACAGTATAGAGTTATACATGAACACTTAGGTATATGAATGCAACAACTAACAAATGTAATAAGAATATGGGTATAAGTGTATAAAAGTGGATTAGCAAAATATATGCATCAGGCTAACATGGTAGAGCATAGCCAGGGAATGGTGTATTTCAGGACTGACAAAATGATGCAGACATGCATAATATATGACCAATTTATATATATATATATATATATATATAGGTTCAAAATTTGTGTACTCATTGTTTGTTCCATCATATGTATTGTTCTTTTTTTCTTTTTTGTTGCTGCTGCCTTGTGGCAGCAACCCCATTGTGGGTGTTGTTGCGGCAGCAGTCTATTTCCCCCATTTCACTACTTTTTTTAGTAGTAGTATAGCTGCAGTAGCATCCTCTGCTACTATCGCTGCCTATGGCAGCAGCATTCCTACTGCTGCTGCAATGGCATTTTCAGCGGTGTTATGCTGCTTTATTTCTTGTTTAGTGCAGCATTAGTATGATTTTATGGCAAGTTAATGGCACAGATATAGTTTGTTACTAAATGACTTCACCTGCTATGGTCTACAACCACATATTCAAGCCAGTTAACAATAAGTTTAATTTAAACAATGATCATAATAGACGAAATGGAATAAATACTCCATCATTAGTATGGGAGCTGTTAAGATTTACTGTAAAACAATTTATAGTTTCTATTCCTCTCAGAATTAAAAAGGCAGCTTATTGTTATGATTAATAAGTCATCAATAGTGGAGAAATCATGCTTGTAATAGTGGAGAAATCATGCTTGTAACAAATTTTCAAACATTAAATCTACGGTTACACAGGTAAACATATATTGATCTCTTTCATTAAAGCTATGTTCCCAATCTTTAATTCATATCATTTCAAATCATTCCAAGGCTTATGTCTTTATTCCATCTTATTATACATTCAAATTTACCTACTCATAGAATTTATAACATTTTAATTATACTTAATTTACATGTTCACAAATCAACCCCCTTTCCAAAGTCCATTTAAAGTTCCATCCTTATTTCCATCTTAAGTTAGTTTCAATTTATAACTTACATTTACTTTTTTTTTCTTTTTTGTCACTTATTCAAAACCATATTTATTATTTCCAAGTTCCCTATTCTAAATCAAATTCTCCCTTCATTCTCAATCTTTCTTAGGTATTTACAAAATAAGAGTTTAAGTATTAATTTGATGTCTCAACTAGAAATGTATATATTCATCCCACTTTCGAAACTCAAAAATAAATTTCGGTAATGCTAGAGTCATTGCCAAAATTATTTCCAAGCGACTAGAGTGTAATTCTACATCTATCCAGTAAATGTAAGATTTCGTATATACGTTAGCTAGGCGTATTTTCAAAATCTTCACATACTCGATTGTCCAACCTTGACGTCAAATAGAATACTCGAATTCTTCTCTTTTAAAATAAAGGTATACACATATCTCCTATATGCAAAATTTCTAAATATAAGCCGCAATATTTTTTTACTTTTTTTTCCAAATGTATTCTATCATAACCTTTTATACCTCCCCACTTATCTACTTTATCAAATTTTGACTACAGTTGTTTATTTATTAACTTGAAAGTTACAATGGAAAATTGAATAAATTATTATTCTCGAAACATATATTATAGGATTTCCTTTAGTAATTTTATGTTTACACATATCATTTTCCAAACCTTAAGTTTATTCTTTGCTTTATTCATAATATATATACAAGTTGCTATTTTTTAGTTCTGCATTCATGTATAGAAATTTAGTACTAAGAATATTGTTACAAGTGTCAAATTACTACTTTAATACATTATTCACATCAACTTATATTTGTACACATTAACATTACACTTATTTATGAAGTTTTATTATCCTTTAGTTCATAAAGAATCCAACCAAGTCATTTATTTTCCAATATTTCAATTTTACTCCAATATTTCAATTTTACAAGTTCTACTTGTCTCTAATTTACTTTAATATAGTTTTACTTGCTCTTTTATACTTTAATCGTTGAATTTTCCTTAATATAATTCATTACTATTGAATTTTCAATTCAATTTATTTAATACAACTAAGTGTTTAACACTTAGTTATTTTAGTTTTGTTTAAACTTTCGTACCTTACTCAATTGGATTTGAAAATTGGAACATACGCTGGGGCTGAACTAACGGAAGGACCAAATCAAAAGGATTTGTCAAGGATAGGCTAAATGAATTAAGGAAGATTCAGGATTTAGGAAGCAACAAATTCCAAATTTTCTAGGATAGGACAAAGCATGATTGAGACTCCGAATCGGAAGATACAACCTAAGGGGACCTTTAAGTACAGGAATGAGTCGAAGGGATAAAATATAAAAAAGGAGATATTTAAAATAAGGCTATAATTTCAAATTATTGAAAATCATTTTTAAAATCCTTTAAAATCATTTAAAATATTTTTATTTTCAAGATACGCTCTCTCGGGTATGATTCCAAGACGATTTCACTCATTCTAGAGTATTTCTACTCCATCTTTAATGAGCATTTCAACCTCATAAGCTAAGCTTTGTATAAACCAAAGCTCTGATGCCACAAATGTAACGACTTGGCTTTTGACCGTCTCGAGTCGGTAATTAAACCAACTCAAACCGTTCAAAAATGTCAGATTGTATTGCTTATGAAGTTGAAATACAAATCATCACAGACACAGAATATAGAGTATCTCACGGCGGAAGTAAAATTTATACCATATTACAAAATCTTTAAATTTACATAATAACAAAGTACTGAATAAACATAGAAACAATGAAAGAATGAATATAGAACCATACTAATATTCGGTAGTAAGCAGAGATGGGCAAAACTGCATATGACATAGTAGATGGATGGCTGGATCTCCAACAAATCTCAAGCTCTAACAAACATATTTCCAAGCTGAAATACTCGATTTGACTCGGGCATTTTGCAAGGAATAAAACAAACAAAATACACGAGTCAGGAATAACAGTCTCATATAAGTGAATTAACTCAAATGAAGTGTCCACTGAAATGTACAATAACTTAAAAGATGTTTGGGATTTCCATCCTCTAAGGATCCACAAAACAAATATCTATATAATAATACACTATTATTGTAATGACTATTCACTAAAGTAAATATAATGAAAATAGCGTAAGCGGGATTACATTTTTACCCTTATACCATTTATAACACCGTAGTCTATACAGTACCGTAAACCCATCATAAACCGATGGCATCAGAGGGCACTCCATATGTACGATACAAATCAAAATCGTAGGGGCTCGATAAGGATAATATGACAAGGCACACGAGGAATACCCATGGTGGGATTCTACCGGATTGCGGCTACCAAGCCGGTGGTAATACATAACAGCCACTACCGCCCACCTCGAACAACACTCCCATAATCAAAAAGGGCGCCCCAAATCAATCACATAGTAATAGAGATGGTATCGAAGAAGCCTGTTCGATCAGAGGTGCTACATCACTTAACCCGAGCATGGATCCTGTTTTAGTCATTTCAATTATGACCCGAAGGTCAAGGCTAATCCATCAACGTTATCTTTCTTCAAATCCAGTAGTCGCCTCCATACCACCCTACTTCTTTTCTGGAACTCCACTGCGTACACAGTTGTTAAAGTGGTATCAGTACCAGCAACAAGTATGACATCTACCGACTCCGGTCTCTTTAACAACCAAACGTTTACATTTTTCACACCATGGCCACTAGATTTGAAATCATATTTTCAAGTATCACAAATTGATTCATTTCAAGTATCTCCCCAAAATCCATTACCCGAAACATTTATCATTGGTTCGATTAAGATTATAAACCCATATTCACCCTTGGACTCACTAGATTGGATTGGACATAGATTTTATTCAAAATAAAATAAATACATTTAGGAAAGTTAAGTTTGAAATTAGTATATGCATGTTAAATTTAAAATAGTGTATAAGCATAAATATATTTTTGGCAAACTATAATAAAATTCATGTGGTTAAAGTAATCAAATCATTTTATAAAAGAATATTTATATTAAAAAAATAAAGTAATATGGAAATTGTAACAACCCGAAAATCTGGGCCAGTTTAAAATTTTTATTTTGGCAATTTTAGCGAATTTTGAATATTTAAAATGAATTATTTTGAATAATATCGACGAGAAATTTATTTTGAATAGAATTAGAACGTATATATTATATATGTCGTCGTTAAAATATAAATAATTATATATAATTATAAATAGAATTGAAAATGGCGTGGTAGTTCATAATTCGATTTCAAACTTCGATTGAATGTACCGGGTGCAAAATAAAATGGATTTACTGAAACCAAAAATATTAGGATTCATTTGGGAATATCTTTCCAACGAATCTGAAAAATCAGATTTCATAGCGGGAATCAAAAGATTTGTCCAGTTGAAAATTCTGAATAGTCGCTATGGAATTCGGGCCCTTAAAAACGGGAATTTTGCAAACGACCTCGGATTTCGAAGAAACCACTTTTGTTGGATCCGTGATGTCAAATTATTGCTAGGTTTCAAATTTCATAATTTTTCGAATCAATATGTGAGTGTGGCAAAGGAAAACGAGTTTGACCAGTTTCAAGTTGATTTTAATCGACTGGAAAATGGCCATTTTTCAAACGATCTCAGAATTCGACGAAACTAGTTTTGTTAGGACCGTATCGTCAATACAAAGCTAGAAAATATTTTTCTGGAATTTTTCGAGTTAGTATGTGACCCCGGTAAATCGAGATGCGCGTTCAAATTCAATATATAGAGTTATATGTTGATTTTGACGGAAACTGATCGTAACGATCGAATTGGCCTGCGATACATATCCCATTGTGTTCGGAATGGGGGTAATTAGCTATGGACGACAGGCGGTGGGCCTCGTTTTGAGGTCGAAAATAAAAGTTGCTTTTTGGAATTAAATAAAATAAAATAAATTAAAACTTCCTCTCTCTCTCTCTCTCTCCTTCCTTTTAACCCCTCAGCCCCCTCCCTTTTCAAAATCGATACAGAAGAAAAAAGAAAATAAGAAAAAAACCGCCTAAACCCTACCCGATCTCGCCTGCGCTCCGCCACCCAGGGCGTCGCGCCGCCCCTCGCGCCCCCCTACCTCGAGCGCGCCACCGCAGAGACCCCCCAGCCCCCATTACGCGATGAAGACCGACGCCGCCTGCCCCTGACGCCACCATCAGGCCTGCGCCGCCCCCTGCTACCACCAGCGCCCCTTCCGACGATCCTTTGCCCTCCTCCGATCAATAAAAAGTGAGTTTCCCCCTTTAATTATTTATTTAGTTTGTTTCCTTTGTTTAAGCATCAAAAATCTGATTTTTCTACACTATAAAATTCTGATTTTGGTAGATATAAAGTTATAATTTTTATTTAGAGAGAGTTATAATTTTTAAACAAAGAAAAGATAGATTTTTATTTGTGTAGGGATTAGATTTTTAACGATATAAAGAAGTGATTTTTTTTAATCTAGGAAAGACGATATTTTTATATGTTGTGGAGGTTAAAATATAATTTTTATCGTATGTAAAGGTTAAAAATATAATTTTCATATTATATAGATAATAAAAATATAATCTTTTATATTGTAGAAATATAAAAATATAATTTTTATATAGGTAAGATAGTAAAAATATCATCTTTATATATGTAGCAAAATAAAAATGTGATTTTTATAGTGATGAAATTGAAAAGGCGAAATCTTTATATTTGAAAAGGCGAAATCTTTATATTTAAAAAGGCGAAATCTTTATATTTGAAAAGGTGAAATCTTTATATTTAAAAAGGCGAAATCTTTATATTTGAAAAGGCGAAATCTTTATATTTAAAAATGCGAAATCTTTATATTTGAAAGGCAAAATCTTTATATAGAGAATAGCGTGATAAAAATATAACCTATAGTATATGAACACCGTTATAAAAATGGAATTTTTATCTATATAGTAGCGATGTAAAAATAGAATTTTTATCTATATAGTAGCGCTGTAAAAATAGAATTTTTATCTATATAATAGCGATGTAAAAATAGAATTTTTATCTATATAGTAACGATGTAAAAATAGATTTTTATATACATAGCAACAATATAAAAATGTGATTTTTTATATATGTAGTGGCTACGGGCAACGAAAGTGACAAAAAGGCGAGAACAGTGATGATTTCCTACATTAGAAGTGTCGTGAAGTTGGGATAGCTTTGGTGAGAACTTCTCACTCTAAATTTCTTTTTCTAGTTATATATATATACTAGGATGCAGACGGTGCTTAGCAGCACCCGACACCCGTCGTCCACAGACCATGGACGGCTTGTTTGTTTGATTGATATGTTGTGAAAATTGATTGTGTTGTGGAATGATTGAATAATAAAATATTCTTGTGTTGAAAGGAAATAAAATATTTATATAGTTAAAAATATTTTATCGTTAAAAATATAATTTTTAACGTGAATGTGAATAAATGAATATTTATAAACAAATCGGCCGATTTGTTTATATACACTGATTTGACTGATATTGATTGGGATGATAAATTTTACACATCGCCCAACTGCCAAAATAAAAATCTGTGTTTGTCGATTTGAAACCCCACACGGGTGTTGGGATGAAATTTAGCGTACACTAATCCCAATTATTTAATTGTATGTCGATCGGTTGGTCAACAGGCTGTGTAAGCATTAATTATTTATATTTGGTGCTTGTGCAGTTGTGTGGTGCACCTTGGATGATGGTTGATTGTTTATCATTGCTATTATATACATGTGTTGTATGGAATCCATATAATTAACATTATATGGTGATTGATTGGGCCTCATTCCAATCGGGAAAATAACGAATATTATAAAAGAAAAATTCATGTGTTGAATATAAAAATAGTCATGTGTTGATGATGTTCATGTGTTGAAACTATTCATGTGTTGAGTAAAATATTTTAAATAATAAAAATTACATCTTCATCATATTTAAAATTAGAACTACTTCCCAGTAGGAGTCTAATTAAAAATCAAACGATAGATACCACAGTTTTATAAAATATTTTACATAACAAAAAAAGTCGTGTTGACAGTACTCATATGTTGAGATTGGTCGTGTGTTGAAAGAAATATAGATTCATGTGTTGAATAGAATAAATATTCTTTTGTTGAATAGAATAAAGAAGTTTTTGAAAAATATAAAGCCGTGTTGATTAGAGATGCGTTATTTTGACGCGAACGATATTTATATCGATTTTACTCGTTTTATAATGAATATTGAAAAGTGATTTCAAAATTTAATATTTTGAAATGAAATTCAAATTAAATTAGATTAAAATTCAAATTGAAATTTTATTGAATCAATTTGAAATAAATTCGAATCGAATAGAAAATGAATTAGGATTCGAATTAAATAGAAAGTGAATTTGAATTCGAATTGAATAGAAATGAATTCAAATTGAATTAAATTGAAATTGAATGAAAAATGAATTGAAATCATTTTGAATGAAATTTGAAATGAATTAGGATTCGAATTGAATAGAAAGTGAATTTGAATTCGAATTAAATAAAATTGAAATGAATTCGAATTGAATTGAAATCAAATCGATCTGAAATTGAATGTAGCGTTGAAATGGTTTTGAAAACGAATTTAAAACGATTTATAAAATACGTTTTAAAAGGAAATCGACGAAATATATAATATATATATATATATATATATATATATATAATGGCCTGAATAGAACGCGTCGCGCCGCGGCAGTTCGTGAGTTTCGACCATTGACTACAAATTGACGTTGCGGGAGATCCGACCGTCGGATTCTCCTAAAACCAGAACCATTGGGTTCGTATCGAAAAGAGCTTTCCAATGAATATTAGAAATTTGAAATCTAATGGTTGGATTTGGAATTATGTCCAAATCAAATTTAGAAAAGGTCGTTGTAAGTGCAGTTCGATGGCCGTTGATGGAAATAGACTGTACGGGCCTTGATAAAATTATTAAAAATATTGATAATTTGTGTAAAATCATAAGAAATGATTTGGGAAAAATTGGGCTGAAAAATTCCATATTTGAAAAGATAAAAATAGTTTTTTATCGAAATGAACTACTTTTGAACTAGAATTAAAATCAATTTATTTTTGAAATAAATAAATTGAATTTGAAAGTGATTTTAAAAGTAATCAGTATTCCCAATACGTGAATTGGACTGGAGTTGAATCGAAATTATCTTCGGAATATTTCGATGTTGGATTTCGTGATTACACAGATATTGTTATGGGAATTTGAAAGATATATTTTATATCGTTATTTCCAATACGATATTTGTTGGTTTCAGAATTTGATATTGAATATAAGCCGGTATATTTTCTATTCAGAGCCTTGTATTTAATATCAAATGTGATTTGGGTTTATCGTGAATCGTGTTTTAGATGACATTGGTTCTTTAACCCAGTTAAAGGCATGATGTTGATTTTTGAAAAGATTAAAACTAAGTGGAGTTTTAATGAATCTTTAACTAGATTAAAAATGTGAATTGATAATTTAAATTATCAAATTTGAAAGGTGATCGAGAATGGAGTATCACCAGTTTTGCTCCAAAGCGGTAGTTAAATCTGTACTTAGATTTGAACGTGAAATGGTAATTAATTTTACCGATAACACCGTGGTGTTAGATATGGAGTATTACCAGTTTTGCTCCATGGGATGAATAGGTTGGGATTGGGAAATAAAATAAATAATTACTTCGGTGTGGTTCGTTAATCCCGACTAGTTTGAAATGATATCCAAAGGAAGATTAAAGAATAAATTTAGAAGAAATTATCTTGGATAAGATTAATGGGAAACTTTCCCTAAGAATGTGATTTTGTGAATAAAAACTATTCTGAATTGGAATGAGGCGTCTGTTGTGTTTGTGTAACATTTGTTTATCATATACGTGGGTTATTCAGAAAGGCCGGGTTTATACCCATTCTGAATAACCGATTCGACGAGATGTCGAAGATGAAGACGGTGGTTGAAGACCGGAAGTCTTCACATCGTTTGGGTGATTACTGATGATCTTGATTGGGTTGTACACCCAAGATGAGGGAAACAGTTGGTGATCGTCCAGACGTACTTGGAGATCGATGGATATGCGAGGAAAGTGCCTCCGGTTTCGTTCAGACCCAGAACGAACTTGTAAATGGATTGTGTGTCTGACATTAGATTTTATTCTGTGTTGATTGATCTCTATTAAATATACATCTGTTTGGCTGCGTAGAATTTATTCTCTTGCTTAACGCCCTTCTCTGAGACGTACGAGCTCAGAGGTTGTATATCGATGGACATCAGTCGCATGGAGTGAATTGCCAGTGTGGCACGCGTAAGTGGCAATTGATCAGGGCTTCTGTTGAAAAGCAAAGTCTTGTGGTTGATGATCAAAGCACGGCCTGTGTGGCATAGCTTTGTGTATAACGTGAATTCGCGAGCCTCACACCTCGGTATGAGTCAAAAACGGGAGACGGATCGCTGGGAGAGCACGACGTTTCTTTCTAGCTAGGGTGGTGTCAGTGACCTATCAGCCCTGACATTTATATACTTTTCACCTGTGTGGTTGTTGGAATGCGAGGCGCCTCAGATATAGGTCTGTAAGGACCGGGAAACGTGTGTTCAGGAATAACTAATCCTCTAAAGTTAGGTGAGGACCGGCCCAGCCGATTACAAGGATCAAAGTGGGATCCTGGGACATTTGCTAGAGTGTCTCGAACGCGGAGAAGAGCTTGCCCCTTGCCTCGACTCATGATGGAATCCAATTTACAATACGTGTGTTTCGGTTTTATTTGTAGAGCCTAGTATGGCGACATAGTAGATGGTAGCTATGCCGCCTATGATTGATACTTATGATTGAAATTGTTTTGACACTATACACCTATAATAGTATCAAATAATGTATTTTAAACGTATCAAGCATGCTTTGGCTGTTATAAGGTAAAAACCCTATGTAACGACCCGGATTTTCGGCGACTTTGGTTATCGACGTAAGCTCGACGTCGATAACCAAACCATCGAAAAATCCTGGTAATTAGTGAAAGAAATTAGAGGGTGAGGAGAGATAAGATAGAAACTTAGAATAGAAGAAGAAGAAGAACATAACATCAGAGTAACACGAACCTCACAGCGGAACGAATAACATATAATAGATAACATAACTTTGAAATATAACAGTTATGTATACAATAGCACTTATCAGAGTACAGCACTTACAACACAGCGGAAATAACTATAGCTATATGATCTTGAAGCCTCCTGCTCCACGCTCTTCCAGTATATCTGTAAAACCCGACTACTTGACTGCCCGTACAAATTTAGGCACCCAAGAGTTTAGGGAAAACAACAAATAAACTCTGGGTCAGTCATGGGACTGGTGTGAGTAAAACAGTTTAAAACAGGTATATGAACAAGTAAACGATATCTCATAAGACCACGCCGCATAACGGAACGGGTTTTTCCCTTATGAGAATCCAAAATATCTTTATATCAAAAATCTTTTGATATTAATATAATGTCTATGTACAAATAGATATCAACTAGCAGAAACGCTTTCATCTCACGTTCTACATATATAGTATACAATCAAAATCGCAAGCACGTACTGGATAATGGATTTCCAACTATGACAAGGTATGGAATCACCTTCCGATCAGTGTACTCTAGGAACGATACACTGGAGTTCAACAAGAACATCTTGCAACTCAGCCACACATGACCGACCACTCATTTCGCTTGAGTGTATCGAATGTACATCACCAACGGTTGGGATCAGCAACCGTTCCCGTATATATATATATATATATGGGACAGCATTGATAGATTAAAAGAAGCAAATGAATATTCACTAGATAGGTGATTATACACCCTACTTCGGTGCGACCGACTTAGCCATGCTGCCTGCCCGATTTCTGTCATTTACCGGTTGATGAGGCTAGAAGCTACGCTTTATCATCACATCAGATTCACTTCGAATGCCACATTGTCAGATCCATCGAAAATCACTAATTGACGTCTACAACAGTACATTACGTGTCAGCTAAAAGAAGTTTCCTTCTCCGCTTCCACTCTTGGTACGGTTGAAGAAATCAATGTACGTGACCTTTCTGGAAATACTATGTCAGACATCCATCTTCATTCACTTAGAATGTCACATCGTCATACCCGCCAAATCACAAATTGACTTATCCAAAAATAACACGGGTATACAGCTAAGAGAAACGAATTCCTCCGCCACCAAACGTGAATACGTTTGAACAGATCAACTTACGCGATCCATTGGATATACTCTGTCAGACCTTCGTCCATACAAGTTGTCCTGGGACTGGACAAACCGAAGGCACTATTCTGTAAACAGGATAGCCCTTGAATTTTACTCCGTCTGCAATTATCTTTGGCATATATGATTCGCGACGCTTATGCCAATACAGAGTGGTTCTATGGATAATAATCCAACCGGTCTCTCCATATTAACAACGTTAAAATGGTCAAAAACTTCGATAGTCTGTGAGTTAACTATCAAAGAAAAACAAGTGTGCAAACAACGATATTATTTCCAAATGGAAATTATATCGAACAAACATCATTTAACATAAATCTCTTTAGTTCATTTATTTACTTATCTCCTGTTTCCCTATATTCTAAATTCTCATTTTCTTTTATCAGAAAACATTTCTGATTCTCGTTTGGAAAACATTTCCAAAACTCCTTTATGATCAAACCTTACCATTTCTTAGTTAAGAAGGAAGTCACTCAAGTTGGGGTATAATTACCTCTCAAACCTTAACTGAACAACGTTATAACTTCGAAATGGTCAAAGTTTATCTTTTAATCTTTAACAACTTCTTTACGCCTTTCTCGGATTCAATTTTACTGATCCACTTCTATATTTAAAACATTGGTTATAACGATAACGTTATAACCCCTACTTTCGAATTATCTAACTTTAATTTTAACTTCTATTCTTATTAGTGAATAATTAACTTAACACTTATTTATTTATAAATAAATAAATCTATTTAAACACTGGAAAGTATAAGTACTTTCCCGAATTCGATATAATCGAATTCGCCGATTAGCTCTCTTCGAGAAATCTCTATTTGATTTAACTCTTCTTCGAATAACCTATATTCGATTAACTCCTTCTCGAATAAACGATATTCGATAACCTCTCTTCGAATAACTAATATTCGATAACTCTTCCTTTTCAAATATCTCATATTTGAAAATCTCACTTCGATTAAACTATAATTGATAACTCCCTTCGATGAAACTAACATCGATAACTCCTTTCGATGAACTAACATCGATAACTCCTTTCGATGAAACTAACATCGATAACTCCTTTCGATGAAACTAACATCGATAACTCCTTTCGATGAAACTAACATCGATAACTCCTTTCGATGAAACTAACATCGATAACTCCTTTCGATGAACTAACATCGATAACTCCTTTCGATGAAACTAACATCGATAACTCCTTTCGATGAAACTAACATCGATAACTCCTTTCGATGAAACTAACATCGATAACTCCTTTCGATGAAACTAACATCGATAACTCCTTTCGATGAAACTAACATCGATAACTCCTTTCGATGAAACTAACATCGATTTATTTAACTCGACGAACTTAACTCGACTAACTTAACTTGACTCGACTAACTCGACTTACTTGGTTCGACCAATTTGATTCGATTAACTAGGCTCGACTAACTTGACTAACTTAACTCGACTTACTTAACTTATTTCTCAACTCGATCAACTCGATTAGCTCCTATCGAATAACTAATATTCGATTTAAACTCCATTCGCTTGACTCTAGATCGCAGCGATCACAATGGTTACGCCTGATTCCCTCAGGAAACATCCGACCGCCGTAGGCTATTTACAGCCCTGCGAATTACGCTAGCAGTCGTACAAGATGGCAACTTACCCTGAATACTATGTTTGACTAACTCTGTTTCAAATAACTACATTTGATTAACTCTAGTTCGTTTTAACTCTAATCGATTAACTCTAACTAATTAACTCCAACTGGTTAACTCTAACTGGTTAACTCTAACTGATTAACTCTAACTGGTTAACTCTATTTGACTAACTCGACTTGACTAACTTCTTTCAAATAACATATTCGATTAACTAACTTTCGAATACCATATTCGATTAACTAACTTCGAATACCATATTCGATTAACTAACTTCGAATACCATATTCGATTAACTAACTTCGAATACCATATTCGATTAACTCCTTTCGAATGTCTATATTCGATTAACTAACTTCGAATACCATATTCGATTAACTAACTTCGAATACCATATTCGATTAACTCCTTCTTCGAATACCATATTCGATTAACCTACTTCGAATACCATATTCGATTAACTTTATTCACTTTATAAAGATTTCCTTTTTAACAACGTTTTATTCATTTGAAAAGATTTACTTTTAAATAACGGTTCTACACTTTAAAAATGATTTCCCTTTTATAACGTTTCCTTTTCAATTCTATTTGTAAATGGTTTACAAATATTTCCTTTTCAAATTTATTCTTGAAATATTCTAACTCCTTAAATTCCCGGGAAAATTCGCCATAACCTCCTTTATAACGGGAGCATCGGGGAAATCCCCAAACCCGCCACACAGGCCTTTCCATTCAAAAAGAATTGTTTTGAATTTATTTTCCTTTTTTAAAATATCTCCTATTTATAAATATTCCCATTTATAAATATTCCTTATTTATAAATATTTCAATTTATAAATATCTCTGTTTTCAATATCACTTTGAAAATCTCATTATCAACATCCCGTATGTTATGGTATTCAATCATATCAAATCACGATGTTCAATATCGTCCATACACACACAATCAACAACAGGTTATAATTCACATCATATATCAAAATATATGAAAAACAATAAAATAACTGTTGAGGAATCCAGTCGGATTCCTCCAACCTGTTTCCCTGCATCACAGATGTTAGACAATATAGATAACATCACTTTCAGTTCCATATGATATATTCTGTTAAACAGAATCAATATAGAAATTTAACTAACTGACTAGCAGTTCAATCAAAAAAATCAACACACAGTCAAACAGATAATATTTAACGGCTCTAAAAATACAACATGAAATTATAAACTGTTCAGAGTTGGTGAGTTTTACTCACATTTGCGCGTTAACCGATAAATATCGGTTTGCGTTATTTGACTGCGACGGACAATTTATTTTGCCATAAATTGTAACGAGCTCGGATCCACTCCCGGTCAGTCTCATTGTGTTGCTCCCGTCCCCACGATTCCAACGCAACTGACTGTTCGGGATTCTGATATCGTATGTAGAAGTTATGATATTACGAAGTTAGTACACTTTATAATTAAATAAAACATGGACTTCTATTTTTAAAATGGGCCTTACCCCCCTTAAAATAACATGGCCCACTTCCAACCCATGACCCGCTTCCGCACTTTCTTCCTCCCCATCCTAATTTCTTCAAACTCCAGGCAAATCCCTCCTTTTCGTTCACCATTACAGTATCCTCAACTCCCAAACGCGCATCCCTTCTTCAACAAAAATCCAAATAAAACCCACCAACATACTTCTCTTCGAATCCTCAACCACCCTAACACCGTTCTAAAGAACTCGGCAGTCCTTGTATTCATCGCGTCTCCAGGTCCTCAACGCTTGCACAGTAGACCACTGCATTCTGAAATCACCGGAGTCCATCCAAATTTGCCGAGACCATCCTCTCACCTCCACGAACTCCGCAGTGTCCTCCAATATCAAATCAATGCTTCCATTTACCCAAATTCGTGAACCCTAGGTTCACTGTACGAAATTCGAATAACACGCACTGTAACCGCACCCTACGGTTTGAACACCAAATCGAAGCTATATACACAAGGATCCCAAATATAGCTATATTTTGATTTATAGGAATTTATTGGAATTATTATGGATTTATGAAGCTCACTATTTTTGGCTGGGAAGCTTTCCTGGTGGCGGCTCAAAAATATTATCTGTTGACTTCGGGAAGACTAAAATTAGGTTAGGAAAGGTAAGGCCTATTTATAGGATTTTTAGATAGATATTTGTGTTGAGATATTTATGAAGATATTTTCATTTTAATATTCGTTTCTACACTCTAAAAATCCCTACGAACACACATGATACCTAAAAATCATGAAAATTGACATGCAGCTAGAGTTCGACATTACGGTCCCAACGAAACTGGTTTCGTCGAATTCCGACTCCGTATGCTCACGCAGCGTATTTTTAACCGTCGAAATACTGACTGTTTTTCACTCTAAAAATCCGTACGGCCACATACTGACTCTAATAATCACGGAACTTGACATCTAACAATAATTTGACATTGCGGATCTAACAAAATTAGTTTCGTCGAATTCCGACTTCGTTTGCAAAACCGGCTATTTTTAAAACTCTTAATGACCTATTTAAATATATTAATATATTCAAATATGATTAAATTAAATATAAATAAATTTATATTATCATACATCCTCACATATGATATCGTATAGCTCCAGAATATCATATCATAATTTATAGTTTGATATTTCAGATTTTAGATTTATCGATATTCAGTTTACATTGAAAATCCCTTTAATAACGTATATAAAGCGTTACGAATTATAAAGGAATTCTACAGCGACTTTTCTGAAATTTGATTTGGACGTAAATCAAAATCTACACGACGAAATCCCGATTTTTCTCTTCCATTAGAAAACTATTATCTAATCGGTCCCGACGGTTCTTGTTTCACAGAAATCCGACTTAAAACGAACCCTGTATATTCAGTTGAAGTTCAAATCGCCAAATAGCGAACTGCCGCGCCATTTCGAGCTCTATTATAATTATATTATAAACTATACGTTCTAACGCCGTCGATTCAATAAAAATCGTTATTATATTTCGAATCGAAACTCCACCAAATCTCGTATGCTATTCAATTCACACGATATTGTGAATTTCACTATTTCTGACTATTTCGACATTATAATATATTATTATATTATAATTATAAATTAAATATTCAATATTATTTAATTAAACGATCATTAACTTCTCTAAATCACCAATTATATAATTAAATAAATTAATTATATATCTCTAAAAAATGCGGGTCATTACATTCTTTCCCACTTAAAATAATTTCGTCCTCGAAATTGCTAAGTTAGAGGACGACCCTATCTATTGGAATTCCTAAGATTTGTTTACCCCTTATTTCTGATTTTAACTGAACCAATCAATTTCACTAAATTATTAATTCTATTCGACCAACTAAAATTTTCAAAAAAAATTCTGAAAATTTTCTAACACTTTACATTTTCGGAAAATTTCGCCATAACCTCCTTTGTACAGCCCTATCGGTAAAACCACAACTCGCCTCTCTAGGCCTTCTCCAACCCAAAAGAAAATCAAACAGCCAAGCGGCTTGCCAATTCGGCTCATAAATTCCAAACTCATATAAAATATAAACTTGTACCTTTTTGTCGGGTATATCAACTATATCACTTCTATATGCTATCGACTCAGCATATACCTATGTTATCCCCAATCAAATCATGATCACTTTATCCTTACCACAGTTATTGGTTTTATACTCAAACCAAATCTCATTTAAACTCAAGTCTCATCCTTGATTCAAAACTTTTTACCAAGTAATACCATTTCCATTACCAGATTATCTCTAACCATATCCAATCCATCTTTATTTAACTTAGTTTAAGTTAAATTCCAATTTTATTCACTTTTACCATTTCAACTATTTAACTTCATAAGTTAAATTTAAATTTTGAAATTTAAATCTCTGGGTTTCTTTCAAATTAATTTGAAATCATAATACCAATTCAAAACATTTGAATTTTTCTAAACCATTTGTTTTCTCAAAACAATTTAAAAACAAAATCTTCGATAGTAATCCGTCACTAAGAACTCGAAAATGAACACCGATGATGTCATGATCATCATCGGAATCTACTTTCCAGTTGTCAGAGTGAGTTCAATACTATATCACTTTCAGTTTGAAAAACGTTTTCACAATCTCCCAGGAACTTAAAATTTCCTTATTTTAATTCCAAATCTGATTTAAATTCATATTTAATTCATCATATTTCATATACTTTACTTATATGAATTCTGATTGGTTATATATAACCATTTCACATGTTATAATCTTACTCGATTATAATCACTACCTATATATGATAATATATCACATATCCATACTGTGTCGGTCCGTCGTATTCAAGTGTTTAGTAACTCCTACCGATACAGTAGATCAGACTGAACGACCAGAACTCATAAACAACTCAGCCAATGAATCTCCACAATATAAAACAAAATTTTATATCAAATACAAATACGTTCACTCGCATATATACACTCAAACTCAATCTAGGGTATTACTAACCCTATCTCTACCGAGTCACGCCACAGAGCCAAGTAATTCTTAACTAAAGCTCTGATACCAACTGTAACGACCCGGATTTTTGGCGACTTTGGTTATCGACGTAAGCTCGACGTCGATAACCAAACCATCGAAAAATCCTGGTAATTAGTGAAAGAAATTAGAGGGTGAGGAGAGATAAGATAGAAACTTAGAATAGAAGAAGAAGAAGAACATAACATCAGAGTAACACGAACCTCACAGCGGAACGAATAACATATAATAGATAACATAACTTTGAAATATAACAGTTATGTATACAATAGCACTTATCAGAGTACATCACTTACAACACAGCGGAAATAACTATAGCTATATGATCTTGAAGCCTCCTGCTCCACGCTCTTCCAGTATATCTGTAAAACCCGACTACTTGACTGCCCGTACAAATTTAGGCACCCAAGAGTTTAGGGAAAACAACAAATAAACTCTGGGTCAGTCATGGGACTGGTGTGAGTAAAACAGTTTAAAACAGGTATATGAACAAGTAAACGATATCTCATAAGACCACGCCGCATAACGGAACGGGTTTTTCCCTTATGAGAATCCAAAATATCTTTATATCAAAAATCTTTTGATATTAATATAATGTCTATGTACAAATAGATATCAACTAGCAGAAACGCTTTCATCTCACGTTCTACATATATAGTATACAATCAAAATCGCAAGCACGTACTGGATAATGGATTTCCAACTATGACAAGGTATGGAATCACCTTCCGATCAGTGTAATCTAGGAACGATACACTGGAGTTCAACAAGAACATCTTGCAACTCAGCCACACATGACCGACCACTCATTTCGCTTGAGTGTATCGAATGTACATCACCAACGGTTGGGATCAGCAACCGTTCCCGTATATATATATATATGGGACAGCATTGATAGATTAAAAGAAGCAAATGAATATTCACTAGATAGGTGATTATACACCCTACTTCGGTGCGACCGACTTAGCCATGCTGCCTGCCCGATTTCTGTCATTTACCGGTTGATGAGGCTAGAAGCTACGCTTTATCATCACATCAGATTCACTTCGAATGCCACATTGTCAGATCCATCGAAAATCACTAATTGACGTCTACAACAGTACATTACGTGTCAGCTAAAAGAAGTTTCCTTCTCCGCTTCCACTCTTGGTACGGTTGAAGAAATCAATGTACGTGACCTTTCTGGAAATACTATGTCAGACATCCATCTTCATTCACTTAGAATGTCACATCGTCATACCCGCCAAATCACAAATTGACTTATCCAAAAATAACACGGGTATACAGCTAAGAGAAACGAATTCCTCCGCCACCAAACGTGAATACGTTTGAACAGATCAACTTACGCGATCCATTGGATATACTCTGTCAGACCTTCGTCCATACAAGTTGTCCTGGGACTGGACAAACCGAAGGCACTATTCTGTAAACAGGATAGCCCTTGAATTTTACTCCGTCTGCAATTATCTTTGGCATATATGATTCACGACGCTTATGCCAATACAGAGTGGTTCTATGGATAATAATCCAACCGGTCTCTCCATATTAACAACGTTAAAATGGTCAAAAACTTCGATAGTCTGTGAGTTAACTATCAAAGAAAAACAAGTGTGCAAACAACGATATTATTTCCAAATGGAAATTATATCGAACAAACATCATTTAACATAAATCTCTTTAGTTCATTTATTTACTTATCTCCTGTTTCCCTATATTCTAAATTCTCATTTTCTTTTATCAGAAAACATTTCTGATTCTCGTTTGGAAAACATTTCCAAAACTCCTTTATGATCAAACCTTACCATTTCTTAGTTAAGAAGGAAGTCACTCAAGTTGGGGTATAATTACCTCTCAAACCTTAACTGAACAACGTTATAACTTCGAAATGGTCAAAGTTTATCTTTTAATCTTTAACAACTTCTTTACGCCTTTCTCGGATTCAATTTTACTGATCCACTTCTATATTTAAAACATTGGTTATAACGATAACGTTATAACCCCTACTTTCGAATTATCTAACTTTAATTTTAACTTCTATTCTTATTAGTGAATAATTAACTTAACACTTATTTATTTATAAATAAATAAATCTATTTAAACACTGGAAAGTATAAGTACTTTCCCGAATTCGATATAATCGAATTCGCCGATTAGCTCTCTTCGAGAAATCTCTATTTGATTTAACTCTTCTTCGAATAACCTATATTCAATTAACTCCTTCTCGAATAAACGATATTCGATAACCTCTCTTCGAATAACTAATATTCGATAACTCTTCCTTTTCAAATATCTCATATTTGAAAATCTCACTTCGATTAAACTATAATTGATAACTCCCTTCGATGAAACTAACATCGATAACTCCTTTCGATGAACTAACATCGATAACTCCTTTCGATGAAACTAACATCGATAACTCCTTTCGATGAAACTAACATCGATAACTCCTTTCGATGAAACTAACATCGATAACTCCTTTCGATGAAACTAACATCGATAACTCCTTTCGATGAACTAACATCGATAACTCCTTTCGATGAAACTAACATCGATAACTCCTTTCGATGAAACTAACATCGATAACTCCTTTCGATGAAACTAACATCGATAACTCCTTTCGATGAAACTAACATCGATAACTCCTTTCGATGAAACTAACATCGATAACTCCTTTCGATGAAACTAACATCGATTTATTTAACTCGACGAACTTAACTCGACTAACTTAACTTGACTCGACTAACTCGACTTACTTGGTTCGACCAATTTGATTCGATTAACTAGGCTCGACTAACTTGACTAACTTAACTCGACTTACTTAACTTATTTCTCAACTCGATCAACTCGATTAGCTCCTATCGAATAACTAATATTCGATTTAAACTCCATTCGCTTGACTCTAGATCGCAGCGATCACAATGGTTACGCCTGATTCCCTCAGGAAACATCCGACCGCCGTAGGCTATTTACAGCCCTGCGAATTACGCTAGCAGTCGTACAAGATGGCAACTTACCCTGAATACTATGTTTGACTAACTCTGTTTCAAATAACTACATTTGATTAACTCTAGTTCGTTTTAACTCTAATCGATTAACTCTAACTAATTAACTCCAACTGGTTAACTCTAACTGGTTAACTCTAACTGATTAACTCTAACTGGTTAACTCTATTTGACTAACTCGACTTGACTAACTTCTTTCAAATAACATATTCGATTAACTAACTTTCGAATACCATATTCGATTAACTAACTTCGAATACCATATTCGATTAACTAACTTCAAATACCATATTCGATTAACTAACTTCGAATACCATATTCGATTAACTCCTTTCGAATGTCTATATTCGATTAACTAACTTCGAATACCATATTCGATTAACTAACTTCGAATACCATATTCGATTAACTCCTTCTTCGAATACCATATTCGATTAACCTACTTCGAATACCATATTCGATTAACTTTATTCACTTTATAAAGATTTCCTTTTTAACAACGTTTTATTCATTTGAAAAGATTTACTTTTAAATAACGGTTCTACACTTTAAAAATGATTTCCCTTTTATAACATTTCCTTTTCAATTCTATTTGTAAATGGTTTACAAATATTTCCTTTTCAAATTTATTCTTGAAATATTCTAACTCCTTAAATTCCCGGGAAAATTCGCCATAACCTCCTTTATAACGGGAGCATCGGGGAAATCCCCAAACCCGCCACACAGGCCTTTCCATTCAAAAAGAATTGTTTTGAATTTATTTTCCTTTTTTAAAATATCTCCTATTTATAAATATTCCCATTTATAAATATTCCTTATTTATAAATATTTCAATTTATAAATATCTCTGTTTTCAATATCACTTTGAAAATCTCATTATCAACATCCCGTATGTTATGGTATTCAATCATATCAAATCACGATGTTCAATATCGTCCATACACACACAATCAACAACAGGTTATAATTCACATCATATATCAAAATATATGAAAAACAATAAAATAACTGTTGAGGAATCCAGTCGGATTCCTCCAACCTGTTTCCCTGCATCACAGATGTTAGACAATATAGATAACATCACTTTCAGTTCCATATGATATATTCTGTTAAACAGAATCAATATAGAAATTTAACTAACTGACTAGCAGTTCAATCAAAAAAAATCAACACACAGTCAAACAGATAATATTTAACGGCTCTAAAAATACAACATGAAATTATAAACTGTTCAGAGTTGGTGAGTTTTACTCACATTTGCGCGTTAACCGATAAATATCGGTTTGCGTTATTTGACTGCGACGGACAATTTATTTTGCCATAAATTGTAACGAGCTCGGATCAACTCCCGGTCAGTCTCATTGTGTTGCTCCCGTCCCCACGATTCCAACGCAACTGACTGTTCGGGATTCTGATATCGTATGTAGAAGTTATGATATTACGAAGTTAGTACACTTTATAATTAAATAAAACATGGACTTCTATTTTTAAAATGGGCCTTACCCCCCTTAAAATAACATGGCCCACTTCCAACCCATGACCCGCTTCCGCACTTTCTTCCTCCCCATCCTAATTTCTTCAAACTCCAGGCAAATCCCTCCTTTTCGTTCACCATTACAGTATCCTCAACTCCCAAACGCGCATCCCTTCTTCAACCAAAATCCAAATAAAACCCACCAACATACTTCTCTTCGAATCCTCAACCACCCTAACACCGTTCTAAAGAACTCGACAGTCCTTGTATTCATCGCGTCTCCAGGTCCTCAACGCTTGCACAGTAGACCACTGCATTCTGAAATCACCGGAGTCCATCCAAATTTGCCGAGACCATCCTCTCACCTCCACGAACTCCGCAGTGTCCTCCAATATCAAATCAATGCTTCCATTTACCCAAATTCGTGAACCCTAGGTTCACTGTACGAAATTCGAACAACACGCACTGTAACCGCACCCTACGGTTTGAACACCAAATCGAAGCTATATACACAAGGATCCCAAATATAGCTATATTTTGATTTATAGGAATTTATTGGAATTATTATGGATTTATGAAGCTCACTATTTTTGGCTGGGAAGCTTTCCTGGTGGCGGCTCAAAAATATTATCTGTTGACTTCGGGAAGACTAAAATTAGGTTAGGAAAGGTAAGGCCTATTTATAGGATTTTTAGATAGATATTTGTGTTGAGATATTTATGAAGATATTTTCATTTTAATATTCGTTTCTACACTCTAAAAATCCCTACGAACACACATGATACCTAAAAATCATGAAAATTGACATGCAGCTAGAGTTCGACATTACGGTCCCAACGAAACTGGTTTCGTCGAATTCCGACTCCGTATGCTCACGCAGCGTATTTTTAACCGTCGAAATACTGACTGTTTTTCACTCTAAAAATCCGTACGGCCACATACTGACTCTAATAATCACGGAACTTGACATCTAACAATAATTTGACATTGCGGATCTAACAAAATTAGTTTCGTCGAATTCCGACTTCGTTTGCAAAACCGGCTATTTTTAAAACTCTTAATGACCTATTTAAATATATTAATATATTCAAATATGATTAAATTAAATATAAATAAATTTATATTATCATACATCCTCACATATGATATCGTATAGCTCCAGAATATCATATCATAATTTATAGTTTGATATTTCAGATTTTAGATTTATCGATATTCAGTTTACATTGAAAATCCCTTTAATAACGTATATAAAGCGTTACGAATTATAAAGGAATTCTACAGCGACTTTTCTGAAATTTGATTTGGACGTAAATCAAAATCTACACGACGAAATCCCGATTTTTCTCTTCCATTAGAAAACTATTATCTAATCGGTCCCGACGGTTCTTGTTTCACAGAAATCCGACTTAAAACGAACCCTGTATATTCAGTTGAAGTTCAAATCGCCAAATAGCGAACTGCCGCGCCATTTCGAGCTCTATTATAATTATATTATAAACTATGCGTTCTAACGCCGTCGATTCAATAAAAATCGTTATTATATTTCGAATCGAAACTCCACCAAATCTCGTATGCTATTCAATTCACACGATATTGTGAATTTCACTATTTCTGACTATTTCAACATTATAATATATTATTATATTATAATTATAAATTAAATATTCAATATTATTTAATTAAACGATCATTAACTTCTCTAAATCACCAATTATATAATTAAATAAATTAATTATATATCTCTAAAAAATGCGGGTCATTACACCCTATCCTCCGGCTTGCGTTGCATTGTGTGATGGGACCTGGGTCTTATAACAGCTTCATTTTTCTTTATTTAGCATTGCGCTGTTTGTTCTATGCACCAGTATTCTTGGGAGGAAACCCGTTCCATGTTTTACGGCGTGGTCCCTTGATTTACCTAACTTTAAAACCAATATTAATAACTGTTTTAGTTCTCACACCAGTCACATGACTGACCTGGAATTTATTGTTTTAACCTAAACTCTGGGTGCCCCTATTTTCCGCACGGGCAGCTAGTAGTTTTGGTTTTGCATATTTATATTCACAGGGTCCTGATTTACAGCTGGAACGATGCTCGGAAAGCTCTGTATCCGTGTATCACTTCTAGTTGTGCTTTTGTATTATTTTCCGCTGCTATGTAATTTATTGTAATCTCTGATATTTATCGAATGTAATTTATTCATTTATACTCTGTATATTGTTGTATCTGATGGAATTGTTGTAAAAACAATGAAATGTTCTTCCATCTGCGTTCCAATTTGTCCTGTTCTCAAAACGATCAGGGGTTTCGAACGGTCTTAGTCGGTTTAACGATCGATTCAGATCGAGCGAAATTCCTTGCCGTTACAGAAATAGCTTTTATGAAATTATAGTTCTATACAAATAATATTAATCCAATCCAATCTAAATTCATATTTTGTAATTTCTTTTCCATCAAGATTTCACATTTAAATCAAATTCCCTTTTATTTGGTTTAATATCAATACTTCCTGATTAAAACGATTTCCAACCAATGTTTGCCTTGGATTTTCATATATCTATATAATAAATCCCCAACCCACTTTTAGCGTTAGATACATATCAAAATGTGATTTTTTAAATTCTAGCTTGTTAACAAAACTCACCATGACTTGAATAAATATATTTCCCTATACTCGAACTTAAACAATTTTCATTTTGGAAAAATCTTTCTTGCATTTTCATGACAAAATTCCCATTTGACAAATCATATATTAAAATAAAATTTGAAAATATTTATCAATTCTTTGCCAATCCTTTACACTAAACCATTCAATTCAAAAATCTTCATATTATTAAATTCATTATATGAACATAAAGTAATAAAGAATTTATTCAAATAAATCAAAATTAAGTGTAAGCTTGCAAAAATCACTTTAAAATTTATTTTCATACAAGTGGATTGTTGTAAAATTTCAAGTAAATATTTAAACAATTTTATTTTTAACTTTACTTTACGCTATATTGAAATTCCATTCAAAATCTCTACTTATAAAAATAGTGGAAAAATCATTTAACCAATCGTATATAGAAATAAGTTTATGAACATTTAACAAGTCTTTGAAACTCTTTTTATTGAATCCCAAGTTTAGATTTCAAGTTGTTAAATTTATCATATAAACATAAAGTGTACGTAAATATTCATTAAAATAAATCTAAATTTAAATGTTATCTGGTATGATTACTTCTTTTAAAACTTATTTACATACAAATTGAATTTCTTATAAAAATTCAAGTACAATCTAAAAAAAATCCATTGAACATTCTTCGCTATATGGAAAATTTTCATTAAAATTTCTCTTTACAAAATCTATATAATAATTTAAAATAATTTATTTTTATTGACCGCGGTTTCCGTATATAATTTTCAATCCTCTGGTCAAGTGATATGAATATTTATCATTTCAATTCGTTCTTTAAAATATTCGAATCTCGGGTATTTATCATTTCAACCTGCATTCCAAATCGATTTGAATGCAAAAGGTATTCGGGTATGTATCATTTCAACCCGTAATGATTTTCTAATCTAAAAGGGAACTTGCATGGTGAGAACATAAACATAGCATATAACGCATCCAACCATATTGTGCAATATGATATAATAGTGTGTGTCGCACGTGCACAATCACGAAGCAAACAAATCTAGAGAAACTAACATTTTATTCAACATTTCAAATCTTTAATTCACTTAATAAAAATATTAGTCTGTGAGTGAGGAAAACTGACCTTTGGGATGAAGAAGACGACATGAACTGACAACAAAACCGGAGCGAACGTGTTATCCAATACAACGACTTCTATAGATTTATATACATGTACGTTGGTACATGTGCACATAGTAAAATTTGAAATTTCTCGAGCATAATGAGACCCAAGTCGACTATGAACGCTACCCAATTTTTAGTGAATTCCAAATCAATCTCAATCAAATTATATTCATATATATTCTAATTTATAATAATTTAATTAGTAACAAATGCAGTTTAAGAAATATACCAAGGCTTTGCAACAGGCCAGGAAGGTGAAACAGTGACTCCAGACTCAATCTGGACCCTAACATTTAGCCTTGAACCCATGCAACCGCCTTCCAGGCATTCTGTCAAACATCTGGAGTGCTTACAGGGAATAGAGGAAATTAGGACTCACGGCACTCAAGTGAGCCTACTGGAGGTGTGTTGAAGCTAAGTAAAGATGCTGGAGACGAGATTTGTCGTAGTTGAATCCATCCGAGGGTGTTGACACATTGTTTTCCAAGTCTGGACTCGGCTTCCTAGCTAGAAGAAGGACGCCTGCAGCTTGTAGAGATGGAACATGTCAGGCTAGCATGGTTAGGGCTTCAATGTTTCGCGGTGTCCTCTGGCACTGGGTTTTCGGTTTGGATATGGAGCGTCGAACGATGGTGACTGAACTGCATGACATGCGCGAGGTAATGGATCTGGGTATTCGTGAAAAGGCAATGCTCCGTTTTTTTCTAGGTGAATCAAAGGGGAGAGAAGGAGGCGAGGACTGGTGTGCGGCTTTCAGGTGGAGAACGCATCAGTTCTGGTGGTGCGCTTCCGACGAAAGACGTTGGCGATTAAGGTGGAAAGATGATCGTTGAAATGAGGAGTTGGTTTCAATATATTTGGAGAAGGAAGCAACTCTACTTTCTGCTAATATCTTAAGAGGGGAAGGAGGGTGCGATTTAGATTTACACGAAATCGCCCTTCTCCTTTAATCTGAAGACATGGTTTGCTTTGAGCAACCGGTTACCATCCATGGTTTTTATTATTTTTGGGGAAGAACAAATGGAAGGCTAACGATGGAAAAATAAAATAAAGGGAAGGAATTGTGTTTGAGTGGAACCTGCGATGGAAGGCACGCTAATTATAAACAGAGGAAGGGAACCAGTTAAATTCGCTTACAGAGAAGAAATGACAAGTAGTATCTTGTACAGTATCTCCAAATCTTTGTATCTGACATTGCCAGATTTTTGAACAGTTACCATGTCTTTAGTAAGATTTTATCAGATATGGTTTACAATAAACCTTGGGATGAACCGAGGAAAGTGGTTTGAATGAAGTATACAACAATGTTGCTAATACATATTTAAATTTCAACAATTTTACCAATGTTGTCTTGAACGAACATTATACAACGTTAGACTGAACCAAGGAACATGTTAAACGAAAGTTACCAGTGAACGGTGCACGGTTGAAACGGACGACGTTGCTTTCGTGCTTCACCCACGTTATAAATTCAATCATTATTAACCATAAATTAAATTTAAATGTTAACGCAAAATATGCGAATTTTATCTTACGATTTGTTTTTTCTTTTTCTTCATTAATTTTATTGCCAGTAGCGTTGTTTTAAATAAATTTAACTCAGCATTTTATTCAACATGGCTAATAAACTATTTAAATTAAAACTTCAAAATTATATTTTGAGGTCATATTCAAAATAAATTTGGTTTTCAAGTTCACGCATTACGAAACTAATTTTATACTTAACACTTGATTTCGAACAACTTTAAATTAAATTAGCTTCTTTAACTTTGTAAATACATATCAGTACATACTTAGAAGAAATTAAATTAATTAATAGCAGTAATGATACTGGTTTCATGACATTCACATTAAAACCCCAAAAGAACTCCAATGTTAAATATTTAGTTTTAAACTACACCGTTCAAATTCAAGAATAAGTTTACGAAAAGAATTCTACTTAAATCGAATTTAAACTTTAAATCAAAAATCCAAATATAAATATCTAGTTTGACATTAAATCTTAATTTAATTCATATTTTAAGTATCAAAATTTACCGGTTCGTTGCAAAATTGTTGTAATTAGATTGACACCCATCAGATGATATTATAAAAATGGTTAAAACTTGTGAATTGTATATTGTGGTTTTGTATAATATTAATTGTAGGATTCTCAAACTAATTTGCACATATTCCTACAGTTATGTTGTAAAATATATCACGATTGTTGTAAAGCACTGTAGATCTGGAATTGAGTCCCGTTAAACACCATTTAGATGTATTTACATTCCAGATCTTTGGTTCAGTGTTGAATAATAAGTTATTTGAATTTGGGTAAAATGGTACGATTGGTAAAGTATATGATTGTAATATTAAAAGAAATATGCCTGTTAATATGCAATATTGTTGGGTTTTGGCTTAGTTGATGTAAATATGTCATTTTCCTCCTTTTGAGAAAAGGCATTATTTCGAAATCACAAGGGATATGAGAAAAAGATTTAAAAGGAAAAGTGGTGCAAATGTATGTATAAATATAAAAATACATATTTGCATCAACTATTCCACATTATATGTTTACATATATTTCTTGTGATTTTGAAATATGTCAATTCCAATAATTAGGCATAATTTACAATGATTACGGCTAAAGGTCTTGTAAGATTTGGAACCTTTTGACAATATTGAATGTAAAATGGAATGTTTGGTTGTCAATTAAACCAAATCACATAAGAAAAATAATAAAAATTAACTACATTGACTGCACGAAAACATAAAATATAAATACATAAATATTACCCATCCAAATCAGCGTAAAACGGTAAAATATACATTGTATGGAATGTTTGGATAAGGTTCACTTGTGGAATTATATGTAAATGTAAACCATATTGAATTAATATATTTGTGGTGACCATTTGTAGCAATCAATATAATTAATTACAATAAATAGGACCGCAAATCAATATATAACAATCGTAACCAATGATTGATTGGGGAAAGTAAATACAATAGAATAATGGATACAATTCCTAAAATTTAGTCACGAGGTTAAGCTCAACTTGTGCTATAAGCCTGCCTAGAACCGACTGGCAAATTCAGCAACCACAGGTAGTCAACTTAATGTGAGGGGTCTAGTGCGTAAATATAAATGTACTTAGGCACGAGGTTAAGTTCAAATTTTGGTAGTAGTTTGGCTCGTAACCGACCGATAAATCCAATATCTACAAGTAGTCAACTTAATGTGAGAGGCCTGGTATATATATATATATATATAATGGTCAACCAATAAATAAATGAATAAGAATAGTAATTGTCTGTTAGGGTACAACAAATGAATACCTTAGGACTGATAAATAGTTGCCATAGGAAAATATGACTGTTATGGTCATAAAGGCCAATAAAATAGAAATAAAAGAAAATGGGTATCAAAAGGGGATTAATGGATATTGATTGTCGTTTAAATACTGAGTCCAAATTAGGGAAGAAATCAAATAAATATCCTAGGGAAAAAGGGGAAATAACCTTCCTTATTTATATTATTGAATATAGAACTTATAATTAAAAATAGAGTTGGACTTAGTAGGGTTAACGATGGAAAAATATAATTAACCATAAGAACCCGTGACGATAATAAACCTTATGTATAGAATAATTCCATAAAGAGTAATTAACGGAAAAAGACGCAGTGACGTGGCCCACTTTATCCCAATAGGGAAAGGTAATGAGGGATAATGGGGGACGAACCTAATAACCTTCGCGTATAGTCCGCTTCCTGGGTCTTAAGTGGTTTGTAACAACCCGAAAATCTGGGCCAGTTTAAAATTTTTATTTTGGCTATTTTAGCGAATTTTGATTATTTAAAATGAATTATTTTAAATAATATCGACGAGAAATTTATTTTGAATATAATTCGAACGTATATATTTATACGCGTCGTCGTTAGAATATAAATATTTCTATATAATTATAAATAGAATTGAAAATGGCGCGGTAGTTCGATAATTCGATTTCAAACTTCAATTGAATGTACCGGGTGCAAAACAATCTGGATTTTAGTGAAACCAAAAATAATGGAATCTAACTGTGGATATCTTTCCAACGAATCCGACAAATCAAAATTTCATAGCGGGAATCAAAAGATATGTCCAGTTGAAAATTCTGAATAGTCGCTATGGAATTCAGGCCCTTAAAAATGGACATTTTGCAAACGACCTCGGATTTCGACGAAACCAGTTTTGTTGGATCCGTGATGTAAAGTTATTGCTAGGTTTCAAATTTCATAATTTTTCGAATCAATATGTGAGCGCGGCAAAGGAAAACGCGTTTGACCAGTTTCAGTTGATTTTAATCGACTGGAGAATGGCCATTTTTCCAACGGTCTCAGAATTCGATGAAACTAGTTTTGTTAGGACCGTATCGTCAATTCGAAGCTAGAAAATATTTTTCAGGAATTTTTCTAGTTAGTATGTGACCCCGGTAATTTGAAATGTACGTTTAAAATTCAATATAGTGATTTAAATGTAAATTCAAAGGAAACTGATTGTAACGATCGAATCAGCTTACGATACATATCCCATTGTGTTCGGAATGGGGGTCGAACGCTATGGACGACAGGCGGTGGACCTCGTTTCGAGGTCGTAAGTAAAAGTTAACTTTTTGCAGAATAAAATAATTAAATAATTAAAAAAATAAAAAAATTATCTCTTCCCCCTTTTATTCTGCCCCCCCCTCCCCCCGTTCAAAAGGAAAAAAAAAAGGATCGAGCGATCGACGAAAAGGGGGAAACCCTTGCCGCCCACCGCCGCCGCCGCCAGAGGTGGCGCAGCCCCCCCCCTCTTCGCCGTCCTCCCTTCTTCTTCCTCCTCCCCTTCTCTTCCTTGACCGCGTCGCAGACCCCCCCCATCAGAAATCGACCGCAACGCCCTCCCCGACGCCTCAGCAAACCACCGCGCCGCCCCTCCTTCCCCCTCCTCCTCCTCTGTTCCTACTCGACGCCATGCAGACCCCCCCCCCCCCCAGTCCCGAACCCGCGACAACAAATCCCCCCCCCCCTCGAAAAAACCGCTGTAAGTTAGTTTTTATTTTCGCTTTTAGTTTAATTATATTTATTGTTTAATTTTCTGATTTTTGTTTTAATTTAATAAACTGAATTTTGTTTTAATTTAATAAACTGATTTTTGTTTTAATTTAAAAACTGATTTTTGTTAATTTAAAAACTGATTTTATTTTATGTTATAAAGCAATGATTTTTATTTAGAAATCTTTAAATTAGAAAAGGTAAAATCTTTAAATTAGAAAAGGTAAAATCTTTGAATTAGAAAAGGGAAAATCTTTAAATTTGAAAGGGCGAAGTCTATGTTTTATAAAGGCGAAATCTTTATTTTAGAAAAGGCGAAATCTTTATATGGAAAATAGCGTGATAAAAATATAATTTTTATCTATATAGCATAGTAGTAAAAATTCGATTTTTCTATATTGAATAACGAAGTAAAAATTCGATTTTTCTATATTGAATAACGAAGTAAAAATTCGATTTTTCTATATTGAATAACGAAGTAAAAATTCGATTTTTCTATATTGAATAACGAAGTAAAAATTCGATTTTTCTCTATTGAATAGTAAAGTAAAATTTCGATTTTTATATATATGTAGTGACTACGGTCAACGAAGGTGACAAAGGGCGAGAACGACGAAGACTTCTGCAAAAAGAAGAGTCGAGATGGTTGGATAGCTATCTGTGAGAATTTCTCACTCTTAAATTTCTTTTCTAGTTATATATATACACTAGGATGCAGACGGTGCTTAGTAGCACCCGACACAACCGTCCACAGACCATGGACTTGTTTGTTTGGTTGCATAGATTAGTTATATGATTTGATGTGAATTTGGTTGTCTGGTGAATTTGATTGATGTGTGAATGGCGTGGGCCTTCACTAGACCGGGGATAAGGCTGGGCCTCGTCCCGTTTCTAGTATCGTGCTGTTACGCCGCCGAAATTTTCTAAAATATGTTAGAAAAATAAAAATATCATTTTATTTAAAGAATGAACTGAATAAAATGTTTTATCGTTAAAAATATAATTTTTAACGTGAAGTGAATAAAATAAAATATTCATTTGCAAACCGGACGGTTTGTTTATGTACACCTATTTGAAGGACATTGATAGGGTCGATAAATTTTACACATCGTCCAACTGCACAAATAAAATATGCGTTTGATTGTTTGAAACCCCACACGGGTGTTGGGATGAAATTTGAAGTTCACTCATCCTGATTGATTAAATATGTCGATCGATTGATTGACAGGCTGTTATAAGCGTTAGATATCTATATTTGATGCTTATACAGTGTAGTGCACTTTGGTTGATGGTTGATTATTTTTCAATGCTATTATATGTGTGTAATGCATGAAAATCCATATAATTAACTTTATATGGTAATTGATTGGGCCTCATTCCAATTTGAAAAATAAAGAATAATATAAAATAAAGGTTCATGTGTTGACAGTACTCATCCATTGAGATTGGTCATGTGTTGAACGAAATATTTTGATAATAACAACTATTTTGAAAAAGAAATATTTGAAATAGAATATTTGAAAATAGAAATTTATGAAGCCGTGTTGCTTAGATTGATGCCATTTTAACGTAAACGATATTTATATCGATTTTATTCATTTTGAAATGAATTGAATTGAAAACGATTTCGAAATGAAATGAATTGAAAACGATTTCGAAATGAAATGAATTGAAAACGATTTCGAAATGAATTGAATTGAAAACGATTTCGAAATGAATTGAATTGAAAACGAATTCAAAATGAATTGAAAGCGAATTGAAATGAATTCAAATTGAATTGAAATTTGAATAGAATAGAAATGAATTTTAAAACGAATTTATAAAGAAGAATTCAATTTTGATTTGAATTGAAAAGGAAGTTGAAATTGCTTTTGAAACGAATTTAAAACTATTTATATAATTCGTTTTAAATAGAAATCGACGAAATATATATTATATATATAAAATATAATGGCCTGAATAGAACGCGCCGCGCCGCGGCAGTTCGCGAATTTCGACCATTTATTTCAAATGGACATTACGGGAGATCCGACCGTCGGATTCTCCTAAAACTGGAACCGTTGGGTTCGTATCGAAAAGAGCTTTCTAACGAATATTAGAAATTAGAAACCTAACGGTTGGATTTGGAATTATGTCCAAATCAAATTTGAAAAAGGTCGCTATAAGTGCAGTTCGATGGCCATTGATGGAAATCGACTGTACGTGCCTTGATAAAATTATTAAAAATAGTAATAATTTGTGTAAAATCATAAGAAATGATTTAGAAAGAATTGGGATGAAAAACTCCACATTTGAAAAGATAAAAATAGATTTTTATCGAAATGAACTAGTTTTGAACTAGAATTATAATCCTATTTATTTTTAAATAAATAAATTGAATTTGAAATGGTTTTGAAGATAACCAAAATTTCCAATGATTGCATTGGAATGGATTTGAATCGAAATTGTCTTCGGAATATTTCGATGTTGGATTTCGTGATTATACAAATGTTGTTATGGAAATTTGAAAGATATATATATATATATATATATATATATCGTTATTTCCAATGCGATATTTGTTAGTCGTAGAATTTGATATTGAATATAAGCCGGTATATTTTCTATTCAGAGCCTTGTATTGAATATCAAATGCGATTTGGGTTTGTCGTGAATGGTGTCTTCACTAACACTGTTCTTGAACCCAGTTGAGAAAAGATTAAATCTTTTTATTTAGATTTAATGAAGTGTACCAATTAAATAATATTTAATTGGAATTGAATTGATATTGATTTTTGGGTTTATCGTGAACAGTGTTTTAAATAACACTCGTTCTTTAACCCGATAATCAATGGAATGTGACTTTGGGTTTATCGTGAACCGTGTTTTAAATGACACGGATTCTTTAACCCAGTTAACGATTAAAACTAAGTGGAGTTTTAATGAATCTTTAATTAGATTGAAAAGATCGAAAATGGAGTATCACCAGTTTTGCTCCAGGCGATAGTTAAATCTTTAATTAGATTTGAACGTGAAATGGTAATTGAATTTACCGATAACACTGTGGTGTTAGATATGAAGTATTACCAGTTTTACTTCATGGGATGAATAGGTTGGGATGGGGAAATTAAAATAAATAATTACTTCGGTAAGGTTCGCTAATCCCGACTAGTTTGAATTGAGATTCAAAAATAGAATAAAGAATAAATTCAAGGAATTTATCTTGGATAAAATTAATGGGAACCTTTCCCTATGAATGTGAAATCAGAAACTAACTGTTGGTTAGCTAAGCAGAACGGTTTTCTGGATATTGATCTGATGTTGGTTTCGGCCTTCGGGGTTAATATTTGGGGAATTATTCTCTTGATCAATTTACGGTTAGTGACTAATGAATTGGAACGAGGCGTATGTTGTGTTTGTGTAACACTTTTATAATATATACGCGAGTTATTCGGAAAGACCGGGTTTATCCCATTCTGAATAACTGATACGACGATAAGTCGAAGATGAAGACGATGGTCGAAGACCGGAAGTCTTCACGTCGTTTGGGTGATTACTGATGATCTTGATTGGGCTGTACACCCAAGAAGATGGAAACAATTGGTGATCGTCCAGACGTACTTGGAGATCGATGGATATGCGGGGTACTAGGTGCCTCCAGTTTCGTTCAGACCCAGAACGAACTTGTAAATGGACTGTGTGTCTGACATTGGATTTCAGTCCGTGTGATTGATCTCTATTAAATATATATCTGTTTGGCGGCGGAGAATTTATTCTCTTGCTTAACGCCCTTCTCTGAGACGTACGAGCTCAGGGGTTATATATTGATGGATATCAAACGCATGGAGTGAATTGCCTGTGTGGCATGCCTAAGTGGCAATTGATCGAGGCTTCTGTTGAAAAGCAAAGTCTTGTGGTGATGATCAAAGCAAGGCCTTTGTGGCGTAGCTTTGTGTAACGTTTGATTCGCGAGTTTCACACCCGGTATGAACCAAAAACGGGAGACGGACCTCAGGGAGGACTTGCGTTTCTTTTTAGCTAGAAGTGGCGTCAGTGGTTTTACACGCCCTGACGAGTTTGACTTATGTTGTTGTTGCTGTTGCGAGGCGCCTCGGTTTGATCGGACGATCCGGGTCCGATGGAGTCATTTGTTGGCTCATTTACGCCCCATAGGGCGGAGAGACGTATTGTTCAGGCATAATAATCCACATCGGTGGACCGGCCCTGACGATCCAAGGCCCACCTGAGTCTGGGACCTGAGACATGGGCTAGATTGTCTCGAATCGGTAGAGGACTATCTTTTGCCTCGGTTCATAGACGGAAATCCAATTTCCAAATACGTGACATTTGCGGTTTTATTTGCAGAGCCTAGTATGGCGACATAGTGGGATGGGGCACTTATGCCGCCTATGATTGATACTTATGATTTGAAGTTGTTTTATACACTATGCACTTATAATAGTATCAAACGATTTGTTTTAACCGTATCAAGCATTCTTTGGCTGTTATAAGGGAAAACCCTATCCTCGGCTGCGTTGCATTGTGTGATGGGACCTGGGTCTTATAACAGCTTCATTTTTCTTTATTTAGCATTGCGCTGTTTGTTTTATACACTGGTATTCTTGGGAGGAAACCCGTTCCGTGTTATACGGCATGGTCCCTTGATTTACCTAATGATTTAAAATAAAGATTAATAACTGTTTTAGTTCTCACACCAGTCACATGACTGACCTGGAGTTTATTGTTTTAACCTAAACTCTGGGTGCCCTTATTTTGACACGGGCAGCTAGTAGTTTTGGTTTTGCAGATTTATATTCACAGGATCCTGGTTTACAGCTGGAACGATATCCGGAAAGCTTTGTATCCGTATATCTCCTTCTAGTTGTGTATTGTATTATTTTCCGCTGCTATGTATTTAAATGTAATTTAAATCTCTGATATTTCTGTGTAATATTCATTTATACTCTGTATATTCTTGTAATCTGATGCATTGTTGTGATATACAATGAAATGTTCTTTTATATGCATTCTGTTGTGGCTTGTTCTCAAACGATAGGGCGTTTCGAACGGCTTGGATCGGTTTAGAGACTGGTTCGGACCGAGCGAAATTCATTGACGTCACAGTTGGTATCAGAGCTTTGGCTTACAAAGCTCAGAGAACAAGGCACATTAGAACTATACGAAAGAATTCATCAGATATTGGATTAGTAATATCCAATGGGAATGACTCGTTAGAGATGGGATCAGTAGTATCCTAGAACGAGTGTGAAGAGTACATTTTCAAATGAAAACAATTTTGTTTTGAAAATTTAAATCAATTATTCGTATTTGATTATCTATTTATATTGATTAGGACAGTCCAGTATACAAAGATTTTGCATATACGCCTTGCAAACGTGTATTTGAAGTTTTAATATACTAGATAGATATAGAATTACCCTCTAATCGCCCGGAGATGATTTTGATGATGGAGCTCCATCATTAGAATTTATATTCGAGTGACGAACGTGTAATATCTATATATCTCCTATTGACTGGTGTGAGAACCAAAATTAGATAGGGCCTATTGTTGTGATTTGGTATCAAAAACATGATTTTTGTATATGTATCAAATTATGAATTTGAAACTCTAATTCACTAATTGATTGATGTTTGTGTTGTTTGTTTAGTTGTTTGCTAATTTTTAGCCATTTAGCCTAATTGAATCACATATTGACTGTATTGAAAATTTGGTCGCATTTGCTTGCATATACATATACTTATATTGAACAGGTCATAGCAAGGAGGCTAGAGCAGAGAATAAACTTTGTTTGCCCGACAAATAGGTACATGTTTACTACATAATTTACTGTTTTGTTTGGGTGATGATGATTTTATGAGCCTATTGGCTAGCCGCTTGGCTTTTTCTTTTTCTTTTTGAGATCTGAAGGACCGGGGAAGCTATTTGAAATTCCCCGATGCTCCCATTGTAGGGGAGGTTATGGCGAAATTTTTCGAAAATTTAGGGTGTTAGCCAAATTTTTGAAATTTTGAAAATTCTCAGAAACTAAAGAGTTGGAGAATGGAAGCCAGATCGAGCGTAGAACTGATTAATCAAACCGCTTTCGACTTTGTTCCTTTTCGGGGACGAAAAGTTTTAAGTGGGGGAGATTGTAACAACCCGAAAATCTGGGCCAGTTTAAAATTTTTATTTTGGCTATTTTAGCGAATTTTGATTATTTAAAATGAATTATTTTAAATAATATCGACGAGAAATTTATTTTGAATATAATTCGAACGTATATATTTATATGCGTCGTCGTTAGAATATAAATATTTCTATATAGTTATAAATAGAATTGAAAATGGCGCGGTAGTTCGATAATTCGATTTCAAACTTCAATTGAATGTACTAGGTGCAAAACAATCCAGATTTTAGTGAAACCAAAAATAATGGAATCTAACTGTGGATATCTTTCCAACGAATCCGACAAATCAAAATTTCATAGTGGGAATCAAAAGATATGTCCAGTTGAAAATTCTGAATAGTCGCTATGGAATTCAGGCCCTTAAAAATGGACATTTTGCAAACGACCTCGGATTTCGACGAAACCAGTTTTGTTGGATCCGTGATGTAAAGTTATTGCTAGGTTTCAAATTTCATAATTTTTCGAATCAATATGTGAGCGCGGCAAAGGAAAACGCGTTTGACCAGTTTCAGTTGATTTTAATCGACTGGAGAATGGCCATTTTTCCAACGGTCTCAGAATTCGATGAAACTAGTTTTGTTAGGACCGTATCGTCAATACGAAGCTAGAAAATATTTTTTAGGAATTTTTCTAGTTAGTATGTGACCCCGGTAATTTTAAATGTACGTTTAAAATTCAATATAGTGATTTAAATGTAAATTCAAAGGAAACTGATTGTAACGATCGAATCAGCTTACGATACATATCCCATTGTGTTCGGAATGGGGGTCGAACGCTATGGACGACAGGCGGTGGACCTCGTTTCGAGGTCGTAAGTAAAAGTTAACTTTTTGCAGAATAAAATAATTAAAAAAAATAAAAAAATTATCTCTTCCCCATTTTATTCTGCCCCCCCTCCCCCCGTTCAAAAGGAAAAAAAAGGATCGAGCGATCGACGAAAAGGGGGAAACCCTTGCCGCCGCCGCCAGAGGTGGCGCAGCCCCCCCCCCCCTCTTCGCCGTCCTCCCTTCTTCTTCCTCCTCCCCTTCTCTTCCTTGACCGCGTCGCAGACGCCCCCCCCCCCCACCCATTAGAAATCGACCGCAACGCCCTCCCCGACGCCTCAGCAAACCACCGCGCCGCCCCTCCTTCCCCCTCCTCCTCTGTTCCTACTCGACGCCATGCAGATCCCCCCCCCAGTCCCGAACCCGCGACAGCAAATCTCCCCCCCCCCCCTCGAAAAAACTGCTGTAAGTTAGTTTTTATTTTCGCTTTTAGTTTAATTATATTTATTGTTTAATTTTCTGATTTTTGTTTTAATTTAATAAACTGATTTTTGTTTTAATTTAATAAACTGATTTTTGTTTTAATTTAAAAACTGATTTTTGTTAATTTAAAAACTGATTTTATTTTATGTTATAAAGCAATGATTTTTATTTAGAAATCTTTAAATTAGAAAAGGTAAAATCTTTAAATTAGAAAAGGTAAAATCTTTGAATTAGAAAAGGGAAAATCTTTAAATTTGAAAGGGCGAAGTCTATGTTTTATAAAGGCGAAATCTTTATTTTAGAAAAGGCGAAATCTTTATATGGAAAATAGCGTGATAAAAATATAATTTTTATCTATATAGCATAGTAGTAAAAATTCGATTTTTCTATATTGAATAACGAAGTAAAAATTCGATTTTTCTATATTGAATAACGAAGTAAAAATTCGATTTTTCTATATTGAATAACGAAGTAAAAATTCGATTTTTCTATATTGAATAACGAAGTAAAAATTCGATTTTTCTCTATTGAATAGTAAAGTAAAATTTTGATTTTTATATATATGTAGTGACTACGGTCAACGAAGGTGACAAAGGGCGAGAACGACGAAGACTTCTGCAAAAAGAAGAGTCGAGATGGTTGGATAGCTATCTGTGAGAATTTCTCACTCTTAAATTTCTTTTCTAGTTATATATATACACTAGGATGCAGACGGTGCTTAGTAGCACCCGACACAACCGTCCACAGACCATGGACTTGTTTGTTTGGTTGCATAGATTAGTTATATGATTTGATGTGAATTTGGTTGTCTGGTGAATTTGATTGATGTGTGAATGGCGTGGGCCTTCACTAGACCGGGGATAAGGCTGGGCCTCGTCCCGTTTCTAGTATCGTGTTGTTACGCCGCCGAAATTTTCTAAAATATGTTAGAAAAATAAAAATATCATTTTATTTAAAGAATGAACTGAATAAAATGTTTTATCGTTAAAAATATAATTTTTAACGTGAAGTGAATAAAATAAAATATTCATTTGCAAACCGGACGGTTTGTTTATGTACACCTATTTGAAGGACATTGATTGGGTCGATAAATTTTACACATCGTCCAACTGCACAAATAAAATATGCGTTTGATTGTTTGAAACCCCACACGGGTGTTGGGATGAAATTTGAAGTTCACTCATCCTGATTGATTAAATATGTCGATCGATTGATTGACAGGCTGTTATAAGCGTTAGATATCTATATTTGATGCTTATACAGTGTAGTGCACTTTGGTTGATGGTTGATTATTTTTCAATGCTATTATATGTGTGTAATGCATGAAAATCCATATAATTAACTTTATATGGTAATTGATTGGGCCTCATTCCAATTTGAAAAATAAAGAATAATATAAAATAAAGGTTCATGTGTTGACAGTACTCATCCATTGAGATTGGTCATGTGTTGAACGAAATATTTTGATAATAACAACTATTTTGAAAAAGAAATATTTGAAATAGAATATTTGAAAATAGAAATTTATGAAGCCGTGTTGCTTAGATTGATGCCATTTTAACGTAAACGATATTTATATCGATTTTATTCATTTTGAAATGAATTGAATTGAAAACGATTTCAAAATGAAATGAATTGAAAACGATTTCGAAATGAAATGAATTGAAAACGATTTCGAAATGAATTGAATTGAAAACGATTTCGAAATGAATTGAATTGAAAACGAATTCAAATTGAATTGAAAGCGAATTGAAATGAATTCAAATTGAATTGAAATTTGAATAGAATAGAAATGAATTTTAAAACGAATTTATAAAGAAGAATTCAATTTTGATTTGAATTGAAAAGGAAGTTGAAATTGCTTTTGAAACGAATTTAAAACTATTTATATAATTCGTTTTAAATAGAAATCGACGAAATATATATTATATATATAAAATATAATGGCCTGAATAGAACGCGCCGCGCCGCGGCAGTTCGCGAATTTCGACCATTTATTTCAAATGGACATTACGGGAGATCCGACCGTCGGATTCTCCTAAAACTGGAACCGTTGGGTTCGTATCGAAAAGAGCTTTCTAACGAATATTAGAAATTAGAAACCTAACGGTTGGATTTGGAATTATGTCCAAATCAAATTTGAAAAAGGTCGCTATAAGTGCAGTTCGATGGCCATTGATGGAAATCGACTGTACGGGCCTTGATAAAATTATTAAAAATAGTAATAATTTGTGTAAAATCATAAGAAATGATTTAGAAAGAATTGGGATGAAAAACTCCATATTTGAAAAGATAAAAATAGATTTTTATCGAAATGAACTAGTTTTGAACTAGAATTATAATCCTATTTATTTTTAAATAAATAAATTGAATTTGAAATGGTTTTGAAGATAACCAAAATTTCCAATGATTGCATTGGAATGGATTTGAATCGAAATTGTCTTCGGAATATTTCGATGTTGGATTTCGTGATTATACAAATGTTGTTATGGAAATTTGAAAGATATATATATATATATATCGTTATTTCCAATGCGATATTTGTTAGTCGTAGAATTTGATATTGAATATAAGCCGGTATATTTTCTATTCAGAGCCTTGTATTGAATATCAAATGTGATTTGGGTTTGTCGTGAATGGTGTCTTCACTAACACTGTTCTTGAACCCAGTTGAGAAAAGATTAAATCTTTTTATTTAGATTTAATGAAGTGTACCAATTAAATAATATTTAATTGGAATTGAATTGATATTGATTTTTGGGTTTATCGTGAACAGTGTTTTAAATAACACTCGTTCTTTAACCCGATAATCAATGGAATGTGACTTTGGGTTTATCGTGAACCGTGTTTTAAATGACACGGATTCTTTAACCCAGTTAACGATTAAAACTAAGTGGAGTTTTAATGAATCTTTAATTAGATTGAAAAGATCGAAAATGGAGTATCACCAGTTTTGCTCCAGGCGATAGTTAAATCTTTAATTAGATTTGAACGTGAAATGGTAATTGAATTTACCGATAACACTGTGGTGTTAGATATGAAGTATTACCAGTTTTACTTCATGGGATGAATAGGTTGGGATGGGGAAATTAAAATAAATAATTACTTCGGTAAGGTTCGCTAATCCCGACTAGTTTGAATTGAGATTCAAAAATAGAATAAAGAATAAATTCAAGGAATTTATCTTGGATAAAATTAATGGGAACCTTTCCCTATGAATGTGAAATCAGAAACTAACTGTTGGTTAGCTAAGCAGAACGGTTTTCTGGATATTGATCTGATGTTGGTTTCGGCCTTCGGGGTTAATATTTAGGGAATTATTCTCTTGATCAATTTACGGTTAGTGACTAATGAATTGGAACGAGGCGTATGTTGTGTTTGTGTAACACTTTTATAATATATACGCGAGTTATTCGGAAAAACCGGGTTTATCCCATTCTGAATAACTGATACGACGATAAGTCGAAGATGAAGACGATGGTCGAAGACCGGAAGTCTTCACGTCGTTTGGGTGATTACTGATGATCTTGATTGGGCTGTACACCCAAGAAGATGGAAACAGTTGGTGATCGTCCAGACGTACTTGGAGATCGATGGATATGCGGGGTACTAGGTGCCTCCGGTTTCGTTCAGACCCAGAACGAACTTGTAAATGGACTGTGTGTCTGACATTGGATTTCAGTCCGTGTGATTGATCTCTATTAAATATATATCTGTTTGGCGGCGGAGAATTTATTCTCTTGCTTAACGCCCTTCTCTGAGACGTACGAGCTCAGGGGTTATATATTGATGGATATCAAACGCATGGAGTGAATTGCCTGTGTGGCATGCCTAAGTGGCAATTGATCGAGGCTTCTGTTGAAAAGCAAAGTCTTGTGGTGATGATCAAAGCAAGGCCTTTGTGGCGTAGCTTTGTGTAACGTTTGATTCGCGAGTTTCACACCCGGTATGAACCAAAAACGGGAGACGGACCTCAGGGAGGACTTGCGTTTCTTTCTAGCTAGAAGTGGCGTCAGTGGTTTTACACGCCCTGACGAGTTTGACTTATGTTGTTGTTGCTGTTGCGAGGCGCCTCGGTTTGATCGGACGATCCGGGTCCGATGGAGTCATTTGTTGGCTCATTTACGCCCCATAGGGCGGAGAGACGTATTGTTCAGGCATAATAATCCACATCGGTGGACCGGCCCTGACGATCCAAGGCCCACCTGAGTCTGGGACCTGAGACATGGGCTAGATTGTCTCGAATCGGTAGAGGACTATCTTTTGCCTCGGTTCATAGACGGAAATCCAATTTCCAAATACGTGACATTTGCGGTTTTATTTGCAGAGCCTAGTATGGCGACATAGTGGGATGGGGCACTTATGCCGCCTATGATTGATACTTATGATTTGAAGTTGTTTTATACACTATGCACTTATAATAGTATCAAACGATTTGTTTTAACCGTATCAAGCATTCTTTGGCTGTTATAAGGGAAAACCCTATCCTCGGCTGCGTTGCATTGTGTGATGGGACCTGGGTCTTATAACAGCTTCATTTTTCTTTATTTAGCATTGCGCTGTTTGTTTTATACACTGGTATTCTTGGGAGGAAACCCGTTCCGTGTTATACGGCATGGTCCCTTGATTTACCTAATGATTTAAAATAAAGATTAATAACTGTTTTAGTTCTCACACCAGTCACATGACTGACCTGGAGTTTATTGTTTTAACCTAAACTCTGGGTGCCCTTATTTTGACACGGGCAGCTAGTAGTTTTGGTTTTGCAGATTTATATTCACAGGATCCTGGTTTACAGCTGGAACGATATCCGGAAAGCTTTGTATCCGTATATCTCCTTCTAGTTGTGTATTGTATTATTTTCCGCTGCTATGTATTTAAATGTAATTTAAATCTCTGATATTTCTGTGTAATATTCATTTATACTCTGTATATTCTTGTAATCTGATGCATTGTTGTGATATACAATGAAATGTTCTTTTATATGCGTTCTGTTGTGGCTTGTTCTCAAACGATAGGGCGTTTCGAACGGCTTGGATCGGTTTAGCGACTGGTTCGGACCGAGCGAAATTCCTTGACGTCACAGTTGGTATCAGAGCTTTGGCTTACAAAGCTCAGAGAACAAGGCACATTAGAACTATACGAAAGAATTCATCAGATATTGGATTAGTAATATCCAATGGGAATGACTCGTTAGAGATGGGATCAGTAGTATCCTAGAACGAGTGTGAAGAGTACATTTTCAAATGAAAACAATTTTGTTTTGAAAATTTAAATCAATTATTCGTATTTGATTATCTATTTATATTGATTAGGACAGTCCAGTATACAAAGATTTTGCATATACGCCTTGCAAACGTGTATTTGAAGTTTTAATATACTAGATAGATATAGAATTACCCTCTAATCGCCCGGAGATGATTTTGATGATGGAGCTCCATCATTAGAATTTATATTCGAGTGACGAACGTGTAATATCTATATATCTCCTATTGACTGGTGTGAGAACCAAAATTAGATAGGGCCTATTGTTGTGATTTGGTATCAAAAACATGATTTTTGTATATGTATCAAATTATGAATTTGAAACTCTAATTCACTAATTGATTGATGTTTGTGTTGTTTGTTTAGTTGTTTGCTAATTTTTAGCCATTTAGCCTAATTGAATCACATATTGACTGTATTGAAAATTTGGTCGCATTTGCTTGCATATACATATACTTATATTGAACAGGTCATAGCAAGGAGGCTAGAGCAGAGAATAAAATTTGTTTGCCCGACAAATAGGTACATGTTTACTACATAATTTACTGTTTTGTTTGGGTGATGATGATTTTATGAGCCTATTGGCTAGCCGCTTGGCTTTTACTTTTACTTTTTGAGATCTGAAGGACCGGGGAAGCTATTTGAAATTCCCCGATGCTCCCATTGCAGGGGAGGTTATGGCGAAATTTTTCGAAAATTTAGGGTGTTAGCCAAATTTTTGAAATTTTGAAAATTCTCAGAAACTAAAGAGTTGGAGAATGGAAGCCAGATCGAGCGTAGAACTGATTAATCAAACCGCTTTCGACTTTGTTCCTTTTCGGGGACGAAAAGTTTTAAGTGGGGGAGATTGTAACAACCCGAAAATCTGGGCCAGTTTAAAATTTTTATTTTGGCTATTTTAGCGAATTTTGATTATTTAAAATGAATTATTTTAAATAATATCGACGAGAAATTTATTTTGAATATAATTCGAACGTATATATTTATACGCGTCGTCGTTAGAATATAAATATTTCTATATAATTATAAATAGAATTGAAAATGGCGCGGTAGTTCGATAATTCGATTTCAAACTTCAATTGAATGTACTGGGTGCAAAACAATCCAGATTTTAGTGAAACCAAAAATAATGGAATCTAACTATGGATATCTTTCCAACGAATCCGACAAATCAAAATTTCATAGCGGGAATCAAAAGATATGTCCAGTTGAAAATTCTGAATAGTCGCTATGGAATTCAGGCCCTTAAAAATGGACATTTTGCAAACGACCTCGGATTTCGACGAAACCAGTTTTGTTGGATCCGTGATGTAAAGTTATTGCTAGGTTTCAAATTTCATAATTTTTCGAATCAATATGTGAGCGCGGCAAAGGAAAACGCGTTTGACCAGTTTCAGTTGATTTTAATCGACTGGAGAATGGCCATTTTTCCAACGGTCCCAGAATTCGATGAAACTAGTTTTGTTAGGACCGTATCGTCAATACGAAGCTAGAAAATATTTTTCAGGAATTTTTCTAGTTAGTATGTGACCCCGGTAATTTGAAATGTACGTTTAAAATTCAATATAGTGATTTAAATGTAAATTCAAAGGAAACTGATTGTAACGATCGAATCAGCTTACGATACATATCCCATTGTGTTCGGAATGTGGGTCGAACGCTATGGACGACAGGCGGTGGACCTCGTTTCGAGGTCGTAAGTAAAAGTTAACTTTTTGCAGAATAAAATAATTAAATAATTAAAAAAAATAAAAAATTATCTCTTCCCCCTTTTATTCTGCCCCCCCCCCCCCGTTCAAAAGGAAAAAAAAAGGATCGAGCGATCGACGAAAAGGGGGAAACCCTTGCCGCCCGCCGCCGCCGCCGCCAGAGGTGGCGCAGCCCCCCCCCCCTCTTCGCCGTCCTCCCTTCTTCTTCCTCCTCCCCTTCTCTTCCTTGACCGCGTCGCAGACCACCCCCCCCCCCATCAGAAATCGACCGCAACGCCCTCCCCGACGCCTCAGCAAACCACCGCGCCGCCCCTCCTTCCCCCTCCTCCTCTGTTCCTACTCGACGCCTTGCAGACACCCCCCCCCCCCAGTCCCGAACCCGCGACAGCAAATCTCCCCCCCCCCCCCCCCCCCGAAAAAACCGTTGTAAGTTAGTTTTTATTTTCGCTTTTAGTTTAATTATATTTATTGTTTAATTTTCTGATTTTTGTTTTAATTTAATAAACTGAATTTTGTTTTAATTTAATAAACTGATTTTTGTTTTAATTTAAAAACTGATTTTTGTTAATTTAAAAACTGATTTTATTTTATGTTATAAAGCAATGATTTTTATTTAGAAATCTTTAAATTAGAAAAGGTAAAATCTTTAAATTAGAAAAGGTAAAATCTTTGAATTAGAAAAGGGAAAATCTTTAAATTAGAAAGGGCGAAGTCTATGTTTTATAAAGCCGAAATCTTTATTTTAGAAAAGGCGAAATCTTTATATGGAAAATAGCGTGATAAAAATATAATTTTTATCTATATAGCATAGTAGTAAAAATTCGATTTTTCTATATTGAATAACGAAGTAAAAATTCGATTTTTCTATATTGAATAACGAAGTAAAAATTCGATTTTTCTATATTGAATAACGAAGTTCACTCATCCTGATTGATTAAATATGTCGATCGATTGATTGACAGGCTGTTATAAGCGTTAGATATCTATATTTGATGCTTATACAGTGTAGTGCACTTTGGTTGATGGTTGATTATTTTTCAATGCTATTATATGTGTGTAATGCATAAAAATCCATATAATTAACTTTATATGGTAATTGATTGGGCCTCATTCCAATTTGAAAAATAAAGAATAATATAAAATAAAGGTTCATGTGTTGACAGTACTCATCCATTGAGATTGGTCATGTGTTGAACGAAATATTTTGACAATAACAACTATTTTGAAAAAGAAATATTTGAAATAGAATATTTGAAAATAGAAATTTATGAAGTCGTGTTGCTTAGATTGACGTCATTTTAACGTAAACGATATTTATATCGATTTTATTCATTTTGAAATGAATTGAATTGAAAACGATTTCGAAATGAAATGAATTGAAAACGATTTCGAAATGAAATGAATTGAAAATGATTTCGAAATGAATTGAATTGAAAACGATTTCGAAATGAATTGAATTGAAAACGAATTCAAATTGAATTGAAATGAATTCAAATTGAATTGAAATTTGAATTGAATAGAAATGAATTTTAAAACGAATTTATAAAGAAGAATTCAATTTTGATTTGAATTGAAAAGGAAGTTGAAATTGCTTTTGAAACGAATTTAAAACTATTTATATAATTCGTTTTAAATAGAAATCGACGAAATATATTATATATATTATATATATAATATAATGGCCTGAATAGAACGCGCCGCGCCGCGGCAGTTCGCGAATTTCGACCATTTATTTCAAACGGACATTACGGGAGATCCGACCGTCGGATTCTCCTAAAACCGGAACCGTTGGGTTCGTATCGAAAAGAGCTTTCTAACGAATATTAGAAATTAGAAATCTAACGGTTGGATTTGGAATTATGTCCAAATCAAATTCGAAAAAGGTCGCTATAAGTGCAGTTCGATGGCCATTGATGGAAATCGACTGTACGGGCCTTGATAAAATTATTAAAAATAGTAATAATTTGTGTAAAATCATAAGAAATGATTTAGAAAGAATTGGGATGAAAAACTCCATATTTGAAAAGATAAAAATAGATTTTTATCGAAATGAACTAGTTTTGAACTAGAATTATAATCCTATTTATTTTTAAATAAATAAATTGAATTTGAAATGGTTTTGAAGATAACCAAAATTTCCAATGATTGCATTGGAATGGATTTGAATCGAAATTGTCTTCGGAATATTTCGATGTTGGATTTCGTGATTATACAAATGTTGTTATGGAAATTTGAAAGATATATATATATATATATCGTTATTTCCAATGCGATATTTGGGTTTGTCGTGAATGGTGTCTTCACTAACACTGTTCTTGAACCCAGTTGAGAAAAGATTAAATCTTTTTATTTATATTTAATGAAGTGTACCAATTAAATAATATTTAATTGGAATTGAATTGATATTGATTTTTGGGTTTATCGTGAACAGTGTTGTAACGACCCGTGTTTTTGGCACTCGAATATGTAATTTAATTTATTTAATTTAAATATTATATTTGGAATATCGATGGAATTAATATCTAATTCGCTATTTAAACAAAGTTCGACGTTATATATTTATATAATTATAAATAGAGCTTGAAATATAGCGCTGCAGTTTGAAAATTCGAGTTTGAACTTCAACTGGATATACAGAGTCCGATATAAGTCGGATTTCTAAGGGAACGTTGGGAGTGTATTGACGATAATTTTCATATGAAAGAGAAAAATCCAGATTTCGTATTGTAAATTGTAAGTTAGGGCTAAATCAAAATTTGAAAAAAAACGCTGTGGAAATCGTTATTTGAAATAGCGACCTTTAAAATGGTCGTTTTGCAAACGGACTTAGATTTCGACGAAATCGGTTTCATCGGAACCGTATCGTTAAATTATTGTACGGTGTTAGATGGCATGGCAAACCAATGTTGTATGTGGCCACGGTAGCCGTAAACGCCCATTCATTTTCTATAGCGCGTGATTTATATAATAAAGGGATATTTGAGTGTAACTTGAGCAGACGATCGAATTAGGCCACGAAACCAGTTCCGTGAGTTCGTATCGTCGATTAGAGTCAGGATAGGTATATAGTTTATTATTTTTAGAGATCGAGAAATTTGGCGTTAAAAAGGGTAGGGCGGTTCGGGGTAAAAATAGCATATCGGGCAAACAGTCTCAGAATGCGACGAAACTAGTGCCGTTGGGTTCGTATCGAAAAGTTATTGCAAGATATCAAGGTTTCAATTTGATTTGACTTATCTGGTGATCGTGGAAAAATCAAACGCGTGTTTATTTCTGGTTTTATAAAGGAAAATTTTCCAAACGACCTCGGATTTCGATGAAACTTGTCCCATTGGTTTCAGAATACTTTTTACACTAAGAAAAGCCTTTTTATCAGTAAACAGAAATCATATGAAGTAGAATTTGTGTGTTACTTTACGTCTAAGTTTCATTATAATACTTATATAATATTTCCTACCCATGCAAGCTAAGTGATACATCAAAATCATAGATGTTCTGACGTACAAACTCCTGTCCCAAATTTTGTGAAGCCTTGCCGACCAAGGGTCGTGGATTCCCAGACATACAGCTAGCTGTATATATATTAACCTGATTTTCTCTTTACTTTTGCAAACCACAAACCAACGAAACAAGGACCTCCCCTTCAATCAACTGGACCTTCTCAGACTTTCAATCACAATTAAACTATTTCCAAATTCCCAACAGCTAAATACTCGGCCAGATGAGGCCATCATATCCAACAATGGAGACAAGTTTTTGAACCTTGTTGTGGCTGGAAATTGGCTCGAAGGGCGCGGCGGTTTCGGGGAGTTTACTGATGAACGGACTGACCTAGGGGCGCGGCGTTTCTGGTGGAGGACAGGGAGTGTCGGCCGTACCTGCTGATGAGGACTGATCAACCTCCGACGACCGAGACTGGGCGCGGATCTGGGTGGTCTCCTGTCAGTCAATGGCGGAGGGGAGGAGGCGCGGTTATGGGGGTTTCTTTGATTAAGTGTGTGGCTTCCAGGTGAATGAAGAAGTCGCGTTTGTAACTGAACCTGGGAGGAAAAGTAATCGGCCATTCTTTTGTCCCTAAGCATAGTTAGTTAAACTAGGAATTTGATTGATTAATTAAAACGTTTTAGTCTAGTAACTCACAATTACCAAATCGTGATTTTATACAGGAGGACCTTAGGGGACTTGAAGCCGGAACCAACGTGATGAGGGAAGTCAGGAACCACTTTGTTTTAACTAAAGTGTAATTAGTTATTATTAATTAATTAAGAAATTTCCATCACATATAATAATACACTAAAGCGTAAATTGGTGCAGGCATTGGAAGATGAAGGACGACTGTTTTTGCAACGAAGGCAAAGCCGATGTGAAGGAAGCAAATGGCCTTATAACCCAAAAACGTAAATATTTAATTATGTTTTTAACTATGGTTAACTAAGTAATATCTATTATAATTAAGACAATGTTTATAAAATATAACCTAATGTTAATACGTTTGTAATCAGGAATAGAAGGAGGAGCCGCAAGAAGAAGGAACAGTTTGGCCTGGGTTTTGATTAAGTAATGTAAATGGGTTTTTACTAAATATATAGTTAAATTTAATTAACTTTTAAGTAAGGAGATTTATTGTTTAACTAATTAATGAATTTGAAATCCTATAACTTGTGTGCATGACTCAGGGACTGGATGGTGTAGAAATTGAGGAGACACTATCGGGGGAAAACGGGAACGAAGCCTCAAAGTGTTAATCAAGCTGCATACCCTTTTAAAAAGTAATTAACGTTATTTGAATTATAACCAAGAATTTATTTTATTAAATAGTGTTAATATGTGAAAGGTGAATATCTTTCGACTATATTACCAGAATTTGACCAGACCAGAGACGTCAAGACGGTACAGACGGACTCTGTATTTTGGAAACTGACTAGGATTGGAATAGAGACAACAAGAATTTGCAGTTAAATTAAACAACTGTTTAATTTAACTGTATCTGAACCATTCAACGAACAAATCAAGGTGAGTTAAACTCACTCAGTTTTCCCTATTTATATTTTATATAAATTGGGTTTTTTATTTTGTGTGCTCTGCTTGCTGATGGTTGCCTGGTTGCTAGTTACACCTTTGTTTGTTGATTTAACCGATGAAATTAAACTGTGTTTAATTTCAGTGAAATACCAAATCGTTACTTTTAACGATTGGTTCCAATAAAGGTGACTCGCCTTGGTTGGTCACGTTTATTTATAAACGTGTTTAAATGGTTGAATCGTTTGAATTGCTTGTGGTTGGTGTTGAATGGTTGCTATTTAGTGTTATCAGTTAAACAAAACTGAATGGTCTGATTTGAGATAACCATTTGAATACAGGGAAGAACAAGTTGGAGGGACCCAACCGGATCCCTCAAAATGTATTATTTATTTTCATATTATCATATATGAACTGATCTGTTTGTGTGATTGATTTGATGGTTGATTATTAATTGAATATTCAACATCTGTTTGGTTTGAACCAATAGGTGATATTGGTTAAGTGTTTGGCAGAGTATGGCCTTTAAAATCAATCGGGTTATGGACAGTGATTCACCGTCAGGTGAATCGATAGAGTTGAAGTTATAAAATTTACTTTATAACTGGAGTTAGATTTTGGAAAAAAATGTATTATTTGAAACAAAAGTTATTAAAGAGAATTAAATAAATATTTTATTTATTTAAGATTTGATTTGTTAGTAATTTATTTTATAAAGTAAATTCTGATGTTAATCAGATTTACAAAGAATGAGAATAGAGAATGAATCGAATGGTTAAACATTGATAATTGTTTTGAAAAGGAAACAATTAATGGAAATAATTTAAATTAATTATATTTTTAATTAATTTAAAGTGAAGGTTAATTGGAATTAGTTTACGAGATAATCCAATTTTGACTTGACAAAATTGACCATTTAAACTAGAGTCGAATATCAAATTAGTTTGTTTCGAAATTGCGAAATGGAATAGTTAAAGAATATTGTTTTAACTTTAAACAAGATCTTTATAAAAGATTTTCTATTTATTTTAGTAAATAAAGAAATTAACTACTGAAGTAGTTAATGAGTGAAGAAAATTATTGTTTTAATAAGAATTTAGAAGACTACTTTTGAAAAGTAATCGAAGAGAAGTGTAATTTAAATTGGATTGTGAAAGGAATCTATGAGCGGGTTTTATATTTAAAGCTAAGATGTTTATAATGATGTTAAAAAGAGGATTTCAAGCGAAGATGATAAATTAAATTTAAGTGTTGTTTAATTATGTGAATTAAGGTAAAGGGTTTATATAAACCAGGGTCGTGTAAATGAGGTTTAATGTGTTAAGGCGTTAATTTTATTTAACGTTACTTGAAAACAAGATCAAGTAAAAAGGAGAATTTTAAATGAGATTTCAAAATGGGGAAATGGTCGAATAAATTTTGAAAGGAGATTGGAAATAAGCGAATCTGGGTAAAGAACTGAGTTATAGGGTTGTTTAACCAAATCCAATAGTTAAATGGAATTTGTTGGAGACTAGAATGAAATATTGATTTTGATTACAACTTATGTTTATCGAAGGATAAGAACGTTGTTGATCAAGGTCTGAGAGGTAATTAAAATACCCCAACTTGAACAACATCGGGATTATCTGAAGATAGTATTAGTTGGTAATCGTAAGTGACGTTAGTGGATATGTTTTGTAAATCTAATAGCGATTGTAGCGCTTTGGCTATAGTAAATGGGTTGTAAACCTAAACAGCGATTATAGCGCTGTTGTTTTGTAAATCTAAATAGTAATTATAACGCTATTGTTATAACATATGTGTTATAAATTTCTTTGTTAAAACAAATGGATTTCCGAATTTTAAAGATGATTTGAAAGAAGATTTAAGTGGGTAATCGAATATAGTTATTCGAGCTAGAGTTAGTCAAACATAGTATTCAAGGTAAGTTGCCATTGCATACGACTGCTAGCATAATTCGCAGGGCTGCAGATAGCCTACGGCGGTCGGATGTTTCCTGAGGGAATCAGGCGTAACCATTGTGATTGCTGTGATCTAGAGTCAAGCGAATGGAGTTAAGTCAAATGTTAGTTAATCGATTAAAGTTAAATCAAATTAGAGTTATTCAAATATCAGATTTTTTTGAATGTTAAAAGAGACAGAAAGTTTTAATGTAAAAAAAAAGGAAATCAGTTGTTAAAGGCCAAGTGATGCTGAATACTGAACCAGTGAACTCATTGGAGTGTCATGATTGAAACACTGTATATTTTGATTGTTAAAACACCGACTATCAAATCTGTCCAATACGATTGTTGGTATGGAAAGACCGGGATCGAATTTATATTCGAAAACCATTCCAACCAACAACTACGTGAAGATAGCATAAGATGATCAAGATGGAGCATTGAAGACCGTGGATTTTTCACAAAAGGAAGAACCACTAATATTCTCTGCCTGGCAAGCAGAGATAAGCTGTGATTCTGTCGTAGTTGGAATCTACGGGTTGCAAGGACTTCTCGCTACTGATCCATGGGGTGATTCCTATATTGGATGCAGTAGGAGAGTGCCTTCGGTTCATCCTGTTCCTGGATGACGTATATGGACGAATGTGTAACAGAGTATTTCCAAAGGATCACGTACGTTGATTTCTTCAAACGTGCTATGGTTGTTGGCGGAGAATTGCCGCTCTCTTAGCTTCCAGCTAGAGTATTTTTGTGGATATCAATTAGTGATATCTGACGGATCTGACGATGTGGCATTCAAAGTGAATGGTGACCAGATGTTCAAAGATAAATTCTGGCCTCAAGCCTCATCAACCGGAAGATGACAAAAATCGGGCAGGCAGCATGGCTATGTGGGTCGCTCCCATTAGGGTGTATAATCACCTATCTAGAGGAAATCCTATTTGTTTCTTAATCTATGTTTCGATGCTGTCCCTTATCGGGAGGCGGTTGCTGATCCCAACCGTCGGTGATATACATTCGATACACTCAAGCGAAATGAGTGGTCGGTCATGTGAGGGCTGGGTTGCAAGATGTTCTTGTTGAACCCAGTGTATTCGTCTCTAGAGATACACTATCGGCAGGTGGTCCCATACCTTGTCAAGTTGGAATCCAATCTCCAATAAGCGCCCGCGGTTTTGATTGTATACTATATATGTGGAGCGTGAGATGCAAGCGTTCCACTAGATTGTTATTTACTTGTATTTAGACATTATTATAATATCAGAACAAGATATTGGTTTCAAAACTGTTTTGGGTTATCGTAAGGTAAAAACCGTCCGTGTTTATGTGTGGATTTGGTCTTACGATTATCCTTTTCTTTTGAAAAGATTTTGAACTTTAAAATCATGATTGGATGATTTACCCTTATACTGTGCGAGTTTATCTCACTCTGGTTCACCAGACTGACCCGGTGTTTTGTAAATGCTCGGGTTAGCCCAGGGTGTACATGTTCAAGTTATCGAAAGCTGTGAAGAGACGAGCGGGAGATGATCAGACGTATGATATTATATAGCTACTATTCCGCTGTGTGTTGTATATGGGAACAGGCTACTATAACTGTCCCACTGTATGATGTACTCTGATACTGTAAGTATTTTAAAGCTCTCAATAAAGATTTATTTCTGTATTATATTTTGTTCCGCTGCGATGTGAGACTCTGTGTGGTGTTTTCTTCTTCTTCTTCTATTCAATATTTCTACCTTATCTATTCTCACCCTCTAACTTCTTTCTATTAATGATCTGGAATGTTCGATGTCTGAATGGTCAACACAGTAGTTTGATGTTGATTTTCGGAGTCGAAAATCCCAGTTCGTTACAGTGGTATCAGAGCTGAAGGTTAAGTAAGTACCTTGGCTCTGTGGCGTGACTCAGTAGAGATGGGGTTAGCAATACCCTAGATTGAGTATGAGTGTATATATATACGAGTGAACGTATTTGTAGATTTGATATAAAAAAATTGTTTTATATTGTGAAGATTTATTGGTTGAGTTGTATATGAGTTCTGGTCGATCAGTTTGATCCACTGTATCGATGGGAGTTTCTAAACACTCAAGCATGATTAACCTACACAGTATGTTTTGAAAGAGGGTAAATGAAATAATTTTACCCAAATTATATTTTAATATAAAAGAGTGATTAATATTTGAAGTATTATAGTATATTGGATGTGTTGGTTGATTATAATTGAAATGGTTATATAAATAACCAATTAGAATTCGAAAAATGTAAAAGCAGATTTATTAAATCTGAAATTAAAATCAGAATTAGAATTAAAATTCCCAAAAGGGGAAAAAAGTGATTAAAAATCAAATTGGGTTAACTATATGAGAAATTTAAGATCCTGGGGGATTTCAAATTTGTTTTACAAACATTTAGTTGGGTATTTTGAAAAGATTTCAAAATGAAAATGTTTAAATACGATTTTGATAAGTGATATAATATTGAACTCACTTCGATAGCTAGGAAGTAACTCTGATGATGCTGGCCACATCATCAGTGTATATTTTCGAGTTCTAAGTGACAGATTACTACCAAAAATCTTGTTTTGAATTGCTTTGATAAAAACAAGTTGTTTTAAATCCTGAAAGGGAATATTTGATTTTCGAAGGAGCTGAACTGTTTAAAAACTCCCAGGGAAATTGTTTGAACAAAAACAAAATGTAATAGAAATGTGTGAAAGCAAATATGAATTGAATTAAAACCAATTAACTGGAAATTTAATCGAGATATAATATATCGAGTGGAATCAGATGTTGAATTGTGAGACAGGAATCTGAAATGGTATTGGACTGGTAAAATTCAGAGTTGAAATTGAGAATGGATGGAAATTGAGTTAAGAATGGAATTTGGCTTGGACGCGTGATGGATTTGGTTCTGAGGATAAAGTTGGAATTTTGGGGATGCATTTGTATATGTTGACAGGGTAGCAAATGGAGAGGATATAATGATATGCCCGACAAAAAGGTACACGTTTATTTCTATATGGGTTTGGTGACTTATAAGCCTATATGGCAAGCCGCTTGGCTGTTTTATTTCCTTCTGGATTGGAGAAGGCCTAAAAAGGCGAGTTGGAGTTGTACCGATTGAGCTGTACAGAGAAGGTGCTGCCGAAATTTTTCGGAGATTTAAGGTGTTAGAAAATTTTCAATATTTTTGAAAATATTTAGTTACGATATTGAATTGATTTTCAATTTATAATAAATTGAATTTGAAAGTAAATGAGTTTGTAACGTTCTTTCTTACCTTAGCAATTTCGAGGACGAAATTATTTTAAGGGGGAAGGATGTAACGACCCGTGTTTTTGGCACTCGAATATGTAATTTAATTTATTTAATTTAAATATTATATTTGGAATATCGATGGAATTAATATCTAATTCGCTATTTAAACAAAGTTCGACGTTATATATTTATATAATTATAAATAGAGCTTGAAATATAGCGCTGCAGTTGGAAAATTCGAGTTTGAACTTCAACTGGATATACAGAGTCCGATATAAGTCGGATTTCTAAGGGAACGTTGGGAGTGTATTGACGATAATTTTCATATGAAAGAGAAAAATCCAGATTTCGTATTGTAAATTGTAAGTTAGGGCTAAATCAAAATTTAAAAAAAAAACGTTGTGGAAATCGTTATTTGAAATAGCGACCTTTAAAATGGCCGTTTTGCAAACGGACTCAGATTTCGACGAAATCGGTTTCATCGAAACCGTATCGTTAAATTATTGTACGGTGTTAGATGGCGTGGCAAACCAATGTTGTATGTGGCCACGGTAGCCGTAAACGCCCGTTCATTTTCTATAGCGCGTGATTTATATAATAAAGGGATATTTGAGTGTAACTTGAGCAGACGATCGAATTAGGCCACGAAACCAGTTCCGTTGAGTTCGTATCGTCGATTAGAGTCAGGATAGGTATATAGTTTGTTATTTTTAGAGATCGAGAAATTTGGCGTTAAAAAGGGTAGGGCGGTTCGGGGTAAAAATAGCATATCGGGCAAACAGTCTCAGAATGCGACGAAACTAGTGCCGTTGGGTTCGTATCGAAAAGTTATTGCAAGATATCAAGGTTTCAAGTTGATTTGACTTATCTGGTGATCGTGGAAAAATTAAACGCGTGTTTATTTCTGGTTTTATAAAGGAAAATTTTCCAAACGACCTCGGATTTCGATGAAACTTGTCCCATTGGTTTCAGAATACTTTTTACACTAAGAAAAGCCTTTTTATCAGTAAACAGAAATCATATGAAGTAGAATTTGTGTGTTACTTTACGTCTAAGTTTCATTATAATACTTATATAATATTTCCTACCCATGCAAGCTAAGTGATACATCAAAATCATAGCTGTTCTGACGTACAAACTCCTGTCCCAAATTTTGTGAAGCCTTGCCGACCAAGGGTCGTGGATTCCCAGACATACAGCTAGCTGTATATATATTAACCTGGTTTTCTCTTTACTTTTGCAAACCACAAACCAACAAAACAAGGACCTCCCCTTCAATCAACTGGACCTTCTCAGACTTTCAATCACAATTAAACTATTTCCAAATTCCCAATAGCTAAATACTCGGCCAGATGAGGCCGTCATATCCAACGATGGAGACAAGTTTTCGAACCTTGTTGTGGCTGGAAATTGGCTCGAAGGGCGCGGCGGTTTCGGGGAGTTTACTGATGAACGGACTGACTTGGGGGCGCGGCGTTTCTGGTGGAGGACAGGGAGTGTCGGCCGTACCTGCTGATGAGGACTGATCAACCTCCGACGACCGAGACTGGGCGTGGATCTGGGTGGTCTCCTGTCAGTCAATGGCGGAGGGGAGGAGGCGCGGTTATGGGGGTTTCTTTGATTAAGTGTGTGGCTTCCAGGTGAATGAAGAAGTCGCGTTTGTAACTGAACCTGGGAGGAAAAGTAATCGGCCATTCTTTTGTCCCTAAGCATAGTTAGTTAAACTAGGAATTTGATTGATTAATTAAAACGTTTTAGTCTAGTAACTCACAATTACCAAATCGTGATTTTATACAGGAGGACCTTAGGGGACTTGAAGCCGGAACCAACGTGATGAGGGAAGTCAGGAACCACTTTGTTTTAACTAAAGTGTAATTAGTTATTATTAATTAATTAAGAAATTTCCATCACATATAATAATACACTAAAGCGTAAATTGGTGCAGGCATTGGAAGATGAAGGACGACTGTTTTTACAACGAAGGCAAAGCCGATGTGAAGGAAGCAAATGGCCTTATAACCCAAAAACGTAAATATTTAATTATGTTTTTAACTATGGTTAACTAAGTAATAGCTATTATAATTAAGACAATGTTTATAAAATATAACCTAATGTTAATACGTTTGTAATCAGGAATAGAAGGAGGAGCCGCAAGAAGAAGGAACAGTTTGGCCTGGGTTTTGATTAAGTAATGTAAATGGGTTTTTACTAAATATATAGTTAAATTTAATTAACTTTTAAGTAAGGAGATTTATTGTTTAACTAATTAATGAATTTGAAATCCTATAACTTGTGTGCATGACTCAGGGACTGGATGGTGTAGAAATTGAGGAGACACTATCGGGGGAAAACGGGAACGAAGCCTCAAAGTGTTAATCAAGCTGCATACCCTTTTAAAAAGTAATTAACGTTATTTGAATTATAACCAAGAATTTATTTTATTAAATAGTGTTAATATGTGAAAGGTGAATATCTTTCGACTATATTACCAGAATTTGACCAGACCAGAGACGTCAAGACGGTACAGACGGACTCTGTATTTTGGAAACTGACTAGGATTGGAATAGAGACAACAAGAATTTGCAGTTAAATTAAACAACTGTTTAATTTAACTGTATCTGAACCATTCAACGAACAAATCAAGGTGAGTTAAACTCACTCAGTTTTCCCTATTTATATTTTATATAAATTGGGTTTTTTATTTTGTGTGCTCTGCTTGCTGATGGTTGCCTGGTTGCTAGTTACACCTTTGTTTGTTGATTTAACCGATGAAATTAAACTGTGTTTAATTTCAGTGAAATACCAAATCGTTACTTTTAACGATTGGTTCCAATAAAGGTGACTCGCCTTGGTTGGTCACGTTTATTTATAAACGTGTTTAAATGGTTGAATCGTTTGAATTGCTTGTGGTTGGTGTTGAATGGTTGCTATTTAGTGTTATCAGTTAAACAAAACTGAATGGTCTGATTTGAGATAACCATTTGAATACAGGGAAGAACAGGTTGGAGGGACCCAACCGAATCCCTCAAAATGTATTATTTATTTTCATATTATCATATATGAACTGATCTGTTTGTGTGATTGATTTGATGGTTGATTATTAATTGAATATTCAACATCTGTTTGGTTTGAACCAATAGGTGATATTGGTTAAGTGTTTGGCAGAGTATGGCCTTTAAAATCAATCGGGTTATGGACAGTGATTCACCGTCAGGTGAATCGATAGAGTTGAAGTTATAAAATTTACTTTATAACTGGAGTTAGATTTTGGAAAAAAATGTATTATTTGAAACAAAAGTTATTAAAGAGAATTAAATAAATATTTTATTTATTTAAGATTTGATTTGTTAGTAATTTATTTTATAAAGTAAATTCTGATGTTAATCAGATTTACAAAGAATGAGAATAGAGAATGAATCGAATGGTTAAACATTGATAATTGTTTTGAAAAGAAAACAATTAATGGAAATAATTTAAATTAATTATATTTTTAATTAATTTAAAGTGAAGGTTAATTGGAATTAGTTTACAAGATAATCGAATTTTGACTTGACAAAATTGACCATTTAAACTAGAATCGAATATCGAATTAGTTTGTTTCGAAATTGCGAAATGGAATAGTTAAAGAATATTGTTTTAACTTTAAACAAGATCTTTATAGAAGATTTTCTATTTATTTTAGTAAATAAAGAAATTAACTACTGAAGTAGTTAATGAGTGAAGAAAATTATTGTTTTAATAAGAATTTAGAAGACTACATTTGAAAAGTAATCGAAGAGAAGTGTAATCCAAATTGGATTGTGAAAGGAATCTATGAGTGGGTTTTATATTTAAAGCTAAGATGTTTATAATGATGTTAAAAAGAGGATTTCAAGCGAAGATGATAACTTAAATTTAAGTGTTGTTTAATTATGTGAATTAAGGTAAAGGGTTTATATAAACCAGGGTCGTGTAAATGAGGTTTAATGTGTTAAGGCGTTAATTTTATTTAACGTTACTTGAAAACAAGATCAAGTAAAAAGGAGAATTTTAAATGAGATTTCAAAATGGGGAAATGGTCGAATAAATTTTGAAAGGAGATTGGAAATAAGCGAATCTGGGTAAAGAACTGAGTTATAGGGTTGTTTAACCAAATCAAATAGTTAAATGGAATTTGTTGGAGACTAGAATGAAATATTGATTTTGATTACAACTTATGTTTATCGAAGGATAAGAACGTTGTTGATCAAGGTCTGAGAGGTAATTAAAATACCCCAACTTGAACAACATCGGGATTATCTGAAGATAGTATTAGTTGGTAATCGTAAGTGACGTTAGTGGATATGTTTTGTAAATCTAATAGCGATTGTAGCGCTTTGGCTATAGTAAATGGGTTGTAAACCTAAACAGCGATTATAGCGCTGTTGTTTTGTAAATCTAAATAGTAATTATAACGCTATTGTTATAACATATGTGTTATAAATTTCTTTGTTAAAACAAATGGATTTCCGAATTTTAAAGATGATTTGAAAGAAGATTTAAGTGGGTAATCGAATATAGTTATTCGAGCTAGAGTTAGTCAAACATAGTATTCAAGGTAAGTTGCCATTGCATACGACTGCTAGCGTAATTCGCAGGGCTGCAGATAGCCTACGGCGGTCGGATGTTTCCTGAGGGAATCAGGCGTAACCATTGTGATCGCTGTGATCTAGAGTCAAGCGAATGGAGTTAAGTCAAATGTTAGTTAATCGATTAAAGTTAAATCAAATTAGAGTTATTCAAATATCATATTTTTTTGAATGTTAAAAGAGACAGAAAGTTTTAATGTAAAAAAAAAGGAAATCAGTTGTTAAAGGCCAAGTGATGCTGAATACTGAACCAGTGAACTCATTGGAGTGTCATGATTGAAACACTGTATATTTTGATAGTTAAAACACCGACTATCAAATCTATCCAATACGATTGTTGGTATGGAAAGACCGGGATCGAATTTATATTCGAAAACCATTCCAACCAACAACTACGTGAAGATAGCATAAGATGATCAAGATGGAGCATTGAAGACCGTGGATTTTTCACAAATGGAAGAACCACTAATATTCTCTGCCTGGCAAGCAGAGATAAGCTGTGATTCTGTCGTAGTTGGAATCTACGGGTTGCAAGGACTTCTCGCTACTGATCCATGGGGTGATTCCTATATTGGATGCAGTAGGAGAGTGCCTTCGGTTCATCCTGTTCCTAGATGACGTATATGGACGAATGTCTGACAGAGTATTTCCAAAGGATCACGTACGTTGATTTCTTCAAACGTGCTATGGTTGTTGGCGGAGAATTGCCGCTCTCTTAGCTTCCAGCTAGAGTATTTTTGTGGATATCAATTAGTGATATCTGACGGATCTGACGATGTGGCATTCAAAGTGAATGGTGACCAGATGTTCAAAGATAAATTCTGGCCTCAAGCCTCATCAACCGGAAGATGACAAAAATCGGGCAGGCAGCATGGCTATGTGGGTCGCTCCCATTAGGGTGTATAATCACCTATCTAGAGGAAATCCTATTTGTTTCTTAATCTATGTTTCGATGTTGTCCCTTATCGGGAGGCGGTTGCTGATCCCAACCGTCGGTGATATACATTCGATACACTCAAGCGAAATGAGTGGTCGGTCATGTGAGGGCTGGGTTGCAAGATGTTCTTGTTGAACCCAGTGTATTCGTCTCTAGAGATACACTATCGGCAGGTGGTCCCATACCATGTCAAGTTGGAATCCAATCTCCAATAAGCGCCCGCGGTTTTGATTGTATACTATATATGTGGAGCGTGAGATGCAAGCGTTCCACTAGATTGTTATTTACTTGTATTTAGACATTATTATAATATCAGAACAAGATATTGGTTTCAAAACTGTTTTGGGTTATCGTAAGGTAAAAATCGTCCGTGTTTATGTGTAGATTTGGTCTTACGATTATCCTTTTCTTTTGAAAAGATTTTGAACTTTAAAATCATGATTGGATGATTTACCCTTATACTGTGCGAGTTTATCTCACTCTGGTTCACCAGACTGACCCGGTGTTTTGTAAATGCTCGGGTTAGCCCGGGGTGTACAGGTTCAAGTTATCGAAAGCTGTGAAGAGACGAGCGGGAGATGATCAGACGTATGATATTATATAGCTACTATTCCGCTGTGTGTTGTATATGGGAACAGGCTACTATAACTGTCCCACTGTATGATGTACTCTGATACTGTAAGTATTTTAAAGCTCTCAATAAAGATTTATTTCTGTATTATATTTTGTTCCGCTGCGATGTGAGACTCTGTGTGGTGTTTTCTTCTTCTTCTTCTATTCAATATTTCTACCTTATCTATTCTCACCCTCTAACTTCTTTCTATTAATGATCTGGAATGTTCGATGTCTGAATGGTCAACACGGTAGTTTGATGTTGATTTTCGGAGTCGAAAATCCCAGTTCGTTACAGTGGTATCAGAGCTGAAGGTTAAGTAAGTACCTTGGCTCTGTGGCGTGACTCAGTAGAGATGGGGTTAGCAATACCCTAGATTGAGTATGAGTGTATATATATATGAGTGAACGTATTTGTAGATTTGATATAAAAAAATTGTTTTATATTGTGAAGATTTATTGGTTGAGTTGTATATGAGTTCTGGTCGATCAGTTTGATCCACTGTATCGATAGGAGTTTCTAAACACTCAAGCATGATAAACCTACACAGTATGTTTTGAAAGAGGGTAAATGAAATAATTTTACCCAAATTATATTTTAATATAAAAGAGTGATTAATATTTGAAGTATTATAGTATATTGGATGTGTTGGTTGATTATAATTGAAATGGTTATATAAATAACCAATTAGAATTCGAAAAATGTAAAAGCAGATTTATTAAATCTGAAATTAAAATCAGAATTAGAATTAAAATTCCCAAAAGGGGAAAAAAGTGATTACAAATCAAATTGGGTTAACTATATGAGAAATTTAAGATCCTGGGGGATTTCAAATTTGTTTTACAAACATTTAGTTGGGTATTTTGAAAAGATTTCAAAATGAAAATGTTTAAATACGATTTTGATAAGTGATATAGTATTGAACTCACTTCGATAGCTGGGAAGTAACTCTGATGATGTTGGCCACATCATCAGTGTATATTTTCGAATTCTAAGTGACAGATTACTACCAAAAATCTTGTTTTGAATTGCTTTGATAAAAACAAGTTGTTTTAAATCCTGAAAGGGAATATTTGATTTTCGAAGGAGCTGAACTGTTTAAAAACTCCCAGGGAAATTGTTTGAACAAAAACAAAATGTAATAGAAATGTGTGAAAGCAAATATGAATTGAATTAAAACCAATTAACTAGAAATTTAATCGAGATATAATATATCGAGTGGAATCAGATGTTGAATTGTGAGACAGGAATCTGAAATGGTATTGGACTGGTAAAGTTCAGAGTTGAAATTGAGAATGGATGGAAATTGAGTTAAGAATGGAATTTGGCTTTGACGCGTGAAGGATTTGGTTCTGAGGATAAAGTTGGAATTTTGGGGATGCATTTGTATATGCTGACAGGGTAGCAGATGGAGAGGATATAATGATATGCCCGACAAAAAGGTACACGTTTATTTCTATATGGGTTTGGTGATTTATAAGCCTATATGGCAAGCCGCTTGGCTGTTTTATTTCCTTCTGGATTGGAGAAGGCCTAAAAAGGCGAGTTGGAGTTGTACCGATTGAGCTGTACAGAGAAGGTGCTGCCGAAATTTTTCGGAGATTTAAGGTGTTAGAAAATTTTCAATATTTTTGAAAATATTTAGTTACGATATTGAATTGATTTTCAATTTATAATAAATTGAATTTGAAAGTAAATGAGTTTGTAACGTTCTTTCTTACCTTAGCAATTTCGAGGACGAAATTATTTTAAGGGGGGAAGGATGTAACGACCCGTGTTTTTGTCACTCGAATATGTAATTTAATTTATTTAATTTAAATATTATATTTGGAATATCGATGGAATTAATATCTAATTCGCTATTTAAACAAAGTTCGACGTTATATATTTATATAATTATAAATAGAGCTTGAAATATAGCGCTGCAGTTTGAAAATTCGAGTTTGAACTTCAACTGGATATACAGAGTCCGATATAAGTCGGATTTCTAAGGGAACGTTGGGAGTGTATTGACGATAATTTTCATATGAAAGAGAAAAATCCAGATTTCGTATTGTAAATTGTAAGTTAGGGCTAAATCAAAATTTGAAAAAAAACGCTGTGGAAATCGTTATTTGAAATAGCGACCTTTAAAATGGCCGTTTTGCAAACGGACTCAGATTTCGACGAAATCGGTTTCATCGGAACCGTATCGTTAAATTATTGTACGGTGTTAGATGGCGTGGCAAACCAATGTTGTATGTGGCCACGGTAGCCGTAAACGCCCGTTCATTTTCTATAGCGCGTGATTTATATAATAAAGGGATATTTGAGTGTAACTTGAGCAGACGATCGAATTAGGCCACGAAACCAGTTCCGTTGAGTTCGTATCGTCGATTAGAGTCAGGATAGGTATATAATTTGTTATTTTTAGAGATCGAGAAATTTGGCGTTAAAAAGGGTAGGGCGGTTCGGGGTAAAAATAGCATATCGGGCAAACAGTCTCAGAATGCGACGAAACTAGTGCCGTTGGGTTCGTATCGAAAATTTATTGCAAGATATCAAGGTTTCAAGTTGATTTGACTTATCTGGTGATCGTGGAAAAATTAAACACGTGTTTATTTCTGGTTTTATAAAGGAAAATTTTCCAAACGACCTCGGATTTCGATGAAACTTGTCCCATTGGTTTCAGAATACTTTTTACACTAAGAAAAGCCTTTTTATCAGTAAACAGAAATCATATGAAGTAGAATTTGTGTGTTACTTTACGTCTAAGTTTCATTATAATACTTATATAATATTTCCTACCCATGCAAGCTAAGTGATACATCAAAATCATAGTTGTTCTGACGTACAAACTCCTGTCCCAAATTTTGTGAAGCCTTGCCGACCAAGGGTCGTGGATTCCCAGACATACAGCTAGCTGTATATATATTAACCTGGTTTTCTCTTTACTTTTGCAAACCACAAACCAACGAAACAAGGACCTCCCCTTCAATCAACTGGACCTTCTCAGACTTTCAATCACAATTAAACTATTTCCAAATTCCCAACAGCTAAATACTCGGCCAGATGAGGCCGTCATATCCAACGATGGAGACAAGTTTTCGAACCTTGTTGTGGCTGGAAATTGGCTCGAAGGACGCGGCGGTTTTGGGGAGTTTACTGATGAACGGACTGACCTGGGGGCGCGGCGTTTCTGGTGGAGGACAGGGAGTGTCGGCCGTACCTGCTGATGAGGACTGATCAACCTCCGACGACCGAGACTGGGCGCGGATCTGGGTGGTCTCCTGTCAGTCAATGGCGGAGGGGAGGAGGCGCGGTTATGGGGGTTTCTTTGATTAAGTGTGTGGCTTCCAGGTGAATGAAGAAGTCGCGTTTGTAACTGAACCTGGGAGGAAAAGTAATCGGCCATTCTTTTGTCCCTAAGCATAGTTAGTTAAACTAGGAATTTGATTGATTAATTAAAACGTTTTAGTCTAGTAACTCACAATTACCAAATCATGATTTTATACAGGAGGACCTTAGGGGACTTGAAGCCGGAACCAACGTGATGAGGGAAGTCAGGAACCACTTTGTTTTAACTAAAGTGTAATTAGTTATTATTAATTAATTAAGAAATTTCCATCACATATAATAATACACTAAAGCGTAAATTGGTGCAGGCATTGGAAGATGAAGGACGACTGTTTTTACAACGAAGGCAAAGCCGATGTGAAGGAAGCAAATGGCCTTATAACCCAAAAACGTAAATATTTAATTATGTTTTTAACTATGGTTAACTAAGTAATAGCTATTATAATTAAGACAATGTTTATAAAATATGACCTAATGTTAATACGTTTGTAATCAGGAATAGAAGGAGGAGCCGCAAGAAGAAGGAACAGTTTGGCCTGGGTTTTGATTAAGTAATGTAAATGGGTTTTTACTAAATATATAGTTAAATTTAATTAACTTTTAAGTAAGGAGATTTATTGTTTAACTAATTAATGAATTTGAAATCCTATAACTTGTGTGCATGACTCAGGGACTGGATGGTGTAGAAATTGAGGAGACACTATCGGGGGAAAACGGGAACGAAGCCTCAAAGTGTTAATCAAGCTGCATACCCTTTTAAAAAGTAATTAACGTTATTTGAATTATAACCAAGAATTTATTTTATTAAATAGTGTTAATATGTGAAAGGTGAATATCTTTCGACTATATTACCAGAATTTGACCAGACCAGAGACGTCAAGACGGTACAGACGGACTCTGTATTTTGGAAACTGACTAGGATTGGAATAGAGACAACAAGAATTTGCAGTTAAATTAAACAACTGTTTAATTTAACTGTATCTGAACCATTCAACGAACAAATCAAGGTGAGTTAAACTCACTCAGTTTTCCCTATTTATATTTTATATAAATTGGGGTTTTTATTTTGTGTGCTCTGCTTGCTAATGGTTGCCTGGTTGCTAGTTACACCTTTGTTTGTTGATTTAACCGATGAAATTAAACTGTGTTTAATTTCAGTGAAATACCAAATCGTTACTTTTAACGATTGGTTCCAATTAAGGTGAATCACCTTGGTTGGTCACGTTTATTTATAAACGTGTTTAAATGGTTGAATCGTTTGAATTGCTTGTGGTTGGTGTTGAATGGTTGCTATTTAGTGTTATCAGTTAAACAAAACTGAATGGTCTGATTTGAGATAACCATTTGAATACAGGGAAGAACAGGTTGGAGGGACCCAACCGGATCCCTCAAAATGTATTATTTATTTTCATATTATCATATATGAACTGATCTGTTTGTGTGATTGATTTGATGGTTGATTATTAATTGAATATTCAACATCTGTTTGGTTTGAACCAATAGGTGATATTGGTTAAGTGTTTGGCAGAGTATGGCCTTTAAAATCAATCGGGTTATGGACAATGATTCACCGTCAGGTGAATCGATAGAGTTGAAGTTATAAAATTTACTTTATAACTGGAGTTAGATTTTGGAAAAAAATGTATTATTTGAAACAAAAGTTATTAAATAGAATTAAATAAATATTTTATTTATTTAAGATTTGATTTGTTAGTAATTTATTTTATAAAGTAAATTCTGATGTTAATCAGATTTACAAAGAATGAGAATAGAGAATGAATCGAATGGTTAAACATTGATAATTGTTTTGAAAAGGAAACAATTAATGGAAATAATTTAAATTAATTATATTTTTAATTAATTTAAAGTGAAGGTTAATTGGAATTAGTTTACGAGATAATCGAATTTTGACTTGACAAAATTGACCATTTAAACTAGAATCGAATATCGAATTAGTTTGTTTCGAAATTGCGAAATGGAATAGTTAAAGAATATTGTTTTAACTTTAAACAAGATCTTTATAAAAGATTTTCTATTTATTTTAGTAAATAAAGAAATTAACTACTGAAGTAGTTAATGAGTGAAGAAAATTATTGTTTTAATAAGAATTTAGAAGACTACTTTTGAAAAGTAATCGAAGAGAAGTGTAATCCAAATTGGATTGTGAAAGGAATCTATGAGCGGGTTTTATATTTAAAGCTAAGATGTTTATAATGATGTTAAAAAGAGGATTTCAAGCGAAGATGATAACTTAAATTTAAGTGTTGTTTAATTATGTGAATTAAGGTAAAGGGTTTATATAAACCAGGGTCGTGTAAATGAGGTTTAATGTGTTAAGGCGTTAATTTTATTTAACGTTACTTGAAAACAAGATCAAGTAAAAAGGAGAATTTTAAATGAGATTTCAAAATGGGGAAATGGTCGAATAAATTTTGAAAGGAGATTGGAAATAAGCGAATCTGGGTAAAGAACTGAGTTATAGGGTTGTTTAACCAAATCCAATAGTTAAATGGAATTTGTTGGAGACTAGAATGAAATATTGATTTTGATTACAACTTATGTTTATCGAAGGATAAGAACGTTGTTGATCAAGGTCTGAGAGGTAATTAAAATACCCCAACTTGAACAACATTGGGATTATCTGAAGATAGTATTAGTTGGTAATCGTAAGTGACGTTAGTGGATATGTTTTGTAAATCTAATAGCGATTGTAGCGCTTTGGCTATAGTAAATGGGTTGTAAACCTAAACAGCGATTATAGCGCTGTTGTTTTGTAAATCTAAATAGTAATTATAACGCTATTGTTATAACATATGTGTTATAAATTTCTTTGTTAAAACAAATGGATTTCCGAATTTTAAAGATGATTTGAAAGAAGATTTAAGTGGGTAATCGAATATAGTTATTCGAGTTAGAGTTAGTCAAACATAGTATTCAAGGTAAGTTGCCATTGCATACGACTGCTAGCGTAATTCGCAGGGCTGCAGATAGCCTACGGCGGTCGGATGTTTCCTGAGGGAATCAGGCGTAACCATTGTGATCGCTGTGATCTAGAGTCAAGCGAATGGAGTTAAGTCAAATGTTAGTTAATTGATTAAAGTTAAATCAAATTAGAGTTATTTAAATATCAGATTTTTTTGAATGTTAAAAGAGACAGAAAGTTTTAATGTAAAAAAAAAAGGAAATCAGTTGTTAAAGGCCAAGTGATGCTGAATACTGAACCAGTGAACTCATTGGAGTGTCATGATTGAAACACTGTATATTTTGATAGTTAAAACACCGACTATCAAATCTGTCCAATACGATTGTTGGTATAGAAAGACCGGGATCGAATTTATATTCGAAAACCATTCCAACCAACAACTACGTGAAGATAGCATAAGATGATCAAGATGGAGCATTGAAGACCGTGGATTTTTCACAAATGGAAGAACCACTAATATTCTCTGCCTGGCAAGCAGAGATAAGCTGTGATTCTGTCGTAGTTGGAATCTACGGGTTGCAAGGACTTCTCGCTACTGATCCATGGGGTGATTCCTATATTAGATGCAGTAGGTGAGTGCCTTCGGTTCATCCTGTTCCTGGATGACGTATATGGACGAATGTCTGACAGAGTATTTCCAAAGGATCACGTACGTTGATTTCTTCAAACGTGCTATGGTTGTTGGCGGAGAATTGCCGCTCTCTTAGCTTCCAGCTAGAGTATTTTTGTGGATATCAATTAGTGATATCTGACGGATCTGACGATGTGGCATTCAAAGTGAATGGTGACCAGATGTTCAAAGATAAATTCTGGCCTCAAGCCTCATCAACCGGAAGATGACAAAAATCGGGCAGGCAGCATGGCTATGTGGGTCGCTCCCATTAGGGTGTATAATCACCTATCTAGAGGAAATCCTATTTGTTTCTTAATCTATGTTTCGATGCTGTCCCTTATCGGGAGGCGGTTGCTGATCCCAACCGTCGGTGATATACATTCGATACACTCAAGCGAAATGAGTGGTCGGTCATGTGAGGGCTGGGTTGCAAGATGTTCTTGTTGAACCCAGTGTATTCGTCTCTAGCGATACACTATCGGCAGGTGGTCCCATACCTTGTCAAGTTGGAATCCAATCTCCAATAAGCGCCCGCGGTTTTGATTGTATACTATATATGTGGAGCGTGAGATGCAAGCGTTCCACTAGATTGTTATTTACTTGTATTTAGACATTATTATAATATCAGAACAAGATATTGGTTTCAAAACTGTTTTGGGTTATCGTAAGGTAAAAACCGTCCGTGTTTATGTGTGGATTTGGTCTTACGATTATCCTTTTCTTTTGAAAAGATTTTGAACTTTAAAATCATGATTGGATGATTTACCCTTATACTGTGCGAGTTTATCTCACTCTGGTTCACCAGACTGACCCGGTGTTTTGTAAATGCTCGGGTTAGCCCGGGGTGTACAGGTTCAAGTTATCGAAAGCTGTGAAGAGACGAGCGGGAGATGATCAGACGTATGATATTATATAGCTACTATTCCGCTGTGTGTTGTATATGGGAACAGGCTACTATAACTGTCCCACTGTATGATGTACTCTGATACTGTAAGTATTTTAAAGCTCTCAATAAAGATTTATTTCTGTATTATATTTTGCTCCGCTGCGATGTGAGACTCTGTGTGGTGTTTTCTTCTTCTTCTTCTATTCAATATTTCTACCTTATCTATTCTCACCCTCTAACTTCTTTCTATTAATGATCTGGAATGTTCGATGTCTGAATGGTCAACACGGTAGTTTGATGTTGATTTTCGGAGTCGAAAATCCCAGTTCGTTACAAGTGTTTTAAATAACACTCGTTCTTTAACCCGATAATCAATGGAATGTGACTTTGGGTTTATCGTGAACCGTGTTTTAAATGACACGGATTCTTTAACCCAGTTAACGATTAAAACTAAGTGGAGTTTTAATGAATCTTTAATTAGATTGAAAAGATCGAAAATGGAGTATCACCAGTTTTGCTCCAGGCGATAGTTAAATCTTTAATTAGATTTGAACGTGAAATGGTAATTGAATTTACCGATAACACTGTGGTGTTAGATATGAAGTATTACCAGTTTTACTTCATGGGATGAATAGGTTGGGATGGGGTAATTAAAATAAATAATTACTTCGGTAAGGTTCGCTAATCCCGACTAGTTTGAATTGAGATTCAAAAATAGAATAAAGAATAAATTCAAGGAATTTATCTTGGATAAAATTAATGGGAACCTTTCCCTATGAATGTGAAATCAGAAACTAACTGTTGGTTAGCTAAGCAGAACGGTTTTCTGGATATTGATCTGATGTTGGTTTCGGCCTTCGGGGTTAATATTTGGGGAATTATTCTCTTGATCAATTTACGGTTAGTGACTAATGAATTGGAACGAGGCGTATGTTGTGTTTGTGTAACACTTTTATAATATATACGCGAGTTATTCGGAAAGACCGGGTTTATCCCATTCTGAATAACTGATACGACGATAAGTCGAAGATGAAGACGATGGTCGAAGACCGGAAGTCTTCACGTCGTTTGGGTGATTACTGATGATCTTGATTGGGCTGTACACCCAAGAAGATGGAAACAGTTGGTGATCGTCCAGACGTACTTGGAGATCGATGGATATGCGGGGTACTAGGTGCCTCCGGTTTCGTTCAGACCCAGAACGAACTTGTAAATGGACTGTGTGTCTGACATTGGATTTCAGTCCGTGTGATTGATCTCTATTAAATATATATCTGTTTGGCGGCAGAGAATTTATTCTCTTGCTTAACGCCCTTCTCTGAGACGTACGAGCTCAGGGGTTATATATTAATGGATATCAAACGCATGGAGTGAATTGCCTGTGTGGCATGCCTAAGTGGCAATTGATCGAGGCTTCTGTTGAAAAGCAAAGTCTTGTGGTGATGATCAAAGCAAGGCCTTTGTGGCGTAGCTTTGTGTAACGTTTGATTCGCGAGTTTCACACCCGGTATGAACCAAAAACGGGAGACGGACCTCAGGGAGGACTTGCGTTTCTTTCTAGCTAGAAGTGGCGTCAGTGGTTTTACACGCCCTGACGAGTTTGACTTATGTTGTTGTTGCTGTTGCGAGGCGCCTCGGTTTGATCGGACGATCCGGGTCCGATGGAGTCATTTGTTGGCTCATTTACGCCCCATAGGGCGGAGAGACGTATTGTTCAGGCATAATAATCCACATCGGTGGACCGGCCCTGACGATCCAAGGCCCACCTGAGTCTGGGACCTGAGACATGGGCTAGATTGTCTCGAATCGGTAGAGGACTATCTTTTGCCTCGGTTCATAGACGGAAATCCAATTTCCAAATACGTGACATTTGCGGTTTTATTTGTAGAGCCTAGTATGGCGACATAGTGGGATGGGGCACTTATGCCGCCTATGATTGATACTTATGATTTGAAGTTGTTTTATACACTATGCACTTATAATAGTATCAAACGATTTGTTTTAACCGTATCAAGCATTCTTTGGCTGTTATAAGGGAAAACCCTATACTCGGCTGCGTTGCATTGTGTGATGGGACCTGGGTCTTATAACAGCTTCATTTTTCTTTATTTAGCATTGCGCTGTTTGTTTTATACACTGGTATTCTTGGGAGGAAACCCGTTCCGTGTTATACGGCGTGGTCCCTTGATTTACCTAATGATTTAAAATAAAGATTAATAACTGTTTTAGTTCTCACACCAGTCACATGACTGACCTGGAGTTTATTGTTTTAACCTAAACTCTAGGTGCCCTTATTTTGACACGGGCAGCTAGTAGTTTTGGTTTTGCAGATTTATATTCACAGGATCCTGGTTTACAGCTGGAACGATATCCGGAAAGCTTTGTATCCGTATATCTCCTTCTAGTTGTGTATTGTATTATTTTCCGCTGCTATGTATTTAAATGTAATTTAAATCTCTGATATTTTTGTGTAATATTCATTTATACTCTGTATATTCTTGTAATCTGATGCATTGTTGTGATATACAATGAAATGTTCTTTTATATGCGTTATGTTATGGCTTGTTCTCAAACGATAGGGCGTTTCGAACGGCTTGGATCGGTTTAGCGACTGGTTCGGACCGAGCGAAATTCCTTGACGTCACATGGTTGGGGTTGGAGAGTCCACCTTCGAATCGGTCCTTCAGTATAGGTGTCTTAAACAACATGTGTGTGTGTATTGCCTAACCATACCTAGATAATAAAAGTGTCAGATATGGATACCTACGCTACGGGAAGTAGTAAGCGGCTAAGGGGACTATCCAATAAGGTCAACTAGAGGTATAGCGAGAGATAAGATACTATCTCTCACCTTATAGTAGTAAGGTTAAATGCGAACAGATTCCTTAACTAGTAGATCCCATAGCTAGTGCTCTCTAGTTTAAAAGAATGTGGAATAAGTTATCGAGAGGTATTAAGCGACCAATAAGTCCGCCGACCCATACGTCCGCCTATAGTCTTAAATGATCGGGAGAATCCACCCTATCTGTTATTTATTGTGAGGCGGAAACAATAAGGGGAAAGTGGATGGAAAGGTATATATGTATAAAAGGGACCCACAGTTGGGAGCTCACTTCTTGGTCTAATAATCTGTTAAATCATGGCATAAAGGGCTTCCTAAATATATGTGTAAATGTTCTATCTTGGTATTATATCTTAGAATACCACTTTGGAAAGAGTGGTCGAGTCGTGCGTAAACATGTATAAGGTTAGGCTAGAATCACTAACCTTGATAGGCATACATCTTGGGTTGAACCAAACAGGATACATCTGTGTATTATAATCCGTGTTGTACATTTCCTATTCACCAGAATCTTGTTGTTCTGACCCCCCTCCTCATTACAACCACCCAGGTTTTATAAAGAAAGTCGGGTTCTCTCAGTGTTTAAGTTTGGCTTTCGGTTCTCGTTCTCTTTCATGCTCGGTATTGGCAAAGTGACTTACCTTGAAAAAGGTAGTTACTTGAGTTAATACTAGTTTATCCTAATTTGTTTCCGCTGTGAGTTATCTTATCATACTCTGATTATGCTCATGCTCATTTATTGCAGGTACCAAATATAAACGCTTCATGCTTGGATATGTTTGATTTTCGATTTTTGGTTGAAATTTAGGCGTAGAAAAGTATGGGGTGTTACATTTGTATCAAAGCTTAGGTTAAACGATCAGAAGATTAGTTAAATTAGGGCTATTGAGAGAATGTAATTCGATTTTCTTTTGTTTTTCTTCGTTTTCCTTACTCGACTTTAATTTATTTCAATGATGAATTAGTTATGTGCCTAATTATTTAAAATGGGCTTTAAGCGACTAAGAGTTGAAATATGTTGTGTTCGGGTTCCAAGCCAATTCTGTCTTACCCCACAGTACGTTAGCGACCTTATCGTGAAGAGCATGAGAATGACATATGGTGTATTTCCATTAAATTAGAGTTTAGAAACTGGAATAGTTTATAATATATAATATACATATAAAAATCTAGCTACAACCGAGATAGTTACTGTTTTTTGTTCTGGTTTTGTTTAGCAGTTCCAGTTAAGACCATTACCAGATCTAAAATGGGAAAAGTGCACATTAATATGTCGTATCTATTTTGAAAATGTAATTACGAGGTATATCCATTTGTTACTTCGTTGGATTTCCGAATCTACCTTTATCTAAGTATTCATTTGAGTTCTTAGCCTTGTATTCAAGGAAATTTTATCTTTAAAATTATTTGGAAAGAATAAGAATGAGTTTTGAAATATGGTTTCGGAAAATGGTTTTATAAAGGCCTATTTTTGTAAAGATATGGTTGTTAGATTTTAATCTATTCGTGTTTCAAAATAATTGGGGCTTTGTGTATTTTTAATAAATATAATCTGATTGGTAGGAAGGAAGGAACTGGAAATGACAAGGAATATTCAATGAAACTTAAGAATAATACATATTTATTCCTTGTGATTTTTAGTATCCCTCTTCCTATACATGTTGGATAATTTATTGAAATTATCACAGTTAATCCCTAACATTTTAAAACTCCAACATTTTTTAACATGAAAAGTTTTCCCAGTTTGAAATATAATATAAAATATAAATAATAGTAATAAAATGGATTTATAAATACGAAACCGTTAGTTTATAATAAATTCCATATTTGGAAAAAGTTTTAAATTTTCTTCGAAAAGGCTAAGAAAATCCTTTATCCTTATTTTAGGGTATTTGATTTTGAATCGTTTAGTTTTTGTCGGCTAGTAAGGGGAAAAATCCATTTAAATTTTATTTCGAAATTCTAGCTAATTTCCTGTTTTAAGTTTGTTCGATTGGGTGGTCACAATTCTTTTTAGATGCAGGGAAAAGGCACTGGAAAATTAATTATCTTAACTCGACGAGTGGTGGAAGTCGATATGAGAATTCGGTTAGGAGTAGAAGTTGTTTCAACGTAATAGAAATTTTAATTCAATATATGTATATATATATATATATATAATTTATACGGGTCGAGGTTCAAACCGCGCCCACTATGGGGCAAGCGGTCGATCGCCCTCTTAGGACCAGGTCGACCGCTCCCCCACGGTGAGCATGACCTGACCCGATGTGACAACAAGGAATTTCGCTCGATCCGAATCAGTCGCTAAACCGATCTAGACCGTTCGAAATGCCTGATTATTTTGAGAACACGACAAAATAGGACGCAGACGGAAGAACATTTCATTGTATATTACAACAATACATCAGGTTACAAGAATATACAGAGTATAAACGAATCAATATCACACAGAAATATCAGAGATTACAATACATTACATAGCCGCGGAAAATAATACAATACACAACTAGAAGAGATATACGGATACAAAGCTTTCCGGATATCGTTCCAGCTGTAAACCAGGATCCTGTGAATATAAATCTGCAAAACCAAAACTACTAGCTGCCCGTGTGGAAAATAGGGGCACCCAGAGTTTAGGTTAAAACAATAAACTCCAGGTCAGTCATGGGACTGGTGTGAGAACTAAAACAGTTATTTAAAACTTTACTTTAAATCAGATATATCAAGGGACCACGCCGTATAACACGGAACGGGTTTCCTCCCAAGAATACCAGTGCATAAAACAAACAGCGCAATGCTAAATAAAGAAAAATGAAGCTGTTATAAGACCCAGGTCCTATCACACAATGCAACGCAAGCCGGGGGATAGGGTTTTCCCATATAACAGCCAAAGAATGCTTGATACGTTTAAAACAAATCATTTGATACTATTATAAGTGCATAGTGTATAAAACAACTTCAAATCATAAGTATCAATCATAGGCGGCATGGGTACCATATATCATGTCGCCATACTAGGCTCTACAATCAAAACCGCAAATGTCACGTATTTGGAAGTTGGATTTCCATCTATGAACCGAGGCAAAAGATAGTCCTCAACCGATTCGAGACGCTCTAGCCCGTGTCTCAGGAACAACCGCAACTGCCCTATGGATCGTCAGGGCCGGTCCACCGATGTGGATTATTATGCCTGAACACTACGTTTCCCCGCCCTTTGGGGCGTAAATGAGCCAACGAATGGCTCCATCAGACCCGGATCGTCCGATCTAACCGAGGCGCCTCGCAACAGCAACAACCACACAGGTGAAAAGTATATAAATGTAAGGGCTGGTAGGTCACTGACACCACCCTAGCTAGAAGTAAACACATGCCCTCCCTGATGTCCTCTCCCGTTTCTGGTTCACAACCGGGGTGTGAGGTTCGCGAATTCACGTTACACAAAGCTATGCCACACAGGCCGTGCTTTGATCATCAACCACAAGACTTTGCTTTTCAACAGAAGCCTTGATCATTTGCATCTTAGCATGCCACACAGGCAATTCACTCTATGCGTTTGATATCCATCAGTATATAACTCCTGAGCTCGTACGTCTCGGAGAAGGGCGTCAAGCAAGAGAATAAATTCTCCGCCGCCAAACAGATATATATTTAATAGAAATCAATCACACAGACTAAAATCCAATGCCAGACACACAGTCCATTTACAAGTCTGTTCTGGGTCTGAACGAAACCGGAGGCACTTTCCTCGCATATCCATCGATCTCCAAGCACATCTGGACGACCACCGACTGATTCCCTCATCTTGGGTGTACAGCCCAATCAAGATCATCAGTAATCACCCAAACGATGTGAAGACTTCCGGTCTTCAACCACTGTCTTCATCTTCGACACCACGTCGAAACAGTTATTCAGAATGGGATAAACCCGGTCTTTCTGAATAACCCGCGTATATAATAAACAAGTGTTACACAAACACAACATACGCCTTGTTCCAATTTAGAATATTCTTTTATTCAAATATTCTTATACTTTGGGAAAGGTTCCCATTAATTTTATCAAAGATAAATTCTTTAAATTTATTCTTTAATCTTCTTTGAATATCAATTCAAACTAGTCGGGATTAACGAACCACACCGAAGTAATTATTTATTTTATTTCCCAATCCCAACCTATTCATCCCGTGAAGTAAAACTGGTCATACTTCATATCTAACACCACGGGGTTATCGGTAAATTCAATTACCATTTCACGTTCAAATCTAATTAAAGATTTAACTATTGCCTGGAGCAAAACTGGTGATACTCCATTCTCGATCTTTTCAATCTAATTAAAGATTCATTAAAACTCCACTTAGTTTTAATCTTTAACTGGGTTAAAGAATCAGTGTCGTTTAAAATACGGTTCACGATAAACCCAAAATCACATTCCATTAATTATCGGGTTAAAGAATAAGTGTTATATAAAATACTGTTCACGATAAACCCAAAAATCAATACCAACTCAATTCCAATTAAATATTATTTAATTGGTACACTTCATTAAATCTAAATAAAAAGATTTAATCTTTTCTCAAATGAGTTCAAGAACAGTGTTAATGAAGACACCATTCACGACAAACCCAAATCACATTTGATATTAAATACAAGGCTCTAAATAGAAAATATATCGGCTTATATTCAATATCAAATTCTGTAACACCCCACTCCCGCTATGATCACTCACTAAGGGAATGCCATAGCATCGGTGGAGTATTTTAGTGAATATAGAACAGAAAAATTACAACAAGACAGATATAAATAGTACTTGAAATTTAAAACATCATCTCATAACAGCGGAAGTAAAACATGTCTGGTTACATCATAAAACCACAATAAAAGTCAAGTACAATATCCATCAAAATAAAGAAGTACATAATCCAACTCTTATACAATAGCCATGACAAAAGAAAAGATAACTGGGTAACTGGAGCTTTACATCTATCCAAGCTCCTAAAGACTGGAACAGCAATCCGATCAAGCTCCACTACTGCTAGGATCCACCGTAGGACCTGAGGGTTGGAAAAAAAAAAGATAAAAACAACGGGGTCAGACATAAGTCTGAGCGAGTCCTATAACTTTAACAATACAATCGTTAAAGTAACCAGAGAAGACATAAACTGATATACGGTAACTAATGGGGATGAATGGCTACACTAAGCAGTCAACTAAACTAAGATAAAAGATAAAGACGCATCTACCCTTCCAAAGGTAAATTACTAAACTGCACCACACCAGTCATTCCTAACTTAAAGGTTGATCCCACCCATGGACTTATAAAATTAACTTAATAGTTCTCGCGTACCCTTAGGTGACTAAGTAGACGCCACGGGGCCCTACAATCCACTAGGTGTACACACTACTCCCCATTCGATCGGCTCCCTAACGTAGATACCCGTGCTGGCCCCACTGTGGGGTGTATCATTCCCCAACGTGGCAACCTGATAAAATTAACGGTGCACGGCTTATATCTACACGATGCAACAACGTCTTATTTACCAGCCCGGGTCCACACACGCATATGAAACCCGTTGGTCATGCGTTGCCACCGCTAACCCATTTTGGCCTCTTATAGTCAAGCCCAGTATGCGTGTCCCGTCCTCGACATGGGTCGGGCCCACTAAGATACGTATGGGTTACTGGTTGAAATGGGCCCCCAGCACAAGCCATCCCCCTAAGCTTGGCCCACACACTAGTGTTTCCCACTTAACCCTTTAATCATGTTTAATTACATGTTTCATCTTGGTTAAGTATTTTATCATATTTTCTATTGGGAACCACTCGCAATTTCCACATACCACCCAAGGTACCCACTTAACCCCCATGCCCCACTACATGCTTATCTGGTTAAGTGTTTCTTAATTGATTAACACCGTAACCGTGTAAAGGACCCCTCACATTGGACCGTCATTTGTAGATGCCTGGTTAAGCCGGTAAACTCCGGGCAGTCTTACACTACAAACGGGTCCAACCTCGTGTCATTTACCCTTGTTACGTATTTAATTTATGATTAAGACCCCTCACATTGGACCGTCATTTGTAGATGCCTGGTTAAGCCGGTAAACTCCGGGCAGTCTTACACTACAAACGGGTCCAACCTCGTGTCTTAATCGATTAATTACTCCTAATTAATCACCCCCATAATTTGTGTTAATTATCCTGTTTATTTTAGGAATATGGGTGCACCTAACTTAATAGGCAAATTCCCAACTCCAAAGTGTGGGTACACCTAACTTAATAGGCAAATTCCCAACACATAGTATGGGTACACCTAACTTAATAGGCAAATTCCCATACTATGTTCATTTATTTTATGTTATGCATAATTATATTAATTTCACACAATCTTATTAATATATGCATTTAATTAACCCCATCGTTCCCACGTAATTTCGTTCTCATGACATAACACATATAAAAGGTGTCAACTTGCATATGTATGAACATGTTTCAAAGGTGCCATCTTGCATATTAACAAACACATAACTTGCATATGAACTTGCATAACATGTCACATAACTTGCATATAATCTTGTATAACATGTCACATAACTTGCATATTAACTTGTATAACATGTCACCTAACTTGCATATTAACTTGCATAACATGTTACATAAACTTACATATTAACAAATACATGACTTGCATATGAACTTGCATAATATGTCACATAACTTGCATATGAACTTGCATAACATGTTACATAACTTGCATATGAACTCATAAACTTGCATATGAACTTGCATAATATGTCACATAACTTGCATATGAACTCATAAACTTGCATATGAATAAACATACAACTTGCATAATTATCATACATGTAACTTGCATATTATCATACATGTAACTTGCATATTAACATATGATCACAAAGCACAAAACTTGCATAACCCACATACATTAGCAAACTAACATCATGTCATATGACTTAAAACCCATTAATTCCCAAACAAAACCATATGATCTCATCATATATCATCTACTTAGTTTAGCAATTGATCATTAGAGTGATAGAAACTCACAACTAGCCAATTTGCACTCCAAATAAAGAAGATTAAGATGCTTAGAATGGATTAGAGGTTGATTAGAGGGTGATTAGCTTGCAACCCTCTTCATAAATTAGTGGAGGCTCCTTCTAAGATTTAATTTGGCGGCATGTAGCCCTCAATTCTATTTTTAGTATGGATTAGGGTAGGTTTAGGGTGTATTTATAGATTAGGTGAGTGTTTTAGGCCCTTAGATTAACCCTAAATTAGATTAGGACCCTTAGATTTCGGAACCTTCCAGAAACCAGCCCTAAGACCAAGCCCAAACCCCAAACTGGTGCACCCAACCATAGAACTCTCTAGAAACTGTGCAGGTTTCCTGTCCCGACATGGGCACACTTCCCAAGTGCGCCAGTGTATTTTTGTGCTGGCGCACTTCACAAGTGCGCCAGTGCATTTCTGGCCTGTTTCGGGTTTTTCTGCCTAACTTCGTTCGTCCATATCTCTTTCATACGGTACCCGTTTTACGCAAACTCGGACTCTGTTTCGCGTATTTTTCCGGGACGAACGCAATGATGCAGCCCATTTCCCCTGATTCTCACATCTGAGATTAATTATACTTTAATTACTAACCATTAGTGTTAATTGAAATTCGGGGTGTTACATTCTCTCCTACTTAAAGGATTTCGTCCTCGAAATCTCTAAGTCAAGAAGAACGTATCCTACCAACCAAACAACCATCTACTAAACCATCAACCACAAGCAACCATTATCCTTAGAAACTTCTAATGATGTATGAACATATGCAGAAAGTGTGTGTATATGTCCGTATACTAATGCAAAATCAGGCGGTCTACTGATTCAGTGACCTCCTTAATGCAAACCATGATAGTGCCATGCATCCAATATGTATGTGAAACCCTATTGACACATACAATTTCTATATGCGTGCACAACCATACACAAAAATGCATCATCCACATGATAACACAGCCATGATACATCCATCAATCTAACTACCACATCCATTTATGCGATATGCAACATGAAGTGACTAAGCCGATCTAGTGCCTAATGTGTGTGTATATGCATCCACGAGCAACCGCTAGCAAACAATTGCATCCACATGCATCCATCAACCATAACATGTTTCAAACACATGTTTCAACCATAGGTTTTACCCTATCTAAAGGTCATAGGTACTAGCCAGAGGATATACTAAAGATAAGATAAGTACTAGACAAGCGATAAAGGAGAAGTTAAAAGACATACTCTCAAAAAGAAATGGATACAAAGAACGCATCTTCGCTTCCGTCTCCCAAGTAGCATTGCTTTCGTCATCTCCCCATTGCACTTTAACTAGCAGTAACACCCCGCGAATTCTACAACTGTGAAATTCATAAATTAAAGTATAATTAATTTTAATCAAAGAACTAAGGGGAACGGGATACGCCATTGCGTTCGTCTCGGAAAAATACGCGAAATAGAGTCCGAGTTTTCGAAAAACGGAGTCCGTATGAAGAAGATATGGCCTTCGGAAGTTTCTGAATTAAGTTTAAAATTCAAACAGAATAAAACAGTTTAAAATTCCAAAATCGGGCCCAATGGGCCAGGGCGGAAAAACACCCGCCTAACGCACCCAGGTCGACTGGGCTGTCTACCTGGTCTAGCCAGGTCGACAGGGCTGTCGACAGGCATGTCGACCTGGTCCAGAGCCAGGTCGAACCCAGTCCAACCTGGCTGGCCTATTCTATGTTGGTCGATTTTCTGTAGTCTGCTTTGTCATTAGGGCTAGGTGGCAGGCTCTAATTGGTCTCTCCTTAGGATGAATGGCTACGATCAATCCAAGCAACATCAATGGTCCTAATCAGTTCATAACCCCTATAAAAATGACCCTAGACTCAACCCTAATCTATTCATTCAAAAATAAGAACAAAGCCGCCATGTTGCTGAGGAACGACTAAGGGTAGCCACCAATTGGAGAGAGGATTAGGAGGCAAATTCTAAGGCATAAAGCAACTCAATCAAATCAAACCGCATCTTCAAATCCCTAAATTTGAGAATTCGCCTCACCATTGTAAGTAGAGTATTATTTTGGTATGAACAAATAACTGTGTTGGTTTGTATACTTGGTTGTGGTGATAAATAATTCATAATTTGTGCGTTACTATGATTCTTATCGATTTGGAATATTGTATACATTTGGATATTCTCGAATTATGTTATTCAGTTATGAAAAACTACATGCGGTAGTTTTATGCAAGTATACGTTTGGAATATTCGCAAATTATGTAATCCGTGTTGAAGCTACATGTATGTAGTTGTTTAATTGAAACTCATGCAAGTTTGGGGTTTTGCTACTATGCCATCATAATGTGTATTTTTATACAAACATCATTTTTGTGAAGTAATTGGAATAAGTTTGGGTTATCATAGTCCATATGAAATTATGTTGAAAATTTGGCATCATGATCTATGTATTAAGTCATGCTTTTGTACTAGAAAACCTATTTGCAAACTTATGAATATGACTAGGCTATGATTGATATTTTGCATAATTAAGTCTATATTGTTTACAAGAATTATATGATGACATATGTGGTACATAGCTAGGTTAGATTCAAAATCCCTTTTTGCAAGTTTGCATGACTAAAGTAAAAATCATGATTTCATGTTAGAAATATTTATGCCATGGTTATGTGAACAAATTTAACTATACTTTTGTATTAGTCACAAAAGTAGACACCTTTGTAAACATGTAGTAGTCTTATGAACATGATTTGCTTATGTTTAACATTATGCCTGAATAAAAATATAGGTTTATGTTGTAGTTAGGCCTATGTGTCGATAGTGATATTCTTAACTTAACTACAAGTTTACATGCTTTGATTCATGTCACTTATGCTTTATGACCAAAGTATATGTCACTACTATGCAAGTACACCAGTTTCTATTTTGTATTTCCAACGTCATATTGCAAGTTCATGCGTTCACATTCCCCTCTTGTGTATGTAATCACGCTTTAAGCCTCCCCTTTTCGCATGGCTAAGTTGGGCTTTAAAAGGCTAAGCCCAACATATATATAATAAACGGACGTGTTAAACGGGGGAAAATAACGTTGGGTTAAAATTACTAATGAATGAAAATATAAAATAGAAGGGCCCAAATTCAAGTATGGGTTGGGCCCATGATTGGTGTAACCTTTACACCATTAACTTAATAATGGGCCGCAAATATTTACATATAAGAAAATAAAGAAGAAAGACAAAATATGTAAATGTAGAACATACGATGTGTTTAACCCGAGGTTGGATTGAGTTGTGATGTAAACCTGCCCGGAACCGCCCGGCTGTCCAGTAGTCACAACAATACCTATCCAATGTGGGAGGTTAAACATGGAGCCCAATAAGGACCCGAGGTTAGACTGAGTTGTGGCGTAAGACTGCCCGGAACCAACCGGCAACAGGCAGCCACAACAATACCTGTCTAATGTGAGAGGTCAAGGCTTTAATAAGACAATTAAGGCTGAGTCAGGATTGTTAGGATTAAGTGAACTAAAGACTTAATCAAAATGGAACATGCTAAACTAAACGGACTGGTGGGGGTTAGGTTAGGAAACACTTAACCAACTTAGCATGTTGGCTAGAGATAGAAAACCTAGTAACGGGGGACCCTTTTCAGCAGTAACCCTAGAAGGTGTATCAGGATACCCTGAAACTAGGCAGGGTGGGGCACGATTACTGGGCTGATTGTAAGAGGTCAAATCGACGGCGGTGGTGTAGCAGTGTAGGTTCTAACGGGGTGCGGGCGTGCACACACTCCGGCGCAGAAAAATAAAGCACTGGGCACCAGTAGCATACCTGTGCATTCTAAGGTTGTGTCGGGCCGCCGCCATGGGACTTGATACACCCCATGGTGGGACCAGCATAGGTAACTACAACATCGGGGGGCCGTAAGACACATGTAACTATGCGAGTAGGAGCCGATCATCATAGAATGGATCACATCACCCTGATTATGGGGTGCCAGTTGGAAACTAGTTTATACGGGTTCAGAGATTAACATGGGGTACGATAGTGTATTCGACCCTAGACAACTTAACCAAGTTATAGTGCTTTTCCACTTCTTGTTTATACTTATCATACCCAGTTCTTTATTCATAGACAAAATAGTACTAGACTTACTCAGGCTTTATGTCTGACTCTACTTTTCTTTCGTCTTCTTTTCTTCCGTTCCCCCCCCCCCCAGGTCCACAGGGAGGGAACACAGCAGCTTGACCAGCCTTAACATCCAGCTTGAAGAAGAGAAATGTATTGCTTGGACTTTTTCGTTTTGAACTATGGCTTTGGACAACCACTATGGGGCTTTTGCAGTTTTATCTATGTTTTCTTTATGCTTCTTTAAATAATGTAATCAAGACAGATTATGAAAGTGTTATGTTTTTGGAAAAGATGTAAGACAATTATGGTGATGTTGTTGTAACACGTATTTGCTTTTATGAAATTAAAGTTGTTTTTTTTCCGCTGTTTACAAATATGTGTTTCTATATCTGTCTTGTATATCTGTGACTTATACTTATAAACCTCCACCAAAATTAGGGCATTCCCTTTGAGAGTGACCCTAACGGAGGTGGGGTGTTTCACTTGGTATCAGAGCATAGGTTTACCAGATAAGATAAAAAGTTTTGAAAAATTATTTTCAAAAAGGAAATTTAAAGAAGCATTTTTAAAAGAAAAATATTATTTTATTTTAAAAGGCAAAGTCCCCCCCCCAAAGCCATAGGTACTATCTCTTATCCTTCGTTTTGAATCTATCCTTTTTGTTTCAGCACGTCCGAAGAACTTAACTTGCCAGAAGGAGTGCCAATACCTGGTTGGTTTAGACGATTCTTAGAAGCAAGGGCCACTCAGCCAGGCCCTACCATTCCTCCTCCCCCAGCTGCCGGAAATCATCCAGCTGCAGCGGCACCTTTTCCTCCACCTCCTCCACGGGAAACACATTTGCTAAGATATGTAAAGATTTTAAAGCTATGGGAGGAAAGGATTTCCATGGAACTGAGTCCTTCGTGGCAGCCAGAAATTGGCTGAAAGAAACGGAGGACCTATTCATCATCTTTGAGGTAGAGGATAGACAAAAAGTACAATTGGCAGTGTGGCTATTGAAGGGTGAGGCTTCCTACTGGTGGGAAGTCACTAATGCTGAAAGACCAGTGGAGACGTGGGAGGACTTTAGGGCAAGGTTTGAGACTAAATTCCTCTCAGATGCGGAAAGAAGTTTGCAGTTGGAAAAATTCTTATTTCTTAAACAAGGGGACAAGACAGTCAGAGAGTATGTGAATCAGTTCGATGAGCTGGCTAGGTTTGGGCTTGACCTAGTCAACACCCCGCACAAGAAGGCTCTCCGTTTCGTCAAAGGGTTGAATGAGCCATTACACAGTTTGGCCATGACCCATATACCCATGGGAGCCACGTATGAAAGATTGGTGCAAATGGCATTGCTGAATGAAGAGGATAAGGGCAAGAAGGAGACAAAGGCAGAAAGCTCTCAAGGGAAGAAAGAGGGTTTGCAACCTAAAAAGACAGACTTTAAGAAAGGCGGGAAAGGCAACAAAGAGAAGAGGAAGTGCAATTTCTGTGGCAAAGTGGGGTACTTAGTAAAGGACTGCCGGAAAAAGAAGGCCAAGGAGAATGGTGGGTGCTTTTCTTGCGGTGAGACAGGCCATAGGGCTAAGGACTACCCAAAGAAACGAGGACAGGGGCAGAGGGCTGGATCCACCCCAGGGGCACAGGTTCATGTGCTGGAAGCGCCACCTCTGCAACAGCGAGGTATAAATACTTCTGTAGAAAGTGTAGTTTATCTTTATGATCACCCCGTTCGCACTTTATTTGATTCTGGCGCATCACACTCCTTTATCTCGTCCGCTTTAGTAGAATCTCTGCACCTAAAAACTAGTATGGTAGAGGACCCCTTAATTGTTTCAAACCCAATTGGGGGCCCAGCTCATTTGTCTATGATCTGTGTGGGATTGAAAATTTCTATTCTAAGTGTAGAATTTCAATGTAGTGCCTTTGTTTTGGGCTTTTCGGGTTATGGTTTGATTTTGGGTATGGATTGGCTATCCAGTAATGGGGCCATCCTTGACTGTGAGAAAAGGGTTGTTAGGCTCCTAACCCAGCTCGGTAATACTTTGGAAATTTCTTGTAATCCCTCATATGCGGTTATGCTTAGTTATCTTGAATCGCTAGATGCCTCTGTTGAAAATTTGCAATCAGTTAGAGTGGTCCGGGAATATCCGGATGTCTTCGAAGAGGTGAAGGGCTTGCCTCCGAAGCGGGAAATAGACTTCCGCATATATCTTGTAGATAATGCAAAGCCAGTTGCGTTACCCGTTAGACACATGGCTCCACGAGAAAGGAAAGAGCTCAGTAAACAGATTAAAGAGCTTCTAGAGAAGGGGTTCATTAGGAGGAGCATTTCAGAATGGGGCGCTCCAGTGGTGTTCGCTACAAAGGCGGATGGTTCACTCCGTCTATGTGTTGACTATAGGTAGCTCAACAAGCTAACGAAAAAGAATAGGCACCCTCTCCCTAGAATTGACGATTTGTTTGACCAGCTTGTAGGAGCATCTGTTTTCTCCCAGCTCGATTTAGCAACCGGTTTTCATCAGCTAAGGGTGGCTGAAGATAGCATCGATAAAACGGCGTTCAGAACCCCAGACGGCTTCTTTGAATGGCTTGTCATGCCTTTCGGCTTGACAAATGCACCTGCGTACTTCGTGGACCTAATGAGTAGGGTATTTAGAGATTTCCTCAACAAATTCGTAGTGGTCTTCGTAGATGATATCCTTATCTTCTCAAAGAGTGAAGAGGAACATGCTCAGCATTTAAGGGCAATCATGGAAACTTTGCGAGTCCATCAACTAAAAGCCAAATTCTCCAAATGCCACTTTTGGAGAGAAGAGGTGAGGTTCCTTGGGCACATAGTATCCAAACAAGGGTTAGCAATGGACCCTGCTAAGGTAGTGGCGGTACAGGATTGGAAGACACCAAGGAATGCAACTGAGGTCCGAAGTTTTCTAGGACTAGCGGGTTTCTATCGAAAGTTCATAAGGGATTTTGCGAAAATCTCAGCTCCACTCACGAAATTGACTAAGAAGAATCTAGTGTTTAATTGGGACTTGGATTGCGAGTTTGCTTTCCAACGACTAAAAAGGGCTCTCACAACAGCCCCAGTTTTGACGCTGCCAGACGGGAGCAAGAGGTTCACTGTCTATACGGATGCATGTGGGACAGGGCTAGGCGCTGTCTTAATGCAAGAAGGAAGGGTAGTAGCTTATGGCGGGAGGCAGTTGAAAGTGCACGAAAAGAACTACCCAACCCACGATCTTGAGTTAGCCGCCATCGTCTTTGCACTCAAGTCTTGGCGACACTACCTCCTAGGTGAGAAGTTCGAACTTTACACTGACCATAAATCGTTGAAATATCTTTTCTCGCAGAAGGATCTTAACTTAATGGATGGAGTTTCTTGCCTCGTACGATTTCGAAATCTCCTACACTCCGGGCAAAGGCAACGTAGTGGCAGACGCGTTGAGCCGAAAGAAATTGACCCTAAGCCCGTTGTTTGTTGAAAGACAAAGCCTAGAGTTCATAGCCAGCTTCGACTTTAGGCCTTCCTCCGATTTCATACCAGGCTTGCTAGCATCTCTCGAAGTGCGCCCAACTTTAGTGGATTCGGTAGGGGCAGCACAACGCGAAGACCCTCAGCTTGTGGAAACAATTGATAGGCTAATTAGGGGTGAGACTTCAAGTCACCTCAACAGATACTCCATCGACGATAAGGGTTTGCTAAGGCGAGACGGAAGACTGTGCGTCCCACAGACAAAAGATTTAATAAAGAAGGTTCTTGTGGAAGCACATCACTCCAAGATGACGATACACCCAGGCGGAGATAAAATGTACAAAGACATAAAAAGGACTTTCTTCTGGAACGGCATGAAAAAGGACGTGGCAGAGTTCGTTTCTAAGTGTATGGTGTGCCAACAGGTTAAGGCGGAACAGAAAAAGCCTGGCGGACTGCTACATCCTCTGGAGGTCCCGCAGTGGAAGTGGGATAGCATCTCAATGGACTTCATCGATGGGCTGCCTAGGTCTAGGAGAGGCAACACTAGCATTTGGGTAATAGTGGATAGGCTTACTAAAAGCGCCCACTTTTTACCTGTCAAAAGTAGAAGAACTGCCTCATCCCTAGCATCACTTTACCTCAAAGAAATCGTTCGACTCCATGGAATACCATCTAGCATTGTTAGTGACCGAGACCCCACCTTCACTAGTGAGTTTTGGCGGAGTCTGCAAGAAGCAGTAGGAACGCAGTTATGCTTGAGCACAGCCTATCATCCCCAAACCGACGGCCAAACAGAGAGAGTGAACAGAGTTTTGGAAGACCTTTTAAGACTGTGCGTCCTTGACTTCGGAGGGACATGGGAAGACCACCTTCCTTTGGTGGAATTTGCCTACAACAACAGTTATCAAGCAACCATCGGAATGGTGCCCTTCGAAGCTTTATATGGAAGACCGTGCCGATCGCCCACTTGTTGGTGGGAGTCTACTGATAAGCTCATACTTGGACCAGATATGATCCGAGAGACTTCAGAGAAAGTAGACTTAATACGAAGAAGGATGAATACGGCCCAAGACAGACAAAAGTCCTACGCCGACAAGAGAAGGACCGACCTTGGATTTGAGGTTGGAGACAGAGTTTTTCTCAAGGTATCACCGCTAAGAAACGTTGTTCGTTTTGGAACCACATGAAAGCTAGCACCAACGTTCGTAGGGCCATTCCCTATCATCGAGAAAATTGGGAAAATGGCCTATAGATTAGAGCTACCCGAGAAGTTGGCTGGAGTCCACAACGTTTTTCACGTTTCACATCTCCGAAAATGTCTACATGAGTCTGCTGAAGTGGTAGAGCCAAATATCCTCGAAGAGGCCGAAGTGGAACGCGAAGCAACCATAAGAAAAGTTCCAACCCGCATATTAGGAACGGAAGTGAAGAAGCTACGCAACCGCGAAGTCAAGCTCGTCAAAGTTCAGTGGAGCGACGCCGAGGGAGACGCGACTTGGGAAACTGAAGCTAGAATCCGTACAGCCTACCCTTTTCTGTTCGAGGGTACATCCTTGATCTTTCTCTTTCCTTAAGTTGCGCTTTTATCTATCTTTTAGGTATATTTCCTCGACCTTATCTTTTAGGTAGAAACCCTTTGGATGGAAACATGTAATTGAAACATGTTATGGATGATGGTTGCAAGTGGTTGCAAGTGATTGCTAGTGGTTGCTCGTGGTTGCATATACACACACAATCTAGGTTTTAGATCGGCTCAGTCACTTCATATTGCATATGCATATATGTTTGCATTCGTATATGGTTGAACTCTAATGTGTTGTCATGTGGATGTTGCATTTGTATTGAATGATTGTGCACTCATGTAGAATTAAGAATAGGAAAATTTGCATACATAATGGATTCATGACACTTACATAATTCGCATTAAGGAGGTCAACTGAATCAGTAGACCGCCTGATTTTGCATTAGATAAGTACATGTACACACACACTTCGCATATGATCATGAAGCATTAGAAGTCTTTTAAGGACAATGGATGCTCGTGTTTGATGGATGAGTAGATGGATGATTGGATGTTAGGATATACATTCCTCCTAACTTGAAGATTTCGGGGACGAAATCCTTTTAAGTGGGGGAGAATGTAACACCCCGCGAATTCTACAACTGTGAAATTCATAAATTAAAGTATAATTAATTTTAATCAAAGAATTAAGGGAAACGGGATACGCCATTGCGTTCATCTCGGAAAAATACGCGAAATAGAGTCCGAGTTTTCGAAAAACGGAGTCCGTATGAAGAAGATATGGCCTTCGGAAGTTTCTGAATTAAGTTTAAAATTCAAACAGAATAAAACAGTTTAAAATTCCAAAATCGGGCCCAATGGGCCAGGGCGGAAAAACACCCGCCTAACGCACCCAGGTCGACTGGGCTGTCGACCTGGTCTAGCCAGGTCGACAGGGCTGTCGACAGGCATGTCGACCTGGTCCAGAGCCAGGTCGAACCCAGTCCAACCTGGCTGGCCTATTCTATGTTGGTCGATTTTCTGTAGTCTGCTTTGTCATTAGGGCTAGGTGGCAGGCTCTAATTGGTCTCTCCTTAGGATGAATGGCTACGATCAATCCAAGCAACATCAATGGTCCTAATCAGTTCATAACCCCTATAAAAATGACCCTAGACTCAACCCTAATCTATTCATTCAAAAATAAGAACAAAGCCGCCATGTTGCTGAGGAACGACTAAGGGTAGCCACCAATTGGAGAGAGGATTAGGAGGCAAATTCTAAGGCATAAAGCAACTCAATCAAATCAAACCGCATCTTCAAATCCCTAAATTTGAGAATTTGCCTCACCATTGTAAGTAGAGTATTATTTTGGTATGAACAAATAACTGTGTTGGTTTGTATACTTGGTTGTGGTGATAAATAATTCATAATTTGTGCGTTACTATGATTCTTATCGATTTAGAATATTGTATACGTTTGGATATTCTCGAATTATGTTATTCAGTTATGAAAAACTACATGCGGTAGTTTTATGCAAGTATACGTTTGGAATATTCGCAAATTATGTAATCCGTGTTGAAGCTACATGTATGTAGTTGTTTAATTGAAACTCATGCAAGTTTGGGGTTTTGCTACTATGCCATCATAATGTGTATTTTTATACAAACATCATTTTTGTGAAGTAATTGGAATAAGTTTGGGTTATCATAGTCCATATGAAATTATGTTGAAAATTTGGCATCATGATCTATGTATTAAGTCATGCTTTTGTACTAGAAAACCTATTTGCAAACTTATGAATATGACTAGGCTATGATTGATATTTTGCATAATTAAGTCTATATTGTTTACAAGAATTATATGATGACATATGTGGTACATAGCTAGGTTAGATTCAAAATCCCTTTTTGCAAGTTTGCATGACTAAAGTAAAAATCATGATTTCATGTTAGAAATATTTATGCCATGGTTATGTGAACAAATTTAACTATACTTTTGTATTAGTCACAAAAGTAGACACCTTTGTAAACATGTAGTAGTCTTATGAACATGATTTGCTTATGTTTGACATTATGCCTGAATAAAAATATAGGTTTATGTTGTAGTTAGGCCTATGTGTCGATAGTGATATTCTTAACTTAACTACAAGTTTACATGCTTTGATTCATGTCACTTATGCTTTATGACCAAAGTATATGTCACTACTATGCAAGTACACCAGTTTCTATTTTGTATTTCCAACGTCATATTGCAAGTTCATGCGTTCACATTCCCCTCTTGTGTATGTAATCACGCTTTAAGCCTCCCATTTTCGCATGGCTAAGTTGGGCTTTAAAAGGCTAAGCCCAACATATATATAATAAACGGACGTGTTAAACGGGGGAAAATAACGTTGGGTTAAAATTACTAATGAATGAAAATATAAAATAGAAGGGCCCAAATTCAAGTATGGGTTGGGCCCATGATTGGTGTAACCTTTACACCATTAACTTAATAATGGGCCGCAAATATTTACATATAAGAAAATAAAGAAGAAAGACAAAATATGTAAATGTAGAACATACGATGTGTTTAACCCGAGGTTGGATTGAGTTGTGATGTAAACCTGCCCGGAACCGCCCGGCTGTCCAGTAGTCACAACAATACCTATCCAATGTGGGAGGTTAAACATGGAGCCCAATAAGGACCCAAGGTTAGACTGAGTTGTGGCGTAAGACTGCCCGGAACCAACCGGCAACAGGCAGCCACAACAATACCTGTCTAATGTGAGAGGTCAAGGCTTTAATAAGACAATTAAGGCTGAGTCAGGATTGTTAGGATTAAGTGAACTAAAGACTTAATCAAAATGGAACATGCTAAACTAAACGGACTGGTGGGGGTTAGGTTAGGAAACACTTAACTAACTTAGCATGTTGGCTAGAGATAGAAAACCTAGTAACGGGGGACCCTTTTCAGCAGTAACCCTAGAAGGTGTATCAGGATACCCTGAAACTAGGCAGGGTGGGGCACGATTACTGGGCTGATTGTAAGAGGTCAAATCGACGGCGGTGGTATAGCAGTGTAGGTTCTAACGGGGTGCGGGCGTGCACACACTCCGGCGCAGAAAAATAAAGCACTGGGCACCAGTAGCATACCTGTGCATTCTAAGGTTGTGTCGGGCCGCCGCCATGGGACTTGATACACCCCATGGTGGGACCAGCATAGGTAACTACAACATCGGGGGGCCGTAAGACACATGTAACTATGCGAGTAGGAGCCGATCATCATAGAATGGATCACATCACCCTGATTATGGGGTGCCAGTTGGAAACTAGTTTATACGGGTTCAGAGATTAACATGGGGTACGATAGTGTATTCGACCCTAGACAACTTAACCAAGTTATAGTGCTTTTCCACTTCTTGTTTATACTTATCATACCCAGTTCTTTATTCATAGACAAAATAGTACTAGACTTACTCAGGCTTTATGTCTGACTCTACTTTTCTTTCGTCTTCTTTTCTTCCGTTCCCCCCCCCCCCCCAGGTCCACAGGGAGGGAACACAGCAGCTTGACCAGCCTTAACATCCATCTTGAAGAAGAGAAATGTATTGCTTGGACTTTTTCGTTTTGAACTATGGCTTTGGACAACCACTATGGGGCTTTTGCAGTTTTATCTATGTTTTCTTTATGCTTCTTTAAATAATGTAATCAAGACAGATTATGAAAGTGTTATGTTTTTGGAAAAGATGTAAGACAATTATGGTGATGTTGTTGTAACACGTATTTGCTTTTATGAAATAAAAGTTGTTGTTTTTCCGCTGTTTACAAATATGTGTTTCTATATCTGTCTTGTATATCTGTGACTTATACTTATAAACCTCCACCAAAATTAGGGCATTCCCTTTGAGAGTGACCCTAACGGAGGTGGGGTGTTTCACTAGCTGAACTTCTCTGTTCCTCAACTTCCTAGTTTCTGACCCAAGGATGCGAGTAGGAGCTCGTCGAATCGTCGCATCACGCTCTACCTCTACATCTCTAAGCAAGCTCGGCTCTACCACCTCTGCGGTCTCATGTAAGCACTTCCTCAAATGTGATACATGGAATACATCATGAACACCACTAAGTCTGTCGGGCAACTCCACCCTATATGCCATCCGTCCAATCCTTTCCTTAATAGGAAACGACCCAACAAACCTCGGTGCTAACTTCCCAACGGACCCAAAGCGAACAACATTTCTCAACGGAGATACTTTGACAAAAACCATGTCCCCAACCTCAAACTCAAGATCCGTCCTTCTCCGATCCGCATAAGATTTCTGTCTATCTTGCGCTGCCTTCATCCTTCTTCGAATCAAATCAATCTTCTCTGAAGTCTCTCTAACCATATCTGGCCCAAGCAAGATCTTATCCGTAGATTCCCACCAACATGTAGGAGATCAACAAGGCCTTCCATAAAGAGCTTCGAAAGGTGCCATGCCAATACTAGACTGAAAGCTGTTATTGTATGCGAACTCCACCAAAGGAAGATGTTCTTCCCATGTACCTCCAAAATCCAAGATACAAAGCCTCAAGAGATCTTCTAAGATACGGTTCACCCTCTCGGTCTGACCGTCCGTCTGAGGATGATATGCGGTGCTCAAACACAACTGAGTCCCTACCGCCTCTTGCAAACTTCTCCAAAACTCACTAGTGAAGATAGGATCTCGATCACTCACAATGCTGGATGGTACGCCATGCAATCTAACAATCTCTCTAACATAGACTGAAGCAAGCCATGGAGCGGTCCTCTTACTCTTCACGGGTATAAAATGGGCACTCTTGGTAAGTCTGTCTACCACAACCCAAATTCCCGTATTGCCCTTCCTCGATCTCGGTAACCCATCGATGAAATCCATCGAGACACTATCCCACTTCCATTGCGGAACTTCCAATGGGTGTAGCAACCCACCGGGTTTCCTTTGCTCCGCTTTAACTTGTTGGCACACTAAGCATCTAGCCACATACTCGGCCACATCTTTCTTCATACCGGCCCAGAAGAAAACTCTCTTCATGTCTTGGTACATTTTGTCTCCACCGGGATGAATAGTCATCCTTGAACGATGTGCATCATCCAAAATAGCCTTCTTCAAACCCTCATCTTGCGGTACACAAAGTCTACCGTCTCTATGCAACCATCCCCTATCATCTATGGTGTATCTACCCAAATGGCTGGACGACTCCCCCCTTATAAGCTTCTCTACCAACTCAACCAACTGTGGGTCGTCTCGCTGAGCCTCGCCAATCCGTCCCAAAAGAGTAGGTCTAACCTCCAAGGATGCTAACAAACCAGGTACAAAGTCAACAGAAGGTCTGAAGTCGAACAAAGAAAGAAACTCCAAGCTTCGCCGTTCCACGAACAATGGACTCAAAGATAGCCTTTTTCTACTCAAGGCGTCCGCCACCACGTTACCCTTGCCAGGGGTATACGCTATCTCGAAATCATAGGATGCTAAGAACTCCATCCACCTTTGCTGTCTTAAGTTTAAATCCTTCTGAGAGAATAAGTACTTCAATGATTTATGGTCAGTGAACAACTCGAATCTCTCACCAAGAAGATAATGGCGCCAAGACTTAAGTGCGAAAACAATCGCGGCCAACTCTAGATCATGGGTAGGGTAATTCTTCTCATGCACTCTCAATTGCCTCCCTCCAAAGGCTATTACCCTTCCCTCCTGCATCAAGACTACACTAATCCTGTCCCACAAGCATCGGTATAAACAACAAACGGCTTACTCCCATCTGGAAGCACTAAAACTGGAGCGGTGGTCAAAGCTCTCTTTAACCGTCGGAAAGCATCATCACAATCTACGTCCCATGAGAAAACCAGATTCTTCTTCGTCAAGCGGGTTAATGGGGCTGATATCTTCGCGAAGTCTTTGATGAACTTCCTATAATATCCTGCCAACCCCAAGAAACTTCTTACTTCGGTAGCATTTCTAGGAACTTTCCAATCCTGGATAGATACTATCTTTGCGGGATCCACAGCTATCCCTTCCTTAGAGACCACATGCCCTAAGAATCGCACTTCTCTTCTCCAAAAATGACATTTAGAGAATTTAGCTTTAAGACTATGTGCTCGAAGAGTCTCCAACACTTCTCTGAGATGTAAGGCATGCTCTTCTTCACTCTTGGAAAAGACCAAGATGTCATCCACAAAGACCACTATAAACTTATTCAGATACTCTCTGAACACTCTACTCATCAGATCAAAAAAGTATGCATGGGCGTTTGTCAACCCAAATGGCATCACAAGCCACTCATAAAAACCATCCGGAGTCCGGAAAGCAGTCTTCTCTATACTGTCCTCCGCCACTCTCAACTGATGAAACCCTGTAGCTAAGTCCATCTGCGAAAACACTGAGGCGCCAACCAACTGATCAAAGAGATCATCTATCCTCGTTAATGGGTGTCTATTCTTCTTCGTGAGCTTATTAAGTTCTCTATAATCCACACAAAGTCTGAGGGACCCATCCGCCTTCGTGGAAAACACTACTGGAGCTCCCCACTCCGATATACTTCGCCTTATGAACCCCTTCTCAAGCAACTCCCCTACTTGCTTATGAAGTTCTCTTCTCTCACGAGGAGCCATGTGGCGCACTGGCAAAGACACTGGTTTGGCATTATCCACCAAATAAATTCGGAAATCTATCTCCCGCTTCGGAGGCAAACCCTTCACCTCTTCAAACACATCCGGATATTCCCGGACCACTCTGACAGAACGCAAACTCTCGACCGAAGCATCGAGCGATTCAAGATAACTTAGCAAAACAGATTCCATGGGATTACAAGAGATCTCGAGAGTATTACCCAAGCGGGTCATAAGCCTGACAACTTTCCTTTCACAATCAAGAACGGCACCATTACTGGATAACCAGTCCATGCCCAAAATCAACCCATAGCCCGTGAAGCCCAATACAAAAGCATCACATCCAAACTCAACGCTAAGTATAGAAATCTTCAAACCCAAACATATCATAGACATATATATGGAGCCCCCAATTGGGTTTGAAACAACCAAGGGATCATCAACTAGACTGGTGTCTAAGTGCAGTGACTCAACTAACGATGATGAGATAAAAGAATGCGATGCGCCAGAGTCAAACAAAGTACGAACTGGATGATAAAACAGAAAAACCAGACTTTCAACGGAAATAGTTCTACCTCTCTGCTGAATCGGTGGAACTGAGAGAGCCTGAACTTGCCCCCCTGCCTGAGCTGGTGCCATAAGAGCTTGCACCTGACCTCCTGAGGTAGACCCCGTCTTATGCCCCTTCTTTGGGCAGTCCTTCACAAGATGTCCTGCTTCACCACAATGAAAGCAACCGGTCTTCTTCTTTTTGCGACAATCCTTGCTGAGGTGGCCTGGGGTCCCACAATTGAAGCACTTCTTCTTCTTCTTCCCCTTGTCACCATTGCCTTTTCCACCCTTGCCTTGTTGTTGTTGTTGCGGTTTCTTCTGATCCCCCTTCTTCTCTGGTGCCTTAGAACTCTTATCATCCTCATGCATAAGTGCCATGTAGACAAGCTTCTCAAAGGTGGCCCCCATAGGAATGTGAGTCATAGTTATTCCTTGCAATGGTTCGTTCAAGCCTCTAACGAACCTCAAAGCCTTCTTCTCCGGTGTATTCACCAACTCTATGCCAAACCTTGCTAATTGATTGAATTTGTTGACATATTCTTTCACCGTGAGATTCCCTTGCTTCAAATTCAAGAACTTCTCCATAAACAGATTCTCTTCCGCCCTTGAGAGAAACTTAGCCCCAAACCTTTGCTTGAAATCTGCTTAAGAGTCAACAGGGCGTTCTCCATTAGTGACCTCCCACCAGAATGAGGCCTCTCCCTTCATTAACCAAGCCGCCAACTTGACTTTCTTTCCCTCTTCCACTTCAAAGATATCTAGCAACTCTTCCACTTCCTTAAGCCAATCTCTAGCCTCTACGAAAGTCTCTGAACCTAGAAAAGGTTTTCCTCCTATAGCCTTGAACTCCTTGCAAATCTTAGCAAAATTACCCACTCTAGGCTGAGGAGGAGGAGCGGTTGCCTCTGGTGTAGTGGCATTGGCTGGACCCGCAACCGCGGCCCTAGCCTCTTGTAACCTCCTATACCATAGTGGTATAACTAAGCCCTCCGGGATGTTAAGATCTTCAGCCATGCTGAAACGAAAGAGGAAAGATTCAAAAAGGAGATTCTGAAAGATAAAGATATGGCTATTGGGGATTATGCTTTTCTTTTTCAAAAACTTTTCTCTTAAAAGACATGTTTTTGAAAATACTTTTTCCAAAAATAATACCTTTACTATTTAAAAAAAAAGTATTTTTCTCGAAAATTTATCTGTTCCGGTAACCTTCAGCTCTGATACCACGTGTAACACCCCACTCCCGCTATGATCACTCACTAAGGGAATGCCATAGCATCGGTGGAGTATTTTAGTGAATATAGAACAGAAAAATTACAACAAGACAGATATAAATAGTACTTGAAATTTAAAACATCATCTCATAACAGCGGAAGTAAAACATGTCTGGTTACATCATAAAACCACACTAAAAGTCAAGTACAATATCCATCAAAATAAAGAAGTACATAATCCCACTCTCATACAATAGCCATGAAAAAGAAAAGATAACTGGGTAACTGGAGCTTTACATCTATCCAAGCTCCTAAAGACTGGAACAGCAATCCGATCAAGCTCCACTACTGCTAGGATCCACCGTAGGACCTGAGGGTTGGAAAAAAAAAGATAAAAACAACGGGGTCAGACATAAGTCTGAGCGAGTCCTATAACTTTAACAATACAATCGTTAAAGTAACCAGAGAAGACATAAACTGATATACGGTAACTAATGGGGATGAATGGCTACACTAAGCAGTCAACTAAACTAAGATAAAAGATAAAGACGCATCTACCCTTCCAAAGGTAAATTACTAAACTGCACCGCACCAGTCATTCCTAACTTAAAGGTTGATCCCACTCATGGACTTATAAAATTAACTTAATAGTTCTCGCGTACCCCTAGGTGACTAAGTAGACGCCACGGGGCCCTACAATCCACTAGGTGTACACACTACTCCCCATTCGATCGGCTCCTTAACGTAGATACCCGTGCTGGCCCCACCGTGGGGTGTATCATTCCCCAACGTGGCAACCTGATAAAATTAACGGTGCACGGCTTATATCTACACGATGCAACAACGTCTTATTTACCAGCCCGGGTCCACACACGCATATGAAACCCGTTGGTCATGCGCCACCGCTAACCCATTTTGGCCTCTTATAGTCAAGCGCAGTATGCGTGTCCCGTCCTCGACATGGGTCGAGCCCACTAAGATACGTATGGGTTACTGGTTGAAATGGGCCCCCAGCACAAGCCATCCCCCTAAGCTTGGCCCACACACTAGTGTTTCCCACTTAACCCTTTAATCATGTTTAATTACATGTTTCATCTTGGTTAAATATTTTATCATATTTTCTATTGGGAACCACTCGCAATTTCCACATACCACCCAAGGTACCCACTTAACCCCCATGCCCTACTACATGCTTATCTGGTTAAGTGTTTCTTAATTGATTAACACCGTAACCGTGTAAAGGACCCCTCACATTGGACCGTCATTTGTAGATGCCTGGTTAAGCCGGTAAACTCCGGGCAGTCTTACACTACAAACGGGTCCAACCTCGTGTCATTTACCCTTGTTACGTATTTAATTTATGATTAAGACCCCTCACATTGGACCGTCATTTGTAGATGCCTGGTTAAGCCGGTAAACTCCGGGTAGTCTTACACTACAAACGGGTCCAACCTCGTGTCTTAATCGATTAATTACTCCTAATTAATCACCCCCATAATTTGTGTTAATTATCCTGTTTATTTTAGGAATATGGGTGCACCTAACTTAATAGGCAAATTCCCAACTCCAAAGTGTGGGTACACCTAACTTAATAGGCAAATTCCCAACACATAGTATGGGTACACCTAACTTAATAGGCAAATTCCCATACTATGTTCATTTATTTTATGTTATGCATAATTATATTAATTTCACACAATCTTATTAACATATGCATTTAATTAACCCCATCGTTCCCACGTAATTTCGTTCTCATGACATAACACATATAAAAGGTGTCAACTTGCATATGTATGAACATGTTTCAAAGGTGCCATCTTGCATATTAACAAACACATAACTTGCATATGAACTTGCATAACATGTCACATAACTTGCATATAATCTTGTATAACATGTCACATAACTTGCATATTAACTTGTATAACATGTCACCTAACTTGCATATTAACTTGCATAACATGTTACATAAACTTACATATTAACAAATACATGACTTGCATATGAACTTGCATAATATGTCACATAACTTGCATATGAACTTGCATAACATGTTACATAACTTGCATATGAACTCATAAACTTGCATATGAACTTGCATAATATGTCACATAACTTGCATATGAACTCATAAACTTGCATATGAAGAAACATACAACTTGCATAATTATCATACATGTAACTTGCATATTATCATACATGTAACTTGCATATTAACATATGATCACAAAGCACAAAACTTGCATAACCCACATACATTAGCAAACTAACATCATGTCATATGACTTAAAACCCATTAATCCCCAAACAAAACCATATGATCTCATCATATCTCATCTACTTAGTTTAGCAATTGATCATTAGAGTGATAGAAACTCACAACTAGCCAATTTGCACTCCAAATGAAGAAGATTAAGATGCTTAGAATGGATTAGAGGTTGATTAGAGAGTGATTAGCTTGCAACCCTCTTCATAAATTAGTGGAGGCTCCTTCTAAGATTTAATTTGGCGGCATGTAGCCCTCAATTCTATTTTTAGTATGGATCAGGGTAGGTTTATAGATTAGGTGAGTGTTTTAGGCCCTTAGATTAACCCTAAATTAGATTAGGACCCTTAGATTTCGGAACCTTCCAGAAACCAGCCCTAAGACCAAGCCCAAACCCCAAACTGGTGCACCCAACCACAGAACTCTCTAGAAACTGTGCAGGTTTCCTGTCCCGACATGGGCGCACTTCCCAAGTGCGCCAGTGTATTTTTGTGCTGGCGCACTTCACAAGTGCGCCAGTGCATTTCTGGCCTGTTTCGGGTTTTTCTGCCTAACTTCGTTCGTCCATATCTCTTTCATACGGTACCCGTTTTACGCAAACTCGGACTCTGTTTAGCGTATTTTTCCGGGACGAACGCAATGACGCAGCCCGTTTCCCCTGATTCTCACATCTGAGATTAATTATACTTTAATTACTAACCATTAGTGTTAATTGAAATTCGGGGTGTTACAAATTCTACGACCAACAAATATCGTATTGGAAATAACGATGTATATATCTATATCTTTCAAATTTCCCAAACAATATCTGTATAATCACGAAATCCCACATTGAAATATTTCGAAGACAATTTCGATTCAAATCCATTCCAGTGCAATTATTGGAAATTCTGGTTATTTTTAAAACCCTTTTCAAATTCAATTTATTTATTTAAAAATAAATAGAATTTTAATCCTAGTTCAAAACTAGTTCATTTCGATAAAAATCTATTTTTATCTTTTCAAATATGGAGTTTTTCATCCCAAATTTTCCCAAATCATTTCTTATGATTTTACACAAATTATTGATATTTTTAATAATTTTATCAAGGCCCGTACAGTCGATTTCCATCAACGGCCATCGAACTGCACTTACAGCGACCTTTTCCAAATTTGATTTGGACATAATTCCTAATCCAACCATTAGATTTCTAATTTCTAATATTCATTAGAAAGCTCTTTTCGATACGAACCCAACGGTTCCGGTTTTAGGAGAATCCGACGGTCGTATCTCCCGTAATATCCGTTCGAAGTCAATGGTCGAAATTCGCGAACTGCCGCGGCGCGGCGCGTTCTATTCAGGCCATATTATTATATATATAATATATACTTCGTCGATTTCAATTTAAAACGTGCTTTATAAATCGTTTTAAATTCATTTTCAAAACAGTTTCAACTTCATATTCAATTTCAAATCAAAATTGAATATTCCAATATAAATTCGTTTTAAATTGATTTCAATTCAATTTCAATTTAATTCGAATGCAATTCCTTTCGATTTCAATTCGAATTCAATTCTATTCAATTTCAATTCGAATTCATTTCTATTCAATTTCAATTCGAATTCACTTCTATTCAATTTCAATTCGAATTCACTTCTATTCAATTTCAATTTGAACTCATTTCTATTCAATTTCAATTTGAATTTATTTCTATTCAATTTAATTCGAATTTTAATTCTTTTCAAAATTTCAGATTTTGAAATCACTTTCGATATTCGTTATAAAATGAATAAAATCGATATAAATATCGTTCACGTCAAAATGGCGTAAATCTAATCAACACGCCTTCATATATTCATATTTTCAAATATTCTATTTCGAATATTTCTATTTCAAATATTTCTTTTCAAATATTTCTTTTTCAAATATTTTTATTTCAAATATTCTATTTCAAATATTTCTACTTCTAAACTGGAATGAGGCCCAATCAATTACCATATATTGTTAATTATATGGGTTTTCTACAACACATGTATACAATAACAACGATGAATAATCAACCATCATCCAAAGTGCATTCTACCCTGTATAAGCATCAAATATAAATATTCAACGCTTATAACAGTCTGGCAATCAATCGATCGACATACAACTAAACAATCGGGATTAGTGTACGTCAAATATCATCCCGATACCCGTGCGGGGTTTCAAACAATCAAACACAGATTTTATTTGTGCAGTTGGGCGATGTGTAAAATTTATCGTCCCAATCAATATCAGTCAAATGTGTGTATATAAACAAATCGTCCGATTTGTTTATTTTCATTTCATTTCATATACATGTTAAAAGTTCTATTTTTAACTATAAAATATTTCTAACTATATAATATTTTATTTCATTTCACATCACATCACACAATCAACTACACATCAAAATCAAACAAACAAGCATACAAGCCATCCATGGTCTATGGACGACGGGTGTCGGGTGCTACTAAACACCGTCTGCATCCTAGTATATATTTTAACTAGAAAATTAAATTAAAGGTGAGAAGTTCTCACAGAATTGCTAATCCAATCCCACGACTCTTCTTATGTAGAAATCTTCGCCGTTCTTGCCTCTTGTCAATTTTCACTGCCCGCTTTCACTACATATATAAAAATCACATTTTTACTTCGCTATTCAATATATAAAAATCGAATTTTTACTATGTTATTCAATATATAAAAATCGAATTTTTTTATTGTTAAAAATTAAATCTTTAATAACTTATAATAAAAAAATCCTATTTTTAACCTTTTACTAATATAAAAATTATATTTTTAACTTTCTAGATTATAAAAATATAATTTTAACTTCTCTTTATTATAAAAAAAATATTTTTAATACTCTAACTATATTTAAAACTGAAATAAAATCGAAATACATATAAAAACTTACTGCCGAAGGGGATAGTGTTGCGCTCGCGGAGGTGGCATCTCGTCGGGGTCTGGAGGCTTCTTCTGGTGGTAGGCGGCTGAAGGGGGGGCGTCGGCTAAGTGACGAGGGGGGTCGTCGGCTAAGTGACGAGGGGGGCGGCGGTGCTGAAAGGGGCAGGGAAAAAGGGGGGGTTGTCGCGACTCAGCAGGGAAAAGGGGGGGGTTGTCGCGACTCAGCAGGAAGGGGGGGTCGATCTCCGGCGGCGCAGGTGGGGGGGCGTGAGGCTCGGCGGTGGCTCGAGGGCCCAGGGCGGCGGCGCGATCCGTTCTTTCTTTTTTTTATTTTGGGAATGAACGGTAGGGGAGAGAGAGAAGAGGGAAATGAGGGGGGGCTTTTTATATAAATATATATATTTATTTTATTTTAATCCAAAAAGTAAGTTTTTATTTCGACCTCGAAACGAGACCCACCGCCAGTCATCCCTAGCTAATTACCCCCATTCTGAACACAATGGGATATGTATTGCAAGCTGATTCGACTGTTTCGATCAGTTTCCGTCAAAGTCAACATATAACTCTATATATTGAATTTGAACATACATTTCAATTTACCGGGGCCACATACTAACTCGAAAAATTCCAAAAAAATATTTTCTAGCTTCGTATTGACGATACGGTCCTAACAAAACTAGTTTCGTCGAATTCTGAGACCGTTGGAAAAATGGCCATTTTCCAGTCGATTAAAATCAACTGAAACTGGTCAAACGCGTTTTCCTTTTCCACGCTCACATATTGATTTGAAAAAATATAAAATTTGAAACCTAGCAATAATTAGACATCGCGGATCCAACAAAAGTGGTTTCGTCGAAATCCGAGGTCGTTTGCAAAATTTCCATTTTTAAGGGCCTGAATTCCATAGCGACTATTCAGAATTTTCAACTGGACATATCTTTTGATCCCCACTATGAAATCTCAATTTTTCGGATTCGTTGGAAAGATATTCTAGATTAGATTCAAATATTTTTGGTTTCACTAAAATCCGGTTTATTTTGCACCCGGTATGTTCAACTGAAGTTTGAAATCGAATTATCGAACTACCGCGCCGTTTTCAATTCCTTTTATATTTTAAAATAAATATTTATATTCTAACGATGATCTATATAATATATACATTCGATTTATATTCAAAAATAAATTTCTCGTCGATATTATTTAAAATAATTCATTTTAAATGTTCAAAATTCGCTAAAATTGCCAACATAAAAATTTTAAACTGGCTCAGATTTTCGGGTTATTACAATCTCCCCCACTTAAAACTTTTCGTCCCCGAAAAGGAACGAAGCCGAAAGTTGTTTCACCAATCAACTCGACTTCCAGTGTTTTCACTACGGCTTAAGTTCTTCAACTTTTCAGTTTCTAAGAACTTTTCAAAAATTTGGCTAACACCCTAAATTTTTGAAAAATTTCGCCATAACCTCCCCTGCACCGGGAGCACCGGAAAATCCTGAAATTGCCATACAGGCCTTCTGATCTCAAAAAGAAAAAGAAAAAGCCAAGCGGCTCATAAAATCATCATCACCCAAACAAAATAGTAAATTATAGTAAACATGTACCTATTTGTCTGGCAAACAATTTTTTATTCTCTGCTCTAGCCTCCTTGCTATGACCTGTTCAATGTAAGTACAAGTACATGCATGCAAATGCGACAAATTTTCAATACAATTCAATGTTTGGTTCAATTAGGCTAAATGGCTAAAAATTAGCAAACAAACATCACAAACATCAATCAATTAGTGAATTAACGTTTCAAATTCATAATTTTGATATGTAGTCAAAAAATCAGATTTTTGATGCCAAATCACAACAATAAGCCCTATCTAGTTTCGGTTCTCACACCAGTCAATTGGAAATATATAGAAATCTCACTTTCGAAACTCGAAAATAAATACTGGCGATGGTGCCCCGTTACCAGAACTATCCCCGGGCACTAGAGTGCGATTCTATAACTATCCAATACATTAAAACTTCGAATACACGTTTGCAAGACATATATGCAAAATCTTTATATATTGGATTGTCCAAATTTATATAAATAAATAATCAAATACGAATAAGTGATTTAAATTTCAAAACAAAAATTGTTTTCATTTTATATTTCAAAAATATACTCTTCACAATCGTTCTAGGATACTACTGATCCCATCTCTAACGAGTCATTCCCATTGGATATTACTAATCCAATTTCTGATGAATTCTTTCGTATGGTTCTAACGTGTCTAGTTCTCTGAGCTTTGTAAACCAAAGCTCTGATACCAACTTGTTACGACCGAGAATTTCGCTCGACCCGAATCAGTCGCTAAACCGATCTAGACCGTTCGAAACGCCTGATTGTTTTGAGAACACGACAAAATAGAACGCAGACGAAAGAACATTTCATTGTATATTACAACAATGCATCAAGTTACAAGAATATACAGAGTATAAACGAATCAATATCACACAGAAATATCAGAGATTACAATACATCACATAGCCGCGGAAAATAATACAATACACAACTAGAAGAGATATACGGATACAAAGCTTTCCGGATATCGTTCCAGCTGTAAACCAGGATCCTGTGAATATAAATCTGCAAAACCAAAACTACTAGCTGCCCGTGTGGAAAATAGGGGCACCCAGAGTTTAGGTTAAAACAATAAACTCCAGGTCAGTCATGGGACTGGTGTGAGAACTAAAATAGTTATTTAAAACTTTACTTTAAATCAGATATATCAAGGGACCACGCCGTATAACACGGAACGGGTTTCCTCCCAAGAATACCAGTGCATAAAACAAACAACGCAATGCTAAATAAAGAAAAATGAAGCTATTATAAGACCCAGGTCCTATCACACAATGCAACGCAAGTCGGGGGATAGGGTTTTCCCTTATAACAGCCAAAGAATGCTTGATACGTTTAAAACAAATCATTTGATACTATTATAAGTGCATAGTGTATAAAACAACTTCAAATCATAAGTATCAATCATAGGCGGCATGGGTACCATATACCATGTCGCCATACTAGGCTCTACAATCAAAACCGCAAATGTCATGTATTTGGAAGTTGGATTTCCATCTATGAACCGAGGCAAAAGATAGTCCTCAACTGATTCGAGACGCTCTAGCCCGTGTCTCAGGAACAGCCGCAACTGCCCCATGGATCGTCAGGGCCGGTCCACCGATGTGGATTATTATGCCTGAACACTACGTTTCCCCGCCCTTTGGGGCGTAAATGAGCCAACGAATGGCTCCATCGGACCCGGATCGTCCGATCTAACCGAGGCGCCTCGCAACAGCAACAACCACACTGGTGAAAAGTATATAAATGTCAGGGCTGACAGGTCACTGACACCACCCTAGCTAGAAGGAAATGCATGCCCTCCCTGATGTCCTCTCCCGTTTCTGGTTCACAACCGGGGTGTGAGGCTCGCGAATTCACGTTACACAAAGCTATGCCACACAGGCCGTGCTTTTATCATCAACCACAAGACTTTGCTTTTCAACAGAAGCCTTGATCATTTGCATCTTAGCATGCCACACAGGCAATTCACTCTATGCGTTTGATATCCATCAGTATATAAGCCCTGAGCTCGTACGTCGCAGAGAAGGGCGTTAATCAAGAGAATAAATTCTCCGCCGCCAAACAGATATATATTTAATAGAAATCAATCACACAGACTAAAATCCAATGTCAGACACACAGTCCATTTACAAGTCCATTCTGGGTCTGAACGAAACCGGAGGCACTTTCCTCGCATATCCATCGATCTCCAAGCACATCTGGACGACCACCGACTGATTCCCTCATCTTGGGTGTACAGCCCAATCAAGATCATCAGTAATCACCCAAACGATGTGAAGACTTCCGGTCTTCAACCACCGTCTTCATCTTCGACACCATGTCGAAACAGTTATTCAGAATGGGATAAACCCGGTCTTTTTGAATAACCCGCGTATATAATAAACAAGTGTTACACAAACACAACATACGCCTTGTTCCAATTTAGAATATTCTTTTATTCAAATATTCTTATACTTTGGGAAAGGTTCCCATTAATTTTATCAAAGATAAATTCTTTAAATTTATTCTTTAATCTTCTTTGAATATCAATTCAAACTAGTCGGGATTAACGAACCACACCGAAGTAATTATTTAATTTATTTCCCAATCCCAACCTATTCATCCCATGAAGTAAAACTGGTCATACTTCATATCTAACACCACGGGGTTATCGGTAAATTCAATTACCATTTCACGTTCAAATCTAATTAAAGATTTAACTATTGCCTGGAGCAAAACTAGTGATACTCCATTCTCGATCTTTTCAATCTAATTAAAGATTCATTAAAACTCCAATTAGTTTTAATATTTAACTGGGTTAAAGAATCGGTGTCGTTTAAAACACGGTTCACGATAAACCCAAAATCACATTCCATTAATTATCGGGTTAAAGAACAAGTGTTATATAAAACACTGTTCACGATAAACCCAAAAATCAATACCAACTCAAATCCAATTAAATATTATTTAATTGGTACACTTCATTAAATCTAAATAAAAAGATTTAATCTTTACTCAAATGGGTTCAAGAACAGTGTTAATGAAGACACCATTCACGACAAACCCAAATCACATTTGATATTAAATACAAGGCTCTGAATAGAAAATATATCGGCTTATATTCAATATCAAATTCTACGACCAACAAATATCATATTGGAAATAACGATGTATATATCTATATCTTTCAAATTTCCCAAACAATATCTGTATAATCACGAAATCCCACATCGAAATATTTCGAAGACAATTTCGATTCAAATCCATTCCAATGCAATTATTGGAAATTCTGGTTATTTTTAAAACCCTTTTCAAATTCAATTTATTTATTTAAAAATAAATAGAATTTTAATCCTAGTTCAAAACTAGTTCATTTCGATAAAAATCTATTTTTATCTTTTTAAATATGGAGTTTTTCATCCCGAATTTTCCCAAATCATTTCTTATGATTTTACACAAATTATTGATATTTTTAATAATTTTATCAAGGCCCGTACAGTCGATTTCCATCAACGGCCATCGAACTGCACTTACAGCGACCTTTTCCAAATTTGATTTGGACATAATTCCAAATCCAACCGTTAGATTTCTAATTTCTAATATTCGTTAGAAAGCTCTTTTCGATACGAACCCAACGGTTCCGATTTTAGGAGAATCCGACGGTCGGATCTCCCGTAATATCCGTTCGAAGTCAATGGTCGAAATTCGCGAACTGCCGCGGCGCGGCGCGTTCTATTCAGGCCATTTTATTATATATATATATATAATATATAATATATATACTTCGTCGATTTCAATTTAAAACGTGCTTTATAAATCATTTTAAATTCATTTTCAAAACGGTTTCAACTTCATATTCAATTTCAAATCAAAATTGAATATTCCAATATAAATTCGTTTTAAATTCATTTCAAATTGATTTCAATTTAATTCGAATGCAATTCCTTTCGATTTCAATTCGAATTCAATTCTATTCAATTCGAATTCATTTCTATTCAATTTCAATTCGAATTCATTTCTATTCAATTTCAATTCGAATTCATTTCTATTCAATTTCAATTCGAATTCACTTCTATTCAATTTCAATTTGAATTCATTTCTATTCAATTTCAATTTGAATTTATTTCTATTCAATTTAATTCGAATTTCAATTCTTTTCAAAATTTCATATTTTGAAATCACTTTCGATATTCGTTATAAAATGAATAAAATCGATATAAATATCGTTAACGTCAAAATGACACAAATCTGATCAACACGGCTTCATATATTCATATTTTCAAATATTCTATTTCGAATATTTCTATTTCAAATATTTCTATTCAAATATTTCTTTTTCAAATATTTTTATTTCAAATATTTCTACTTCTAAACTGGAATGAGGCCCAATCAATTACCATATAATGTTAATTATATGGGTTTTCTACAACACATGTATACAATAACAACGATGAATAATCAACCATCATCCAAAGTGCATTCTACCCTGTATAAGCATCAAATATAAATATTCAACGCTTATAACAGTCTGGCAATCAATCGATCGACATACAACTAAACAATCGGGATTAGTGTATGTCAAATATCATCCCGATACCCGTGTGGGGTTTCAAACAATCAAACACAGATTTATTTGTGCAGTTGGGCGATGTGTAAAATTTATCGTCCCAATCAATGTCAGTCAAATGTGTGTATATAAACAAATCGTCCGATTTGTTTATTTTTATTTCATTTCATATACATGTTAAAAATTCTATTTTTAACTATAAAATATTTCTAACTATATAATATTTTATTTCATTTCACATCACATCACACAATCAACTACACATCAAAATCAAACAAACAAGCATACAAGCCATCCATGGTCTATGGACGACGGGTGTTGGGTGCTACTAAACACCGTCTGCATCCTAGTATATATTTTAACTAGAAAATTAAATTAAAGGTGAGAAGTTATCACAGAATTGCTAATCCAATCCCATGACTCTTCTTATGTAGAAATCTTCGCCGTTCTTGCCTCTTGTCAATTTTCACTGCCTGCTTTCACTACATATATAAAAATCACATTTTTACTTCGCTATTCAATATATAAAAATCGAATTTTTACTATGTTATTCAATATATAAAAATTGAATTTTTTTATTGTTAAAACTCAAATCTTTAATACCTCTATAATATATAAATCCTATTTTTAACCTTTTACTAACATAAAAATTATATTTTTAACTTTCAAGATTATAAAAATATAATTTTAACTTCTCTTTATTATAAAAATATATATTTTTAATACTCTAACTATATTTAAAACTGAAATAAAATCGAAATACATATAAAAACTTACTGCCGAAGGGGATAGTGCTGCGCTCGCGGAGGTGGCATCTCGTCGGGGTCTGGAGGCTTCTTCTGGTGGCAGACGACTGAAGGGGGGCGTTGGCTAAGTGACGAGGGGGGTGGCGGAGCTGAAAGGGGGGGTATGCGCGTCTCAGCAGGGAAGAAAGGGGGGTTGTCACGACTCAGCAGGGAAAAAGGGGGGGTAGTTGCGACTCAGCAAGAAGGGGGGGTCGATCTCCGGCGGCGCAGGTGGGGGGGCGTGAGGCTCGGCGGTGGCTCGAGGGCCCAGGGCAGCGGCGCGATCCGTTCTTTTTTTTTATTTTGGGAATGAACGGTAGGGGAGAGAGAGAAGAGGGAAATGAGGGGGGCTTTTTATATAAATATATATATATATTTATTTTATTTTAATCCAAAAAGTAAGTTTTTATTTCGACCTCGAAACGAGACCCACCGCCTGTCGTCCCTAGCTAATTACCCCCATTCCGAACACAATGGGATATGTTTCGCAAGCTGATTCGACTATTTCGATCAGTTTCCGTCAAAGTCAACATATAACTCTATATATTGAATTTGAACGTACATTTCAATTTACTGGGGCCACATACTAACTTGAAAAATTCCAGAAAAATATTTTCTAGCTTCGTATTGACGATACGGTCCTAACAAAACTAGTTTCGTTGAATTCTGAGACAGTTGGAAAATTGGTCATTTTCCAGTCGATTAAAATCAACTGAAACTGGTCAAACGCGTTTTCCTTTGCCACGCTCACATATTGATTCGAAAAAATATAAAATTTGAAACCTAGCAATAATTTGACATCGCGGATCCAACAAAAGTGGTTTCGTCGAAATCCGAGGTCGTTTTCAAAATTTTCATTTTTAAGGGCCTGAATTCCATAGCGACTATTTAGAATTTTCAACTGGACATATCTTTTGATCCTCGCTATGAAATCTCAATTTTTTGGATTCGTTGGAAAGATATTCTAGATTAGATTCAAATATTTTTGGTTTCACTAAAATCCGGTTTATTTTGCACCCGGTATATTCAATTGAAGTTTGAAATCGAATTATCAAACTACCGCGCCGTTTTCAATTCCTTTTATATTTTAAAATAAATATTTATATTCTAACGACGATCTATATAATATATACGTTCGATTTATATTCAAAAATAAATTTCTCATCGATATTATTTAAAATAATTCATTTTAAATGTTCAAAAATCGCTAAAATTGCCAACATAAAAATTTTAAACTGGCTCAGATTTTCGGGTTATTACACCCGAATCGGCTGAAAACGATATATATATATATATATATATATATATATATCGTTCAGCCGACTCCTTCTCCCCCAACCCCAATTACACCGAAAACAAAAACCTCCTCCTTTCCAATCTCCAATCCGAGCAACCACTGCTCCATTTTATCCCTAATTACCATTAAAATCTTCTCGTGCAGGTCTCTACCCAACTATACTCCTGATTTGTAGTTTCTCTTACCCATTTCGCCGATTCCTCCATGGCACCTTGCAACCAATATCCCGGTCTCATGCCTTAGGAAGCCACTTGGCTAGACCGTGATGATGCAATGATCAAGCACTACTTAGCTATGGCCAGTTATGAGTTTCAAGTTCGTCAACTGGTGCGATTTCGCGCGTTTGGTTTGGAGGAGTTTTTTGTTGCCGCAGGACTAGCACCGATCTTGCGCTTCGACATCTTTGAGCACGACCTGTATTCACGATGTATCCGTCTGTTTGATGCCTAGATGGTTGATGGCATCGATGATGAGTCCTGTGTCATCTGATCTGAGGTCATGGGCACCCACATCCAGTTCACCGACGATGACTTACCTCGAATTTTGGGCATCTCACCAGTTGGAGAAAAACTTGATGCTATTAAGATGGAGGACCCTCAGATCCTTCAACGTATCTTCCTTGGAGAGCCTGGAGCCTGGACCACCGCCGATCCATGACCCATAGCCCGTGTAGTTGTGCGCATCATACATCACAATATCATCCCAAGGACATGAATCTTAGAGCATATTTATCCTTCTGTTCACCGCGCTACCTATGTTATTGTTGGCGGCATAGCCATCAATTGGGCGCGCGTGCTTATGATCCATCTTTATGATCCCATCATCGGCACCCCCATAGAGCTAGTTTCCTTATAGTTACCTTCTCACCCATGTCTTCCAACACTTCCAGGTGAGACTTTTTAGGAAGATGACAGTGAAGAAGGTGCCGACTGTCATCAGTCACCCCGCTCTCCGAAAGATGGGCATTCAGCTGCCCGACGCTCCTATCCCCGCACCACCCGCTCAAGCTCAGCAATATCAGCCGCTAACAGCCTGGTCATGAGAGTCGAGAGCTCACTACCAACCATGTTATGCAGGCCGAGCTTCGAGAGGTCCGCGACGAGTAGCGCCGACATGTGCGTGAGATTGGCTGCATCTCCGCCATACTACGCTCCTGGCACAGGTGTGGTAATGGATTAGGCTCCAACCGCGGAGGTAGACCGGCCTACAGTGGGTAGTCGTCGTTGTTGTTCTTGTTAGTGCATGCCCTGTGCATGTCATATCTTGTATCGTGTGTTTCCCTTTCCAGCATTTTTCTTTATCTTTGTTGTAGTTGTAGTGTAAGTAACTGCTAGTAATGAAAATCGTACAACCTTGGTTAATGAGATTTCTATGTTTAAAATTGTTATGTCATTCACGCATCCTTATTTAAATGGAATCTCATTCATGAACTATCAATTGTCCAAGAGTTGGAAAGAATAGAATTCTGTGTTGGATAAATTTTAGTAAAGGACCGGTTCTACTTTATGGGTAAATAAATAACTGTTCCTTGTTAAAACTAAAATTTATTTTGGTCTTCTGTGTGATTTCATTTTTCACGTTTTTGCAAAACTGATTTCCTTCTTAGCCGACATGTGACTTGAATCGTTTAAGTTTCCACAAAATATATTTTTTGAAGTTTTTGGAAAATGTTGTTTGGAGAAAAAAATCTTTTTATCATTTTCTTATTTTATAGGAAAGCGAAACGATTTTAAAAGGAAATTTTCTAAATAACCATGACAATTTTTTAAGCGAAAATTTATTTTTATGAAAAATATTGATTTTTGGTCACTTGAACAATTTAAGGAAGATTTTTAGGATGATTTGTGTGCGCGTTTAGCGGTGCAATAGGACCGACGATACGATAAAAACATTAACGGTAATGGAACCATTGTTTCCATACCTTGTCAATGATGCATGCGAGTTACTAATTAACACGTTTTAAGTTTTAAAGCATGTTTTAAGCCTCACTTACAATCTACAGATAGAAATTTTCAGAGTATTTTGGGGTAGCTGAGGTGAAAATTCCACTGTAGGGCGGGAAATGGAAGATTTGTAAGCAAGAAAAATGTTAAAATTCTTTGCTTCGATTTCCTTTTTCCAGTTTAGGAGAAATTAAATAAGAAATGATTAAACTACGTAACATTTTGGATGGTAGGGTTTGGATGCATTGGCTTATTCACACTTTTATTCCTAATTGGTGGAGGTAATGGATGGAAAAGAGTTTTCAAAATTTGCATTCATATAGAACTTCCAGTATATTTAGGATGTTTTGCATCATGCTTTCGAAGGCATTTCAAAAATTTAATGCAAACATATAGAAGGATCCGATTTAGAATCATCTTGCATGCATATTTTATGGTTGAATTGCGTTATGTACACCATGCACATATACACATGGTTACATACACAAATTGGTTGTGTAGAATAGGACTATAGGTGTCAGAATTTCGGGACGAAATTCTTTTTAAGGAGGGAAGAATGTAACAGCCTGGAATTTTAACAATATAGTATTAGAATTTCGAAAATAGGAATTTCTGTAGACGATGGAATTTGGCTACGAAACTTTAACCGATACGTTCATCTCGGAATTCTGGTCAACTTTCATGTTTGGAGTTTTGTGAACGGAGTCTATATGAAAAAGTTACGAATGAAATACAAAAATTGACTGAAAATAAATAAATCAGGATTTATAAATGTATATTACCTTATTTAACTAGCAGACCTGAGCATTTGACGACCCAAGCGGTCGACCCACTGGGCGCCAGTTTGTCCAGTGATGGCCAGGGTTAGTAAGGCTTAGTTTATGATATATATATAAAACAAATGGACATATATGAATTAAAAAAAATCCAATGGTTCAAGCCCAATTCCACTCCTATAAATAAGAGAGTATGGCCTCATTCTTTTCTACAAAAATCTGGAGGAAGCAGCGAAGCTCAGTCATTTTCCTCCTTCTCCAAACCTAATTTCTTAATCAAATATATATTTGTATACCAAAAATCAAATCCAAATCACATAGCATTATCAGATCCAATGGAAAAGAATGCAAATTAGCGCTCAACAATAGATTCTCCCTTATATTATTATTTTCTTATATCTCTATAGAACTGGAATTTCCCCCTTCTTAGATAAATTGTAGATTTATAAGAATTTGAGGATTGTAGGCCTAAAGGGTTCTAAATTTTGTACATGGATGCTTGCAGGTGAGTGGAAATTTATATATATATATTTATAATAACGTATTTAACTCATTTGTAATAGATCTTAATTTTTATGCTTATTTCTATCAAATCTGTTCAATAAATTGTTGTAATTAGATTGACACCCATCAGATCTGATTATTGTGAATTATAAATTGTGGTTATGTATAATATTAACTGTAGGATTCTTAAAATTGTTTTCACATATTCCTACAGTTATGTTGAAAAATATATTACAGTTGTATGGAAATATATAAATATTATTTATCCAAATCAACGTAAAGCGGTAAAATATACATTGTATGGAATGTTCGAATGTTTGGATAAGGTTCGCTTATGGAATTATATGTAAATGTAATCCATATTGAATTAATATATTTGTGGTGACCATTTGTAGCAATCAATATAATTAATCGCTATAAATAGAATCGCAAATCAATAAATAACAACTATAACCAGTGATTGATTGGGGAAAGTAAATATAATAGGATAATGGGTACAATTCCTAAAATTTATTGGAATTAATGTTGTATACCCCAAATTAGAAAATTTGAATTATAACCGCATTTAAACACGAGGTTAAGCTCAACTTGTGGTATAAGCCTTCCTGAAATCGACCAGCAAATCCAACAACCACAGGTATTCACCTTAATGTGAGGGGTATAATGCGTAAATATAAATGTACTAAGCCACGAAGTTAAGTTCAACTTGTGGTAGAAGTCTGCCCAACAAGTAGTTAACTTAATGTGAGAGGTTTGGTACACAAATATATATATATATATATATATATATATATATATAACATTCAACCAATAAATAAATGAATAAGAATAGTAATTGTCTATTTGGGTGCAACAAATAAATACCTTGGGACTGATAAATAGCCGCCTTAGGAAAATATGACCATTATGGTCATAAAGGGCAATAAAATAGAAATAAAAGAAAGTGGGTATCGAAAGGGGATTAATGGATATTGATTGTCATTTAAAAACTAAGTCCAATTTAGGGAAGAAATCAAATAAATATCCTACGGAAAAAGGGGATATAACCTTCCTTATTAATATTGATGAATATAGAACTTATAATTAAAAATAGAGTTGGACTTAGTAAGGTTAGTGATGGAAAAATATTATTAACCATAAGAACCCATGACGATAATAAACCTTATGTGTAGAATAATTTCGTAAAGAGTAATTAACGGAAAAAGACGCAGTGACGTAGCCCACTTTATCCTAATAGGGAAAGGTATTGAGGGTTAATGGGGGACGAACCTAATAACCTTTGTATATAGTCTGCTTCCTAGGTATTAACTGACTAGGGTTGGAGAGTTCACATGAGGATTTGTCCTTCAGTATATGGGTATTAAACGGCATGTATGTGTATTTCCTACCTAAACCAGGAAAATAAAAAAGTCAGATATGTCTACCTACCATAGGGGAAGTAGTAAGCAACTAAGGGGTTATCTAATAAGGTCAGCTAGAGGTATAGCGAGAGATGAAATACTATCTCTCACCTTATATGTGGTAAGGGTATATGCGTGAACGACGGAAGCCTTAACTAGATAGCTAGTGCTCTCTAGTTCAAAAGAATGTGGAATAAGTTATCGAGAGGTATCAAGCGACCAATAAGTCCGCCAACCCATACGTCCGCCTAGGGTCTTAGGTGATCAGGAGAATCCACCCTATCTATTATTTATAGTGAGGCGTAAACGATAAAGGGAAAGTGGATGGAAAGGTATATATGCATATAAGGGACCGCAGCTGGAGGCTCGCTTCTCTGTCTAATAATCAGTTAAACCATTGCATAAAGGGTGTCCTAAATATGTGCGTAAACATCCTATCTTGTTATTATATCTTAGAATACCACTTTGGAAAGAGTGGTAGAGTCATGCGTAAACGTCTACAAGGTTAGGTTAGAATCACTAGCCTTGATAGGCATATATCTTGGGTTGAACCAAACGGGATACATCTGTGTATTATAGTCTGTGTTGTACATTTCCTGTTCACCAGAATCTTGTCATTCTGATCTCCCTCCTCATTACAACCACCTAAGTTTTCTAGAGAAGGATGGGTTCTCTTAGGTGTTTAAGTTTTGCTTTCGACTCTCGTTCTCTCTCATGCTCAGTATTGGGAAAGTGGCTTACTTTGAGAAAGGTAGTTACTCGAGTTAATACTAGTTTATCCTATTTTGTTTCCGTTGTGAGTTATCTTATTGTACTCTAACTATGTTCATGCTCATTTATTGCAGTTACCAGATATAAACGCTCCATGCTTGGACGTGTTTGAGTTTCGATTTTTGTTTGAAATTTCAGCGCAAAAAGGTAAGGGGTGTTACACTTCTAGAGAAAGTACGTAAGTTTTCATTTGATAGAATACTGTTGAAAACAAGAATTTTGATTAATGTCAATAGAGAGAAGAGCAATGGAAATCATGTCATGAAGATAAGGTTATATATATACGTATTGAGTCGTGTTAGAATTATGTTAAAATCTATCCTAAAGTATAACACGAATATACAGAACAAGGTGTGTGTGTGTGTATATATATCATAAGGCTTTAAAAGCCATGATTGTACAGACTTAGCTGTACCAGTGGACTGGTAGAAATATGACTAGTCGACGGGTAAGCATGATTCTGTACATAACGGTTAGTTTTAAATGATTTTAAATACAAACATTTTACAGTATGATTCAATCAATCAACTGATGATTTTTAGACCAGTTGACTGATTCGAAATAGAAGTCTTTTTTATGAAGAGTCACCTTCTTTCATGAAGAGATTTCTCTTCAATTACGAATGGAAATGGACACAACTTTTTTCTGAAATCTTTCATGAAGGAATGCTACTCTTCTACAATTATATAAGCACTACAAACATGTTTTCCAAATCATCGATTATCATTCTATTCTCTCTATTTTCTGATTTGAACTTCTATATTCATTGCATTCTAAAGCTCTCTCAAATTCAAGTTACTTGTTGAATCTTTGATAACATTTCACATCTTTTAATTCGACAAGAGACAAACTACCTTCAGTCTTCACAAACATTTCAAATACTTGAGGATAAGATTATAGGAAGGTTGTACTTCATCGTGACTACTCAGTGTTGATTAGAGAACACATACAAATGTAAAAACTATTGTAATTTGTGAACTCTCGTATGGGTGCTAAGGCGTGGACATCCATGTTGGTGCTCAGGTGTATTGCGGCCTATTCCTCTGGGCTAAGAGAGGACGTGATAGTGAATTTCAAAAAGGAGCTTCGGGACTGGACGTAGGGCGGGAAGTCCAAACCAGTATAAAATTCCTATTGTCTTTACTTACTACTTTTGTAAAGACCTGCATTCTATGCATCGAAGGATCGTAGAATATTTATTTCTTTCACATACGAAGTCGTATGGTCATGTAACTTTGGGAGATGACTATTGGGGTCATTTCCCATGTTCATGATTTTTGCTGATTTTTAAATGACCGTTTTTCCCCTAGCTGATCTTGTTTCCGCTATAACTTTTGATTGGAAAGGAGTTTTGACCTGAAACCACTTCCATTAGATCCGGATGATGGTTTACCTTTCCGTAGATAGCTATATGTGAAAAACGGACTTACCATTTAGGAGATATGGCTGAAATAAGGTTTGGAAGATGAAAAACTGCTTAATCGGGCCAAACGAGGTGATTAGTTAATGGGCCCATAACCCATTTCGGGATTAGGGTTATGGGGAGGTTGAAATGAGTTAGGTTTTCATTTCATTTTAGTTTTCTATCCGCCATTTACCTTCTAGGAACCCTAACAATGGCATCCAACCTCTAGAATCATCTCTAATCAAGTTCTAGCATAATCTACATCAAATCAAGTAAGATCTTCACCAAATCAGTATTAGAACTGCTGCATTGCATTGGTATTCGCGTCCAAATAGAGATAATTTCAGATTTGATATTTTATTTGTGGCAAAGGTGAGTGATTAGCCATGTTTTTACACTAATTAAGGTTAATTATGGGTAATTAGAGTTAATTAGCGAACTTAAACATGATTAAATTCTGGAAAAATATTTATAAATTTCGAAATATTATATTAGGCCTCTGTTAGAAAATTTGGCTAATTTGGTTAAGTTTTACTAATCCTATCATTAGTTTTGCTTAAGCACGCATATGGGAAAATATGTGATTTTGGCTATGTTTGATCCGTTTTAACCTATCAAATTGTCGTTTTGATGTTAGTGGTCGATTCTATATGTTGCTATGACTGTATGGTATGTTTTGTGATTGATTAGAAAAGTTAGATTGGTCAAAAACGCCGTCGAATGGCGTAAAACAGACGCTGGAAAGAAGTGCAGGAAATTAGCCGAACCGGATCGGTTCGGATGAGGGGAGCACGAACCGAACCGTGGAGCACCATGAAGCTCCGACCCGACCCGATCGTGGAGCACTACCCGTTCCGAACCGCTCGTGGATGGTGGCACCGAACCGACCCGCTCACCTGGAGAGCCACACGATCCGAACCACTCGCATCTGAAAATCTCCGACCGGACCCACTCGTGGCCTACACACCACGACCCGAACCGAAGTGCCAACCACGAACCAGAAGCTCCAATCCGGATGGAAGCAAAGACCTGGGAGGATGCACCGACCTGATCTAGCTGGGGAACCTCAACCCGATCCGATGGAGGGGGGCACGAACCGACACGATGTGGATGATCACAGACAGGACTACTTCGAGGAGCACGATCCGAAGCATAGTGAAGAGGAGCATATCCGAACCGATCCGGAGAAGACCAAAACCCGAGTTGCAAAGGTAGTCCAAGTGGGAAGTTTATACTCAAGATCCTTGGGAACCAACGAGTCAACTTCATGAGTTGGGCTTTGCTGCGGGACGTATGCTAAGGGGTATCGACGTCTATAGCTTTGATTCACCACCAAGTCGGATGTTAGGCTACGTATCAGTGCAGTGGGGTAGTTATTACTCCATGGGGGCAGAGTGATCGTAGCATGTCTATGAGCCAGTGCAGTGGAGTTGTTACGACTTCATGGGGCAGAGCGGACATAACAAGGACTAGTAGCTATGAACCAGTGCAGTGGTGTCATTATGACTCCATGGGGTAGAGTGATCATAGCAAGGAATAGGATGATCAAAGTGGTGGATGTCGTATGCTTTACGCACTGAGTGAGAGATGTGAGGATGGTTGCTATGTTTGATTGTTTGTTATAACTATGACATGCATACCCCTCCCCCCTCCACCTGTATTCTTTACACCATATGTTAGTGACACCTTAGAGTATTGAGCGATATATTGTGCTAACTCTTTGGTTGCAGGTCCAGGTTCAGGTATGGTTTAGTATACATGTTATTGTTTTGTTTTGATGCTTATCTCTCATACCAGACTTTTATCTGACCCAGAGTTTTATGTCTCTTCTTATTACTCTGGGTGCTCTTAAACGGGTAGACTAGAGACAAGTTAGGTGGTATGCACGAGTAGCTGTACCGGAGACGAGCAGGACGCTCCCACGTATTATCTACATATATTCTCCCTATGTCGCTGTTGGTCACTACTTTGGGCATTAGTAGTGTACCTTTCCTTTCCCTTGCTTTAGAGACGGTTTAAATTTGTAATAATGATGATGTGGAACATAAGCTGTATTTGGGTTTTCCGCTGCTATGATGTTTAGTTTTCAGCTTATGCACTGTCTCGCCTGTTTTATGTCAAAGTATGTTATTATTATATTTTATTCCATGTGCTATGAGACATTCTATAGGTTCTTTGTTAGTTCATCAGTAAGTTCTCTTCTTTTTCCTTTCTTTGACGACCATCCCGTGCTGGTTGGACATCGGCACAGCGCACTTCCATTGGAAATGTCGGCTGGTGCGGGGCGGGCCGTCACACTTGGTATTAGAGCTCTAGGTTGCGTAGTTAACCTAGGGAAAGACACCAGGGAGAGATAAAACGTATATGAGAGCGCGTATTTGTGATTATTTTGGTTATTAAAAGCTATATATATATATACTATTAGTATAGCTAAGGATGAAGTCGCACTGCACTGACACCACAAAGAGGATGGTAAATCGTTTCTCTTTACAGATTGAACAATGAGCCGGTATACGAGGGGTGTTGGTAGAGGAGCCAACAATGGGAATGCTCCTGACATGAGGGCTATGTTTACTGACTTCATGAGAGCTTAGAAATGTGCAAGGAGCAGCTCCCAATGCTGCAAATGGTGGTGGTGCAGCGGTGCAGGCGCTTAGAGCAGATTTCGCCAAGCTTTGCAAGGTTTACACTAGTCTTGGTGGAAAGCCGTTCCACGGAACGAAATCGGCTACAGAAGTTCAGGATTGGTTGGATAACTGTGAGCATATCTTCGAAGACTTGGGTATCGAGGATGCGATGAAAAGAAAGCTAGCGTCCCGTCATCTACAAGGACGGGCAATGAATTGGTGAAACGCTATTAAGGCAGCTACTCCAGAGGATCAAGTTATATGGGATCAGTTTAAGGCCCGATTCGGTGAAAAATTTATCCCAGCTGCTCAGAAGTCAGAGTTGTTTAAGAAATTTCTGGCAGTCTCGGAGTACATTGCAGAATTCGATACTTTATTGAAGTATGCATTATCCCTCATTGAAACTCCCGAGAAGAAGAATGGGAAGTTTATAACAGTCTTGGATCGGTACTTGGGGGAAAGGCTTATTAACCACATCGATGAGACGTTTGAATTGATTGTGGGGAAAGCATTGAGGTCAGAGAGTCTTCACCCTAAGACGAAGATTGAGGTTGCATCTGCAGAGGAGCCAAAACCACAAGCAAGCGGTGGAGGCAAGAATGGTTCTCAGAATAAGAGAAAGCAGAATCAGACCAAGGATGGCAAGAAGAAAAAGAATAAGAAATATGTTGAGTGCTTCAGCTGTGGTAAGAAGAGCCACTATGCCAAAGAATGTCGGGCCAAGCTAGCAGATAGGAAGTGCTTCAACTGTGGTTAAGTGGGACATCACAAGGAGAAGTGTCTGCAACCCCCTAAGGAAAAGCAGATTGTGAAAGCATATGCTATTAATGTTGTTCCTTCTTCGTCGAATGCCCTAACTGCGGCGGAGAAGGGAAAGAATGTCGTTATTCAAGGTATGCTTTCTGTTTATGATGTTCATGTTTGAGTATTATTTGATACCGGAGCTTCCAGTTCCTTCATATCTAGTGACCTGGCAGATAGGTTGGGATTGGAGCCCGAGATTGTCGATAGACCTTTAGTAGTGACGAACCCGATTGGTGGTTTGACTAGCCTTAGCTTGATTTGTCGTAATGTGGTCTTATCGAGTCATCGATGCATGTTTGTGTGTGATTGCTTTGTTTTGGGCTTTACTGGGTTTGGCATTATTTTGGGAGTCGATTGGCTCCAAGGGTACGGGGTGGTTGTAGACTGTGAGGGCTTTTTGGTGACAGTTAGAGCGGATGATGGGCGGAGGGTAGTGTTTGGTGGTCTACCTAATGATGGGGTAATGGCTAGTTTTCTAAATTCCCTCGATATCCCACATGATGAGTTGTCAGATGTGCCCGTGGCTGGCCAGTATCCGGACGTCTTCGAGGAAGTGATCGGACTTCCACCACACCAAGAGATTGAGTTCCGTATTGATTTAGTGAAAGATACCAGACCTATAGTGATGCCACTTCGTCATATGGCACCAAGGGAGCAGCAGGAGCTCGGGGTGCAAGTGAGCGATCTTTTGAAGAAGGGATTTATTAGAAGAAGTGCTTCTGAGTGGGGGGCACCAGTTGTGTTTGCTACTACGGCAGATGGTTCCCTTCAATTGTGTGTGGACTATCGCGAGTTGAATAAGGTGACGAGGAAGAATAAGTATCCTCTACAGTGGATAGATGATTTGTTTGATCAGTTGAGTGGCGCGAGAGTATTCTCCCAGTTGGATCTCGCGACAGGTTTTCATCAGCTTAGAGTGGAAGCTGAGAGTATAGCTAAAACGACATTTCGAACGCCGTCTGGATTTTATGAGTGGTTGGTCATGCCATTCGGTTTGACCAATGCACCAGCATATTTTGTGGATCTTATGAATCGGGTATTCAGAGATCAGTTTAATAAGTTTGTTCTTGTGTTCGTGGACGATATACTTGTTCGTTCGAGGATAGAGGAAGAACACAAGGAACACTTGAGGATAGAATGGAGGTGTTGAGAAAACACCAATTGAAAGCAAAGTTTTCTAAGTGTCACTTCTGGAGAAGGGAAGTGAGATTCTTGGGCCATATTGTTTCAGAAAATGGTATCGCCGTGGACCCTGCGAAGGTGGCTATAGTACAAGATTGGTCTACGCCCAAGAATGCAACAGACGTAAGAAGTTTCTTGGGGTTAGCAGGATATTATCACAAGTTTATCCAAGACTTCTCCAAGATAGCGGCACCGCTGACTCAGTTGACCAAGAAGAATCAAGCTTTCGTCTAGGACGGAAAGTGTGAAAGTGCATTCAAGAGTCTAAAAGAAAAGTTGACATGTGCACCAGTGTTAGTCATTCCTAAGGGGAATGAAGAGATGACAGTATATACGGATGCATGTGGTACCGGACTGGTACTGTGTTGATGCAAGGAGGTAGGGTTGTAGCTTATGCAAGTCGACAACTGAAACCGCACGAGAAAAGATACCCTACCCACGATTTGGAGTTGGCAGCGATCGTATTCGCATTGAAGATGTGGAGACATTATCTCTTGGGAGAAAGATTTGAGTTGTTTACTAATCATAAGTCATTAAAGTGTCTCTTCTCTCAAAAGGATCTAAATCTCCGACAACAAAGATGGTTAGAATTCTTGGCTTCCTATGATTTCGACATCGCATATACACCAGGAAAGGGCAATGCGGTGGCTGATGCATTGAGTAGAAGACATGCCAGTTTAGGGGCTATGTTTCTAGAATGGAAGCATGGAGTACATCGCTGGGTATGATTTCAGGCCAAAGTGCGAATTGGATCCAGAAATGTTAGCAAGTTAGAGATCAGACCCACTTTGATTGAGCGGATTGGTTCCAGTCAAAGGGACGATCCTAACCTATTGGAAATCATCTCAAAATTAGAGATGAGTATCGATGAGGAGATGAACAAGTATGAGCTTGATCGAGATGGATGGCTTAGAAGGAATGGAAGACTTGTTGTGCCCAATGCCAATGGATTGAGAGATGAAGTACTTAGAGAATGTCATCACTCAAAACTGACTATACATACCGGTGGTAACAAGATGTATCGAGACATGAAGCAGACCTACTAATGGGAAGGGATAAAAAGAGACCTTGGGAAGTTTATATCCAAATGCATGAATTGCCAGCTAGTTAAGGCTGAGCAAAAGAAGCCTAGTGGTTTGTTGCAACCATTAGAAATTTTAGAATGGAAATGGGAACAAGTCTCAATGGATTTCATTGATGGGTTACCAAGGACTAGATCGGGCCATGATAGCATTTGGGCGATTGTGGACCGATTGACCAAAAGTGCAAGATTTATACCCGTCAAGTCGAATAGAACGACAGCTAAGTTAGCTGAACTATATGTAAAGTGGGTAGTGAAATTTCATGGAATACCCAAAGGCATTGTGAGTGACCGAGATCCGTTGTTTACTAGTGGATTTTGAAAGAGCTTACAAGAGGCGTTAGGATCAGAATTACATCTCAGTACCACATATCATCCTCAAACCGACGGATATACAGAGAGGGTGAATCGAGTATTAGAAGATCTCTTGAGAGCTTGCATATTAGACTTTAGTGGATCATGGGATGACCATTTGCATCTAGTAGAGTCTGCATATAATAATAGTTATCAATCCAGTATTGGTATGGCTCCATTTGAAGCTTTGTACGGAAGACCGTACAACTCACCGTCATGTTGGTTAGAAACTGGTGAGAAGTTTGTGCTTGGACCAGATGTGATAAGAGAAACTTCAGCTAAGATTAAGGTTATCCAACAGCGAATGAAGGCTGCCCAAGATAGGCAGAAGAGTTATGCTAATAAGAGGAGAAGAGAATTAAAGTTCTCCATTGGCGACTTGGTGTTTGTCAAGATTTCTCCCGTTGAAGAGTGTGATACGATTTGGCAGGAGAGAAAAGTTAGCACCAAGATTTGTTGGTCCATTCCCAGTTCTTGAGCAAATTGGGAATTTGGCATATAAAGTTGAATTACCAGACAAGATGGCAGGATTTCACAACGTATTTCATGTTTCCCAGTTAAGGAAGTTCGTACACGACCCCGTTGTGACTATTTCACCTGATCAGTTGGATGATATCAAGGTTGAACCCGAGGCGGTTGGGAACAGCAGACCTATGCGTATTGTTGGGAACGATACGAAGCAGCTTCGAAGGAAGGCGGTGAAATTAGTCAAAGTTCAGTGGGGCGAGAATGAGAATGACTGTACTTGGGAGACAGAGGAGAACATTGGGAAGACGTATCCAGAACTCTTTGCCTGGTAAGATTTTAATTGCGATTTAGTTTTCTGCATACTAGGATAGACTTGTTTGTTTGTTATGCATGATTGATTATTTGTAAGTGATTGGTAGACATGCGGAATCCTTTGTATGTTTTGGGTTAAGGAATTTCGGGGACGAAATTTCTTAAGGGGGGGGGGGGGGGGAGAATGTAACGACCCGCATTCTACGTATCGAAGGATCGTAGAATATTTATTTCTTTCACATACGAAGTCGTATGGTCATGTAACTTTGGGAGACGACTACTGGGGTCATTTCCCATGTTCATGATTTTTGCGGATTTTTAAATGATCGTTTTGCCCCTACCTGATCTTGTTTCGGCAATAACTTTTGATAGGAAAGGAGTTTTGACCTGAAACCACTTCCATTAGATCCGGATGATGGTTTACCTTTCCGTAGAGTGGCCATATGTGAAATACGGACTTACCGTTTGGGAGATATGGCTGAAATAGAGTTTGGAAGATGAAAAACTGCTTAACTTGGCCGAATGAGGTGATTATTGAATGGGCCCATGATCCATTTCGGGATTAGGGTTATGGGGAGGCTGAAATGAGTTAGGTTTTCATTTCACTTCAGTTTTTTAGCCGCCATTTACCTCCTAGGAACCCTAACAATGACCTCCAACCTCTAGAATCATCTCTAATCAAGTTCTAGCATAATCTACATCAAATCAAGGAAGATCTTCACCAAATCAGTATTAGAACTACTGTATTCCCTTGGTATTCGCGCCCAAACAGAGATAATTTCAGATTTGATATTTTATTTGTGGCAAAGGTGAGTGATTAGCCTTGTTTTTACATAATTAAGGTTAAGTAAGGGTAATTAGTGTTAATTAGCGAATTTAAACATGATTAAATTCTGGAAAAATATTTATAAATTTCGAAATATTGTCTTAGGCCTCTGTTAGAAAATTTGGCTGATTTGTTTAAGTTTTACTAATCTTATCATTAGTTTTGCTTAAGCATGCTTATGGGAAAATATGGGATTTTGGCTATGTTTGATCCGTTTTAACCTATCAAATTGTCGTTTTGATGTTAGTGGTCGATTCTATATGTTGCTATGACTGCATGGTATGTTTTGTGATTGATTAGAAAAGTTAGATTGGTCGAAAACGCCGTCGAATGGCGTAAAATAGACGCTGGAATGAAGTGCAGGAAATTAGCCGAACCGGATCGGATCGGAGGAGGGGAGCACAAACCGAACCGTGGAGCACCATGAAGCTCCGACCTGACCCGATCGTGGAGCACTACCCGATCTGAACCGCTCGTGGATGGTGGCACCGAACCGACCCTCTCACCTGGACAGCCACACGATTCGAACCGCTTGCATCTGAAAATATCTGACACGACCCACTCGTGGCCTACACACCACGACCCGAACCGAAGTGCCAACCACGAATCAGAAGCTCCGACCCGGATGGAAGCAAATGCCTAAGACGATGCACCCGACCCGATCCAGTTGGGTAACCACGACCCAATCCGACAGGGGTGGTACGAATCAACCCGATGTGGATGATCAAAGACAGGACTACTTCGAGGAGCACGATCCGAAGCATAGTGAAGACGAGCATATCCAAACCGATCTAGAGAAGACCAAAACCCAAGATGCAAAGGTGGTCCAAGTGGGAAGTTTGTACTTAGGATCTAGTTGGGAACCAACGAGTCAACTTCATGAGTTGGGCTTTGCTGCGGGACGTGTTTTAAGGGGTTATCGACGTCTAAAGCTTTGATTCACCACCAAGACGGATGTTAGGATACGTATCAGTGCAGTGGAGTAGTTATTACTCCATGGGGCAGAGTGATCTTAGCATGGCTATGAGCCAGTGCAGTGGAGTTGTTATGACTTCATGGGGGCAGAGTGGACATAGCAAGGACTAGTGGCTATGGATCAGTGCAGTGGTGTCATTATGACTCCATGGGGCAGAATGATCATAGCAAGAATAGGATGATCAAAGTGGTGGACGCACTGAGTGAGAGATGTGAGGATGGTTGCTATGTTTGATTGTTTGTTATCACTATGACTTGCACACCCCTCCCCCCTCGTATTCTTTACACCATATGTTAGTGGCACCTTAGAGTATTGAGCGGTATATTGTGTTAACTCTTTGGTTGTAAGTCTAGGTTCAGGTACGGTTTAGTATACCTGTTATTGTTCTGTTTTGATGCTTATAGCTCATACCAAAATTTTGTCTGACCCAGAGTTTTATGTCTCTTCTTATTACTCTGGGTGCTCTTAAGCGGGCAGACTAGAGACAAGTTAGGTGGTATGTACGAGTAGCTGTATCGGAGACGAGCAGGAGGCTCCCTCATATTATCTACATATATTCTCTCTGTGTCGCTGCTGGTCACTACTTTGGGCATTAGTAGTGTACCTTTCCTTTCCTTTGCTTTAGAGACAGTTTAAATTTGTAATAATGATGATGTGGAACATAAGCTGTATTTGGGTTTTCCGCTGCTATGATGTTTAGTTTTCAGCTTATGCATTGTCTCGCCTGTTTTATGTCAAAGTGTGTTATTATTATATTTTATTCCATGCGTTCTGAGATATTCTATAGGTTCTTTGTTAGTTCACTAGTAAGTTCTCTTCTTTTTCCTTTCTTTGACGACAATCCCGTGTTGGTTAGACATCGGCACAGTGCACTTCCATTGGAAATGTCGGCTGGTGCGGGGCGGGCCGTCACAACTTTTATCTTTTATTTGTGATATATCTCTATAGCTTTGTTTTACCTGCGTAATTATTGTAGTTAACTAGTTAGTTTATTATTTCTGCTATATCCATATAAAGATCCTGCTATATCTTTAACACTATTGAAAGATTAGGACATATTTTAAACTCTCCTACGAACAGAATACCTTTATCGAAAGTAGTATGCGAGTTTGGAGTTAGAGATGCGGTGAGTCATCTCTTTGTGGATGATGATTTCGATGGTTCTCGAACCAAAGGATTAAGACCAGGCGCAAGATTACTTCATCATGCTCTCACACGAACCATATTGCCTAGGTCTAGAACTCATGATCCTGTGTATGCCGACACATTTCGAGCTCTATATGCAACATACAACAACACAAAAGTTATTTGGATGCAATCTATAATGGTCCATCTCCTTCTCTATACACATGGAATGACTACATATTTTCACTATGGCGAGTACTTAATGAAAGTTTTTGAAAGAGCGAACATTCCTGAACCGGATCCCGACGCAATTGAAATAAAAGTTCTAGATAGCAAGAATTTGAAACAAATGAATATGTCCCCTCCAACTGTTCGAATCATGAGCTTAGAAAGTTGCAAAAAGAGAAGTTTGGATCAGCCATCATCAAGCGCTACTCATGCTAATCCCGAAGATGTCCGACTAACGGAATCTTCTCAAACTTCAAGGCAATCGCTTGATGTAATTTCTCGTAACCAACTCCTTTTAGAAGCAAGGCTTAAAAGAATAGTCAATAAAGTGGATAAAAAGTTTGATAAAATCAAAGGTTTTCTTGGAAAGATGTGGGAATCAATTTCATGCTCCCCTGTGGCTACCGGACATGTAACGGATCCAGAGAAATGACCAACATCTCCTCTCAATTGGACCTCTTCTGAAAAAACCGAATCCGACGAAATCTAGCTTGCTAGTATGATATGTATCTCATTTGATTTAAGCATCTTTTAGTTTCTATTATCACTCTTTTGCTTTTGATTGTGTGAAAACTTATGGTAGGAAGCTTTATGTTTTGGTTGTGTTGAACAATATGCATGTATGAAATTACTATGTTTTATTTTGCATCAATGGTTTATTTGTTATTTGATTACTTTGTGCTTATATGTTTAAATACTTTTTAATCGATGACAAAGGGGGAGACTTATATTTTCTATGATCAAAATGATGGATCTATTTATAGTTACTTTTTCTATGCTCATAATGAAAAAAACCTATTTATTAAAAATATATGCGCTAACATTCTGTTGCAGAAATCAAAACGGTAAGTTTATAAAGTTATGAACTAACAAAATGTTGCAGAAATTCAGGGGGAGAAATTCGAATATGTTGTCATCAATCAAAAAGGGGATAATGTTGAAAACAATAATTTTGATTAATGTCAACAAAGAGAAAAGCAATCGAAATCATGTCATGAAGAAAAGGTTATATATACATATATATATATATATATGTATATATATATGTATTGAGTCATATTAGAATTATGTTAAAATCTATCCTCAAGTATAACAGAATATACAAAAAAAGGTATATATATATATATATAAGGCATTAAAAAGCCATGACTGTACGGACTTAGCTGTACCGGTCGACTAGTAGAAATATGACCACTCGATGGCAAAGCATGTTTCTGTATATAATGGTTAGTTTTAAATGATTTCAAATCCAAACGTTTTACAGTATGATTCAATTAGTCAACTGATATTTTTAGACCAGTTGACTGATTCGAAACAGAAGCCTTTTTTATGAAGAATCACCTTCTTTCATAAAGAGATTTCTCTTTAATTACGAACGGAAATGGACGCCAATCTTTCATGAAGGAATGCTACTCTTCTAAAATTATATAAGCACTACAAACATGTTTCCAAATCACCGATTATCATTCTATTTTCTCTATTTTCTGATTTGAACTTCTATATTCACTGCATTCTAAATCTCTCTCAAATTCAAGTTACTTGTTGAATCTTTGATAACATTTCACATCTTTTGATTCGACAAGCAACAAACTTCCTTCAATCTTCACAAACATTTCAAATACTTGAGGATAAGATTATAGGAAGGTTGTACCTCATCGTGACTACTCAGTGTTGATTAGAGAACACATACAAAGGTCAAAACTATTGTAACTTGTGAAGTCCTGTTTGGGTGCTCAGGCATGGACATCCTTGTAGGTTCTCGGGTTTATTGTGACCTATTCCTCCGGGTTAAGAGAGGGCGTGGCAATGAATTTCGAAGAGGAGCTTCAGGACTGGATGTAGGGTGGGAAGTCCGAACCAGTATAAAATTCCTGGTGACTTTACTTACTACTTTTATCTTTTATTTGTGATACATCTCTACAGCTTAGTTTACCTACATAACTATATATTGCAGTTAACTAGTTAGTTTATTATTTTTGCTATATCCATATAAAGATCCTGCTTAAGTCATACACATCGACTTTTCAAATACTTCTTCTTCCTCTTGGTAGAAAATAGAAACCATGACCTCCCTATGTTAAAATTAAATTCTAAATATCTCGAAATTAAAACCAAGAGGAAATAACAACTTGAAACTTGACTCTCAACAGGTATTTAATATAAGAGTCATTGTTTCATCTCATCCTTGTTTAATTTGAGAAGTTATTTACTGTACATTGCTTGCATGTCTCTATAACAATTCCTACAGGTATTGTAGCTAAAGAAGAAGCATCAAAGTTCATCTCTTGATCCATTTCTGAGCTTATTTCAACCAAAATTTGTTGGAAATCAAGGTGAGGTGTCCCCTCAAGCTTTCTTACTTATTTTGTTAAGTAATATATGAATTTTGCCTGAAAGCAGTAGGTTTGTTCACTGTTTATAGTAGGTTTCCTGAAATAGTGAACCATAGCCCGAGTCCATGTTTGTGCCTTCATAACTACTTCATTTCTTTATGAAATGTTGTGATTTATTTTCATGTGTACTACCGAGTGTTTCTAGTGTTAGCATATCAAATTTCATTAGAATCTGAAGTGGTTTGAGTACCGGAAATCGGTCTAAAAGTAGCAACATCGTTGTGATTCAGGCGTGGGCACTTTCCCATGCCCAGGTCAACCCTGAGGTCGACCTAGGAAAAAATGCCAAGCAAGTGTCTATGTGTTCCAAGGAATTGTGGTATCTTTTGCTTTTTGCTTTCTGCTTTGTGAATTCTTGATCATGTTGAGTGTTGAATTTCAAGTTCCATTTGACGCACTAGTGACTAACTGATATTGGTATGTGTTCATGTGATAGATTTGTGATTTGCTTCGACAACAAAAAAGCCTTGTATCACATGAAATTCTAAGTAGTTGTTGACATATTGATGTGCAATCTTTGTGAAGTTTTTTTGTTTTTTCCGAGTATACACACAAAGATTTTTTAACCGTTTTTGGGTAAAACAATATGATTTTGAAATAAACTATTATTTTTACAAAAATTCATAAATAATTTTATTTATATATAGGAATTTGAAGAATTTTGTGATTTTCAAACATTTTCCCAAAAACCATTTTCAAGCTGTTTTTCTAAAGTATATTTTCCAATATAAAACTACACATATTTTCACCCTTCAAGAAGGCATGTTTGTGATTAAACGATATGGTAAACAACGTGGTATGAGAGATAAAGGTATATTTTATCGGTTAATTACATATTCGTCTAATTGAAGCTACTGTTCTGGTATTCTTGTGATTTATATTATTTTCGATGTTTTCTAGTGTGGTGTTGACCAGCTACTGTGCACTTAAAGAACTTAACTATTCTATAGCGGTGGAGGTACAAAAAGGTTTAGAGAAGATAAGGTAGGGAAATAGTGGGATATAGCGAAAGCGGAAAAAGGTTCATTAGATGTTGAAACCAAATATTTGAAACTATTCAATTATCAATCCCACATTATATGTGTAGCAGAAACCAATACTAATTAATCTTATATAACAAAACCAAAGAATATCATGGTAATACTAATACACACTAGATTTTGTCATTATAAAAGATTTGTGTTATATATTAGACACATATGCATTAAAATTTTCTCTTTACGCTAACTTTATAGATCTTTTTTTAAAGAGAACTAGTCAAATCAAGCTCTATATATTAATATCGCTAAAGTGGGTGCTAAAATGGCTTGATGTAGCAGATACAACGGAAAATTGTGGGGCTAAAAGTAGATTTGTTGTTCATTAGTGCTAATTGAAATAGTGTAGTGGTTGAAGAGTTCTACGAGCTATAACGGGGATTTTGCGGGGCTTTAACTGCATAGACTAGGGGTGTGTAAATCGTCAAGTGAGAACGCATGGTACGAGATGCACGATTACCACTTTTCAGGTTACTATCTAAGGGTCTGTGGAACATAGTATGGTTAAGCCAATACTTGACTTTTAGGCCAATCTGGGTACATCCAAAATCATGTTGTAATTGTAGGTAGATTCAAATCATGTTTTTCAGAGGACCCCTCATGTTGCTATTAGTACTAGCTATGACCTCAAGCCATTATGTTGTTGTACGTGCAGGCATAGCTTCGGATTGCCATCTCTAGGTTGATCCAAATGTGTGATTCTGGATAGATCTAAATGTATGATTCTGGGTAGATCCAATGTGTAATTCTTAGCAGATCCAAGTGTTGTAATTTTGGGTAGATCCAAATGTTATATTTCTAAGTTGGATTTTAGTCATGTTGTCTCTGTGTTGGTCTTGTTGTTAATTTCACCATAGCGATTAATATTATATGTGGTGGTTTCATTACTGGATTTAAACCCTTAATAGAGTTTTTGTGATTTCATGGCAATGATTGTGTGATTTCATCTTAAGGTTTCCCATAATTTTCCTAGTATACTCTATGATTGAGAACTTTGTGGAAGATCGTGATATTTCATTCCTTTATGATATAAAGGATTATTTCCCTTTAGCAATCTTATTTCACATATCTCACTCTATACTAATTATCATATTCAAGTTATGCCGCCCCGTGTGTTTTATTCTTTCGGTCAGATCGAGTCGTAATTTAGGTTCTTTTGGCTCATGCTTATCGGTTCGTCTGTGGATACCATGGTTTACACTTTTAGATCACACAGTTTTTAATGTAGGCTTTTGTAGTTCTTGCTGGACACAATGATGTAAATTCTTTTGAGGGGGTTATGATGTATATGTATATATTTGTGTAGTGACTTATTTGACCATATATGATGTATGATGTATTCATATCCATGTATATTTGTGTTTGTTGTTTAGTAATTTGTAACACCCCGAATTTTCCGGTAACTGTAAGATGAACAAATTAAAGTATAATTAATTTCAAATCAAAGAATTAAGGGAAACGGGATACGCCATTTCGTTCGTCTCGGAATTCTGCTTGAGATAGAGTCCGAGTTTGCGTAAAACGGACTCCGTATGAGGGAGATATGATCTTCGAAAGTTTCAGAATTCAGTTTAAAATTCAAACAGGCAGAAACAGTTCAGAAAAACGAAATCAAATTCAAAATCGGACCCAGATTGGGCTGGGCGGGGATTTTCCCGCCCAAGACCCAGGTCGACTGGGTAGTCGACCTAGGTGTCGACTGGGTAGTCGACCTGACCCCTGAGCCAGGTCGAACCCAGCCCCTCCTGGCTGGCCTGGTCTATGCTTGGCCGAATTTCTGGACTTGGTCTTGTCACTAGGGCTTATGTGTCAACTCTTGATTGGTTTCTCTTTAAAATGAACGGCTTATATTAATCTTGGCTCCATCGACGGCTCTAATCAATTCACAAACTCTATAAAAAGGACATAAGACTCCACCTAATTCACACAAATAAAATGAGTATGGAGCTGTCATGCTGCTGAAGAAAGACTAGGAGTAACTGTCAAATCGAGAGACGATTAGGAGTTGATTCAAAAGCTTAAAGCCACGACAATTAAATCAAAACAACGCCTACAACAAAGGATAGCATCACCAAATTCAGAATTCAGAGTCCTGAATACAAGATTCGTCATACGTTGTAAGTAGAGTGCTATTCCGATGTGAATGAATAATTGAGACTTGATCTGTGTAGAATGAGAAATGGGATTGTACTTTAATTATAATAATGTTAATTCATAATTGTATGTTGCTATGATTTGCTATGAATGGATTTGGGATGTGGTAGTGAAATTAACATGAAATTGGATCTATTGAATGGTTGCGATACAAGTATATAACTCATGTTGGAAATTTGATACGTTGTGGTTAATGAGAAGTTATATATATTTCGTTGCAACCAAGTTAAGACTTATGCAAGTATATGATTCACTATTATGCCAACATGATTTTAGATCCTTCTATGTATATTTTTATGATCACTTTTAGTGTAGTTGGATCCAATTGGGTATTATGATTCATATGAATTTATGTTGGAATATGCATCATGATTCAAGTGAAAACCATACTTTTGTATTAGTGGCAAAAGTAAGCATCTTTGTGAACTTGTGTTGACTTTATGAACATGGCTAGTTTATGTTTAACTTTATGCCCAAACAAAATATGTTTTAGGCTTAGGTTGTTGTTAGAAAACATATGATAATATATGTGGCACATAATTAAGTTAGATTCATACTTTAAATAAAAGATTAGATTAAAACCATGATTCATGTTTAGGTATGTTTTATGTCAAGATTATACGCTATTACAATGCAAGTTCACAAGTGCCTAATTTATGTTAATTAGATCGCTATGTTGCAAGTTCATGTGTTTACACACCCCTTTTTGATGTTACTTAGAATGTATATACATCATGTTCTCAGCCTCCCCTTTTTATGTGGCTAAGTTGGGCTAAGATGTTGAAGCCCAACATATGTTATATTATTACGTACAAACGGGGGAATACGTTAGGGTTAATTAAAGTATATGTTTTGGCATGTTTGGCACATGCCAACGATCCATGACATTTTAAATGGTATAAATTATTATACCCAAGAATAATGAAATTGAATAATGGGCCGCAAATATTTACATATAAGAGAAAAAGAGACAAAATATGTAAACTTAGAAAATACGACATGTTTAACCCGAGGTTGGATTGCGTTATGACATAAACCTGCCCGGACCCGCCCGGCTGTCCAGTAGTCACAACAATACCTATCCAATGTGGGTGGTTAAGCATTGAGCCCCATAAAGACCCGAGGTTAGACTGGGTTGTGACGTAAGACTGCCCGGACCCAACCGGCAACAGGCAGTCACAACAATACCTGTCTAATGTGAGTGGTTGGAGCTTTAATAAGACAATTAAGGCTAAGTCAGGATTGATAGGATTAAGTAAATTGAATTAATACTTAATCAAATACAACATGCTAAACTATACAGACTGATTGGGGGTTAGGTTTATACAGAACACTTAACCAACTTAGCATGTTGGCTAGAAATAGAAAACCTAGTAGCGGGGGACCCTTTTCAGCAGTAACCCTACAAGGTGTATCAGGATACCCTGAACTAGGCAGGGTGGGGCATGATTACTGGGCTGACTATAAGAGGTCAAATCGACGGCGGTGGTGCAGCAGTGTAGGTTCTAACGGGGTGCGGGCGTGCACACACTCCGGCGCAGAAAAATTAGGCACTGGGCACCAGTAGTATACCTGTGCATTCTAGAACTATGTCGGGCCACCACCATGGGACTTGATACACCCCATGGTGGGACCAGCATAGGTAGCTACAACATCGGGGGCCGTAAGACACATGTAACTATGCGAGTAGGAGCCGATCATTAAAAAGGATCACTTCACCCTGATTGTGGGGTGCCAGTTGGGAACTAGTTTATAGGGGGTGCAGAGATTAATATGGGGTACGATAGTGTATTCGACTCTAGACAACTTAACTTAGTTTATGGTGCTTCCCCATTTCCAGTTTGTACTTATCATGCTCTTTTTCTTATTCATAGACTGAACAGTCCTAGACTTACTCAGGCTTTATGTCTGACTCTACTTTTCTTTCGTCTTCTTTTCTTTCGTCCCCCCCCCCCTCCCCAGGTCCGCAGGGAGGGAATACCGCAGCTTGACCAGTTTCACATCCAGCTTGAAGAGAGATAATGTATTTCTTGGATCTCTTTCGTTTTGAACTATGGCTTTGGATAGCAATTATGGGGACTTATGCAGTTTACTTATGTTTTTATGCTTCTTTAAGTTATGAAATAAAGACAGTATTATGGTTGTAATAATTAGAAGAGTGTTTTGAGACAATTTTGGAGATGTTTGTGTAAACATTTATTTTATGAAATAAAAGTCTGTTGTTTCCGCTGCTTATACATATGTGTTTATATCTGTCTTATGTTTTTATCTTTGACTTTTACCTATAAACCTCCACCAAAATTAAGGCATTCCCTTTGTGAGTGACCTTAACGGAGGTGGGGTGTTTCATAATTTGTGTAAATCATTATATTGTATTTTGCTCTTAATACATCCTGTAGCGAATGTATTAAATAGGGATTAAGTATGTTGATACGTGGAAGGGAAGAAGAAAAAAAAATCTCAATATATTTTATACTTATTTGATACAATATTCCAGATGGTCGATCCTAATATATTCTCTACCTACCCCCACCTATGCCGGTTTCGGGTACATGTACCCTTTTGTTGAACATCGCTCGAGCTTTTCCAGGGAGTATGGCATGGGTTACTTCAGTGACGTAGCGCCTAGTACTCGGACATTGGCTCGAGGCATTTACTCTTTATTAGTATGGGTCTCTAAGTGGGGCGTCACAACTTGGTATCAGAGCGAGGTTTAGAAAAAATGTGATATAAATACAAAACAGTTTGCAAATTACAATACACTGGTGCATTATAATAATATAAGCATCAACCCTGACCAAAGTGATCATTGTTATGTCCTTAACCCTTGTTGTATCCTGTTGAATTGTTTAGGTAGAATATGTCTAGGTATGTGAACTTTAAATTTTGTAATACCTTTTTGTGTTTAATTCCATTTATAATATCTTATCTAAGTAAATAATCCTATCTTATTTCAACTATTTAGCTTATGTCTCGCCGGGGCAGAGGTCCTACCTCGGAAGCTGGGTCATCCAGTATCCCAAACACTGAGGAGAGTGCCGGACCTTCTAGTGATTCTCGCCCTAAAGCGGTATATATGTCTACATATCAAATTCTTGAGCTTATCAGGAGCACCAAGCCTCCTTCTCCTCCTTGTTCTCTCCTCCATGCAAATCCGCATATGCGTGAATGTGTAGTGATTTCACTTACTTGGGTGGGAATCTACTCTAAGGAACCGACCTTTCTTGATATTCAGGCATGGCTTCGCACATGCAAGCGTATTTTTACATGGATAGGTATTTCTGAGCATAACAATGTTCTTGTATCATCGAGCATGCTATAAGATCATGCACTTGATTGGTACAAGTTTCTTGTAGTCGAGATTGATGGCTCCACTTTTGAGTGAAAACAGTTTAAGGAGATATTTGAGCTTAAGTTCATTCCGGATTCCTAGAAGCAGATTCTTGCTCATTGCTTCCTAGACCTCAAGCAAAGGAAGTCGATCATTTCCGAGTATACTACATTTTTCGAGGCTTTGCCTAATAATGGCTTAGAGCACTTTTCCACCTCCTACACGAAGAATCTTGAGCTCGTGAGTAGACTTAAGAAATGTCTCAGGAAGCATCTCTTGTTTGCAACTCCAGTTGACTTTTGAAGAATTAGTGGATGCGTCTCTCCATCTCGAGGTGGTCGATAGGGAGAAAGGCGGTGATGATGAGGCTATTGTCTGGAGTAGTCCAAACAAGAGGCGTTTTCCCTTCCCCAAATCTAAGCCCTTCCCTTAGAATAAGAAGAAGCATAGTGGTTATAGTTCTCAGCCTCATGTGACACCTCCTTCGACTTCAGCGAAGGGATTCTTCAACTATGAGTCATTTGAACATTTTGCTTGTTCATGTCCTAGGCCTCATATTGGTAGATATTATAAGGAGGGTCATGAGAAATCTTCTTTTCCTAGGAGTTTCAAAGGGACCAGTTCGGGAAATCTTAATATGGAAAGAGCTTCTAGTGGTCCATCTCAGCATTGAGGTACACATTCTATTCTTGAAGATTCATCACTACTTCGAGGTCGATCAATTCGAGTTTTATTTGATAGGGGTGTGTGATATTCATTTGTATCAGATGAATTCGTCATTGCTTTAGTTTTAAATATTGTAAGCATGTAGACTTCTCTTCGGATTGCAAATCCGATTGAAGAATCTGCAACGCTTAGTTTATTGGGGGGAAATATTAATACTTTCCTTTGTAGCTTTTCTTATTGGGCGGATAAGTACATATTAATCTGAATTAATCCTGGTCAATCACTATAAACAGATCGGTTCATGCCATATGTTGTCGAAATACCAAAAATTGCAACTTGACATTTCGGTTGGGTTGGCTTGGGATATTTTAAGCTTTGAAACCTAAAGCGAGATCTCAAAGCACCCTTATAATTCCTTTAAACTCAAAAGCATTGCAAGATTAGTAGCCTTATCATGATTTCCTTTCCACATTATATCCTCTTGTTGTCATCAAGTGTAAACACTCAACTTTCTATAAGAGGTTGTCGAGTTCGAATATTATTTCTTGCAGTCTTTCTTGTGGAGCTAAATTGGTTAAAATTTGTCAGTAACTAATATAATTAGTTTAAGCTAATCAAAGTGCACAACAGAAACTAGTTGATCCTTTCGGCTGAGCTCATAGATTACTAAATAAAATTTGAGGATTACTAAAACAGTATTTCACTATAATAATGTGTTAAAGGTAAAAGTATTAAATTGTGACCACTTGAAGAATGGTTATAAATAGAGTGGAAACAATTTGTCGAAAATATAAAAAATTTTGTGATAATTAGGGTTTCTATTCTACTTTCCACCGTAGTCTGGCGATTTAACCGAGCACGTGAATTGCGGGTGGAGGAATATATCGTGTCTGTGTTCTTAATCAATAATTCTTAAGAAGACCATCTTCCCTTTTTATTTAATCCTCCCACAACCTTATCCATTGTACTTATGCAGGCATGACCCCCTTCAAGCCTTAACAGTAGTCCCTGTCGATCGCCTTCATGTCAATTCGAGCATGGGTAAAAGTAGGTCTCTAACCTATACCTACTTCACGAGGCCTGGTTAGATGTATATTTTGATTGGGACTAAGGAAGGGATAGGGTTGCCTCAACTCCTAGGCGGGCAACCGTAGAGAGCCTCTCGAGATTCTGTTGGTGATTTCGTGTATACTCAAGCCCTTCCCTTAAAAGGAGTGGTACGCTTTAGCTAAATAGGGAAATGGGCACCCAGCTATATTGGGTTATTTCCTATTATCGAGAGTGTCAGTCCCGTTACTTATCGAGTGACACTTCCTTATTGATTCTATGGTATTCATGACATATTTCACATCTCTTGGTTGGAGAACTGTTTACGTGATTCTGATTCAGTGATTGATACTCATGCCTTAGAGGAACTTAATATTTCACCAGACTTATCTATCGTGCAATATCTCATGTGTATTCTGGGAACGAAGGTTAAACACCTTCGTAACAAGAATGCGCCGCTCGTGAAAGTCCAGTGGTCCGAAAATCCCAATGATGGCACTTGGGAATCAAGGGAGTTTATCGGGCGAACTTATCCCGATCTTTTATCTTCATGTGCTATGGGTAAGAAAACCTTCATACGTAATTTATTTCCTTGTGCTTTTCTTTGAAATGATTTGAAATTGGGTTACATACGGCCTTTCCCTAAGGAAATTGCAGCGACACAATTTTTTGTAAGGGGAGTTTGTAACAACCCCGCCTTATATGATTACCTGTTTAGACTATAATAATGAATTATAACGCGATTATAAATTTTAGGTCAAGTATTAATTATTTTTCTGGTAATTTAATAAAATAAACATTAAATAATTAAAAGCATAAAAAAATGAAAATTTGTGGAAATTTGCTGAGTGAAGTTAAGATTATGGAAAATAAGCTTAATATTGTATTTTGTGTTAGTTTGGGCTTATTCATATGTTTTGTGTTAAAATGGAGTATTTATAATGAGTTGGGATTAAACACTAATTATTGAGTATTTAGAAGTTGAAAAAATATAGATAGGGTTACATAAAGTTTTGAAATTATTAAAAAAGTAAAAGTTGTTAATAAACCGGAATTTACGTAATTCCTAGAAGCATATTGCTTAAAATTCCATTAAATCAACAAAAGAGAATTTTGTGTAAAACTATGTATTTAACTAAATTTTATGTTAAAATAAATGTGAAAAGAATAAATGATTCATTGGAATATTTATTTGCATGATTTTAAGAATATTTTATGTTTGGGAATTCTTTTGACATAAAATAGTGTGTTTTGAGTAACTAAAATTTCAGTTATGTTTTTTCCTTCAAATTAGGTATAAAATGTCCATTTTGAATAAAAATGTAATTTTTAAGTAAAAATTGAGTTAAAATATTAATAAAGTGGTTAACATTATGTTAAAAAGATGTTTACTAATTTTTATTATCCCCAAGTATAATCTTTTGTGAGTTTTGGATTTAAACTTGTGTATTTAGTGAAGAAACACTTAAAACTAGTGTAGACTTAGCCTAACAGCCTTAGTTATTTGTCCCTAGGCCCAGACTCCAAATAATTATATCATTAAAGACTAATTTCCCTGTTAATAAAGATTTGTAGGGAGCCTTCTGAAGAAAGTACATAAGTTTTCATTTTACAGAAAACTTTTTTTTCTCTTGGCGGAAAATAGAAAACCATGGCCTCTCTATGCTAAGATTAAATTCTCAAGCTCCCTGAATTAAAATCAAGGGGAAATAACAACTTGATACTTGAAACTCAACAAGTAATCAATATAAGAGTGATTATTTCATCTCATTCTTGTTTAATTTGAGAAGTTATTCACTGTATACTACTTGCATCTCTATGTAGCCATTCCTATAGGTTTTGAAGCTCAAGAAGGAACATCAAAGTTCATCTCTTGATCCATTCAGAGCTTGATTCAACCTAAATTTGTTGCAATACCCCCTCAAACTTTCTAACTTGTTTCGGTAATTAATGTATAAATTTGTCCCCGAAAGCAGTAAGTTTCGTTCACTGTTTACAGTAAGTTTCCTGAAACGGTGAATCATAGCGTGAGTCCATTTTTGTGCCCTCGTAACTTCTTCATTTCTCCATGAAATTTTGTGATTCCTTATGTATTTTAGAGTGTTTCTAGTATTAGCATATCAAATCTCATAATAATCCGAAGTGGTTTGAGCGTTGGAAATCAATCAAAAGGTAGCAACATTGTCGTGATTCAGGCTGGGAACTTTTCCATGCCCAGCTCGACCTAAGGGTCAACACCCATAGGAAAAAATGCCAAGGAAATTGACTGTGTGTTCTGGTGAATTATGGAAAAAAATTCTCCCTTCTTTGTTCGTTCTTGATCATGTTAAGTACTGAATTTCAACCATTTTATGCACTGGTGACTAAGTGATATTGGTATGAGTTCATGTGATAGATTTTGATTAGCTTCGACAACAAAGATGCCTTGTATCATATGAAATTCGAAGTAGCTTGTTGACATGTAGGTGTGCAATTTTTGTGATGTTTTCCTTGCATTTTCCGAGTATACACACAGATTTAATATGGTTTTGAAATAAACTATTATTTTAACAAAAAATTATGAACTTATAAATTATTTTATTTTTATATATAGGAATTTTAAGAATTTAGTGATTTTCAAACATTTAAAGAAAAACATTTTCAAGCTACTTTTTTGAAGTATATTTTCCAGTATAAAAGTACAAATATTTGCACCCTTCGAGAAGGCGTGTTTGTAATTAAAAGATATGATAAACCTCGTGGTTGGGGACACAAAGGTATATTTTATCGGCTAATTACATATTCATCTGATTGAAGCTGTTATCCTGATGTTCTTGTGATTTATGTTGTTTTTGATGATTTCTACTGTGGAGTTGACCAGCGGCGTGCAAACCGTTAAGTGAGAATGTATGGTATAAAATGCTTGATTACCACTCTTCAGGTTACTATCTGAGGTAGTGCAATACATTTTGTGGTTAAGCCAGTACTTGACCTTCGGGTCAATCAGCATAGATCCAAAATCATGTTGTAATTCTGGGTAGATACAAATCATGTTATTTCATAAGAGCCCTTATGTTGTTATTAATACTGTCTATGGCCTTAAACCATTATGTTGATGAGGTGCAGGCATAGGTTTGGCTTGCAAATTTTGGGTAGATCCAAATGTGTGATTTTGGGTAGATCCAAATGTATGATTCGAAGTAGATCCAAATGTATAATTCTGGGTAGATCCAAGTGTTGTAATGCTAGGTAAATCCAAAAGTTATAACTCTGGGTCATATTCAAATCATGTTATTTCCATGTTGATGTTATTGTTGATTTTTCTATAGTGATTAATATTATTTGTTGTGATTTCATTTGTGGATTTAAACCCTTAACAGAATTTCTATGATTCATGATATTTTGGTTGTGTGATTTCATATTAATATTTCCCGTGATATTCTTAGTGTATTTTATGATTGAGACCTTTATGGAAGATCGTGATATTTCATTCTTTTATGATATAAAGGAATGTTTCCCTTAACAATCTTGTTTGACATATCACACTTTATACTAATTATCCGATTCAAGTTAGACTCACCCGTGTGTTTACTCCTTGGGTCAGACCGAGTCGTAGGTTAGATTATTTTGGCTCATGCTTATCGGTTCTTCTGTGGATATTATGATCTACCCATTTAGATCGCATAGTTTTTTTTGTAGGCTTTTGTAGTTCTTGCTAGACATAATGATGTATATTCTTCTGAGGGAGGGTTATAATGTATATGTATATATTTATGTATTGACTTATCTAACGATATATGACGTATGCTGTATTATACATGATGTATTTGTATGCATGTATATCTGTGTTTGTTGTTCTCTAATGTGTGTATATCATTGTATCCTATCTTGTTCTGAATAATTCCTTTATCCACTGTAATAATGTATTAAATAAGGATTAAGTATGTTGATACATGAGAGGGAAAAAAATCTTGACATATTTAATACAATATTACGTATGGCCACTCCTAACAAGCCATGTTCTCCATATTAACTGATAGTATTACTAATTAACACTCTTTGTTGGTATGAGCCTCGCGGTATTGCATCACAGAAATGTTGGTTAATTATGTCTAGAGTCCAATCATGCCTTTACAATCTTCACCCTAGATCAGGAAAGTCCAATAATATATAAGTTTTATTTTCAGTTACCTTCCCCTCTTATACATTCCAAGCTTTTCTCGCTAAGCCGCTATCATAGTCATTGAAGAGTGTTTTTTCTATTTCCAAAACTACCACTTCGGTTATTCAATTTTTGATCATTCTGTCTTACTATTTCCTATCTCCATGCAATGATTAAATCGTTGAAGCTAGGGTGAAATAACCCATCGGCCCGGAAGTATTAGGCAAAATCATCCAATCAACCTTAGAAGATTGGTTCCCAGTCCGGATCATAGACCAAAAGGATTAGTACCAAAATCTGCATACTTGAGTACCTAAATTTGAATTATTCAATGAAGCTCAAAAGGAAGGTTGGACTATTTGATCAACCTTGTGATGTTATATTGAGTTATCTGATCGATCATACATGGTTAAGTCGCATTACCTGATCATTCTTGAAAAACTGGGTCTCCGGCTAGCTCGAAAAGGATGGGATGAATTATTTGATCAAGCACGAAAGATTGGGCCGAATTATTCAATATATTTGAAATAATTTAGCTGAATAATCTGATCAACCTAGAGAGATTAGCCCGAATTATCAGACTGACCTTAAAGATTAGGTTGAATTATCTGATCATCCCTTTAAGACTGAGTCAAATTACCCGATCGAACGGGAAATGATTTGGCTGAGTTATTCAGTCAACCATACAAGTAAGGTTGAATTATCCGATCGATCGAAAACGATTAGGCTACAATATCCTATTAACCCTCAAAAATCCGGTAAAATTATCCGATCTACCATAAAAAGTTGGACCAAATTATCTAATCAACTCTAAAAGATTGGGTCGAATTATGCAATGGAGCCCAAAGGATTGGGCTGAATTATCCGATTATTAAAATATTATTATACAAAATTTTTTGATCAACCATATAAGATTGGGTTGAATTATCTAATCAAACTAAGGTTACACTTCCTGAGCACGATCTTTAACCTAAGGAGATTGTGTTTAGAGGTTAGATTTGAATTATCTAATCAACCCCTGAGACCATACTCCCTATCCACCTAGGACAGAGGAGTATGTTCCCATCCATACCACAAATCGCGTAGTATGGGAATTATACTTACAAGAACATGGTTCAATTGATTCAAGAGGTTAACTTTATTTACAACTAAGAAATTTGGTAGGTCCTGCATACTATAAAACTCACATGATCCTTGGGTAGTTTATTTGAGAAAACACTGAAAAAAGAGAAGTATAGTAGTGCCGCATTAGATAGTTGATCTAGGCGCATAGGATAGAAAATCCATCGATATTTGCAAGCTTGAATGCTCCATCCCCAAGGTTCTAATCAATTGTATGGTGTCCTTCCCAGTTTGTTACATGTGCACATCTACATGAGAAAAATCATTCCAAAATGAGATCCCAAACTAGAAAGTATGGCTTCAGACCTTGCTATCGAAGCGTCCCCCTATCTTTCCTAGTTGGCAGCTATCATTAATTCTACTTCTTCCTATTTCACAATAACCTAATAAAAGGACTCAAGAAAATGTTTTTTATTTATGCTTGGAATGAGAAAGGATTTCTATTTCTAGTTGGATCATAGCTTATGATTCATATGCCAAAGCGAATGTTATGTTTCCTACCATAAAATTGTAGGTGATTATATAAGCCTATAGAGCCAATGGAAGATCATTAACCCAATTGCTTGGTGATTTAGTTGACAATTTCTTCAAAAGGTATTTAACTCCAAAAATGGAATTACTTGAACAAATATGAAAGCACTAGCCCTAGAAACAGTCCTGATGATATTAGGAACAAACCTCAAAGAAAAAACTAATAGAAGTATAAAAGGGAAAGAGATACAAGAATTTTTTTCAACGATTCGACTAACTCCAACCTACGTCCACTTCAGTCTATCTTTTATTATGATCTTGCTAGTTAAATTACTCTAGATTTTATCTAGTTAGTCCTTGGATCTAGATTTCAAATGTCAAAAAATGTCTGAGGACGTTAAGAAGTAAAGAAGAAGTCTTAATCCAGTAGAGTAATGGTATTTCTAGCTAGATCTTTTTCTAAGTGAAGATGACCTAGGATTTATGAGATAACCATTGGGTATTGGGCCTGAAACCATGGTGTAGACGAATGACATAACAAAGGCAAGCCACCACCATGAGTCGCAGGTCCATTTAAGTTATATTTATGATAGGGTATGACTCATCCATATGATTCAGGTATGAGTCATCCCTTATGGATTAGGTATAACTCATAGACTTAACTTTTTTTCGAACTTCCTCATTTGTACCATATTACTATCTTATTCTTGATTCGTATCATTCAATCTTGAGTCTTTTCAGGCTCGTTTGACCAACTATCTTTATGAATCATCCGATTTACTTCCAACAAATGATTCATTCATAACTTAACAGATACTTATCCAAATTGCGTGAAACTTTATTTGTGAGATGTAGAGGCCTAGATAAGTCATCCATGTGAGTTTCATGATGATACAAATCATTCAAAAAAGTCATCACTTATTCGTCTCATGAGTCGTAACCGACTGATAGTGAAAAAAAAGAATATTTTTGGGTCTTCTCTTGATCCGCTCTTCAATTTTCAAGTTAAAGTGCCAAGTGCGATATTCAGGCATTCCAAATTAGTTTGGTCATCTAACTACATAATTTTCTAGTCTGTTTCCAATGGATGAGCCATCTGCATCTAGTTCAATACTTGCTCAAGTCACTTGACATTTGGCATGTGCAATGCGGAGAGGTAAGAGAACCTTCCCTATGAATCACAAGTCCATAGTCCCAACCCACACAATTTGTACCAAAGTAAAAGCTATGACTTGATTATGAGTCATGAGACTTGCTTTTCTTTAACCTCAAATTTTCCTGATTTGCTCCTTGGTGTTTTCGAATTGGTTCTCTGAAGTTTTGTTTCCAATCTAATCTCGTTTAGATGCTCTAAATCCAGTTAACCTACTTTGGTCCAAAACAAGTAAATAAGAGATTTAGTGACCTTTATCACCGCCTCCTATTCAATTTTAGGTGTGCTAACGGACGTGCTATTTTTGATTCGGTACCATTGTAGAAGTTATTCGATACAGCACTCGCCGGCTAAGTTTCATGGTTAGTTATGATTTTTCTGAGGTACTTCGAACTTACAAACGGTGATTTTCATTATGAACATGATTGTCGTCTTTATCACATCATGGAAAGCTATTTCACTATATCCCATTTCATGAAATAAACAACTGCAACGATAGTGTATTTAGCTCCTCCTTTTTCCACTAATAGCACACCACTAATATCAACTCCCCATATGACAAATGGTCATAGGCAATCTTTTGTCTTAGCTTCAAGAATAGCGCTCTCGGGATCTTCTCAAATCACTTGCAAGGGTCACACAATTTAGTGTAATCAGCTTCATTAAATTGGTCATGATATCCATAGCGAAGTACCTTCTTTGCGAGTGTATCCCCTTAGTGTGATTACCACAGCTACCCTCATGGACATCAGGATCTTCCTAGTTCATCCTTGGTTACACGCTAAAGCAAGGAGGTAAAGAATCCCATCATGTACAATATTCTTTCTTGCATCACAAACCATAGCACTTGTTTTTCTTCCATTTATTCCTACCTTTAGGGAGATTCCCTTAGGTAAATTGTCACTGAGGGGGGTCATCAAGTACCCTACTACCTCTCTACTCTGAAAAAACCAATCTACATACATCTTTTCGATACATGGAGCAGTTAGAATATCCATCAAAACCTGGCCCACAAGTAGTGATTCCCCAGAACTAGCCAATTAAGCATGTTAATCAACATCTGTATTCTCTCTTTAGGGATTTGCACTATATTATAATGCCCTATATCTTTAAGCAGTTCAGCGCCTTTGACCGGTAAAAGGTCAGTATCATACCCTTTGTTTGATATTTCTTCCTAACTTGACATACCATTAGCTAGGAATCGTTGAATCATCCTTGTCCTCGATTCCTTTGTTATCTTCAGTACTGTTATCAATGCTTCTACTCCACGTCATTATTAGTGCGGAATTCGAGTGTTAATACATAACAAATCGGTTGCTCTTCCAAGGTTTAAATACCAACTAAGACTTGAGCCATATTCACTTGATGCACTACTAACGAACATCCTTTAATGAGAAACTATGAATTCATTTTCCTCTTTCTTACCATCCTAGGAAGTAAACTATACGATAAAGTCCACCAACGCCTGCCTGTTTATTTCTTTCCTTGAATGTTAAGTTATATCTTGATGACTTACTTTCTAAAATTTATTATATTTAATTTTATAAAATTAATATGATATCTCATAAGCTCTAGGTCAAAAAGTTAAGTTTTTTAATCATTTTAATATTTGAAAAATTACCATTTATTTGGTTAAAAAAAGTTAATTAATTAAAAAAATTGATTAAAAATCCAAAATAATTTCTTAGGTTAAGTGATAATATTCCTATTTTTATGAAATTTTGAAATTAGAACTATTTGTTGCATATGTATTTTCTATTATATTTATTGTTATTTGACCAATTAATTCTTATATATATTATATATGTTGTTTGACCAATTAATCCTTATATATATATATATATATTATATATGTTAATACAATAAAATTATTTTTAAAAGTTTAATTTCTACGTATTCGATTTTGAATGAAAATGAAAAAAATATTTAATTTAAAATTTTATAGTCATATATTCTAATCATATTTACATTTAATGATTACACGCACGCGTGCACACATACACACACATATCACTTTAATACACGTAGACATAAGTAAGCGTACTTAAAACAAAAAATTGTATAATATATGTATATATATGTGTGTGTGATTTTAATGTTTTTGCATTATATATATAAAATATTTTCTAATAGTACATGCATATCTTACTTGACTAATTATATACACATATAATAACTCTAAACATATACCCATGTTTAGGTAATATACAATACATATAGGATGTGATAATGTGTCCTCTAACTGAAAATCCCAACATCTATATGCTTGCATGTTATACCTTGTATGGAATATTATGTTACACGTGTACATGCATATACATACATATATGATACGCATGTATACTTGTACATGAATTGAAAATCGATTACATAAATTTCTATCATCAATTTATAAATTTAAATGAAATATATGATTTTATTTAAATTAAATTAGAAATGTTCCAAATAAATTAGACTTCATATGCTCTATAAATATCCAATATGGTATTTTCTTTTAAATTCACCTATGACTCCCAATGTAAGGCAGCCCAGTTCCAAAATGATGAACCAGTTGTGCTCTTTTCTTATGTTTGCATTTAATTTGAAGTTGAAAATTCTGGAAATTTTACTTTGTTTTCTACTGACAGGACTGAGAAAATGAATCAGAAAGAATGAGTTGTTTGTAGAAATGAATCAGTGGATATGTTTTAGTTAAAAGAGCGAAATCTTTTCTATTCTTTAATTAAAACTTCCTTAACCAATTTCCTTGATTATCTCTCTCGCCCTAAAAATTTCCTTGATTATCCCTTTCTCAACTCCTCTCTCTTTACATTATATGGCTGAAAGTACATATCATCAAGTGACATAAAATTTTCAAAAAACAGTACATGCAATTATATTTCATTTAAATTACACCAATAAATATAACTTTTATAAATGTATTAAAATAATTGAAAACCACTCTCAAACATCAACTAAATTAAATAGTAGTTAATATTTCTTAAATATAATTTAATTTAATCACTTTAAAATATTTTATAAATTAATTAAATCAAGTGGTTTATTGAGAATCCATTATTAAGGTCATGCGTTCGAAAGATGTAATTCAATTAGCGACCAATATAGAAAAGTTCAAATATCAACGTTCACACGTCAACTTAACTACTGATATGGCATTTGGCTGAATTTGTCGCTTATACATCTTTTGACAAAATCCAATTTTACTTATTATAAGCAGCTCCTAATAGTGACAATTATTTATACATGTTCCTTTTATCAAAACTATATCACTTTGGACTTATGGAATTTGGTAATGGTTGAAATTCTAATATTGTCAATATTCAACTTCATAGCTCAAACATGAAGTATTTGGTTCAATAGTAACAATTATTATTAAATATAATGTTCTGTCTAGAGATTTTGACTTTGAGTTGACTTAAGTTGACCATGATACTAATCTTATATAACCAAGAAAACGAGTCTTCGTTTGAATAGTGTTTCACTTCCAATGCTTCTACTCGACAAGATATAGTCGTTCAGTGGATATTATTCCCCGATTTAACCATAATCAATGTGGAGTTTTTACATTAAAACTAAACGATATTTTCAGGTTAGAGGAATTATGTATTATTGTCACATTAATATTTTCTGTTTGACCTTCATCATATCAACCAATAGAAAATATTGAGTAAGTTAGTCCATGGTCATCCAATAACTAATAATACACAACACCTGATGACTCGAACGCCATAATTAGCATGTTTCCCAGCATTTGAAGAGCAACTATGTACTCTTGTCTCAAAAGATGTATAAATAATCGGTCTCAATGCATCTTAACTATGAATATCTAAACTGGCATAATTATTTTTCATTGGGATAAATTACATAAAGCTACAATGCTTTATATCTACTATCACAAAGCATATCATTTACGGGCTTTCTATTAATAACCAACGTATATAATAGAAAAAAACATATTTTATTCCAAACAAGATTGGTTATCAAGTTATATATATGTAATAAATTATATAATTACCCTCCAGGGTATACCCCTAACTTTGTCAATAACTATGATGATAGCGGAACCTTCATATTCAAAATCAACTCTACGCTCATGTAAAGGGAAATGTGTAAATTAGTTGCATTGATAGTTTCCATTTGACCTTGATTATATTAATCACCATAAAAGTATCGAGTGAGTTTTACATAGTTATCTAATAACTATCAGTCCATAACCCCTTGACGCTCCCCCAAAGTCACGAGTAATGCTCAGTTCAACATTTGGAAAGCGTCGCAGACTCTAATCTCAGTGGATGCATTAATATCCAATGGCCATACATCTCTTGATCGTGAATATTTATGTGTTTATTATATTGTGGTACAATATTGATGACTATAATCTCGTGTAACTGTTATCATAAACATACCATTCATGAATTTTCTGTTACATATATTTTAATTAAACCTTTATTTATTTGTCATATATTGTAACAAGTGTAAAAAAAAAAATTAATATGAATAAGAATTGATTACAAAGTTAATAATTTACAATAAACTACAAAACTGCCTTAATGCACATCTCTAGTTACAGAATTACCTTTAATGCATGCCTCCGGTTCTTTAAATGTAATAATTTAGAAATATTAATTTTTGATATTTTAAATAGTTTGAACTAATTCTAAATTTTAATTTTAATTTTTTTCTTTTGGTAAGGCCAATTTAGATTTTAATTAGAAAAGCTTAAATATAAAATGACAATTTAAAATCGTTGGGACGTATGAACATATTTTACCTAATTGATGCCTTAAATAGTTTATAAACATTGGAACCTCATATATTTAAAGTAGTTAGTTAAAATTATCAATTTACCAATATACCCCCTCTGAATTCAACTCCTTATTAATTATATAATGTCAAATTTTATATATATATATATATATATATATACATATATATATATATATATATATATATATATATATATATATATATATGGGATGTGCTACAACGACCGATTATTTTTAGTAGAAACATGCGGATCAGTATTTCAAGGGTGAAAATCAGGGAGGCTTTGCAAATTTGACGGTTTGAATTTCAGCCGTGTGAAATCGGTTGCATTTTCACCGGTTGAAGTAGCATTAATTGCTGCATATATATATATATATATATATATATATATATATATATATATATATATATATATATATATATATAAGGAGCGTTCAATGGCACTCCAAATAGTGTAGCACCCCTTTAGCCCCCCATGATTTCCACCACACATTCCCGTTTTTCTCTCCTTCCACTAATTCTCTCTCCCTCCACTAACTTATTTAACTATAAATACTTGGTCACAAATGAGGTGCAAAGGGAGGCCAAAAAAATGGGGTGCCATATAACCCATATATATATATCTATCTTGTAGTAACTCTTATGTTTAACATATGGGCTTAGGAGTAAACACATTAACAAAAGAGAATATTAGAGACGGTTCCCTAAAATCGAAGATCATGTAGTGTGCATTCTACTGTAAATTTTGATTTAAAATGGGTTCCTGTTACTATTAACAATGTGTTTTATATGATTTTTTACATTACTACTTGAATCTTTTTATTAAAGAAATATGTAAATATTAACAGAAGATCACTAGAAAAGAAAAAAGTTAGTACATTTATTGTGAAAAAGTACAGATATATCTGCAGCTATTTACAGTGTATTGCAGAAATTAGAAGAAAAAAAAGGTTGTACAAATGCCTGGACTTATGGTGAGAAAGTGCAAATATCTGCAAGTATTTCCATACTGTATTGCAAGCATGTCTAAATGTATCAAAAAACCGCAGACATGTCTACAATATTTTTGTATAATTGCTTTTTTTGAGTTTTTACTGGTAGTGATATATCTTTTATTTGCACGCAATTTACATTATTTGTTTGATGAATTTTCTGCAATAATGTAATGTTAAATAAGTGACATTAAATTTAAAATTTTGAAACAACCAGGAAAAAAGCATAAAAGTATGCAATTTTGTATAATTATGCTGCAACTTTTTGAAAATTTACAGTTATTCCTGCATTTTTTGCTGAATCATGAATTTTTATATTTATTTGAAACTTTTTTGTTATTTTTCTCACATAAATACGAAAATAATTATAAATTGAATTGAATTAGAAAGTTTGATAATTTTTTACGTTGATTTCTGATGTTTTTTTTTAATGATTTTCTGAAAACAAAAATCTAATTTACAATGTTTTTTTAAACACCGAATTTTTGTGTATTTTAAAACTTAAAAAAGACCTTAGCCTGTCCTATGGAAAAAAAATCCTTATTTAAAAGAGGAAGATTTCTAGATTCTGTAATTTACTAACACTCAAAGTTAGGGGTGAGCAAAAAACCGAAACCGATAAAAACCAAATCGAAAAAAATCAAAATCGAAAAAACCGAAATCAAAACCGAAAATCAAAAAACCGATCCGTACTAATGTTTCTGTTTCGGTTTTAGGTCCAAACCGAACCAAAAAAAAAAAATAACCGAACCAAATTATAAAATATTGCACATTGTCTCTTGTTGCATGTTGTTTCGTATTTTATGGTATATACACATTGACCACTGCTTCACTCATTTGATTTAGCTAAATACAAGATTAGTGATAGACTAATATAAAATGTCCATTTATTGTTTTTGTAGATTCTTGGATGTTTTGAATTTAAGATGAAAGTTGAGGTATCAGTAGACTATTTTTAGAATTCCAAGTTGTTGATTGTCTGTTGTAGTGTGGTTCACTGAAGTGCTTATGCTCATTTCCTTTTTTTTCTTGTCTTCAGCTTAGAGCTAGCTAGCTTAGCTTTGTACTATTTTGGATGACTTATAGTCTATTAGTCTGTACTTTGTACCATGTGTCTTAATACATTGAAACAATTTATTTTAAATTCTTTTATGGTTGTTTAAATTTATAATTTTTTTTGTTTAAATCGGTTTTAAAACCGAAACCGATAAAAACCAAAACCGAGGTTTTGAAACCGAAACCGATGCTTCGGTTACGGTTTCGGTTATCGATTATTAAAACCGAGCTCTTTCGGTTCCGGTTTCGATTTTACTCCAAAACCGAACCGAATCGAACCAAGGTTTGCTCACCCCTACTCAAAGTCCAACAGTTAAGGAAAAAAAAAAAATTGAAAGAAAGAAAGGGGCCTAAATTACCACTAGGTAGTGGCTATGTAATAGTGAAGCTATACAAAGGCGAATTTATAATCAACATTTAGTGAAACGTAGCACATCTAAAAGGAATGTGAAAACAGCACCAAAATATCACATACATACATTCTACCATCAGAATTAATGCTTTCTAGGAATCTAACTTAATTCATTATAATTTCTGATAACCCAAATTTCAAGTTATTTTTTGGCTGGAGATAAATCTTCGCCATTAATTAGGGACGTACTGGGTTGTTCCCATCAAATAGAATCCCGTTAAGAATGTCCTAATTCAGGTTTAACACATTCAACACAAAGGAAACTAGTAAAATCTGAAAACTGTTACCGGTTAACTTAAATTCTATATTTAAGAAGAGAATTGACACCCTAATTTTTTTTCCAAATTAAAAAAAAAAAAAAAAAGGCCTATATTACACTTCGATTTTACAATATGAATTTAAAAATGTGCTATAAATTTCTGCTGTACAAGTGGTATGTACTATAAACAGTTACGGTTTTCAGGCCGCCTGCAGTATTTGCTGTCCTGCATTAAACGGAGTTTCTGGAAGTGATTTAAGCACCTTCACTCGAAATACAACCTGACAGCCATACATATACCAGATCTAGTCAGTGTGCAGTATGTCAAATTTCTGTGTCAATGGTCAGTCAAACTTTGATCATGTATGGTTAATACATAAATCCATGTATTTTCAACTCAAATCCTATAAAATAGGACAAATCCATAAAATTTCAGTTTTGAATAATCAGCTAAAAGCAAATATTTTCTTCTCTTTATTTCACAGAATTGCATGGGTGCAGAAAATAAGTTGAAAAGAAACACACACATATATACCTTTTGGTCGGATCCGAACTCAATAGCATAAGCAGGGTGGAAACGAACTGGAAAATTGGGGGGCACACGAGACCGCCTTCCTTCGTTGCTGATGCAGCAAACAGATTAAAGTGATTTAATTAAGCGAAGTTCAAACAGATAGAGGGAGGGGAGTGGTTTACAAACTAAATATGAAATGTGGAGAGATTTACTCGATGATCCAGGTGCCGTGTGTGCTTTGTAGATCAGTCAAGTAAAAAGCGTTATCTTTGCAACTTATTTGGGCGTGTTTCTCCGCAACCTGCAGGTGAAAATACAGATTTGAGAATGCATATTCTGTGATCATTGGTTATGGATAACAAGATGGCTAGGTTGAACAATGTACATCAAGAAAACACTGCAATCTCATAACTGTTCAAAGCAGTAGCAGAAACATTTGCATTTCATGCTACACAACTAACATTCTAAGCAGGCATGATGTGGTCCAAAGCAAAATACCACCCGCTTAATTTATTTAAAAATAAAAAAATAAAAAAAATCCAACGTGCTCTCTTCCTGAATTTGCTTCTAGTGGTCTATTTGTTAAGTGCAATGATGCAGAACATATCATTATATATGTTAATGACATAGTTACTACTAATGATAATGTTGTTGAATTTCGATGATACAATATTCTCATATTAAAGTAGACTTGGAAAGTACTTTAGTCAACTTACAACTCAATATTACCTCTTTTAATACGTTGAAGAAGACATACTATGATAGAATGAAATGATCAATCAATTCTCTGATTGATTGATGAAAGAAGGCATTTTATCAATGCATGTAAATCGGAGGTGGATACCCAATGCCGAAGGCTCCCGTACTCAAGCGTGAGGACTTCCTAGACAGTCTCTCATCTGGTACTATTCTCACGGCTTTCTCGTACGAATTGATAAAATTTCTCGTATGAATAAGAGGATTGATAAGGCATCAATTTATTACCATGAATCGATTGCTTTAACCGTAAGTAATAATCTCTATGCAAAGATGGTCATTCTTTACAGACTTGTATTTTTCTGCTCATAATTCTTTTATTAGGTTCTATTTTTAATCTTGCAATTTTATTTTCTTCGAAATTAATGAAAACATCTCCAAAGTGGATGTACATTATCTCAAGATAGTGGAACCACTAGAAATATTCTATGATTTTTTCCCTTGTTTGTGTATTGATGGTACATG